>OZ010787.1:663335324-664694980 GCA_963932465.1 Maratus speciosus
CAAAAACTGCTCCCGAATCTTTGTATCAAGGTCAAATACATAAGAAAAAATATTTTTTCAATTTTAAATTTTTTGGTACCACATTTCAAATTTAAATTTTTCTTAAAAATTTAAATGGCTGCCATTTTTAAACAAGATGACGGATGAAGCTGGTCAACGAACTCGGTCGAGACATTGGTATGTACTATGTACAAACGAAGTTAGATCCAAATCGGTTCATAAATATGCCTTTTATCGCGTGACAAAATTCAGGACGTTTCAAAATGTCAGTCACACTAGAAATTCAAAATGCTATAACTCAGCCATTTTTTAAGATATAGACGAAACAAAAACTGCTCCAGAATCTTTGTATCAAGGTCCAATACATAAGAAAAAAATATTTTTCCATTTTCAATTCTTTGGTACCACATTTCAAATTTAAAATTTTTAAAAAAATTTTAAATGGCCGCCATTTTGAAACAAAATGGCGGATGAAGCTGGCCAACGAACTCGGTCGAGTCATTGGTATGTACTATGTACATACCGAATTACATCCAAATCGGTTCGTAAATTCGAGAGTTACAGTATGACAAAGGTCAGATATATATATATATATATATATCAACTTTTGAACGGAGGGTGGTTTCGGGGTCTGGGGGTCATGATCGATGAAAATATACCAAAATTTTTTGAAATCGCTTTCCTCCGAACGGCTGCAATAGGTAGCTTTTTGTAATGAAAGCTACCTAATATGACTCTTTTTACTTTTTCAATTTTGGTTGCAGATTTTTTTTTAAAAAGGTACTTTCAGTTTCGAAACTGGTTTGGAAACTGAAAGTACCTTTTTAAAAAAAATCTGCACCCAAAATCGAAAAAGTAAAAAAGAGTCATATTAAAGATCGACCCTCATCTAGCCTATGAAAAAAAAAAAAAAAAAAAATCGTTTAAAAATATTCAAATTGAAACGAGAAATTCGAAAATAACCTGCCCATAGGATTAACATTACGGAGCGGGTGTTTTCAAGTGCGCGAAGAATCCCCTTAAGTTAATGTAATTGATGAATTAAATATATACATACCTATATATAAAATTAAAAAACTAAATAAGTAAAATTATATATATATGCGGTACGGTGATACCTCGACTAGCGAAGGTATTTCATCCAGCGTCTTGTTCGATAGCCGAAATCTTGTTATCCGAAACGTCGCAAGCATCCAATAAAACATTCATGAGCCAAATCCATATTCTTGGGTGTTGAAATACCTTATATCTTTAACTTAAAAATTCAATATTTTTTGTTTGGATCGTAACATGAAACTTCGTTAAATCTTCACCTTTTTGTGCAAAACGATTTGGATGCTTACCTAAACTTCATAAAAGGCAACAGTAGCAACACAAGTTGCAACCTCACAAACATAGTTTTTGTAAAGTTTTTTTTTTTTTTTACATGATATCTCACATTTCCTGTGTGGCTTCAAATTCGTATTCATTTTTGACAAGTTACAGCACAAGACCGAAAAGTGGGTTGTTTGCAGATTTGTCGAAGAAGCGAAAACAGAAAAAAATTCCTTTGTATATTCCGATAATATCTTAAATGGTAGACCTGATGCGGTTGTTTGAGTGAATTGTATCAGTCAGGTACCTCAGGTGGAGATTCCTGGAGAGTCTTGGCAATTTAAGCCACGAAAGGTCCTGGGCTATTTTTTTTTACTCAGATGAAAAAAATGACAACCCATATAAACAAATATTTCCTATTCTACACAACATAGAACACCATTTAACTGTATCAATACATATTCTTTCTTTTTATTTTTTCCTAATTTGTGAGTGAGATGCTTAAGTGGCTTAACGGTACATTATTTATAGTTAGGTGGATCATATTGATTTTTAGGTAGATTTCGTAAGAAATACTACCTATTACATTCTCCCCTATGTTGGAATTTCTGAAAATTATATTTCATCTTTATTATATATATGTATCAATATATATATATATATATATATCACTTTTTACTGGACACGATTACTCCTATAATTCTGCACAAATCTCTTCCAAACTGATACATAAAATAAAGGGGTATAAAATCTCGGTCAAGTTCGTTAATGGGCAAAATCGGACCAAGGGGATGGAAATAGGGAGGGATTTTGTGAAAACCAAAAAAATCCCATAACTTCTTAATTTTTGTACATATCAAATCAGTTTAAAGTTTTTATTACTTCTAAAAATTGGGCCAAAAATTTATGTATCACAGATTTTTGATAAAATTAAAAATGGGCCCAAAAGGCGCAAAAAATAGGGTTTTAGGGAGAAAAAAATTCATAACTTCGTCAATTCTCAAGATATCGAATCCAATTAAATTTATTATAAATCTTCTTAATATTATCTACAACTTTTATATTGACAAGTTTTTGATAGGACCAATTCGTACCGAAAAAAAATTAAAAACGAAAACAAAAAGGGGGAGTTGAAAAAGAAAAAATCCATAACTTCGTCAATTCACAATCTATAAAATCCGTATGAATTTATTATACATCTTTTTAATATTATATCTACAACATTCATATTGACAAGTGTTTGATAGGACCAATTCTTATAGCAAAATAAATTTAAAATACATAGCGGTTGAAGAAAAAAAATCATCGTATTAAGGGTGTATTCAAATCCAAACTGCTTATTTTCTGACTCATTTTTAAATTCATTTTTGCTCTCAAACGCATTCAATTGGCAGGTTCTCTTATTCAGAAACTATATAATGTACCATAATGATCGATTTTTTGATAGAGGCAGAATATATTTCAAAAAATGATGTCAAAGTAGGCATTTTGAACCGAATTTCCCGACGCGACTCTGTTAGAAACGAAAAATATTGTCCTACTGAGAAAATAATTGTTTATAAATCAAATTTTAATTAATTGAATGAAAAATAAAAACACAGGTTGCTTCTCTTCAAAAATCTTCAAAAATCTCTTCAAAAATCACGTCAGCATGTTTCATATTTTTTCTATTAAATTTTTTTCTGAAAATGTGCCAGAAAATTTCGAGTTGTTGAGCATGGAAAAGTATTTTTTTGAATACCCCCTTAACATGATTCTAATAAAACCAGCTCTTATATAAAAATTAAATAAAAACTCGTCAAAAGCGGCCAGATAAAATAGTTAAAGTGGGTTTATCTCCAATCAGGATTTAATTTTTGTTGGTGAAATTAGTATACTCAACTTCGAAATCTACCTCCGCCTGTAGGCCGGGCCGGCAGGGATTTTTTTAATATAACATATGAGCATGATATATTGTAACTCATTTAAACATTATGTTTGCTTTATAAATACAGATATTTATCTTTTGCTAGATATTTCATGAGAATGTATAGAGAAAATTCATCTAGAAATCCTTATTACAATATATATACAATATAAGCCTGTTCTCAAATCCGAAGGGGCTACTTTTAGACGCATTTTTTAATTAATTTTTGTTCGGAAACGCATGGAGGTGTTATTCAGAAACTATGTTATCGAAAGACGTTTTCCATGTTTTGGTAATGGTAAAAGATCTTTCAGAAAATACTGTCAAAGTAGGTGTTTTTAACCGAATTTCCGGGCACGACAGCGGGTGAGAGTCGGGAGAAAAACCGGTCGTCACGTGAGCAAAATCGCTTATAAATCAATAACTAATGGGTGGATCAAAAAATGGAAATCACATTTCGATTCTAAATGGCTTTCACAATCAGGCCTGCCCCTTTTGTGCCTTCCTTTATGTTTCAAAATTAGTCATAACAAATGTGTGAGAAATTTCGCGTTTCTTGAGCAGGAAATTTGAAAATCGCCTTAACCCCACCCCCATCCCTCTCCCCCGTTTTCATAAAGCCACTGCCATGGAAAATAGAATATTTTGAAAGTCATTTGATTTGTTTCTATTGGGGGCTCAGGGCTTGAAAACTTTAAAAAAATGGATTTTTTTTTTTTTTTTTTTTTTTTTTTTTTTTAAGTATTTAGTTTGATTAGTCAATTAATTCTGAGCACAGTACAAAAAACCGCATAAAAATATTTGCATTTTTAACGGAGTTTAAAGCATTTATCTAACAATCACTTTCAAAGCCTCACCCATTTAATGGCAACTTTAAGTCGCGTTTTCTCAAAACTTGATTTTTGACGACTATCCGTAAGATAAATAAAAAAAAAAAAAAACATTTCATGGAATGGCTCAAAAAAATTTTTGCATGCACATTACATCATTATCTATAGAATGAATTAATATATTTTAGATAGATTAATATTTTGAGTATTTTTAATGAAAAGAAATGTATTTTTAGGGGGCTTTAAATTTTCAAATTTGACAGTTTTTTTCATAAGGTTTCCTTTGGGTGATAGTTATATCCTTAATTCATTCTATAGACTAAAGTTTCCTGATCATTTTAAAGCCCAAATTAGGTTCTTATGTCAATTCAACGTTAAGAAATCTTACGGATGGTGATGGGACACCTAACCCAGATAGCATTTTTAATTTTCAGCAAATTTGCAGCAGTCTTGCTCTGAAAACCTGCAAAGTTGCAGCAAGCTCAGCATGACAAGACTGCAGTAAGATAACGCAAACGCCGAAATCACCACATTTTGAACTTGAAGCTAACTTGTCGTGCAAATTAAAGTCATGCTGTATAAAATTTATTCCAAATTAACGGCAAACAGATAATCAAAAATACTGCAAAGTAATCTTTCCACACCCCACTATCTGTTTGCAACTGTTACACTATAAGTTTAACCCCTTCGGAGGAGTCCATAGACCTGATCAGGTCTATTGATGCGAACATACCGTCAGAAAGTACATGCATCGTTTTCATCACCATAAACAAGTTAAGGTAATATTTGTACTTTTGTACTTGCGAGGCTTTTTTTTGGTATTTGATAAGTATAGCGTTTAGAAAAAGCGGTGCCAACCGAATAAAATTTTTGCAATTTCTGCGTATGTGTTGATTGTCTATTCTCTCAACAGAGAGATTTTTTGCTTTCGTTCATTTCGTGAATTAAAGACAGTCTTGCCCTCAGTTTCACAACAAACTACTCATGCAAGTAGGCGATGGTATACCCTGCGGTAAATTTGCTGCGAATTTCTCAATTCAAATTTGTCACGGCAAGATAATGTCAGAAAAAGTCAAACTTGCTGCTAATGTTCATGCTATCTGGGAAATTGTTTTTCGAAAATTCTGTTCTATAAATTTCGCTATATTTTCTGTTTTATTAGATTGAAGTACTTCATTTTATAATTTTATAAGATAAGACTACAAACATACCTTTAAAATATCAGAAAGTTTAAATTAGTTTCATTGAATACTTCTGTTTTTACACGGACTTGAAGCGAGAGCTCTGTTTACATGTTTTTCGGTATCGATCAAGCCCTGAGCCCCCTTAAGGCTGTTCTCAACTGATCTGCTCAACAAGCGCAAAATGTTTCGACACATTTACAAATTCATTTTTTAACGGAAAGATATAAAATTGGAAAGCCTGACCATAGAAGTGATCTGGAATCGAACTTTTCCATCTTTTGATCCATAAATTACCTATTGAGTTATAAGCAATTTTGATCACGTGACACGGCATTTTTCTATCCTTACTGACTGGATTTTCTTCTTTCGTTCGGAAGTTCAGTTCAAAATGCAACTTTGATAGTATTTTCTGAAAGATCTATTGCGTTTACAAGAAAACGGCAAAAACAGTTCGATGACATAGTTTCTGAATAACAACACCTTCTAGTTTCATGCGTTTCCGAGCAAAAATGAATTAAAACTTATGTCTGAAAGTTGACCCTTTGGATTTGAGAACAGCCTTAATAACACATTTTTCCGCGGAAAATCTTCGCCAACTGGACATTTCGAAGCGGGACTATTAAAAAAAATCCTTAGTGTGGAATCCTTTGTGATACTTGAAATAAGATCCTTGA
This sequence comes from Maratus speciosus, assembly GCA_963932465.1. Lineage (NCBI taxonomy): Eukaryota > Metazoa > Arthropoda > Arachnida > Araneae > Salticidae > Maratus > Maratus speciosus. Next base: position 663,341,233 of record OZ010787.1, read on the forward strand.
GTTGAACGAAACAGGTTTGGAAAATTCCCTCTTTCACTTTGCTTTGCTTCATTTTTCTTTCGTTTTGCTTCAACGCTGCCCGATGCTTTAAACTTTTTGCAGAATTCCTCCGATTCATTATTTAACGAGGATCATGAATATAGCCATTTTTTTTCAAGGCGATCGAAAGCAGTAGCGTAGTCAATGGGAGGGACTCTCACCGAAAAATAAATATTCTTTTCATGAGGCGGGTCGGCGCACAGCGGAGTGTTTGACCCAAAAACCTGGCCAAAAATGCAAAAATTAAAATTTCGTCAACAATTCTAAAAATCTTTTTTTTTTAATAGCTAACCAATTGGTGCGTCAATCTGTGTCTATTTTAGGAACCTGAGTTATATCCGGTGGCTCCTGGCCTCAGTTGAAGAGGAAGTTTCTTTGTGAGAAGACGTGGTTTTTTGTTGCTTTTTGGCTTTCTTGTTATGTTTAAATGTAACTTTTTTTGTGGCTCAATAAATTATTGAATTGAAACTAAACAGGGCTTACGTGTTTAACAAAGGTTAGAGCTTAGTGTTAAACTATGTGTTAATTTAAATAGTTTAGTTTTTAATGTAGTAAAAAGACATTAAATGCGTAAAAGGGTTATTTATATAGCGTTTTTGGCTCTAATTTAAACATATCGAAACCTTTTTAAATATGTGCGGGGCTTTGCCGGACCATGTTTGAACTATAATTGTATTAGATATAGTCTTGAGTGCCAATTTCTGCAAAAAAATCTTCCGCATATTGTTGCCATTTTTTTACTTTTTTTTTTTTTTTTTTTCGGGGGGACTACTTAAATCCCATTTTTTGCGGCAACCGAATTGAAGAGATAAAAACTATATTTTTACTCTCGTATTGGAGGTTTTTAGCTTACAGGATATTGCCTGAGAGCTTTTGCCCCTACAGGTTCTGTATGTATGCATGTACGTACGTATGTAAGTACGTACATACGTACGCAGCTCGATACCTCTTGATAGAAATATCAGATCGGCTTCAAATTGTAAATACTTATTTACTGAAAAAAGTTTCTCCAATTAGTTTCGGGGGCTCATAGGTACAAAATAAGGGGAGAAAGGAGGGAAAGATAGAAGTCTGGAGTAGACGCAGAAATGATTAAAAGGCTGTAAGTAATATTGGAAGACATAACAAGTGGGCATCGCATTGACGAAAAAAAGTTCCAAACATCTGCTGATGAAACAGCAAGACTGTATGTGAACCTTTACAATTGGTATCCCATGATTCCAACAATGCACAAGGTTTTGATTCATGGTGGCACTGTAATTAAGAAAGCAGTCGTACCCATTTGCCAACGATCAGAGAAAGCTGCCGAGGCCAGAAAACAAACACTTTAGACAGTACCGTACAAAGTACTTAAGAAAGTGCAATAGAGAAGATCGCAATAGAGAAGTTTGCAATAGAGAAGTTCCAAATTGGCTTCTTTTAAGCAGTGATTTTTTAATAAACTGCTCTAGACAAAGAGCAAGGGAAAAGAGCAAGCCATACAGTAGCGAGACGCTACAACTTCTTCTTCCAGCTAGGTTTGGTGGTAGTCCTGATAAAAGCCAAGAAGAGTGCGATGAAGAAAATGAAAAACAGAGTTCTGAAGAATCAGATTGAAACTGGTACTCTATTAAATACACCGAAAAACCAGCTTCTCTATACTGTAGAGACTCCACTTTATTAACTGTATTATTAAATGTAACTTTATCAAATATAAATAATCTTTATTAAATGTAAATTAAATGTAATAATTATTATTAAAGTAAATTAAATGTACATAATAAATTTTATAGATATTACAATTAAATACATTTAATTAAACATTACTAGTAAATAGAAAAATCTATCAACAATTACTTTTTCTCTTATAAACAGTAAACATTTAAGGCTGCTGGTCACTCAACTTCCAAACTCCCTTTGGTAATGTTAAGTCTATGGACATGTGATATATTCGTATTTTTAAAATATCTACTTAGTAAATTAATATTTTAACTTCCTTTTTCTTTGAGCTCTTCTTAAATTATGTCTCTTTTTTTTCTTAGTTGTCAAAATATTTATAAAATGTATAATTATTATGTGAAGTGTTAAAATCTTACTTACACTTCGTCAGCTTTTAAGATATAAAATATTAAACTAAGCTATGGATTTGTATGTATACTACATAGTATGCTAAAAGTTAGTTCAGTGAAACGCATAGCACAGTTAAAGATTTCCATTCAGCCATTTCAGTGAATAAACGGAAATGTACTTGAGAACTTTTGTGCAGCCCTGTATATGATCTACAGAATGTATCCACACCAAGTAATATTAAAAAAGAATAGTTCAATTTAAAAACGCATATCACAACTACAAACGCACTTCCCGCAATTATCGGTCATAGACTTCAATAGTTAAATTTATTCTTCAGCCAAATTTTTTTGTGTGTCCCTGTAAATGAACGATATATTCTATGCACACCATATTCTACAATAAGTGCCTTAGTACACCTCAGTGATGTATATAAATTTCAGAACGTTTAAAACAGTGTTATATCATTAAAATACAGAGGAAACGATTTTTTTTTTCATAGACCATAATGTAAGGGAATTCTTTTGGGTGTGTCTGTAAATGAACCGTAAATGCTATAGACTTCATTTACAATACCAAACATTCCATAGTGATACCCAATAACATCTAACAATTTCAAGGCAATCGGACTATATTTACCTAGAAAAATATTTTTGGCCAGGATTTCGGGTCAAATACTCCACTGTGCGGCGTTTATAAATTTACCTAAACCTTTTCTATTACCATGTGTAAAATTAAGAAAATAAATTAAATGAAAAAAAAAAATTCAAGCCTGTTCTGATGCATTTTATCGTTTAGCCAATTTGACTGAAGGCTGTTTTCAAATCCAAAAGGGTAACTTTGTGACATAAATTTTAATTTAATTTTGTTCGGAAATGCATGAAACTAGCAGGTGTTGTTGTTCAAAAACTATGTCATCGAGCAGTTTTTCCGTTTTTTTTGCAAACGCGATAGATCTTTCAGAAAATAGTGTCAAAGTGGGCGTTTTGAACAGAATTTCTCGACAAAAGCAGAAAAACCAGTCGGCGAAGGGAGAAATGCGCCTTGTCAGGTGATCAAAAGCGCTTATAACTCGCGATAGGTAAAATTCATTTATCAAAAGATGGAAAACACATTTCGATTCCAAATCGCTTCCCTAGTCAGGCCTTCCAATTTTATATCTTTCCGTTAAAAAATGAATTTGTAAATGTGTCAATATGTTTTGCGCTTGTTGAGCAGAGCAGTTGAGAACAGCCTTAAGGGGACCGGGAAAGCAAAATTCAACCAAAAAATCGATTTTTACTTTTTTTATATCATTAAATAGTTTAAACTTTTATCTTTCCAACGATGTGTCAGACATGTTTATATATAAAAAAATAAATAAATAAGTTTTGAAATTTTTCATTGTTTCTAAGAGTACCTCACAGCCTAATGGCCATTTAAATCTTTCATTGACTTTTTCTTAAAACTTGGATTCTTCATGTTTATGTTCTTTTTTTTTCAAAATCTATTAAACTTAAGAACTCAGATTTTTATTTAATACTTATATTATGTTATATTGTATACTTTAACGCAGGGATTTATAATTTTGTTGAGAATTACTTATGGCAGTGAAATCTTACCAAAAATGCTAATTTAGAAATGACTTTCAATAAATAATTAATAATTAATTTTGAGTTTCACTTAGAAAGGAAATTATCTGTTAAATACGTAAATCATGTTATTTTAACTACTCTAAAAAAATCTAGACCTCTCTCTTTCACCATTTCTCAGAAAATGGTACATAAAGTTGGTGAATTTAACATGATGGAGATAGGGCTTTCCCGGTCCCCTTAAAGGGGCCATGGACCTTTATTTGAGCACAATTCGACACAAAAATCGAAAATTATTTTTGTGCATATTATTATTCTCCAGTTTGTACTGAATTTGCGAAAAACGAAATGCAGATGCGATTATTTTTCGTAAAGTTACAAGCGTTTAGATTTTGTAGACAAACAATTTTTCGGCCCTTTAGTATAATCTATATCTGTTTTTCTCAAAACTGATTTTTCAACGTTGTTAGATTTTTGAATTGCTCCATGCGTCTTAATTTTTGATCAAAATTCATGAAATTAACAAGGAAGAATCCTGATATTACTTACAAAGAAACTGTGTATGTATTTTATAATTAGACTTCATTAAGATAATTAAATTTGATTTTTAACTTATTAAAAGGCAAAATATTGATGAAAATCGATATGGAATTCAGAAAAAAAATCTAAAAAATTAACTATTCAAGGGATTACAAAATCGATACACAGATTTATTACCTGACTACCAAGAAGGGTTATGTGTTTGACGCGTATCTGGGTATGTGGATTTCTTTATACCCTCGAAACTTCCCAACGGCTGGATGGATTTTAATGAATGAAGTCTCTATCGATTCGTCTTAACCGTCCGATGGTTATAGGCTAGGTTTTGTTTTTATAAATTAAAATGGTGGCCGTAAAATACAAAATAGCGGTAGGGACGAAAAAAAAAATTACGCACCCTATTGAGTGGCATATCATTGAATAGGTCTTTCAAAATGAAGACGATGTTTCTTTGACTATTTTGCAGTCAGAAGCTCTGTTTAAATATTACACAACCTGGAAGTTGTGTAGGTAGGATCTCTAGCTTTACTGCAACTTCAGAGACATCTATAGGCCTCGCTAAAACATTGTTTATAGATAGGAACTATAACAATTAAATACAAGTTAAAAGTCATCAATGCAAGTAAATTAAAAAAATAGGTAAGTAATATAAAAAATAATTTCCCATTGGTGAGAAATAATTAATTAGTTCGCTTTTTACGCAGTCGGGTTTTTTGATTTTTTAAATTTAATTTTTTACTTGTTTGCAATATATTTTTAAGTGATAAAAATTCAAAATTGAGGAAATATCTCAAAAATTAAGAGGCATGGAGCATTTTAAAATTTCGTTTTAAATTTTTAAAATTTTTAAAACATCTTAAAATTCTAATAAGATTGAAAATTTTCTTTAAGGTGTTCTACATACTTATGGCGAAATGTATATTTCCACAAAATTTCATATCCCTATGATGAAAGTTAAAAGAAAATTGTTTTAACGTCCATCGTCTCCTTAACTGAAAAATGCAGTTCTTAAGCAGGCCCCTGGCAGTTCTCAAATTCCCTACTCAACAAACTCGAAAAATTTTGGACACATTTTCTGACTCATTTTTCAACGCAAAGGCACAAAATGAACAGACCTATACTCCCTGTTGGAAAAATCGGCTTTTCAAGGACATTCGCCCTCTTTTCATTTTCCCTTCGTTACCATAGTTGCCGAGGAGTTGCACTAAGTGTCGAGGAGTGACCACCGAAATGATAATGAATAGAGGACGTTTGTCCTTGAAAAGCCAATTTTTCCTACAGGAAGTATAGGGAAGCGATTTGGAATTGAACAGCGTTTTCCATTTTGGGATTAATAAATTACTTATCGAGTTATAAGAGATTTTTTGTCACCTGACGACAGTTTTTTCTCCTTTCTCGCGTTGTCACGTCCGGAAATTCAGTTCAAAACTCCCACTTTGACAGCATTCTCTGAAAGATCTTCTACGTTTACCAATAAATGGAATACGTGTTTCGATTGCATAGTTTCTAAATAAGAACACCTTCCCATTTCATGCGTTTTCGAACAAAAATGTATTAGAAAACACGTCAGAAAGTAGCTCCTTGGATTTGAGAGCAGCCTTAGGGGGTCCGAGACACAATTTAAAATAAATTTTATTTTATTCAGTTAAAATTTTGAATTTTTTTGTGATGATTAACCATGTTATTTGTAAACAAAATCACATGATAAAACTTCTCATATATATATTTTTTTAAAATTAATTTAAAATTTATTAAAAAATGGGGTAATTTAAAATCGTTATAAGTCGAAATATTATTTGTAGAATTTCATCATTTTTTCATTTAAATAAACAGAAATATATGAGTTTTAATTTAGAATCAGCATTTTTTAAAATATTAATTTTTAAAAAATCTAAAAATATTTAAAGTAAAAATTTTTAAAAAATGATGTAACTTTTAAAAAAAAAAATCATATTTTGCTGAATCAAAATTAAAGTAAAACAATTGAAAAAGACATGTTCCAAGTTTGAACCATTTATCTTTAACGGTTCTTGACTTATAACGATTTAAATACGAGAAATGGTGTAAAAAGCCATCATGCAGAAAACGCATTTTCACAAGAAATCGTTTTCATGACAACCAGTGCTTGAAAGCTAGATTTTGAAAACAAACCAAAACAAAAAAATTAATATTTCCTGTTCTAATTAAGATAGAAACAAGATTTAAATGTCATTTTAAGCAGAAAAACACAGAAACATTTTTAATGCAATTAAAGTTTTTTTTTTTTAAATTTAGAGATTTTTGTGTCCCGGACCCCTTTAATATTAATTTTATGTTCAACTTAAAATGAAAATATGTCTTTTCAGGGACAGATTTTAGTTAACGCCGGAGAGCGGCATCTTATGGTTACTGATCTTGCAGTTAATTTGCTGTTCTTTTTTTAACCCCCGATATGCTATTTCTTCCGGGCAACAATTAAAGTGTCGTCCCTAAAAAAAAAACGTTCCGTTGCATAAGCCAGCCGTAAAATGAAGCAGATGTATCATTGTACGGTTAAATACTGATAATATCAGCTGCAATTTTTTAAACATATAAGTGATGCCCATTTTCAATTTTTACATTGTCATATAGGAGAAAAAAGTACTTTTAAATGCAAGTTGTTTGAAAACTGCATCTCAATTTATTTTTGAGATATTAATTATTTATAGTTTTTAAAGCCATTTCTGTAATGTTGGCAACTGAAGTACTCCATTTCGGTAGAAAGTAAAGGGAAAATAGTAGATTACTCTATCTTTTTGTTGCCATTTTCTCATAAAAACTGAAAAAAAAATTGCATTTAAAATACGTGCTATGCCAAGAATATCGTCTACTATAAAAAATGTATTTTAAAGTATATATGTGTGACTTTTTTCGCCGCACTTACTTAATTCCTATCAAAAATATGAAAAAATGCAATTTTATTAATCCGTGTATCATAACAATTTCCGAATTTTGAAAAAATCTAAATGAATGATTTCTGATAAAACAGGGAGCTATTATAAAATGTATTTAATTTTCAGTATCCATATTATTGTTACAAACAAATGAAGGCTTGTAAATCATTAGATACCCAATTATTTGTCGAGTTTCTTAAAGGACGACATCGCTTTTTTGTTGGGTTTGTGTATTATTCGCGATAGTGACGTCCTATGCATACTTTTCCATAGATGCTGTTTAAGACTGAGAGGTCAATGTGGAATTCTTCAGCAAATGCAAATGACGTCATTTTATATAAAATAAAAGCGTGCATTTTAAGTCTTAAAACTGAAATTGTATTGTACTATCTATATTTGTATTTTTTTTTTCATCGGGGGCGACACTAAATTCTGAAAAAAAAAAAGCAGAATTCCAGTTTTCTAGTTTATTTTTACTTTTTAATTTGATCTGGGAAATCCATTGCCAACAATCACGGTAACTGTGCCACTAGTTACTTTACATTATTGTAGCAAACAGATCCTCATTATTGAGATAGATTTTTTTACATATTCATAGTTGAAAAGTATTTAAAAAGTCGTAAAAAAATCACTCCATTAACCTTTGAGGGACAGAAGAATTCTGTTCGTAAAATTATGAAATAATTGACTGACACCAGAATTTCCAAGTGAATTTCTTAGAAAATAAAAACCCGCTATTTTGCACTTTCATTACAAAAGGAAAATTTTATTAAAATATTCTTGGTGTCATTTGCAGTTTTAGAATTAAAATTAGGAGGATAGAGCGTGTGACCACCGCCCTTGAATTGAAAGGGTTAAGCTGTAGTTTTCAAACAATAATTTGTTTGGATTCACTTTCAATTTTGAAGCCGGTTCCGAGTATGAAAGTACCCTAAAAAAAAAAAAAAAAAAAAACTGCAACAAAATCGAAAAAGTAAAAAAGTACCCGGTTAGAGATTGACCTCAAATATCATATGCAAAAAAGGGTGAGGGTTAAAATATTGTAATGCAAATGAGAAATTTAAAAGAACGCTGCATTGATTTAACATTAGCTTGCGAGAGTCTTCGAGCAAGTATTGTACGAGTAGGTGTGATCGAAGATCGCATAAAGGGTTTCGTTTAATATTCTTTTAAAACACTTTATCCTCTAATTAATAAATCCAAATCAGTAATTTATAATTATTAAATCCTTTCATAGATGGCAGCACGATTAAATTTAATTTTAAAATGGTTACAAAAGAAAGCTATTTTTTTAATCAAATTGAAAATATTCAATTCAAATTATTTACATAAAATTCAAAATTCCAAAATAAAAAAAAATAGTGAAAGTTTAAATAAAATTTAAAATTTCTAAAAACAAAAAAATATTTAAATTAAATTTAAAATGCTGACATTTCTCAAGAATTTAGTGGATGTTTAAACAAAATTTAAAATTTCGATTTTTCTCAAAATATAACAAAATGCTTAAAAAAATTTAAAATTCCAAAATATTAAAAATTTAGCGGCAGTTTAAACAAAATTTAAAATTTCGTAATTTCGCAAAAAAAGAGTATTTTTGAATTAAAAAATTATTATTAAAACATTTTTCATCAACGTTTGGCCTTAAAATGGTGAAACAAATTACAAAAATTCTGCAAATTTGAATCTATTGGATAATAAAACCCATTCCGGGGAAGGGGGGGGGGGGATTTTCAAATTCTGCCTACCTAAAATAGGTTGAAATTAAAATCTAAATCTCAGAAATAGTCGGAAGTCATTAAATTTCATTTAAAATAATATAAAACGTCTTCAAAATTTTATGATTTGTCGTGTGATCGGAGGTATTCAGCTACAAGTATGCAAAATTTCAAGTCTCTAACTTATACAGTTTCCAAAAACGAGCTTTGTGACAGACCACCGCCTCCTGAATACTAGGCTTGAGCGCTGACACAAAAATGGCGGCTGCCGAATCAGATTTTTTTCAGCGTTTGTACGGTCCCTTAAATATTCATACCAATATTTTTTTTAAATTTTTTTCCGCTTTATTTTTCTGAGATTAAACAAGTCAGAGAAATCTTTTAAAAAATACTGGTGTCTACATTTAAGGGACAGTACCTACGTTAAAAAAAAAAAAAAAAAAAAAAAAAAAAAAAAAATCCGCCTTCGGCAGCCACCATTTTTGTGTCAGCCTCAGGCCTAGTATTCAGGGGGCGGTGGACAGACAGACAGAGGAGTGAGACGAATAGGGTTTCGTCAGATGAACGAAACCCTGCTAAAAAAACCTTGACATTGCCAAATCAAACGAAATTTTCTTGTTCCGTGCTCAGTATCTACAGCAGATTCAAAATCATATTAAGAACTCGAGAAACACAGCATTAGGTAACACTTATTTCTAACTTAGTTTTAAAAGTTAATCACATCACGAGTTATATGTCCATATGACATATGCATCATGAAACACTCCTTTTATGAGCAAAATGCAATTCAATGAAAATAAAAAATGAAAATAAAATAGCTCGTCTGGCGATAAAAGTTCGTGACTCTACTGACAGAACGTGAGCTCTCCACCACGACATGACAGCTGTTAAAATGTTGCGTAAAAATATCAGAAATAAATATGCGAAATTTGAAACGCGTATTTTCCTTATTTTAGACTACCCCAGACATACTTTATTATACATGACTATTACAAATGATGGACCCAATTAAAAAAAAATCCTATTTTCGAAACTACTGCACCTATTACAATAAGTGATACATGAATTAGAGAAATATACCAAGTTTTTTTCAGTTACAAATGTTCGATGTGTGACCCTCTTTTTACATGGCATAAGTCCAATCTGTAATCCAGTTCGTCCCAAACATTTTGCAGCATCACTCTGTCAATGGTTCTGATGTTCTGAATTCTGCACAAATGCGTTCTTTAAGTTCTGACAGTGTCAAAGACATTGTTTATGTACCACCCATGCCGAAAACAAAGTGTTCAGAACTTAAAGAACGCATTTGTGAAGCTTTCAGAACCATTGACAGAATGATGCTACAAAAAGTTTAGGAACGAACTCGATTACAGATTGGACGTATGCCGTGAACAAAAGGGTCACACATCAAACATTTGTAACCAGGGGCGGCGCCAGAACTTGCCCGACGGGGGGGCACAGTATCCCCGACAGGGGGGCCGAATTTATAAGATATACAGTAGAGTGCCGATTATCCGGACGCCTATTAACCGGATTGTCCAATAAAGCGGATAGGTCAAGGGTCCCAACCTTCCAAACGTTTTTTCTCAACCTTCTCCAAAAATTTTTGACTTTAGGCGAGGCAGGGTGAATTTGGGTGGATGTCACGAAAGTTAACAGTTAAATAACGATTTCCTAATCAGGAAATAATAAAATCGCCAACAAATGTAAAGAAAGCAATGCATAAAATCAACTGTTTCTAGAACCTAAGAAGTTTCACTTCTAACGCGCGAGAGTCCCACGCAGAAAAAAGAAAATGCCCTCTAGGATGCAGAAGTCTATCAAGAATTTCTTTTTCCTATCAATGAATTTTTTTTTAATGTGCATACTGTAAAGTGTATGTATATATACATGTAATAATTTCTATGCGTACGTCTAAGTGCGGACAAATTTTGTAGAAAATAAAATTTTAAAAAAGTAAAAAAAAAAATAAAAAACTTCTAAATACGCCTTAATACGCTAAAATATGCACTACCACAATTGCCAGTCCTAAGCCAGGAAAAAGTGTGGAGGGAAGTGACCTAAAAAACATTTCCATTAGGTGTTTTTAAAAGTTGTCCAATTATGTGGATTTTTCATTAACCGGATCGGCCTCTTGTCCCGACCGGTCCGGATAATCGGCGCTCTACTGTATAAGAAATCTTCACGAGCCCGGTCTTGTCCCGAAGCCCGAGCTCGGTAAAAGTTTCTTTCATTAAACTCGGATCGGGCTTAAATTTTATCTGAAAACTCGGTACGGGATCGAGCTAAATTTTAGCTTTAAAAAATTTGGTCCAGGCTCGAACTTCATTCTTCTCGGGGCACGTCCGGGTCTTATATTTTTTCTGTTGATTCGGGCCGGACCGGGACTGTATTTAATTTTTTTCCTCATGTCGTGATAACTTTTCTCCTTTATTAGTGATTTAAATGAACAATAAAACATTTCTTTGTTTCTTTTTTTTTCTCTTTTTAAATAACAGGTGGAATATGTTTCGCGTCCGGATTTGGAATATCCCGAAACGCGCAGGTCTCTAACACTCACACTGCTATTAAAATTAGAGATGAATTGCACAGGGCCAAAACATTTTTATTCCAAATATAAATTTCGAAGCTTATCAAAGAATATAAATAAAGTAGATAAATAAAGTGAAAATAGCTCTTAAGGTTATTTTGGAAACACCCTACTAGTCACCTAATCTTCATAGGCGGCAGGGCTCAATTTCCAACAAAAAAAGTACCGGAGCCCTAATATTCTGCATTATTAACAACCGTAGCGCCCCCCCCCCCTCCCAACCCGTCACTCCAATCTCCATATTTATATTCCATACACTATTTGCAAAACTTATAGCTTTTTTTTTTCTTTAGAGGAATAAAAATTTTAAATATATCTATCAGCATATACTTAGATGTAAACTATTCCACTTTTTAGTTATCACTCCTTTCGAATAGAAATCTTTGCCTAATTTTAATGTTAATTAATTGCAGATTTCTGGGATTAAATATGGTAAGGATTATTATTTGGAAATAGTGGCAACACAAAAAAAGGAATAGTTCGCCAGCTATGCATTTTTTATAAAAAAAAAAAAAAAAAAAGAATGAAATTTGCAGAAATTAATATTTATATGCTGAAGAATAGAACAACGTTTTTCAATTTCCTATAAAACGTGCATATCTTAAACTATAATCGATTCCTTCCGCATTACAATCTTTTGTGGTGAGTCTCTGAAAATCAGATTAAATTAAAAATTTGACAGATTAAATTAGAAAGATTTGATGCTTTTATAGAACAAGAGGAAACACTACACGTTTGCTTTCTATCAGAATAAGAAAACATGGCAATTAAATCTACTTACAAATGAAAATGACTTCGTAAATGTGCCTTAAAATGGACAACGTTCATGATACAAAAAAAGCGCTATTGTACTGGGCTCCGGAGCCCGGTATTTATGAGCTTCGGTGAATTTCGACCAATATATAAATATTTACTAAAAACAGAGAAGTACCGGAGCTGAGCTCCGGTGGGCTTCGGCGCTAATCAAGCCCTGAAGGCGGACGAATCCACAAAAGAAAAAGTTTCCACACTTTTGAGCATTACCCGAAAGGAAAAACTCTGTTTCGTATTCTTTTTCCACCTAACAACCTCCCAATAAGAGGTCATTCAATATTACAGATTTTACGTGCACATGTATGGTAGAAATCTGCACGGGCCGGGCTCGGTCTCCACTCTTTTATGGCCGGGCCCGGGCCGTACTTTATTTCTGAAGTGTTGGGCCGGGCCCGGTCTATACTTTATTCCTGAAGGCTCGGGCCGGGACGGGCCTAACTTATTTTTTCTGTACAGAGCCGGGACTGGTTTCATTCCTAGTCTTCGCGGCCCAAAATTTTCAGTCCTAGTTTTGGCTCAGCCCGGATGAAAATGATTGTCTCAGCTTGGCCAGATCCAATCAAAGATCAGTTAAATTAGGCCTGCCCCAAAAATTTTTGCAAAAAATACATACATTTTTAAATTGCCATTATTCTACACTTAAACATTAAAATTTATTCTTTCTAAAGAATAGTAGATTTCTATGCTTATTAAAATACTATAGCTAAATTAAAATATAGTAAAACGTGTGAAAAGGAACCTGCCTATGACGGAACCCTATTTTAAACTGAAAAACGTGTTGATCCATGCAAAATTAATATACTAATAGGTAAGAAAAAAATATGATACATTTACACTTGCTAAGAAGGAAACTTGTTTATAACGCTTTTTTTTTTCTATGCAATTCCGTCTTAGAAGATTTTACTGGATAGCATTTTTCAGATTTTTAGCGTACAGATATTTGCGTTCAGATATTTGCGCCAAACTATCCTTTTTCATACATTTCATGTAGTTTGGACACAATGACGCAAAGAAACCATTTACACAAATCTTACTCACAATTTTGAATAGCGTGACACAAAAGATAAATCAATTTATTGAAATAAATACTTTTCAATGCATAGTATAGATTAAATGAAAGTGATATATTTAACAGTGAATTGGAAAATTAAAAGTATTGTGTAGATGTAAAAAAAATATTTTAACCAAGTCAAAAATAATTTAAGTTGAATTTTAAAAAACAAACCTTTTAAAGTCACATCAAGGCGTCACTTAAATTTTATATCATATCTTTTAAAACACATATTTTGAATTTATGAGAGATGTAAATGATAAAGCAACAGCGAATAAAATTTTATGCAGCTTTTCATGTTGAACATAACTTTTGCACATGCGATTATAAATAAAACAAAAATAAAATGGTGAAATAAATACAAATATATTTTTTAAGAAATAGCATAACGTCACTCAAAATTTGATATCAGTATTTTTAAGTTCCATATTTAAAATTCTTAGAGCATCAGATAAAGTGCTGCGTCAGAAACTTTTAACCCGTCAAGGGTTTTTGCATTGATATCATTACTTTTTTGAGGTTAGTGATAAAATGATTAAAAAAAGATACTTATGGAATTTAATGCAGATTTAATTTTTACTATTTTATTACAATTTTCCTTATAGCAGTTTGTATATAAAAACAACTGGGTAAGTATAATCGCAGATCGCACAGAGGGTTTCATTTGATATTCCTTTAAAAACACTTTATCCTTAAATTAATAAATCCAAAATGTTAATTTATAATTATTAAATCCTTACATAGATGTAGCACCAATAGTTCCAATTTTTATGGGGCAGGGAACGCACTCTTTTAAACAAACCACCTTCCAATTGAAGTCATCAAAAACCAAGTTGAATAAGCCAGATCCCGTTGTGTTGTTTGACAAACAGCAGTCTCATGTCCCCTCCTTCCCCCCTTTTTCAAAAATTTTCAGACCAGTACCTAAGAATGGAACCGAAATAATTTTTTCTCTTCAGAAATTACGATAAAAAAATAGTATGCAGTACTCATAAATTTACTTTAATGCTATATAGGGTGATTATTAAGTTAATTATAACGTTTGGAATCTGTTGCATTGATGTCCGAAAGGTAGTTTCTGAGTTATGGAAGCTGGACCCATAAGGCGCCATAGAGGGGCGAAGCCCGCTAGTGTCTATCATAATTATATCTGCCATGTAGACTAATTGCGATATTTAATCAAAATAGCCCCCCACCCCCCTCCTCATCCCCGGAAATATAACAAATACAAAATGTGTCTTTATAAACCTATCGTCAAATAGGTTTTTATTTCTTTTTCCCTAAAAAAAAACATGTTTTTTATATCCGTAACGTAAATAGCGGACGAAGCCCGCTAGTTCCTATCATAATATATATTTTTAATCATTTTATATAGTCTATAATAAAAATCAGACTTAAAATAGTCTAGTTCCATGAGTACTTGTAGTGTCAGTTACATGCTACGATTTTTGGATACCAGTATTTTAGAACGGAAAAATGTGACTTATTTTATCGGAGATATCTCATTAATTGAATAAGGTGAAGCAAACTTTTTGAAAAAAAGGTGGCCAACAAGCATGGCAGTTATCAGCTATGTGACTTTGTGCTAAAGTCCATTAATTTGATCTGCTTTAAAAAGATTACGGAAGATTGAATTATAGTAGAACCTGGATTAACCGAGCTTCGATTAATCGAGGTTTCTGTTAACCGAGCCGATAACAAAGTCTGATTTTTTTTTTCCTTTTGAATGAGCCTTAAAAATAACCACACTCTTTAGCTCACTGTCCGTGCTATACAGGCCCTTCTGCCCCCAAAAGCCCTCAACTCCAAAGAAACATTGGACCCTGAGAAGTCAATAGCGAACAATGCTTTGTTTCCAGTGGCTGTGTGAACTTTCGTAAATTTTTCAATTTGCATTTTAAAATTTACTACTGGTAGTTGATTTTCTTTTTAAATTTGTTAAGCTGTGAAACAGAACTTTACATATATTTACTTTTATTATTTAAAAAACGCTCAATATATTTTTTAAAAAGAGATGTTAAATTCGCAAGCACGGCGAGTTTTTACACACAGTTTCTATTAACCGAGATTTCCGATTCCGATTTACTAACAGTCCCAATTAGCTCGGATAATCGAGGCTGCTCTGTATAATTAAAAAATCAATGGCGATCTTACTGTAAACGGGTTTCCCTTTTACTGAGGGATTTCAAAACCGAATCAGCTGATGTTAGTTGCTGTTTCCCTGCTTGATTAAATAAGATTAGTTAAACATTTGAAAATTACCAAATATAAAAGGAACTAAGTCAACAGAGTCTTTGCTTTATGGTATTTTTTAACAACGCTATAAGAAAATTATTTTAAATAAGAGATTTTAAATGTAACGTTTTAAATCTGACATAATTTTCACCAAACTTTCCTTTCTCTTTGTAACATTTAACTGAAAATATTTTTATTATTAGAAAGATAATATTATTATTTGCGCTACCTTAAAATTAGCAACTATAGTTAAAAATATCATCTCGAAATTTGAAATAAATCTCTCATATAAATATATTTTTTAATTTACACTGTTTTGCAATATGTTTTGCAATGTGTTTTGTAAACTGTTTTGGCCACTTTGGCCAATATGACGTAATTTCCTCCATTTACGACTTTTAACACATATCAATGAATTTATTATTTAAAAATTTTCTTTTTCTTTTAATATTCACGTGTAAATATAATTTTTATGACGTAATTTTCAATGTTTTCCTTCTTTTAATGCGTAATCATTTAATTCTAATTTGAAAATAATTGATTATTTTATAATTTTCTTTCATTTTAAGTAAGCATGTGTAAAAACAATTTTTATGACGTAATGTTTAATATTTTCCTGCTTTTAACACGTTATCATTTAATTCTAATTTAAAAGGATTTTTTTCTGTTTATAATAGTCACGTGTGAATAAATTTTTAATTTAAAGGATATATTATTCTTTGCTCTGTTTTAACATTTGGCAACAATTTAAAAGAACCTTTTCTAAAATATGTAAAAAATATCTCTGGAAATTCTGAAAATTTTAATTTAAAATTGAAATAAACCGTCAAAAAATTAGGCAAGTTAAGAATAATAAATGCACTCTGCAAACTTCGAGTTTCTATTGAATGATTAAATTGAATGAAAATGATTAAATTCCCATGTATATTTTTTTTTTCCTATGAGACTTTTTTAATGAGACAATTTTATCCAGATTTAACATTAAATATCTCTTAAAATAATTCTTCGATTTAAAAACTGTCTACTTCAACATTTTTATCAAACATTTCTCTATAATACTACGCAATTGCGTCAAAAGATGGCGACACCAGAATTCTGATATGCTTATTATGTAAACCAGGCATGTCAAACTCATTTACCGTCGTGGGCCAAATTAAGCATTATATACTAAGCCGCGGGCCATATTAAAAAAAAGATAATAATATTACCATTGAGCAGAATAGAATTTGTCTTTACAACACACAGCCCTGTTAAAGAAATTTTAACGCAAAGTTCCAACATTAAGTACACAGAAAGTTTATATTAATTTTTCGAAAAAACACTCACAATTATTTTTATCACCAAAAAATAATAATAATAATAATAATAATTGAATGTTATAAATTGCGTGTATTTTAAAAATTGCTTGTACACGCTAATCTAGATTTAGCATAGGCATAGCTGTTAATCTTCCGTGTTTTCTCAAAGTTAAAAATAAAAATAAATATATTTTGAATCTGAAAATCTATTTAATAAAACATGCCCTATATGATCGCTACTTTTTTTATTTCATTTATTAAATACATTTCCTGGTTCAAATTGTTTTATGTGACTTGAAAAATAACAGAAGGTTGCATATTGTATTTCAAAAAATTAGTCGATTGATGAATAATTACAGAAAATTGGAAACTCCGTATCCATGGCGCAAATATGGAATAGTGCTGAATTTTGATTAGCTGCAGTAATAAATTCTGAACAATAATTTGAACATAAATTATTAGAGGTGAGGGAAACAGATTAAACTGTTTCTTGAAATTCAAAAATATTCTTTTGGAATCATTTTTTAATACATTTTTTTAAATTTTCCACTCTGATGATTTTTATTATAAAGCAATCCGATAAGTCCTTGAAAAAACTCGACTGGTGGCAGGCACTAGGCAAAGGATAAATA
Source organism: Maratus speciosus (assembly GCA_963932465.1). Taxonomy (NCBI): domain Eukaryota; kingdom Metazoa; phylum Arthropoda; class Arachnida; order Araneae; family Salticidae; genus Maratus; species Maratus speciosus. Next base: position 663,358,675 of record OZ010787.1, read on the forward strand.
AAAAAATGGAAAATGGAAAAGGCTTCGCGGGCCACAGATAAATGGTCGGCGGGCCAGTTGTGGCCCGCGGGCCGCGTGTTTGACATGCCTGATGTAAACTGTAAATATTGCAAAGAATTGTCTCGGGGTTATCAAACTTCATTGATATTTATAAATAAAACATTTCAACTAAATTATTTATTATAAAAGAATTATTACATCACAATAGCTTTTATGCAAGGAAAATAATAATTATAATAATAATAATATTATGGATGTCAGTGATTATATATTGATTGACCGTCATAATAATAAAAAATGATATTATAAAAAGAAGAGCTGAAATGAATTATTTTTTTACGTTTCTGATCGTGTGATTTATATTCAAATAATAATTATTAATGTATATTTTTTGTAAAGTGATTGAAATTAAATATATTTATAAAATTTATGGTAATATTTTTATTGTTGAAAAATTGCACAGAAATAATCATCATCAAATTGGCGTCATTATAATTGTAATTTTATTTAACTTAATAGCAATTAAAAAAATTACAAAGGAACTGAGAATAATGGTCAACTAGCAGACTTAAAAAAAAAAAAACATTCACATGTGAAAACACGTACTAGATAGTATCGAACTGCCTATCTTAAGGTCAGTAAACGCTTAGCCAAGTAAACCCTTAGCCACTCCCCAGTAAACCCTTAGCCACTCAGCCAGTGGGAAGACAAAATTTTTCTCCCCAAAAGTGGTTAAAAAGAAAGCGTGTGTATGAATACAGTGTCATGCATTTTCGGTGAAATTTCCGTAGAATGGCGAAGAAATATAGTCCGATTTTTCATGCGCATTATAAAACGAACAAGAGTCTTGCTGGAAACAAGTAAATTGTTATTTAGTTCATCTGAAACATATTTATTTGATTTTTAAAAAATCGCCCGTGTCATTTTCGAGAGAAAAAAAAAATCGAATTATTTAACGAACGAGAGTTTTCCCAGAAAAAAGAAAAGTGTTATTCACCTCACCTTAATCACATTTATATTATGTATCCATTTAAAAATAATCGTTAGAACCGTTTTCGAGATTTTCAAATTAGGAACTTCCTCGATATTATACCAACGTTTTCACTTTAAAAATGGCTATTTAGATCTCAAAATATACTGCACGTAGAAATGCAAAAATTTCAGTATACGATTAGACTGCAGATATAAGACTGTTCTAGAAAATTCAGAACAATAAGACGTATATCTGCTGAGTTATTAAAAGGCGGCTTTTCGCGTTTTCTTTGATGTCGAGTTAGCTGTATATATGAGTTCCGCCATCTACGAATTCTATGATACGATACGATACGATTTTAACGATACGATACGATACGATACGATTTTAACGATACGATACGATACGATACGATTTTAGGCTTAAGGCTGCGTCACTCGAAATACTACCGTCTTCCATGATTTTCTCATTTATACCTTCCATTTCTTTTCTATGTATTAAATAGAGATTAATTTCCATATTATTTTAAAATTAGACTCTACTCTATATTAAAATTAATGAACAAAGAAGAAATTTTTAGTTTGATACTAAGTTAGCTTGAATAATTATACGAAACTATCTTTTTATTTACTCATTCATTTATATAAAAAAGAAAAGAAAATACTTACCCTACGCTTTTTAATAAGACGATCGAAATGAGCAGATGAATTTCCACGTCCTGTCTCTTCTTGAAATCGTATTTCTTATAGGCGCCTAAGTTTGCGGTTAATCGAATAAAGACTGGACAGGAGTGAACATGACTTCTAGACAAAATGTATAAGGTTTTCGGTAACATCCGGTCGTTGTAACGACAGACTGTAACCGACATGTGGTTAAATTCATAAAATTTCTCGTCGCAGATTAAGGAATAAAATTTTAATTTAGATTAAACTCGTAAAAATTTGAAATTTGGGTACGGTGAAAAATTCCACGGACGTTCCACGTAAATCGGGACACTTGGCAACACTTCTCTTAAGTATCAAAACTCAACCCGAAATCGAACCCAACCACAACGAAAAATGTTATCCTCAATCCGAGCCGTGGGTCGGGTCGGGTGTAGGTAAAATCGGGCAACCTGAATCGATGCAGGACTCTAATCTGAGATATAATTCTAATTTTTTAAAAATCAGCTTAAAAACGACAGACGCGTAAGAATCAAAACTCATCCCGAAACCGAAAAAAATATAGCCAAACCAATCCGACTTCCAACGAAAAAAAAATCAGCGGTAAACTTATCCGTGGGTCGGGTTTTCTATAAATTAACCAGAAAACTTTTTTTAAAAAAACTAACTTACACCCGACTCGAGTCGGGTCGGGAAAAATCGGGTTACCCGACCCGATGCAGGATTCTACACTCAAGTCAAAATGTTTTCCCCGACGACGATTAAATTTGACCCCGACGGGGGGGCATATGCCCCCCCGGTCCCCCCTCTGGCGCCGCCCTTGTTTGTAACTGAAAAAACTTAGTATATTTCTCTTTAAATTCATGTATCACTTATTGTAATAAGTGCAGTAGTTTCGAAAATATGATTTTTTTTTAATCAGGTCCATCATTTGTAATAGCCCTGTAGTTTAGAGCCTATTTTTATTGCTTTACTGGAAAATTTTGGGCAAATCAATGAATGCAGTTAAATTCTTCATTATTCGAACTCCAGTCATCTGGATCGATATCAAGAAACTAAAATAGAGATTTAAGGTACTTATTAAAATGAGAATGTAGGTATTCGAACGTAACGAGTTGTAAAAAAATAAAACTAAATGTCCCTTGGACTCTAAAATTCTCTAAGCCACTGTTAAAATTTATATTTGAAATGAAAGTTTTATTTTTTGTGCGGAAACTGACATCAGGGTGCAATTTCGTCCCAAGTTATATTATAACTTACATTAGTGTGCAAAACTTAAGCAACGAACAAAAAATGTTAATTTCTAAACACGTGAGTACTCAAAAGAAAATTCTATAAACAGCAAGTGTAAAAAATAGGTGTTATCCTAACAGCATAGCCAGCCTATAGGAAGTCTCCATGACCTCACAAAGAGTCACAAGTGACACAGTCACTACAATGAATTGAAATGTGATATCTTTCATTCGTCTCACTCTTAATCTCATTTGATCACTCCACCGAGAAGTCACCGTGAGTGCTGCTTTGTGACGAGTCACAAGATGACTTTACAATGAAGTCACCTTGTGACCGCCATGTGAACGTCATTTGGAGACTCCATTGTAAAATCATCACGATAGCTGTTTTGTGACGAGTTCTCAAGTGATGGAAAAGGAAATCATCTGGTGACTTTTCACAAAGGAGCGCAATGATGATTTCACAGTAGAAACTCGGTCACCTGAAAGTCACCATGTGACATGATTGTGGCATTATTTGGAGACTAAGCACAATGCAATGCTCACGATGACCTCAAAACTGAGTCTTCAAATGACAATCACATGAGAATCACAAGGTGACCTCGTTGTAATGTCACCTGGTGACTCATCACAAAACAATAGCCACAGTGACTTCTCAGGGGAGTCACCATATGAAGATCATTTTAGAGTAATAATGAGACGAATGAAAGATCCCAAATTTTGTATCTCCGTAGTGACTGTGACACTTGTGGCCATGTGTGACATGAAGGAGATTGGATTTCTACATCAACTAGGTATCTTGTAGGTATAATACCTATTTGCTACACCTGATGTTTATATCATTTACTTTTGAGTACTCACATGTTTGAAAATTAGCATTTTATGCTTGTTGCTTAAGTTTTGCACACCAGTGTATTATTAAAAGATATTTACAAAACAAAATGGTCTTTTTACCCGATTGAAAAGAAGGGTTATGTGTTTCACGCGTATCTGTGTATGTGGATTTATTTATACCCTCGAAACATCCCAACGGCTGGATGGATTTTAATGAATGAAGTCTCTATCAATTCGTCTTAACGGCCCGATGGTTATAGGCTAGGTTTTGTTTTTATAAATTCAAAATGGCGGCCGTAAAATACAAAATGGCGGTAGAGACAAAAAAAATTTACGCACCCTATTGAGTGGCATATCATTGAATAGGTCTTTCAAAATGAAGACGATGTTTCATTGACTATTTTACAGTCAGAAGCTCCGTTAAAATATTATACAACCTGGAAGTTGTGTAGGTAGGATCTCTAGCTTTACTGCAACTCTAACCATTATAGACATCTATAGACCTCATCAACACAGTGTTTATAGATAGGAACTAACAATTAAACATAACTTAAAAGTCATCAATACAAGTAAATAAGAAAATAGGTAAGTAATATAAACAAGTAATATAAAAAAAATTTAAGTCAATTCCTACTTAGATCAATAAGAGAATTTTTTTTCTCCCATTCTTCTTTCCACTTGAGTGGCGCTTAAAATGCCTTGATCAAGAAGAGGGCTCTGTCGGTCTTATAATACCTTGATCAAGAAGAGGGCTCTCACGATTATTGAAAATCAATTAATTTAATTTAATTAATTAATTAATATTTGAAAAAAAAACTGGATTAACATCAAGTGTTATTCACTACAAGTTTTAAAAAATTTATTTGAGCTTGATTGGATGAATAAGTATTTTATTAACGATTGAAAATTTGAACAAGATATATATAGCGACAGTGTGAGCTAATAGTAGGAATTGAAAAATAGTTTCATATTGCTGAGAAATAATTAATTAGTTCGCTTTTTACGCAGTCGGGTTTTTTGATTTTTTAAATTTAATTGTTTATTACACGACTGTATTTCAGCTGAGCTTCTCTTTTTTGTAATTTTTATGAAATTAAGGAAATGGTCATGCAACTTGTTGGATTCCAATCTATTTCAATAAGGGTTTAAGGATGTTCTTAACTGCTCTGCTCAACAAGTGGAAAACGTTTTGACACATTTACAAATTCATTTTTTAACGGAAAGGTATAAAATTGGAAAGCCTGGCCATAGAAGCGATTTGGAATTGAACTGTTTTTTCCATTTTTTGATCAATCAATTACCTATTGAGATATAAGGGATTTTGATCACGTGACAAACACGTTTTTTGCCCGCTCTTGAGTCTTTTTTCTTCGCGCGGAAATTCGGTTCAAAACGCCCAGTTTGACACTATTTTCTGAAAGATCTATTGCGTTTGCAAAAAAAATGGAAAAACAGCTCAATTACATTGTTTGACATTGAACAATAACACCAGCTAGTTTAATGCATTTTCGAACAAAAATAAATTAAAACTTATGTCAGAAAGTTGCCCTTTTGGATTTGAGAACACCCTTATAGTCCAGGCAATAGGGGATTTAACTGGCAAAGTTAATGGTAGTTCTGGAAATCGGCTTACTTTATGTTTTTTGGGTCGCTGAATCCGAATTTGTAACTTCCCACCAAAATTTCCCCCGGCAACCCCCCTCCCCCAAATTTTGGTAAAATGCCCCCCAAAAAGGTTTTTATTAAAAAAGTTTTATTAAAAGTATCTAGAAATTCAGAAAGTAGACAAAATTTGCAACAAATAACACATATGACATTATGACATAGGATGAATGGGGATGGGGGGGATTGCCTTGGAACATGCGCCGCGGTGCTGTGTGGACTATGTTGCACAATTTCACTTAACCACTCAGATCGTTTACATTCGCCCTCTCATCTCCCCTCCGAACTTTCTCTATAAAGTTTACTTTAAGTTTTTTGGGTCTCTGAATCCGAATTTTTAACTTCCCCCCAAAATTACCCCATCCGCAACTCCCCCAAAATAGTTGTTTTTAAATTAAATTTTTTATTGTTTTAGGGGAAAAGTACGTAGAAATTCAGAAAGTAGACAAAATTTGCAACAAATAGGATATATGACACTATCACGTAGGATAAACGCGGAGAGTGGGGGCTGCCTCGGAACATTCCCCGCGCGCTGTTCTCAAAAACCAAATTTTTTTTTTAAATCAATTTTTTGGGGGGTTGCCGGGGAAATTTTGGTGGGAAGTTACAAATTTTGATTCAGCGACCCAAAAAACATAAAGTGAGTCGTAATCCAGAACTAGTATTAATTTTGCCAGGTAAAAACCCCTATTGTCTGGACTTGCATAACTTAGTGCACGTAGCGCCGCAGTGCATGTTCAGACGCAGCCCTCCCCCTCCCGTTCATCCTACGTCATAATGTCATGTATCCTATTTGTTGCAAATTTTGTTTACTTTCTGAATTTCTACGTACTTTTCCCCTAAAACATTTAACAACAACTATTTTAGGGGGTTGCGGGGGGGGGGGATTTTCGGGGGAAGTTGAAAATTCGGATTCAGAAATCCAAAAAACTTAAAGTAAACCTTATAGGGAAAGTTCGGAGGGGAGACGGGAGGGCGAATGTAAACGATGTGAGCGGTTAAGTGAAATTGCGCAACTCTGTCCACGCAGCCCCGCGGTGCATGTTCCGAGGCAGATCGCCCCTCCCCATTCATCCTACGTCATAATGTCATATATCTTATATGTTGCAAATTTTATCAACTTTCTGAATTTCTAGATATTTTTTCCTTAAAACAATAAAAAAATTGATTTTGTTTTAATAAAAATCTTTCTTTGGGGGCATTTTACCAAAATCTGGGGGGGGGGGGGGTTGCCGGGGAAAATTTTGGTGGGAAGTTAAAAATTCGGATTCAGCGACCCAAAAAGCATATAGTAAGCCTTTTTCCAGAGCTACCATGAATTTTGCTAGGTAGAGTTACTAAAAGGTCTCTATTGCCTGGACTATTAATAATGTATCAAATTCCTATCTGCCCATCTTCCGTTGTTTTTTGTTTAGTTTCAAATCCATCAAAACCATAAATTATATTTAATAAAATCGATAATTAAATAATTGCATAGAAAAAAGAAGCCTTGCATTAAACAAAATTTTGGTCCGCTTTATACTTTTATGATTTGGAGGAGGGAGGGGGGGGGGGTACAGAAGGTTGACATGCAAATCAAAAGAATATTTGGAGATTATCGAAAAGAAGGATCATCAGTGCCAGTGGTAGAATTCTAGCGACTTGGTATGAAATTGACCATTTTGACCCCTCCCCCCTCCCTTGCATTTCTGCCCCTAATGATGCCGGCCCATTTTCGGGAAAAAGTTCTATGAAAAACTCATTGAATTTAGAAAATTGGATGGAAGCTTTCATTTCCTGTCTGCGAACGCTTGGAAGAAGGTGTGCGAATAACTGTAAAAAATGTATGTAATGTTACTCCATAAAATTGGAGGCAGCATGCTGCCACCAATTTTATGGAGTGATTTAACTCATATAATGGCGTAATTTTAACTGATATAACTGGTCTAATATTCAGTGGTGTAGTCGTAAAAAAACAGAGGGTAAACGCTCTAAGCAGAGGGTATACGATCAAGGCAGAGCGTATACCCTAGAGTGTATATACTATAACTTTCTTGAGAAACAGAGGGTATACGGTGTTACTTAAAAATATCCAGAAGGTATACGGCGTATACCCCCTAAACCCTCCACAACATCCCTGCTAATATTACACATTAGTCTAACGTAACACCAGTTATATAGATTAAATTACTCGATAAAATGGAGGCAGCAAGTCTGCCACCAATTTTATGGAGTAACGTTACATACACTAGATTAATATTAACACAATTATTCTAATTGGTAAACAAATCATATTAGATGTAAATTTCCAACTGGGCGAAAAATGTCCGGACCAGGATTCGAACCCGGGACCTCCTGGCTGAAGCCGCCAGTGCTCTGCCATCTGAGCTATCCCGGACGATTCTGGTCGAACTTTAACGTTACATAATTCTTTTACAGTGTACCTAGTGCAGATAAATTTACTTATTTTATATAAGGTTTAAAGTTGATTTTCACGGTGAATCTTAAAGCGAGTTTTAATACTACCTTGAAATTATTTAGTTTAACGATTAATTATCTGTTATATGTCTTACTTAACTTATATTTCTTTTGGATGTGTAGATGTATTTTTTTTTCGCTAATATATATACATTTTATCAAATTTTTTATCTTTTAGGTAGCTTTCATTACAAAAAGCTACCTATTGCAGCCGTTCGAAGGAAAACGATTTCAAAAAATTTTGGTATATTTTCATCGATCGTGACCCCCAGACCCCAAAACCACCCTCCGTTCAAAATTGACATATACATAGCTGCCAACTTTTACGCTTTTTTGCTACCACTAAAATTTAACTGAGATTTTCCTCTTGTCTAATCGTGAGATTTCGACGATTAAATAAGACAACATTTACTATAAAATTTTAGTGTTAAGAAAAAAGCGTAAAAGTTGGCAGCTATGCATATATATATATATATATATATATATACACACACTATATTTGTGCTTTTAAGGCAATCGGAATTTAAGTATCTGTTCACCTTCCTTATACTACCATATGTTTTTTATTTCCTGTTCATTTTATAATTATCTTATATATAATAGTTTTTATTAAAGATTTTTATATTTTTAATAATTATTTATATTAATTATTAATGAATTTATTTTGTTTTATAGCATATAGCTATATGCTATATATTATTTATGTTCTAGAATTATTTAAATTCTTAGTGTAGTTTAAATAATTTAGCTAATAGAATATTTTGTATGCTTTTTAAATTTTATTAACAATAGTTTTTTAAAAATACATTGTGTGGTTTATATTCAGTTTATAATTATCTAATATAAGGATTTGTTTGGTTTTGCTGTTAATAAAACAATTGTTACATTCAATTGCTTACAACTGTTTGTCTTTTGACAATTAAATCATAAAAGTACTACTAGATGGCAGCACCACAATTTTTTTTTCGTTAAGTTCTAAATTTACTTTTTCCAGCTACATTTCAGTTATAATTTACTACACCAGGGGGAATTTTTAGCTAAATTTTGACGATATTGTTTAACGGTTTTTAATTAATTTAATAGTGCATTTTAATTATGTAATTACTTTCTATTTATATTATTTTATATTATATTAAAAGTTATTTAACATTTATTTCAATATGTATTAACTGCATCCTATGGTATCAATTACTGTGATTTCTTAACTGTTTTATTCACCTTAATCTTTACGATATTATGGGTGCCATGTGCGCGTGGATTTATTCTAAAATATTAATCGGTATGGTGTTTATTATTTCATTTTATATCCTATAAATATTTAAATAGGTTTTATTGATTTTTCCATTTCATATTATTTGTTTCTATTTTGTTTTCATTTTTAATCAATTCACTTGATTTTAATGGTTGTTTGGGCACAGGGGAAAATAACTTTTAGCTTTAGCTTATTTTTCCCACAGAAAACAACCATTTTGCTTATATCATTGAATTCTGTGCTCTTGGAAACGTAATTCAATATATAAGCATTTCCATTATTTGTCGGTGTCCACTTTCTTATTTTTCTTCCATAATAATTCTTATAATTAATTTAATCTTTTTTTTATATACTTACAGCTTTAATTCATAATATTACGGTTTTTGATGGTGGTAGGTTATGTTTAATTATTGGTTATATATATATATATATATATATATATATATATATATATATATATATATCTGACCTTTGTCTCACTGTAACTCTCGTATTTATGAACCGATTTGGATGTAATTCGGTGTGTACATAGTACATACCAATGTCTCAACCGAGTTCGTTGGCCAGCTTCATCGCCACTTTGTTTCAAAATGGCGGCCATTTAAATTTTTTTTTTAATTTTTAAATTTGAAATGTGGTACCAAAAAATTGAAAATTGAAAAATATTTTTTTCTTATGTATTTGACCTTTATACAAAGATTCCGGAGCAGACTTTGTTTCGTCTATATCTTAAAAAATGGCTGAGTTATAGCATTTTGAATTTCTAGCGTGGCTGACATTTTGAAACGTCCTGAATTTTGTCACGCGATAAAAGGCGTATTTATGAACCGATTTAGATGTAACTTCGTTTATACATAGCACATACCAATGTCTCGACCGAGTTCGTTGGCCAGCTTCATCCGCCATCTTGTTTAAAAATGGCGGCCATTTAAATTTTTAAGAAAAATTTAAATTTGAAATGTGGTACCAAAAAATTGAAAATTGAAAAAAAAAAAAAATTTATGTGTTTGACCTTGATAAAAAGATTCGGGAGCAGTTTTTGTTTCATCAGTTCGTTGTCCAGCTTCATCCGCCATCTTGTTTCAAAATAGCGGCCATTTAAAAAATTTTAAAAAATTTTAAATTTAAAATGAGATACCAAAAAATTGGAAAATGAAAAAGATTTTTTTTTTCGTATGTGTTTGATCTTAATACAAAGATTCCGGAACAGTTTTTGTTTCGTCTATATCTAAAAAAATGGCTGAGTTATAGCATTTTGAATTTCTATTGGGGCTGACATTTTAAACGACCTGATTTTTGTCACGCGATAACAGGCGTATTTATGAACCGATTTGGATGTAACTTGGTCTGTACATAGTACATACCAATGTCTCGACCGAGTTCGTTGGCCAGCTTCATTCGCCATCTTGTTTCAAAAGGGTTTCCATTTAAAAAAAAAAAAAAAAAAAAAAAAAAAATTATTTAAAATGAGGTATTAAAAAATTGGAAAATGAAAAAGATTTTTTTTATGTGTTTGGCCTTGATACAAAGATTTCGGAGCAGTTTTTGTTTCTGAAAATTTGTTCTTTTATTTATATCTTAAAAAATGGTTGAATTATAGCACTTTGAATTTCTAGCATGGTTAGCATTTTGAAACGATCTTGTATTTGTCACGCGATAACACACGTATTCACCTATTTCGATATAAGAAGACATGTGGATAGTATACATCAATATCTCGACCAAGTTCGCTGGCCAGCATCATCAGCCATCGTGTTTCAAAATGGCGGCCATTAAATTAAAAAAATATATATATTTAAAGTGAGGTGCAAAAAAATTAGAAATTGGAAAAGGTTTCTTTCTTAAGTATTTGACCTTGATATAAAGATTCAGGAGCATTTTTTGTTTGTCTTTATCTTAAAAAATGGCTCAGATATAGCAATTTCAATATCTAATGTGGGTGACATTTTGAAAAATCTGATTTTTTGCCTGCGACACAGCACTCGTATATATCAATCGATTCCGATGTGAGTGAGCATGTGCACAGCAATTACGAAGGTCTCGACCGATTTCACTGGTTAGCCTCATCCACCATGTTGTCTTAAAATGGCAGGCACTTTAAGAAATCGCCGAATTTGGCAGCCAAATATAAGTTACTTTAAATAAAAGCAGCTTGGATAAAGCTGACTAATTTCGCGAAATTCTCATTCATAGTGATTTAGTATTGATAAAAATTAGTACTGAATCGCCTATATTCGGTTTTCACTAAATTGAGCTTCGTGTGTTTGAATAATATAAGTTGGCTTTTTTAAAATAAGGAATATGAAAGCTACCTCTTCCTCCCGGCACTGGCCGGAAGGACTTTTTTTTTAATAATGTTTGTAAACTTTTTTGTAATTTTTTTTTTTACTTTTGTAATTTTTATGTTGCAATTTCTTCTTTTTTTTGTATTTTTTTTTATGTTGTAATTTTTTTTTTTTTTTTTTTTTTTTTTTTTTAACTTTTCTAAGAAAATTTTATTTTTAGAAAACTGAAATTATTTTGCGAATTTGTATATTTTTTCATTCATCTGTTAATTTTTATGTGTTCTTGTGAAATTTTTTGGTAATTTGTATATGTTTTTATTCAACAGTTGAAGTTTTATATGTAATAGATGGAATTTTATGTGATAGTTAATTATTTTAATTGATTATTAGTATTTTCCTTCTGTGATACTTTTCGTGTATAAGGTCATTTAATATTTAATATACATTAAATTTTCTTTACTGGTGTACTGATGCATATGATAGTAATATTTCTGGAGAATACATATCTGATAATTATTAGAATGATGAGCAATAGATGTGAAAGTGTGAAACACAAATCGTTCTGTGATGTTGATAAGAAAGACTTGTAGTAAAACTTATATACCGTAATTTCCCGCGTATCCGCCGCGGCTTAGTTAAGTGTTTTTCAAACCGGAAATTTTATTTATAAAAAAGAAGTCAAATAAGTGCTAAGCAGAACCAAGTCACATTTTATTTAAGATAAATTCTGGTAGGAAATCGAGTTATCTGATGTGCGGCGGATATGCGCGAAATTACGGTAGTTTGATTTCGAAAATAAGTTATTTGAAATATGAAAGGTTTAGTTAAAATTAAAGATTGTATTCGTGTATATTCTGTATAATTAAAAACTATAAAGATAGTATTCATATTTTAAACAGCCTGATGGCTGACAATTCCAAAATCTCCGAAGTGCGAGGTGAAACATAGGATAATTTGATTAATAATATGAGCAAAATAACTCAGACTAGTTTTACTATGTCAAATGATTGTAGCAGTTAGAAATGTCGTGTAAGAGCAATTCATACAAGGTGAAAATGACGTTCTGAAGAATTTCATTTACATGAAAAATTCGAGGGGAATGTAGTATCAATTGACTTCAACTCTATTGCCATCCCAAGTCGGTATTTATCTCAATAGTGTAATACCAAAATATTAAGGGAAAGAATCAAATTTGATGTAGATAAGTATTGTGCAAAAGTTTAATTCGATGTTAAATTTTTAAGAAATTATGGTTTGCGGGTCTGAAAACAATGTGGTTTCAATTAATTTGTAAAAAATTTCAGAATTTTTTTAATTAATTTTCTAATTTGTTATTCATCTTTTAATTTTTTTTAACTTTTGTAGAATTTTTTTTAATTTTTCAGAAATTTGTATAATTTCCCGTCCAACGGTTGAATTTTTATGTAATAGATGAAATTTTTATGTAATAGTTAATTATTTTGATTATTAGTATGTCCATTCAGTGTTGAGTTACATTCGAAAGTTTACGATAAACATGATATAATAACCTTTTGTCCGCTCCCTATCTACCTGAGGAGGAAGACTGGCAGTGATGATGGGGTCATTTTTCGAATATTTCCCTTACATGTTAAAGGAAGAGATAGGCTTTTCTTGAAAAAGAACGCGTGAAAGTTTTGTAATATGGTTCGCGACATTATTTTTTTTTTTTTTAATGAAAGATTTGGTTTAAAAACTAAAAAAAATCCCTGAATTTCGCTGAATCTGAAAGCATTGAATTTGATTAAATAAAGCCTTGTGTATAAAAAAAAATTAAGTTTGAATGCGGAAAAATTCAGTTGAATGTGATCAAATTAAGTAAATTAGTTTGTAAACTCTTATATTTATATGTACATTCAAGAAAATATTTTTTTTTTATTGGAGAATTTTCGGTTATTGATTAGACTAAAAATTAATTTATTTTGTTTAATTATGTATATTTCTTGGGGTGTAGGTCGTCCAAGTGTTAAAATCCTACATAACTAGCGCCTAAAAGTATGGTCCAATCTCAAACTGGTGTAAAAGTTAACCAAATTCGTTTCAATTCGTATTTTTTCATTAAAAAACTGATATTTTTCTTTCTTATTTTTCCGTTGTTAATACTCATTAAGGTAATTGTTGTTCAAAAACTAAAATATCAGTTTAACTTTCTTCTTATAAGATGGTAACGTCCTCTTATAATTGAAAAATTCTGAAGAAATTGTTTAATTATTTATACTCATTAAGGTGTTGATTGTTCAAAAACTAAAATATATGTTTCACTGTTCTCTTGTAAGTTAATATCCTCATCTTACAATTGAAACAAATTGGAAATTGTACGTCAAACGTGGCAAATTGAAACGTAAAAATTGATATCTTCCGTTGTTTTGCGCAATTATTAATACTCATAAAAGTGCTGGTTGTTCGAAAACTAAAATATAAGTTTAACTCTCCTCTTAAAAGCTGATATCCTCATCTTATAGTTGAAAGATTCATTTAAAACCAGTCCTTTTCCTTAAAAATTTATATTTTCCATTGTTTTGCTTAATTATTAAAATTCATTAAGGGGACTTTCTACATTAGGAGACCAAAAAAAGCACTTTTATGATTTTTTTGTAAGAAAACTGCATGATGGATCGTTTTGAAATTTTAACAGTTTACTGTACATATCTTAAGGTATACACAAGAATTTTTTTATTAGATTTTGTTGCTTCTACTCTAAGTTATAAACAAATATGTTCAACTGCTTTGGAAAATTTCGTCTGGACGGTGGGCATGATAGCGCCTCGTAGAATTATCTGAAACACACACAAAAAAAATTTTTTTTCGTAAACTTCGTGAGTATAGCTTCTAGTTAAATTAAAGGAACCCATAAATTTATTTAAAAAAAGTTATGTAATGGTTGATTAAAACAAAAAAAATTCGTTCTTATTTGTTAATAACTTTTTTTTTGATAATTTTAGTAAAAGCTTTAATTCATATCGAAGGCAATTAAATAAGCTTTAATTTAAAAAATAAAATCAAGATGATGAATTGAATATTTTTTTTTAATCTTGCCCACCGTGTCAAAAAATGTGGTTGACAAAATCCAATAAAAAAATTCTTGTGTATACCTTAAGATGTGTCCAATAAACTGTTAAAATTTCAAAAAGATCCATCATGCAGTTTTCTTACTAAAAAATCATAAAAAGTGCTTTTTTTGTCTCCTAATGTCCCCTTAAGGTAATGATTGTTCAAAAACTAAAATATATGTTTAAATTTCCCTTTTAAGTTGATATCCTCATCTTACAGTTGAAAAAAATCTAGAAGAAATCATCTTTTTTCCAAAATTTTTTTATATTTTCCATTGTTTTGCTTAATTATTAGTGTTCATTAAGGTAATGATTGTTTAAAAACTAAAATATATGTTTAACAGTTACTCTTATCAGTTGATAACGTCATCTTACAGTTGAAAAAATCTAAAGAAATCATATTTTTTCCTTAAAAATTAATATTTTCCCTTCTTTTCTTTAATTAATAATACACATTTGGTGTTGATCATTCAAAATGCAAAGATAAATTTCATCTTCATCATATAGTGTGACAATATAGTCGTTCTTACGCTCACCTCTCATTTTATAGTAAAAAACCCTCGTTTTATCTGAAAAATTTAATTTTTTTTTCAGCTAGGAGGCATCTAAATCGATTTCCGATGAGTGTTGAGATGGCACGGGCGGAGGCACCTGCGTGCTGCGGTGGCACGGTGCCGCATTGCCGCCGCCTCGTGTCCCCATATCCCCGTTTTCCTACTACTCTCAATATTCGCAATCACTTTTTATTTTGCTTCGTTTATGGAAACCATTCTTCTTTGCAGCCAGGTTTCTGAAAACTCTTGAAATTCATGCACGAACTTTAAATGATTAAAAAAAATTATCACATATCATTTAAAGGCAATAAAATACCTAACAGATTGAATAGTGCATTACATTTTTTTTCCAATTGAGTATCTAAATGAAAAGTAGGTAAACTCGACAGATCAAAATAATAACGACCGCCCTGGAATCCAAGTAAATACAAATAACAGCTTCTGCAGGAAGGTTATTCAACAAATTCTCCTTGGCATGCGGCTGTACCTTCCTTTTTAAAGTGGTGAAGCCCTTTGTTCTTAAGGCTGTTCTCAACTGCTCTGCTCAACAACCGCAAAACGTTTTGACACATTTACAAATTCATTTTTTAACGGAAAGATATAAAATTGGAAAGAATAACCATGGAAGTGATTTGTAATCAAACTGTGTTTTCCATTTTTTGATCAACCAATTATCTATTGAGTTATAAGCGATTTTGATTACGTGACACGGCATTTTTCTCCTCTTACTGACTGGATTTTCTTCTTTCGTTCGGAAGTTCAGTTCAAAATGCCAACTTTGACAGTATTTTCTGAAAGATCTATTGCGTTTACAAGAAAACATGAAAAACAGTTCGATGACATAGTTTCGGAATAACAACACCTTCTAGTTTCATGTGTTTCCGAACAAAAATAAATTAAAACTTATGTCAGAAAGTTGACTCTTTGGATTTGAGAACAGCCTTAAATAGTGAGAGTAACTCTGAGACCGCCAAATGGCGGTATTAACGTATTATCCCCAATTACATAATATGATTATCACTCACGAGTTGTTGAATTTTAGCCCTTAACTGGTGCTGTGATGCCATTGAGTCTCCGCGTATTTTTCTACTTGTGACATTTCTTTATACATCAGCAAAATTCAGATAAAAATAATAAATTATTATAAGTTATATACTTACTAATTTATTCAACTAACAAATACAGCATGTAAAAATATAATTGTTTTTATAAAAACTCATTTTATTTGTTTTCTTATCATATATTATAATACGAGTAAATCTTGTGTCTGTGTGTGTGCGCGCACGCGCGCGTATGCAAATTTGGTCTAAAAAACGAGTAGAACGATTTTGGCTAAATGTTGCATCCTACCGTTTTGGGATGCGAGAAGACCATTGGGCTAGGTCACATGTTCAAGAAAGTTCGATGAGTGGGTCATTTTGGGTTCCCTAACGGATAGATGATTTCAGTGGGAATGAAGTTCCAAACAGTCGTTTAGTTGTTGAACAGTTGGGAGTAAACGAAGTCGCAAAGTTGGCGTCATTTCGCCAAATTTGGCGAAGTATTGGCAAGATTTCGCGGAAAAATTGACTTTTAAGATTACTAATGCCAACACATGTGCTCGGCGCCAAATGAATGTATGTCGCCAATTTTGGCTATATTTGCAGATAAAATTGGCTTTCAGAACCTGGAGGAATTTTTTAGACGTTCCCAATAGGGCCCAGATACATGATTCAATCAGTCAAGAATCCATGGAACGTTCTCGAAAACAGAATTCAATCAATATCGAGTTGAACACAAAGCTAATTTTAACCGAGCATAGCCACAGCTTTTCTGAAACCTCTAAGGCTATGGCGGATGTTTTGCGACGTAACGATAGCAGTGCTGCAGCGAGGGGGAAAGAGGCGACAAACATAACAACATTTTCTCTAAACTAATAGTGATGTGCAAAAAGCCGGAGATTTGGCAACTTCGGAAAAGCAATGCACTTCTACTGTGACGTCACTACCACCAGCGCCCTAGCCTTTCTGAAGATAGCAGTGGCATAGCTCGGTCTTCCACGCTGGTACATTATAGTCCTAGTTGGGACGAAATGGAACCATGACGTCAGTTGCGCATGGAAATTTCACGACGCCCATAAAGAGTTAAAATTCGGCTATCTTTTTTAGCTCACAGGCTATCAAAGCCTGAGAACTAATGTGCCCGCCGGATCGCTTTTTCGGGAAGGCTCACGTTTTGAGCACTAGCCTTGGCGAATTGGCGAAAGCGAGAACGTTCAGCCAGCTCTATCGCTAAAGGCCAATCGTCGTCTTGTGTTTTGTTTTGATCCGACATGGCGGAAGACGAAGTAGCATATTTTAGAATAACAATCCTACCTAAATTAAAGGATTATTTTCAATCATGTATTCTAGATGAAAAGAAATCTTCTTCTAAAGAAATTGTGTTACGAACTGATATTTGCACAAATGATGAGGCCGAGTATTTTAAGAAAATACTGTCAGAAGTTACCAACACCGAATGGATTGTTTACAGAAATATTGCGAACTTTTGATTATTGCTAAAATTTTGATTATTTGATCCCCTCAAAAATCTACATTTTTATTCAATTGAGTATTATTAATTCCATACCTGTTAAACAAAAACTCATTACCTTCATAAATCTAGATATTTGATTACATATAAAGATGGATTTATGGGGATGATGAATTGATGCAGTTTCAGTGCATTTTGATGTATTTTACACAGATTTAAAAAAAATACCTGTGGCAGAAAATTACTATATTTTCTGCGATGAACTTATATAATGGATTTAATACCAAATCATTCTGCAGAAACAGTCCCCAAAGTCGACTGAAAATAGGCCAAACAAGGAAAAAAAGAAAAGAAAAAAAAAGAAAAAAAAAAGAAAAAAAAAACATATCACACCCCCAACCAGGATGTCTAGAAATTGCCTTTTTAATGGAGATGAATTTATGAAGGGGGAGTGGAGGAGGAGGAATATTGAATGATTATCTTTTGTTACTTCAAAGTAAGAAATAAAATCACTAGAGAAATTTTTTAACTGTGTATGGTATTGAGGGGTTGTAGATTTAAATAGTTAAATTTATCAATTAAACAAATTAGCAAATAGAAAAAAACAAACCAAAAATTAAAAACGTGGAATGTTTGACTTTTGTGTGTGTGTGAGGATGAAACAAAAACAAGCTTTTCTATTTTTTACGGTGGGGGGGGGGGGGGGGGGATTTGAAAAATTGGTCCTTTACTTATAGTTACCTCAAAGTAATAAATAGGAAAAATTATAATTTAAATGTAAAGAAATAAAAAAAAAATAATGAATGTGTACACTAAAGGTTAATCCTGATTTTTTATCTTTCATTCTATTTCTTTCCTTTTCTTTTTATAGGTTAATTATTTATTTGTTATTTAAAAATCAACAGAAAGCAAAACAGTAAACTTTACGCACTGTTATGGATAAGCGAAGGGATAGTTAACATTTCAGACACAATTTTAACTAATCTTTTCTGTAAGGCAACAATGAATTTTAAATGGTCAAAAAATAGTGTGCTGGAGGAGAGGGTGGGGGGGGGGAAGAGAAAATTCGGAATGGGGGGTTGCCTCAGACTATTGATCATTATTTTATTACCACTTCAACTTAATAAATTGTGCAATATGTGTGCAGAATGACGAAAAATGGAGTATGTGTGGTGGTGGTGGGGGGATTTCATTCGAGAGAAGAATTAGATGATTTATTCAAATATGACGAATTACTATTTTAAAATAACAAATAAAACAACTAGAACGAAATAACATTAAAAAATATGGCAAAAATTTTAAAATAAAAAATTGAAGATTTTTAAAGATTTTTAATTTTGTGCACAGGCAGACCAATTCTTTTTTTCATAAAAACTCAAATAATGATAAAGATTCGACAACATTAAAATGTAATTGCAATTGATTTAATTGCATGCATCAACTTGCAATTATTTTAACTGATTGATTTAATAGCAGGATACAGTTGAATAACTTATGATTTGTCGTTCAATCTAATTATAATCGAATTGATTTTATTTTCAACTTTCTATTAACTTCTAATCGCAATTAAATTAAAAACAATTAATTTTTCATGAATTATTTCAGTTAAAATATGTTGTATTAATGCAATCTACACGTCACACAATTATGCCGCTTAATTAAAAAAAACTAAATTAATTTAGTAGTAATGTTAATAAAACTAAGTTCAATTGTGTCATAAAAACATGATCGATAGAATTATATTTATTACAAGAAAATCATTACGTCTGTTTTTCTTTTTCCTCAAAAATAAAATACGTTCTCAATTTCTTCGAACGTGGCGAATTAATGAAATAAAATAATATTATTGAACTGAAAAAAATTAACTTATGTTTGAATTATATTTACCGTGAAATTAAAAGAATTTTAATCCGAAAAAGCTCATTGTTTCAAGCAATGTTTTAATTGTAAACCACGGTGAAATAACATTTCGTCATACTTAGAAATGGGGTTGCTGTTCGCTACGCGTATGACGTCACGAACAAGAAAGGGTGCGTATCGTTGAATTCATCCCCGCGCCAACCGTTGCTCTGGCGATAAAGTGCTCAAAACGTGAGCCTTCTTGAAAAAGCCGCCGGATCTGTATGTATGTATGCATGTACGTGCGTATGTACATAACGCGATAACTCTTGATAGAATTTTCCAATTTGTTTCAAATTTTTTTTCTAAGTTCATTCTGATAAGGCGTTTCCCTGATTAGTTTTGGGGGTTCATTGGTTAAGTATAAAGGGGGGAACGGGGGCTAATCCCCCATTAACTTAGATGAATGGGTTTTTCAAGCAGAATTATCAGATTTTCTTCAAATTTTTGTATACCAGTTAATTCTGATAACGAGCTTCCCTGATTAGATTTGAAGGTTCATTGTTTACGTCTAAAGGGGGAAACGGGGGGAAAACCCCTTAATTTAGATAAATAGGTTTCTCTATCAGATTTGCTTCAAATTTGGTATACCGTATAGATACAGATTCCCAAAATTTTTAAGGAGCCAGTGGCTCCTAAACCCCAAAAATCCAGACGCCATTTTGGCTCCTAACCAAAATCTAGTGACCACATTGTGAAACAAACTCATAAAACAATGGTGTTTTTATGGAAAAAAATTAACAAAAAAACTCAGTAATTCAAAATGAAAAATAGTTTAATAAATAAATACACAAGTACAACAAAACACAGACTAATTACAACATATGAGTATATTTAATTTAATCTTAGAATTCTTGAAACTTTGATATTAAAAATGTATGATATAAATCTGGAAAAATCAGAAGATAAAGGTGGACAAGATACAATTAAATAACAAAACAGGTATAAGCTAAGCAGTCATGATAATGGGAAATATTAGGAAAACTTTACTTCTTATTTTGATTTTGTCATAAAAAAATTTAGGAATGTGTAAGATTATTTCGCACTATAAAAATCTCGCACTTGCAGAAAACAATTACAGAGCAAGAATATACCTCGCGTTAAGTATTTTTTCGTGCGAATTTCTTTTTCTTTTTGTTCTTTTTCGTCAGAGTTCGGAATCCTTTATCCTCCCGACTCCTTGATCCAAAGCCCTTAAATAATCTCCATCGTATCAAGAACTTTGGACTGTCTCGTGAGCAGATCTGCAGTAAAGGAGTATTTATTTCAACTCTGGATTTCAGACGAAACCTTCGAAGAAATGCTTGCTTTCGCTGGTGTCCAAAGGAGAAGCTTTACCTTTATCACGCTCATGTGCCGAGCTGCTAAGCTTTGTAGTGGAGCGGACATGCGCAGAATTATATTCGAACATAATGTTTGTCAAGAAAGCAGTACATCACAGGAGCAGCGTTTACGACGGTAACTGAGATCGCAAAAATTCCCTGACTTTTTAACAAGGTCATACTCTATCTCGGCCAGTGAAAAGAGCAGGTGCTTTTCTATTTGCAAAAGAAAAAAAATATATAAAAATTCCGCGACGGGTGTTGGGAACACTGGAAATTGACCTGTGGCGACTAAGACACTGAAACTTAGTCGCCACAGCAAAACATTTAGTCGCCACGTAGCGACTGGCGACCGTAAATCTGCACCTATATTATACCGGTTAATTTCGATAAGGCGCTTCTCTGATGACATTTGGAGGCTCATTGGTTAAGTATAAAGAGGGGAAACGGGGGGGGGGCTTATCCCCCCTTTATTTATTTTTCGAGGGGCATTATTTTTTTAAATAAGAGTATAATATACAATTAGTGTGAATAGCCTGTGAGCTCAGTGCCATCAGTTTAACTAGGCACTTTTCTTTTTATTTGACATGTTCTGTATCTTCTATTTTAAAATGTGTTTAACAAATTTTAAATTGTTTTGTCCTTCATTGTTTGCAATCCCGCATTTTCACCCTAGCCTTCAGCTATACTATCGTTTGTCAGTGAAATGCTATACTTCTATTCTTCCGAAAAGAAACCTTGAAAGTATAGAAACGCCTTTTCAGTGAAGACTTGGTATCTCTCGTCATTCAAACAAATTATACACTCCAAAGAAATAGAAACATTTATTTGGGCAAGAAATCTTGGTAACGTTTTATTCTTCTTAGGGGGGGAGGGGGGGGGGTCATTATTTTTAAACCTTCAAAAAATCGATTATTTTTTGTGTTTGTTATTTTTTATATTTAAAAAGACTTATATAGTTCTAAATCAGACAAAAAAAACAACAAAAAAAAAACGTGAAAATTTTTAAATTACAGCCAGGTCAAATTTTAATTGAAAGAGTGCACTTTAATTAATTTTTAATTTTGCATGCGTTTTTTCTCAAAACTGTGTTGGGTTGTATTTATATATCCATTGATTAGTGCCAGTATAGCATACACAATATTCCGCGTACTACTGTATTTTGATACAGCCCCTCATCTTTTTGCTTCCTTTTTGGAATAACGGATTTTGAGCTTATTCTATAAACTATAATTTTCAGACTTTACAAATTATATTTTTGAGATTTTCACAAAAGTTGCTCTATACATTTAGCGAACATATTATGCACATTATATTTTGTTTACCTTCGGGCATGCGCAGTAAATCATTATTTTGTAAAACTACTCATTTTTCATACAATTTTTATTATTTTTTCATTCTGATTGCAGGGTATTGTGTACAATGTTATTTGTCATATTTTCTGAAAAGAACTTTTTTTTATATTAAGAATTCTACAAATTATAAGCAAACAACTTGGCAAAATTTGGGACTCTTTTTATAAAAACTATAATTTCTTTACGAATATACATGCTATTCTCATAAAAAATGAACACAATTTATTACAATAAGGCATTTAATCATAATCTACAGTTTGAACGCTTTTGCTACATTAGTTTTTACACGGTTGTCCAAAAGATATTTGTTCTTTTTCAATTTGTTGGCGGTCCCTTATGGGGTTTCGGGAAAAATTCTTCACGAAAATATATGACTTGTACTATTCTGTTTACACACCTTGAGTTTCAGGATAATTCCTCATGTATTTTTCGAGATATTTAAGAAAACGTCAAAAATCGCAAGTGGCCGGTCACCTTTGGCCATATAGTGTAGTATAGTACTGATGACTCTCCATAAATTAGCAGCTAGTCCTATGAACAAGGCTGCCACAGGCGACTATTTACCCGACTGGCAAGAAGGGTTATATGTTTCACACGTATCTGGGTATGTGGATATTTTATACCCTCGAAACATTCCAACGGCTGAATAGATTTTAATGAATGAGGTCTCTATCGATTCGTCTTAACCATCCGATGGTTATAGACTAGGTTTTATTTTTATAAATTCAAAATGGCGTCCATAAAATACAAAATGGCGGTAGAGACGGAAAAAAAATTACACACCATATTGGGTAGCATATCGTTGGATAGGTCTTTCAAAATGAAGACATGTTTCATTGACTATGTTACAGTCAGACGGTCCGTTTAAATATTACACAACCTGGAAGTTGTGTAGGTAGGATCTCTAGCTTTACTGCAACTCTAACCTTCATAGACATCAATCGGCCTCATCAAAGCAGTGTTTATAGATAGGAACTAACAATTAAACACAACTTAAAAGCCATCAATACAAGTAAATAAAAAAAATAGGTAAGTAATATAAAAAATAGTTTCATATTGGTGAGAAATAATTAATTAGTTCGCTTTTTATGCAGTTGAGTTTTTTGATTTTTTAAATTTAATTTTTACTTGTTTTCTATTCTATTCGCACCACTATTTTAAAAAAGTAAATTTTATAGTATATTTCTATTGCAAATGTTGTCAAACAATATACGAAATATTTTTGTTTTGAGATAGTGGTGCGAGATAGAACTAAAAAATAGTCGCCTGTTGCAGCCCTGTATGAACATTCATCGGCTGAAACTGCATCGGATCGGTTAACCCAATTTTACCGGAACCAGACCTGACACACGGTACAGGTCGGGTTCAGGATAACATTTTTGTTGCGTGTCGGATTGACTTTTATGGTTTCGTGTTGGGATAGGACTCCTGAGCGTAATTTATTTTAGTATTTTTCCAGTTAATCTTGCGACATTTTAAAGTGACTTTACCAACAAATTTAAGAAAACAAAAATTCAGGTACAAATGGGTTAACTTTAAATAGAATTTTCAAGTTTGGCTGCGCAGGACACTATCACAAACCACGTATTAACGTTCATTCTAACAATAAATAATACATAACGTAATTTAACAAACTGGACTTTTTTTAATACTTTCCAAAAAAGTTGAAAAGTGTCTATGAATATGGTTTGTCTGTCTGGTCGTCTCTCCGTCTGACGTGCTTTAACTCTCGTAAATTCACTCGGATTGCCATGTAATCTTTATACATGGCATATACGAAGTTTCAAGACTGGTCTGAGAATAAAAATTTATTAAATATATTTGTACATGCGAACTAAAATTCTTCGAAATATGACCCTTGGGCATCAACACACCGCTGCCAGTGGCTTTTTCCATTATTCAGAGGCTCCCTGGAAGCTTTCCCGCGCAAGACTGTTAAGGGGACAAGACCATTTTCAACATTTAATATCTTAAAATGTATTTGATTTTAAGACACAATTTTAATTGGGAATGAAAGATATAAGTATGTCCTTTCATTTAAATATTTAAAATATTGCAGGATGCAGAATTAGCATTTACAGGGGGCTCCAAACTGTCAGAAATTTGACGAGAAGAAAAGCGGCATAACAGATTACGCGCAGGATTTCAAAACAAATTTTGCAACTAGAATAAAATTTTTGGTGTCTACTTATACTTCAGATTGTAATAATTACCCCGAACCTAAGTAAATTTGTATTTAAAGCATTTTTATATTTTTAATACAAAGTTGTATTTAGCTAATACAAAATTTAGAAAATTTCAACAATATAATCACCTAAAAAAATATTTGTATGAGCAATAAAAAGGAGATTTTAGGTTCAGTTTATACAGACTAGCACGAAACATATGTTTTGAAAATTTCATGAAGAAACATTCAGAAGTTTTTGAGATATGGTGCGCATTATGCCTAAAAATGCCATTTGGAGAAAAATGGCTTCAAAGTTTCGGAAACGCCGCTTCAGCTATTGATCCCGTATAATTGATCCCTAAAAGCAATAACTTCTGTTCTAATGGGAATTTCAGGGAAACAATTATATCAAAATGTTTAGAACAGATAGAAGTTTAACATCTAAAAAAGTAAAATTTCGAAAATCTTGAAGTTTTAAGAGCCCTGAGACCCCTTAAGGGATCTCGTCGAAGCTGGAATCGTGGATAGCTAGAATCGTGTCGAATCACTTCCCTTTCAGGTCTTTCTTAATCCGGAGGAACAAAAAAAGTCACTGGGAGCAAGGTCGGGTCTGTAGGGGGGCTTGTGGTAGTATTGCGATGTTAAACTTAGCCAAAATTTTGGCGGCTGCGAGCGACGTGTGAGAGGGCCCATTGTCGTGGGGAAAAGTCTAATCATCGTCTCTGATGCTTGGGCGGACGCGCCGGGTCAGGTCAGTTTTCCACTGGAATGCACCACCATTTGAAGGACCGAGTCCGGCGCGTCCGCCCAGACGTCAGAGACGATTGGATTGTTCACCGCGACAACGCACCCTGTCACTCGCCGCTCGCCGCTGCCGAAGTTTTGACTAAGTTTAATGTAGCAATACGGCCGCAAGCCTCCTACAGCTCCGACCTTGCTCTATAGGTGCAGATTTACGGTCGCCAGTCACCACGTGGCGACTAAATTTTTTGCTGTGGCGACTAACTTTGTGTCTTACAAGGAGAGGGCCAACCTTGTTAATCACAGATTTTGATTATTTTAACATATGTGTTAGGGTATAGACCCCTTAGTCTCAGGTTCAACGGATTTTATACAACACTCATTAGTTCTTGAGAAACCGGGGGGTCTAATATTAGTACACAACTCAAATACTTTGAAACAAAAAGGGCAGGTTGGGCGTAGCTCAGTTGGTACGGCGTTTGCTGGCTGACCCGCGGGCCTGGGTTCGATACCCGAACGCTCTACATTTTTTGTCTTTCTCATTTTTTTGTTTTATAAATATACTTGTAATTATAATTTAATAATTTCAAGTAAAAATTTTAATATCGTATATTAATTATAATGTTAACAAATTTAAATTTAAATTTATAATTTTTTATTTTGAACTATTATTTCTCATCCTTTAAAGACATTTAAAAAGAAATTGGATTTATTATTGAATAACAAAAATTCCAAAATCGTTAGAAACCTGTTGTGGTGCCATCTAGTTATGATAAAATAAAACATATTCAAATAAAATAAAAAAAAAAGCAGAAAAAAGATAGAGGGAAAAACGAAATATTTGAAAGCGCAAGCATACATATTACAAATTTAAAAATCTTTAATATGCAAAAAATCCGTTGTAATTTAATTCCGATGCTATTTTTTAACATAATTATGTTTGTTACTTTAAAAACAGAGTAATAGTATCATCGTATTGATTTCACTTGTTAAAGCAATGAATAAATGATATTTCTTTAAAATCACGAATTGACACAATTGTTCAATATCATTGCATACATACTGAATATATGAAATACATTTTAAAAGTGATTTTTAAAAAATTATCAGTTTTATGATGTTTTATACAACTATTTAGTTAAAAGTAAAAAAATTAAATAGGTAAAAATTATAATTGAAATACAGTAGTATAAATTTTAATTGACAATGCGATTATTAAGTTATAATTACAAGTATATTTATAAAACAAAATATAAGAAAAACAAATTTAGTGCTTTCGGGAATCGAACCCGAGCCCGCCGATCAGCCAGCAAACGCCGTACCAACTGAGCTACGCCCAACCTGTCCTTATTGTTACAAAGTAAGTATTTAAATCATCTACTAATATGAGACCCCCGGTTTCTCAAGAACTAACGAGCGTTGTATAAAATCCGTTGAACCTGGAGACTAAGGGGTCTATACCCTACAACATATATTAAAATAATCAAAATCTGTGATTAACAAGGTTGGCCCTCTCCTTGTTAGTCGCAGTGTTCCCAATCCCCACTGCGGAATTTTTATATATTTTTTTTCTTTTGCAAATACAAAAGCAACCTGCTCTTTTCACTGGCCGAGATCAAGTATGACCTTGTTAAAAAGTCAGGGAATTTTTGCGATCTCAGTTACCGTCGTAAACGCTGCTCCTGTGATGTAATGCTTTCTTGCCGAACATTATGTTCGAATATAATTCTGCGCATGTCCGCTACACTACAAAGCTTAGCAGCTGCGAAGCTCGGCACATGAGCGTGCTAATGGTAAAGCTTCTCCTTTGGACACCAGCGAAAGCATTCTTCGAAGGTTTCGTCCGAAATCCAAAGTTGGAAATAAATACTCCTTTACTGCAGATCTGCTCACAAGACAGTCAAAGTTCCTGATACGATGGTGATTATTTAAGAGCTTTGGATCATGAAGTCGGGAGGATAGAGGAGTTCCGAACTCTGAAGAAAAAGAACAAAAAGAAAAAGAAACTCGCACGAAAAAATACTTAACGCGAGGTATATTCTTGCTCTGTAATTGTTTTCTGCAAGTGCGAGATTCTTATAGTGCAAAATAATCTTACACATTCCTAAATTTTTATTATATGTATACTTTTATATGACAAAAGCAAAATAAAAAGTAAAGTTTTCCGAATATTTCCCATTATCATGACTGCTTAGCTTATGCCTATTTTGTTATTCAATTGTATCTTGTCCAACTTTATCTTCTGATTTTTCCAGATTTATATCATACTTTTTTAATATCAAAGTTTCAAGAATTTTAGGTTTAAATTAAATATACACATTTGTTGTAATTAGTCTGTGTTTTGTTGTACATGTTTATTAAACTATTTTTCATTTTGAATTCTGAGTATTTTTATTAAGTTTTTTTCCATATAAACACTACTGTTTTATGAGTTTGTTTCACAATGTGGCCACTAGATTTTGGTTAGGAGCCAAAGTGGGGACTGGATTTTGGGGGTTTAGAAGCCACTGGCTCCTTAAAAATTTTGGGAATCTGCACCTATACCTTGCTCCCAGCGACTTTTTTGTTCCCCGGATCAAGAAAGACCTGAAAGGGAAGCGATTCGATACGCTTCCAGTGATCCAGGCAGCTTCTTTGAGGTCGCTTAACAGCCTTGCGCGCTAAGACTTCCAGGGAGCCTATGAACAATGAAAAAACCCTGGCAACGGTGTGTTTGATGCTCAAGGGTCATATTTCGAAGAATTTTAGTTCGCTGTACAAAAATGTTTAATCAATTTTGTATTCTCAGATCAGTCTTGAAACTTTTGAACACACCCTGTATATTGTTGAGGTTTAGTGTAGAATGTTTGGCATAGAAACTGAAGTGTTTAGCATTTAAAGTTCGTTTACAGGGACACACGAGAGAAATCCTTTACACAATAGTCTATAGGAATAAATCTTTTACGGTGCATTTTATTGGTGTTACACTATTTCAAACATAATGAGATCGATATGCATCACTGAGGTGGTTTCTCAGGAGTATAAAATAAGTAGAATTTATAGTTCATTTACAGGGGCGTACAAAATAATTCCATTACACTGTGATCTATTGGAAAAAAAAGATTGCGGTGCATTTTAATGATGTTATGACACTTCATGGTTTAAAGAAACTTGAACGTAGAGAAGAACCTCGATTAACCTAGCTTCGATTAATCGAGCTTCGATTAATCGAGCTTTCTGTTAACCGAGCCGATACCAAAGTCTGTTTTTTTCCCTTTGAATGAGCCTTGGAAAATGACCACACTTTTTAGCTCACTGTCCGTGCTATACAGACTCTTGCCTCCAAAAGCACTCAACTTCAAGAAACATTGGACCCTGAGAAGTCAACAGCGAACAATGCTTTGTTTCCATTGGCCGTATGAACTTTCCGTAAATTTTTCAATTTGCTTTTAAAATTTACTGCTAGTAGTTGATTTCCTTTTTAAATTTGTTAAGCTGTGAAACAGAGCTTTACATATATTTATTTTATTACTTAAAAAACGTTCTATTGGTTTTTTTTATTTTTAAGATACGTTAAATTCGCAAGCACGGCGAGTTTTTACACACAGTTTCTATTAACCGAGATTTCCGATATCCGAGGTACTAACGGTCCTAAATAGCTCGGTTAATCGAGGTTGCACTGTAATTGAATCTCGGCACCATAATTAGCGAAATCATCTCGGTACTTTCACATGTGACTCAAGGTCAACCTTAAATGATGATTTTTGTGCATTTCGAGTTTCTTGACATGTGTATTAGTGATGGCGATTTCGATTTTTTTAATCGATTTAATCGATACTATGGCCAACTCGATTTAATCGATACTATGAATTTTTTAATTGATGTCTCTAAGACAAAATAAGGTAATATCATTTTCATTTTCCTTCAAAAATTGAAGATAAAATAGTTGGATGTGCCAATCCCAAAACTTTCATTTGCCTCATAAATGTTAAAACTTCAAAATTCACTATCACAGAGTCAAATTTAAATGATAACCTATGCGCATCATGAGGATTCAAAAAGCGTAGGTTCGTTGAAGCATGTGCCTTTAAAAGAAAATATAAGCATTGCATTTTCCGAGCAAATCATTGATTTCGGCCCACACCCTCTTAGGCTAATGTCAGACGAACGTCTTTTTGCACGCTTTTTTCGCTCTTACGTCATCCCTACACCTTTGCTAGCATGTGTAGGGACGGTGTAAGAGCGAAAAAAAAGCGTGCAAAATCACGTTCGTCTGATATTAGCCTAGATGTCCGCAACGGAAAATCCCAATTGAAGAGCATAAAAGCGACAGCTGTTGGGCAGTATACACCCAAGCCTAATTAGGATCTATTTATCTGAAAGTGTAACAGATATGAAGCTTGATTAAATTCCGTGCCTTAGTTTGAGATATGGCTATCATGAATATCATGCCAAAAAAAAAAAAAACAGTATAGCAGCGCAGCCTGTTACATGATTAACACGAAAAACTCAGGAACAACTTATGTCAATGACACATAATATTAAGTTTGATGAAATTCCGGTCATTACTTCTTGAGATATTATCGCTAATATCGTGTAAATTCTGAAAAACAGTGTTAATTCAGGGGCTGGTACGGGTGGGCACCCTTCCTCCCCCCGGAACATTGCAATGTCCCTCATGAAGATTTGAGATTTTATGCTTAATGGACAAAAGTCCAATTCCCCCCCCCCCCCCAAACTCTAGAATGTCCCTCTCCAGAATCATAGAAATCCGTACCGGTGAAAAATGTCTGAATTCAACACTGCTAAAAAAAAAGCAGCATGGCAGCACAACCTGTTATATCATTTACACGAAACCTAATCATGAACAACTTATGACAGAATATTAAGTTTGATGAAATTCCGTTCATTAGTTCTTGTGATATGATCCCTAAAATCGTTTAAATCCAGAAAAACGTGTTGAATTCCGGGGGTATCCCGGAGGGACATGCACCCCCCCCCCCCCCCCGTGCAACATTCAAATGTCACCCCAGAAGGTTTGAGATTTTATGCTTAATGTACAAAAGTCCAATCCCCTTCCCCTCTGAACTGTCCCTCTCTGGATCCGCAGAAATCCCTCCCGGAGAAAATTGTCTGAATTCAACACTGCTGATAAAATCTGCATAACAACCCCCCCCCCCCTTGTTGGGCGATTTACACCAAAATCTAATATGCAACAATTTATGCCAACGTCTAACTGAATGTGAAGTTTGATGAAAAATCCGTGCATTAGTTCTTGAGATAGAGCTATTGCGAAAATCGGGGGAAATGCAGCATAACAGCGCCACCTGCCGGTAGATTTGCATCAAAAAGTAATCAGCACCAATTTAAATGAAAGTCTAATTGAATCTAAAGTTTCAACAGATTCCATGCATTAGTTCTTGAAATAGACCGCCCACAATTTTTTTGTCAGAGACAAACAAATAGATAGACTGACAGACAGACAATGTATAAAAATAGTCAAATCGTATTCCAGACAAGATCTTCTAAAACTATAAATCCTTCGAAAACCGGAAGTCGAAATTTTCCACGAATCCAACGCTTCTTTTTCTAAAGACAAAAGAAAGCAAGAAAAAATTAACGCATCGATTCTGCCCGTAAATTAATATTAGAAATGGTGAATCGATTCAGTTTAGATTCGATGCCGATGTCGATCTTTTTAGATGCGGGCAGAATCGCTATTTTTTGATTTACTTCAATTCTTTAGATTCGGGCGAATCGATTCAGTTCAGATTCGATGCCGATTTTTAGATGCAGGTGAAATTGTTATTTTTTGATTTACTTCAATTCAAATCGCATCGCGCACGATCCACGATTCGGGTTGAATAGATTCCTCCAATTTTACTGTTTTAGTGGCAGAATTGCTGTAAAATTTTGTATAAGAGCCTTTTTTTTTTCTTTCTAGGTTCAGTGTTGAATGGCGGGTTGATTTCTTGACTGCTCTGGTCGGAATGGGGGGGGGGGGGGGATTTTAGAGTTCCGTAAGGGGGATGCACATTTGTCCATTAAAAAGCATAAAATCTCAAAACTTTCGGGAGGGGCATTCCAATGTTCCCCCGGGGTCACCCCCCTGAATTCAATACTAGGTTAAATCGTTATACTTTTGTTTAGAAGCCGTTATTCAGGTTACTAGTTTATTATGTTGTATTTTTCAAGTTTGTCCCTTCTAATCCTTTCCGCCCCCCCCCCCTTCCTTCCTCGCCAATCTTAATTTACAGGGCCGTTCAAAATATGTATGCTATTTTAAAAAGCCCAATTCTCGTTCTGTTTTATTATAAATCCACATTTTGAAACCTTGACCAAAGATACATTTGAGGTCGCCCCTCCCACCGTTTGAGACTTACCTGTCCCCGGGGGGCATATTTATTGTTTCTTCCAAACCATCTCGTGTAACATATTGTTGGAAAGCTTTTAATGTCCTGTTTTATTTTCTGTCCCTCGCCCCCCCTAGTTACACGCTCTTGGCATTTTTAGCTCACAGGCTATCAAAGGCTGAGATCTAATGTGCCCGTCGGTTTTGTATGTATGTATGTATGTACGTAACGTGATAACTCTTGATAGAAATATCCGATTTGCTTCAATTTTTTTTCTATGTTCATTCTGCTAAGGCGCTTCCCTGATTAGTTTAGGGTGTTCATTGTTTAAGTATAAAGGGGGGAACGGGGGCTAATCCCCTTCTTAACTTAGATAAATGGGTTTTTCATGCAGAATTATCAGATTTTCTTCAAATTTTGGCATACCGGTTAATTTTGATAACGAGTTTCTCTGATTATATTTGAAGGTTCATTGTTGTAGTCTAAAGGGGGAGGGGGGACGAGGGGATAATACCCTCCCTAATTTATATAGATGGGTTTTGCTATCCGATTTACTTCAAATTTTGTATACCAGTTTATTCTGATAAGCCGCTTCCCTAATTAGATTTGGAAGTTCATTGGTTAAATATAAAGGGGGGGAACGGGGGGCTAATACCCCCTTAATTTAGATAAATGGGTTTTTCTATCCGATTTGCTTCAAATTTGATATACGAGTACGATTTATTTCGATACGGCGCTTCCCTGATGACATTTGGAGGGTCATTGGTTAAGTATAATGAGGGGAAACGGGGAGGGGCAATTCCCCCCCTCCCCTTAGTTTATTTTTCGAGGGGCATTATTCTTTTAAATAAGAGCATAATATACAGTTAGTGTGAATAGCCTGTGAGCTCAATGCCATCAGTTTAACTGGGCACTTTTCTTTTTAGCTCACATGCTATCAAAGCCTGAGAGCTAATGTGCCCGCAGTTTCTGTATGTATGTATGTACGTACATACGTAACGCGATAACTCTCGATAGAAATATCCGATTTGCTTCAATTTTTTTTTCTAGGTTCATTCTCCAAAGGCGCTTCCCTGATTAGTTTTGGGGGTTCATTCGTTAAGCATAAAGAAGGGGGTACGGGGGGGGGCTATCCCCCCCCACTTAGATAAATGGGTTTTTCATGATCAATTATCAGATAATTAGAATTATCAGATTTGCTTCAATTCCGGTATACCGGTTAATTCTGATAAGACGCTTCCCTGATTAAATTTGGAGGTTCATTGTTTAAGTATAAAGGGAGGAACAGGGGCTAACCCCTCTTAATTTAAATATATGGGTTTTTCTATCTAGTTTGCTTCAAATTTGGTAACCAGTTTATTCTGATAAAGCGCTTCCCTGATGAGATTTGGAGGCTTATTGTTTAAGTATAGAGATGTGACGGGGGGGGGTCTGATTCCCCCTTAATTTATTTTTCGAAAGTCATTCTTTGAAGTAAGAGTATAAAATACAATTAGTATGAATAGACTGTGAGCTCAATGTCATCACTTTAACTCGATACTTTTCTTTTTTATTTATTATTGTTTCAGTGAGTGCACTCTGCATGTCAGCGAATTAGTCAATAACTGTTTATAGTTTTTAGATTACTGCTGGGGAAAAATATATATATATATAATCAAGGAATATACTTTTATTTATTTGTTAACCAGAGAAAAGTATGTTATTTCATTGTTAATGGCTCTAGGATGAGAACTTTTTTTTTTCTTAACAGCTGAAAATTTGGTAAACATTAAAAAGAAAGATATTTATAAACTGTAAATGAGATAAGGAGATATATATTTTAAAAATGGAAAGCAATTTTAGTTAAATATATTATTAAAAGGAGAATTGTGATTATTAATTGGGGATAATTAGTATGTGATGATTGGTTAATTACATTCATCACAGCTATTTTAAAAGAAGATTTGCAATATTTGCATTTCCTCCACGCTTATAGGAGACCCTAAAAAGACTGAAAAACCATTTAACTTTTTAAATGAGCCTTCAAAATTTCGCTCATCTGCGCATTTTTAAGAATGACGTTTATAGGAAGTAAGTCCCCATCAGTTTGGTTGAAGGAAATAAGAGTTAGAGTAGAAAGTACATCTTTTTCGGATGAAAAAAAAATTCATTTCTTTCTTTTTTTTTTATCTGACCGAGATCTTTGTTAAAGATAAATTTAAATATAATATAAATTATTATCAAAATTACATCTTAAAAATATTAATTTTAAAAGTTAAAAAACCTTATTATTTGACTCAAAGGTCTGTAGTAGCTTACTTCTGGGCCGCTAACATTGCCTAGGTCCCCCATAAATGGAGGTGAGAGATAGTCGTTACGGCCCTGTTGATTCGCTACGTTTTAGAATTACTATTTTTCATCTTATCTGTGTGAATCTGTGAACATCGAAATATCGATTCAAGTATCGATTCTAGAATTTGGGAATCGATTCTTATTGCGATCGATTCTGTTTTATACGATGTCGATTTTAATCGATTCTCAAATTTTCCAGAATCGCCCATCACTAATGTGTATTGTTAGGTTATATGGAAAGCCGTAAAAGACAGTGGGTGAAAGCTTGACAGAGCATTCCCAGGGCCTACTCTAGGGGGAGGGGGGGGTGTGAGCGGGTGCCAGATAAAAGAGGGGCGCTAAAAGATTGGGTTCGTTGTTCGGTGCAAAAAAACAAATAAAGAAATTTAGGCAAAAGTGTCAAGGAATCGGACAGCCCAAAGTAGTGACTTTCTACTTATTTTTTTAAACAGTGTCGGTTTTATCATTAGGTGGTCACCAGATCAATACTTGATTAATGAATTCATCCAAGATATTTCCAAGATCAATAAACTGTCTCAATATTTCGGACGTTATCGTGATGACAAGATTTTCATTCCATATGCAGGGTGTATCTAAACTCTTGGGCAAAACTTTAAGGGGTGATAGTACACATCAAGACAAACAATATTAAATAGGAAACTAAGGGTCCCAAACGTCTTCCGAAGGAGATAGGTGCCATTAAAGTTTAGGGTCCAAAATTTCAAATTATTATAAAAAACAGAAAAATTGAGCTCAAAATTTAAGTTTAAGTCTAAGCTTTTGAAAGCATTTAATGAGATACAAAAAATAACGGTAAAAAATAGTTGTTCGTTACTCCAAAGTCTAAAGCGCCCTCTATCGGCCTTTTTTAACTTTATCTTTAAAATTTATTTTCAAGAAAATACTGACATAAAGAATAGTTTTAGCAAAAACCGCAAACGATCGACCAATTTTTCCGTTTTTTATAATCATTTGAAATTTTAGACCCTAAACTTTAATGGCGCCTATCTCCTTCGGAAGACGTTTGGGACCCGTAGTTTCCCATTTAATACTGTTTGTCTTGATGTGTACTATCACCCCTTAAAGTTTTGCCCAAGAGTTTAGATACACCCTGTAGATACGAAGTGACGATTTCTAAATAAATCAACCTAAAAATCTTAAGATTAATATACTTCCTAAAAATGATTTCATATTTAAAATAAAAATTAAGATAATGAGTTGAAAACTTCTCTTTATAAATTCATTTTGGAAGGGAGGATGGGAGGGGGCTAAAATTCATTCTTGCCCTAGGTGAGAAAAAGATTATGCTTTCGGCCTTGTTTACTCCCTTGTTAATTTGGTTGCCTCAAAGCACTTACTTCGGTGACTTAAAATTACTTTTAGGATTGAGCTTGTTTCAAGGTATTTAATTCTTTTCGTCTTCTTTTGAAACAGTAAATATAACTACCCGACTGCCAAGAAGGGTTATGTGTTTGACGCGTATCTGGGTATGTGGATTACTTTATACCCTCGAAACATCCCAACGGCTGGATGGATTTTAATGAATGAGATCCCTATCGATTTCTCTTAACAGTCCGATGATTATAGGCTAAGTTTTGTTTTTATAAATTGAACATGGCGGCCGTAAAATACAAAATGGCGGTAGAGACGAAAAAAATTTTTTACACACCCTGTTGAGTGGCATATCATTGGATAGGTCTTTCAACATGAAGACAATGTTTCATTGACTACAGATCTAGACTCGACTAATCAGAAACTCCGTTTAAATATTACACAACCTGGAAGTTGTGTAGCTAGGATCTCTAGCTTTACTGCAACGCTAACCTTCATAGACATCTATAGGCCTCATCAAAACAATGTTTACAGATAGGAACTAATAATTAAACACAACTTAAAAGTCATCAATAGAAGTAAATAAAAAAAATAAGTAAGTGATATGAAAAATAGTTTCACATTGATGAGAAATAATT
Source organism: Maratus speciosus (assembly GCA_963932465.1). Classification (NCBI taxonomy): domain Eukaryota; kingdom Metazoa; phylum Arthropoda; class Arachnida; order Araneae; family Salticidae; genus Maratus; species Maratus speciosus. The sequence goes on from OZ010787.1 coordinate 663,394,282, forward strand.
AATTAGTTCGCTTTTTACGCAGTCGGGTCTTTTGATTTTTTAAATTTAATATTTACTTGTTTTTAAGTTTAATTTAAACTCAACTTTCTTTTACGCTGATGACTCCCTTTAGTGAGATTTATATTAACCAAACTTAAATAAAAGTCTTTTTTTATGTTTCACTGTGTGGCCGTACTCAAGGTAAAAATAGGTAAAAATGATTCAACACATTTTTCTTTTGCGTTTTTAGTACGCCTAGGGGTTAACCCTCTAGTGCATGATTTTTCCTTTAAAAAAATATATATTTGATTCCTTAATGGGCATACATTAAAGGAAAAATACTAAAAAAATTATCACTCTTATATTTTTCCGTATTTTGGATTTTTTTAAATGGTTGCCAAATGGCAACACTATGCATTAAGTGTATTCTAATCATATTCTACGATATTTCTCTGGTCTTTTTTCTATTAATTGTCGGGTGGCATTTTGCAGCACGGGGTTCTGTTTTTTCTTATTATTCCAAGGCACGAAATTACTTTTGATTTTAAAAGTGTCAATATGTTCACTGATGTTTAATAGTTATCAAAATACAGTTCATGATTTACAGGCCAACAACTGGATGAGTTAGTCTAGCATTGACTCAAACGCTAACCTCCAAGTCATGTCCACCTGGCAGACTGGTTGTTTTTTTTTTTGTTTTGTTTTGTTTTCAATAAGTATCAAAATTGTACGCAAATCTTGATACTCCTGCGAAAAATAACAATTTAAAACCACTATGAGGGTTTGTTTTTTTTCTTTTTTATGGGTGGGAGGATATACTGCTTCATATGGGGACGAGCCTTCGGCGCACTTATTTGCTCATACACACAGACAGATGTTTTGGGAATGTATAAGAATTTCCATTCAGGGTACCGACTATTGGTCTCAATTTGAATAACTTATCGTTCCCATTAGAAAACGTATTATCGTTCAGATGGGAAAATTGTCCTAATACTTTCAACTGTATTCAAGATCATAGTGCGATTACCTGGTGATATACTAATGACAGGGTTCCCAAACAATCTTATGATTTTAAAGTTTGCCACGCTACTCAAGATACAAATCCTTAAATACTTTTTTAGATCTTTCGAGCACATATTGAGTGGCTTTTGAACATGTTTTAAAATAAATACAAATACAAAAACTAATACAAACAAATACAGACTTGTTTGTTGAGAGATATGCTCGAAACGTACAGGGTGGAAAAATACAAAAAATATTTATATGGTGTTTTTAATGATAAAACACATTCAGGCAGAGAAACATCTCCAATAATCTTTATCCAAGACGGATCTGGCTGAAGAGTTTGAAGCTTTCAATTTTTTCTATTTACGTTTACCTGGCTGCTTTTGTTTTGATGTAGTTGGAATATTCACTATCCCAACGTTTGCATCAAAATTCTGTTCAGTTTCATTAGCTGATTTATCTGCTTGTAAATCACAATCAGTCTCATCATAAGTGTCTGAACCGTTTTTGAACAGAAGGTTTGGATCAAAAGGTGGATCGTCACCCCTGTCATTGTGAGAAATGTCACTTTCACTAGACAATCCAATCCAAATTTCTTCTGTTAATATTTTTTTTTCAGTATCTTTGCTTTAAAATATATGCTGAACATGATGAGGCTCTATCAGAACAAATTTTTTGATGAAAAAATAGACAAAAGGCAAGATGAAACAATCAACAAATTCATTGAACAGAATATTAAAAATATAAATAATAGCGGAACTCAATTCATGGTGTTGCCAAATGGCAACAAACGTATATTCACATGCATACAATATTTGTTGCAAAAAGCCTTACTGAAAATTATTTAAAATCACTTTTAAAAGCATATTCTTTTGAAAAATATTTTTTTCAAATGAAATTTTGCATTTTAAATATTTTTTATTTGTGTTAGAAATCCATCTATGGTTGGGAATATGGAAGCAGGCTTCAAAAGTTCCTTTTTATTTGTAACTGATAAACAATTATTATCACCTATAGTATTTTTAATGTACTAAACCTAAGTATAGGGTCAAAATGAATACATAAAGCATAAAGTTATCAAGAGACAACGGTAAATAAACGACAAGGAGAAAAATTTAATTTGTTGCCATTTGGCAACAGTATGCACTAGAGGTGAGATAACCAACTTTAAGTAAAATTGATTTTTTGGTGTGTGTGTGTGTGTTTCAATGTGTGACAACTATACAGAAGTTCAAAATAGGTGGCACAGATTCAACACAATTCTCTTTTGTCTTTATAGAGTCCCTTGGCAGGAAATACGGTAATTAAATTTAAATAAAATTGACTTTTTATGGTTATATTTTAGTAAATCTGCAGAATAAGCTTCTGCTATGGTCAAAGGGTCTAGCCGGATAAGCATAGCGAAATGGCTCTCACGGCCGATGTTTGAAATAACATGTGTGGTAATAAGGTTCACCATGAGAATACAATATAAAGTGTTTTTAGCCCCTGACCTTGAACTGCCCTTGAGATAATCGGGGAAGTTTGCGCCGACGCTACTATTTTTCAAATACGTTTTTCTCAAAAAGTACAAAAGTTAAAAAAATGAAACCAACGCCAATTATTGAAGAATATATTAGTTCACATCATATATTTTTTTCATATTTTTACACAATTTTTAACATAGAAAAATAAACAAAAATATGTTTTGAAAAAATTATTAATGTAGTAATTTTATACTTACACCTACCAAAAAATTACAGAATAATGCTCAAAGTATGTACTTCTAAGAACAAAAATTTCATTAAAATCGAAAGTGCGCTTTTTGAGTTATAAAAAAATAATGCTAGCAACTTTCTAAACTATTCATAACTTTCCCTGTTTGTATTTGCAGAAACACGCTACTATCAATGCATTGGTCGATTCGTGACATTTACACTCGGGCAGGATGCACAGTGCGCCAAAATAAGAGAATGTTTCTGTACATACCACTTCCCTATAGGTTTGTTTCGTGTTTGTAAATATTCTGTTATTTTGGCGTACAGTGCATCCTTCTGCGTAATAATATCAAGTTAATGGTCTAGTAGATTGTGCAGGTGAAGCTGAATATGTAAATATATAAGGTTATCAACTTTTTGGTAATTTCGGACCCCTACCAACATTCCGATATCAGAAGTTATCGTTCCTCGAATCTCCCTCCCCCTAATAATATTGATATCAGTGTCTAAAAATTATTTTTATTTTTACATCTGTTTTTCCTTTTTTTCCATTTTTATACATTTCAATGATATACAGGTATGGTTGTACATTTTTTATTCGCATATCTTACTCGTTTAAATAAAGAGAAGAAATTCATAAAATATCACTGTTATATAAGAAATAACTTTATATCAAATAACATTTTAAAGAAATACTTATTATTTAAAAGTTTTTAATAATAGCTATTTGTTACATAATGCATTGGACAGTAGTATTGTCATCTTGCACTTCGCCCTTGCACGGAGCTAAACAGAACTTCTTGTAAACAAAGCAGGTGGACAACATTCTTCCCCATCTTTTACTAGCAAAAATATCAAGTATCATTTCGAATTTGGTTTTTCTAACAACGAAGTATATACCAATACGTTGTGTATACCAAGGTTGTGTTATTTCATATTTTGGAATGAAATGTTTTATAAACATTGGATATGATTTTAATAATAACTTTGTATTTTGATAAAAAGAAGAAAACAGACTTAAAAAAATTAAGATTACGGATATAAAGAAAAGGATACCAAAAAAGTAAACTTTGGTTTGATCAAAAATGGTAACGATATCAAATCACAACACCCCCTACCCCTATCTTTCGATGTCAAGTGCCAGACGACCCCCATACACATACACACACTCCGCCCTAAAGTTATACGTTATACAGGGTGTCCGGTCTCAACGGTGTCCAATGGCTAATTCCTAAACCGTTAGTCATCGACATATAGTTCCAATTACAAAAATGTTTTAATTGGATTTGGATCAGTAAAAACATTTCTTTAAAAATTACGAAATTTAAATTTTTATACGGTCCCCCGGTCCTATAAGTTATATTTAGTGAAATTTTCCTTTTACACTGACAAGTAATACAAAAAAAGTCCCGTTATTATACGATTAAAATTGACCGAGTAATAGCTGTTTAAATTTGGAGCATATTTTTTGCTGGAAATTGGGGGTCATTCACAAATTTAGTCGAAATGTAATTTCGTCAGATATAAAAAATGTTTGGGAGTAAAATTAACATTGCAATATAAATTTGGAATCTTTAATCATTCTGTCATATTAATGGAAAATATACAATTTGTAATAAACATTTAAGAAGAAAGAAAAAACAGAATTTTTGTTAAATAAAATGGTGCTAAATTAACAGCCTCAATTATTTACAAAATGATACGTATTTTAAAATATTATTAGATTGCACAAGCCTGCAAAAGTTGGGTTATGTCATGTTTTTTAGCTTTTGATAATTGATTCTTATATATTCTGTACCGCTGAATCCGAAATTGACCTTCATTTTTAACTATCATATCAGGATTTTTCGCAAATTGAAAATTTCAAAGTTAAGAATTTCAATGTTAAAATTGAATTTCCTCCCCCATCTCATCGGACCACTCAGCTGTTTAGCTGTAAGAATCCCAGGATAAGCAAAAATATCGAATAAATTTTTTAATCAAATAAAATAAAAAATATTTTACATATGTTTTATTGTATGAGATTTTCGATATATTTTAACTTACACATTTGCAATTTGCAAAAAAATTCTAACGCGATGGTTAAAAATGAAGGTTATTTTCAGATTCAGTGCTAAAAAGTGCGTAAAAATCAATTATCAAAAGTTAAAAAACACAACCATCTCCTCTACTTTATAGTATTCGATTTTTGCTATTCTTTAAATTTGAAAATTTATGATTTGCGAAATATCCTGACAAGATGGTTAAAAATTAAGGTAATTTTCGGATTCAGTGCTAAAAAATACTTAAAAGTTAAAAAACCCAACAATCGCAGTCTTGTATTATCTAATCTAAAACTTTTTCTTAAACTCCTTGGCAGAAATCTATCCGAAATTTTTTGTGTTATCCTGTAAAATAAGTATAAATGGTAACCACAGAAAATCTTAATAATATTAGATTGTTATCGGATTTGCGCCAGTATGTAAAATGTAATCTCGATCGGATATTTAAAAGTGGGTTAAAGTTCGAGTACAAATTTTGAACTGAAAAAACATACATACGATTGTTAAAGTAACATAAAAACTTATATGAAAAACATAATTTTTGTTAAAAGAAATCATAAGAGAAGCAGTCTCAAATCCTGATAAAATAAAACATATGTTATTTTAGCCAATTTGAGACTTAATCATAATACTTGTAGGATTTTTTTTTTCAAAGCGAAGATACACATGAAGTAAGATCTTCGAATACTTTAAACACTTGGTATATGATCCCTCAAAGCCAAGCCGAACTCATTTGTTTTCAGAGTAGAAAAGTGGCATAAGTCATGCATTTTTAAAGTTTCACAACTCGCTCAATTTTAGCGTTATATGAATGGGACTTTTTTGTCTTACTTGTCAGTGTAATAGGAAAAAATTACTAAATATAACTTATAGGACCGGGGAACCGTATAAAAATTTAAATTTCGTAATTTTTTAAGAAATGTTTTTATTGACCCAAATCGCTTTTAAAATGTTTCTTTACCTGATTTAAAACATTTTTGTAATTGGAACTATATGTCTATGACTAATGGTTTAGGATTTAGACATCGGACACCGTTGAGACCGGACACCCTGTATATATACACTGTACAGCCCCATAGCCCTCTTCGACATGAAAATCATGGTAGTCAAATGTTACTTTTTTGTTTGTCATTTCTTGATATTATTACGCGAGACGGATGCGCAGTACACCAAAATAACAATATTTACAAACACGAAACAAAACTATAGGAAAGCGGTATGTACGGAAACATTTTCTTATTCTGGCGCACTGCGCACCCTGCCCGAGTGGAAATGTCACGAATAGACCAAGGCATTGATAGTAGCATAGACAAACAGGGAACGTTACGAATATTCTAGCAAGTTGCTAGCATTATTTTTCTATAACTCAAGAAGCGCATCTTCGATTTTAATGAAATTTTTTTTCTTAAAAGTACATACTTTGAGCATTATTCTGTAATTTTTTGGTAAGTGTAAGTATAAAATTACTACATTAATAATTTTTTCAAAAAATATTTTTGTTTATTTTTCTATGTTAAAATATGTGTAAAAATGTGAAAAAAATATATGATGTGAATTAATATATTCTTCAAAAATTGACTTTGGTTTCATTTTTTTTATTTTTGTACTTTTTGAGTAAAACGTCTTTAAAAAATAGTTGCGTCGGCGCAAACTTCCCCGATTATCTCAAGGGCAGTTCAAGATCAGGGGCTAAAAACACTTTATATTATATTCTCATGGTGAGCCTTATTATCACACATGTTATTTCGAACATCGGCCGTGGGGGCCATTTCGCTATGCTTATCCGGCTAGACCCTTTATGTTTTGACAAAAATAACTACATGATAGGTTTTCTTATACTGGCAGCGCCCCTGGAGGGAAATTGCATAACTAAAAAATTAAAATGGACTTTTATGTTTTCTTACATGACAATCGTATTCTAAGTTATGATTAGGTAATACAGATTCAACAAAATTTTCTTTTGAGTTTATAGCGCCCCCAGGGGGGAAATAGGATAACCAATTTTTTTTTTCTTTTTGTAAAATTGATTTTTTTTTAATTTTTTACTGTATGACAGTTATATTTAAGTTAAAAATAGATTGCACAGATTCAACACAATTTTCTTTTGCGTTTGTAGCGCCCCTTGAAGGAAATAAGGTAACTAAATTTAAAAAGAAAATATTTTATTTGTTTTTTATAAATCTTTAGACTAACTTCTGCGACGGTCAAATTTATGTTTTGATAAAAATAGTTACTCGGTAGGTTTTTTACGCTGGTAGCGCCTCTGTGGGAAATTGCATATGTAAAACTTTAAAATGGATTTTTTATGTTTCTTCATAGGGCAACCATCCTCCAAGCTAAAACTAAGTAATACAGATTCAAACAAATTTTCTTTTGCGTTTATAGCGACCTTTGAGTGGAAATAGGATAACCAAATTTAAGTACAATTGATTTCTGTATTGTTCATCGTATGATCGCTATACTGAAGATAAAAATAAGTAGCACAGATTCAATACGGTTTTCTTTTGTGTTTATAGGGTCCCTGGTGGGAAATACGGTAACTGAATTAAATAAAATTGATTTTTTTTATTCAGAATAAGTTTCTGGCACGGTCAAATTTATGTTTTGATAAAAATTATCACGCGACAGTTTTTTTACGCTGAAAGTCCCCTTGGTGGAAATTGCATAACAATAATTTAAAAATGTATTTTTTTATGTGTTCTCGTGTGGCAACCTTACTGCCCTGTGGTACAGATAAAACAAATTCAACTCAACTTTCTTTTATGCTGATAACGCGAAAACCGTCAGCCCCTATCGAGTAAAAGATTAACCAAATTTAAATAAAAATTATTTTATATGTATCGCTGTAAACAGCCTTAAGATAAAAATAGGTAGTACAGATTTAACACAATTTTCTTTTTGCGCTTTTAGGAAACTCTGACTGGAAATAGCATATCTAGATTTAAATAAAATTGACTTTTTATGTTTTCCTGTATGAAGACATTTACGGTGAATACTTTGAATTTAAACTCATTTTAAATTGCAAACAAAATTTTAAATTTTGACTATGGAAATATCTACAAATTAGCAATTCATTACTGTTACTAAACTATCGGCTAAAATGTTACATAAACTAGTCAAACGGCAAGATGTCTGCGATTACTCCATCTGCCGACCTGGTTCACCCAAACAAAATTTTAATTTTCTAAAATGCTATTATATTCAATCATTTTATATTCGTTATTGTTGTAGATAATAGCGGGTTTCAGTTTCAACTAATGATGAATTGGGAACAAAAATTTGCAATTCGCGAGTCTGCTGAAAGTCCGGGGGGGGGGGGGGGGGGGGTTGGTTTGCGCACTAAGGGCGCGGATGGTAGAACCCCCAAGACTACTATAACAAGTTGGAGATTGCTCGTCAAACGTGGCAAATGAGGTGTAACTAGTTTTATAAATATTTTTTTTTTGCACCGAATTGTACTGAATGTATATTTTAGTGTACTTCATAAGTGCCTATCCATTTCATTCTGTTCGAAAGGTTATGATATCATTAAAATGCACTTGAAATAATTTTTTCCCATTGGCGGAAATTTTCCCCCTGTAACGGAAAACTTTTGACTGTCCCTGTGATTAAACTATACCCGAAAATTTGAAATGACTCGACAAAATCTTACAAAAATTGTATATTTAAAATTTCAGACCATTCGGAAGGCTGTAACATCATTAAAATGCACTTGCAATAAGATTTTTCCATTGGACGTAATGTAACGGAAAATTTTGACTGTCCCTGTCATTAAACTATACATCCGATTTTCATAGAATTTGAAATGACGCGACAAAATTATCCAATAATTATATATTTTAAATTTCAAACGATTCGGTTGGGTAGTTTTTGCGCTGTTATATGCAGACAGACGGACTGGATGAAGACTATAGGTGCTACGAATTTATATAATTACGAACGCATACGCATCCAAAAATATGTTAAATAAATTTATAATCTTAAAAGAAATTTTTATTCCCCATCTTTTTCCTTTATTTGTTCTATATTATAAATTCAGACACATTGTCATATTTGTCATGGTAGAACGTCTGTACTTTAGTAGTATAATTATCCTTTAGATGCACCTTCTCATTTGTTTTCATCTTAAAATAGGACCCTTCACAAATTTCTTTATTTTAAAGATGGCCCTTTTTAAATCTCCTAAATGAGTCTTTTCTAACTTTAACTAGACACAAAACAGCTGAAATCGCCGAAGAGCCTGTTATATACATAAAGAAAAGGAATAACAGGAACCTAAATATCGCTCATCCGCAACAAAAGTGACACAAAAGGAAATTTCACAGGAGAAGCAAAACATGAAATTATAGCACTTAGCTCTGCACGAATGAGTAAAAATATGCAGAAAACCTTTAAGAATGAAGACGTAAGATGAGGTTTGGAGGGTTGGATAATTTTACCTCCCCTCTTCTGTGGTCACGAATGGACGAAGTAACTTTTCGTATAACTACACTTCTGAAACTTTTTGTGTAGCAAGACCTATTGGTGGAATATGAATTTTTGCGAGATGTGTCACTTTTCTTGCGGGTGATTTCAGATTCACAAAATTAGGATTAGACTTTTTACAAGTATTAAAAACTTTTCAAAATTTCAGGAAAACAAGACACTATAGAGAAAAAAATCTGAACAGACCCCTGCAGGGCGTGATAACAGCATGGGCCAACTGGGCCACGGCGCTTGGGCCGTTGATTTTGAGGGCCCGATTAGCAAGTTTCTGTGCCCAGGGCATTTTCAATTTTTCGTGCCCCTAGGAATGGTTGTTTTACTGATACTAGTTTCTTTTTTACATGTCACACACTTATTCGAAAATTGCCAACTCAATTAAGTTTTCCAGAAAATTGAAAAAGGGTTCCAGGAATAAAAAAATATTTTTTCTATTATTTATTCAAATGTGCTTTTAACCGCAAATTGAGATATATCTTTGTCATTTCATCGTATTAATATCTCAAATATCACATTTTTTCAGTAAATTTAGATAAAATTATAAAAAAAAAAAAAAAAAAAAAAAAAAATGTGCCCCTGAGAAATTTTGTGCCCAGGGTACGGGTACTGGGTGCACGTTTGACGGTCAGGGCCTGGCCATGGCCCGACTAGCAAGTTTCTGTGCTCAGGGCACTTTCAATTTTTCGTGCCCCCTTAGATTGGTTGATTTACTGATACTAGTTGTTTTTTACATGTTACACACTTATTCGAGAAGTGTCAACACAAAAAATTAAGTTTTCCGGAAAATTGAAAAACGGTACTAGGAATAAAAATAAAATATTTTTTCTATTATTTATTGAAACGGTTTTTTAATCATATACTGAGCTATATTTTTGTCATTTTAAGGTATTAATATCAAATATCATATATTTTCCCAATTATTTTATTTTTTAATGGGAATTTAGAGGAAATTATGAAGAATTTCGCGCCCCTCAGAAAATTTGTGCCGTGCCCGTGCGATAGTCAGGGCCTGGCCACAATTTTAGAAAGAGTTTTCGTAAAGCTTACATTATAAGTCTATTTGACCTCGTATTGATTAAGATCAATATCTTATGCTTTTAGAGTAGAATAACATTAACAAACATAAATATATATCTATATAACCATATATGTATTCCAAGTTATCGGAAGTGTTTCATTTTTTCTGTGACAGTATAGACAGGGGGGAGGCTGGAACTGAACTCCACTACCCTCTCACCCCTAAAAGGAAAGGGGGGGAGGAAATCCCGGATTCAATCATTTTCAGGAGCAATTTATTGAAGCTCGCTTTTGGCATTGAAGAAAAAAGTTAATTGGATGGCAATAATAGAAATGTCCTTACTTTGATCTCGGGTTGCCATTGTTTCAAATTCATCGACGTTAGGATTATTTATTCCCTTTGGAACTTATTAAGAAACGGATCGGTTCATGCTGTGACCATCTTTAGGCCGCTCTCAAAGCGAAACGGTTCAAACTGGCGTTTTGGCGCCATCTTTTAGGGAAAAGGGAATTTAAAGGATAAGCATTCAACCTAACTGGAGTATGGAGGAGAAAAATGTTCCTCAAAAATTCCTAAATGTCGAAGGTAGAGTCCTGCAGCGACCAAATGACCAAAAGGTACTTGAGGACGCAAATAAATATTCTGTTTCAGCATACCTCTACACATACGGACATACCTATACTAAGTATCGACCGATTGCCAACACCGCTCAAAGCCGCGAGAATTTCTCCATCGTCGTTGCATCACTTGTTATGTTTTCCCCGTACTCGATCATAGTTCTGTTGTTTTTTCAAGTCGAGAACGCGCGAATGTTTACCAAAATAAATAGGCTTCAAAATCTTATAAGATTTTAAGGAAAGTAGCAAAATAAATATTTTTCTCATAACTAATCTGTTTTAGTAGTTTTTTAGTATTTAATGTATGAATTTGATACTCTAATTATTTTAAATAGTTAAAGGTTATGAATACATGCGTTAAAGTTAATCATCTCAATCACCATTGTTTAGTAAATCTCGTATAATTATCTCGCACATGGTTTTTAAAATTAATTGTTCTCATACTCAATCATAGTTATGTCATATTTTTGTTGTAGTTGTTGTTTAGGTTGTCAGAATATTGCAAAGGCGTAAACTTTTATCGCCTTTAAAATAATATTTTTTTAAAGAAAATTTTAAAAACGCTAAAAGAAGTTTTTTCTCGTCATTAATATGTTTTGGTTGCTTTTGAGTATATAACTCATCCATACGATATCGTAATTATTTTAAATAGTTAAGAGGATAGTATACCATTTACGCTTCAAAAAATCTAAATTAAAATTTTTTAATTCAATATGAAATTTGAAATCTATTTTAGTTCTGAATAATTACCAAATTTATATTTCAACGCTTTTTGTATTCCAAAATTATCACACAAAGAAAACCAGCATTTCTATGCGTTTTTTTTTTTTTTTGTTGTTTTTTTTGTTTTTGTTTTTGTTTTTGTTTTTTAATCAATAGTTTTAAATGTTTTTCTTTCGGGGTATAACTTTGGTACCGCCCAGGGCCGGTGACAGGTTTCACTGGTCCCTGGGCAGACGAAAAAACGGGCCCCTACAAAAAAAGGTACGGAAATCCTTATTCGAATCACTGCATAATTGAATCAGGCATTTTTTTTTTTTTTTTTTTTTTTTTAAGATTTAAGAATATAACGTTTATTGTCGTTTATTCGAATCAACGCTCTCTCCTGTGATTGAGACAGATTCAGCTTTACAAATCTGTTTAATTTAAAAGGTGATTATTAAACTTTGTCATAAAATGATTTACTTCAGGGTATTCTGAAATTTTTCATTTTATCCGCTTGACAATCCCAACGTCTATTACACAAAAAAAATTACAAACAAAAACGGCTGATTTTAAACCAGTTGTTAAATAATTAAGAAACCCCCTCCGCTATAAATGTGATGCGTCTTTAATTATAATTAACTAGCAAAACCCGCGGCTTTCCATGTGTAGTTGTTGAAATATGCCAATATTTGTGCATTTGAAATGAATGTAAAATTAGTTAATTAACAAATTTTATGTAAGATGAAATAGAAATCGTAATTTAGGACGTTTTTAAAAAGTTTTCTCCTCATTTCATCATTTTACGATTTTTTTTTTTTAAACCATTTTTAGGGAACATTTGTATCTTAAAAGTAACCGGAATGCCAAATTTATAGTTTTTAGTCTCTTCAGTATCACAAAAATCTTAAGTTTAGAACGTTTTTTCCCTTGCATTCTTTGAGGTTTAGGATTTAAAAAAAAAAACTATTCTGTGTTTTATCCTTAACAATTCCATAAAAGTCGTATGTAGAGCATTTTTCTCTCGTTTCCTCCTTTAAATTTAGATTTTTTTTTTTTTTTAAACTGTTGTTAGAGAGCATTTGTATCTAAAAAGTAACTACTATGCTAAATTTCAAGTGTCTAGCACCTTCAGTATCACAAAAATAAAAATTTTAGAATTTTTTTCTCCTGCACTTTTTTAAATTTCGATTATTTTTAAATCCGTTTTGTGCGTGCATGTGTGTTATAAAAGTAGCAGCCATATCATATTTAGTGTTTATTCCCTTAACAATTCCATAGAAATCGTAATTTAGAACGTTTTTAAAACTTTTTTTGCTCATTTCATCATTTTATGATTTTTTTTAACCATTTTTAGAGAACATTTGTACCTTAAAAGTAACCGGCATGCCAAATTTATAGTTTCTAGTCTCTTCAGTATCACAAAAATCGGAAGTTTAGAACGTTTTTTCCCCTGCACTCTTTGAAATTTAGGATTTTAAAAAAAAAACTATTCTGTGTTTTATCCTTAACAATTCCATAAAAATCGCATTTAGAACATTTTTCTCTCGTTTCATCCTTTTAAATTTCGATTTAAAAAAAAAAAAAAACGTTCTTAGAGAGCATTTGCATCTTAAAAGTAACTACCATGCTAAATTTCAAGTTTCTAGGCCCTTCAGTATCACAAAAATCAAAATTTTAGAACTTTTTTTCTCCTGCACTTTTTTAAATTTCGATTTTTTTTTAAATCCGTTTTGTGCGTGCATGTGTGTTATAAAAGTAGCAGCCATATCATATTTAGTGTTTATTCCCTTAACAATTCCATAGAAATCGTAATTTAGAACGTTTTTAAAACTTTTTTTGCTCATTTCATCATTTTATGATTTTTTTAACCATTTTTAGAGAACATTTGTACCTTAAAAGTAACCGGCATGCCAAATTTATAGTTTCTAGTCTCTTCAGTATCACAAAAATCGGAAGTTTAGAACGTTTTTTCCCCTGCACTCTTTGAAATTTAGGATTTAAAAAAAAAAAAAAACTATTCTGTGTTTTATCCTTAACAATTCCATAAAAATCGCATTTAGAACATTTTTCTCTCGTTTCATCCTTTTAAATTTCGATTTAAAAAAAAAAAAAACGTTCAGAGCATTTGCATCTTAAAAGTAACTACCATGCTAAATTTCAAGTTTCTAGCCCCTTTAGTATCACAAAAATCAAAATTTTATAACTTTTTTACTCCTGCACTTTTTTAAATTTCGATTTTTTTTTTTTAATCTGTTTTGTGCGCGCATGTGTGCTATAAAAGTAGCAGCCATGTCAAATTTAGCGTTTCTTTCCTTAACAATTCCATAGAAATCGCATTTAGAACGGTTTTAGAACGCTTTTTCCTCGTTTCATCCTTTTAAATTTTGAATTTTTAAAAAACCGTGCTTGTTAGCAATAGCATTTACATCTTATAAATAACTAACATGCAAAATTTCATGTTTATAGCCCCTTCAGAATCGCAAAATTGCAATTTTAGGAAGTTTTTCACTTCTGCACTCCCTTGGGGGCAGCGGCATCGACATAAAATATAGTCTATTTTGAGGCAGAGAGTGTTACCACCTATTTCTCACCATTACTTTTCAAATCGGTTTGGTAGTTTTAGAGATTACCCCCTACAAACAATCAAACCTACAAACGTCACTTTAACTCTTTATAATACTAGTATAGTCTGCTATCTGACAACCAAATTTCATAATTTTCATATCCCGAAAATTGATTTCAAACACCAATTTTGGCTTGTATTCATAATTATATAATTTTTTCAAATATTAATGTCAAAACTTATATTTCACATATAAAAATTGTTAAAATGTATAAAAATCGAAGTATGCTTGGAATGATTAATACTAATGCCACAGAATATTCAGTATTAAAAAAATAACTGTACATCTTTATAATTCCTAAAATTATTGGCCGAATAATTTCCAGTTTTATAACCAAAGTTAAAATTGGATGTAGATTCAAAATATGTATTAAATCATGTTTTAGTATTGGAAGTTTTAATTTCTTTTACTATTTCAATATGAAGACGGCTTCCTAAAACTTATTTTTTAATAAAATTTTAAGGAAGACCCATTTTTCAATTAAACTACTATTTTCATTTTTCTCCGATAAAAATCTATGCGGAAAAGTTTTTTTTTTTTTTTTTTTTTTTTTAAACCTAATTATACATTCTACACAATGCTTAGCTGACTTCTCTCCCCACCACCGTTGCCCGGGACGCCAGGACTTTAATAATAGTCTTAGCTAAGCCAAAAACAAGTGTTGAACGATTTTATATTTTTAAACGACAATCTAAACAATTTTATATTTTTAAACGACAATCTAAACGATTTTATATTTTTAAAGTAAAATGGGCTTGCAAGAAGCGTTCTTCTATTTTTTAGCCCCCGGTACGGTATGCTATTTCTTTCTCCCAGCTTATTTTGTGTCGTCTCCAAAATATAAAGTTACCTTACAGAAGCCAGACGTAAAACAAAGTAGTACGATTAAATACTCTACAGCAATTTTTTTAACTTCTAAGCATCGCACATTTTCAATTTTTATACCATCGTATTGGAAAAAAAAGTTGTTTTAAATGTAATTTGTTTGAAAACTGCATCTCCATTTATTTTTGAAATATTAATTTTTTTCTAGTTTTTAACGACATTTTTAAAATTTTGGCAACCAAAGTACTCCATTTCTGTTGAAAGTAAAGGAAAAATAGTTCTAAAATAGTAATTATATATTTCAAATGAAAATCAAATTTCAAATTATTTTTGCTTAAAAGGCGCAAAGACCAACTTAGTGAAAAATATTCCATGTCGGGAATCGAACCCGGGTCATCAGTATAGCGTACTGACGTTCTACCGCTAAACCACATGGAACGATACCCAGCCTGGAACTTCTCACTATTACAAGTTGGCAAGGCTACAAACGCAGCACAAGATGGAATATCTTCCGTGAGCCACCAACACGGGGCAAACACAGACACTTAATTAAATCCAGCATCGATGAATCTATATTAATATTTGGAAATTTTTCCAGAGAGAAACATTCGCCTTGAATACAATATTTCAAATGAAAATCAAATTTCAAATTATTTTTGCTTAAAAGGCGCAAAGACCAACTTAGTGAAAAATATTCCATGTCGGGAATCGAACCCGGGTCATCAGTATAGCGCACTGACGTTCTACCGCTAAACCCCATGGAACGATACCCAGCCTGGAACTTCTCACTATTACAAGTTGGCAAGGCTACAAACGCAGCACAAGATGGAATATCTTCCGTGAGCCACCAACACGGGGCAAACACAGACACTTAATTAAATCCAGCATCGATGAATCTATATTAATATTTGGAAATTTTTCCAGAGAGAAACATTCGCCTTGAATACAATATTTCAAATGAAAATCAAATTTCAAATTATTTTTGCTTAAAAGGCGCAAAGACCAACTTAGTGAAAAATATTCCATGTCGGGAATCGAACCCGGGTCATCAGTATTTGCGCCTTTTAAGCAAAAATAATTTGAAATTTGATTTTCATTTGAAATATTGTATTCAAGGCGAATGTTTCTCTCTGGAAAAATTTCCAAATATTAATATAGATTCATCGATGCTGGATTTAATTAAGTGTCTGTGTTTGCCCCGTGTTGGTGGCTCACGGAAAATATTCCATCTTGTGCTGCGTTTGTAGCCTTGCCAACTCGTAATAGTGAGAAGTTCCAGGCTGGGTATCGTTCCATGTGGTTTAGCGGTAGAACGTCAGTGCGCGATACTGATGACCCGGGTTCGATTCCCGACATGGAATATTTTTCACTAAGTTGGTCTTTGCGCCTTTTAAGCAAAAATAATTTGAAATTTGATTTTCATTTGAAATATTGTATTCAAGGCGAATGTTTCTCTCTGGAAAAATTTCCAAATATTAATATAGTAATTATATATTTTTATTGCCATTTTCTCATAACAACCGAATGAAAATGTAATTAAAATACGTGCTATTTTGAAAAAAAAAATGAATGATTTCTGATAAAACAGGGAGCTATTATAAACTATATTTAATTTTAATTTTCTATAATAATGTTACAAACAAATGAAGGCCTATGAATCATTAGATAGGCGTTTTTTCTTTGTCAAGTTTCTTGAATGACGGCATCTTTTTGCTGCATTTGTGCATTATTTTGCGATAATGCCTATAATAAAGTCCTATGCATGCTTTACTGTAAATGTTTAAGAGTAGATCGTAAATGTGGAATTCTTAAGCCGATGCGATGACGTCATTTTGCATAAAATAAAAGCGTGCGCTTTAAGTTTTAAAATTGAACTACTGTAAAAGCACTTATTTTCGCGAGGCTTTAATTTTCGCGATTTTCACGAGCTCGTCGTAATCGCGAAAATTTAAGCCTCGCGAAATATTTTTTTTGTTCACCTCAAATAATAATAAAAAATCAGAAATTTTTCACTTATCCAAAATTAATGATTGCAGTTACTTAAATAAGAAATAAACACAAAAAATTTCTTGAATATTTACAACTATTTTTTGAATACTATATAACTATTTCTTGAATAAAAACAATAACATAATTAATAGAACGAACTTTTCGGACAAAAGGAAGTTTCTTAAAATGCCTGATGCAAAAGGGGTGTTATTTAGGTAGTTTCGGGATTTTTCATCGTTCGGTTCTGTTCATGTGAAATTCGCGAAATTTTCAGCTCGCGAAATCACCGATACCTTCATTTTCGCGAAAATTACGGCTCGCGAAAATAAGTGCTTTTAGGTAGCTTTCTTTACAAAAAGCTACCTATTGCAGCCGTTCGGAGGAAAGCGATTTCAAAAAATTTTGGTATATTTTCATCGATCATGACCACCAGACCCCGAAACCACCCTCCGTTCAAAATTGATATATATATATATATATATCAATTATATATATATATATCAATATATATATATATATATATATATATATATATATATATATATCTGACCTGACCTATGTCACACTGTAACTCTCGTATTTATGAACCGATTTGAATGTAATTCGGTGTGTACATAGTACATACCAATGTCTCGACCGAGTTCGTTGGCCAGCTTCATCCGCCATTTTGAAACAAAATGGCGGCCATTTAAAATTTTTTAAAAAATTTAAAATTTGAAATGTGATACCAAAAAATTGAAAATGGAAAAAGATTTTTTTCTTATGTATTTGACCTTTATACAAAGACTCCGTAGCAGTTTTTGTTTCGTCTATATCTTAAAAAATGGCTGAGTTATAGCATTTTGAATTTCTAGCGAAGCTGACATTTTGAAACGTCCTGAATTTTGTCACGCGATAAAAGGCGTATTTATGAACCGATTTGGATGTAACTTCGTTTATACATTGTACAGACCAATGTCTCGAACGAGTTCGTTGACCAGCTTCATCCGCCATCTTGTTTAAAAATGACGGCCATTTAAAATTTTAAGAAAAAGTTAAATTTGAAATGTGGTAGCAAAAAATTGAAAATTGAAAAAATATTTTTTTTTTTTATGTGTTTGACCTTGATAAAAAGATTCGGCAGCAGTTTTTGTTTCGTCTATATCTTAAAAAATGGCTGAGTTATAGCATTTTAAATTTCTAGCGTGGCTGACATTTTGAAACGTCCTGATTTTTGCCACGTGATAACAGACGTATTTATAAACCGATTTGGATGTACCTTGGTGTGTACATAGTACACACAAATAACTCAACCGAGTTCGTTGACCAGCTTCATTCGCCACCTTGTTTCAAAATGGTGGCCATTTAAAAAAATTTAAAAAAAAATTAAATTTAAAATGAGATACCAAAAAATTGGAAAATGAAAAAGATTTTTTTTTTTATGTGTTTGACCTTAATACAAAGATTCCGGAACAGGTTTTGTTTCGTCTACATCTAAAAAAATGGCTGAGTTATAACATTTTGAATTTCTATTGTGGCTGACATTTTAAAACGACCTGATTTTTGTCACGCGATAACAGGCGTATTTATGAACCGATTTGAATGTAACTTGGTCTGTACATAGTACATACCAATGTCTCGACCGAGTTCGTTGGCCAGCTTCCTTCGCCATCTTGTTTCAAAAGGGTTGCCATGTTTTAAAAAAAATGTAATTTAAAATTTAAAATGAGGTATTAAAAAATTGGATAATGAAAAAGATTTTTTTATGTGTTTGGCCTTGATACAAAGATTCTGGAGCAGTTTTTGTTTCTGAAAATTTGTTCTTTTGTTTATATCTTAAAAAGTGGTTGATTTATAGCACTTTGAATTTCTATCATGGCTAACACTTTGAAACGATCTTGTATTTGTCACGCGATATACCACACGTATTCCCCTATTTCGATGGAGGAAGGCATGTGGATAGTACACATCAATATCTCGACCAAGTTCGCTGGCCAGCTTCATCAGCCTTCTTGTTTCAAAATGGCGGCCATTAAATTAAAAAAAATTATATTTAAAGTGAGGTGCAAAAAAATTAGAAATTGAAAAAGGTTTCTTTCTTAAGTATTTGACCTTGATATAAGGATTCAGGAGCATTTTTTGTTTGTCTTTATCTTAAAAAATGGCTGAGATATAGCAGTTTCAATTTCTAAAGTGGGTGACATTTTGAAAAATCTGATTTTTTGCATGCGACAGCACTCGTATATATCAACCGATTCCGATATGAGTGAGCATGTGCACAGCAATTACTAAGGTCTCGACCAAGTTCACTGGTTAGCATCATCTACCATGTTGTCTTAAAATGGCAGGCACTTTAAGAAATCGCCGAATTTGGCAGCCAAATATAAGTGACTTTAAATAAAAGCAGCTTGGATAAAGCTGACTAATTTCGCGAAATTCTCATTCATAATGATTTAGTATTGATAAAAATTAGTATTGAATCTCCTACATTCGGTTTCCACTTAATTGAGCTTCGTGTGTTTGAATAATATAATTTGGCTTTTTAAAAATAAGGAATATGAAAGCTACCTCTTCCTCCCGGCACTGGCCGGAAGGACTTTTACAGTATATTTTGTACTACAGTATGGGAAAAAAAAAAATTGTGGCTTTTTTTTTTTTTTTTTTTTGCCATTCTGACCAGAGAATCAGAGTTCTAACTTTTTACGACTGCTCTTTCATCTTCACCTAACACTTCACTTATAATGGCTGTTTCATAATAATAGAAGCCACCAGTCCATCAGAAGAAAATGAAGTAATGGAAATGTCGGGGACGACACTAAATTCTGAAAAAGCAGAATTCCTGTTCTCTAGTCTTATTCTTTTTTTTTTTTCCAACACCCTCGAATGCATTCAAACTTAATATATTTCTTTTATTATCTAACCACTTTGAAATTTTTATGAGTTTATAATATTTCCGAGCCCTGTGTTTAATTTTCGTGCTAAAATGTTGATATTTATTAGCAAAAGGGCTACGATTTAAGTTAGCAATGAGAAAAAAAACCCTGAAGTGACTTCCAGAAACGAATTTTTTTGAAAGCGTAAATATTAATATTATTTAAAAGAGAATACGTATCTTTTAAACCTAGATGCATGTTTGTTATGCGTGTATTATTTGTTTTTCCTATTTAGATTAAAAACTCCGGCTGAAAATGTTAAATATTTCGAAAAAAAAAAGAAAGAAAGAACGAGAGAGAATTAGGGAAAATACTTTTTGAAAGGGTTGATATTAATATTATTTTTAACGGATTACGGGTTTCAAAGAGAAAATGAACGTAAATATGGTTTGGTATCTTTAGTATTTTTCGTATTTTGATTTCTGTAGACGATGCCTATTTTTAATCATCGCACAAAAGAAATCGGAAGTCACGAAAGTGACTTAGGGAAGCGGACGGCTAAGGGTTAATATTAATATTTTTAAAACCGAATTGCAGCATTCGTGTTGAAAATAAAAGCAGATGTGGTTAAGCATTTTTTTTTCTTTACGAAGCAGTAGAAAAACCTGACTGTGCAAAAGTGAGTTTCGCAAACGAATTTTTTTTTTTTCAAACGGCAAATATACCTATTTTTCGCAACGGATTCCAGAATTCAAAAGGAAAATAAATGTAGATATGGCCTGATGATTTTTAAAGATTGCAGAAATCGCAAAATATACTAAAACGACTCTCGGGAAACTTTTTTTTTTTTTTTTTTTTTTTTTAAGTTAACATTGATATTTTTTGAGTGCATTGCAACACCTTAACTGATTTTCTGTATTTCAGTTAGTTAAATGAATGCGAGCTTCGAAACGGGAGAAATAAAAAAAAACGAATTGAACTTTTCTAATTTTTTTTGGAATGGGTTAGTATTAATATTTCTTTCAAATGGCTTGCTCCGTTAGAAAGCTTAAAGAACGTCGATGTAGCTTCGTGCCTTTGGTTTTTCCGCATTTGGAATGATTCGGAATTAAATGACTCAATGTGACAAAAGAAAAAAAATCTGCATGCTTTAAAATTTTGAATTCGTTATTTTTTGACGAAATATGGAAAAGCATATAACAGTCACTTAAGCAGCGTTCATTTTACCTGCAAACGACACATTCTGTTTAAAAAAATATAAATATTGGGAAGGGGGGGGGGAGGCGATACGAGGTTCGTTTGGAAAGGTTTTCCTTTAAAAGTATGAATTCTTACAAAACCAGATTAAAGATGTATACAAATTTGAAGTTTATTTAAGGTTATTATAAAGTTTTAAGTCGATTGCGTTTTGAAATTTTGACTCTGAATTCAACAACAGAAAAAGCTGCAAGAAAGCACTTTTCCTGGAAACTTTAATAGACAACGGGAGTGACCATTTGAACCTGTTTTGAGCGATATGGAATCAGGCCCCTAACTCACCTTATACTGCTTTGACATTTCAGACACTTCTCCGCACTCTCACATTAGAACATCCTTTCCACTAAATTAATTGTTTTTGTGCAAGAAATTTATACCTCTGTATTAATATAATTTTTAATAGAAGGTGAAGAATAATCTGTTTCTAAGTGGAGACCCGTGTTTTCATGATTTTGGCCCCGGGTCGTTTTTTTCATGATTAGAAATATGGCTCAACAAAAACACGTCGTCAAGTGTGAAGCAACTTAAATATCACGCTTCAATTTTTATGCAGGCAGCAAACATGACCACCGATTTGATTTTTCATTAGGCAGTAGGTACAGGACTAAGAAACCAGAAATTTTGAGGGAAGGTGGTAGATTTTGAATGTTATTTTAAATTTTGCGGATAGTGAATTTCATGTATAATGAAGTTATATGTGAGTTTAATATTTTAAAAGATACTAATAAAAATATATTAAGGTATTTCTGGTTTCAGAGTTTTCTTTCTTTTTGTCCTTTTATAATAATGGTTTGTTTAAGCTCTCTCGCAGGGCTAGAAGCGGAAATTGGAGTGCTGGAGCAGAGGTGAGATGGGCCCTCTGCATAACCTGTGTATAATGTATGCATATACTTAATACAAAATCAGTCCTCATGGGGCACTTTTCAGCTTAGGGCCCGATACAACTGTACCCCTCGTTGCCCACAATGCTTTTCCCTGTCATTAGTAATTAGTAGAATATTTTAGCCAAAATAATTTTTTGGTAGTTCGTATGTTAATCGATGTCATGTAAATTTATTGTGTAAGATGTCTAATCCAGAGGGCCCCAAGAATGTTTATATTTTGTAATTTAATTAATTTAAATTTCTAAATCAAGTCTTGATGACTATTAGTTAAAATTCCATATCGATTTGACTTTTATTTGGCAATAGGAATGATTATTTTGTGAATACATAAAATCTTTATTTCTACTTATTTCTTAGCAGAGCCCGATTAAGATTGTTGGGGGCCCAAGGCCAAGAAAATTTTCGGGGCCCCCTCACACGAAAATAGTAGCTATTTTTTTTCCCCCCGGGGGTATTCGAGGAGTTGGCATTATTATATTATCATATGATTGACAAGTTAACCAAAATCGTTTTTTGTTTTTTCAGAAAATAATTGCAGGAAACTGCAATTTTAAGAAATGTTTTCCTAAATCAATTTATTAAATTTGGGGCCCCACTCAGCAGTGGGCCCCAAGGCCACGGGCTAGTTGCCCTGTGCGGTAATCAAACAATGTTTCTTAGATAATTTTCGGAAAAATGAAAAAAAAAATAACTTTTTTATTTATTTATTTTTTTTTTATGCTTCCCTCTACACTTTGTAGCAAATATAGTTAATAAAGTAAGAAACAAAAATGCAAAAAAAGAAACAAAAGTTTGTACAGTATACGCATAAATGTAAAATAAGTCAATTTATAAAAAACAACAACAGCCAACTAGGTAATTACTGAAACTTACAGCCCAATGAGACATGAGGGTTGCAATGAGACCTGAGGGACACACTGAACTAAGCGATCGTAGATTCCGAATTCGCCGAATCCTCATCTATCAAATGGGCAATTAAGTACTTCCGTTAGGAAAGGACCGGAGCCCGAAAACCATTAAGACGAGGAAATGCAAGGGATCATATAGGAGTCGCAAAGGACCAGTTATATAGAAGAATTATATTAAAACTGAACCAAAGTTCGTTTGTAATTATAGGCACAAAAACAGATAATCTTTATGTCTGCAATACTTTCAACAATATTTTTTAAATAGAAATTTTACTGAAATATGCACAAATTTAGATCTAATCTTAAGTTGTAGATATAATATCCAAATTCATTAATTGCATGCAAGAATATTAACTAATATAAAATGAATCTTATGCGCAATTAAAAAAATGGCTTTCATCTTTTTGAGAAAAATAACTTTAAAAGTGTCTTTTCAATCATTGTTTGCAGCGAAAATGGCAGACACATTTTTTTTAGTCATAACTTACACGTAATAATAGAAATAGTTCTCTGCAAAATGTTTTAAAATGCAACAAAATACTATATTGTTCTTTCATATATATTTTTTCGAAAAATCAATATTTTGGTGATTGAAGAGCTCTAAATCTTTAAAAATTTCAAGATAATAAGATTTCAACCATTTTGTGGCTAACAAAAAAAAATGCTTAATTTTTTTTTTTATATTCAGAAATATTTAACTTACATATACATGTATATCAATCTTTTTTAAATATGAATAACTGATGAAATATGAATATTAAATTTCAAGATAAGATTTCAACTATTTTGTGGCTAACAAAAAAAAAAAAAAAATAATAATAATGCTTAATTTTCTTTTATACTCAGAAATATTTAACTTACATATACATATATATCAATCTTTTTTAAATATGAATAACTACTCATTTTAAAGTAATATAATCTCTAGAATATATAACTCTATTTTCAGATAGTCTAGTGAATTTTCATGAGAAATTATATATATATACATACACACACACACACATATATATATATATATATAGTTATAATCTGTTAATTTTAATCCATATACTCAGTTTTAGATTTTATTTTGTGCAAACCATGACATACAAAACTTTAAAAGGCAAAATAATTAAAATAATTTTTAACAAAAACTTTAATTTATATGTTTCATTTTGTAAAAAACCTTCTGAAAAATTTGTTGTTGTAAATTTTCATTAATTATGTCAAAATTTAATGTCCCAACTCATCAATCAGTACAATACTTCTTTAAACAATATGGTTTCTTTGAATCTTAATGTGCTAAAGTTCTATAAGCTATGGACATTTTGAGGCGAAAACTTTCCTAATTTAATAAGATTTCTTTTCTACACATTTAAATTTTCATTAAATTTCATTAAGTGGTCTCAAAACTCTTAAAGTTGGAAAAAATGAAAAAAAAAAACAAAAACATTTTCAACATTTAATATCTTAAAATGTATATCATTTTAAAAGACAATTTTTATTGGGATGCAAGATATAAATACAGTGAAACCTCCTTGAACGGCCACCTCTAAACAACGACAACCTCCGAATACCGGCCACATGTTGATGGAACCAAACACGTTCCATAGTATTAACATTAGTATGAACCTCTAAATAAGGAATTCTGCACAACGGCCGCTCAAAAGCCTTGAGAAAGAAAGTTTTATAGCTTCTGATACAATTTCACATTTATTTGCAAACCGAAATGTGAAGTATATCAAACAAAATTATAGGGGCATTTATAGGAGGCTCCAAACTGTCAGAGATTTGATGAGCTGAAAATTGGTATAACAGCTTACGCGCAGGATTACAAAATAAATATTGCAACAAGAATTTAAAAAAAATTGTGCCTACTTATACTTCCGATTATAATAATTACCCTGAACCTAAATAAATCTGAATTTAAAGCATTTTTTCATATTTTTAATAGAAAGTTGTATTTAGCTAATACAAAATTATGAAAATTTCATTAGTATAATCACCTAAAAAACTATTTTTTTGAACAATAAAAAGGAAATTTTAGGTTCAGTTTATGCAGGCCAACAGGAAACATATGTTTTGAAAATTTAATGAAAAAATATTCAGATGTTTTTGAGATATCCTGCGCGTTATGCCCAAAAACGTCATTTGGAGAAAAGTTACTTTAAAGTTTCGGAAACACCGCTACAGCTATTGAGCAAGAATAATTCTAAAAGCCATAACTTCTGTTCTAATGGGGATTTCAATTATATCAAAATGTCCAGCAAAAATAGGAGTTTGACACCTAAAAAAAAAGTAAAATTTCGAAAAATCTGAAACTTTAAGAGTCCTCAAGACCGCTTAAAATTCTACACATTTGTTTTTAGTAGATTCTAAGGTAAAAGTCTTTAACCTGAAGACCGTGAGCCGACAAATTACCACTAATTCAATATAGAAAAATTGTCTTGTTTAACACTTTACCGACCGGCCGTCGATTAATCGACGTTTGCTCCCCAGCGCTTACCGACCGGCCGTCGATTATTCGACGTTTGCTCCCCAGCGCTTACCGACCGGTCGTCGATTAATCGACTTTTGATCTTTCTGTTAGATTTGGTTAGGTTAGATTGACAAGTAGCAAGCAGCAAGCATTTCGCATTCTTTATTCAGATAATCGGTGCTTTTTTATAAGCTTTAGCCCTTAGAAATGAATGGAAAGGATAGTCTCGGCGAGTTTTATCTCGACGACCTGTCAGATTGTCTTGACTGCCGTTCAGCAAGTAGTACTGATGACGAAAGTGATATCAGTAGTATAGCCATTCGAAAGCAACGTCCTGTACCGCTAATATACAGTGATTCAGAAGACGAGGACATGAATAATAATGTTGAAGACAACAATGATACATGGTCAACGAACGACAAGAGTATAATTTTGGAACCTTTCGAAGGCAGCTCTGGCGTAAAAATTATGCCAAGTTCCTCCGAAAGCGTAATGGATATTGTGAATTTATTCATTGGAAGTGACCTGATTGAGCACTTCGTGAGGGAGTCTAATAGATATCATTATCAAATTGTGGGAAAATATAGAATTACATCAAAAATGAAAAAAAAAAATGGAAAGACGTCACGGTGACTGAAATGAAGAAATTTTTGGGCCTGATCATTCTCATGGGACAAGTAAAGAAGAACGTTCTCTACGATTATTGGTCTACAGACCCATCTAGAGAAACGCCGTTCTTCTCGCAGGTTGCTCCCAGGAACAGATTTTTACAGGTTGTTTGCAGGAACAGATTTTTACAAATAATGCAAAGCTGGCATTTTTGTAATAATAACGATATTTCTCCCAATTCGCATAGACTGGTGAAGGTCTAGCCTGTCATTGATTATTTCAAGGAAAAATTTAACAACGTATATAAACCAGATCAACAATTGTCTCTAGATGAATGTTTAATTCCATGGAGAGGTAGACTGTCAATCAAAACATATAATCGGGCAAAAATTACAAAATATGGAATACTGGTTAGAGTGCTGTCTGAAGCTCGTTCAGGATACGTATCCAACTTTTGTGTGTATGCCGCTAATGGAAAAAAATTAGAAGAGACAGTATTATCGGTCATTGGACCGTATAAGAACATGTGGCATCATATATATCAAGATAATTATTATAATAGTGTTAACATAGCTAAAATTTAAAAAAAAATAAATTGCGAGTGTGCGGGACGATTTGAAAGAACAGAGGTCTTCCTCAAATACTTCAAACGGTCAAGCTTTCAACAGGCCAACATCAATTTCTTAGAAATGTCCATATTTTATTACAAGTATGGAATAATGGCAAAAGGAATGTAAACATGATATCGACAATATATTCTGCACAAATGGCGGAATCTAGAAACAGAAGCAGGGCATCAGATTGCCCCATACAGAAACCTATTTCAATAATAGATTATAATAAATATATGAAGGGCGTAGATCACGCAGATCAATATCTGTCCTATTACTCCATTTTTAGGAAAACAAAAAAATGGACGAAACGTGTCGTAATGTTCTTCATCAATTGTGCACTTTTTAACTCCTTTAAAGTCTATGCAACTCTGAACGGACAGAAGATTACATATAAAAATTTTCTGCACAAAGCGGCACTTTCATTGATAGAAGACAGCGAAACTGAAGAACAAGGTAAGAATCTACCTAATTCCGAACCCACAAGAACCACATCCCGATTTGATCATCCCGGAAGACTGGCAAATTTCGGAAAGCATAAACTAGTAAATATAGTGATCAGCGGTCAATGTAAAAAACCCCTACGACAATACAGAGTTTGTGAAAGTAAAAAAAAAAAAAACTAAGCAGAACAGGTTTCGCTTGTAAATACTGCAACGTCCCATTACACAAAGGTGACTGTTTCGAGAGCTATCATAGTTTAAAAAAATATTAAACAACTTCTTTTTTCGACAAATATTGTTATATGGATTATGATATATTTTTTGTAAATAATAAACTGAAAACGATTGTAATAGATAAAATAAATATTGTTTAACACTAATATGATTAAAGTAAAAGATTTTATTAAATTTCGTTACCGATAATAACACGAAGCGTACAATTTTACCAGAGTTTAAGAAAAGCGCATATATTCCCGCGCGTCAGTCTAGGCCGAAACCAAGCCGGTGTCTCGGACGATCTGCGGCTGACCGGGCGGAGAAAGGGCATAGTATGTTCGAACCGCTACCGGTCGGTAAAGTGTTAATAGCAGAAACTTTGCAAATAAATAAGGCAATAAAGAGTTTATAAATATTACCTTTTGAAATTTGTTGTCGAAAACGACTATAGATACAAATTAAATAAATTCATGTAAATAAAAAACAAAAAAAAATTGGGGATATATTGAATGATAAAAGTATTTATTATATAAAATAGTTGAAAGTTACTTTTTGTATTTAACTCAGAGTTCAACATTCCAGGACAAAATATTATGAATAATAAAATATATATAAACTCATATTCAAACATTATTAAATGTAATAACTTTTAAATTTACAAAATATTTATATTTTTCTAATACTTTCATACTAGATTAAACATTTTTTTTTTTAATATCTCAAAAAAAAAAAAATAATAATAATAAAAAAATAAAGCCCTCAAACAGGAAAAAGAAATATTTTTTCATACGGGAAAAGCAGCCAGTACTATAAAAATAAACTCTAAATTTGATTTTAATTTGTAAAAAAATATAAATGTAATATATCTCACGAGTGTTCTGGACTTTGTATAGGGTAGTCGCGGCCCGTTCACTTCGCGGCATGTGCCCGTACAGAGATGCAAGTCAATCTTGGGGTGTCATACTTGTATAATAAATGGAATCGGGAACCTTTTGGTGGATCGAAGTCATTTATTTCGTGCTCCATCGTACAGTCCGATCACGAGTCCGGTCGGAGGTCCTCGAGCCCGTTACGTTGATTTTCAGGAGCTACATTGACATGGGTTTTGCCGGCATCTCAAAATGGCAAGATCTCTCGTTTTTGGCGCGGGTTTTAGCTAATATCTTGGGGTTTATCATATTTTCCAGCAGAGGGCATAGTTGTGAATTTGGGAGGAACATTTCTTTAATTGGTTGATTAGCTTTTGATTGATTGTCCAGGCTCAGATGCAAGACCTGGGCTTGGCCGGCCCGGGAATCGGCTAACCACAACTGAATGAGAATATTCCAAACGTCAGCATTTTTACTCTTAAAGATCGTCGGAAATGATGTCTGAAAGTAATAAGATGTATTGCTGGGAAACAAAGTTACAAGGGGAGAAACTGGTTTTAGAAATAGATTTAAAGTTAGGAGAAAGAAACTTCGGATTTTAATTTAAATTTTTGAAATTTAATTTGGAATTTGGAATTTTAAACTGGTTTTTATCCTTTCATATATATATGTAAACATTAATACTTTTAATAAGGATGTCAACGATCTTAATCAGATAATTAAAATTAGTGATTAAATCGTGATTCAAAACCTGCTTTTTTAATTTATCAGTGATTTTAAAAAATTAATTTTTTTAGGACGGTGTGAAAAAGCACTGAAATCTAAAGTGAACTTAATTTGTAAAGTTTCTATGGGTATTTTGCCTTAATGAATAAACGAAAAATGCTTTAAATACATGTTTTAGTTTAAATGGTTATGTTTATGAAAAAATAAATACAATAAGTTTGTAAAAAGAAAGTTCTTATTTGGCATAAAAAACATTCAATTTAAAAATGATATTTAAATCTAATGCTGCCATTTTGTGGATTTCAAATGTAACTTCAGATATAAAACTGGCTTTACTATGTGTGCATTTTGATTAGTATGCACATATATGCGTGTAAGTTTTGATTTATGGTATTAACAGTAATTTTTATAAGTTGAAATGCAAAAATCCTTGGCATGATATTTATTTGATTTGTTATTTGTGTTAACTGATGAAATTACTTATGTGACATTTTTATTATTTCTGTAATTATGATAATTATAATTTTATTAATCAAAACATTACTAATGTGCAATCATCTACAAAAAAATTAACAAGAGTTTTCGCAGCAGACACAGATAGTGTTGCTGCAGTGCTGCTTAGATAGGAGATTTCAGAATTTTTTCCTGAATTAATTAAATAAAAAATGTTTTCTCTTTGAGTCTATCCTGTTTTATGTATAAAAAAAAAAGGTATGTTGATGATAAGAAAACGATTTGTCTACATGTGGTGAATAAATTGAATAAATACATTCTGAATACTCTATTTTATTGTCTTAAAACTTACCAGAAAGAACAAACTCATCCCACATATTAGTGTATTCTTCATACAGTTTTGTTTTGTCATCAAAAAAACATTTATTTCACAATTTACACATAACAAAGTTTAAAGATAAAATTATGTACACGAAAATTTGCCTTTTATAAATATTACAATAAAATGTATGCATATTAAAGCAGAAATCCGTGTAATGTTTTCTTGTGTAATTTAAAAGTTCAAGTATGTATTTCAAGAGTGATCAGATAATTTTTACACATTTAGTGTTATCATCAAACTGCACACTCAAATGCTTATTTTGAAATTTACACATTATGGGTAAAATTGTATTTTGGCAATTTACACACCACTTTACACATATAGACAAATTGTTTTTGTATAAGCGATATACATGTTTTATGTTAAATTTGCACATTTATTTTTTATAGTGCATAAATGAAAACATCCCATACAATTTTTAAGATTAGCTACGTGCTGTGACGTAGAGAATTTACAGAAATCTTTAATTTATTTGTACTGCAAAATAAAAAATGTAGCAGAATTGTCTTGAAAAAAATTTTCTTTCCTCCACTGTCGCGTCCAGTAATTACATGTACGAAACTTGCCTACAGTGGTGTATTTGTTACGACTGCAAGTAACAACAACGTTAAAATGCTTTACATACACTAAATCCCCCCCCCCTATCCTCCCTAACGCACACACACTGTCACTTACTAGATAGAAATCTTTTAAAATGGCTATTTAAGGTGGTTGAGAAGTTTTTCATTTTTGAATAAATGAATTACATCTTGAGTTAAAAGTGACTGTTGTCACAAGACGCCATTTTTTTTCCTTTCCCTCACTGTCGCCAACTGAAATGTAATTCAAAACATTAGCTTTCACAGTACTTTCTAAAAAATATTCTGCTTTTATTTCTGCATAAGAGATCATGACAATTTTTGAGAACAAAATAAATTGAAAAATGTGTTAGAAAACAGGTAGTTAGGATTTGAAAACAGACTTAAAAGTGAACTTGCATTTTGATTTATAAAAGGGAAACATTTCATAACAATTGCTTCAGAGTGACATCGTTTTCATCTATTTTAAATCACACATGTTTCGGGATTAAAACCTATAAAGTACAGAATATTTCTCATGTGAAGAAAGCGTTAGTTTTTCGATTTTATCTTCTTAAATTCTGCATCAAATAGCATAAATCTTTTAATTTTAAAAGAGAAAAAAAGACTCCTTATCTCTGTTCGGTATTTTAATTTTTAACACTCCCCTCTTTTTTTCGCGTGATTCGTCGGTCAGTGCTGTCAAAAAAAGGCAGGAGAGCTGTTTGAATACCTTTCGGTGAATGTGGCAGGAATCCTAAGCGATGACCCTCTTTTGCCTCAAGGCGTAGACAAGGCGGCCGGCAATTTGAGAAGACGGGAAGCTCCGGAATATTTGTAAGATGATCAACTATTTTACAGCTTTTATAGTCCTCTCAATGGGAAGTTTCCTGTACCTTTGTTGGAAATATTCTAAACTACAATTCTGGGAAATGTTTTTCAGCTTATAAAGAAAAAAATATGACCAAGTTAAGATTTGGAACATTATTAAATTCCCATGTTTGTTCCATCCGAAACCGAGCCCCCTTTGGTCCTGGGCCGATGGGCATTTGCCCCCTGTGCCCCCCTCTCACCGGCCCTGACACTGGCACCCCCGGCTAACCAAAAAGTACCATTAAAAGAAGTACACCAGTACAAGGTGTTAATTTGTTATAATACATTAACAGTATATAATAGAAACACAAATAATTTCGAAAAATAAGTGACTTACTTTTCTTTTCAGAAACACAGGCAATAAAGCAGTTGTTTCCATGCAGCATACAGAATGTGATTTAGCCTGCAAGTTTGCATTTAAGAGACTAAAGATTATTTTAAATCTATAGGCTCCCAGACGCATTCCAACGGGCCATCACAAAAGTAACAATCAACGGTGCAGCTGTTGAAAATTTAGTTCAATTTTGCACTTTTCCGCACCATTTTTGTCATCATATTAGCAGCAAAAATTGACTCTGGCGATGGACAGATTATCCAGCTTAACAGTTACTCATGCCATCATTGGTGCACTTCTGTCATCAACTGTAGCAGTTACAGCAACTAGAAAAACAAAGAATAAATTCTAATACATGCATATATATATATACAAAAATTAGTTTAGCATATATTATTTACTAAAGAATAAATAATTACTAATTAGACAAGAAATTTAAGTGTGCTATATCTTAAAAATACTATAAATATTGAAATAAATGTATTGCATCGTTTTTTTTTTTTTTTTAAGTTCCTTTAACTTTTTTTTTCACTTCATAAGCATTCATACATTTCAGTTTGAATCATTTTATCAAGTGCACTTTAAAAAAAAACCCTGATGCAGTGTGCATACTAATATAACAGAAAAGTAAATGATATTTTGATTCCTTTCTATTTAAAACTATAAAAGCTGAATTCAGTTAGAAATAACTGACTTTAAATAACATATTCATCACCTTTCTTGAGGTTTAACTTTATTCAAAACGACATGGTTTCAGACCGCGCAGGAAAATGAAAGCAGAAACAATTACTTTACAATAGTTTTAGAAAATACAGTTTTAAAAAATAATTAATAAATATACATACAAAATATATACTATATTTTAAGCAGACATTCATGAACAAATGTTGCAAAATATGTAAACAAATTCAACTACGCGACAGAAATTCAAAGAAAATAAACACAAGATAAAATCAGTATGCTAAAAATTTATAGAGCACTTGTAATAACTCTAATACAGTAGACTCCCCCCAATTCCACATAGTTTGGGACCAGAGGTTGTGCAGATTTTTAAATTTTGCAGATTTCTGGTCATTGCTTTGTTTACATTTTTTAAACAGTTATTTAGATGTAATAATGCAATCAAAATTATAGGGAATGCTTATAATATATTAAAATAATTAAAGTAATAAACTAAAATAATAAAATGTAGGATAATTGGAACAGACGTATTATAATCCCGCATCCGCCATCTTAGATTTTTTTCTTGGCGCGAATTAAAAATTGTTTTTTAATTAATAGTTATAATTATTATACTCCAGTTTTTTTCAATATTATGTTAATCTATCAACAATATTTAACAATTGGCGACATTTACTACTTGGCAAAAAAGGACTTTTCATGCAAGAAAAAAAATCCAAGATGGCAGATGCGAGATTAAAACACATCTAAGCCAGATAATTTTAAAAATCATTAAATTATTAGAAGTAAAGATCAAGTAAATAATTAATAATGTATAGGTAAATATGCATAATAAAGATGAGATACATTTTCTAGAATTATTCAATGAAACTTTCCTTTTAAAGGTACCCTATAAATTCACATCAAAATCAACGTAAGGAAGTTTTCTTTCAGATTTAGCCAGTCTTAATCACAAAAAAAGCTTGACTAATTCATAAAATTTTTGGTAAAAAGATTGTGATTACCAGTGATATCAGCAATATATTGATTTTTTTTTCAGAAATAATTTTATACTTCTTTCATGAAAAATCATTATTTCAGTCATATTATGTAATAATAATACATAACTATGTATCTAAAGATTCTTTTACAAAATGTAGTTTCTGAAAACTAGCTATTCCATTGACACTTAAAAAAAGGTTCTAGTTATATTTATATATATATATATGAGAAAGAGAAAGAATTAATTTTAAGATGAGACAATTTTAATAAATCAGGTCTTTCAGATCAACCATGACCATTTTATTAGTTACAGAATGCTTTTTATTTGTGCAAACAGGAATCGTAATATTTAAACACAGGAATAGTTAAATGATTTCTACAGATCCAAATTTTAACTGGACAGATTCTGATACATTTGTTAGTAAAACTGAATCTTTAAGTAACATTTCAAAAATTTAAAAATGTTGTCTTTATACTATGCATTATAGTTATTCATTCTAAATTTATAAGTATACAATATATTAAAAAATATATCTAAATGTGTTCCTTTACCCCTGAAAAAACTTCAAAGTCAACTGGATTTCTCTGTTGAAAATGAAAAATGTGGCAAACAGCATTGCTAGAGCTATAACTGGATCTTTAATAGATTAAGTTACTACTAAGCCATCAATACGTATGTTCCTCTGAAGTAAAGTATGATGAACCTTAAAAAGAAAAGTCACAAATATGAAATATTTCATTTAATCATATAAAATGTTTATTAAAAAATTATATCAGAGACGTCTAACTTTTTGACTTCACTAAGCCACATTTGTGTTACATATTTTCTAATATTAATGAGTTATTAAGGAAAAATCTAAAGCTTTCCTTTTTAATAGAATTATAATTTAAAATTTATTAGCATGCAAGTCACAACATTTGGAGTAGTTACATATTCACAAACTAAGTTAATACTTGCTTAAAGTGATAAACAATACTTTTATTCAGCTTGACGGCAACATTCTCAAAAGCTATTAAAAATAGAAATATTTTCACTTTTTTTTTTTTTTTTTGCTTAATTGAAAAACTGGTAAACAAAATCATGAGATCTCATGTATAATGAAATCAAGTGCAATAAAAATAAAATGGATATTTGTGAATGTGAATTATTTTATAGTTAACTCTGTGAAATCTGCCAATGTATAATCCTCAAATGTCTATTATTCGCACTACACATTGGAATGTAAACAATGAAAATTGTTATTAAAATTTCAACTCAAAAGCTAAATTTGGAAAATTGACAACTGAAAAAAATATATACCAATGAATAAATATTTAAATATAAATTGGATATAAATATATAAATGTCCTTGAGTACCAAAATATCATCCTGGAGCAACTTAGACTACAGAAAAAAATATTTACAACAAACCAAAACACGAATAATCAGTAAAAATTGTATATAATTTAACTTTTGTTTAATCTTGATTATTAAATTTATTAAACCAATGTTGCATTATGTTTTTTTTGTCCATTGTAATTGTAATTTTTTTGTATAGTTGTTCCTAATTTATAGTCAGACTTTGAAAAAAAAATGTAAACAAAGGGATGATCCATAATCCGCTAAAATGTATAATCCACAAAACCCTCAGTCCTTAAGGGTGTATTCGAAAAAATATTTTTCCACCCTCAAGAGCTCGAAATTTTCTGAGACATTTTCAGAAAAATTTTTAAAAGTAAAAACACGAAACTGGCTGAGGTCATTTTTGAAGAGATGTATAAGAGGCCGTGTGATTTCATTTTTCGCTCAATTCATTAGAATTTGATTTTTAAACAATTATTTTCTCAGTATGACCATTTTTTTCATCCCCAAATCTCCCGCTTCGGAAAATTCGGTTCAAAACGTCCGCTTTGGCAGCATTTTTTGCAATATTTTCTGCATTTATCGAAAAGTCGAGAAGCATGGCACATTATGCAGTTTCTAAATAAGAGAATTTGCCAGTTTGATGCGTTTGAGAGCAAAAATGAATTTAAAAATAAATCACAAAATAAGCAGTTTGAATGGGAATACACCCTTAAGTGTGCAGATTTCACAGAGTTTACTGTACTATTGTTTCTTATTCTGCAAATTCGTGTTCACAAATATCCATTTTATTTTTATTACTATTGTACTTGATTTCATTACACAAGAGATCTCATGATTTTTGTTTACCAGTTTTAAAATTCTTTTGTGAAAATATTTCTATCATTATAGCTCTTGAGAATGTCGCTGTCTGAGCGATGAAACATGTTGAGCTGAATAAAGATATTTTTTATCACTTTTAGAAAGTATTAACTTAGTTTGTGGATTTTAAGTCATTTTCATATATAACTTTATGGTTAGTATTTCACATATAATTTTATAGTTAAATTTAGTGGTGCAAAAACTTGCATCTTTGAATTGGAACATATCAACTTATTAGATATTGCTGTTACAATGTGCCCTTTATTGAAAACACTAAAATTACAAACCTTCTGCATATGCAATTGGCAGTGATTTGATACAGTTATAAATATTAACTGAGTCTCAGATGCATTTCCTAATAACTTGAATTCACTGGAATTTTATTTCAGGGAGACACAATAATCGGACAAATAGGAGCTATAACACTATTAGATTAATGTAGTAAAAGACTGACTGAAAAATGCATCTTTTCAATGAGTATATTTTCACACCATGAATATTTTCAATAAATGTACATTTAAGAATTAAGATATATGACAATTTTAATATTTTAAGGAAATAAGATTTTCTGCTAAGCTGTATGAAGCCTGCGGGTTCGACAGCCTAACAATCTTTGTATTTCTATATCAACATCTCTTTGTACAGCTATATATCTTTCTATATAGAGAGATACTACCAGATATAAAGAGATCACGAAAATTTCCTAGGTTTACTTTGACTTTCTGTTAAAAAATATTTTAGGGTTTAGAAGGTTACATTTGTCACATCTTAAAACATTAGTTACATGCAGCAATGCCTTAAGAATTAACAATTAACATGGTCATTTTAAGGTCTGGATGCAACTAGTCTTCCAATGCAAAGACAAATCATTTTTCCTAACCTTCACAGAAACAAGGATTTCTTTATGAGAGAAAGGGGGGGAAAAAGAGGCCAAGATTGATACTAGGATTAAAAGTAAACATAAGCAGAAAATAGGCAATTTAAGTTTAACTTAAAATATCAGAAGTATCAAACCAAAAGATTTGATCTAGCTTTGAGCCAAGAATTTAAAGGCAGTAATCTGTTCAGAAGTTCAGTAAGTCTTGCATCTATATATTTTAAAGAGTATTTCACACAGAAAAAATGTTGTGGGAGGGGGTACCAGATACATAAAATATTTTAAGCTTAAAATGAGGTTTCAGATTGATAAATTAGAAAATAATATAAATTTGAGTGTGGTTACAGTTAACATACAAGAAAAATTAACACAGTAAAATTAGTGTTTGTACATACAATAAACTCTGTCTAAGGCGGAATCGATTGGGACTGAGAAAATTTTCCGTGGTAGACAATATTCCGGCTTATGCAAAAAAGCTCCCCCCCCCAAAAAAAAAAAAAAAAATTAAAAAAATCCCTCGAATTTGATGATTTTTTATTGATTTTCCTGACTCGAAAATCGGTTGAAAACTGAAATTCGGAAAGATCTTTTGTCTTTATAGATAAATGAGAAACGCTATTCAATTTCTTAGTACTGCTGTAATACATGCGAATTGGAAGTTTACACACACACAAAAAAAAAAAAAAAACTAACACCCCTCCTCCCCAATAAACTTCGAGAATGAGACAGAACGCTATAACTTTGAATTTGCTACATCCTTAAAGTA
The DNA here is from genome assembly GCA_963932465.1 of Maratus speciosus. Lineage (NCBI taxonomy): Eukaryota > Metazoa > Arthropoda > Arachnida > Araneae > Salticidae > Maratus > Maratus speciosus. The sequence goes on from OZ010787.1 coordinate 663,431,208, forward strand.
TAATATATTGCACTTTCGAAAATATATATTTTGATAAATGTTCAGTCTACTAGAAATATTAACTTTTAAATATAATTTTGCATATGAAAAAAATGGCAGAAGCATAAATTCCTTAAAATTTAAACAGTTTCTGTCATTTTGAATTAACTTTTTCAAAGTGTTACGGAATTTAACTAACATGCAAGACATTGAGTATTTGGCTTATCAGTTTTAATGTTTAATAAACAAAATACCTTTCATTTTTAAAAGATAACTTTTTTCCGCCTTATGCAAAATTTTGGTTTCGGTGGGACCTTAAAATGCTTTCCGTTTCCGCGTTAGACAGATTCAGCCTTATGCATCATGAATTAATGTAATTCTCTATGGGTTCGCCAAGACTTGAAAATTTTTCCGCGGTAGACAGATTTCCGGCTTATACAGAGTCCGCCTTAGACAGAATTTACTGTACTTTCATTGATCTTCAATAACCAATGGCCGCCATTTTGTTTCCCATGCAAAACTAAAATTAATAATTAAAATTTAATTAATTAATTAATATTTGAAAAAACTGTATTAACATCAATTGTCGTCCAGTACAAGTTTAAAAAAATTTATTTCAACTTGATAGGATGAATAATGAGTATTTTATTAACGATTGAAAATTTGAACAAGATAAATAGATAAATAAATATAGGGAGAGTGTGGAGGGAGAGCTAATAGTAGGAATTGAAAAAAAAGAAAGTTTTGGAATTGGCACATCCGATTACTTTTATTTACTTACTGAGAGCCAGTTGGTATACAAAGGATTGTTCACACATTTTTGTAACAATTTTGACTTTCTCTCCGATTTAAATTTAAATGAAAAAACCTATATGGCTTCAATTCAGAATAGCGTTCATCGCCAGCATCATTAAAAATATTCTTTGCATTAAAATGCTGCTAGAAAATAAACCATGGATCGAAAGCTGTATTTGTGCTTTCCTAAGAGAAATACTCGTATTTGATCAGTAAAAAAAGCATGGTTTTAATATTTCTACAGTCAAATTAAGAGTCATACTTAATAAAAAAGGGAAAAAAGTCAAAGTTTGCATTTCTCTGGAAAAAGGGTAAAAAATGCATATCCAACAAAAGATACGTTCACTGCTTATTATATTTAAAGTCGCATCCCATGTTTTAAAGCACAATCACACCTTCCAAAGAACCATTGCATAATCTTAAAATATCTCTAAAGGAACTGTAAACAAAATTATGACATCATCTAATCAAAACAAAAAAAAAAAAAAACATATTTTTCGCTAAAAAAGGTGTACCTCTAAACCTACAGCTATAATTTTAGGAAAGACCGAGAAATGAAACTACAATTGAACTGAATCTCACGTAATTCTCTCAACGTCTCCCCTATGGATTAATGGGCCATTCCGTGGCACGTGCGCGACAGCTTTTCTACATATTACTGCTTTTTAAACAATGCTATTTTATCCTAAATTAAAACAACTATGCTATTTTTGTTATTTTTAATGTATAGTTTACATTTTAGAAACTTAATACTTAATTGAAGATTTTACATATTGGGATTTTGGTAAGTGTTACGCGCAGGTCGGTTGGTTAGATGAGGTTTTATAGCGCAAAATCCCTTACGAGACATGCTGCGCCAAAATAGACTTAAAACACAAAAAGTGAAGAGCAACCTGGATGGGCTATCCCAGGATCGGCGAACCTTTTTACGTGCGCGAGCCAAAAATTCACCAACAACATCTATCAATGCTGTAACGTGCCACACTTTGACATAAAATCATTTTGCGAAGTACGATGTTTATACAAAACACTAGTTAAAAAATCAGATGCTATTTCTCTGTATATTTGTATAAACCATTAAATTAAAATTTTAATTCGTAAATATGATTCATTTATGTAATAATTTTCACTATGATAAGGAAATAAAAATACGAAATTTTATTTTAGAAATTTTTGACCTTATTATTTATGCATCTAGTTATGATTATCCAAGTTGCATTAAGCATTGTATCAATAAATTATTGATGAGATTTTTACTGTTGTATGTTCGATAGAATGCTTTATACCTGATTCATATTTTGATAGTTTTATAAATTGGATCCATTTGCCATCTTACTGAAGGGACTGTCTAAAAAAAATTAATTTGAAAAATACAGCTTTATAAAAATCATACAGAAAAGCAAAATACATGTCGCAAACGCTGCATAACATCACAAGAAAAGAAAATTCTTTTCATGCAAAAATAATTGCCTTATTTGTGATAGTCTGTCCGTATGAAACAAAATGTTATTCATTTTAATAGAAATTAAATTTCATCTGTATAATAATTCTAAAATTTATTTTTTCGCGTGCCAGAGAAATTGTCTTACGTGCCATAGGTTCGCCAAACCAGATGCAGTCAGACAAGAGTAGATGAATAAAAAATTTTAAAACCTAAAACATCAGAATATAACAGTTAATAAATATAAAGTGCAGTCTGGAAATGGTTTGTCACGCGCAGGGCATTTCTTCAGTTTATGGAAAAGGGTCAGGTTACTTAGGTCTACAGTAACAATGTGGAGATTTTTTTTTAACCTATTAAAGAGCCATTCCATATCACGTGTGGGACAGCTTTTCTACATGCTATTGTATCCTCAAATTAAAACAACTATGCTAATATGAAAATGTTTTGTTATTTTTAATGTATACAGTGAAATACGTTTAACACGAAACTGAGGGGACCGAAACAAATTTTCGCGTTAAAAGAATTTTTAAAAAAGAACAAAACTCACAAATATTTTAGACGTAATCAAATTTTATTTTGATTTCCTGTTAAACTACTAGTAATTTGGAACCATTAGGATAAAAAGCAAGTAAACAAATATTGTTTTGGGGCGGGGAGATTCATATATATTTTTTAAGTGTTTTTTTTTTCAACATTCTGAGATCTAGCTTGTTTGAACAAAATAAATTAAGCTGTCTCTAAATCTTCGTGCTTAGCAGTTCTCATACGTTTTCTCTTAGGCTTAAACATACTACGCTCACATATTAACTTAATGGGATCCATGTTTTTTATTATTGTTGATATAGAAATATAGATTGTAGAATTGGCAATGCAAAACTCTTTGCAGATTTCTGTTTTCGTCCTTCTTTTTCATCAACTGCATTAAGCAGCTTCATCTTCATTTGAAGCGAAATAGCAGTTTGTTTTCGCACCAATTTCTCAGCCATTGTGTTCATAAATCATAAGCTAATTTACAAAAAGAAAATGCGAAATTCTCTGATTTTCACCCAAAATTCAATGGTTTTAACACAAAATTCACCAATTTCAACTTTAACTAACTCTAAAGCGAATTTTTTTTCGTGTTAAACAATATTTGTTTCGTGTTAAAAGAACAAAAATGTATTAAATTGCATGGTATACTGTCCGGACCGCTATATCATTTCGTGTTAACCGATTTTTCATGTTAAACGTATTTCACTGTAGTTTATATTTTATAAACTAAAGAGTTAGACATATTGGGATTTGGGTAAGTGTCACGAGCAAGAAATTTTGTTCGGTTTCATGGAATGGCCCTAATTAGAGTCCTGCATCGGGTCGGGTTACCCGCTTTTACCCGAACCTGACCCGACCCGCGGTTCGGGTCGGGTTGACTTTAAATCTTTTTGGTGCGGGTCGGGTTGGCTTTTATTGTTTCGGGTTGGCTTTTTTACTTTTGCGGGTCGGGTTCGGGTTGTATAGGTCAAAATTGGGAAATTTCATTAGCGGCCACTGCCCGGTAGGACTAATTTTCAAAGTGGCCACTTTCTTTAAACTAGCGGCCACTTTTTTATTTCAAAATGCAAAACATTAAAATTTCTATAATTATTAATCTAAAACTGAGTAGCCCAAATAAATATGTTAATATAAATATATTGGAACCAAAAAAAGTATAATCCTTGATGAAATGCAAGAAATTTTTTTTATCTCCATGCAAAAATGTGGCCTGAAGGTGGCCGCTGATAGACAATTTTTCACTAGCCACTTTTTTTCATTTACTGGCCCTGTGGCCGGTGGCTAGTGCTAATTTTGACCCTTATCGGGTTGACCCGCTTTTTTAAAAGAATGTGGAAAATGTTTTTTCCGTTAAAAGCCTATTAAACCGCAGATCAAGGTTTCACAAAATCAAAATGTGTGCCTGTCTGCTTTGTCTTTAGTCATCCTTTCACGAGTCTTCGAAATAACAAACTGCATTATATTTTTACTGTATTTTAAAAACACAATACGCAGCCAAATGCTAAATGGTTCTTCCTGTCTAATGTATCAAGTGAATAATTTAATTGTGGTTGTACGCCATGCACTATGTTAGACGGGAAAATTTTCAAAATACAATAGACGCTCAATTTTACGAACTCGATGGGACTCATAAAATGTGTTCGTAAAATCGAAAGTTCGTAAATGTGAGTGACACTAGTTCAATGGTATGCTGCTTGGGACCAGTACATCAGTTCGTAAAAACGAGTAATTCGTAGAAAAGAGGTTCGTAAAATCGAGCGTCTACTGTAATAACTGCTGATAAACTAAGGGCAGATGGCCACTTGTGTAAAAAAAGATGTATCATTATAAGTGCAACTTTTGAAACCGCAACTAATTTTAAAGCATATTTAAAGATTAGATTTTTAGTTTTATACCATTTAGAATCCTGCATCGGGTCGAGATGGTATTAGAGAATTAGAGGTATGCACCGGCCGGAATTTCCAGGCCCGGGAACGGCCCGCCCCATCCCCTATAAAACTTTAAAGTTTGTCCCCAGCCCGAAACGGCCCGTTTATAATTTTATCGGCTTCGTATGAATATTTATATTGGGCCGGTAGACCCGCTTAATTGTAGTTATCGGCCCGGCCTAGCAGGGCCGTTCAATTTTTTTGCCGGCCCTGGACGTTTAAAAAACTGCTCTAATAAAGCAGCGGGGCCAGTTTGAAATTTTGCCGCCTAACCACGGCCCGCGGGCCGGACCGGTGCAGACCTCTATTAGAGATACAATTGTAGATTATTTTTCATAATGGTATTAAAACATGATTTGTTTTCCTTACATTGCGGGTTCGGGTCGGGTTGCGGGTTAAAATATTGCGGGTTCGGGTCGGGTGCGGGTTGATATACCTCGGGTTCGAGTTGGGTTGCCTGAAATTATTTTTGCGGGTTCGGGTCGGGTTGCGGGTAGCCGAAAATTATTTTTGCGGGTTCGGGTCGGGTTGACTTAAAATGGAAATTGCGGGTTCGGGTCGGGTAGAACCCGACCCGCGCAGGACTCTAGCCCTAATGTTCCTTTTGGACTTTTATCTCGACCAATCATATTTTATATCTCGCGTGTTCGTGTTACTACTCGGTTATATATAAAAGCTCTCTAGTTACCAATCCTTCAAGATTTGATCCAAAATAAATTTTGTTTCTCGCATGCCAATTTCTCTCACTCGCATTAAGGCTCCGCTGCACTGAAACTCCCCAATCGCGAAATCCCATGTTAGTCTATGGGAAAACTTTGAAGCGCGATCACTCATTACCTAATATAATTATTAAAACACCGTTTTCACCATCAGAAAGTAGACGTCAGGTGCCGATGATGTGCGTTTTTAAAAATGGTCTCCGTAAATTTTAAGTACATAAAAAATCCCTATAAACTTTGAAATTTCCATTTGATTAAACTTTATCATCTTCTTAAAAATGCTTAAAATTTATGGAGATAATTTTTAAAAACGCACATCATCGGCATCTGACGTCTTCTTTCTAATGGTGAAAACGGTATTTTAATAATTATATTAGGTAAAGAGTGATCGCGCTTCAAAGTTTTCCCATAGGCTAACATGGGATTTCGCGATCGGGGAGTTTCAGTGCAGCGGAACCTTAAATCGCAGTGACTTTGAAATGCAATAAACAATCATAATAAAATAATTGAATTAATCATGTTTTATACACGTTCCAATACACGATACAATACAGGGTGTCCGGTCTCAACGGTGTCCAGTGGCTAATTCCTAAACCATTAGTCATAGACATATGTTCCAATTACAAAAATGTTTTATATCAGGTAAAGAAATATTTTAAAAGCGATTTGGGTCAATAAAAACATTTCTTAAAAAATTACGAAATTTAAATTTTTATACGGTCCCCCGATCCTATAAGTTATATTTAGTAAATTTTTCCTATTACACTGACAAGTAAGACAAAAAAGTCCCATTCATATAACACTAAAATTGAGTGAGTTATGAAAGTTAAAAATGCATGACTTATGCCACTTTTCTGCTCTGAAAACAAATGAGTTCGGCTTGGCTTTGAGGGGTCATATACCAAGTGCTTAAAGTATTAGAAGATCTTATTTTATGTGTATCTGCGCTTTGAAAAAAATCGTACAAGTATTACGATTAAGTTTCAAATTGGCTAAAATAACATATGTTTTATTTTGTCAGGATTTGAGACTGTTTCTTTTATGAAGTTTTTATGTTGCTTCAACGATCGTATATATGTTTTTCCAGTTCAAAATTTGTACTCGAACTTTAACCCACTTTTAAATATCCGATCGAGATTACATTTTACATACCGGCGCAAATCCGATAACAATCTAATATTATTGTGATTTTCGGTGGTTACCATTTATACTTATTTTACAGGATAACACACAAAATTTCGGATAGATCACCGCCAAGAAGATTGAGAAAAAATTTTAGATTAGATAATACAAGACTGCGATTGTTGGGTTTTTTAACTTTTATGTATTTTTTAGCACTGAATCCGAAAATTACCTTAATTTTTAACCATCATGGCAGGATATTTCGCAAATCATAAATTGTCAGATTTAAAGAATAACAAAAATCGGATACTATAAAGTAGAGGAGATGGTTGTGTTTTTTAATTTTTGATAATTGATTTTTACGTACTTTTTAGCACTGAATTTGAAAATGACCTTCATTTTAAACCATCACGTTGGAATTTTTTTGCAAATCGTAAATGTGTAAGTTAAAATATAGCGAAAATCTCATACTATAAAATATATGTAAAACATTTTTTATTTTATTTTATTCAATACATTATTCGATATTTTTGCTTATCCTGGGATTCTTACAGCTAAACAGCTGAATGGTCCGAAGAGATGGGGGAGGAGATTCAATTTTCACTTTGAACTTTTTAATTTTGAAATTTGTGAGAAGTTCTGATGTGATAGTTAAAAATGAAGGTCAATTTCGGATTCAGCGGTACAGAATATACTATAAGAATCAATTATCAAAAGCTAAAAAACATGACATAACCCAACTTTTGCAGGCTAGTGCAATCTAATAATATTTTAAAATACGTATCATTTTGTAAAAAATTGAGGCTGTTAATTTAGCACCATTTTATTTAACAAAAATTCTGTTTTTCTTTCTTCTTAAATGTTTACTCCAAATTGTACAGTTTGCATTAATATGTCAGAATGATTAAAGTTTTCAAATTTATATTGCAATGTTAATTTTACTCTCAACCATTTTTTAATGTATCTGACGAAATTATATTTCTACTAAATTTGTGAATGACCCTCAATTCGCAGCAAAAAATATGCTCCAAATTTAAACAGCTATTACTCGGTCAATTTTAATCGTAGAATAACGGGACTTTTTTTTTATTACTTGTCAGTGTAAAAGGATAATTTTACTAACTATAACTTATAGGACCGGGGGACCGTATAAAAATTTAAATTTTGTAATTTTTTAAGAAATGTTTTTATTGACCCAAATCGCTTTTAAAATATTTCTTTACCCGATTTAAAACATTTTTGTAATTGGAACTATATCTCTATGACTAACGGTTTAGGAATTAGCCATTGGACTCTATTGAGTCCGGACACCCTGTATATTCTTTTATCTTAAAACCCTTCCATTGTATAGTAGGAATGGGTGTAAATGTTACATTCAAATCCATTCAGTTGTTGAGAAAAATTAGGAAATTAAGAAAAAAAAAGCAGCGAAAGACCAAGCTAGGTGACAATTGCAGTAAAATTTAATGAGAGTAAAGTTAACTTCATTGCAAACTCATAAGTGACTCGCATATCCGCATATTTAATTTTAAAAAATCATAACTTTATAAACTGACGTCGTTGAAACTATACCTGATTGAACATTCTTATAATTACACATTTGAATTAACATCAAAAGAATAGAAATCAAACTGTGCAGATAGATGAAAAGTTTCTTTTATGGCAGTGTTATTTCCACCACCTAGCATTATTTTTCACAAGAAATAGCAGGTTTTATCACTATAGTCCGTCTCAAAAGTTCATCCACTCTTCAAATATGGTTAAAAATAATTGAAGAAGATAATATATGAAGCGAATTTACAATAAATACTCGATATTTAATCAAAATCAAATAAAGTAAACAGTTTTTGGTTGTATTAGATGTAAATTTCCAACTGGGCGAAAAATGTCCGGACCAGGATTCGAACCCGGGCCTCCTGGCTGAAGCCGCCAGTGCTCTGCCATCTGAGCTATCCCGGACGATTCTGGTCGAACTTTTTCACCCAGCTAACCTTGATGATTACAGCATCTGGTCTGAAACCTGGTTCAGCTCAACAGAATAAATCTCAGGTAATGGAACTCCAGAAATGGGAGTTCTGGAGTTCCATTACCTGAGATTTATTCTGTTGAGCTGAACCAGGTTTCAGACCAGATGCTGTAATCATCAAGGTTAGCTGGGTGAAAAAGTTCGATCAGAATCGTCCGGGATAGCTCAGATGGCAGAGCACTGGCGGCTTCAGCCAGGAGGTCCCGGGTTCGAATCCTGGTCCGGACATTTTTCGCCCAGTTGGAAATTTACATCTAATATGATTTGTTTACCAATTAGAATAATTGTGTTAATATTAATCTAGTGTAATTTCGTATCCAGCGATTTCTGGAGTTCCATTACCTGAGATTTATTCTGTTGAGCTGAACCAGGTTTCAGACCAGATGCTGTAATCATCAAGGTTAGCTGGGTGAAAAAGTTCGACCAGAATTGTCCGGGATAGCTCAGATGGCAGAGCACTGGCGGCTTCAGCCAGGAGGTCCCGGGTTCGAATCCTGGTCCGGACATTTTTCGCCCAGTTGGAAATTTACATCTAATATGATTTGTTTACCAATTAGAATAATTGTGTTAATATTAATCTAGTGTAATTTCGTATCCAGCGATTTCTGGGGTTCCATTACCTGAGATTTATTCTGTTGAGCTGAACCAGGTTTCAGACCAGATGCTGTAATCATCAAGGTTAGCTGGGTGAAAAAGTTCGACCAGAATCGTCCGGGATAGCTCAGATGGCAGAGCACTGGCGGCTTCAGCCAGGAGGTCCCGGGTTCGAATCCTGGTCCGGACATTTTTCGCCCAGTTGGAAATTTACATCTAATATGATTTGTTTACCAATTAGAATAATTGTGTTAATATTAATCTAGTTTTTGGTTGGTTAAAATAAAAATTGCATTTAATTTTAATTTAATTAATTTTTTTCTGGAAGAAACACTGTCGCAAAAGTATAAGCACTTTATGCAATTTTTGTTAGACACGGAATTGTATGGGTGTAATGAGGTTGTATGACATCATTTTCCAATTTTATAAAAATATAAAGTGAAAAAATCATTTCCACTTGTTTTAAAAATGCTGAAGTGTAAATAATTCACAAAAGGTGAGATTTTAAAAGTTTTTAAATTGAAATCACAAAATAAAACTGCTTCTTAAATTAAAAAAATTTTTAATTGATCAAAGCAATGTATCTATTTCAGGTACTCTCTAGAAATGACAATTTCAACCTGAAACCAAGATGTGGACGACCATGTATGACGTTTGTTGGGACGGATAAGAGAATGCGGCGATTCCTGTTTAGATAAAATATGTCCATACAGCAAATTAAGAATAATCTTGATGTACAGGTGTTCAAAGATACTGTACATAGATGTATTAAAGAAAGTGATTACATCATACAAAAGAAAATGGCTTACAAACCATACCTCAAACTACACCACTAACAAGCAAGAATGAACTGGGCTAAAAAACACATGTCCTGCGGGGGACAAGTGGCTTACTATTTTATTCATTGATGGTAAAAAATGGAACTTAGATGGCCCTGATTGATGGAACATGCATTGGCATGATCTCCGAAAGGAGCCAAGGAGTTTTTTCAACAGGCAGCAAGGCGGTAAGTCTGTTATGGTTTGGGGGGTATTCGGTTTCAACAGCCTGCCCTCTCTGGATTTTCTAAACAGAAGATATAATTAAAAAAAATATCAAGAGATGCTGAACTAACATTTCCTTTCATTCAGAGACATTTTGGGTGGGCCCTGAATGGATCTTTAAACAAGTTAATGTCTCAATGTACATATTACATACTACATAACCGTGGCTTTCACAGAATTTTTTTTATAATTCTCGACTCGCCAGCTTTAAGTCCTCGCATAAACCCAGTTGACAATGTCTATGGCATTTCAACCCGTCATGTTTACAGCAATGAAAAACAGTATGACTCTCTTGAAGAATTCAAAGGTGCCATAGAAAAAACCATGGTACTCTTTGCCACCAGAAACCCTACAAAAACTAATAATTTCAATATACGCGCATTTATTTGAACTAATCTGAAATCATGGAAGAATAATTTGTATGTAACAGTTTTGTAAAAATGAAAAATGTAGTTGTATTTGCCATTGTGCATAAACTTTTGAGACAGTTTTGTTTGAAAAAAATTCAAATTATATTTTTCACAAATATGTAATTTAAATTTTTGTACTTTTGATATCATTTATTTAAATGAATTTGCAAAATACACATATAAAAAAATGCCATTTATTTTAACTTTTTATTATTCATTAAAAATCTCCATTTTATGTTTGTGCTTAAACTTTTGAGACAGACTATATAACCACCTTTTGATATGATATAAAAAGGAATAGCAGTTTTGCTCTGATATTTTCTGACTTTTTCATTCTTTTGCTCAATGGTTCATTTTTTATGGACTAATAATGATTTTCATTATTTTTGGGATTTTACAATATTAGCAAAATAATTTCTAAAAGTTAAAACATCCATAAGTATTTCAAACATATATATTCTAAAAACACACTCAAAATATATATTAAACATTTAATTGCTAAAAAGGACGTCAAATGTTAATAAAATACATTAAAAGATCTTAATAGTTTGACATGTTTCGATTGAATTTACTCAATCATCATCAGAAAAACAAATAAACACTAAGATGGAAAATGACAATAAACTATTACAAATGAAATTTAAAAATAAATAAATAAAAATCACGAGCATAATATTTTAACATGTTTCACGTTGCCCTATTTCATTTTCAAATTATCTAACAATTCAATCCAAATATTTGGGATTTGAAATGACAAGGAATCATTGCAGACCATTGAGTTTCTGATGTAAATTTCAATAGATTCTCTAATAAAAAGTTGCAAATAAAAATCTGACCTATAAATTAATCTACTTTCATTAAACAAAATATTTATGTTTTCTATTTTATTTAGCCTAGATAATGTGGTTTTACCTCTATTAAATTTTATGTCTGCAATGTGTTCTTTACATCTCACTTTGAATTTTCTCTGAGTCAAGTGAGATGTAAAGAACACATTGCAGACATAAAATTTAATAGAGGTAAAACCGCGTTATCTAGGCTAAATAAAATAGAAAACATAAATATTTTGTTTAATGAAAGTAGATTAATTTATAGGTCAGATTTTTATTTGCAACTTTGTATTAGAGAATCTATTGAAATTTACGTCAGAAACTCAATGGTCTGCAATGATTCCTTGTCATTTCAAATCCCAAATATTTGGATTGAATTGTTAGATAATTTGAAAATGAAATAGGGCAACGTGAAACATGTTAAAATATTATGCTCGTGATTTTTATTTATTTATTTTTAAATTTCATTTGTAATAGTTTACTGTCATTTTCCATCTTAGTGTTTATTTGTTTTTCTGATGATGATTGAGTAAATTCAATCGAAACATGTCAAACTATTAAGATCTTTTAATATATTTTATTAACATTTGACGTCCTTTTTAGCAATTAAATGTTTAATATATATTTTGAGTGTGTTTTTAGAATATATATTTTTGAAATATTTTTAATGGACGTATAAGAGAACTTCTGTTTATAATTTAATATCCATAAGTAGTACAGTTTAGGAGATGAACAGTAAATACTCCACCTTATTATTCTTAATGAACTAAACTAATTATTATACGTAATAAATACTTCAAATGGTAATTTTATTTCTCTTAAGTGGACCGTGGACCTTTATTTGGGCAAAAATTGACCCCAAAATCAAAATTTCTTCTTGTGTGTATATTCTCATAATTGTACCGAGTCATTTGTCAAAAACCGCATGCAGATGCGATGCTTTTTCGCAAAGTTACAAGTGTTTTAATGTTGTACACAAACAATTTTTTGGCCCTATAATATAATTTAAATTTGTTTTCCTCAAAACTGATTTTTTCAACATTTTTAGATTTTTGAAATGCTCCATGAGTCTTAATTTTTGATGAAAATTCATGATACTGATATAGACGAATCCTTACAATGCTTACAAAGACACCGTGTTTGCATTTTAAAATTAGACTTCATTAAGATAATCAAATCTGATTTTTAACTTATTAAAAGGCAAAATTTTGATGAAAATCGATGTGGAATTCTGAAAAAAATCTCTAGAAAAACTAGAACTATTCAAGGGTTTAAAAAATCGATACACACATTTGTTTGTAATAGAGTTTTAAGTTATTAAAATGTAAAATCGTGGAAATCTCAAAAATTAAGACGCATGGAGCCTTTTAAAATTTCATTTTAAAATTTTATTATAATTTTAAGATTGAAAAAATAAAATAAGATTGAAAATTTCTTTCAAAGTGTCCTATACAGGGTGGTCCTAAAATATATGTCAAAAATGTAAAGGTAGATAGAGGGGACCTAAATAAGCAGATTTCATATAGGAATGTGGTTGCGGAAATGCAGTGTTGAGGCAGTAGAGGGCGCTGTTGAATGCGGCAGACGAATGCTCTTTGTTGGCTTCAATCGTCATTTCCTGCACAGATTTCGAGCAACATGAATTATTACACCAATGGGAGCTTGCCGACATGCATTTCATGAATGGGATTGCGCAAGGAAATGGATTGACTGCTCAAAGGATTTAGATTGAACGATTCCAACATAGGATCTTCTGGATCCCAGAACATTTGAACCATTTCCTTCCTTAGCCCCATTCATAAAATGCATGTCTTCAAGCACCACATTGGTGTAATGATGCATGTTGCTCGAAATCCATGAGGGAATGACGATTCAACCTAGCGAAGCGCTTTCATCCACCGAACTTAACAGCACCCTCTACTGTGTCAACGCTGCATTTCTGCACCCACATTCCTATACGAAATCTGTTTATTTATGTCCCCTCTACCTACCTTTACATTTTTTACATATATTTTAGGACCACCCTGTATACTTATTGTAATTTATATACTTATACAATTGTATATTTGTGCAAAATTTCATATCTCTATGACAAAAAAAAAATTAACGTCCACCGTCCCTTAATTGCTGAAAGGCATGGAGTAAAGATATTTCAGTTCTAAAAACTTTGATTTCACTGTAATATGAACCCTGGGAATATATGATTTCTTTTCCTACAAGATTTCAGAATGAACATATTTTAAATATATTTAAGTAAACCTTAAAACATTTTTTAATACCTATTAAATCATACTTGCCATTATCCAAGCTTTATTCAAATCATACAAATAAGTTTTGAACTCAAAAAAATATTTATTAAATACGTGCTGAGATTATCTATTAAGAAAATTTGTACTTATTTTTATTAATTAAATGTAAAATTCTGGTCCAAATATGTTTGAACCAGAACAGACAGTTATAGAAATACCCAAAAGAATCCTATAAATAGCTTTTAATTTGTATAAGTTTACATAGGGGAATGTCCATTCATTATGCTTGTGATAATTAGAGCACATTTTCATATATAATTCCAATTATTTTATTACAAAATATAATTAAGATAAAAATTGATATAACCAGCTAAATACCATTGTGTTCCACACACAAGCATATATCTAATTTGTAACAAAAACATTTTACTTGTGTATATATTAAATGACTCTTGTGACATTCTAGTCACAAGAGTAACAAAATTTTTATTGATTATATAGACAAGGGAAATGCTTTCTGCTACAAATTAGATATATTTTATGCGAGTGGACATAATTGTATTTAACTAGTTATATCAATTTTTGTTTTCATTATATTTTGTAATAAAATAATTGGAAGTATTTGTGAAAATTTGCTCTAATGGTCACAAGAGTAACAATGGACGTTCCCATAGCTTAGTAAAACACGTTAAAACATTGTGTAAAAAGAAAAAAAATTGAATAAAAAAAACTACATCATTTGTTTTTACAAATTTTTTACTAAGAGAGAAAGAAAAATTAAAAAACTAGAAAATCTAATGTTTCAAATAAAGATTCATAATGGGAATAACAAATCAAGACTATTACATTTTTATATTAGAAATTATTTTAATTGTAGCAGTTACTTAAAAAAATGTACACATACTTTTCATTACAACAACTAAAAAATATATTAACATATTGCGAAACTTTGACAGTTAAACAACATGAAAAATTTACACAATATTTAAATATACCACAAACCACTCATGAAAACTTAAAACAATAGTGACAAAAAATGTCTGTGCCTCTTGAAATATAATTTTGAAATAAAATGTAAGATAAAGATTATTCAAAACTTATATTATTGAAGATATTATACATTATATATACTGTTGCTTTGAATATTACAGAAGCATTCATTTAATTACAACAACTTCAATTATTAAAAGAAATTATATTTATAGCACTTATGAAAAAGATAAAATATCTCCTTGATTTTGCACAAGCTTAATTTTGAATTTTCTACAAAATAACAGATAAGATTTATTAATATGTTAATGCATTTTTATATCTTTGTGCATTTTTTTATGGACAAAATTTACATTTATATTAGACATTTAGCATAATAAAGTGCTAAATAAATATATACTTACAATAAACATTTTCTATTTGAAAACGCTATCATTTTAAACTTTAAAAGATTCAATTTGCTTATATTTTCTAATATAGCATTTAAATATTTTTTTAAATGTTCAAGTGTTTAATTTAATGCACATAGAGGAATCGAAAAGTCACATTATGTAATCGATTAATTAAAAAACTGTTTCTAACGAATGCCTCCTACCTGCCGATGGCGGTAGGAAAGAGAGGTTCCTACAGTGATGGAAGCTTGAATTGGCTTCAACACTTTCCTCTCAATTTTTATCCTTATCAGAAGGGGGGGGGGGGGGAATCATTACTTCCATGTTTCTGTGACAGAGCCAACAACACGTTAGTGTTCCCCGGGAGTTGCCCTCCCAAGTACTAACCAATGCTGCTTCGGTGTTCTGGTGAGAACTTTTTGATTTGTCAGTTTACTCATAAGTAAACTATCTATTTCATGGTAAACTAGCTCTTGCGGCGGAGCCGCGAGCCTTCGTTCAGCGACATAGGTCTCTCAGGACCCAGACTTATACACAACTGACACGGAGCAGACACTCCCTCAAGAAGTTTCTCTGCCGTGCACCCGCTGTCAGCACGTGGTCACCCATCTATTTCATGGTAAATGGTATACCATGTCTATTATGGTATACCCATAATGGTATACTATCTATTTCATGGCCTTCATGGAAATGGAGGCCACTGTTAATGAAGATGCACTCTGTATCGTGTGGCGATGATACGTAGTCCCCACCGCCCCTTCAAGGGATTAATATATAGGTGACTTTTCGATCTCCTTGTATTTATAATATTAAAATTAACTTGAAATATAAATATACGCCTTTTATCTTAAGTTTCTACTCTGAGATATAGCCAAGAAATGATTTGTTTTATTTTCACCAAGTAAGCAACTAACTCAAGGAGATATCTTAAGCCCTTCAGGTAACAAGTTCAAAATACTTTATTATTATTATTATTATTATTTTACAAATTTAGCACAATACCAAAAACACAATAATTAAACAATAGCATAAAACTTAAACATCAATTTTCATAAAGGGCAATTATTTTTAAAAATTCAGTGTATGATTAATCATGTAACAAAATACTTAAACGTTTCTTTTAATTTACAGATTTTTCACATGCTCAGCAAAGAAATTTAATTTTTTCTACAAATTTTAACTTTAAGAAATTATATTAATGGCTTTTAGAAAAGATTGAAGAAACTTTTCTGTGCCATTAATATTTCAGAATTACAATTGACTTGAAAAAATTTTAAATAACTTCTTTAATTATAATAAATAAACACGTTTACTAAAACATTTTTAGTACTGTAACTAACTTTATTTTTTTTATTTTAAGTTATGTAATTGTAGTTTGTAGTAATAGTAGTATG
Organism: Maratus speciosus; assembly: GCA_963932465.1. Classification (NCBI taxonomy): domain Eukaryota; kingdom Metazoa; phylum Arthropoda; class Arachnida; order Araneae; family Salticidae; genus Maratus; species Maratus speciosus. The sequence continues at coordinate 663,447,654 of OZ010787.1, forward strand.
TCTATTAGCATTTAAACATACAAATTATATAAAATATTTTATACCTTTTTACAGCTTTATCATAACAAAAATGATGAGTTGAATAGTTTTATTAAAATGAATAAACATATACGCGATAATACAAGTATATATGTTTATTCATTATAAACATAATGAATACATTTAGATGTTTCATATACAGATGCATTTAGATTTATAGAATAATACATTTAGATTTTTTAACAATTTAAATTTTAATACAAATACATTGGGAAATTTATTTTAAATTTAATGAACTGATATGAATTCTGTACAATATTTTAGGTCCCCATATTTACAAATCCTCTACAGACTATGGTGCACAGCTATACCCCTGGGCACTGGATATGCATTAAACAAAATAAATTACACAAATATTTCAATTATAATCAAATAAGAATAATTTGTTCAGACAACGAGTGTTTCAGATATGGTAAAAAATATATTTACAATAGTTAAAAATGCCTTTCTGACACCCTTTGCTAACATAAATTTCTCAAAAATATTTATATAAATTGTTAAAAATAACTTTGTAGGTAACTATTTACTGAATCCGGGACTTTGAAAACTACAAAAATATATAGTAAAACTATTTATTAAAAAGTATTTCTTAGAATTTCAGAACAATGCTGGAATTAAAAAAATATATGATTTTACGCATAAAAGCATTTAAAACGGCAGTTATTTTTACACATTTAGCTTTATGAAACCTTAAATTATTCACATGTCTTAAACTTAATGAATATACATATGTTTGTACACATGTCTATTTAGAGAGCACAACGTATTCAATAAACATTAATTCTTAAATTTTGCCTTGCCTTTAACATCTACTTCATAAACCTATGCCAAAAAGGCTAAATGTTTCATTTAATATTTTAGAATTTATGTGTAATCATCAATGCATTTTTTAACATTTCAAATAAAAAATTTACTTCAGATTTCTAGATTTAGAGTAAACATTAGAGCCATCTTAATGCTAAAAGAGCATGAAATAATGTTTCAGTTATTTTGACTAAATATAGCTGACCTCAGGTGACGTTTGAGCGCATAGAGTAGAGAAAATTTTCAAAACTAGGTTTAAGTTTGCTTTTATTTCTATAATTTTACATGTTACACTTATTTTTCTTTCCATTATATGCAATATACATGTGCTCAGCAACACACCATAATCACTTTCAATAATTTTTAAATAGCGGATTGTTGTCGTTTTCTTTTAATAAATTTCCTATGTAACAAACACTATATAAATTATCTTCTTTTAACCCCGCTGTTCTCCTTTGAACTTTACCTTTAAGCTTTTTAGTAAAAATTGTTTTTGCTCAAAATGTATGTCTTGAAATGTAAAGTGTATAACAACAAACTCAAATTTTGCACAAAAACGCTTTTCAGTTAAAACATTATGAGCAATTAAATTTCATTTCAGGTTATATAGACCGAAGGAGAATAGCAGGGTTTAGTCATGGAGATATTTTGAGCACATATATAATATTAGAAAATAGATGTCAAAGGGTTTTTCTTTATATTTAGCTAATAATAAACAGATGATGAATCATTTCATATCCAAAAGCTTCAGTTAAGCAAAATAAGTACCTTAGTTTGCAAACATTGTGGAATATTATAAAATCATATACCTACAGGTTGCAATACATACAAAATATATTTAAGATCTTTAGAAAAAAAATCCTGAATACTGTTACTAAAACAATACACATAAAATAAAATGAATTCACATAATAAAAAAAAACATTCATAAAAATATTTTGGCACCAAAAATATGTTTATATATAGATATAGGGGAGACCAGGGTACAGTGGTCCACTTTTGTAGTTAACATTTTTTTTCTCTTTAACGGAGAGACCAATCTACCTGAAAATATTTTTTAATATTCTTTAAACCTTTCTACATGCCTCATAATTTTCACAGAATATAATTCCCAATATATTTAAAAAAAAAAAAAAATTACATACACTTGTGAAGTGGACCAGTGTACCCCGGAAGCGGGGTACACTGGTCCACCCACTGGGGCACAGTGGTCCACTATTACACTATTAGTTATTGTCTAAAATACAATATAAATCTATTTATAATTAATCTAATTCCTTTTTATTTCCAAAATAATATAATAATACAAATTTGCAAGTAGCATTTTGAAACAGAAAACATACAAAACTAAAGAATTATCAAAAAATGTATGTTCAAAATATTTTATTATTATTATTATTATTATTTTACAAATTTAGCACAATACCAAAAACACAATAATTAAACAATAGCATAAAACTTAAACATCAATTTTCATAAAGGGCAATTATTTTTAAAAATTCAGTGTATGATTAATCATGTAACAAAATACTTAAACGTTTCTTTTAATTTACAGATTTTTCACATGCTCAGCAAAGAAATTTAATTTTTTCTACAAATTTTAACTTTAAGAAATTATATTAATGGCTTTTAGAAAAGATTGAAGAAACTTTTCTGTGCCATTAATATTTCAGAATTACAATTGACTTGAAAAAATTTTAAATAACTTCTTTGATTATAATAAATAAACACGTTTACTAAAACATTTTTAGTACTGTAACTAACTTTATTTTTTTTTATTTTAAGTTATGTAATTGTAGTTTGTAGTAATAGTAGTATGTCTATTAGCATTTAAACATACAAATTATATAAAATATTTTATACCTTTTTACAGCTTTATCATAACAAAAATGATGAGTTGAATAGTTTTATTAAAATGAATAAACATATACGCGATAATACAAGTATATATGTTTATTCATTATAAACATAATGAATACATTTAGATGTTTCATATACAGATGCATTTAGATTTATAGAATAATACATTTAGATTTTTTAACAATTTAAATTTTAATACAAATACATTGGGAAATTTATTTTAAATTTAATGAACTGATATGAATTCTGTACAATATTTTAGGTCCCCATATTTACAAATCCTCTACAGACTATGGTGCACAGCTATACCCCTGGGCACTGGATATGCATTAAACAAAATAAATTACACAAATATTTCAATTATAATCAAATAAGAATAATTTGTTCAGACAACGAGTGTTTCAGATATGGTAAAAAATATATTTACAATAGTTAAAAATGCCTTTCTGACACCCTTTGCTAACATAAATTTCTCAAAAATATTTATATAAATTGTTAAAAATAACTTTGTAGGTAACTATTTACTGAATCCGGGACTTTGAAAACTACAAAAATATATAGTAAAACTATTTATTAAAAAGTATTTCTTAGAATTTCAGAACAATGCTGGAATTAAAAAAATATATGATTTTACGCATAAAAGCATTTAAAACGGCAGTTATTTTTACACATTTAGCTTTATGAAACCTTAAATTATTCACATGTCTTAAACTTAATGAATATACATATGTTTGTACACATGTCTATTTAGAGAGCACAACGTATTCAATAAACATTAATTCTTAAATTTTGCCTTGCCTTTAACATCTACTTCATAAACCTATGCCAAAAAGGCTAAATGTTTCATTTAATATTTTAGAATTTATGTGTAATCATCAATGCATTTTTTAACATTTCAAATAAAAAATTTACTTCAGATTTCTAGATTTAGAGTAAACATTAGAGCCATCTTAATGCTAAAAGAGCATGAAATAATGTTTCAGTTATTTTGACTAAATATAGCTGACCTCAGGTGACGTTTGAGCGCATAGAGTAGAGAAAATTTTCAAAACTAGGTTTAAGTTTGCTTTTATTTCTATAATTTTACATGTTACACTTATTTTTTCTTTCCATTATATGCAATATACATGTGCTCAGCAACACACCATAATCACTTTCAATAATTTTTAAATAGCGGATTGTTGTCGTTTTCTTTTAATAAATTTCCTATGTAACAAACACTATATAAATTATCTTCTTTTAACCCCGCTGTTCTCCTTTGAACTTTACCTTTAAGCTTTTTAGTAAAAATTGTTTTTGCTCAAAATGTATGTCTTGAAATGTAAAGTGTATAACAACAAACTCAAATTTTGCACAAAAACGCTTTTCAGTTAAAACATTATGAGCAATTAAATTTCATTTCAGGTTATATAGACCGAAGGAGAATAGCAGGGTTTAGTCATGGAGATATTTTGAGCACATATATAATATTAGAAAATAGATGTCAAAGGGTTTTTCTTTATATTTAGCTAATAATAAACAGATGATGAATCATTTCATATCCAAAAGCTTCAGTTAAGCAAAATAAGTACCTTAGTTTGCAAACATTGTGGAATATTATAAAATCATATACCTACAGGTTGCAATACATACAAAATATATTTAAGATCTTTAGAAAAAAAATCCTGAATACTGTTACTAAAACAATACACATAAAATAAAATGAATTCACATAATAAAAAAAAACATTCATAAAAATATTTTGGCACCAAAAATATGTTTATATATAGATATAGGGGAGACCAGGGTACAGTGGTCCACTTTTGTAGTTAACATTTTTTTTCTCTTTAACGGAGAGACCAATCTACCTGAAAATATTTTTTAATATTCTTTAAACCTTTCTACATGCCTCATAATTTTCACAGAATATAATTCCCAATATATTTAAAAAAAAAAAAAAATTACATACACTTGTGAAGTGGACCAGTGTACCCCGGAAGCGGGGTACACTGGTCCACCCACTAGGGCACAGTGGTCCACTATTACACTATTAGTTATTGTCTAAAATACAATATAAATCTATTTATAATTAATCTAATTCCTTTTTATTTCCAAAATAATATAATAATACAAATTTGCAAGTAGCATTTTGAAACAGAAAACATACAAAACTAAAGAATTATCAAAAAATGTATGTTCAAAATATTTTATTATTATTATTATTATTATTTTACAAATTTAGCACAATACCAAAAACACAATAATTAAACAATAGCATAAAACTTAAACATCAATTTTCATAAAGGGCAATTATTTTTAAAAATTCAGTGTATGATTAATCATGTAACAAAATACTTAAACGTTTCTTTTAATTTACAGATTTTTCACATGCTCAGCAAAGAAATTTAATTTTTTCTACAAATTTTAACTTTAAGAAATTATATTAATGGCTTTTAGAAAAGATTGAAGAAACTTTTCTGTGCCATTAATATTTCAGAATTACAATTGACTTGAAAAAATTTTAAATAACTTCTTTAATTATAATAAATAAACACGTTTACTAAAACATTTTTAGTACTGTAACTAACTTTATTTTTTTTATTTTAAGTTATGTAATTGTAGTTTGTAGTAATAGTAGTATGTCTATTAGCATTTAAACATACAAATTATATAAAATATTTTATACCTTTTTACAGCTTTATCATAACAAAAATGATGAGTTGAATAGTTTTATTAAAATGAATAAACATATACGCGATAATACAAGTATATATGTTTATTCATTATAAACATAATGAATACATTTAGATGTTTCATATACAGATGCATTTAGATTTATAGAATAATACATTTAGATTTTTTAACAATTTAAATTTTAATACAAATACATTGGGAAATTTATTTTAAATTTAATGAACTGATATGAATTCTGTACAATATTTTAGGTCCCCATATTTACAAATCCTCTACAGACTATGGTGCACAGCTATACCCCTGGGCACTGGATATGCATTAAACAAAATAAATTACACAAATATTTCAATTATAATCAAATAAGAATAATTTGTTCAGACAACGAGTGTTTCAGATATGGTAAAAAATATATTTACAATAGTTAAAAATGCCTTTCTGACACCCTTTGCTAACATAAATTTCTCAAAAATATTTATATAAATTGTTAAAAATAACTTTGTAGGTAACTATTTACTGAATCCGGGACTTTGAAAACTACAAAAATATATAGTAAAACTATTTATTAAAAAGTATTTCTTAGAATTTCAGAACAATGCTGGAATTAAAAAAATATATGATTTTACGCATAAAAGCATTTAAAACGGCAGTTATTTTTACACATTTAGCTTTATGAAACCTTAAATTATTCACATGTCTTAAACTTAATGAATATACATATGTTTGTACACATGTCTATTTAGAGAGCACAACGTATTCAATAAACATTAATTCTTAAATTTTGCCTTGCCTTTAACATCTACTTCATAAACCTATGCCAAAAAGGCTAAATGTTTCATTTAATATTTTAGAATTTATGTGTAATCATCAATGCATTTTTTAACATTTCAAATAAAAAATTTACTTCAGATTTCTAGATTTAGAGTAAACATTAGAGCCATCTTAATGCTAAAAGAGCATGAAATAATGTTTCAGTTATTTTGACTAAATATAGCTGACCTCAGGTGACGTTTGAGCGCATAGAGTAGAGAAAATTTTCAAAACTAGGTTTAAGTTTGCTTTTATTTCTATAATTTTACATGTTACACTTATTTTTTCTTTCCATTATACGCAATATACATGTGCTCAGCAACACACCATAATCACTTTCAATAATTTTTAAATAGCGGATTGTTGTTGTTTTCTTTTAATAAATTTCCTATGTAACAAACACTATATAAATTATCTTCTTTTAACCCCGCTGTTCTCCTTTGAACTTTACCTTTAGGCTTTTTAGTAAAAATTGTTTTTGCTCAAAATGTATGTCTTGAAATGTAAAGTGTATAACAACAAACTCAAATTTTGCACAAAAACGCTTTTCAGTTAAAACATTATGAGCAATTAAATTTCATTTCAGGTTATATAGACCGAAGGAGAACAGCAGGGTTTAGTCATGGAGATATTTTGAGCACATATATAATATTAGAAAATAGATGTCAAAGGGTTTTTCTTTATATTTAGCTAATAATAAACAGATGATGAATCATTTCATATCCAAAAGCTTCAGTTAAGTAAAATAAGTACCTTAGTTGAAATTTTCATGAATTCATAATTTGGGACATAAAAAGTTAAAGCAATATCAAAAACAATTGTACTACCCAATTATAGACTATTAACCCATTTGCACTTAAAACAATGAGCTAATTCAGCATTTGCTTGTTTCCATGTGCTATCCCGTAGCTAAATTGCCAAACAAAATTAGAATGTCCTAAATAAATAAATAAATAAAACGCGAATTTAACAAACATGCAATTGAACTACGCACTTAAACACTAAAATAATCAAATAAAAAAGTTTGTTATAAATGATAAAATCTTTCGCAATTACCCGCTGGCATCTGGCTAATAAGAAAATATCAAAAATACTTTTATTGTAGTGATTGACAATCTGAGAAAATATACTAAATGTAAAAAATATGCCAGTGATTTATTAAAAATGATTTTCAGCTATGTTCTGTACACCACAAAACATATCACGTATCTTTAATCTGAGTTTGATAGCTGGTTTGTATTACAAAACATGTCTATGAGTAGTGTTGATGTTGGCAACAATCTGAGTAATAAATTTCTCTTTTTACAAATCTATTAACTTCTAAACATCGTTTACAATTTCAAGTTTTACACTATTGAATGGAGAAAAATTCAAATGCAAATTGGTTGAAAACTATTTTAATTTACATATTTTTTATAGTTAAAAAAAGTTACAGCATGTTTTAAAAAAATCTATCTCTATTGCATGTAGTCTGATTATGGATGATTAACACGTTTGCCCTTAAAACAATGTAATAAGCTCAGCATTTGTTTCATGCTAATATTCGATAACGAATTCATCAAAAATAAACAAATAAATAAGACGCAAATTTAACAGATATACAATAGAACTAACACTGAAATAATCAGAGTAAAAAAGGCTGCTATAATTAGTGAACTCTTTGGCAATTTCCTTGGCTAACTTACTACTTAGGTTACTTAAATAACTAGTTAGCGTGTGGCTAATACGGAAGTATCGCTTTTAATAAATTTCAAAACTTTATTTGAATACATAATTGATATTTTTCATATAAAATTGCTTTTTGGTGATGCTAGTGGGAAATCTCAAAAAAAAGTTAAACCTAGAAAAACTATTAGATTTTTCAATGAAAAAATATTTTCACCTATGTTCTGTACACCAGGTAGTATGTTCTAAGTCAGGATTAGATTCCCATACATAAAATAAAAGTTGAAATCTCAAAATGTTTTGAATTACAAAAACACGGTATAAATGCTTAATTCTAATAATGACAGGTAAGGTGCGCAAATAAAAATCTTATATTTAATATACTCAATGATAAATACAGTTAATGAACAGGTATGTACTAAATAAATAGAACTACTTTTATATTAAAAAGTTCAATCCCAATTAAACGAATATCTAAGGTATGGTGAGTCATACCAGAGACTCGATTGAATGAATACCAAGAAAGAAAGAAAAATAATGTTAAAATAGATATAATGTTATAAGACTAAAATCTTACCTTTAAATGGGTTTTGGAATCTCCTTTATCCTTCAAAAGTTTAACTTATAATCGGACATCTTGTTTTATACAACTAGTACGTTCCCCTATTTTTTTATTTTCATTCACCGACATCATTTAAATATATTTCAAGTCTAATAGCCACACGGTGTATTATCACAATTAATTCTCTAGGTAAATTTTTATTGGCAGCATTTAGCAGTATTATCCATCTTTTCACGAGCCTTTGCGGTAAATAATTGCATTACATTTCAAATGTATTTTAAATAGGTAGCAAAAAATTATGAGTAACCCTTCCTGTCTATCACACAACTTTTTGCAATTCTCATAGAATGTTATGAATTATAAAAACTATTTTTGTAACCACTCAGAAAAATGCTTCTTTAGAAGTAAACATCCGACTCATCAACATGCTCATCGTACAAGGCACCAAATGTTAAACAATGTGTTCATATAAACTTCCAGAAACTAATCCGAAGACTCATTCAAAATAGACAAGCATGAATTTCCCTGTTGCAAATCTCTGATCTGCGGTTTAAACACAACAGCTTGAAGTCTGGGGAAATGTATTTTGAGTATATTCAAAATAGAAAATACTTTGAAAAAGCAATCCAAAATACATTACGAAAATACTTTTGATTCATCAGTTTAAAATACAAAATACAAATGTATTTTGAAAATGTATTTCAAATACTTGTATTTTCGATACTGCCCAACTCTAACGGATACAAGTATTAATGAAGCATAAAATAACAACATATATATGTAGAGGCAGTGACCCAGAGCTGAACAATTTTTGATGCTCCAGCTCCAGCTCCGCTCCTAGAGAAAATACTGTGGCTCCAGCTCCAACTCGGCTCCGCCTTCGCGCTTTTGAGTTGCAGATTTTAATTTACACATTTAATTTTTTGCGCACAAATACTTTCTACCTTCATTAAAGATCTGACAAAATGCATTTTTCTTCTCATCAAACTTCAAATGCTTGTTCAGAAAGTATGACATTTTTTAGCTTTTGCTTTTAAAATAGAAAGTTTGGTGGAATTTTAAACACAAAAATCTTAAATTTCTTCTACACTTTTCAAACAGCCAAAATTGTACAACTATACATGCAAACAACAGGCGGCCATATTTGTTTTCGAATAGTGTTGTCACTTAGTTCAAGTAGAAAGTAGAAGTAAAGTAGTGTTACCATGTTTCGAGAAGGTTTCCTTCTCTAATAATAATAATAAAAACCTAAAAAATGATATAATTAAAATACTGAATAATGATGTACAGTAGAAGATCTTTATAACGCAAACCTAAAAATGCAAGGTTATGCGTTATATAGAATTTTGCATTATATGGATCACATTTCACACATCATTAAATTTACCTTATAAACACCACCATATAAATCTGAAACATACCAAAATACATTAGAGTATCTTTATACTGCACTTCTTGTCACCAGGAATTATCCAAATTATAAATTTTTGCATTATATGATCATTTTAGATTGTTTATTTTATAAACATGGTCCAACTATACCTGGACCCAATCATTCATTATATTACTCATTTCCAAAAATATAATATTTATTGTAATAGCAATTTTTTTTCATTAAAAAGTTTTGAATTAAGGAGATAAAGTTGAATTAATGTATCAAATATAGTTTTCTAGAGAGTAGCAATTTTTATGATGTGGGATTTCAGGTGCTTCTTACCTGCAAAATTCATTGTTTACATCTGAGAAGTTGTGCGTTATATGGAGAATTGCGTTATATAGAATCGCGTTATAAAGATCTTCTACTGTAATTAAAATATTTTAAGCCTAGAAATTTAAAGACTGAAAAAAAAAAAAAAAAGATTTAAAAGAATATTAAAAACTAAAGGAGCCCTGGAGCTGGGGAAAATTTAGAGCTCCAGCTCCGGCTCCAGGGAAAACACAGCTCCGGAGCTCTCCGGCTCCGGGCTCCAGCTCCCTGTGTAGAGGCGAAACAATATCCCAGACTAGATGTTGGGAAAACTCAAAGTCCAGGAGTGCCACCAAAACCTGGAAATATATCACTTCGGGTTGCCCTGGATTTGCACCAGAAGTTTATAGTATTGTTTTTATCACATTGCAGGAGATGAAAGTCAATTTCTTTTTGCGTTTCAATAAAAGGGAACAGATGCCATAAATTCCCAGGGCCGCCATCTTGGAATTTTTCTTGGCGTGAAAACACCTTTTCTGCCAAGTAGTAAATGTCGCCAAGCAATGATTTATATACATGTTAGGCTTAACGAAAATAAAATGTAAATAATAAACAAAACTCGCTAAAGTGGCAATAAGCAATCGTTGTATGAACGCTCCACGCTCATTAATCAGAAAAAAAAAACATCACTGGATTCAGCAGTTCTCGCTGTGTAGCAATCTCAAAATGTGCAAAACTTGTAAGGCAACAAAATATACATAAAATTACCAACATACCTTAACAGACATCTGCTTTTTTGAAAGATCAAGCATGAAATACCTGCTAGCATCACCGTCATTTTCCAAAATAAGCTTATGAATATATTAATTACTTCAGCAAGAGCATTTAAACGAACTACAGAACCCATATTCAATCAAATACATCCAATAAATTTAACATAAAAATAATTGACAGAAACACAATAGGGCAATTCCACAGAAAATCATCATTTTTTGGGGGAGAATCAAATTTTGAATATGTTTAATTTAAGAGTATGATTGGAAAACTTGATATTTTTATATTCTATAGAAAAAGCCTAATGAAAAGACATTGTAAATTACTGTTTTCAAACTAAGTTAAGTACCATTATTGTCTTTGTAAAGTCATAATGTTACATCAGTTACACAATAAAAGTTACATCAGTTACACATATAAATGCCATTTTTTTTTCTTTTTTATTATTCAGAAATCAATTAAAAAAGTTACTGTTATAATTTGGCACTACTTAGTGTTGTTGAGAACCTTAAATCACTTTTTTAAACTGGATAGTTTTGACAATTTTTACACTTCAATGAAGGCAGAAAAAATGTTTGTTTATTTTATGTTATGTCAGTTACAGAATTTTGAATTGTAATTTTTGGGACTCAAACAGATATTGAAATAATTTGCAGGTATTTGGGTATTAAGACCTTCGTAAGAAATATTTTAAATTGTAAAAATTTGTCCTAGCTTTATTACTAAATTTTCTACATAGATTTGAAAACAAAATTCGACGATAAAATGTTACGTCAGTTACAATGGAATTGCCCAATACAATAGCACAAGCCATATTCAATCAACTGAATGTGCATCAAAACACGATCTCTCAAAAAAAAACGGGGGTTACCAGAACATGATTGTCATAGCCAAAAACACCACCAACAAAAAATCACCAATAAATCCAAGATAGCGGCCAGATAACATACAGCATCTAAGACAGCAACTGGTTAGCTAAAAGTTCGTATATTGCCTTTCGTCTGAAATATTGTATGTTTTCTTGACTGAAGGTAATATCAGCATTCCGGGATATGTACTCAGCATACTTTAAGGTAAACATCCCACAATCATATCCATTAGTTTGCTGTGGAATATCCTGCATAGTTTTTTTTATATAAGTACTAGGATCCAAGATTTCATTCTTTTTATGCTCATACTCCTGGCACACATAATCATGAAGAATTTGAAGACAATGTTCTTCACTATTGTGCAAAGAGTCGTAATAATTGATGAGCTTAGAGCGATGATCAATCACCGCTAGAGCCCAATGGTTTTTTAGATGAAGTGGGATAAAGTTTAGGTCAAAATCGAAAATATTGATTTTTCTTGTCCACTGTTTCACTTCCGAATAACCCTTGACTTTTAACTTACTGTAGAAAAAACTATTGAATGCATAGGCTGAAGGTAAATCTTCCTCCTCCTTACTTCTTTCTGAAATAAGTTCAAAATAAGAATTGATAATATTATCATTCAGCCACTCCGTTCCAGTAAGAGTTTCGAAATCTTTTCTATATAAGTTATTATTACAAGCTGTTTTGCATATTATGTCATTTTTACCCTTAACACGCAGGACATCTTCAATTAAATTTTCTATTTCTGGAGTTAATTCTGGATACTCATTGTCTGAAGAAACACTTCCTGATACTTTGTAACGTTTTCTTGAACTTGAGAAGTGTGACGTTTCAGACTTAGGCACTTTTTCTGGTTTTGTCTCACTATTCACTACAACATTACTAAGAGATTCTGTATTTGACAAAGGTATACTATTAGTACCTGTTATAAGCAAATATGCTTTAGAATTCACATTTTCAAACAAAAATTCTACAAATTTCTCCGTGTCTTTTTTAAAGAACGCTTCCAATTTTTCCAAACAATATTCACGGAGCTCATTTTCTGATTTCTTCTTCTTGAGTAATTCTATGATGTAGTCTGCTAAATCCGCAGGGTCAGCAGCACACTTTTGACCCAGAAAAGAAATTAGCCAAACTTTAAGAGTATCAGGGTTTTCAATTATCATGATGATCTAAACAAGAATCGTTTTCTAAAATACACGAAATGCTTTTTATATAAAAAGTTCTATACTATAAAAAGTACTATAAAAGTTTTAATAAAAAATGTAATGCAATATCAGGCCTGCAGAATCTGCGTAAATTTTGAACACATGAATTCCCCACTATTCTTTATTAACATAACACAGATATATATATTTACATATCAGTGTTTCTACTTACTCAAATAGTTTAATTTAATTAACACTTATGATGTAAAGCGTAACTTTACAAAATTAAATACCTGGAAATTTACACATTTGTACAATAACAATATATAACACTTAATATAATAATAAACAAATACAATAAATTTACAATACCTGAGACATACAGCAGCAGTTCCACAAACAGCGTCCAAGGGAGATCTCGGAAGTATTGTTTATTTTTAGATGTTGGTTGGTTGGTTGGTGCATACTGAGACCTGTGCTACAACCCGAAAGGGAGGCATATGTCTCGGAAATCCAGCGTTGGGAAAAGCCGAAAAGACAGAAGAAACATGCAAGAAGCAGGAGTGCGAGGTGCAGAACAAAGACAGTAAGGTCAAGGAAGCGGGATCACAAACAGGCAGAACAAGGAAACATCAAAGCAAGTGCGGGAGAGCCAGACGGGAGAAACGGATGAGCGCAGTAACTCCATGGGGAGAAGAAAGGGCGGCCAACATGACGTCACATGCCTGAAATCGCTTCGTATGGCGCCCAAATATAAGGCGAATATGGTACTCTCCATTTGATATTTTAGTCTTATTTGCACTATAATAATAAAAATAAGGAAGCTCTAAATTAAAGAGAAAGATAACACGTGCTTTTAACGGCAAACGGGGAGTTCTGTGCTCCACGTGTGTGCTCCAGAAGCTATAGTACCAGTCGTTGCTAATAGCAACGTGACGTCAATGCAAGGGGTCTATAGACGGGTTGCACATGACGTCACATGTCTGAAATCGCTTCGTATGGCGCCCAAATATAAGGCGAATATGGTACTCTCCATTTGATTTTTTAGTCTTATTTGCATTATAATAATAAAAATAAGGAAGCTCTAAATTAAAGAGAAAGATAACACGTGCTTTTAACGGCAAACGGGGAGTTCTGTGCTCCACGTGTGTGCTTCAGAAGCTATAGTATCAGTCGTTGCTAACAGCAACGTGACGTCAATGCAAGGGGTCTATAGCTTGGGGGCTTGGGGAGGCGGGTAGTTTGAGGGTGAAAAAGAGCTGACGACGAGGGCCGTTGAGATATATGCAGTGAAGCAGCACATGTTCTGGGGTGTCTGGCTCGAAACAATGCCTGCAAAGTGGGGAGAAGACCTGGTTCATACGGAATAGACGCTTTCGAGTGAGGATCATCCCAGCCCTCCATCGGGCAATGAGGACATCAGTGGCCCGGGACGGAGTCCACAGAGAATAAGACCGGTCTGTTGAAAGGTGAGGGTGGGAGGGCGCATATTCACTATTAAGCCACAAAAAGTCGTTCTCAGTGAGCCAGTTCTTCTTGAGGTGGGAACGTAAGTCCTCCGGGGAAATCCATGGAATAGGCTGACAAAGAAATGGACCATTTCTAGCCAAAGAATCAGCCCTCTCATTCGGGATGATGCCCTTGTGAGCGGGACACCAGACCAAGGTGATGGAGTAACCCATGTCGCATCTGGATGATATACTATGGATCAGGTGGAGAATAACCTTGGGCGAACGAAGAGAGTAGGCCTGGAGAGCACGCAGGACTGACAGGCTGTCTGTCAAAAGAAAGACTGTTCTATTAACAGGGAGCAGATGAGTAACAGCCATCCACAGGGCAATCGCCTCCGCAGTAAAGATGGAGTTGTAATGCGGGATCAAGGCAGCAACTGCGCGGTTAGAGTCAGCGTCAACTGCCGCCACCGACATCTTCGCATAATCTTTGGAGGCATCTGAAGATAAAACAGCACAGGAGCGGTGGGCCTCGCGCCAGCGGGCCCACTCGCCAACCAGCACACGGTCCGGGAAAGATATATCCTGAAAGGGGAGACCCTCAGTGATGATGTGGAGGGACAGGTGCTGAGGAGGAGGAAGCCAGATGAATCGGATTATCTGGGATGAATCAAAGCCATGTGAGACAGTCAACTCGTCGCAGAGGCGAGACCAATTGGATCCAGGTCCAACAGGCAGAGGAGACCTGAGAGAGTCGCTGAGTGCGAGGCCTGGGGGCATGGCGAGCTGCCTTAAAAGGAAGGTCATGGCCAGGAACAGGAGCCGGCTTTGGATAGTGGTCTCGCCAGCTTCACGGCGGAGGATCGGGATAGGAGTACACAAAGGGAGACCGGTAGCGGTGCGAAGAGCAGCATAATAGATTCTCTCCAGAGTCGTCATGGCAGTCTTATTGCAGTTGAAGAAAAGCGCACTTCCATACTCGATGAGGCTTCTCACGAGGGCGTTGACGATACGCAACAAGTGCGTGCTAGCCACGCCTCTAGAATAACTCGCCATAGCCTTGATGTAGTTGAGACGGCGAAGAGCTTTAACACGGATCATCGAGAAGTGTTGGCGAAAGTTGAGGGTGCGGCTGATCCAAATTCCCAAAATTTTCACAGTGGCGCTCCACGGGACCTCCCGCCCAGCAACTATCGGAGGGATACCCGGGTCGCAGCGACGCGAGAAGTTGATGGCCAAGCACTTTTCGGGAGAGATTCTCAACTTGTTGGCCGCGCACCACGTGCCAATCCTCTGAAGTGCATTGTTTAACCTGTAGCTTACGGGGGGATAACCGTAATCCCAAGAAAAAGAGTGTTGAAAAATACGGGGTTGGGATTACCGCCATCCCGAACTTTTCTACCCCTCAGAGATGCTGTGCAGGAAATCATTAAGACCGTTTTGCTCAGTTGGGGTCCGTCTGCGTATCGAACAAGGGAAATTCTGTAGGGAAGATATTAATTATTCTAGGGAAGTACGGGGAAGATTACTTTGTAAAAAGTAAACATTGCTTACGCAATCAACGTAAAGCCGTTTCTACTGCGCTTGCTGCAAATTAGTTGAAGATAATTCTAGTTTGTGAGACATGATAGTGACACTTTTGATATGATAATGAATAGATAATTTCCAGCAAATAATTTTAGTAGTTTAATATTGCTAATTTTGGTTAGACTTTTGTCCTTACAATGAAAAATGTAGCATTATTATTTTTTCTTTCTTACTAACACACTAGATATCTTAAATTATGTATTTTATATATTTTTATACAGATTATCTTAATTATGTATTACAGATTATCTTAAATTATGTATTTTATATATTTTTATACAGTATAAATTTTATATACAAAACTGGAAAGTTAAAATGTTTATACTTATTACTATTTTAATGAAAAAGCAATGCATTTCGTAGCATTTTGTAATAGCATAATTAATCAAACAAAAATTATTTTTTTCTTTGTACAGTTAAAAAAGTGGATTATGAAACTTAAGATTACTCTGAAACTCAAAGGAGCTAGTTTCTGGGGCATTTATCAATTCATTTTTGTTCGAAAACGTATGAAATTGGAAGATATTCTTATTCAGAAAGTATGTAATAGAATGGTGCTTTCAGTTTTTTAGTAAAGGCAAAAGCATTTCAGAAAATACTGTCAAAGTTGGAATTTTGAACAGAAAGGTGGAAATCTATAGTCGCGTGACAAAAATAATAAATCGATAAGTAATTTATTTATCAAAAAATGGAAAACTGCATTCGATTCCTAATCCCTTCAATAGTCATTCCTGCCAGTTTTGTGCTGACACTTTACAAAATATTCAGAAACTATGTCAAAAAGTTTCACATTGGAAAACAGCATAATTTTATGCCCACAGTCAACTGAACTAAATAACCATGTTTTAAACCCTGCCTATGTAATTGTATATTGCCTGTTTCAGAAAATTAATAATTAGTCAAATTCTAGCACTATTTCCAAATAATTTATTCACCGTCTAGTACAAGTGAAATAATATTTATTTATGCAAACCATAATAAAGATTCCATTAATAATTCCTTAGTTATTTTTAAACTGACACCAAAAAAAAGTAGGAGGCTCTCAATTTGGTGCGTACGTACTTTTTTTTTTTTTTTTTTTTTTTTTTTATGTTAACCGACTACTTTGAAAATACGCGACCGATACATGTAACTTTTTTTTTCATTGAAAGGCATAGTTGCCAACTTTTACGCATTTCTCCTAATACTAAAATTGCATGGAAACTTTTGTTTTATTTAATAATACAAATGTATAATTTAAATAAGGTAAAAACTTCTGTTAAATTTTAGTGGTAGCAAAAAAGCGTAAAAATTAGCAGCTATGTTGAAAGAGGATACTTTCAAATTGGTCGCGTTTAAATTTCATAAAAAATTGCTGCAATGCTTTTTTAGAAATTCAACAAAAATAAAATAAAATAAACACCTTTAAAATATTTCATTTTTAGCGATTTTTATCAAGTGACGTAGCACTATCTGTTTTGCGAGAAAGTCGTTACCCGGAGTTTTTCCACACTCTTTATGCAGTTATGATATCGAACAGCTCAAGGGAAAACAATAAAGCAATGTTGTTATCGTTAAAAACTTTTATGATGTAAACAATCATTAAAAAATATAATGATAATAAAATTGAAAAGAGTTCAAATTCACTCAACATTTCTGCGGTACACTCGCTGAATTTGAATAACTATATTTTTTACGGTGTTGAGATTTGTACGCTAATACAGAACGGTTCAAAATCTGAATTTAATATAAATTGAAGTAATTAATCTCTCTCTCTCTCTCTCTTTTTTCCAAAATTCAGCTTAAAATGCTAACTTTTACAGCACCTTCTCAAAGTGTTTTGTCTTTACGGAAAAATGGAAAATGCTATTCGATCTCTTTGTTTCTAAATAAAGATAACTTTAAACTTCATAAATATAAGCTTAAAAGTGAAATCTCGTAAATGCGTCAAAACAGTAATCAGTTTAGATTTTAGAACAGCTTGACTCTTTTTTTTTTTTTTTTTTTTTGGCATGTCTTGATAGCTTGTAAATAATTTAGATTAGCAAGTTGTAAGATAAAAATGGAGAGTCTTTCTATTTCACTATATCCACTCATAATTTCACACAGAAAACAGCCACACATTTAAATCATTACCGTATATAGTTATATAGAAAGGGTAATTGTATCTAATTATATAGGGGTTTTTAAACTGAACATGTCTGATGAGATAAATTGACCAACCGACACCCCATCCCCATTTAACATGCCTACCGGAGACAGCGCTCTCCTTTTACAATTTCCTCTGTTTTTTTGTTCCTTGATATCTTGTCAGCTTATTTTGAATACTATATCGTAGTTTTGTGTTATTTTCATGGTGTGAAGATAGGGTGGGGTGCAGCCCATTCTGTTGTACACAGCTGTGAAGACCACTATACAAAATGTTAGTTCTACATATGCATTTGACATCCAACAGAAAGAAAGGTGTCTGAGAATTATGTTTATAATGGAATATTTGTTACCAGCTCCCACATCCCTACACCCACCTCTCATTTTATGTGTCAAGAAATTAAAATAAAAGGTTACTGAATTATAGTCATTGGTAATAGTAAAATCGTCTGCTGAAGAGTCTTTTATGCTGATATTTGTCTGATATTGGTGCATGCGGAATTTTTGGTAGGGGTTGGCTAAATAGTGAAAATTGATCAAAAATTGGTAAAAAGCGTACAGAATTATTACTATTTAAAGAAATAAGAAAGGATCCCCCCCCCCCTACTCTATACGAATACCAGGGTTAACTAGATTTTTACTATTTTAAAGACAAACTGATTTTCTGAACATCAAAGAAACAAAATTTTGTTCCACTTATTAAACTAGTATGTTGTGGTCATCACAAAACTTTCTTCTATATAAATCACGTCAATTAAATCATTTAAATAGTACAAGAAATTACATCAATTTATTCATATAAAAGTATACCTGAATTTGAAGTTTGATGAAAATACGTACATTAGTTATTGAGATAGAGCTGCAGGGGAAATTCTGAAAAATGCAGCATAGCAGCGCCACCTGTTGAGCGATTTGCACCAAAACACAAAGAGCACTAATTCATATTAAGGTATACTGGAATCTGAAGTTTGATGAAAATCCGTGTATTAGTTCTAGAGCTAGAGCTACTGTTGAAATCACAAAAAATGCAGCACATCAGCGCCACCTGTTGAGCGATTTACACCAAAAGGTACAAAACATCACTTCATGTCAAGGACTAACTGAATCTGAAGTTTGATAAAAATCCGTGCATTAGTTCTGGACATTGAGCTATTGTGGAAATCAAGAAAAATGCTGCATAGCAGCGCCACCTGTTGAGCGATTTACAGCAAAACATAAAAAGCAATAATTTATATCCAGGTATACCTGAATCTGAAGTTTGTTGAAAACCCATGCATTAGTTCTTGAGATAGAGCTATTGCGGAAATCACAAGAAATACAGCATAGCAGCGCCACCTGTTGAGCGATTTACACTACAAGGTGCAAAACGTCAACTCATGTCAAGCACTAACAGAATCTGAAGTTTGATGAAAATCCGTGCATTATTTCTTGAGATAGAGCTATTACGAAAATTGTGTAAATGCTGCAAAATGCAGCATATCAGCGCCATCTGTCGGGCGATTTGCACCAAAACGTTACCAGCACAAATTCATATCAAGGATTAACAGAATCTGAAGTTTGAGGAAAATCCGTGCATTAGTTCTTGAGATAGAGCTAGTGCAGAAATCGCGAAAAATGCAGCATAGCAGCGCCACCTGTTGGGCGATTTACACCAAAAACTAATCAGCACCAATTTATATTAGGGACTACTTGAATACAATTTTTTATTAAATTCCGTGCATTAGTTCTTGAGATAGAGCGCCCACAAAATTTGTGTCACATACACACAGACAGACAGACTCACAGAGTCACAGACAGACATTTTGTAAAAACATGTTTTTTGGAATCTCTGACCTCTAAAACGTGTAAATCCGTCGAAAACCGGAAATCGAAAATTTTTACGAATCCAATACTTTCTTCTTGTAAAGATAGAAGAAAGTAAAAAGTGTAATGCAACAGCATAATTGAATTAGCTGAGTGAGAATATTATTGGGTGAGCAATCAATATAAATTGGCGCGGATGGTCGTGTGGGAATAATGGCATTGAGTTATTTAAAAATAAGAACAGTGCACATGTAAAAAATTACGTGCATAACCTTATTAGGTGCGTTCTTAATTATATAAATACGTAGCACCTATAGTCGTCGTTCAGTCCGTCTGTCTGTCCGTCCGTCTGTCTGTCCGTCCGCATATAACAGAGCAAAAACTACCCGACCGAATGATCTGAAAATTTTAATATATAATTGCTGCAAAATTTTGTCAAGCCATTTCCAATTTTATGAAAATCGGATGTATAGTTTAATTACAGGGACAGTCAAAAGTTTTTCTTTACATTACGGCCAATGGGAAAAATTATTGCAAGTGAATTTTAATGATGTTACAGACTTCCGAATGGTCTGAAATTTTTAATATATAATTGCTGCAAAATTTTGTCGAGCCATTTCCAATTTTATGAAAATCGGATGTATAGTTTAATTACAGGGACACCCAAAAGTTTTCCGTTACATTACGGCCAAAGGGAAAAAATTATAGCAAATGCATTTTAATGATTTTACAGTCTTCCGAATGGTCTGAAATTTTTAATATATAATTGCTGCAAAATTTTGTTGAGCCATTTCCAATTTTATGAAAATCGGATGTATAGTTTAATTACAGGGACACCCAAAAGTTTTCCGTTACATTATGGCCAATGGGAAAAAATTATTGCAAATGCATTTTAATGATTTTACAGCCTTCCGAATGGTCTGAAATTTTAAATATATAATTGCTGCAAACTTTTGTCGAGCCATTTCAAATTTTATGAAAATCGAATGTATAGTTTAATTACAGGGACAGTCAAAAGTTTTCCGTTACATTACGGGGAATGGGGAAAATATTATTGTAAGTGCATTTTAATGATGTTACAGACTATGCACTTATGAAGCGCAAAAAAATATACATTCAGTACAATATGGGGTGCAAAAAATAATTATAAAACTAGTTATAGTACGAACGCACCTCATTTGCCACGTTTGACGAGCAATTTCCAACTTGTTTTATTTTTATTATTATTTTATTTTTATTTCTTATGAAAAGTCAGATATTTTTTAATGTCTAAATTCAGTTTGCCAAATCTAGGGATACTTTAAATTTCTGCTCTCATATTTTGCACCTTAAGAGTTATAGAACATAATTTTTATCTTAATCCTTATAACTATATTTTAAATTTAGTGAATTGTTTTTTCACTTTGATTTTCAATTTCATAAAAAATGAAAACAGAAAATTTCTGTATAATTTACTGCAGAATAATATTTTCTGATATTGCATTTTCCTTACTAAAGTATTAAAATACATATATATTGTTTCTTTGTTTCGAAGAAGAAAGTCTGATCCCTTGGAAACGCGTTAATCTTTTTTTGCTGTATACAGATAACGTATATAGTTTTTTATACCTTTTACTTTCTGTTGATGGCTCATATTGTAAGTTATAGAATATTTCACAAAAAAAAAAAAAAAAAAAAAAAAAAAAAAAAAAAAAGGAATTTTAAAGGAAATCCGCCTATTTTTAGGGAATTCTTAGATAACAAAGAAAGAAATATATATGTGATGCATGTTTAGAGATTTATCATAGATCTTTTCCTCTAATTTTGCAATTTTCTTCTGAAAATTGCCTTATAAATATATTTTACATTTAGTGAATTTTATTTCCACTTTGATTATCAATTTCATAAAAAATGAAAACCAAAAGTATCTGTATAATATATTGCAGAGTAATATTTTCTGATATTGTATTTTCCTTACTACAGCTGTGTATTTAAAAAATATATATATTGTTTCTTTGTTTTGAAGAAGAAAGCCTGATTCCTTGGAAACGCGTTACTCTTTCTCTTTATACAGATAACATATATAGTTTTCTACACCTTTCACTCTCTACTGATAATTCACATTGTAAGTTATAGAATATTTCACAATTAAAGAAAAAAAATGAAATGTTAAAGAAAATCTGCCTACTTTTTAGGGAATTCTTATATAAAAAAAGGAAGAAATATATATGTAATGCATGTTAAGAATTGTTATCATAGATATTTTCCTCTAATTTTTGCAATTTTCTTCTGAAAATTGCCATATAACTATATTTTACATTTAGTGAATTTTATTTCCACTTTCATTTTCAATTTCATAAAAAATGAAAACACAATATTTCTATATAATTTATTGTAGAATAATATTTTTCTGATATTTTATTTTCCTTACTAAAGCTGTGTATTTAAAAAATATATTGTTTCTTTGTTTTGAAGAAGAAAGTCTGATTCCTTGGAAACGCGTTACTCTTTTTCTGCTGTATACAGATATAATATATACAGTTTTCTACTGTCTTTCTACTGATGATTCATATTGTAAGTTATAGAATATTAAAAAAAATGGAATTTTAAAGGAAATCCGCCTATTTTTAGGGAATTCTTAGATAAAAAAGAAAGAAATATATATGTGATGGATGTTTAGAGTTGTTATCAAAAATCTTTTCCTCTAATTTTGCAATTTTCTTCTGAAAATTGCTTTATAAATATATTTTACATTTAACGAATTTTGTTTCCACTTTGACTTTAAATTTCATAAAAAATGAAAACACAATATTTCTATATAATTTATATAGAATAATATTTTCTGATATTTTATTTTCCTTACTAAAGCTGTGTATTTAAAAAATATATATTGTTTCTTTGGTTTGAAGAAGAATGTCTGATTCCTTGGAAACGCGTTAATCTTTCTCTGTATACAGATAGCATATATAGTTTTCTACACCTTTCACTCTGTACTGATAAGTCACATTGTAAGTTATAGAATATTTCGCAAATAATAAAAAAAAAAAAAAATGGAATTTCAAAGAAAATCTGCCTACTTTTTGGGGAATTCTTATATAAAAAAGAAGAAATATATATGTGACCCATATTTAGAGTTGTTATCATACATATTTTCCTCTAAATTTTGCAATTTTCTTCTGAAAATTGCCTTATAACTGTATTTTACATTTAGTGAATTTTATTTCCACTTTGATTTTCAATTTCATAAAAAATGAAAACCGAAAGTTTCTATATAATGTATTGTAGATAATATTTTCTGATATTGTATTTTCCTTACTAAAGCAGCGTATTTAGAAAAAAATATTGTTTCTTAAGTTTGAAGAAGAAAGTCTGATTCCTTGGAAACGCGTTACTCTTTCTCCGCTGTATACAAATAACATATATAAAATTACTATACCTTTCACTTTCTGTTGTTGGCTCATATTGTAAGTAATAGAATATTTCACAAATTAAAAAATAAAAAAATGGAATTTCAAAGGAAATCTGCCAACCTTTTAGGGAATTCTTAGATAAAAAAGTAAAAAATATATATGATGCAATTTAAAAATTATTCTGTTTAGCGTTGTTATCATAGATCTTTTCCTCTATTTTTTGCAATTTTCTTCTGAAATTTTCCTTATAAATATATTTTACATTTAGTGAATTGTTTATCACTTTGATTTTCAATTTCATAAAAAATGAAAACAGAAAATTTCTGTAGAATTTTCTGCAGAATAATATTTTCTGATATTGTATTTTTCTTACTAAAGCTGAGTATTAAAAAAATATATATATTGTTTCTTTGTTTTGAAGAATAAAGTATGATTCGTTGTAAACGCGTTACTCTTTTTCTGCTGTATACAGATATAATATATATAGTTTTCTATACATTTCACTTTCTACTGTTGATTCATATTGTAAGTTATAGAATATAAAAAAAAAAAAAAAGAAAAATGGAATTTTAAAGGAAATCCGCCTATTTTTAGGGAATTCTTGGATAAGAAAGAAAGAAATATATATGTGATGCATGTTTAGAGTTGTTATCAAAAATCTTTTTCTCTAATTTTGCAATTTTCTTCTTATAAATATATTTTACATTTAATGAATTTTATTTCCACTTTGATTTTAAATTTCATAAAAAGTGAAGACACAATATTTCTATATAATTTATTGTAGAATAAAATTTTCTGATATTTTATTTTCCTTACTAAAGTTGTGTACTTAAAAAATATATTGTTTCTTTGGTTTGAAGAAGAAAGTCTGATTCCTTGGAAACGCGTTACGCTTTCTCTGTATACTGATAACATACATAGTTTTCTACACCATTCACTCTCTACTGATAATTCACATTGTAAGTTATAGAATATTTCTCAATAATATACACATATAACACATAATATAGAACATTTCAATTCTCCCTCTTTGCTGTGACGATAACATTTTCATATTCAGATATCAGCCAATATTTCTTTATTCGACTAATTAATTTACAGATTAAATTATAGTACTATTCGTAAATAGGGGTCTTACTGATAGTTAAAAACAAAGACCCTATTTGAAACATGGATTCCATTGGAAATCACTTTATTATTTGATATTGTATTGTTTACAGATTCCTTATATATAAATTTCTAAATTTTTCTTCGTTTGAAATTTCTTTTTTTATTTTAATTTAAATCGCTTTAATAATACTAACAATAATACTTACGGAAATCAATTTTGAATTATTTAATTATCGGAAAATTCAACGCCCTTTTAAATAATGTATTTTTTTTATTACCATACAATGTTAGCTATTCTGCCTGTAAGAAACCTTTATTTTTATATTATAACTTTCAAGAAAACAAATGCTGTTAAAACATTCAATGGACATTCATCAATTTTTCTAATTATTTTTTTTAAAGACCGCTCAATTACTACTAATATATAATGTTTTATTTAATGACACTTACTTCACAGAAAAAGACCATTTTTATCACATTATACCTGTTAAACCTTATCTACAAGCCTAAACCTTTCGACTGATAAACAAATTCCTTTTAGGGAAAAGAAGTTCCCCAAGACTCCTCACTACTCGCAAATGATTATCAGATGTTAAAAATGAATGCGGCTTTGCTCTCATCGTCTCATCACCTGCGGTGAGTAATCATTAAGAAAGGGGGTGGAAATAGTCGGAATTCTCCCGTAGTCAAAGGATATTTTAGAAATTAGTTTCCCGTAAGCTAAACGTTAACTTGTCCCGAGCGCGACCCTCGTCAGGGCCGATTACGTACACAATAATATCGTCGGCATAGACTATGAGATAGATGCCGTCTTCCAGGATCTCCACGATATCGGCCAAGTAAATCAGAAAGAGGAGGGGGAGAGCACACTCCCCTGGGGGACACCATGACGACAAGGGCCCACCCCAGAAGTAGCCGACCTCCACCTAATCTGGATCCGACGATCCGTGAGAAACTCAGCAATCCAACGACCCATACGTCCGCGAATGCCCAAGGACGCCAACTTGTAGATAAGATTATCGATCCAAATCGAGTCATAGGCAGCCTTGATGTCCAAGCACACGGCAGCCACGACCTGGTTGAGCTTCCGTGCACGGCGCACATGGTCAACAAGAGTGCACAGGGCCGTAGTGCAGTCCCTAAAGGGAAGAAAACCAAATTGGCTGGGAGGGAAAATATTTCGCATGCGCGTCTAGACCAGGAGGCGACGGAGGATCATCCTCTCCATGACCTTGACGCAGACTGAAGTCAGTGCTATTGGTCTATACGAACTTTTGCCGGGCTTACGGATCGGGATGATGGTAGCCAACGACCAGGAGTCAGGAAGTGTTGAACTCTCAAAAGAAGCATTATACATCGAAAGGAGCTTTTGCCGATTGCCAGAGAGCAAGTTTTGCAAAAGACGGGCGGAGATACCGTCAGCACCAGGGGAAGTAGGTCTAGTGCATTTAAGCGCATGCGACAGCTCCTCCAAGGAAAAGCGGGCATCCAAGGCGCAGTCGCCATCGCTAAGGTCAAAGGGCAGAGGATCAAAGGCGTCCAATTGTTGGAAGTGGCGCAAGAGCGCCTCGGCCTGGAGATGTGCAGAAACAATTAGATGTGGGTTGCACAGCACGTTGCCACCGTGTGGAGACTCTCGGTTCGCGAGGCGCTTCAAGATTTTGAAGATGCTACCACTCGTGCAACTATTCCGACAGATCTTGTCCCAATATTGGCGGGACACAAGACCCTCCGAAGCTTTGCAGCTAACAGCTTGTAGTTTTTCCAGTGGTCTCTAGAACAAGTCGAGCGGGCCCACTTCAGGAACCTCCGCTTCTGACGCAAGAGAAATTGACAAGTGGCATCCCACCAAGGGGGGGACGAGCGCGCCTGGGCACGCCGGACCACCCGGTGAGAGTTAATTGCCTGCTGGCACAAACGTTCAAACTTTGCATAGGAGGGATCCGGGGCATTCAATAGCTCGTTAAGGCAGGCGCTTGCCCTAAACCAACTCACCGACGTCAGGCTAGGCCCGGTCGGGGTGATCATGCTGTTGGAGAGGATGCAAATCGGATGATGATCAGAGTCAAAAGTGTCGGGGTGAACATAAAAGTGAAAGTCCCTATGGAGGGAGGGAGATAACAAAGTCAAGTCCAACAGGGAGGAAGGCCCATTGGGAGCAGAGCGAGTTGGTGAGTCCATATTCAAGAAGCAAATCTCCTGAGTGTCGGACCAATCCAACAGCTGACGAACTCTAGGAGGGAGCGGAGGGTCACGAGCCAGCATGTTTATGTTGAAGTCGCCCAACAGAATGATCGGTGAGTCGCACGTATCGATGACGCCAGAAAGCCACTCTTCTGGAAAGATGCCCGAAGGGGAGTAGACATTCAACAACAAGATCCAGGAGCGATTAAGCCAGACTTTAACCGCCAAGGCCTCTAACTCAGGCTGTGGACAGGGAGGCAGGCAGAGGCATTAGGAGAGCAGCCAAAGAGGCCTGAACGGCCGTCACAAGGCCACCACCACGGGCAGCCAAACGGTCCTTACGGAACACGTTCATGCCCGGGAGCACAAAGACATCCGATGGGGAAAGGAAAGTTTCCTGAAGGCAGATGATACGAGCCTGGGCGAAAGTAGGGGAGCGGAGCCAATGACCATTGGTCCGGACGCTCCTACAATTCCACTGAACTAACAAGCTGAACACAAAAGAAAAACGCGGAGAAAAGGCCAAACAGGACCCAGACAGCCAGGGGCCCATGAACCCCAGCCCAGGGACCCGGCAGCAGAAACCGAACACGAGGGTGGCTCGTAAAACCAACCCAAAACAGAGAAAACATGACAGGACAAGACAAAAAAACAACAAACTGCAACGCGAACATGCATGCAGAAAAACAAGCACTAAAAACACCCCGCAAGGGAACAAAAAGGAAAAAGAAACCTACCTCAACCACACTAGGTGATGGAGGCGCCAGGATCAGACTTGTCAAGCATTGAAGAGGGGTCTTCCAAAATCCAGACATCCCCCGAGGAACAGTCCATACTTGGCAGTTGGAGAGGGGACAGGATGGGCATGGCTGTACAAAATTTTTTGCTATTTTTGTTGCGTGAAGGCAGATGAGCCGGAGGAGTTGCAGGCCGCTGCTGTTTTCCAACAGGGCTCTGTGAAGGGGGAGGAGCACCTGGGACAAATGCGTCCCGTAGGGCCCCGACAACCGACGAGGTGATGGTAGTCAACATATTTTGGCAGTTTATGGCCTGGGCTTCCAGGACCGACTGCATCATGGCAGCTATGTTTTCGGCGAAGCCTTGAAGCATGGCTTGAAGGTCAATTTTTGTAACGTAGTCGGCAGGCGGGGGAGGGGAAGCAGAGGCAACGTGGGCATATGATTCAGTCTTAGCATAAACACTGGCCGGAAATTGTTTCCGAGCCTCACTGAATGACAGGTGGTTTTCCCTTTTGAACTTCAAAAATCTGGTTTCCTGGATATACTTGGGACAGGCTTTATCGTGACGCAGTGACTTCCTTTGCAATTGGCGCAAACCGGGAAATCAGCCGTACAAGGACCTATGTGAGAAGCAGCGCACTGGCTACATACCCGGTTGCTACGGCAAGCGCGGGCGCCGTGTGTAAATTTCTAACAGTTTGAGCACTGCCTAGGCCTATCAATGAAGAGGGAGATTTTGTACACCTGGTACCACATTCTGACAACCTCAGGTATAGTGCAACCCAACTTCGTCACTAGAACGGTCGCAGTGGGGCCAGTGCCCTTACGTACGAATCGTCGCACCTCCAGAACCGGGATGCCAGAGTATTCCAGCTCCTCCGCTATGTCATTGCAATCCACTTGAGGATCCATGTTGTGCAGAAGAAATCTTGAGGTAATGTTGTCGGTTAACAACATGGCTGAGACAGGGATACCCAGAAGGGTTTTGATGTTTAAAGCTTGGACCGCCGTAACCGCATCATCAGTGTACAAAGTGAGCTTCCCTTGCCGAGACAGCCGAACAGTATCAATTCCCACGTGATTGTTAACTTGCGCAGCAATGGCGTCGCGTAAGGCTTTCGGGTGGGCTTTCGGAATAGCACCCGTGTCAGCAGAAAAGATTATGGAAACACCCGCTATACCAGCTTCATTAGCTTCATGGAAAATTTCGACTTGAGATTTGTTTTTGCGATATAATATGGCACTATTCTGTGAAAAGCCTTCCTCATCTTTCATGTCAACATTATCCACCTTCTCGTTACTACGTGCGGCCGCAGTATTTTCGACCACTTGAGTTTGGGGAGACCCCGACATTGAAACAACTCAGCAGTTATACCACATGAAAAAGAACAACACAGAAATACAAACACTTAGCAAGGGAAAAACCACGAAAGAGCTAGCCAACAGCTCAATTAAACTAAATAACAAAAATATAATACAACCTGAAGGTAAAAGAAACCCTTCCCTTGAAGGAAGTAGGAAAGCGTGCACTCTTCACACGCAAAAACCAACAAACGCCCACCACGGCAAAGTAAATATCGGAGCTGTTGCCAATACGCACCAACCTACTCCGACCAAAAACTCGCATAAACGCCCTTTTTAGATGAGAATTAAAGTTGCATAGGTCTCACGAGTCACGAATGCAGTTAAATTCACAATGTTATCGTCCGAATGGGCATGCGCACAAATGAACGTACCATCAAATCAAAACATACACATTTAAGGGATCGTCTCCATATAAAAAAAGACAATCTTTAACAGCCAGTTATAAAAAAAGCTTCGTAAAATGAGGAAAAGGTCGAATGTTGGATTAATTGTCTCTTCAAACAAGAAACAGCAATTTTTACCAAGGCAGGGATTCAAGTATCCGCTAAGGATCAAATGGCTCGGAAAACCTTATTCACGAGTGAAATCTCAAAATCGCTATTCAGACGTCCGGTTACTTAAATAAGGATCCTAGCGTTAAAGAAATCTATGGTCGCCACTCTGTTATGCACTCTAAATTTTGTTTTAGGTGAATAAACTATACGCCTAGAGTTTTCTGTTACTTTGAAAGTTAGGATGGTCCGTCCAAAATTTTCAAAATTATGAAATTATAACAAAAATTCAGGCAGATTGTTTTGCTGATTTTGAATTTTGAGCCGAGATTGACCAACCGAGCTTGTATTTTAGGAGATTTTAAGGTTTCTGATTGGCCCATAGACTTCTCATATAATTCTTATCTTTACTCTGAGGATTGGCCAGTCTGATTTAGAATAGCTGTTTTTTGGGAAAACCAATTTTTCTTTGTCAGTAATGGCAACACTTAAACTTTCGGAACCTGTTCGTGTTGCATCAACAATATATAAATGGTTTTAAATAAAATTTGTTTACTTTGAAGTAAATTTTGACAGACTGCGTTTTTGTTTATTTTTTTTGTAAATCAGCCGGTTCTTTTTCTGGCGTAAGTGTTTTTTCATTTTGATTGTGAAAATTTCATGCGATTTTCAGTTATTTTAATCTAAACTATTGAAGAATCCACTCAAGTAAGAGTGTAAAAATTTCCCAGTAGTTTCCCAGTAGTCCCTAACTGTACTAGCCACATATGATTATTAGATTATTAAAGTCGATCTGTTTCTTTATTCCGATAATGTTTTAAACATTTAATTTTCATCTTCTGTTGTAGCTTCTTCTATAACTTAATGTCGGTATTATGGTTTCTTGCATTTTAAAATTTCTTTACTTTCGCTTTCGAGTAACAGTGATATAAAGTTTAGTTTTGATTTCACGTGTTTAATTTTTGCTTGTTGTTCTGTCGATTTTTTGATGAATTGATTTTGGTATCGTTGAAACATAACGAAGTACGTATTGCTAGGGCGTGTATATTTCTGCATTGGCTGAATCCATATCAACTCAGGCAGGGGGGTTACCTTCATAGTCTCAGAAGTTTTTGAATTGAACATATGTTAAAATTTAAGAAAAAGTAAGATACTTGTATATTTTCATTTTGCCCCAAAAAATTCCTGACCCGAGATACAGGCCGCCAAAGATGACATCCCCGGCATCCTTTCTCATTCGCGATTTTCGATAAAAATTTTAAAGTGCTCTCTTTCTAGAATGGGTGCAAGATATTTTGTTGCGGTTTATTTTATTTTAAAGGTAATATTCTTCTGTTTAAAATGATATACCCAATTTTGAAAAATGTATTCAGCTTTTCTTGTGGCAGCCTTTTGAAAAAAATTTTTTTTTTTTTTTTGGAAATGCCAATCCCAAAAATTTTGATTTTTTTGCTGTTGATCAATACCATTGGGAACTACCTTCACTGTAAAGGAGAACTTCCACTTTTGAGTTTAACAAATTTTAGAAACATTTAAAAAATTCAGAAAAGTTTACAGGAACTGTATATATACAGTTCCAGTAAAAGTCACTGAATTTTTGCTTATTTTTATCATATTTGTAAGGATAAGCCTACTATATATCCTAAACAAGTTAGAAATTGCAATATCAAATGTGGCAAATGAGGTGCATGCGTACTATAACTAGTTTTATAAATGTTCAGATCTAGGTGCAATGAGTTACACTCTTGGTCAAAAAGGGCATGAATACAAAATTTATTATGATTCTACATATTAAATTCAGTAATACAGAAGTAATATGAATTCATCTTAAAAGGACTTAATTGCCATCGCAACCTAGAATCATTACCTATCATGGTATATCATTGAATCAGTTATGTATTATAGGATTTTTAAATAGAATGAAGAAAACTTTTATTAAGGCCTTTATGTTTTAATTTGATTTTGATAGCATTTGAAGTGATACATACTTTATTTTCAATGCCGAACATAGTAAAACAATCTCAATAACATATATCAATTACACTGCAATACAAATTATATTAATACAAGTTAGAGTTCAGACAGATGGGCAGACAAATCGAATCCATAAAGACTTTCAACTATGTTGGAAATTGTTAAAAACACATAAATAGGTCGGAATTTGACTTTTAGAAATTTATGTCAATAGACAGAAGCATACTTGAATACTTTCATACAACCTTGTATTTTACCTACTATCTTTATATACATGCTACTATTTAGTTAATATTTAATTAAGATTAAAACATCCTTAAAACCAGTGAAATCACACTTTCAGAGATTATCATCCATAGATGGCCATGTATCTAATTCTTTGCGTGGACCTGTATATCATTTTATCTATATTCTCCAAACATATCTTAGTATACTAAATGTAGTTCAGCGTAAAAATGCATAACTCATTTAAAAATCACATCTAAGCTACTTTCATTCATACTCAGTAAACCCTGATTTCTTTTGTGTAGCCCTGTATATGATCTACAGCATTTATGCACACAACGTAATATAGAAAAATTTAGTTAAACTTAAAAACTCAAACACAACTAAAAATGCACTTCCAGCAATACCCTTACGATTTCTTTTGTGTAGCCCTGTATATGATCTACAGCCTTTATACACACAACGTAATATGGAAATATTTAATTAAACTTAAAAACTCATATCGCAACTAAAAATGCACCTCTAGCAATCATCGCTAATGTACAGTATTTCCAATAAGGTAAAGTATCCGAAATCTTTTGTGTGTCCCTGTAAACACTATGCACTTTCTATGACACAGGAAGTAATTTTTTGTAAACCTTTGCAATAAAGTATGTATCACTTCAAATGCTATGAAAATCAAATTAAAACATAAAAGACATTAATAAAAGTTTTCTTCATTCTATTTAAAAATCCTATAATACATAATTGATTTAATGATATACCTTGATAGGCAATGATTCTAGGTTGCCATGGCGATTAAGTCCTTTTAAGATGGATTCATATTACTTCCGTATTACTGAATTTAATGTATGGAATTATAGTAAATTTTGTATTCATGCTTTTTTGCCCAAGAGTGTAACACTTATTGCATCAAGATCTGAATATTTATAAAACTAGTTAATACTATGCACGCACCTCATTTGCCACATTTGATATTGCAATTTCTAACTTGTTTAGGATATATAGTAGGCTTATCCTTACAAATATGATAAAAATAAGCAAAAATTCAGTGACTTTTATTGGAACTGTATATATACAGTTCCTGTAAAATTCTCTGAATTTTTTAAATGTTTCTAAAATTTGTTAAACTCAAAAGTGGAAGTTCTCCTTTACAGTGAAGATAGTTCCCAATGGTATTGATCAACAGCAAAAAAATCAAAATTTTTAGGATTGGCATTTTCGAAAAAAAAAAAATTACTTTTTTTCAAAAGGTTGCCACAAGAAAAGTTGAATACATTTTTCAAAATTCGGTATATAATTTTAAAGAGAAGAATATTATCTTTAAAATAAAAAAAAACGCAACAAAATATCTTGCACCGTTCTAGAGATAGAGCACTTTAAAATTTTTATCGAAAGTGGCAAATTGGAAATGGTGCCCGGAATGCCATCTTTGGCGGCCTGTATCTCGGGCCAGGAATTTTTTTGGGCAAAACCAAAATATACAAGTATCTTATTTTTTATTGAATTTTAACATATGTTCAATTCAAAAACTTCTGAGACTATGAAGGGAAGATTTTTTCTTTGGCTGCCTGAATTGACATGGATCATATAGTGTTCCCGCTAGGCCATTTTTGAAGGGCGCAGCGCCCTGCCCTTTTTAAAATCGGTAAAACCCGCCCTGTCGTTTTTTAAATCAGCTAACTCCGCCCTTCATGTTTCAAAAATACTGAAATGTGCCCAAAGTCGTTCTCAGCGATCGTTTATAATTTTCCTCATTCCATAAAGTTTGAGAAATACTTCTTCAAAAGCATCCTGTTTCTTTCCACCAATTCATCATAGCTTCCAGCTAA
The DNA here is from genome assembly GCA_963932465.1 of Maratus speciosus. Lineage (NCBI taxonomy): Eukaryota > Metazoa > Arthropoda > Arachnida > Araneae > Salticidae > Maratus > Maratus speciosus. The sequence continues at coordinate 663,480,823 of OZ010787.1, forward strand.
ATTACGTATACTTTTTCGCCTTTTATCTTGTGGATGGTAGCCCTGGGTGGTCAATAGGGATTCGCCAAGAACAGAGAACAAATAATATACTCTACAGGAAGTTACAATTGCATTGTCCAGTAGCTATTCCCCCTCTTCTTGCACTGAGATGGTATCTCTTGAGATCTAATTCTGGATGCTTACAATAAAAAAAGAAAGAAAAGAAAAGTATTTTTTTCTTATCTCCAAACTTTTCTTCCCACGCAATTTCTGTGGTTAAGATTATTCATCGGTCGTACTACCGTACAAGCATGAACCAACAAAGACAAACAGGCGAAAAAGAAGTTATTAAGATGATGACATTTTAATTCCTTACTAGATAAAAAACCTAGCAGATGACCCTGTATTTTTCTGTATTTCAGGGCTCTGCATTAAAAAAAAACAAGCATTGAAGTACTAATAACTGTGTGGTCGGACCCGGCCTTCTTCTTAAAGAGGTCCCAGTGAAAAAAAAAAAAATCGGGGCACTGTATTTTTATTTAAAAAAAAAAAGAAAAAAAAACCTTAACTCTTGTTGAGAAGAGGGGGGGGGGGGGTTATAAACGGAAGTTGCTAGTTACTAACCCAGATGCAAACATTTTTCAGAAGTCCTTTTCTATTTAAAGGTATTTCAGTCTTCTTGGGGGTCTCTATAAGCGCGAGTCTTGCGTACTTTGCGCTATTAGCTTAGTATACGATTTCGAAGAATTATGCAAACATGCCAAACAAACTATAATCTTTTAATTATCTTTGTTGTGCAACTCTATAAGTAAAGTTTTAACCTTTTAACAATTGAATTAAAAACCCAGAATAAGAAATTTCCGTTTGATTTTAACTCAGACCCGAACTCAGAATTTTCTTATCAAGTATAATGCATCTAGGTGTATATTTGTTCAAATGTTTTGTTTTATATAGGAAACAATATTCACGATTTCCTTTTACGAAACTGGGTTAGGCGAACTCAACCGCGCGACCCCCCCCCCAAACACTGCTTGCCCAAAGAAAAAACAAACGACTCAAAGGAGAAATGTGAACAAGAGCTTTTCCACTTCTTATCACCCTCGCCGTAACTCTATCAGTCTTGTCAGAAAAGCTGCATCTCCTTTTTTAAACTAAGACTCTGTGTATGGTACCAATATATAAATATCATATCAATGGAAAAGAAAACCAGCCTCCATCATAGTCCCAACATTTAGAAAAAAAAAAAAAAAAACCTTTATTCTTTCAGTTTTAATTTACAGATGCAAATATCATGCAAACATGAAACCACGTTAGCGAATTAAGTATTTTACATTACTTTTGAACGCAATCAAAAATTGACATATGCAGTAGGAAATACAGCTGTTAAGTTGTTTATATAAGGAAGAAGACTTGCCTTATTTTGATAAACAACGTAGAGCAAAAGTGACATAATTAACGCATTAAATTTTGCATTTTGTTGATATGTCAGCAGTTTTATCGTAATTAATTAGCAACTTCTCTTTATTTTCAATTTATGCATTTATTAACATACACTTGGTGACGCCATATTAGATGTCCACACGAGCCAAAATTTCAGGTCTGGGGCGGGCTCCCATAGAAAAAAAATTTGGCCCGTACAAAAAAAAAAGAGGAATGGCCAGTATAAAAGTTAAAAGTTCGGCCATGCCCATACAAAAAAATTATTGGCCCTTTTTAGTATAAAAGCTAAAAGTTCGATACGAGAACCGACCCAGAATGGAAAATAGTTAAAACTTCAGCCCGAGGTGTTGGTGTTGTTTCTGACGGCCAATTATCTACATGAGGGATATGGGCCTGAGGGGCATGCCCTCGGTGGGGGTCGAACCTAACCAGTATTTACGCAAGGAAATCCAAAGTTTGAAGAAAAACAGGAAAAACTCCGAACGATTAGGCCGATGGATCTCGGTACCAGACCGACCCGACTGAATTTCTAGAGCATGGATTTTTACCTCGATGTGGTTAAAAATTGATTAACAAGAGTTCTGATCAAAAATACTTATTTTATTATAATCTTTGTTTTTAAAGAAGCGCCTTAGGCTACGATATATATATTTAATGAATCTATTTGTATATAAATGTTTCAGTGATCATTAATACCGTTAATCTGTATTCCATGTATTGAAGAGTTAAAAATTTGAAAAATGCTATAGAATAAAATTTCCTAAGGCGGAATTGTATAGGTAAAAAAATATGAATGTGTTATAGACAAGTTTCCTTATTAGCAGGTGTAAATGTATTATATTCATTTTGCATGGATCAATACATTTTTCCGTTTAAAAAAGGATTTCATCATGGGCAGGTTCATTTTTCACAGGTTTTACTGTATTTTAATTTTATTGCCTAGAAATCTACTATTCTTTAAAAAGAATAAAGTTTAATTGTTGAGTAATGGCGATTTATAAATACATACATTTTTTGGAAAAAATTGGTTAGGCCCGGGTTGATTCTTCAGAAAAAAGTAAGGCCTGAGCCCAGCTCTGTCTGGAAAGAGTAGTGACTAGGCCCGGCCCAAAGAGAGTGAAGATCAAGCCCGACCCGAAAAGAGTGAAGACCAGGCCCGAGTGTCGTGAATGAAAACAGGCTCGAACATTCTCTTCCCAGTCATGTCTTCCCCCTCTTAACCCTTTAGCGGGCGATGTCCACAAAAAAGGACACCTAATTTTAAGAGTACTGGCACCAGCAGCGTGCGAAGAGAGAATTCGCCCGGGGCAAAGTTTCAACCCACCCCCACTTTCCAAACTTTTCTTTGTGGCAGGTGTCACAAAATTGAAAAGTGCAGAAACAGAAACAAATTTTACTGAATACATATTTCGCGTTTATTTTGAAAGTTTAGGTTTAATTTTAATTCAAAAATTTAAAAAAATTAAATAACATAAGAAAAAATTGTACTTATATTTTGGCGAAGGGGATCTGGAAAATGGGTGTAGAAAAAATGTATCTGACAGTACAGTATAACAGTTTGGAATCCTTTTATATTTGAAGAAAGGAACCCCATGCTATTTTGAGAGTAGTATATTTTTTTGTCACAAGACTCAGAAAAGAGAAGGTTAACTAAAGAGATTAAGACAAAGACCCAAAACTAGCTTTGAAAAGAATGTATATGTAAGTCCTTATTCATAAATTTGTATTTCGGTGTAAGGTAAAGGACAATACAATAACTTTGAAACGAAAAATTTATGTACTTCCATTGAGAAAAAAAAAACCCAATATGTAAATATACATTTTTTTTTTACAAAACAGAAGGAAAAAAGAGGTTTGTAGTATAAATCTGGCGCCCCCTCAATTTTCGCACCTGGGGCGACTGCCCCCCACTTCGCACGGCCCTGACTGGCACAAATAATATTTAATTAAAATTTTTCTTATTACAGGAAAAGTAGCAAATTTTTATTTTCTAATAAATTCGATTATAAATTCCTGTGTCAATTCATCATTTTACAAACAGAATTACTCCGCGCCAGAAAGGGTTAAGCAATGCGCTTCAAATGCTCAGGGCAAAGATTCCAAATTCGGATGTTATTGTGGTACAAAAATACTTTTATGTATCAGCCCCAATAAGGCATTTATCAAATGTCTTTTTCTGAGTGCGCTATTTCTTTTCTGAATAAACTATGTTATTTTAAGAATTCATTGTGCCATTTTTTTTAATGTGCTGTTTCTTTTACTTTTTTAATCTTTCAAGACTCCAATTATTAACTTATTTGATATGATTTCAAATGTGAACAAAATTAATAAGCTAAAAATAACCTTAATTTGTGTAATAAAAACGGGATTTGAATAAATTGTAACAATAGTTTTCAAAGAAAATATTTCGGCTAGAGGAATGACGAGCCAGCTATAGGGAGAAGATTACTATTCGGAAATAGTAGTACCACCTTGTACACAGACACGCTATTGGGTAGGAGATGGTCCAAGATACATCAAAATTTATGAATTGTATGAATCTAAGTATGTTTTTTCAACTTGCCAATATTTGTATGAGAGCAAAATTTATGAGTCCAGTGGTGTAGTCGTTATCAAAACAGAGGGTATACGTTCTAAGCAGAGGGTATACGCTCAAGGCAGAACCTAGTGCAGGATCGGCGAACCTTTTTGCGTGCGCATGCCAAAAAATCACCAACAACAGTGTAACGTGCCACACTTTGACATAAAATAATTTTCCGAAGTACGATATTTATACAAAACACTAGTTAAAAAATCAGATACTATTACTCTGCATATCGGAATAAGCCATTAAATAAACGAAATTTTAATTCGTAAATATAATTCATTTATGTAATAATTTTCACTATAATAAGGAAATAAAAATACGAAATTTTATTTTAGAAATTTTTGACCTTATTATTTATTCAACGTCTAGTTATAATTATCAAAGTTGCATTAAACATTGTATCAATAAATTATTGATGAGATTTTTGCTGTTGTATGTTCGATGGAGAATGCTTTACCTGATTCATATTTTGATAATTATATAAATTAGATCCATTTGCCATCTTACTGAAGGGACTGTCTAAAAAAAATTAATTTGAAAAATACAGCTTTATAAAATCATATAAAAAGGCAACATACATATCGCAAACGCTGCATAACATCACAAGAAATAAAAATTGTTTCCATGAAAAAATAATTGCATTATTTGTGATAGTCTGTCCGTATGAAACAAAATTTTATTCATTATAATAGAAATTAAATGTTATCTGTAGAATAATTATAAAATTTATTTTTTCGCGTGCCAGAGAAATTGTCTTACGTGCCATAGGTTCACCAACCCTGCCCTAGTGTATATATACCATAGCTTTTTTCAGAAACAGAGGGTATACAGTGTTCCTTAAAAAAATATATCGAGAGGGTATACGACGTATACGTATACCCCCGTATACTCTCCACTACATCCCTTAATGAATCTAATCTAGGTATTTTTTTTTTTGCAACTTTGTACGAAGTTTAATGGATAATTAACCCTCCGTCGGTCGCAGCTATGAGACTTATCGAATACAGGCGCTCACAGGCACATGTTAGAAAATCGTCATTAGCAATTATTTGACGCAATTTTAATGCTCTTAAAGTGATCAGTGACCTTCATTAGGATATACTAAGAGATAATATTTCAAATTTTAATGAAAAAAACTCGTTTATTACACTCAAAGTAATCAATCCTGTGCGCTATATTGGTGGAGAGAAGAACGGAAATAATTGTGCTGTACCTGTCAGGCCTGTTGCGACTGACAGAGATTTAAGCATTATAAATAATTTTAATGTTTATTAAAATATCCAATTTGCAAAAAAAGAAAGAAAGAAAAAAAATCCTAATAAAATAATTTTTACATAAATCTATCAGGAAGGCTACGATATTCTGGCGAAGGCGAAAATCAAGTCCTGGTAGTGATATTAGAAGGCTATTTTCCACAGTTTTTTTTTTTCCCTTCGTCATGTTTGTTGCTTTTTTTCTAATCCGTTGGTTCTGATGAGAAGAGAAGAAGTCTTTGGCGGTTCTTACCCAGTGAGATAAGGAACTTCAGGGAAAATGTCTCTCGGTATTGCTGAATAGAGAATTCCCCCTGAAAAGTTCCTATCTAATTAGTTGTATCTATTGGGACGGGGAAGTATTTCAGTGGAGGCGAGTTGGGGGTAGTTGTCACCGTCCGTCTATTCCCCCCCCCCCCCCCTTTGTACATGCATCTTATATGTACAACAATAGATGTTTTTAAAACCAATGAGACTTCAGGGGAGGGCTGGAGGCAACTGAACACCGAAAAGAAAACAGATTAGGAAGCTGTGCTGTGAAGATGCGAGCATTATAAACATCTGCATATCTGGCAAATTCGGCGCTCGTTTCTCTGATAATAAAAGTTGCCTTGTGCGGTAGGTAGAGAATACAGGAAAAGAAAAGAAATATGTCAGCAAAAAATTCAAGACCAAATACTGCTTAAAAACAAAGATAAGTTATTTTTCTTTCTACTAAATAGTGACCAATATTTTTATTATTATATTTTGTTTTAATGGCAGAGGTAGTTTAAAACCTCAATGATATAATTTAATGAAAATTCAGAAGCATGCAGATTTTGCCATTTATGTTAGTGTGTTTTTTAGTATGAGAATTTTTCATGAATTTTTTAATGCGGTGATTAACGTTTTTCCGTGATCTACGGTGACTTTTTTTTTTTTTTTTTTTTTTTTTTTTTTGACATCGGTAAAAGGAATTTGACTTCAAACTTTCACCCTAATATAATAAATTTTGTATTACATGATTTTTGAATTAGATTTTTAACACTATTTTCAGCGCTTTTTCACGTTCCGCAGCGAATTTTTTTATCTTCACAAAGGTTTATTATGGTTTTAAACTTTTAGCACAATATAGTAAATATTTTTCTCTGCGATTTTTCTATTTTTAGCTATTTTTAATGTGATTTCTGAGATTTTCAGATTTTTTTCACGTCCCGTGGCGATTTCTTGACATTCGTAAAAGGAATTCAAATTTTTACCAGATATGGTAAATTCTGTCCTCTTCTGAATTTATAGCAATTTGCATCGTTTTTTATTTTTTTCACTTTCGTTAAAGGGATTTAGTTTTAAATATAGTAAATTTTGTCCTGTGCGATTTTAAATTTTTTAGTAATTTTAAATGCGATTTTACTGTTTTTTCGCGTTCAGCTGCAATGTTTTGACACTCATAAAAAGAATTAGATTTCAAAGTGCCTAATACACTAACTTTTGTCCCCTGCAATTTTTAAAGTTTTTCGATTTTTATTGTTATTTTCACTGCGATGTTTAGTATTATTTTGCATTCCGCGGCTTTTTTTTTTTTTTTTTCCTCTTTTTTACATTTGTAAAAGGTATTTGGTTTAAACGTTTAGCATAATATAGTACATTATATCTTTGTGATTTCTGAATTTTTAGCAATTTTTCATGTTAAAACACCGATTTTTTTAAATTTGTGAAAGAATTCCAGTTACAGTGTTTCAGCCCACTGTACTAAATTTTGTCATCTGTGATTTTTTAAAAGTTTCACTGTGATTTTCCCACACTAGTAAAAAAAAAAAAAAAACATGTTTTAATTTTTTAGCCCAATATAGTAAATTTTGTTCTCTTTTCAATAAAGTTTATTTAGAATCCGTGCGAATTTTAAATTTTTCGCGATTTTTATACGGGCTCGGACAACGTCGGATGAGTCAGCCAGTTAAACAGATAAAAATACACGTAGGAATGGTAATGATTTCATATTTTTGATAAGTTGTATTAAAAAAATTTTTGGTAATTTCTAGTTCATATTTTTATGCCAAAAATCCTCGCTTATATTTTTCCATTATTTCTTAATCTGGGACACAACCTTCCACATTTAGCAGATTTCAGATTTTTTTTTAATGTATCTACTACTCAACCCCCCCACCCCTTTCTGAAATTTCGTTTCTTTCCCTTCATCCTTTATGTCCCAAATTATGAATTGGCAAAAATTTCATTTTCTGAAGCATTTTTCGTGAATTTTTGAAAGTACATTAGAAGAGTTACACAGTCATTTAATAAATTTTAGAAAGATTTTGCCAATTAAAATTAATTAAATTTGAATTTACAGGGATATTGTGCAATATTTATATAACTCCTTTCAAATCTTTTATTTATTTTTTTATTTTATTTTTCTATTTTGTAGAATAAGGAAATGTACAAATATAATGTTCTTACAATAGAAACATATCCGAATTGAAACTTTTAATCCCCCATTTTTAAATTTCAAAAAAGCTGGAAAGATGCAAAAGACAAAAGAAATCGGCCATTAAAAAATGTTTTTATTTCGTGCAATCAATAGTGCTTTTGGAACAAGATAAAGTAAAGTATTTATAACTCATTCTAAATGGTATTAATATTAATCGATTTATTAAATCAATTTTACAACAAGTTATTTTAATGGTACTTTAAAGTACCATTGGTGCATAAAGGGTTAATCAGCCCCACAGTTCAGTTAAAGATTTAAAATTATACTTTATTACTTTTTCTGTTTTGTTTGTTATTTTATTATAAAAGAATTTGAACTCTTAGAATATTATTTTTTCTATTCTAATTGTAAATTTTAGTAAAAAGTAAAAAAAAAAAATTATAAATAAAGTATAAATATAAAGTATTGTAATACAGTACAGAACCCATTATCCGAAATCCGGGAAAAAAATTGTTTAAAAAGGTTCTAAATTTGTAAATTTTTATTAAAATTTTGGAATTTGAAATTTTTTGAAAATTTTACAGGTTCCTAATTTTTTTTTTCAATATATTGTGTTTCAATGTGTAACCACTAAAATATGTTACTTCAGTGGTGGGGGAACACGCCCCCCCCCCCCCCCCCCCCCCCCCGAAATTAGAAAAAAAAATCATGTTTCTCTCATTTTAGTATAAAATTAATTTATATCACGATTCGTTCTAAAAAACTGTCAGATTTTTTTGAGAGGGGTGATACTGTTCCAAATTTTCCGAAAATTTAAAAAAATTAGCTTTCAGTCCGAAAATTTAGACATAAAAAAACAGTGTTAATTTCGGCAAATGGTCGGCGAAAAAAATTAATTACGTCATTCGTCCGCAGAAAAATCACCAATTTTGTCAAAGAATTGCAGAAAAAATGTGAATTTCGTCAAAGAATCTTAGGGAAAACGCGAATTTTGTCAAAGAATCGCGAAAAAAGTGGTAATTTTGTCAAAGAATCACGAAAAAACCCACTACTTCCATCAAAGAATCGCGAAGAAAACGCTGATTTCATCAAAGAATCGCGGGAAAAAAACCGCTAATATCATCAAAGAATCGCGAAAAAAAACGTTAATTTTGTCAAAGAATCGCGGAAAAAAACTCTTAATTTCTTCAAAGAAGCGCAGAAGAAAACGCTTCAAAGAATCGCGAAAAAAAAAAAAACGCTAATTTCATCAAAGAATCGCGAAAAGAAAACCACACTAATTTCATCAAAGTGGAAAAAAATGTGAATTTCTTTCAAAGAATCGATAAGAAAAACGTGAATTTCGTCAAAGAATAGCGGGAAAATGCAAATTTCTTCAAAGGATTACAAAAATTGCAAATTTCGTCAAGGGATCGTGAAATTAACGCAAATTTCGTCAGATAATCGTAAAAAAAATACGCAAATTCCGTCAAATAATCGCAAATAATATACAATTTTTTTCAAAAAATCGTGGAGAAAACGCGAATTTCGTCAAAGGATCGTGAAAAAACACAAATTTTGTTAAAGAATCGCGGAATAAACACAAATTTCGTCAAATGGTCACGAAAAAACGCTTATTTCGCCGAAGAATCATGAAAAAAAATGCTAATTTTGTCAAAGGATCGCGGAAAAAAACACGAACTTCGGGAGGACCCAAAATCCGGAAAGCCTTCGGTCCCGAGGATTCCGGATAATAGGTCCTGTACTGTAAATGTAAAGTATAACTAATCAATCATCCAATCTAATCTACCTCTTCTCTTTCCCCACCCCACCCCCCTCCCCGGCCTCTCTCCTTCTCTGAAGGTTAAAATCTTTAAAGCTCTTAATTTTTTTTTACTTGCAACTCTGTTTGTCACTTCATTGTGACAATAAATAACCAATCATCTAAATTCTGCTTGTCTTTCTTATCAAACACATCAAATTTAAAGGCTTTTCTTTTTTAATATTTTTTCTGTCCTAATTAAAATTTTACTAACAGTAAATAATTCATTATATAATCAAACTCTTCCCCCCCCCCCAAAAAAAAAAAACATGAAAAAATTTGCTTTTGTCTCTTTGCCCCCACCTCCATAGCTCACAAAGCTTATGATCTTTAAATTATATTTGGTGATTTATTGTAATAATAATTAATTGGTCACCCATCTAAATTTTACTACCCCTTAAAATTTCTGCTTTACCCTTAAAAACTGCTAGTTTATGGGACTAATAAATTTTAGTTTTTTATTTGAAACAAAATTACTTACATAGATCTTTGAAATATCAATTCAAGAAAAAAAAAAATGTAATCTGTTACTAAATGTGCGCATGAACAATGATGAGTTTGTAGTAATGTATAATTCTTATATCAGTTTCGAAGATCTACATTTTCTCAGGGTCGAAACATGGGGGGGGGGGGTAGAGGAGGCATGTGCTCCCGGTGCCAGAAAGAAGGCGTGCCAAATGAAGATTTTGTTTGTTGATTTTTCTCACGTCCATGTTTAGCACTGTATTGTTAAAATCGTCCTGTCTGGGGGTATGTCAAAGCACAGAAGAATCTATCTAAGGATATGGCATAAGGAAGCTGTATAAAGTGGAATTTTTTTCCAATTCCGCATTCAAGATTTTAATGAATCAATATTTGACAATCTCCGCATTCAAGATTTTAATGAATCAATATTTGACAAAGTAGTAAAGTTATTACATGTTTTAAATTTTAAAATAAGCCAGCTATTAGAAAATTAAAATTCTCTTTGTAAATAAACTTCAGGGGGGGCGGGGGGGGTACCAAAATCCATGTTTGCCCCTTTGCAACAAAGGCTGGTTTCGGTCCTACATTTTCTGAAGAAACAATGCCCTTTTTCGCTGAAAAAAGTGCCCTCTTTCAGCTTCAACTGTGCCCTTTTTGTGGCTAGCACCCTGCCCTTTTTTTTTTCTAGAGTGAACACTAGATCATACCATTGCTTTCTGTTATTAAATAACAATATCTCCACATTTTGATGTAGAAATTGTATCTTGCTACTGTATTTATCTTGTTTTGGTACCAAATATACAGTAGAATCTCGATTATCCAAAATAATTGGAACCGACCCTTTTTCGGAAAATCGAAATTTTCAGATAAGGGTCATTCCACACGAATTCAACCAATGGGTGTTGCAGCATAGTCATGGATTTTTTAAAAAATTTTTTGTAGACAGACATAGTAGTGAAACCCTCAAATCTGAAATTTAAAACTAATTTGCGCAATATTCACTGAGATATACCCTTTTAAAAAATGGTCATTTTTACCAAATGGCGGCCATCTTGGATGCTATCCCAATGTCTATAAATGTCCATAACTTGACAACTAATGATTCAAATTTTATATTTCTGGTACCAATTTAAAGCTATTTATATAAAGAATGCATATATGATATTAAAACAATGGTAAATTTTTATTTTAATACTGTTTATTACATTTAAACAGAAAATATCACCCTCAAAAGTTGGCTTACTGTAATGGGCCATAAAAAAATGGCCCATCATAAATTTTTTTCAAACTTGCTAAAAACATTGCTCCATATGTATACTTTAAACAGAAAAAAAATTGGAGAGGTAAAATTTTTCATTAAAGAAAAATAGCTTTTTACACATAGGATGTCATTTACCTAACAGTGACTATCTTAAAACACGTAAGTATCTTTGGTTTAACAAATAATGGTTAAAAATATTTTTTTTTCTGGCATATGAATTAATGTATGAGCATCAATATATAAATAATTCAATTTAGAAATACCAATCAGCAGTTAATTATACTAAAAACACATACATATGGGTCATTCCACACGAATTCAACCAATGGGTGTTGCAGCATAGTCACGGATTTTTTAAAATTTTTTTTGCAAACAGACATAGTAGTGAAACCCTCAAATCTGAAATTTAAAACTAATTTGTGCAATATTCACTGAGATATACCCTTTTTATAAAATGGTCATTTTTACCAAATGGCGGCCATCTTGGATCCTGTCCCAATGTCTATAAATGTCCATAACTTGACAACTAATGATTCAAATTTTATATTTCTGGTACCAATTTAAAGCTATTTATATAAAGAATGCATATATGATATTAAAACAATGGTAAATTTTTATTTTAATACTGTTTATTACATTTAAACAGAAAATATCACCCTCAAAAATTGGCTTACTGTAATGGGCCATAAAAAAAAATGGCCCATCATAATTTTTTTTCAAACTTGCTAAAAACATTGCTCCATATGTATACTTTAAACAGAAAAAAAAATTGGAGAGGTAAAATTTTTCATTAAAGAAAAATAGCTTTTTACACATAGGATGTCATTTACCTAACAGTGACTATCTTAAAACACGTAAGTATCTTTGGTTTAACAAATAATGGTTAAAAATATTTTTTTCTGGCATATGAATTAATGTATGAGCATCAGTATATAAATAATTCAATTTAGAAATACCAATCAGCAGTTAATTATACTAAAAACACATACATATTAAAATAACAGTAAATTTTCATTTCAATACTTTTTATTTCATATAAAATTATAATATGTATAATTCTCAAAAAATATACATAATGGAAAATATTTAGAAGGAAAAAGAGCCATAAAACATATTTTTTTGAAATATGGCAGAAATACTAGCTGTAAATCAATTGAATTCAAATAAAAGATTAAAAATTAATATTAATGAGTTGATTGAGTTGACATTAGTTATTCAGTTCACTGCCAATTTCAATTTAAATGAACAAATCTTGACAAAATGAGTACACAAATCTTGTGTGATACAAATGTACAACAAAAACATCAAATATGTATAAAAGTAAGACAGATAAAACTTATATGAAACATCTATAATAATAAAGAAAGAAGTTTGTGTGTGAGTGAGTGAGTGTGTCGACGGTGTTCTGAAGAGACCACTGCACGTAGAACTACAAAATTTGGGGAAAAGGTACGTCTATATATGAAGTTTTGCACCTCGAAGCTCGATTTTCGATTTTTTGATTAGATTTTTTTAAATTTAATTTTTATGCGATTTTTTATGTTTTAAGGCGGTTTTTCCATATAAGTGAGAAGAATATGGTTTCTTTCTTTTAACCCAATATAGTAAATTTTGTTCTCTTTTCAAATAAGTTTATTCGGAATTCATGCAGCAATTTTTGAATTTTTAGCGAATTTTTTATGCAATTATTGAACAGCATTTAATGCATTTCCATACCTATAAGGAGGTTACCGTAGAGGGATATAGTTCTGTCGGCAAATGCAGCCAAGTTTGTCACCAACTTGGCGATATCTCTAATATTTCACCAAATTCCCATAGATTTCCATTGTAAACCAATATGGATTACTTTCTTACAGAAAATCAACAAATTGAGATATTTTAATGCAACAAAAACTAATATTAACTTAAGGGATTATATTAATTTGATTTTTCCACATTAGGAAAAGGAATTCGGTTTCTTTCTTTTAACTCAGTATAGTAAATTTTGTTCTCTTTTCAAAAAAGTTTATTCGGAATTCGTGTAGCGATTTTTGAATTTTTACCGAATTTTTTATGCGATTATTGAACAGCATGTAATCATGTAATGAATTTCCATACCTATAAGGGGATTACCTTAGGGGGGATCCAGTTCTGTCGCCAAATAGCGCCAAGTTTGTCGCCAACTTGGCGATATATCGCCAAATTTGGCGACCAAAATGAGTCGCCAAAAGAGACGCCAACTTGGCGATATCTCTAATATTTCACCAAATTCTGATAGACTTCCACTGCAAAACAATAGGATTTACTTGCTTATAGAAAATCTACATTTTGAGATATTTTAATGCAACAAAAACTAATGTTACCTTAATTGATTATATTTAAGGGAGTCCAAGTAAATTAATTACGAATAAAAGTAACATGATCTAATGCTTAGCATGATTTCCAAAACATAAATTTTAAGAGAGCCCACAGGTCAAAGGAATTAGATTTGAAACTTTTATCCAATTATAGTAAATTTTGACTTTCGTGATTTTTGAACTTTTTGTGATTTTTATGTTTCTTCGCGATCTGCTGCAACTTTTTCACATTCCATTTTTGATCTAAAGTACATTCTGCCCTCATTTCAATAAAGTTTATTCAGATTTCGTATAGCAATTTTCGAATTTTTTGGGAATTTTGTATGTGATTTTTAGTGTATTTTAGCGATTTGCTACTATTTTTCCACATTAGTGAAAGGAATCAACTTGCAATCTTCGAACATAATATATATATATTTTTTCTCTTTTTCAGAATTTGAGAAGCGATTTAAAAATTTTTCGCAATATCTTATTGGGATTTTCAGAGCTTTTTCGTAATTCCTGCTGTTTTTTGACGTACCCGGGCAAGTTCGCTAGTATTTACATAAAATAAGAACAGGATACTTACATGGATATAACTTTATAATATATTGTTGAAAGGAACTTGATAATATGTTGTTGAAAATTACCAAGGATTTAATCTGTCTTGAAGTTTAAGAATAAGAGTTGAATTGCTGTATGCTCCTCTGGAGCAACAGTATATGTTCTTCCTGTAGCAGTCATTGGGGTAGACACTACTTTCATTATATGCTCATATGGAATCCAACAAACATCTGAAGATTTTGGCCATGAATATGATGAACTAGGACCATGAGGATGCATGAACATAATTTTATAGTCATTGAATTCCTCGCAGTAATCTAAAATCTTACCAATCCACCAATTAACACCATATACACATGCAACATATTGTTCACTTTTAAATGTTTGTGGTTTGTCGGTTTCACTAAATCTCACAGTAGCAATAAAATTTGTTGAGGAGCCTGATACCCTGGAAACCAGTATTTGGCCTTTATTTATTGGCACAAAGCTGTGATTAACCCCTGTTCCTATGATTGTATCTGCCTTTGCATACCTATCTGCTAACTGATTATTGGCAATTTCAATTTCAGATTTTGTTATAAAAAAACTTTCAATTCCTTTAACATATTCTTTTGCAAATGTATACAGATCAAATGCATTTAAGATACCATCTTTGAATAGACGCTGAAGACTTGCTTTGGTGGCCATGCGTTTTATGGTGCCGCCTATTCCATCACAAGCTCCTTTTCCGTGGCAAGAGGCAAAAAAATGCCATTCAGCTTTCACACCATGGTCTTCTTCATGATGGCAGAGATTAATAAAATTTTTATAATTTTTGTATTGGGCTGATGATCCATCACTAAAATATTTTATGTATTTAATCTGTGGAATTTGTGAAATTAAATAATTGACAATTACTTTTTGAAAAGCCCAAAATGTAGTAGTGTCATGAACTAAATGCTCGCTTATTGCACACATAGGAATAGATTTCACAGTATCAGTGATACTGTCCCTTATATAAGCAAGAAAGGGGTGAACTGTAACCTGTTCTTTTTGCCAATGGATATTTTGAATAGCATCTTGCACAATGCAAGTATAGTTTTCAGAAAAATCAGCTGAAATAATAGCAGTTTCTGTATTCAATTCATCCTTTGTTTTCTTGAAATATAAACTTTGTGATTTTGCAAAAAAGTGGTGTGAACATAAAGCAAGGAGTTTTGTAATTAAATCATCAACAAATTCATCAACAGGCATAATCACTTTTTTTAATTCTGTCAGTCTTTACCCACTGTTTATAAATAATATCATTACTCATTTCCAATTCATCTAAACCCATTAAATCTTTCTTTAAAATTTCAGGAGATGGACATTTATCACACCTGTGCAACATCCATTCTTCAGATTCAATGCAACAAACAAGTTTTTTTAGCAGTGATATGTAGTCATTGATATGAATAGCATGAAGCATAAGTTTAATATTTTGATGGTATTAATACACACACACAGACAGAATGAATACTTTTGCTTCCACCAGTAACACATTCTCTTGGACGTAGTGAGCAAAACTTAGACAATCAAATTTTTAAGTCATGTTGTTCTTTAAATGCAATATATAAGTCCTTTAAATTGTGCAAAATCAATCTCTTTTGTTTTAATATTCTGCCGTTTTCAGTTGGAACAGATATGAAATCTTTTTTTCCAGGACACATGCAGCTGTTATTATCATCATAATAAAAATTAATAACTTTTTCTATAACGTCTGGACTCAGTTTAACAATTTTTCTTCCATTAGGCATCGATAACATCACTTCTGCTGTTTTAAACTTCCTTGCCTTTTTTACAAGATACTGTGTAGTATTAAAATAAGTCATTGTTTGCTGTATTGTCCATGAATCTGGAACTAGTGTTAGAATTTGAACTTTTTCTGGTATGATCCATGTCAATTCAGGCAGCCAAAGGAAAAATCTTACCTTCATAGTCTCAGAAGTTTTTGAATTGAACATATGTTAAAATTCAATAAAAAATAAGATACTTGTATATTTTGGTTTTGCCCAAAAAAATTCCTGGCCCGAGATACAGGCCGCCAAAGATGGCTTCCCGGGCACCATTTCCAATTCGCCATTTTCAATAAAAATTTTAAAGGGCTCTATCTCTAGAACGGTGCAAGATATTTTGTTGTGGTTTATTTTATTTTAAAGATATTATTCTTCTGTTTAAAATGATATACCCAATTTTGAAAAATGTATTCAACTTTTCTTGTGGCAACCTTTTGAAAAAAAAAATTTTTTTTTTTTAAATTTTTTTTTCTAAAATGCCAATCCTAAAAAATTTGATTTTTTTGCTGTTGATCAATACCATTGGGAACTATCTTCACTGTAAAGGAGAACTTCCACTTTTGAGTTTAAAAAATTTTAGAAACATTTAAAAAATTCAGAGAATTTTACAGGAACTGTATACATACAGTTCCAGTAAAAGTCACTGAATATTTGCTTATTTGTATCATATTTGTAAGGATAAGCCTACTATATATCCTAAACAAGTTAGAAATTGCAATATCAAATGTGGCAAATGAGGTGCGTGCATAGTATTAACTAGTTTTATAAATATTCAGATCTTGGTGCAATAAGTGTTACACTCTTGGGCAAAAAGGCATGAATACAAAATTTACTATAATACCATATATTAAATTCAGTAATACGGAAGTAATATGAATCTATCTTAAAAGGACTTAATCGCCATGGCAACCTAGAATCATTGCCTATCATGGTATATCATTGAATGAATTATGTATTATAGGATTTTTAAATAGAATGAAGAAAACTTTTATTAATGTCTTTTATGTTTTAATTTGATTTTCATAGCATTTAAAGTGATACATACTTTATTGCAGAGGTATCGCAGAGACAAAAAATTACTTCCTGTGTCATAGAAAGTGCATAGTGTTTACAGGGGCACGCAAAAGATTTCGGATACTTTACCTTATTGGAAATACTGTACATTAGCGATGATTGCTAGAGGTGCATTTTTAGTTGCGATATGAGTTTTTAAGTTTAATTAAATATTTCCATATTACGTTGTGTGTATAAAGGCTGTAGATCATATACAGGGCTACACAAAAGAAATCTTAAGGGTTTACTGAGTATGAATGAAAGTAGCTTAAAGGTGATTTTTAAATGAGTTATGCATTTTTACGCCGAACTACATTTAGTATACTAAGATATGTTTGGAGAATATAGATAAAATGATATACAGGTCCACGCAAAGAATTAGATACATGGCCGTCTATGGATGATAATCTCTGGAAGTGTGATTTTACTGGTTTTAAGGATGTTTTAATCTTAATTAAATATTAGCTAAATAGTGGCATGTATATAAAAATAGTAGGTAAAATACAGGTTTATATGAAAGTATTCAAGTATGCTTCCGTCTATTGACATAAATTTCTAAAAGTCAAATTCCGACCTATTTATGTATTTTTAACAATTTCCAACATAGTTGAAAGTCTTTATGGATTTGATTTGTCTGCCCATCTGTCTGAACTCTAACTTGTATTAATATAATTTGTATTGCTGTGTAATTGATATATGTTATTGAGATTGTTTTACTATGTTCGGTATTGAAAATAAAGTATGTATCACTTCAAATGCTACGAAAATCAAATTAAAACATAAAAGACATTAATAAAAGTTTTCTTCATTCTATTTAAAAATCCTATAATACATAATTGATTCAATGGTATACCATGATAGGCAATGATTCTAGGTTGCCATGGCGATTAAGTCCTTTTAAGATAAATTCATATTACTTCCGTATTACTGAATTTAATATATGGTATTATAGTAAATTTTGTATTCATGCCTTTATGCCCAAGAGTGTAACACTTATTGCACCAAGATCTGAATATATATAAAACTAGTTAATACTATGCACGCACCTCATTTGCCACATTTGATATTGCAATTTCTAACTTGTTTAGGATATATAGTAGGCTTATCCTTACAAATATGATACAAATAAGCAAAAATTCAGTGACTTTTACTGGAACTGTATGTATACAATTCCTGTAAAATTCTCTGAATTTTTCAAATGTTTCTAAAATTTGTTAAACTCAAAAGTGGAAGTTCTCCTTTACAGTGAAGATAGTTCCCAATGGTATTGATCAACAGCAAAAAAATCAAAATTTTTAGGATTGGCATTTTCGAAAAAAAATTTTTTTTTGAAAAAAACATTTTTTTTTCAAAAGATTGCCACAAGAAAAGTTGAATACATTTTTCAAAATTGGGTATATCATTTTAAACAGAAGAATATTATCTTTAAAATAAAATAAACCGCAACAAAATATCTTGCACCGTTCTAGAGATAGAGCACTTTAAAATTTTTATCGAAAATCGCGAATGAGAAAGGATGCCGGGGATGTCATCTTTGGCGGCCTGTATCTCCGGCCAGGAATTTTTTGGGGCAAAAGGAAAATATACAAGTATCTTACTTTTTCTTAAATTTTAACATATGTTCAATTCAAAAACTTCTGAGACTATGAAGGTAACCCCCCTGCCTGAGTTGATATGGATCCAGCCTTCTTTAAAACATGCGTTTGTAAACTTCTCCAATAATTTATCCATCATAGATGTGCAGTCAGGACAAGTTGTGTCTTTACTATTTTGAGGCTTATTTATGGATTCAACACCTAATACTGTAGCTGCTTTAGTTGCAACACACTTAGTTATTTTTGAAACTTTCTTTTGCATGTAATTAAGTTTTCTCTTTGAGGTACGCCTACTTACCTTTATTGGCAATAACTCTAACAATTCACAACTTTTGTTTAATTGTTCTATTACTACTGTGGGTTCATTAAAATCTGAATCAGAGGGGCTTTCTGTTCCTGAGGTGGTTATCTTGTCAACAATAGAAATTTTTTCATATTTACTGATGAATAACAGGAAACACACAATTTTTTTCCTGGAATGAGGATATCTGGATTTGTTTTAGACATATCTAAT
Organism: Maratus speciosus; assembly: GCA_963932465.1. Lineage (NCBI taxonomy): Eukaryota > Metazoa > Arthropoda > Arachnida > Araneae > Salticidae > Maratus > Maratus speciosus. Next base: position 663,499,868 of record OZ010787.1, read on the forward strand.
GATATTGTTTTTAGTGATTTTGCTCTGATGCTATTTGGATGTTTATTAAATGGATCACAACACTGTCTCTGTCTTAAAATATACCATTTTAGATATTTATCCTTGTGAACCTTGCATATACTATTTCCATGGACAAAGCATTTTTCATCTGGGATTACATAATGCAATTTTTTTTTAATAACTGCAAATCACGTGAAGACAATTGAAGAACAGGAATCAGATCAGTACTCAATGAAACACCAAGTTTCTTGCATACAAAACACTCCATGTCCACTGTAGAATCTTAAGCACAAAATAACTATTCTATGCCAGTGCATACTACATTGAAAACATCAACAGAAATGATGTTTAAGAGGGATAGTCAAATTTTTTTGTACATTATGATGTAATATTTCATCATACTTTAATTACAACCAATTAGACAACAGATGACGATACAGCAGCAATCTTTTCCCAAAATTGCATCAGCATACAACATGATGCAATAATTCATAAATTATGTCAAATATTTTTTTTATTTAAAATTTTATATATAATGCAGTTTATAATAAGCTTACCCACAAAAGGTTTCAAAAATTTTCAACAAAAGATTTGTTGGATACATTATGATAAAATTGCATAAACATATAACATGATGCAATATTACATCAGGATAGAAGACGATGCATTATTACATCATGTTTTGAATTCAAATAATAAGGAAAATAGATTATGCAAGATTAGCATTCATTTCATGAATTCTGTCATTCTTAGTATGTAAATTTATTGAAATAGAAAATACATAAACAGACATATTTATATCTGAATATTTAATGCAACTTGAATGATGTAAATACATGCATACAGCAGAATTTTTCTATAAAGTCACATACAAATGTAAAACTTTTTAAGTGAGCAATTTTTAAAGTAAGAAATAGAAATTTAGGTATAAAAATTGAATTTCTTGCATGGAAAACGTTTTGAATAGATTCCACATATACACATGCAGTAAAATCTCATTTATATATATTGCATTTAAAGGTTTTTCACAATTATACATTATATTCTTTATTTATTTTCTTCAGTGTTAAATTTTTTCAATTATACATTTTTAGCAATGACCTTTTTTTTGGGGGGGGGGGGGGGGGAGCAATTGGAGGGTGGTCCTACAAAAAACTTATATTTCATTATAGTTTTACATTAATTCAGGGATTAAAAAATATTTAGTTTTGGCCATTATTTCTTAAATCAGGGATATTTACATGTTTTAAGATAGTCACTGCTTAGTAAGTGACATCCTGTGTGTAAAAAGCTATTTTTTTTAAACAAAAAATTTTACCTCTCCAATTTTTTTTCTATTTAAAGTACACATATGGAGCAATGTTTTTAGCAAGTTTGAAAAAAAATTATGATGGGTCATTTTTTTATGGCCCATTACAGTAAGTCATTTTTTCAGGGTGATATTTTCAGTTTGAATGTAATAAACAGTATTAAAATAAAAACAATACTATTGTTTTAATATCATATATGCATTCTTCATACACATAGCTTTAAATTGGTACCAGAAATATAAAATTTGAGTCATTAGTTGTCAAGTTATGGACATTTATAGACATAGGGATAGCATCCAAGATGGCTGCCATTTGGTAAAAATGATCAATTTTCAAAAGGCTATATCTCAGTCAATATTGCACAAATTATCTTAAAATTTTAGATTTGATGGTTTCACTACTACATCTGTCTGTAATAAAAATTTTTAAAAAATCTGTGACTATGGTGCAAGAACTTTTCTTTAAATTGGTTGATTTCACATGGAATGACCCACAATCGAGAATGCTTCAACTTTAAGATTAAGGACAAATATATGCAATATTTCTTATTTTTGTAACAACCGCTTAATAAAAATAAAGCAATAGCAAAATAGAAACAAGAATAAATTACCTGAATTTTAATTTTGAAATTAAGTACCTTTTTACATATATCACAAGGCTTTGTAAAAATATTTTGTTTGTCGCAGTTTCGATTGACTTTGCTTTGAAGCTCTATCACGGAGTTTTTTAACATTATTAGTTCTCCAGTATCACCGACTTCCTGCTGCTCCAGCCATCCCAAACCTTTTGCAAAACATTCAAAAGCTTCAGAATTGCTAATTTGTTAGTTTTATTCGTTCCACTCCGCAGCATATGGGAGCTCAAGTTAAATTCAAAGGAACTCTAAGAAAGGGGATCGAAAATATTTATATGTACTCTTAGTTCGGAAAGAACTGCTTGCACACAAGGAATACGATAGCTTAAAAAAAAAAAAAAAAGCTTTCAAAATGGATTTTGCATACAAGAAATGTGATAGTAAAAAAAAAAAAAAAAAAAAAAAAACTTTAAAAATGGATTTTGGTTAACCGAGAGTTTCGGTTAAAAGAGGTTCTACTGTATATGTATGTGAAAATTTGTTTATTAAGATTTAGGTGCTTCTTGATGTAATACTTTCACAAGGTACTTATGTTTTGTAAAGGAAACAAGAATAATATAGTCTTCAGTGTAATGAATCTAAGTATTTTTTCACTTAGTAAATTTGTATTTAATTAAATATCAGCGTTTTCCTCAAAAATATTTCACATAATTAGTACAAGTAGATTATATTAATTGCATTATTGTGATATTAAACATTATCTTATATTGTAATGAATAGAAAGGCAATGAAATCTTAGCCAGGTGATTAACTGAAATTGCTATGTAAGCTGCTGAGTAAAATTGCTTTGGTAGAAACTCTGAATAATTAAAAAATAACTTTTGTTTTCTGATTTTTTTTTTTTTTTTGAACTGTTTTTTTCTAATACAAATATTAATGTATAGAATAAAGTTATTACACTATTGTATGTTTCAGTTGTTTACTGATATTTATACCTATCCATTTTACATTGTCTGCATTAATTACCAAAAACATTCCTTTAGTTTTATGAATCTGCAATTGCAAAAACCACCAGGAATACTTTGGTACAATTCTTATCGTGTTTTTGTAAAACTGTCAAATCAGTGTACCTTAATTAGAAGTTTTTATTTTTTTTTAATTTGTTATCATTGTATTAACTAAGTACAAAAATGTAGATTATGCTTCTTAATGTCATCTAATTAGAACTTTGGAAACATACACTTCTTTGTATGGGTTAGCTAAGTTATTCAATAAGGCAGTTTCAAATTATGTTACAAATCGACCATTGGAGGTCAAACAACCATTAGAGAGCAGTTGTAATTGGTAGCTGAGAGGAATTTGGATGCAGTTGGAGGTCAGTACTGCCTAAAATAAACTTATCATTTTCAGGATTATTTTAAGAAAATATCATCTCACTGAACTAATCAGTTTTTCCAAACAAAGGTATGCATATATCTTTCAATGCAGCACATTAATTTAAAGTAAAGTTTATTGAAAAAGGATAAAATGTACTATATTAGACAAAAGATTGAATTGTGATTGTTTTTATGAATGGGTCAAAATTGCTGATGAACTTGAAAGACTAGGAAAATACACAAATCATTCCATTTAACATAACGAAAAATTCAATATCTGAGCCTTAGGTGCATTGGGATTTGTCTTCATCTATCCATATCTTACAAGGAAGGTTCCCATATGAGCGTACTCCGAATAATCTTAAAAAAGTATAGAATGTTCTGCTTATGAGGATAGATATGTGCATAAAAAAAATTTCGGCAGAAACTCGATAAAGCGTCTGTAAAGCACACCTGCCAACTGCTACGAAAAAATCGTAGTTGCTACGATTTGGACCTATAAACTACGATGCTACGAAAATCAGTCTCAAACTACGATTTTTTTATGGAAAGAAAACATCAATTTCGCCAAAGGATCGTGTAAAAATCGTCTAAGGATCACGGTAAAAAATACGAATTTCATCAAAAGTTTGAGGTCAAAATTCATTCATTCATGGATTTCAACCACAAATCGTAAAAGAAAAAGTGGATTATGATTGTGGGAAAAAATTGTGAATATCGTAAAATGATCGCAGAAAAAAAAAAAATCACAGATTTCGTCAAAATTTACTGCACTAGGCTAAAAAATTGGAACTGGGCTCCTTTTACAAATGCTTAAAAAAAAAAGCTGCAAAACGAGAAGAAGCTGTACAAATAATAAAATTTTACTATAGTGAGTTGAAAGACTGAAACCTTAGGGTCAGGTGGGGGAAAATGGGTCTATATTAAAAAATGGTCCTTTTCACCACATAAATTTACTTGTTTTAGAATTTTTTTCTGTAGAAGAATTCTCTGAGATTATGCCAAGTATTTCTAATCAAATTTTAGGATCTGGAAACAAATTTATAGATACTTTCGTTGTTTACATTCACTGAATTGTCTAATTGCAATTTGTCGTGAAAAACTTTCTTACTTCTTCTTTAGATAGTAAAAATACTGTTTTATTTTGATACAGACTATTAGAGGACCCTTTTAAGAACATAATTGTATAAAAAGGCAAGAATAACTTTATCATTTTAATTTTTTATAATTTTTTTTCTGGGGTGGGGTAAAATGGGTCTATAGTTAGGCTTAGCTAAAAGCTGTATGATGCAACACATTCTAACTCTATGTTTACTTTTAAAAATAAAATAAATAACAATTATTTCATCATTAGTTCTTGTTTTATTAACCTAGTTTACAATTTTTTACCTATAAAAACTATTTTCCATTTATTTTCATGACATATTTTGAAAAAAAAAAAAAAAAAAAAAAAAATGCAATCAAAAGAGAAAGAAAGGTCATTCAAACATCAAGTAAAGTAAGAATTTTTTAAAAAAAGGAAAAATGAAGCTGGTGAACTTGAAAGTAAAATTGGTCCTAATTTAAAAGTAGCAGCACCACTCTCAGAAATAAAGCAAGGTTCTTGGGTAGAAGTTAAGTACTACAATGACTTAAGAAATAAAGTCAAACATTCATAGGCCAAGTGAAAGAAATCAATGAATTTTATCGCATAAAATAAAAGTTTTATTTTATGAAATTTATCGCATAGTCTAAATCTAAGTTAGGAAAATGTTACATTTTACCTGATATTGATGACGAAAATGATGTGGAGCTAAGTCAGATTTGCCGCATAGTAAAGGAACCAAAATTTGACAACCGTGGACACTATTTCTTTAATTGAATATTTAAAAAAAAACACATTTTTCAATAATATGTTTCTATTTAAATATGTACTTAATACAATAAAATGAGTGTTCTGTAGATTAAACATTGTATTAGTCTCTTTTTATTCAAATATTCACTTAATTTAATACTAGGCCCATTTTCCCCCATGGGGGAAAATGGGCCTATGAATACTTGCCCTATTAAATAAAGTACTGAAAAGTAACATTTAAATTATAGTGAAAAATAATGTTACATTTGTAATCTATATAAGCCAAATGTATATAATATGTATCAAAAGTTTCATTACGAAAGTTATAAAAGGTTGATATATAAGCATTTTCTGAAAAATGCTTGATTTTAGACCCATTTTCCCCCACCTGACCCTATTCCTTTTACGAATGTGAAAAAGTAGCCTCAAAACATGAAAAACCAGCCAACCAACCACCAGATTAATTTGAATTTTGTGTGCTACGATTTCTCATTTTCAAAGGTTGGCAGGTCTGGTAAAGAAATAATGAAATTTTCAATATTTGGTAATTTATCACCAGTTGGCGATGGAATAAAATTTCAAAAAATACTTTTTTTTATGTCAAATACTCTTTAAGATAAAAAGTTTCATATTAAACTTGCTTTAAAAAATTTAATGTAAATAACTTTAGTTTTGTCAGTTTTAATTTAACTATAGTTTTGTCATATATAGATATTTATAATGAAAGTTAACTATCAAATTTTGTGAATTTAAAACAAAATTTAAATTAATTATTGTTTCAATCTCAAAATTAAGTTAAATTGAGCACTGTCAACTCAATTTTGTTGCTATGGAAACGACTTCTTCTTTGATATTGAAATGAATAACTACAGCATTCTTCGTCTTGCCTTTATTTTGAAATACAGGCAAAGTTCTTTAATCCGCACAGGTTGGGACCAAAGGTTGTGCAGATTATAGAATATTGCGGATTATAGAATATTGGGTGGATTATGAGTCATTTTTTTAGTATAGCATAAGATAAATATAAACTCTAATAATTTAATATGCTATCTCATAAAATTCAATTTTTCAAGTTCTTTTATTAAGGAAATTATGTATTTAAAGAGTAATACACTGATAATTTGATATATTTATTATCAAAATTAAATTTTTCTTTTGTGATCAATTGCCGAAATTCGCGTTTGTTTTTTTCCAAGTTCATTTCAAGATTTTTTTTTTCAACGATTCTTTAACGAAATTTGTGTTTTTTTTTTCCACATTCATTTCAAGATTTTTTTTCAATGATTGTTTAGTAAAATTCACGGTTTTTTTTTTTCAACAATCGTTTAACGAAATTCGTGGGCTTTTTTTTCTCCACGTTCATTTCAAGATTTTTCTCAACGATCGTTTAATGATATTCGCTTTCTTTTTTGCCACGATGGATTGTTGTAATTCGCAATTTTTTTCCACGACCATTTGTCGAAGTTTGCGATATTTTTCAATATACATTGACAAAATTCACTATGTGTTTTCACGATCTTTTGACGATATTCTCTAATTTTTTATGATCGTTTCATGAAATTAGCGATTTTTTCCACCATCGTTTATCAAAGTTCGCGTTTTCCATGGTCAATTGACTAAATTTGCGATTTTTTACCGCCACAATTTCTCGAAATTTGCAATGTTTCTGCAACAGATTGGCAAAATTCGCGATATTTACTTTTGCTAAGCAGCGCAGATTATGGGAAATTGTGGATTGTCGATCCTTGACTGTACACTTCAATATCTGAAAATATTTTTTATATATGAAATTGTTTTTAAAGTAACAAAATTAAATAACAAGTAACATAAATATGTACTAATACAATAAAAATGTATTAATTAAATACTATTTACACGCATTCTAAAAATCAATTAACAACCAATTTTCAGGTGCATTAGAATTGTTTGCTTTTGGCGTGGAAATGTACTGCTCGCCAAATCGTGTGACGCCTTCACTTTTTTGCCACAAATACTCGAAAATATTTTATTTTTTTACAGACTTTCTACTGTAATTCTGATGCTAAATTTGACTGATACTTTATTACATACATAAGTAGTTTAATTAGTATTTTTTCAAAATATTCTGAGTATGCCCAGTAAGGAGAACTTCCTTGTTAGTGTTGACTCTAGGGAAAAAAACACTGCTGGGTGGGCGTTTTTAAAAAGGGACTTGTGTATCTTGCTTACAAAATATTTTGAATTAGTTTGTTTAGTTCTTTTTTATCAGTGGAATTTTGCAATATTTTCCCGCGACTGATTGACTTTCGCCTTTTCGTGCCAAATACTTGAAAGTATTTTATTTTTTTACAGACTTTCTACTGTAATTCTACCGCTAAATTTGACTGAACTTTGTTATATAAGTAGTTTAATTAGTATTTTTTTTTTTTCAAAATATGCTGAGTATACCCGGTAAGGAGATCTTCCTTGTTAGTGTTGACTCTAGGGAAAAAAAGACTGCTGGACAGGCATTTTTTAAAAAGGGACTCGTGTATCTTGCTTGCTTACAAAATATTCTGAATTAGTTTGTTTAGTCCTTTTTTATCAGTGGAATTTTGCATTTTTTTCCTGCGACTGATTGAATTTTGCAATTTTCCCTTCTATTGATTGACTAATTTTGTGTTTTTTTTTCCCTGCCATTGATCAATGATTTTTTTCTCACGATTGAATGGCAAATTTCATGATTTTTTTCTGTGACCAATTGGCGAATTTCATAGTATTTTAAAGCAACCAACTGCCGAAGTTTAGACAAAAAGTCAGGAAAAATTTTCAAATATTTGAACTGGTCAAGGAATTTTTGATGTTCTACTTTCCATCAGATCTACTTTTATAGTCACAAATGAAGAAATTTTGAATTGATTCTTCATCCAATCTAAAATTTGTATATAAAATTTATGCAAACTATACATAACAATAGCATAATATGTAAAATAATTAAAAATCGGAAATTCATTCAGTGCATACTTTATTTTAGCATTTATCTAGATTTAAAGTTGTCCATTGTGGAGGGTTTTACAACAATATATAAGCTGAATTTTTATTGAAAAGGTCAGGGAAAACATGGAAAAATCAGGGAATTTTTTTACCAAAATTGTGTAGGAACCCTGTATGAAATACACTGTTATATAGGTGCTCCCATTGACCATTCTTAATACCAAATTGGTCTGTGAGTGATAGTCATAAGCTAAGCATTTTTATTTTTTAGTATAAGATTTTGTCTACCTATAAAATCATGTTTTGTAAATTTCTCTCTTATCTATGTAGAATAATAAAAATAGATGTCTCTGTGTGTGTGGGGGCTATTGTGAAAAGACTGTTGTGCACAAAGTTACAAGATTTGACAGTGATGATCCTTCTCCTCTTCCTTTTTGTTGAACTAAATTTAAACAGGGTTGCTATGCTACCTGGAGAACTGGAAAAGTCAGGGAATTCAGAAATTTGTCTAATAAGTCAGGGAATTTCTATATTTTATCCAAAATCCTGGAAAAGTCAGGGAATTTAATAAAATTTCCTGGAGGTCGCCAAATAAGTACAACCTTTGTCCCATAGCAAATGAGAAAAATCTTCCATGTTTTTGCAAATTCCAAATCACCTCTTAAAATTTCCTCTTCCCTTTTTCTTTCTCTTTTTTTTTTCCAACTGTCATCTCCACACATACTTTAAAAATTTTAACTAAATAATTTTTTGAAAATTTTCTGCAATATTTCTTTTATTGACATTTAATGTAACTAATAAATAATTTCAAATCTGCTTAACCTCCACCCTGAAATGTTTGCTTCTCAATCCCCTTTGCCTAAAATTGAACTTAAGTGAGATTGTGATAGATGGTGAAGTAAATTATCATTCAGTGCAAAAATATTGTATATGTATATATATTTTTTTCCATTTTACAGGACACTTACTTTGAAATATTCAGAAATTATTCAGGAAAGCAATTTCTAATGCAGTCCTAAGAGCATTTTTTTGTGTGTGTGAGGGGAGGGGTGTGCATGTGTGAAAACTTTAATTGTGATATATAGTTGAAAATTTTTATATTTTCATGTGATACAATATTTATTTTACTGTTGTCTTATCCAGTTCACATTACACCGCTAGACTGAAATTTTCATAAAATGCACCTGGAAAAGTCAGGGAATTTCATTCTCCTTCATGAGTAGCAACCCTGCTTAAAGCAGAGTTTAATTAGAAGATTGCATAGTGAAAGTTTTAAAAGTTCTTTAAAGAACAGACAAATTTTTTGGAGACATTTTTTGTTGAATGATACTTTACAACAGCACTTTCTCTACAGAGTAATACTTACTTAAACAGACACTTAAATTAAAAACCAAGGATTAACTTAATTCATTAATACATGGAAATTATCCTAGAGAGAAACATTCGCCTTGCATATAATATTTAAAATGAAAATCAAATTTCAAAGTAATTGCTTAATAGGCACAAAGGCCAACATAGTGAAAAAGATTCCATGCCGGGACTCGAACCCGGGCCATCAGTATAGCGCACTGACATTCTACCGACTGAACCATATGGAACGATACCCAGCCTGGAAAATTTCTCACTATTATATGTTGGCAAGGGCTACAAACGTAGCACAAGTATCAGTACGCTATACTGATCCCAGGTTCAAGTCCCAGCATGGAATCTTTTTCACTATGTCGGCCTTTGCGCCTATTAAGCAATTACTTTGAAATTTGATTTTCATTTGAAATATTGTGTGCAAGGCGAATGTTTCTCTCTAGGATAATTTCCATGTATTAATATAGTTTCTATCGATGCTGGATTTAATTAAGTTTCGTGTTCGCCCCAGGTCGGTGGCTCACGATTAATACTCTTGTGCTACGTTTGTAGCCCTTGCTAACATATAATAGTGAGAAATTTTCCAGGCTGGGTATCGTTCCATGTGGTTTAGTCGATAGAACGTCAGTGCGCTATACTGATGGCCCGGGTTCGAGCCCCGGCATGGAATCTTTTTCACTATGTTGGCCTTTGCGCCTATTAAGCAATTACTTTGAAGATTTGAAATAACTTAATTCATATTGTATTTTCATCATCTTTAACTGTTATCTCATGGCAAGCATGTTAAAAATACAGCACTACTTTCTTGACAACAAGGATGCTACGTATGTTCTTTTTGGCAGATTTCTGCTTTTCTTGTTTTTGTTTTTTTAATTGACACCTGCAATTTCCACGAAATTGTAAAAAAAAAAAAAAGGAAAAATTAAAAAATCACATTGGTATGCGCTGCAAAAAAACCTGAGAATTTTGTGAAACGATCTATGAATGAAATTGCAAATTTCAATCAATCACCCGAGTAAAAAATAGAGAATTTCATCAAGAGGTCACAAAAAAAGAAAACGTAAATTTCGTCAATTGCTTGAGAAAAATCGTGAAGTTCATCAAACGGTCATGGAAAAAATTGTAAATTTCATGAATCTGTTATGAAAAAAATATTTGGAATTTCGTCAATCGCTGAATAAAATTGTAACTTTTGTCAAACAATCTAGGAATAAAAGCGTGAATTTCATCAAGGTTGCATAAAAAATTGCATAAATTTGTCACAAATTTTTCCAAATGACTGTAGAATAAAATCTCAAATATCGTGGAATAAAAGCACAAATTTCATCAATTGTTTGGAGGGAAAATCATAAATTTCGTCAATCGCTCAAAACAAAAACAAAAAAAAACATGAATTTCATTAATCAATCATAGAAAAAAAATCATCAATTTTGTCAATTGGTTGCAGAAAAAATTCGTTAATTTCATCAAACAGTTGCAAACATTAATCATGGGTCATTCCATGTCATGTGTGGGACAGCTTTTCTACATATTTCTGCTGTTTTGACAATGTTGTTATATCCTCAAATTTAAACAACATGCTAATATGAAAATCTAGAGTTTTTTGTTATTTTAATGTATAATTTGTTTTAACAATTTATAAGTCAATAGATATAGGTATTTATGTAAGTGTCACGCACAGAACATTTTGTCAGTTTTTCATGGAATGGGCCTGAAACGGGCAGATTACTTAGATCTATGATTTAAAATGTGGAAATTTTTATTATCTATTATTTTTATTATTTATTTATTATTAACCCTTAACCGGAAACGTGAAAATTCCGTGCACAAAAGAACACTTAATAATTTACCAAATAGCGAACTTAAACATTTAATCTTTAATAGTAATGCATTAACATGACCAATTTTTTAATATAACAGCATAAAAATACGTTTTGAATGTCGGAGAGAGAAAATATTAAGGGCAGATATGTAAACGCAACCGTCTCACAGACGGCACGTTTCCAGTTAAGGGTTAAAAAGGGCAGCTTACTAAGGTCTAGGGCAGGGACGGTGAACCTTTTCACATCCACGTGCCAAATTTTTCCAAAAATGTGTTTTACGTGATCATGACGTGCCAACAATAAAAAAAAATTAATGGATCAAATACTAATGAATCAAAATTGCTTAAAATTTTGTTTTTAGCATTAAAAAAATATGGGTAATATTTGATGTTATACTTTAGACATTTATTTTTAAAATACTATTTCTTTTGTTTCATCTTAGATGCCAAATAATTTATATCAGCTTCGTACTTAATTATTTTTAAGAGAATTCAAGTTGAATTGGACTCATTTGACAAGATTTTTTTACTTTAATTTTACATATTATTTGCTATCGAAAAGAAAGTCTCACAGAAAAAATTGTCAAAACAGCAAGCGGCAGAACCTTAGAGCTTTTAGCATCTGGAATTGAATTCCAAGTTGTTGTAATTTTACCATCCGCATTTTTGCTTATAATTCCTTTTCATCTTCCTGTTGCAAAAATCTCCTAATTCTCTCTTATTCTTAAAATTTTGTGAGCCAATATTCAGCTAGATTGGTAGGGGAGAGGGGGCACATGTGAACAATTTTTACATTTTTGACTATTTCTCAAAATTGTTATGAGCTATTGAAACAAAAATTGATTTATATGAATATTTACACATTGTTTGTTCTTTTGGTGAAGCTTTTGTATGCATTTATCAAGAATTTCTAATTGATATCATCATTCTAAAAATTGTCTAAATTTGTTCACATGTGCCCCGGTGGAGGGGTAGTTATGAACATACCTGGGGCACATGTGAACACATGCATAAATAAGAAAAAAAATAATTTTTGTGAATAAAAACTGTGATAAAAACTAATTAGATGCCCTCTTTCTAGTTGTGTGAATAAATAAGTAAATGTTTCAACACAGATACAAGAAATTATTCGTAAAATTATACACTAATATACCTACTCCTTTTGAGTCAAGCATAGCAAAACTACGTTACTTTTAAAATAAATTATTGAATTATTCTGTTATTGTGTTTTTACTTTTTTTCTAAATGTTATGCAATGTGTATAACAAAATTGTGCATCATCGTTTTAAAAATTGGTAAAATTGCAATACAAAAAATTGGTGATGATTATCACAGTAGGGGAGAGGGGGGTACCTTTGAACACTGTAAATATTTTCCTTTAAATAAATTATATTTTTTAAATATATGCGGCAGCACAGTACTATTGATCTAATGTAACAAGAATACAAAGCTTTACTATTTTGCATGCACACTACTGTCTAACAAGGAGAAGGCCAACCTTATTAATCAAAGATTTTGATTATTTTAATATATATTGTAGGGTAGAAATCCCTTAGTGTCAGGTTCAACGGATTTTATCCAACGCTCCTTAGTTCTTGAGAAATTGGGGGGTCTAATAATAGTACACAACTTAAATACTTACTTTGCAACCGCAATGACAGGTTGGCCATAGCTCAGTTGGTATGGCATTTGCCTGCTGATCCGTGGGCCCCAGGTCGATACCTGAATGCACTACATTTGTTTTTCTCATTTTTTGTTTTATAAATATACTTGTAAGTATATCATAAATCTGTTAATCTTTTAAAAATCACTTTTAAAATGTATTTCATATATTCTTTATCGATGCAATGATATTGAGCAATTTTGTCAATTCATGATTTTAAAGAAACATCATTTACGCATTGCATTAACAAAGGAAGTCAATGCGATAATACTATTATTCTGTTTTTAAAGTAACAAGCATAATTATATTGAAAATTAGCATCAGAATTAAATTACAACCGTTTTTTTGCATATTAAAGATTTTGAAATTTGTAATACGTATGCTTGCGCTTTCAATTATTTTGCTTTAACCTTTATCTTCTTTCTGCTTTATTTTTTATTTTATTTTATCATAACTAGATGGCACCACAACAGATTTTGTCACGATTTTGGAATTTTTATCATTCAATAATAGATCCAATGTCTTTTTAAACCTCTTTAAAAAATGAGAAATAATAGTTTAAAAATAAAAAATCATAAACTGAAGTTTGTAAACATTATAATTAATGTATAATATTAAAATTTGTAATTGAAATTATTAAATTATAATTACAAGTATATTTATAAAACAAAAAATGAGAAAAACAAATGTAGCGCGTTCAGGTACCGAACCCGGACCTGCAGATCAGCCAGCGAATGCCGTACCAACTGAGCTACGACCAACCTATCATTGCAGTTGCAATGTAAGTATTTAAGTTGTGTAGTATTATTAGACCCCCCGGTTTCTCAAGAACTAAGAAGCGTTGGATAAAATCCTTTTAACCTGACACTAAGGGCACTACCCTACAACATATATTAAAATAATCAAAATCTGTGATTAACAAGGTTGGCCCTCTCCTTGTAAGCAAGATATGTATGTTTTGCTTTCTTGAATCTAAACTTAACAAAATAAAGTTGTAACCTTTTTATTGATAATCTTATATCCCTAATATTATAATTTACCATTTAATACCTAAATAAAGATGTTAGCTTAAACTTATAAGATTTGTTTTATTCAAATTCTCAAACCTAATTGAGTAAATAGTTGTAATGCTAAACTCCATGTGATGAGGCACCATTGAACGGAAAAGTTGGGGCACCATTGAACAATTAAAACTATAAAGTAAAGAGTTATAGATGTATCTAAATATTATTGTTGAAAAAATTTTTTGATATGAAAATTAATAGATTAATTAAGTGTTATTGCACTTAATATTAAAGTTGTACTGATGCTGGGCTTCAATTACAGGCAAATTCAGGACACACAACAATAATTCATGATTTAGCAGATTTGTCTAACAAATTTACTGTTTCATTTACAGTGGTAAACATTATTTCACGATTTCATAAAAGAGGGTTTTATCCATTTTCTATAACAATTGGAATGAAAATTATTTCATTTTAGTCCAATTTCATGCAAAAAGAATTCTTCATTACATTGGTCAGATTAAATTGCTTAATACCAGGTTTCTTCGTAAAAAAATAACATACGATATATTTTCCAGACGCATCAGATATCAATTTGGAGGGATTTTAAGGATATTATATAAAAAAGTTGCCACAATTAAACATAATTGGAGGGATCCCCCGTTCTGTCCCAACAATGTGCTTTGATGGATACAAATTTGGTTAAATAAAAAATTAGTAATTTCAGTTAAATGTAATTATGTAATTTTATTCTTATTATTTTATATTTTGGAAAGATCCGCAGTTTTCAATAAAAACTGTCAATATTTTCATATTTTGTTTATTTGTTCAAAGGTGTCCCTAGCTTGTTCAAAGGTACCCCTACACGGGGCAGGTTTGAACAGAAAACTTTCAGCTTTTTAAAGCCTCACAGCATATTTAATTTATCTGAAAAAATGTAATTTTTATTTCATATGATGCAAAATTACATTCTTTCTCTCACAAAATATTTAAAATTCAATAAATATAATTCAAGTAAGAAATATGTGGATTTTTTAAAAAAATGTTCAAAGGTGCCCCCCTCTCCCCTACTACTTATCACATTTTTTGGCCAAGTAAATTTTACTTTCATAAAATAAAATAATTACAAATACTTTAATATGGGTTAAGAAAAAATATTTACGTTTAAAACTGGAAATTATTAAAAAATAACTAATAAACATATATATTTTTTTTTTTTTTTACAGAAAGTCACCACTTTTAATTGTAATCTAACTTCCAGTAAATTAAAACTGTGAAGTAATCCTAAAAACGTTGAATTTATAGCTCAGTGTTTGACAGGATTAATTAAATTTTAAAAAACAAAAACAAAATGCATTCACAGACTTAAAAAATACACTTATGAACTGTTCACATCTGCCCCCATATGTTCTGTTCACAAGTGCCCCATCTACCAACTTAAGTCTAACTTAAAAAAAAAAGATATTTTTAATTGAAATAACAAAACAAAACTTTTTGTAGACTGACTTAATGCCACTATAGAATGCAATGCTGATATTCTACTTTAAAAAGTGCCTTGAATGAATTTTTACTTCAATAACTTTGAAGAGTTTTTTACTTCACATCTTCTAAAACAAACAAATTACAACTACCAGAAATCAAAATGGCCTATTGTTCTGAAAATTCAGTCAAAAGATGGTACCAGAACTAGAGATCTGCATGGGCCGGCCTCGGGCCAATTTTCATTCACGGCACTTGGGCTCCATTCTTCTCGGGCCGGGCCCAGGCCATACTTTATTTCTAAGGCTCGGGCCGGGATAGACCTAACTTATTTTTTCTGTACAGAGTCGGGATTGGTTTCATTCCTAGTCTTCACGGCCCAAGCTTTTCAGCCCTAGTTTTGACTCAGCCCGTATGAGAATCATTGTATCAGCTTGGCCAGATCCATTCAAAAATCAGTCAAATTAGGCCTGGCCCAAAATTTTTTGCAAAAAATGCATGCATTTTTAAATTGCTATTATTCTACACTTATACATTAAAATTTTTTCTTTTTAAAGAATAGTATATTTCTACGCTTATTAAAATATAGCTAAATTAAAATATAGTAATACGTGTGAAAAGGGACCTGCCTATGACGGAACCCTGTTTTAAACTGAAAAACGTGTTGATCCATGCAAAATTAATATACTAATACGTAAGAAAATAATATATGATACATTTACACTTGCTAAGAATGGAACTTATCTATAACGCATTTTTTTTTCTTTTCTACGCAATTCCGTCTTAGAAGATTTTACTGTATAGAATTTTTCAGATTTTTGGCATACATGGAATACATGTATGTTAATGCATGGAATACGGATTAACAATATTAATGATAACCTAAACATTTACATACAAGAAATAGAGATTCGTTAAAAAAATAAATATCGCAGTCTGTGTCACTTCTTTAAAAATGAAGATTATAAACATGAGAAAAAAAAGTTAAGATAAAAATTTTTGGTCAGAGCTATCTCGTACGAGACAAATTTTTAACCAAATCGACGTAAAAATCAATGTTTTGTAAAAAATTCACTCAGGCTGGGTTTTTTTTTTCTCGGGCCGATATTTTAACTTTTTTCCGCGCTGGGCTTGGGCCGAACTTTTAATATTTTTAGTGGGCCGGGCCGGGCCAATATTACTTTTTCTACGGGCTGGGCCGGGCTGAATTTTTTTTTTTATGAGTCGGGCCGGGCCCTGGCCTGGAAATTTTGCCCCGTGCAGACCTCTAACCAGAACTACCATCAGTTGGTAATTTTTTGAATTTTTTTATTTCAAATTAACCAAGTGAAATATCTACTGTTCACATGTGCCCCCCTCTCCCCTATATATTAAGTTATATTTCAGTTTCTTCAATCTGTATGGCAATTACAACAACCAATCTAATCGAGTTCAGATAAACAGAGACAACATCTAGATTAATTACTGCATTTTGTGGAATTCTACAAATATTTTGATGTAGAATCTGAATCTACACTGTGCCAAAAGTAATCTGTAGCGTGCCGCATATGGCACGCATGTCATAGGTTCGCCGTCCCTGGTCTAGGGTTTAAAATTTGGAGATTTTTAAACCTATTAATGGGCCATTCCATATCACGTGTGAAACGGCTTTTCTACATGCTACTGCTGTTTTAACAATGCTATTGTATCCTCAAATTAAAATGACTGTGCTAATATGAAAATATAAGAACTAATGCAAAAAAAAAAAAAAAAGCTTTATATTTAGTAGGAACCAGACTGAGGATTAGTGGCTAGACATTAATACTTATGTTAGGTTTTAAAGTATACCGTCCAACTAGTGATGCCACTATACCATGCTTTTCGTGATTTGCATGAGAGCTATTTCTTGGTATCTCTAAAATGGAATTGCACCCAGTGTCTAATTTGTGCCAAAAACTCCCCGAAGTTCATCTCTGGTACTACTTTATTTTTAGTTATTTTTTAAAAGTTCTGCAACAACACCGAGATACAGTAAATGCAGAATTATGTGTACTTTGACAGGAATAGCATGAATTTACTAGCCGAATGAAATCAACTGAAGAATGAGAAATAAATTGCGTTTTTGGAGAAAAATTATAATTTTTTAAATAAATTTACTAGTTCGTGCTTTCTACTAAGTGTAAATGAAAGTTAGGAATTTTCTATAATCAAGGTCCATTCCAAATTAACAAATTGAAACAAAAATTTTTTGGGAAAACTTGAGTTAGGTGGGATTTCTAAGATAAATATTGAATGCTTATACAAAAGTGTATATATATATATATATATATATATATAACTATTTTTATACTTCTTTTATCTTTTTCTAGTTGTTAAATAATGTCAAGAATAACTGCCCTTAATGGACCATCAGCTTTAGAAAATGTTTGTTTAGAACAAAATGTGAAAGAAACCTCCAATAATATGTCCTCTACTACCGAGAATCAAGATTCTGATTATTCTGGTTCTGCATCTCATATGGCAGGAACCTATTGTACGAGTAAAATACCCATGCAGCGCACCATCACACCACCATCTTCACTGCCTGGAACAGCATCTTGGGAATCGAATGCACCAGGTAATCTACTTTGTCTTATTATTGATGCTGACCTTCTCTTCCCAATGTGTGTACTGAATTTGAAGTAGAGTTCAAAACAAGGGCATCACTAGAGGCGGGGGTGTCAGGAGAGGCATACCTGGCCCTCCCGTCAGAGTCAAAATTCGATTATAGTTGTGGAAAATATTTTGTGTGGAAAATTATTCCCAAGCATTTTTCATTTCTATTTTTTCATTAAACAATTTGTAAAGTCTACCTGAACTCGACAGCACGATATTTTCTTTTCTTTTGCCGCCTTTCGGCGTTTGTTTACGTTTTTACTGCCACGGTTGCATGGTTGCGTATCGCGTTTCGGTCGTGGACCGTATACGGCAATTTTACTTGCGATCGCATTCGCTAGTATTCATTCATTTTTTTTAAGATAAGTATTTAAATTTAATTAACATGTAAAATCATCTTTTTAAGTCATTTTTATATTAAAGTAATTTTTCTAAAGTCATCGTAATATTTATTAAATGTTATTCAAATTATAAGTAAATGTTAAATATCTTCCGACTTATGCAAATTGCATAGTCGATTCTGATTGGTCGATAGGTTTTCGTCCTGATTTAAAGGGACAGCGATTTCATTTTTTCTGTGTGTGAGGTGTGCGATGTCTGATGGCTGACTTATGGTACTATCTGGTATGTTTTATGAAGTGTCAGCGAATATGTATGGTATATGGCTGAATACCAATATAATTGTGAGAACTTAAAATTTATTAAGCATAATGGTTTAGTTTGAAGACGTTTCATCGAAAAATTGTTAATTAAATCGGCGATAGAGTTGTGGATAATATATTTCAAGTTACTTATGTCGTCGAATAATACAGTGCTCTCGAGTTTGGGTAGACTATCGTCGCAAGTGTCCATTAATTTAATCCAAGAACGAAGTCACGTTCATGTACTGCAAGCACCAATAAATGAAACCTTCTTCTGTTCATCATTTTGGCTCATTACTGTAAGTACATTTTACACTTACCTTATCCCTGAAACATCATATAATATATATAGGATTCATGAAGTTGCATATACTTCAACATATTCTTATTCAAAGTTATTATTTTAACTATATTTTCAAAGTTTCATATATAACTTAAACTAATTTGTCAAGTCACTCTGCTGAATTTTTTACGTGGGAGGGGCAAGCAACCAACACCCCCCCCCCCCCAGCACATTTTGATATTAGGATTTCGGATTTCGGCTCAAACTGATCTGCAGTTCGTGTCCCCAATTCTTGTGGGTCATGTCCAGCAACCCTCTTGACTCAACCTGACGGGTCGAGTTAATGCTCTTTTTTTTACGTACGTATGTATGTACGTAACACGATAACTCTTGATAGAAATGTCCAATTTGCTTCAAATTTTTTTCTGTGTTCATTCTGATAAGGCGTTCCCCTGATTAGTTTTGGGGGTTCATTGGTTAAGGATAAAGAGGGAAAAGGGGGCTGATCACCCCCCCCCCCCTTAATTTAGATAAATGGGTTTTTCATGCAGAATTATTCGATTTGCTCCAAATTTGGTATGCCGGTGTATTATGTTAAGGAGCTTCCCTGATTAAATTTGGAGGTTCATTAGTTGAGTATAAAGGGGGGGGAAAGGGAGGGTAGACCCCTCCTTAATTTAGATAAATGGGTTTTTCATGCAGAATTATTAGATTTGGTATACCGGTTTATTATGTTAAGAAGCTGCCTTGATTAGATTTGGAGGTTTATGGGTTAGTTTTAGAAGGGGAGGGGGGTAGTCTCCCTCTTAATTTAGATAAAAGGGTTTTTCATGCAGAATTATTCAATTTGCTTCAAATTTAATTTACCCCGGTTTATTCTGATATGGTGCTTCCTTCATTAGATTTGGAGGTTCATTGATTAAGTATAAAAGGACGAAAAGGGGGCAAGTTCCCTCCCCTTAATTTAGATAAATGGATTTTCATGCAGAATTATCCAATTTACTTTTTTTTTTCTATGTTCATTCTGATAAGGAGCTTTCCTGATTAGATTTGGAGGTTCATTAGTTAAGTATGAAGGGGGTTAGAACCCCCTTAATTTAGCGATATATTTTTTTTCATGCAGAATTATCTGATTTGCTTCAAATTTGGTATACTGGTTTATTATGTTAAGGAGCTTCCCTGATTAGATTTGGAGGTTCATTAGTTAAGTATAAAGGGGGAAAGGGGGGGTAGATCCCCTCTTTAATTTAGATAAATGGGTTTTTCATGCAGAATTATTAGATTTGCTCCAAATTTGGTGTACTAGTTTATTATGTTAAGAAGCTGCCTTGATTAGATTTGGAGGTTTATGGGTTAGGTTTAGAGGGGAGGAGGTAGTCTCCCTCTTAATTTAGTTAAAAGGGTTTTTCATGCAGAATTATTCGATTTGCTTCAAATTTAATATACCGGTTTATTCCGATATGGCGCTTCCTTCATTAGATTTGGAGGTTCATTGGTTAAGTACTAAAGAACGAAAAGGAGGGCAAGTCCCCTCCCCTTAATTTAGATAAATGGATTTTCATGCAGAATTATCCAATTTACTTTTTTTTTTAATGTTTATTCTGATAAGGAGCTTTCCTGATTAGATTTGGAGGTTCATTAGTTAAGTATAAAGGTGTTAGACCTCCCTTAATTTAGCGATATGTTTTTTTTTCATGCAGAGTTATCTGATTTGCTTCAAATTTTATATACTGGTTTATTATGTTAAGGAGCTTCTCTGATTAGATTTGGAGAGTATTGGTTAAGTATAAAGGGGGGGGGGGAAACGGGGATATTTCCCTTTCATTTATTTTTTGTATTCATTGAAATGTATAATATACAATTAGTGTGAATAACCTGTGAGCTCAATGCCATCAGTTTAACTGGCACTTATCTTTTTATTGCTATTAACCGATGTGGGTTATGAGGCATAGTGCTTTATGTATTCAGTTCTGTATTGTCCTTGTTTCAAACTTTACTGTTGAATTTAGTGTCATTTTGCCCCAGATTTTCAATGTTTCTCTTATTTTAGCTCTGCCAAGCTGCCCATACCTGGAGCTTTCAGATAAATATTATTTATGAAATATAAAAAGTTCAAAGAGGAAGGTGAGCAGGGGTGCAGAAAATATTTCTACCCTAAATATTTCCCCCAATCTGCATGAAAATTTCCCCAAAATTTTACAGTATGTTACAGCACTTTGTTTTTTTCGCAATCTTTTGTCAAGTTTTGTGGTTATTTCATTTTCCTTTTGATGGAATTTGCAGTTATTTCTCCCTCTTTTGATGAAATTTGCAGTTGTTTTGCCATTTTTTGATAAAATTTGCGGTTGTTTTGCGATAATTTCACAAAATTTGCAGTTCTTTCGTGATCTTTTGACGAAATTTGCGGGGCTTTTTGCGATCTATTTACGAAAATTGTGGTTTTTTTATATCTTTTAATGATATTTGCAGGTTTTTTGCGATATTTTAACGAAATTTGCGTTTTTTGTGATCTTTTAACAAAATTTGTGGGTTTTTTGCAATTTTTTTACAAAATTTGAAGTTATTTCGCCTCGTTTGATGAAATTTGCAGTTATTTCGCCCCTTTGACAAAATGTGCGTTCATTTCGCGATCTTTTGATGAAATTAGTGAGTTTTTTTCGTGTTCCTTAGACGAAATTCGCAGTTATTTTGCCCCTTTTGATGAAATTCACTGTTTCACAATCTTTTGACGAAATTTGCGGTTTCGCAATCTTTTGACAAAATTTGTTGTTGGTTCATGATCTTTTGATGAAATTTGTGTTTTTTTCGTGATCTTTTGACGAAATGTGTGTTTATTTGGCGATCTTTTGACAAAATCGCGTTCATTTCGTGATCTTTTGACGAAACTTGCGTTTTTTTCATCATCTTTTGAAGAAATTTGCGATTTTTTCATGATCATTTGACGAAATTTTCGATTCTCTCGCGATCTTTGGACGAAATTTGTGGTTCTTTTGAAATATTTTGATGAAATTCGCGTTTTTTTTTTTTGCGTTCTTTTGACAAAATTTGCGGTTATTTTGCGATCTTGTGGAGAAATATGTGTTTTTTCTGTAATTCTTGGAGTCCGAATTTCCAGATTGATAATTTTTTTAAATTTTCGGAACTGAATGCCTTAAATTTCCGGAAAATTCAGAACAGAATCGCCCCTGATATACGTTACATATTATTCTCAGATCGATTTTGTGAAGGTGCCATACGGCTATTTTTATTTGTAGAGAAATTTTTCTATCTCAAGGAATTATGGAATTCGTTGTTTTAAAATTGAAATCAATTGTATATATTTCTGCAAAATTTCCCCAGGTGGTTAAAATATCCCCCGATCCTAGATCGCCGGATCGGACATATTCTGCACCCCTAAAGGAGAGTGAATTTCGGGGGGCGCGAGAGTGGACTGAGGGGCTGGGGTTAGTTTTCAAATTTTTACCAAACCTCTCCTGTTACATATAATCGGAAAGTCCTTTGACCACTCTTTCATATTATGAACCTTTCTCCTCCCGGAGTTGAATTCTGGGAGGGTGGCTGGGAAGGGAGTGGTGAGGGGGTAAATTTTTTTAAATTGTAGCGATTTCTACAATAAGTATCATTAAATGAGGTTTTTTGATGGAGCTCTCCGATAAATATTATTTATTAAATATAAAATTTTAAAAGTGGGGCTGCGTGATTTCCGGGTATATTCTGGGAAGAAAGAGTGAAACCACGTGGGAGGGGTAGATTTCAAACTTTTTTTGGACTCATCATGTGATATATCATCAGAAAGTTTTCGGACCCATCTTAATTATCCACTCTTTCATATTATGAAACTTTCTTCTTCCCTCCCTAGTTTGGTGTCCCGAGAGAGGCATTTTTCGAACTTTTTTGAAATCGTAGTGTTTTTAAACATTTTAGATCAGATTTTTTTACGGAGCCCTCCGATAAATAATTTATAATATATGAAAATTTCAAAGAGAGGGATGGGCAGGATGTATTTCGGGGGGCAATATAATTGGAATCCTGGGAGTTGGGACTCTTTTCTATCTTTTGCTGACACCCCTCATGTGATATATCATTGGAAAGCTCTCTGACTACTATTTCATTTTATATATCGCCCATGCCCCTCCCCTTATTTTGCCCCCGCATGGGGGCACTTTTCTAAATTTAGCCGACACCCCTCATGTGACATATCATTGGAAAGTCCTGTGACCACTTATTCATATTATGCACTTTCCTTGCCCCTCCCCCCTACTTTGCTCCCCGCGGGGGTTCGTTTAATGTATTCCAGTCGAAGGCTTTCTAAAAATGGGGAAATTAAAGATCCAATCTCAAATGATGTAGAAAAATCAATAAAAAGTTCATGTTTTTGCCACTAGGGGGTGCTCTTGATTCTTATTTCTTTGGCCATTTTGGTGCTAATTGCCGAAAAATTCTAATTTTTGATACTTAAACTCCCCTTACTGCTTCATAGCTACTCGCGTTTTTTCAACTTTTTTCAACCAGGCGATATGACTTTTCCAGTCTTGTGGCTCCATTATAGCCTCCTTTTGGTTTGTTGTTTTTTTATTCCATCTGTTTTCAGTCGCCCTATATTTAATAAAATCTGCCTTATATATATGTAAAAACAATGATTTCAATAATCGATTGTAGAACATCTCTTTTGTAGATTCTCGAAAGTAATTGATGACTGTATCGATTGTGTATATTTTACGATGACGATTTCTTTCGATTGGTAAATTTTAGAGAATCGTCCATCACTAAGCCCTATCACTACTATGAAATTGTCGGCCAGAATAATAGCTAAGTTTTCCAACAACTATTTTTAGCTTCTTTGGTTATAATCAATTGTAAAGCATCTCGATTGTAGATTCTAGAAATTAATCGATGGCTGTATCGATTGTGATTTTTTACGATGACGATTTTTCTTGATTGTCGAATTCTCAAGAATCGACCATCACTAATATATACTTTCTTGTTTTTTACAAGATATATATTCTTGGATTGGTTTTTCATTTAAACAATTCCTGGAGGAATATAGATCACCACTATGAATACTTTATTGCTTAAATATGTCTGAGCTGTATTTTTTTAAGACCTTTCACTAATCGTTGTTGATCAACTATTATGAATATGAGAAATGTGCTGCAATGGTATTTAATATAGTTTTCCAGTAATGTGTTTCAAGTGAATGTAAGATTATTTCTTTTCCGAGATAAGCTTAATTAATTACAATGCCTTTAACAAGTCCTAGGGTAAATATATCAAAGCCATATACATCTTTATTTAATTTAAATATGTGGTCTCTTTTGTAATGATTAATAAATACTAAATATATATATTATGAAAGTTAAGGTTATTCTTATCGTTTGTTTTCGGTTTTTAATAAATATGTTTTGTTAACTTTTAACTGGTCATTTATTTTTGCTTCTACCACCACATTTATATTTTTAAAGTTTATAAATTAGAATTACAAATGAAAATTAATTGATTTTTAATTAAAAATAAATCTTTAAATCCTTTATTAAAGTTATTTTTCAGATCATGTCAGGTTATGTCAAAAAGTCAGCCATATACGCTTTTGCTGTAAAGCAACTCTGCTACCTTTATTTCTATTTTTGGCCATTACTTTGATAATGGCTAACAGTCACGATCCATCTGACCAATGAGTGCAAAGTGATGTGGGTTTCAATAGGTAAGGGGGTTAAGCCATGTTTGTTTACTTCTTAATATTATTGCATAAACATAGAATAGAGAAGGACTTCTAACGGAATAGGTTTTAGATGAAGAAAAACCTGTCTTGAAAAATGTGTGAAATAGGTGGCACTATATGAAGCACGGTTATATTTAGTTCGTCTGCTTCAATATGCTTTACCTCTTCATCTGCTTCAATATGCTCTATGCTCAATCTCTTTGATCATTGAGACTAGCCAATGAACATTGTCTGCTAGAGGCGCTGGTATGTATGCAGTTCTATTCAATGCCGTTGCCATATTTAAATCCAAAGTTACGACACTATATTAGCACTTTCGTTAGAAGTTCTTATCTATTTTTATGTTCATGTCTTATTGTTACTGAGCGAGCAGAGGTTTGGTAGTAAGATTAAAAAGCTAATGAAGGATTAAGTGTTTAATTTCGTCTTTTATTTATCGATTTATATTTAATTATTGCTCTGAAAACGAAATATGCGTTGTCTTTTCACCATCTTTTTCAGATTTTGTTTGATAATACGATAGTATCATTAGTTAAAGAAAGTTTCATGCTTAATGCTCAGCATGTTGTTTTGAATTCACAATTTGCCAGGAGATATAGTAAAGACCAAAGTCATAGATAATGTACAACCCATTAAAAAAAGTTTTAATTAAATGTTAATGAAATTGATCAAAGAATCATTCACGTGAAATATTTCTTTTGTCACTTTTACCAGATCATAGATACCATTAAATGTTTCAGACCATGCAGCAATCTTATTTATAAAGATATTCCCGGATATGCTATAGTAAAACATATTATGCACAAGGCCAAAAACAACAACAATTGTGTATGAAATGGCCAAAAAAATCGAAATATCTGCGCATGGCAGTGTTTCCCATTGAAGGTATTTTTAGTAACCATCTACTCTTCTGGTGACTTATTATGTTAAAAATTAATTTTTAATGAATGCTAGTGTTGTTAGAGAGCAAAGTTTAAAAAGTAAAAAAGATAAAAATTATGTTTTCATAATTTTTTGTTTATAGTACAGTAAACTTCCTAAAATCTGCAAACGCTTAAGATCCTCATATCATTTTAGATGCAAATAGTGAAACTTACAGTTACGTTGCAGGAACAAAATTCAAGATGGTGCTGAAATCAGCAGCAATCACAATTTTTTTTTTTTTTACTAATTTTTTTTGTTAATCATGCTTTTTTGACTATTACAGCTGATTACTTACTAAATAAAATGCTTTTGATTTTTATGTATACTAGCTGACCCGCCCGGCGTTGCCCGGGCCCATAATATTCTTAAATGAATCTGAAATTTTTTATCGCAGATCCGTACAGAGGGGACGGTGCAAATTACCAGGGCCCGACTCTTGTTCAGTTCAAAAGTTGTGTAAAGTCAAAGGTTAAGATTTTTAATTTTTATATGTCTCATACTTTAAACTTTTTTATTCTAAATTAACTGATGAATTTAATTAAAATGTAATTATATTTTCAAAAATTTAATTTTTTATTTAAAATCTTTATATCAAAAAGCAATTACAAATACAGCATAAAGTGTAATGCTGAAAAAGAAATAATAAAATTGTAAGCAAATATTACTATATAGATTTTTAAGAAAAGTACCATCCAGCAAATTTATTTTCTAATAGAATAAAGCCTGTTTATAACGGAATCCTGCAATAAACGAAAAAAAAAAGTTCCAGCTCTCCCCCCCCCCCCCCCAAAAAAAAAATGCTATTATGCGTTGTTCAATTTAATGACCTGCATAAAACGGAATTTATCACTGGTCGTTTTCGTTTACGTCTAAGCAGGTTTTATTGTATCTTACTTTTGAGGGGGCCCGTAATAATATTCTTAAATGAACCTGAAATCCGTATCGCAGGTCCGTACAAAATTACTTTTTACGTCATGACAACATTTTGTAAACTTCTTGCTGCTGTTTAATTCGCATTTCCAATACAGTGCTTTGCATAAATTGCACGTTTCACCCACAGTTATGCATGCCCCGGAACGTTTAAATTAGTAATTTGGATTTCAGTAGCAACTCGTGCATGCTACAGTTATTAAGCCTATTTTGCCGATTGCTTAACGGCGTTCTTGACAATTCTATTTGGATTTCGAATCTATTTCGATTCGACTCTAATTCGGCTTCTTCTTCACTTTCAAGCATTCACCGAGATTTTTTACGGGCATTTCAAATGATATTTTGAAGCTACATAATTGCAGCGAAAGATATTCCACAGAAAACGCGAAACGTAAATAACAACAAACCCGATCGCCCTAAATCCTGCCAAGGACTCTTACACAATAACCAATCAGATGCGTTTCTCGGGCGTTGCCATTAAACAATAACAAATAATCGCGATTTCTGTGCCACGTACGTTAGCGTAATATATATATAGATTAGCATATATATCTATAGCAAAAATTTCACCATATTGAAAGTCCTACACAATATTCGCAAGTGTAAACTGTAACTGAATTGTTTGTTTATTTTTCTTGCATTTGTTTCTTAGGGTTTCAATTTTTATTTTTATTTTTTCTATATTACGTATGCATTTTAATATTAATTCTGGTTAATGTGACCGAACTCAATTTTTTCATGAAGAAAATATGAATTTATTTCAGAAAAAATCAAGATGCTGCTAATAATATCAATGGTGATTGTGATCTTTCTCCAAGGCATTTTTTAATCAATCAAGCTTTTTCGTTTATTAAACCTTAATAAGAATGACATTAAATTTCATTATTTTATGAATATGGTCTAAATTATATTCTTATCTAAGATAAAAATATGACCTAACAGTAACTTTCGAACAATAAATGTAACTGTTAAAGTCATATTGTTTATATTTACTTTTTTGTGTTCGTTTTGGTTTTAATCTGTAATGAATTTTTTTTTTTTATAATTTTGTACATAATTCTGCTTGATATGGCTGAGTCCAGTATTTCTAATGATAAAAAAAAGGAAAAGAAAGCTTATCAGTTCAGAGCTTATTTGGGAAGGGGGGGGCTTATAATGATTCCTTCTTAAAATACACTTTTTATCAATAATTTAAAAGTAAAATACAAAGGTGAGAATCTTCTATTTTTTGGCAGATTTCCACTTTAAACAAAAGAATTGGCAAATACTCCTGAAGACACCCCCCCCCCCTTCTACGCACACACCTGACAAAAAATTTTAAATCTTTAAAAATCTTTTTGTTTTCAAATTTTTCTTGGTTATTTGTTATTTTATTGTAACAATAAAATAAATAATCAATCATCTAACTTTCCCTCCCCAAAATTACTGCTTCCCCTTTTGCCCCTCATATGGTACCAAACATGCATAGTTTAGTCTTTATAACCCTTTAATTATAAATTTCTTTTCTGACCTATTTAATACGCTATAGTAGCAATAAATAAATAATCTATCTCCTAAATTATAAACTCCTCCCAAAATCTCTGCTTCTGTTGCCCGACCCTCATCTCATGAAGATCCCCCCCCCCCCACACACACACACATCTCGTACAGTTTAAAATCTTTAAAATTCTGTAATTTTTTTCTTTTATTTGTAATTTTGTTGTAACAATATTTGAATAACCATCAAAAATATTTCCTCCTTTTTCTTTTCCCACTGCCCTCCTCCCAGCACACACAGTTTAAAATCTTAAATTATTTTTCCCCTATTTATAACTTTTTTGTAACAATAATTCAATAATCATATAAATTACTTATCTTCTTCTCCCCTTCCCCAGCAAACATCCCACTTCTGCCCCCCTCCACACAGCATACAAACTTTAGACTCTTTAAAACTCTATTAAAAAAAAAGCTGTATTGTTACTTTGTAGAAACAATAAATAAATAATCATCTAACTCTCCTTTTAAATTTCCATTCTCTCTCCCTGATAAAGGGATGAATTTCTAAACGTGTGGGAAAGGGGGATTCCTCTTTTTCTAATTTGACTGTTCTCACCCCTGATAGTGTGTTAATGGTGGAGGGGGAGGGGGGATGGTGGTGTAAAGTTATTTTATAAAACATATTTGTTTTAAAATGTTAAATATAATTTTTTTTTTCTGTGGTAAACATTATGCCTCTGTTTATCTTAGGTTAGTGTTTGTTTTTATTTATTTATTTATCTTTTCCAGCTAATACATCTGTTGAATTAACTAGTCCCAATTCTGCCTTAAACGGTGATGAAAGCAAAGCCCAAGTTGCAAAGCCTTCTCAATCCAAAATTGACTCAATTAAACAGTGGAGTATATCAACATATAAATGCACCAGGCAGATTTTATCTGAGAAACTAGGAAAGGTAAGAATATTTTTCTCCATGCCTCTTCATTTGAGTGGAGCTGCTACAAATAATTGGGCTCTCATAAAGACTATCTGAAAATTCTATCTTACTAAGAAAATATTCAAATTTAAAAAAAAGTCAAATTCGGATATCTCTTTAAAAATGATTGTATATGAAAATATAAGCTTCTAAGAATTTTAACTTTATTTTTATTAATAATTAAGATATTTTTGTTTTGTATTTGTGCTGATATAGCATTTTGTTTGCATTAGAAAATAAATAAAAAATGATATATACAGTATAACATCTTTAATCCGGACATTTCGGTACATTTATTCGTTTTTATTTTCAATTAAAGATAATAGATGGCACCATAGTACATATGTGAATAAATTTCCAAAAATTATTAAGAAAAATGAAAAGACTGCCTAATTTACTACTTTTTTTTGGTTTTAAAGTTGTAAGAATTTTCTAAATTATTATGTACTAATTAATATAGGTGTCTTTTATTAATATTAATTTGTAAAAATTCAGAATTCATGATAATTTTACAATTTTTCTTTTTTTAAAGATAAGAAGATGGTGCCAAAATATTGTACAATCGGATTTATTATTATTATTTCTTCTAAGTATTTAATTTGTGACTGACTTCGATATTTGTAGGTTCTATATATTTAATTTTTTATAACATTAGCCTTATGTACCACTATTTTAAATATGTTGATGTAATTATAAAGTTATTTTTTAAATTAATTGTAAGGCTTATTAAATTTTTACTTTAAATTTTTTTGGTTTTATAGTTTTTTTTCAATAATTTTCATGATATGTCTGTTATTCTTGTGTTTTGTTTTATTTATTGAGTATTTGTGAATCATAAATCGTAATTTTTAAAAAATCGTATGGTTATTGTTTATTGCAATTTACAACAGATGGCGACACTGCATAAAATATATATCATTATTTCAAAAATATATACATTTTATAGAATTTTGAATTGATTTTTCTCAAAGTTTTTCAATTATTTTAAATTACCAAGTTCTGTGCATTTTTGTATTGCCATATTAATGAAAGATATTAGTATTAATATTTATCTAAATGCATTCCAATTTCAAAACTTCTGTAATCCGGAATCGCTGTAATCGCGATGATTCCAGATTAAAGAAGTTATACTGTATTCTTTTCATAATGTTTTTCATCATCGTCATTTTTGTGTGTCTTGGAGTTATGGATTTAAGTGTGCATTGAAGTTAAAAAGGTTCAGAACACTGGATTAGATCAAACATTTCAATGTAATAACCCTTTCCACTTATATAAATTTGGCCATAAAGAAAGCATCTGTTAAAGAGAACTTCCCCTGCTTGAAATAAGTCATTCTTTCATCATTCACCAGTGAAAACTGTTACAAAGCCATTTTAGAGATCTCTATCTATTCTGGGTACTGTAGATCTATTGAGATCATCACACACACAGTGCACAAGGTAGCCATAATTAAACTGACAGTATTCAGCATGTTCTGTAGCACAATCTAATTGCGAGAATGAAGCCAAATTATATGATTAAACAAAGGATTGTGGGAAAAATTTGGTTCTAAAAGTCAATGCTTGGTTAATGTGTGGTTGCTGTGTAACAGAAGAACTTTTAAAAAATGCATAATCAATATTGAAATAAAATTACTTTTTATTTAGTACATTCAAGTGAGGTTTAATGTGTATTCCATTTTTGTAGAGCCACATATTGCATTTTGTGCACAGTATTCACAACTTCAGAAAATAATGTGTCTGTAGAAATCTAGGAATGTCTCGTACAGTCCGTGATACATTATCCTTTAGAGTAGCCAGGTTCGGGACATCTGTGAGATGAACCTTGGACTTTAGATAACCCCCATAGCCAAAAGTCGTATGGGGGACCGAGGTGGCCATGCAGGAACTAATGACTCTTTCTGTTGTAAACTTCTGTTGTAGCAGCTGCTATACTCACAAAGCAATGTGTGGAGGAGCTCCATCTTGCATGAAAACGATTTTCTCCATGCATTGTCCTTGCTGAAATGATGGACAAAGTTGTTACTAGTACTTAATTTAGAAAAATAATGCAAACTGAGTTTTCTAGTGAAACAGCAAGATTAGCTCTGAAAACAAACTTAAATATACTAAAAGCTTAACTAACCAGCATGTTTGGGACAAGCTGATTTCTGTATTCTTCAAATGTCTGGATAGTTGAGTGCTACAAAAGCATGAACAGAGAATGGAGGGAGGGGGAGGAAAATCTGTGTAATAATGAAGCAGGAAAACAATGTTTTTGCCTATTTTTCTATCAAAGTAAATCGCATAATTCTGTTTTTATTATTTTATAAATTGCATTTGACAAACCTTTTTTCCAAGTTAAAAAAATGCTTGGATATAATTTTTAATTGTTAAAAGATTTTTTAACATTGTAACATCTATAATGAGATATCTCATAAGAATTTCAACTTAACATTGTGTCTATGATGAGTAACAGATGCTGCTCTCGTTAGAAAAATTGTATGGAAATAATTGCCGTAAACATGTTGATTGTGAAAAATTAAAACTTATGTAAATATTTAAGCTGGCTTTGCATTATAAAACTATTTATGTGCTTATAAAATATTGAGCAAAAAAAAGGAAGACAGATATTGAATGGATGGGACTATACCAAAAACATACTCACCACATGAAATATTTTGGTCATCAGTGGCGACCTGATGACTGCATTTGTCGAGCCCTGGTTATATATATATTAGCGTGGTGCGAAAAAAGTCAAGTTGATATTTCTGAGTCGCTGTAGGGTGGAAAAGTTGCAATTGGTATATACAAGAAATCAAAAAAGAAAAAAATCTTCAAATCAGACTTTATCTTCCAGTTGCACAAACTGCCTAAAAATTCAAAACAATTCAAAATTTCCAATTTTTTCAGAATTAATTTTTTTTTTTATGTATATATATTTTTTATTGCTAAAGTAAAAAATATTTACAGATTGTACTGTTTAATAATAAAAAAAATTGCGTTTGGAGAATATCTTCAGATTGCTCAAGCTCAATAAAAATCGAGAAAAATTCAATTTTGAGTGATTTTGATGAATTAAGAAAATAATTACCTGAGATCTGTTTGCTGTCTGATGTTAACATTTGCATATAAATTGTGCAGCTCTTTGCTTATTTAGATATTTTATAATATTGGAATAACCCAGAACTCACCACGGGAGGTGGCTGCACTTTGAGTTCCACCCACACCCTTCCCTCCATCCAACCAATAAGGGTGTTTGCTATTTACATTGCTTAAATACATAATTTGTTATTTCATCTGTTTAAGTCTGACTTTTAGACGCAACTTTGTACTCCAATTTGGTGGTAAAGTCTAGTATTATGGACCTTGATTTCAGTGTGGCCCTGATGAATCTAGCTCTTGATTGGGGCTCACATATGATGCTTCTGTTACCAATTTGACGCACCGCTGGACAATTTGTGTGTGACAGGGAAATTTTTTAGCATCCTAGTGTGGGATATCACCTGATTGAAGGAAGGAATCTATTTCTTCATTGGCTACTCTCCGAAAAAGAGGTGGAGGTGACAATTTTGCTACATTCCAATGAATTAATTCTGTATAGTCTGCCGCATTGATTGTTTAAAGTAGGAGTGATAAAGTTTCTGATGCCTTTACCTTTTGAAACAGTCTGCCTGGCTTTTAACACTCTTCTTAGTCCTAGCTCTCTTATGTACCTCCTCTTATCAAGGACCATTGCCATCAGTAGGTTTTCTGGATGAGCAAAGAACAAGTTTTGTTCACACAGGGAATACCACTTTCTTCAGGTCGTCAGTCAAGTATCGAGATGTTTCTATTGCTCTGTACAGATGAATAGGCCCATCTGTAATGTACTTACTGCATTTTATTTCAAACCAAACTGGCATGTAAGATTTAAAAATAAATGCCACTATGACTTTTAAGACATCCGATGGGTTTTCCATGCTTACGTAAATTCGAAGGACTATTTGCACAAGTGAGCCATCTGGCATGTGAAATTGGGCCGGGGTCATGCTTTGATAAATCATTTGGAAAGTTGCCACTTTTAATTGCTTGACTTACGTCAAAAAGATATCTTTGGTCCTTGCTCAACAGTTGTCTGTCTACTTCTGGAATTTCACAATCAAGTAACTGAAAATTTATCACTGAGAGTTTTTCACAACCAATGCGATTTCGCCTAATTGGTCCACTAAATGATCTTGGACCAGTTGTTTCAGCATCTAAATGTTGAAAAGGATGGCGGAAAGGTAATTCAACAAAATGGAATAAACAAACAACCCACTGCAGTGGTCATTTGAGATGCACTTCAAGCTGTCTGATAGCACCACCTTTGCATCCAGTATTGGTATTTGTATCATCACAGCCTACCAAATCTAAGTATTCTAGTGAAACCTCTTGTTCAGTAAGACATGATACTACAGAAGTTACAGTGTCCTTAGCAGATCTGGAGTTTGGAGACATGTGGCCTAAATAAATTGAGCCAGGTTCTTTTATGATAGAATAGTGTTCCTCTTTAATAGTTCGATGAAACTGTTTAGAAAAAATCCTTTCTATAACTAGGGTATCGTCCTTTCTTCCGTCAAAATATATGCCATGTAGTTAGTTCATCTGAATCCAGTTGACTTTGTTGTAATTTTTTTCTAGTGCGACTCTTTCCCTTCTAATTTTGTATTGGTCAATGACCTGTTTCAGTTATTACACCAATATCTTCAAGCACACTCAATGTTATAGTAGCAGCTGCATGGTCAGATACCCCGTAGCGATTGCAATGTAAAGATGTAGATTGTAACTTCACTCTCATCTGCCATGGAAATTTCTTCTTAGAGCTGCTAGGCTGGTATCGGTCACAGTCATCAGATTCTACATCTACGTTGGCATTAAAACTCCACTGTATTTCATCTAAATGCTCAGGTTCTTTTATTTCAGCTTCAACAGGTTTGGAAGGCTGCCTTTTTAATGTATAATTACGTCTTCCAAGTATAGTGTTCAGTTTTTTTTGTCTCCTCTTGATCTGTGTAACCGATTTTTACCATTCCAAACTTTCTCCGGAGGTAGATAAATCTATGCTCAATAACTGGAATTTTGTTAGGTTTTTCACACGTACAGTTAATCTGAATCTGACATTCACACACATCTAGAGTCTTTTTACTGGAACAATACAAATTCACATTTGCTGTCTGAGATATCAAACAGTTAAGTTCCTTGTTGTTTTAATTCATCAACCTTTTTTTTTTATATAAAGTTTGGGTTTTCCTTGTCTCGAATGTAAGATTCTATTAGTTTACGATACTTATCATAGTAGGCATACTGTAGGGATTGACGCCTCCTCATAAATATATTTTACTTTTTGTGCCACTGCATTGCTGACAGATGAGAAACAAACTTTAATGTTGTTGAACTTACTTGCTAATGCAAACCTCTCCTCAAAGCACATTCTCGTGTGTTGGAAGAATGTTTGGCAGAAAGTCTTTTGGATGACTGAATATAGGACACTGAAAAGATTGTCTAGTAATTTTCTTGGCCAACGACATACCCATTTCACTAGTTAATGTAGTTAAAATAATACAATACACTAAATTCGCAAACAAAATCCACTCACATGCTCACTCAAGCGTAACAGCCTGACAACTGTTACAAAATGGTTCGCCGTGGAAGTGGACACTGTTAGGAATATTTAATGTCCATATCCTAGTGTCCCATCACTCTATGATAACTTTATTCTGAACTCTGACTTATATTTCTATCTTTATTTTTGTTTAGTTTAATCTCATATTAGCTTTTCAATTATCACAGCTTTTGCTTTGTTTACAGTAGTTATCTTTTACTTTTATTTTAAAGAAAAGAAAAATAAATGACTTTATTTTTACTTACAGTTATTAAAATAGCAATTCCATTAGATACCCCATTTCTCTTCTGTTCTTATTATCGTATTGCTTTAACTACTGGCTAAAATGATTTCTATCGATCGCAGCATTTATTTCCATGCATACAGTTTTCAAAACACGCGGCTTACTGAGGGATTCCAACAGGTGACGACAGATGGCATTGCCTGTCTGTCTTCTCCTGTGTTTCTCTCGCGTGATAGGGCATTGCCCATTGTCTCTTTCCTGAATCTTTGAAATCGGAAGTGACGTTACGTGCTGGAAATGAGGCTGCGTAATGATCTGCATTTAATCATGTATATATTCTGTCGTTCTCATGAGTTCTTTAGCTTCGATTTCATAAACCATTTGTGTTGTTGGTTTCCACTCAGAATGCCTGTCTTGTTAGTGAAGAAACAAAATAAGTTTATAAAGTCTTTTAAATTAACGAGATATAGTTAATCGGGTTTTTAATCTTTGTTGTTTTGAAGATGTAGTCATATAGTGAAATATCCTTTTTTTTTACTGTGAAAGTGCAAAGTTACCTCTAAGTGGTTTTCAAGAAATGAAGTTATCATATCTGCGTTATTTCATCATCGTTCATTTTAGTTAAGTCCAGGGCTCGAAATGTACCGGAGCAAACCGGAATGATGTTCCGGTTCATGAAATTGTGACAAATATTGTTCTGGTTCGTGAAAGTATGGAAAATAGTGTTCCGGTTCGTGAAAGTATGGAAAATATTTTTCAGGTTCGTGGAATTATTAAAAATATTATTACAGTTTCATACATATAGCTTACCATGCTCTCTGTAATGTTTTTTTTTCTAATTATTTAGAATTTTGAATGCATTTTTTTAAATTGTTTTTTCTACGGTTAAATATAAATTTGCTATACGGTAAAGTCCTGATTATCCGGGTTAATATGGACTAAGCTCACCTCCAATAAAATAAAAAACTCGTATATACCGGATTTACACAAATCGTCACCCACTAAGGAGATGAAATATAAATTTTCTCTTCATTCATTCATTTTTATGGTATTAGTAACATTTCTTTGATGTACATTTCCGTTACTTTTAAGAAAAACGGGGGATTAAATTGTTTTTTTTTTCAATCGAACTTATACCTTTGGAATGGATGCTTTTCTTCTGATGGACTTATAGCTTCCATTATTATGAAACAGCTATTATAAATGAAGTGTTAGGTGAAGATGAAAGAGCAGCCGTAAAAAGTTAGAACTCTGATTTTCTGGTTAGAAGGGAAAAAAATGGCCATAATTTTTTTTGAAAAAAATAATTATGGCCATTTCTTTTCCCCTTCCAACCGGAAAATCAGAGTTCTAACTTTTTACAACTGCTCTTTCATCTTCATCTAACACTTCATTTATAATGACTGTTTCATAATAATAGAAGCTATCAGTCCATCAGAAGAAAATAACTCGGTTAATGCGGAAACTCGATTAAGCGGGACTCGGATAATCGTGACTTTACTGTACTTTGAAAAAAAAATAGTCACCATTAATTTTGAAATAGCGTTCCGGTTCGTGGATTTTTCCATTTCGAGCCCTGGTTAAGTCGCTTATATCGACGGTTGTGAAAAGAACTGTTGTTTGTGAAAGGCCATGACTAATGGATGTTTATGCTTTAAGAAGTTTCTATGGTTGCTTAAGAGCATGTTTCACATTTCCATATAAGTAGGTTTTATTTAAATTTGTCATTTTCCCTTTTTGTTGTGATAGCTCATTTCTCCAGATATGCATATTACTTTTCATTGTTCTGATTTAATCAGTAACATACTACAGTCGGACCTCTATTTTGCGAATTTCTCTATTTTGCGAACTTTTCTTGGGAACCAATAATATTTTGCAAATTTCTTCATAAAATAACCTCCAAATAGCCAAAGTGCATTATCTGTTTAACGAACTTTTTTCTTCTGATATAATTTTTTTATCTCCCTGTTTCTCAAAATATTTCCAAACACTTCAAAATTATTCTTTCTTTTACACATTTTGTAATGATCAGTAACCCTGAAATGGTTTTACCAGGTGCCTAACTCAACGAGAGCAGTAAAATCCCTGTCATTCTTTGCATTTCATCCAGGAAGTGCAAACTTTCAATATCCCCCTTGCACACTCAAAAGGGCTGTTCTGTAGTAAATAAGTTTCAATAATTAAATTTAAGGATGCATGTAGTAATACAATGCTTAAAATTACTTGTTATAATAAATACGGTAATGTCATTAAAATTCATTAATTTTAATGTAAATATTTTCTTAAAACTGAAAATAAAGTGTATTTCCAGTAAATATTTTTCAAAATTTTTGTTGTCCTTACAGATTTCCTTTTGATGGGTAAAATGAATAATAAAAATAAATATGATTTATAAAAAGTGTGATTAGTTAAGTTTTTGAATAATGTTTAGTGTTTATGAATTAAAAATTGTTTTGTGTAGTTTAAAGTATTTAAAAAGGTTCATCTCTATTTAACAAATTTTCTACGTAACGAACTTTTTTTTGGATTTAGTGACTTCATTAAATAGTGGTCCAACTGTATTTCCTTTTTCAATTGCTTGTGTTATCTCTGAGTTATGGAACTCTAATGTTAGGGGGCTTTTAAATGTAAATAACCATTTTGAAGTAACCGGTTGCTGATATTGAGATTTGCTATGCAAGTAATACATAGGATAGTGTTAAGTGTTTTTCTTTAAGAAGAAAGCTTAGTTGTTCTGGAGTTAGTCCATTATAATATAAACGGGCGGGGAGAGATAGGTGAGAGTACATACAGTGACTTCAGTGCTGTTTTGCAGCATGGCTAGTGGCAGCTGGGTGAACTACTAAACCTTTCCACCCTGCAGCGAACTCTTCGTGGTAAGTTCTAGGTTGTTTAAAAATGACATAATATGCTCGATAGTATCAATTTACATTTAAATCTTAACCTGAGACCGCAAACTGACCTCAGTTGATTATTTTCTTATTACATCAAAATCCCTCAAAATGAATTTTTCCTGATTTTTACTGAGCTTGTGCGATCGAAAGATATTCTCTAAATGTAATTTTTTCATTATTATTATTAAATAGTACAATCTGCAAATATTTTTCACTATAGCGATAAAAAGTATATATACGTAAAAAATTTTGAAAATTCTGAAAAAATCTGAAAAGATTTTTTGAATTTTTAGGTGAACAGAAGATAAAGTCTGATTTGAAGAATTTTTTTCCCTTGGATTTACCAATCGCAACTTTTCCGCGCTATAGCAACTCAGAAATACCAACTTGACTTTTTTCTCACCACCCTTATGTATATATATGGAGCATTCTCACAATCTTTTGACTTTCGGGAATAAAAATCTGGTGAAATTAAACTTGCTAAAATAAAAAAATTAATCTGATAGACGAATGCCTTAATGATTCAAAATAAAGAAAAAATGGTCAGCAGCGAAATTTTTTTTAACTGAGGTTATAGTTAAACTTGCAAGTTCAATTTTCCTTATTATTTTACCACTATAACTTTCTATTTTCTTCTAAATTTTTACTTATAATGAATTTCCATAGTACCCACAGGACATTCAAATAAGATATAATAACAATGTAGTATTTTTAGTACAAAATTTTTGTATAACGTTGTCTTAAAGGGGTGTTAAAGAAGGGACGGAAGGAAAAAAGGGGATTTTTATAGGAAAAAAGGGGATTTTTATAGGAAAAAAGGGACAGTAATGGAAAAAAAAGGGATGGTAAGGATGGGACGATAAGGAAAATTACCATTATTTTTAGACAAATCATGTTAAGACTAAGTGATAGCCACAATGTTCATTGGTTTTTAGAAACAGTTATTTACATTGGATTAAATTTAAAAAAAAATTAATTTACCTCGAAAAGTGCAGGAATAAACCTTGGGGACAGTAAGACTACCAATAAAGCCATGATGCTTGAAATTGATATTTAAATGCTGATTTAAATTCTGCAGTAAATTTCCTGTCAAAGAATTTTAGACATTCTTTCTCTAGCATACTTCTGCATGAGAAAAGACTTGAAAAAAATTCTGTGGCTGCATCTGAAGTGATT
The DNA here is from genome assembly GCA_963932465.1 of Maratus speciosus. NCBI lineage: Eukaryota > Metazoa > Arthropoda > Arachnida > Araneae > Salticidae > Maratus > Maratus speciosus. The sequence continues at coordinate 663,538,740 of OZ010787.1, forward strand.
TCCTGTGTAAGTTTAGCAAGAGGGATGGTAAGGAATCTAAAACCCAGGGACAGAGTTCAAAAAATAATATCAACCATAAAAATGTGGGCAAGTTAATTTATTGCTACATATTTATATAAAACAATTGTCTCAGTTTCAGAAAAAAATTACATCGAATTACTTTTATTGAAGCAATTTTATACAGACAGCTCCAAACTTAAAAATCAGCATCAGGGACGCGGGATGGTATAGGAATTTTCTTGGTATTTGGACACCCAACATCGTCCAAAACTTATTTATCTCGTTAATATTGTTATGTAATCATGCAATGGGATGTTACCAAGTATATGAAAAAAAAAAAAACAAACAAGAATATGTACTAAAATAAAAATTATTATTCAGAGACTTAAAAGTCAAAAGATTGTGAGAATGCCCATATGTATATACAGTCGGACCTCTATTTAACGAACCTCTATTTTGCAAACTTTTCCTCGAACCAACAACATTTTGCGAATTTCTTCGTAAAATAACCTCCAAATAGCGAAGTGTATTCTCTATTTAACGAACTTTTTCTGCTGATATAATTTTTTTTTCTCCCTATTTCTCAAAATATTTCCGGACACTTCAAACTTATTCTTTCTTTTACACATTTTATAATGCTCAATAACCTTGAATTAGTTTTACCAGGTGTCTAACTCAACCAGAGCAGTAATATCTCTGTCATTCTTTGCATCTCATCCAGAAAATGCAAACTTTCAATATCCTCCTTTCACACTCGAAAGGACTGTTCTGTAGTAAATAAGTTTCAGTAATTAAATTTGAGGACACATGTAGTAATACCATGCTTAAAATTACTTGTTATAATAAATACAATAATGTCATTAAAATTCATTAACTTTAATGTAAATATTTTCTTAAAACAGAAAATACAGTGTATTTCCGGACAATATATTTTTAAATTCTTGTTGTCCTTACAGATTTCTTTTTGATGGGTAAAATGAATAATAATAAAAGATAAATATGATTTACAAAAAAAGTGTGATTAGTTAAGTTTTTTAATAATGTTTAGTGTTTATGAATTAAAAATCTGTTTTGTGTAGTTTAAAGTATTTAAAAAGGTTCATCTCTATTTAAAGAATTTTCCACATAACGAACTTTTTTCTGGATTTAGCGACTTCGTTAAATAGAGGTCCGACTGTATATCATTGATGCCATCAACTCTGCACTTTATGGATTTCTCATGAAATGTGGGATAAAATACAGTAGTATGGGAATAAGAATGAAAATATGGAAATCTTGGGCTTAAAAAAAAAAAAAAAAAGATCCTTACTGAGTTTTGATTTCAGTTTCCCCATAAGCAATGAAGTTAAGTTCCTCAGTTTGCGATGGAATTTTTGCGAATATATATATTAAATTTTTGCCAAATTCTGTGAATCGCTTATTTATTGTGGAATTCCAAAAAGTCAGTATTTTTAAGTTAATAGGTCCAAAGAGTAAAAATAGCTGACCAAGAAATAGTTTTGAAGCAATTTTTACATTTCTCAAAAACACGATGTCTACTGATCATAAAAATGATTTTGTAAATTTTGACAATCTGTTACAAAAAAAATTGTGAATTTCATCATTTCTCGTGGGAAAACAGTAATAAATTTCATTAATCAGGCCGAGAAAGATCATAAACTTTGTCAATGAGTCACACAAAATAATCGCGAATTTTGTCAGTTTGCTGCAGAAAAAATTTGGGAACTTCATTTGTCAAGGCAAACAAAATGTGAATCTTGTCAACTGGTCGCACAAAAAATATTGCATAGTTAGTCAATTAGTCACAAAATTTCTCTTAATTATATTTATCATTAATATTTTGCTGTATAGGGATAACAAAATTTTAATTCATTTTTTATAAATTTATTACATAAAATCATTTATATTTAAAAAATAAAAGTAAATTATGTGACCTTTATTTCAATTATATTTGAATGGATAAGTGCAAATGTTGTAAGGGGTGAAGATCCAGTGAATATTTGTAAAAACTATTAAAAAATAGTTTTTAATAGGAGTATTAAAAAATTTCCCAACTGGAAACAAATTGCTCTATTTTCCAACTGAAATTATATGTGCACAATGTGTGTTTAATGATAACGATACTTATACGTAAAAACAAAATTATTTCCTAGTTAAAATACTGAAACTACAAACATAAAAATTATAATTATTGGTTCATTTAATGAAAGATTTTGTCTTCTATTGTATATGAGTCATAATTGTATTTCATATTAAAATAGCCTCATGATATTTTGAGGTTATTGAGAAATGAACAAAGATTTGGAGGAAATAGATTAGAGAACTGATTTTTAAAATTTCCCAACTTGAAACAAATTGCTCTATTTTCCAATGAATGATAACGGTAAATTTTTTAGCGTCGACTTATCAGAATTAAAGTAAAATAAATTACTGCTGAGCCAAGTATACCCTTCGCGACAAGAGCCCTTTGCTTAATTTTTAATCTTTTACCACCGGTTTTTCAAAACAGAAAATTTTATGTAATTGAATCGCGAAAATGCTCTGATTAAATAAGGTAAACTTTACTATAAAAAATAACTGGTGGGAATAATGAAGGATTTTGAGCACAAGTGGCACGTATACCAGCCACTCATCCCCGAGGGGTTAAAGACTGGTCACGTGAGTAACAGGTAATTCATTCCTCCTGTCAAACATGATTACTATAAAAACTTGACAACAAATCGAAATGACGAGTCCTCACACACCTGATGAAGAAGACATTATTTATATTGCTGATGAATTAATCACAAATAATATATTATAGTAACAGAACGGTCAACATTCATTTTTTATGGAAAATCTGTAATAAAAATATATACAGTATGGAACCATTTATCCGGAAAACAGTTATCCGGAATGATATTTCTGATAGACTGATTTCAGAATCTTTGCAGGAAAAGGTGTCATACACTGCCAGTTTGACATAAGCTTTGCTTGAAACAATTGTATAATTTGATGACAACATCTAGTATTTGAAAAGAAAACATATTTAGTTGTATTTTAGATGTTTTAATTTTTATGCAAAGGAAACAGAAGAATTTTTGTTCATAAGGGATTCCCATAAATTAACTCTGGTTAACTTTTGATCTTTCTTGCATTGATTATTAATCTAAGTAATCTAATAATTTAAAATCAGAAATAATGTCACAACCACACATATTCCACAAAACTTATCAAATGGATGCTGCTTTAATGCACAACCAGTTAACTGGAAAAACCAGTTATCCGGAATACATCTGACCCCAATCATTCCGGATAAATGGTTCTGTACTGTAATAACTGACATTTTTTGTAATAAAAAACTTAAAAATTTAAACACTGAATTTAGCTTTATTACTTTTTCAGTTGCCAAATCAATTAACTTCACCCATCACATAAAAATTGTAACATTACTGACGATTATTTTTTGGCTATTCTTTCTTATTAATTTTATATACTTTTAGATGAAAGCTATATCTGTATTTATGCATTCTACAATATATTTTTAAATTTATATTATAAAGGAAATTCGAAAAAAACAATGTACATTATTTCATCGCATTTCTCAACTTTTTGTTTTATGGAGTTAATCGATTTGTGCACTGAACGGCTCATATATTTGTGCATATGCATTTAAAGGGTTTTAATAAATAAAGTAGTGAAATTGTTGAGTTTTTTGACACTTTTCTATTTCTTCTAGGGCACTAGAACTGTTGACGCAGAAATGGAAGCTCAAATAGAATTGTTGAGAGATACACAAGCAAAGTATTGTAACATTTTAAGACTTGCCAGAGCACTTACTAGTCACTTTTATCAAGTGGTCCAAACTCAACATGCACTTGGGGAGGCCTTTTCAGAGTTAGCTCACAAGTCACCAGAATTACAAGAAGAATTTTCATACAATGCAGAAACCCAAAGAAGTTTAAGCAAAAATGGTGAAACATTACTTGGAGCATTGAACTTTTTTGTTTCTAGTCTCAATACTTTGTGTAACAAAACTATGGAGGATACGTTACTTACCGTGAAACAGTATGAAAATGCAAGGTAATTCATTTAATATGCTTTCGATTTTAAATACAACAATATAATTTTATGAAGTTTTATCAATATAGATATGTGCATTTTATTTCAAATAATTAATTACTATATGTTAGCATGGCTGCTAACTTATATGCTTAAAAAAAAAAAATATATCAGATAAACTTTTTTGAATTAAAAATTTGACTAGTTATATAAAATAAAATTACATTTTATTGAATAAATTTTGTGACTCAAAACATTGTTTATTTGCTTTTAAAAAATGTAGAAGCTGTCATCTATGCATTAACATTTACTATTAACATTTTTAATTAAGCATGGCTAGTTTGTAAGTTTGTATTTTTTAATGAATAATTGTATAGGAATGGATCACACTGATTTATGCATAGGTTTCTGTTTTTCACATTTGAGGATAAATAGATACAGTATGGGACTATCCTAGATATAATATCCTAGAAAAAAAAATTATTTGAAAATTTTCTAAATTTGTAAATTTTTACTAAAATTTTGGAATTTCTGAATTTTTTCGAAAATTTTATAGATTCCTAATTTTTTTTTTCAGTCCATTGTGTTTCAATTTGTAACCACTAAAATATGTTACTTCAGTGGTGGGGAAAAAGTCACCCCCCCCCCAAAAAAAAAAGAAAAAGAAGAAAGATAAAATCATTTTTCTCTCAAATTTTAGTATAAAATTATTATATTACGATTCATTTAAAAAAAATCATCAGATATTTCACCAGGGGTGATTTTCTGAAAACTTAAGGCATTCGGTTCTGAAATTTTAAAAAATTGGACTCCAGTCAGAAAATTCGGACATAAAAAATATCGTGATTTTCGTCAAATGGGCACCGAGAAAAATCAATTACATCAATCATTCGTGGAAAAAATCCCCAATTTCATTAAAGGATTGCAGAAAAATGCAAATTTCATCAAAGGATTGCAAAAAAAAACCCGCAAATTTCTTCAAAAGATTGTGAAAAAATGCAAATTTTGTCAAGGGATTGCGTAAAAAATGCAAATTTCATCAAATGGTCGTAGAAAAAATGTGCAAATTTTCTCAAGGAATCACAGAAAAAACATGAATTTTGTCAAAGGATCACAAAAAATTACAAAAAAAATGCTAATTTCGTCAAATGATCGTGAAAAAGTGTAATTTCGTCAAAGGATTATGAAAAAAAAAAACACTAATTTCATCAAAGGATCACAGAAAAAACACAAACTTTGGGAGGACCCAAAACCCGGGAAGCCTTCGGTCTCCTGAATTCGATAATAGGTCCTGTACTGTACATCAAATGTATGTAATTGCAATAATCATATCAGAAAACATATTTAACATTTTGGAAAAAATGAAAATTTTTCACTTATGTGTTCACAAATATTCAAATTATTTTAAGTGTTTTCTCTATTTGACCATCATGTGTTCATTTTAATTAGTTCTACATTTTTTGCACATGTTTGTTGTTTGTTTTAATAAGGATTGTGAATTTCAAGCTTTAATTCTATTCTATTTATTAGGGCTTCAAATCTTACTATTTTTTCCAATAGTGTATAACTGAATTGTGTAATGATAAACAAAGGCATTTTATATTTAATTTAAATGAAGGTGTTCTTATTGATCATCCTGTGTCTCATTTTCTTGGCAACTTCTTTGGCAAGAAATCCTTGAAGTTTGTCGAAAACTGAGAGAAAGTAAAAATATAAGAATTAAAAAATATTAATATAAGATGATAAATTTTTAATTTGTGGATGGTTTGATAAATTTTGACCTGCATGAAAATGTATAATAAAAGCTCAACTATCCAGCATCTGCAGGAAACGTCGATTGCTGTATACTTGAAAAGTCTCTTCATAAAGATCTGTTAAATAACTTTTCAAAAATAATGATTTCTTATTCTTAAGTAAGTAAAACTTCTCTTTTTCGTGGGAAAAAACAGCCAGCGTGGAGGGCTTTCATAGACGATGATGCAACAGGCAGCTATTCTGTGATACTGAGCTGTAAACAGTTCTTTATGCTATATTTTTATTTTATAACATTCACTGTTATGAAAATACACATAGACTTCTTTTAAGCCGAATCACTTGCTGAGGTAATTTTAAAATGCTAATAGTAAACTTCCTAAAATAGTAGTAAAAGATTTTCAACTGTTTATGGCAAGAGACAAATAAATGAACTCTCCAAATTGTAGCGGGTAGTTGAGTTTTTCAGTTATTTGAATATCAGATAATGGAGATTTTACTGTATTCAATTGCCTGATAATAACGTTTCTGAATGGAAAATGAAAGGTTCATGATAGCATAATAATGTTATAAAAATTCAGAATTAACTAATCTCAAAAGAAATTAATATCTCAGAAGTTGCCTCTTTTATTTTTTGATTCATTAATAAAAACTAATCTGCAATATTAAAAAATAGTTGAAAATTTAGTCATGAAAAATGTCAACCTGGATGTGAAATAATGGTTATCAAAATAAAATTTATAGGTGTAAAATACGATAACCACAGCTAATTCCAAACCATGCAGTTGAATTCAAACAAAATATTTTTTCTCTGTTACATTTTTTGCTCTATTAAAAATAACTGTTTATGTTCTATTTAAAATGGTGTCAACAATTTTAATTATCTGATTTAAATCGTGGTTTTGATCAGATGATCTAAAAAAAATTCATTGATTAATATCTAAAGCGAACATAATTTGCAAGTTTCTACAAATATTTTACCTATTAACACTTTTGCTGCCGATCTCATGCCAGCGTGTGATGCGCCGTCAACACTAAAGAGCCAATCAAGCACCAGCGTGTGGTGATGTCTCAGTAGCCAGTCATGCATTCGTGCAGGAAGAGCTGCATCTCAACATGTATTTTCTTCTTCAACAGGCATTATTATGTTAGGTGTGTCTTCTGGTATTGGCATGGAGTAAAGGTTAGCCCTTTGGCTGCCAGGTCTGAAGCATGTTCAAAGTTAAAGATCTGTCCCTGTTTGTCAGGTCTGAACAACCATCGGAGCACGTCTTTATATTTCCAGTTACTCTTTCCAACACCACCTACCTATGCTCTTTTTATTTTAGAATGGCCCTCGGTATCGCCTATCCTTTTGTGCTATAATGTAGTATCATGGTAATGTTTTTATTTGGAAGAATTGTGTAGGTGTCGCCTGGGGACAGATTTTGAAAAATGGACAGTTAATTAAATAAAGAAGTTTTAAATAGTTTTAAATTTTTACAATAAGTTTGTAAATAGTATCATATCAAGTATAAAAAGCATTATTTAAAATTGATATTTAGTTAAACCTTTTCTAATTCACTTTAAAGATGAAAATAAGAATTTGCCAGACAGCACTCGGTGACTAAACGTGAAAAACTGGTGATTAAAAATATGGAAAGTACTGGCCAAATGCAGGTTTTCTAAAGGGATTTCTTCTAAAAATCGCGGAAAAAAAAACCCCGTGAATTTTGTCAAAAGATTGCAAAAAAATGCACATTTCATCAAGGGATTATGAAAAAAACATAAATTTCATCAAAAGATCACAAAAAAAACCCAAATATCATCAATAGATCACAAAAAAAAAGCAAATTTCGTCAAAGAATCATGAAAAATTAGACTTTTGTCAAAAGGTTGCGAAAAAACTGTTTTTAAAAAAACTTTTTTTTTTTAAACTGAAATTCCATCAAATGTTCACATAAAAAGCGCAGATATCTTGAATGGATCACGGAAAAAATGCAAATATCGTTAATAGATCGCAAAAAAAAAATTGCAAATTTCGTCAAAGAATCCCGGGGAAAAAAAAAAGAAGAGAATTTTGTCAAAAGATTTTTAAAAAAACGTAAATTTCATTGAAGAATCGCGAAAAAACCCCAAATATTGTCAATAACTCGTGAAAAAAAAAGCGAATTTTGTCAAAGAATCATGAAAAAACGAGACTTTTGTCAAAAGATTGCAAAAAAAACTGCACATTTCATCAAAGAATAGCTAATAAACCCAAATTTCGTCAAATGATTGCGGAAAAAACACAAATATCATCAATTGATCGCAAAAAAAGGCAGTTTCGTCAAAAAATTGTGAGAAAACGGGAATTTTGTCAAAAGATCGAGGAAAAAAAAACACACATTTCATCAAAGGATCATAGAAAAACCTGAATTTCGTCAAAGGATCGCTTAAAAACCCAAATTTGTCAAAGAATCGTGAAAAAAACGCAAATATCATCCGTGGATTGCGGAAAAGTGCAAAATTTCATCAATTGATCGGACAAGAAATGCAAATGCTGTCAATGGATTGCAGAAAAACACAAAATTTTGTCAGTAGATCACAGAAAAAACACAAATTTCGTTAATAGATCGCAGAAAAAATGCAAACATTGTGAAATAAATGCTAATTTTGTCAAAGAATCGCATAAACAAAAGAGAGTTTTGTCAAAGAATCGCGAAAACAAATGCAAATTTCATCAAAGAATCATGAAAAAGTGCAGATTTTCTCAAAAGATCACGAGAAAAAAACGCGAATTTTGTCAAAAGATCGCGAAAAAAATGCACATTTTGTCAAAGGATCAGGGAAAAAACACAAACATTATCAATATATCGTGGAAAAATGCAAATTTTGTTAAATTTATCATGAAAAAGAAACCCGCATAATTAGTGCCAGGAGGGATCCCCCCCCCTCACCAAGTACCTAAGCATAGCGGGACTATATAAGCATTAGGGCATATCGAAAAAATCGAAATTTCTCAAATCTTTTAGTGGTAGTGCGGAAAATTTGTGAACCCCCCTCATTAAAAATTTTGCGGAATCTTAAAGCCGTGGGTTGATATCTTCTGTCGCCTCATTGGGCCGAAAGTTCTGAAAATTGGACTAAAAATGATTAAAATACAAAAATTAATAAATTATCACAGATTTTGATGATCGGTTTGAGGTAGTGCTTAAAAGGTACTATTTTTGAACAACAACAACCAAATTTTTTTTTAGAATTATGGGTTAATATCTTCTGCCGCCTCATCGGCATCGAATTTTGGAAATTTTGACTCATTTTGGTACTTTTCTGCATAACGGTTTACTACTTGCTCAATGCACAATCCAGACACACTGGGTTTGGCACTCTGCCAAAAAAGTGGAAGACCCCTATTTTTGTGCCAAGTAACAAATCAGAGCGACCAGTAAATCACTTGACCACTCTTTTTCGTCCGGCTAAGCGCAGTAGGCAGCCGCTACCATGTTTTTCAGTTATTTTATAATTTGTTGGTTTAAAGATGGAAAATTTATACATCGATACAACCATTGCTTCAGTTTTACATAAACTTGTTAGTGATATGATACGCGCATACCATAGAAAATGTCGACCAATTACGAAAAATATAAAACCTCTTGGAAAAAGCAAAACTACTCTCAAAAATATTGAAAACTTTCAAATGAAAGCAAAAACATCTTTTGACATATCTGCCTGTAAATGAGCGATTTTTAAGGAGTTTATCTCTTTGAAAGAAAGCAAAGTTTCTGCAAAAGAACAGGTGTTCCTCATTGACAATGAACAGAAACAAAAATGTTCGTTGGAAGTCTTAATGTTCCAGAAACAATACGGCTCTAAAAACGTCAAATTTTAAAGGAACAGGATACTATTCGATCTGCAAAAGAGGCGTCTGTTGCTTCTGCCTTAAGCTTTTCAGTGGAGAATGGAAGGGAAAATAAAATAGAAGATATATGATGGAGGTGAAGATAGGGGGGGGGGGGGGGGGGAAATGGGCAGACAAGTCCTATACAACATCTCTTCAGCAGTCAACTGGGAGCGTTCAAATGCATTTACAACTGAATAACTTGTCGGTTGATGGTTCTTGTCGGTAAAAGATATGGCGTATACAACAGAGCCATGGCTACTATTGCATCGAGTTTTATGCAAGATTTGGGTTTAATATCGGAATCATATACCAGCCTCGTCCCAGCAAAAATAAAATATGAAGGGGAAAATCAAGAATTTACAAAAAATTGGTCTGAAAATAAAATGAAAATTGTTCCACTTTATTTGGTGTTTTCTTTTGATGGACGTCATGGCAAAACTTTAGCATCAAAAACACTCGAGGCCAAACAGTTCCAAAGAACAATTTTAGAAGCGTATTATTGTATTGTATCGGAACCTGGTTCTACGTACATGGGACATATTACACCTGAAAGTGGATGTAGTCTTGATATATCGAATAGCACTTACAAATACGTAAAGGGTGCTTTATTGGATGATTTTAGCAACCTTATTGTTCTCGGGTGTAATGGCACCGTAGTGAACACAGGTGTGTCTAGTGGTGTAATTCGCAGTCTTGAACTGAAACTTCAGAGACCAGTCCAATGGATTATCTGTTTATTTCTGCTTATCTGCTTATATCAAATATTTACCCATATCTCATCTTAGAAAATGAAGATGAAATTCCAAAAAACAAAACACAAATTCCTTTTAAAACGACTGCAATGCAAGCAATTATAAACACTGCATACTAATTAAAAGTAGACTGCTTCAAACGAGTTAAAATCAGTTGCTACTCGCAGATACTTGTAGCGCCTGCCTACTGCAATTAGCCTGACGAAAGAGAGTGGTCAGGTGATTTACTGGTCAATATGATTTCTTCCTGGGCATGAAAATAGGGGTCTTCCACATTTTTGGCAGAGTGCCAGACCCAGTCTGTCTGGATTGTGCATTAAGCAAGCAGTAAATCGTTATGCAGAAAAGCACCAAAATTCATCAAAATTTCCAAAATTCGATGCCGATGAGGCAGCAGAAGATATTAACCTATAATTCAAAAAAAGTTTTTGGTTGTTGTTGTTCAAACATAGTACCTTTTAAGCACTACCTCAAACCGATCGAAATCTGTGATCATTTATTAATTTTTGTACTTTAATCATTTTTAGTAAAACTTATGGAACTTTCGGCCCACTGAGGCGACAGAAGATATCAACCCACGGCTTCAAGATTCTGCAAAATTTTTAATGAAGAGAGTTCACAAATTTTCCGCACTACCGCTAAAAGATTTGAGAAATTTTGATTTTTTCGATACGCCCTAATAAGCATGTTGCATATAACTTTGCTGTTAACTTAATTTAAAATTTAAAATAGATTGGAAATTAGTATGTCAAGTTTATTCAAAACAATATGAATTAAAGTATTTTTATTTATTACATAAATTGCTTATTTACTCTAAACTCATATATTCTAAATTAAGTATTCAGTGACATAAATGTACTTTGCTGGCTACTGAAGAAATTATTCCCACTAGCCAGTAACTGGCTACTAAAAAAAAATCAACCTACCGGCCAGTGGCCACTAAGCAAAATTCCTTATTTTCATCTTTAATTCACTTCACAGTGAATAACTTTCTTTTGAGTAATCAAATTATTAATTTTTTATATCAAATATGAACAATACAAATGATTCTTTTATTTTATTTTTCATTCTATTTTTACAAGAGTAAAAGAATGATGACATCTTCTCAACAGCTATTGTGAAAAAATGTATAGAAAAAAAACTTTCAAACATAACAAGAGCTACTTCTGTAAAAGTTAAATGTATTCTACTTTTGAACTCAAATTCATAAACTGCTAATAAAGAAACTATTAGGAATGGAAAAGGGAACAATTTATTTTTTTAATTTGAATTTTAATGCTCGCTGAGTGGGTAATAGTGCAGATACACTGATATTTAATATTTTGAAAAGTCACTGTAAATTGCAGAAATGACTGATTATTCTTATGATTATATTTACTCTATGTGCATATATGAATTAACAGATTAATTTTCTTATTTTTTTTATTGGAAAACATGTGTGTAAGTTTAGATTTATGCATTCACAATGTTTTTAGAAAATACAAGTATAAGGAGAGGTGCTTAAGATATTAGTTTGATTTGTTAAAAGGATTTAAATTAAGGAAAATACTTAACCACATGTTTAATTATCTACTATAATAAATAATTATAATTTTATTAATTAAAGCATTAAAATATATATTGTTTCTTAATATCATGTAATTAGAGCAATGTTTCTCAACCTTTTTTGGTTGATGGCACTCTAAAAATATCTGGAATTATTTGTGGCACACCTGAATATAAAGAAATGTAAAAGTTGTTCAATAAAAAATTATAATAACAAATATATATATATTAATTTACAAAATTTATTCAATGAGAGGGCTGACCCTGTTTTCTTGAACTAACTAAATCAAAGTGAGGTTCCAAAGTCGTGAGACAAGTCTACATTTCATCATCAACTTTTAAAAGTTTTTCTTGCTTTTTGGACTTGATTTCTGTCAATACTGAAAATCCAAATTAACAAAACCAAGGAGATTCAAAAGGCAGAAGAATTTTAACAGTTTTCAAGCTGATTTGCAGGGTACAAATTTTTGACAGAAAGCCAAAACTGAACCAAATCTTTTCTCAAAGAATGTTGAACAGTAAAACTTATCGTTTCTCAAATCAATGAGTTATTCTTTTTCTGTTGTTGTTAAATTTAGTGTCTTGCAAACTACAAACCATTAACCATCCATGTTCGTCAACTGAAAGCGATAGAAAGTAGCTTTTAAGGGAGGTTTAAAGTTCGTCAATAATGTTTATTTTTTTTTCAGACTGAGATTCATTGGCACCTAGAAAGCAATCAAAATTTCCTTTTGATATTTCTGATTTCCACAGTGTTAATTTTTCTTCAAATGACTTCAATTTTGACGTTGATGTGACGATATTCTTGATGGACCTTGAAGACTTAAGTTCAGTTCAGCTTTTCAAACAAGTCCAAGATAAATTGAACTTTAAGCCATCAAATCACATCATGAAGAGAAAATTCAGATGTTTTTTTGACCTCCAATAACTAAATCACCTCTGCTTTCAGATGTAAGTCATTTCAAAAACTTTCCCTTTGAAAGCCAATGCACTTGAGTGTGATATAAAACAGTTTTGTAGTCAGAATCCATTGCGTCACACAGCTGAGAGAAAATTCAGAATTTATGAGGTCAACTCTTGATGAAATGACCACTTGGATGATGGTTCATAACAATCAGCATATCTGGAGTTGAAGATTTTGAAATGAAAGATTCTCTCTGAATCATGCTGAGGATGCTTATAATATTTGGATTTTCTTTGCACACAAGTGTGATAAATCCTTTTTTATTTCCCAACATTGATGGAGATCCATCTGTCCAATGCATTTTTTTTTCACAGTAAACCAATCCTTGAAATATTTTCTTTTTACAAGCTCAAATATGTCTTTTCCTGTCGTCATACTCATCAAATCTTTGTAGAAGAGATATTCATTCAAGAATTTTTCATTTTTAACTAATCGAATGAAAGCAAGGAGCTGTGCTTTCCCACTGATATCTGTTGATTCACCAATCTGAAGTGACCAGAGTTCACTGTTTTGCAATTTGTCCTTTTCTGTCATCTTTATACAGTTTTAAAATTTTTTTGCTCTTTTATTTTTCCATGCTGCCAGGTTTTAAAATTATTTGGGTGTGAAGTTTCCAAATGTCTTTTCAGTTTACTAAGAACGAGAGCTTCAATTTCAAGTTCCTTTTGCAGGCTACATTTGAGGGTCTTCCATTTCAATTGTGATGAATTCGATGCAGTCATTGTTATACTTCCATTTGTTTCTTTGTTTATCTTCTATTTATGAAGCACCAGATTTTATTAAATATTCATCCATTATGTTTTCCTTTACTTCTATTTTTTGCATTTTTACCAATTCTTTGTATGTCTGACCCTTTTTTGCTTGCCTTACCTTGACTTCTTTTTAACAGTAATACACACCCTGTTCTCGACCAAAAACTCAAATTAGAAGAAAAAGTGCACAGTGTCTAGCCAAAACAAATGAAAATCGAAAGTTTAAAAGGTGAACACCTGCTACCCTCGTTAAAGAAAAACTGATGGTGTAAAACAAAAGCCCGAATCTGATGTGCAGGGACAAGGGAGAAGTAGTGTGCTGAAAATGTTAATATGGGGAAAGAAGGGAATAAGAAAGATAGTGCATGATAAATACAAAATGTTGTATCATTGATACGACACCATGCAATTTTAATAATTTGTCAAAAAACCCCGTGGCACATTTGACAAACTCTTGTGGCACTCAGGTTGAGAAGCATTGAATTAGAGGTTTAATTTTTTGTAAAACCTACAATTCTTGATGACCATTCAAGTACCTAAATGCAGGAGAAAAAAAAATTAATATCTGTTTTTATTTTTTCACTTCTCACCCCATAATGATCCAAGTTTGTAACTATGTTGTGTTAATCCTTTCGCACCTGTTTTCATTTAACAAACAATTATTTTCCCCTAGAAAATTGAGGGAGCTAAAAGCATGTAAGAACACATAAATGACACATTTTTGCAGAATTTCTTCCCAGATTCAAAAAGGAGCAGTGTGCTGCTGGTGAGAAAAGGGCACTTTTTTATTCTTAAGGGCATGTTTTGGCTTCTTAAGGGTCCTTTTCATATTCTTAAAGGCACTTTTCTATTTTTAGAGGCATTTATTTGATTTTTAAAGCCACTTTTAACATTTGTCGTCTCAGCACTTTTTTTAAGACAACATTGAGTCAGTTTTTACTATGTTGGCAAATTTTTTATTGCAAAAAGGAGGAAGGGCACTTTTTTTACTGAGGGTAAAAAGGGTGCTAATTTTTAATCCAAAGGGCAAACAGGGTGTAGCCCCTTGCTGAAGCTGTCTTGGAGAAACTCTGATTTTTGTTCAAAAAATATTTTATGGGAATCTTATTCAATGTAAACTCTAATGGACATATGCAGATCTATTTTATAAAAGTATTGATTGGGCTTGAGCCAGAATCACGTTTTCGTTAAAAATGGCAATTGCAGTTACTAATTCAACATTTTAAGGCAAATGCGCCAAAAGAGATCCCCCAGCTTTTTTTTTTTTTTTAAATTAGTGTTTTTAGTATTTTTTATTAATTTTCCTCTTAAATACAGTATCCTTTCATGTGAAAAAAATTTATACTGTATTTAGCTCATTTTCAAGAAATAATGAAATCTCAGACATTTTTCTCCAGGGTGGATTTCTACAACTCCAGGAAGAGGGGGGATTGCACTCCTGCACCATTAATAAGCATAAAATCCCACATCTTTCGGGCAGGGTGGGCATTTCGATGCCACCCTCTAAATGCAACACTGCCTGTACAAAATCATTTTTTTAAATTGTATGTAAAATACAAATTATTTTTCCATATTTTAAAAATTAACTATACTAATGAGTGAAATATCCCCTTTTCCACAGAATAACCCAAATATAAATAATATTTAAAAATAAACTGTACCTTTTAATTCCTTATGTATTTCAAGATTTTGTGTAGAATGAAAATATTACATAAAAGGGTGTTTATTTTTACGTCAAATATGCTGAAGATGTGGTTAAGTGCACTTATTCTTAATATATATATTTACACAGTCCATGTGTTTCTAGATTGATTTCCATAATGTTTTGTTAGTTTGTGCTCGTAATAGTTTATTTGCTTAATTTGTTTTTTTATTTTTAAATAACTTTTTTAGATTAGAATATGATGCATATCGAAATGATTTAGAGGAGCTAATGCAAAATAATCAAGGAAGTATGTCATCTAAAGCTGAAGAAGCAAGAAAAAATTTCCTCTCGCATAAAGAGAGATACGAAAAATTACGTTCTGATGTTGCAATAAAAATGAAATTTCTGGATGAAAATAAAGTAATTATATTTAATGTTTCTTTGATTTTTTTATGATAGTGATTTATATAGTGTAAGCAAATTTTAATTTCTCTCTCCCTACTTAGAATTGTAACTTTGTGCAGTTTTTATAAGAGTAGAGGTTTTTATGCTTTAAATATTTTTAATCCAAAACTTATTTATATTTCAGAATATTTCAGATGAGGATGGATATGGCAATATTTCAGAGATCCTCATCAATACTAAAATTCTATGTTAACTACAATGTAGAAAATAATTTTTAAACACAGTACATTCTCAAGTAGCACAATATAGTTTGGCCATTGTTGATTAATCGTTGGCTGATTGTTGTCTTATGTTGGCCCACAGTTAAAAATGTCTGCCTTGCAATACCATTTACAAATAAAGACCCATGAAAACAATGGTCTAATCGTTAGTTGCCCATTAGATATGTTCTAAATTAGAGGGGTTTCAATACCTACCATTTCTCAAGAGTTTTCACAAACTGCCATGACAGACCAACAATCTATGCGAAGTTTGGTTGATATGCAGTATCAACTTCCTGTTTGTGAACACCAAATTTTGAAAATTAAATTAGATATATCGTGTTTTGAAATTTCCCCATTGGCTAACATAAGATTTCACTGTTTGTGTGAGTTAAAATTGTTTTACTAGAGTAAACAACCTTTAATACTTCATATTTTCTGAATTTCTCAAAACATTTTGAACAAGCTCCCAGTGAAGATTTTTAGTTTGTAATTTCCATCCCTTTATCCTTCAATTTTTACTATTGATAGTTTTATATGTGTTATAAGCCTTTTAATTGTTTTCCTTTTCCTCTGTGTATTTTTCACTTTTTATACATTAGGACACATACATATAACATTAGGTTTCTATGAGTGATACATTTTTAGTTAGTCTAATATTTCACATACACATATGTATTAATGTCCTTACAGCTGTGCAAAACAAGCTTGTAGTGTTTAAATTATCAGGGGTGATTGTGTTCTGGATACATCCCAAATTTCTCAGTTTTTCACTTTATCTTTCTGTTTTTGCATATTTGAAATAATTTTAAAACTGTAATTAAATATTCTTGTTGTATTGATACTATATAGTAAATCTATTTCTGTTTATTTAGTTTCTTCATTATTACTACTTTCTTAAATTAGTAGTGTATATAATGAAAGGGATGAGATTTAGATTAAAATATTGGAATTTTCTTTTTGCTGTATTTTTTTCAAGTAACTGTAAAAATTTAATGCTTTGTCCAAAATGCCATTGAGTAGATTGTAGTGTCTGAACAAAACAAATTTTCCAGGCCAAAACTGAATTCCAATCTTTATTGGTGTTTCGTCTGAAAATGAAATTCTTTCAGATGAAAATATTAAGTTGTTGATATATGTATACATGTAAAGAATTAATTACATGATCATTCACTGAAAAAAAAAAAATTTCTTCTCAGGGAAAAAAAGAACAAATCATCAATTTAAAAACATTTTGACAAAAATTTTTGACATTTAGATAAGGTAGAGCTTTAGTCAATATATTTCAGATATACATACCTTGTTTTGACTTTTATTAATGTAAAAAATGAACAGTTATTGTCATTACTGGTCTTTTTATTGTCATAAATATTGTTCAAATAATCAAACAATGATAAATAAAAAACACCCAATGCCAATATGTGCTGTGTAAAAGTGCAATTACACAGTTTGCTATCTGAGTGAATCTTTAAGCTCAACACAAAGATTCATGTGCAACTTCTGCTCAAAAAGTGTTAATTTGATAAATTGCATATTAGCAAAAACAGTGGATTTCAAGAAGGCTTAAATACCAGTTAATATTTTGCTTGATTGAACTTTCACCAGGTTATGTAAACTTTTATTGGATCACTTAGCAACCCTTCATCACTACATTTCTTCCGATTTGCATCAATAAAAGTTTCATGCAATGCTTAAAGTTTTTTGCTTGCATGGCTTTCAAGTCGGGTTTGATTTTTTCTGTAGGCATGTCCTTATGATATTTATCAATTAGAATAATTGTATTAAAATTAATCCATGTCTTTATGATACCTGACTGTAGTTTCAGTACGAGGCAAATGTTTGACTGTTTTTCCACCAAAAACAAATATTTGCTGAAACTGGATGAAAATGAAAATAAGCATTCAGTCGGTCTCTAAATTGTAAGGTATGAAAAGATATTTGGAAATCCAAAATCAACTGAAGGAAGCTTTCTGGAGGAATTAATAGAAGTTTCTGTTATCAGAAATACTGGCCAATATCTGTGAACTTAAAAAAAAAAAAATTGTGTTAAATTGTGTCTAATTTTATGTTTAAAAAATCGTGAAATTAAACACATTTTCCGTTTTATTTTTCTTAAAGTTTGCTTTTTGCTGTTCTACAGGTATAAGAGGTAATTTTGAAAGGACTTAATAGTGAATTTTCAGCACTATTTAAAATAAAGAAAAATAAACCCTCTGTGCTACTTATCTGTGACAATACTTTCAGTACAAACAAGCAATTTTGACAGCACCTTAAGGCATACAGATGCGTATTTTGCCTACTTCTCTAGTTTTCTTGGAAAATCTTTTATTCTGAACCCATCTGCGGTTTATTCACAAAAGAATGAAGGGAATCAACAATGGGTCAGGAGATAAGGAGCTTGACTCTACTTGAAGGAAATGTTTCCTCTTTTGCCGGACATCAGTCCCTTTCCTGCTAAAGTCGTTAAAAATCAAAGACACTGCATGACCACAAAAAATGAAGCCGACACTGATAACAGTTAGAAGGATGGTGCTTGCACAGCCTAACGCTTGAAATCTTAGGTTAAAAATCACCCATAGGCTATAATATGGCTTTGTTGATAAATTTTACCTTCAGGTAATGTACAGGAAGTCATTCAGTCACATAGTTTAGGAATTATGAAGGTTTCTAAGTTTGAAACTCCTAATCTTAAATTCCTTTTTTAATCATTGCAAAAGAGATTGCAGTGTGAGTAGTCTTTTAAGCATAATTCAAGAACTACTTAGCAAAATGAGTTGTAACTTAGGATTCCTGTATTTGAAGCTCCTAGAAATAAATTTCAGTTAAAAAAAATTAACTGGTCACAATACACAGTTATCGAAAAAGGTGCCTCTGATTTTGAATTTAAATAACTAAGGCCTTACTACAGATAAACCATTTATTTTTACACTGTTAGATTAGAAAAATCTGTGAGTTTTTTTTACATTACTTAGAAAACTGCAATGAGCTCTCCCTGTTGCATGCCGGGCCTAGAGATTTTTTAATGTTTGCATTTCCAGATTCTTTTAAACTGGTTAAACCAGCGAACAATGGTGTTGTTTGTAGTTGGATCTTCTCCATACGTATGGCAAAAATGACGACATTGTACTGCAATAACAGATTTAAACTCCGTATACCACAGTGTGCATGTGCTTTCTGCTGTGAACTGACTGATGAGTGAAATGGCATTGCATCATGAAGTGGCATTGTCACATGCAGGCAGTCATGTCAAGGTCAACGCAATCACTACTACCAAAACTCCTTTAGATGTTCTACAATTTCACGTTGGTTTTGTACTGATTGATTGCATATTTCAAATGCAATTTATTTTTTTTAATCGGGGACACCTTTTTTGATGACCTTGAATATATATTTTAAATTATCTTCGAAAACATTATGAGTTCTAATCTATGAATCTTTCAACAGAAATTGACTTCTAGAACCTTCATATATGTGAATCGAAATATACAGCTTAAACCATCATGAAGTTTTTGAGTTATGCTTTTTAAAAAATACTGACATTGTAATTTATTTTGCAACTATTACAAGTGAATTTAACATTAGGAGTTAATAATTTCTAAACTACTTTGGCAAATGACTGCCCATCGTGTATTCTTAGGTAAAATTTACCAAATATGATGTCAAGATTGGGTGTTTGTATTGAAAAACACTAAATAATCATTTTCAAGTGAGAATAATTTGAAAAAAAAATGCAGGTTCTTGTTTTTATTTTCAAGCACTTTTTTTATTGTGTACTAGATTATTTTGTATAAAAATATCATTATTATAACATATTGTTAAAATATAATTGTATATTATATTTTATTAGTATATATAATTGTATATATGTCACGTCATTAAGACCTTGACATTCAAAAATAGTTGCGGGTTTTGTTAGTTGAATTTTAATTTTGTTGACATAAATGTTTGAAGAACTGTAAGCGCAAAATTTAGATTGTTCCAGAAGATAATCTTACAGTGTTAACTTTTTTTTATTCTTTGATTTTTTTTTTTTTTTTTTAAACTAAATAATTTGCTTTTCTTCAGGGAGAAAAAAACAACAACAGAATTTTGTTTTAATAAAGTATGCAAAGTTATTGATTATATGCTGTAAAACCTCTGAATACCAGATAACTTTGTATTGTGGAATTTGACTGCCATTGAGAGGTAAAATCATACAAATATATAAGTGTTGAAAATTGAAAAAGTGTTCTTTAAGTAGGGCTGTCTGCTATTTAGGCGAGTCTGATATGGAAGTTTTACTGTACCACAGTGAAACCTCAGTGTAGGGTCAACCAAAGGAACTATACAAATGTACCTTTATATGTGGGGTCACCATTTAAATGCCATGAAACTATGTATTTGAATTTAGTGAAACATACACTATATGGCCAATGATGAGCAGTCACTTGTGATTTTAGATATTTTTTTAAATATCTAGAAAAATAAATGAGGAATTATTCTGAAACTTCAGGAGTGTAAACAAAATAGTAGACATCATATATTTCAGTGAAGATTTTTTTCCGAAACCAAATTAATATCTTTTGGATAAACTTGTAAAAACTAATGTCGCAAAAGCATTGCAACTGTAGCACATGATTAGGAGGTTTCTTATATTAAACTGTGTTCATTTTTATGAGGATAGCCCATATACTCATGGATAAATTAAGGTTTTTGTAAAAACAATCCCAAATTTCACAGTTTGTTTATAATTTGCAGAGTTCTTAATATAAAAGAGTGTTCTTTTCAGAAACCATGACAAAGGACGTTGTATCAAATACCCTGCAGTCAGAATTAAAAAATAATAAATATTGGATGAAAAATGAGCAAGTTTACAAAATGTTTCACTGGACATGCACAAATGCAATCAAAATATAATGTGCATAATGTATTAGCTAAATGTGTGGAGCAACTTTTGTGAAAGTCTAAAAAATGTGGCTTAAAAATTCTGAAAGTGATCGTCAATAGAATAAGCTCGAAATCTGTTCTTCCCAAAAGGAAGCAAAAATATGAGGGGCTATATCCAAATATAATGTATGTTACACACTATTACATGTACACAATATTGCATGTACTTACAGAAGATATTTGTTTTTCTTTGATTTATTGACGGTTCCCTATGGGGTTTTTAAAAAAAATCTTCTCTGAAGTATATAACTGCTGTTTACATGCCTGAAATTTCAGGATAATTCCTCATGTATTTTCCTAGATATTTAACAAAACATCTAAAATTGCAAGTGACCAGTCATTATTGGCCATATAGTGTATCACTATAAGCATAGTGACCCTATACAAGAGACGGTGAACCTACCTATGGTGAATACTACAAAATATATTCAGCACAGTGTTGATTTGCGGTTCTAAGTCAAGATATATTGACAAAATGCATTAATTTATATAAGCTGGACTTGTCGAAAATTCAAGAATTTTTACTGCAGCTTGTATCATTTTTATCTAATTCAGTATGGTCTCAGAAATATATCAAACTAAGAAAAAAGTTAGGAACTACTAAAATGGAAAGGTGTCATAAGTAAAAATTTTGATGATAAAAGAGGTGGAAACTTGGAATATATTTAAAGAAGCTAGCCTTTGCCATTTTACTAATATATCTGTTTATCTATGTTTGAGAATCATTATTTTTGCAAATAAATATAAAAAACTTAAGTAGATATCACTTGTCAGATGCCTTCAGTTCAGCTTGTATTCTTTTAAAGGTAGCTAAGTATTAATCCAATATTATTTATTTTTCATCTAAGATGTAACAACAGAAATTGACATTATAATTTTTATTACTTTCTAAAATGTAAGTGTTACTATAATTATTACAGTATAATATATACTACTCATATATATATTTTTTTAAATAAAATTTATTTGACCCATTCTGATTCATAATCTTTTGATCGACTAAATTTGCTTTTTACTTGCCATGTCATTGTTATGTAAAATATCTTTTGAAAAAAACTGGCATGTGGATGTGAAAAGTTTTGCCACCCCTGTCCTCTAGGGATTTTTGACAGTATATTTTTGTATTCTGCTGTAAGAATAACAAGCAGGCTTTCTGAATTTTTGAAGTATTATGTTCTTTTTGTTGTAGGTGAAAGTGATGCACAAGCAGTTGTTATTATTTCATAAAGCTATATCTGCCTACTTTTCTGGAAATCAAAGCATGTTAGAATCAACTCTGAAGCAATTCAATATTAAACTTAAGAGTCCTAATTCCAGTTCCCCATCTTGGTTGGAGCAGTAATTTGGAAGAGAATTAATTCATTTTCTGCTAAATGAACTTCTTCTAGTTCAGTTGTATAGCTGTGTAGGCAGTTATATCCTTGAAAGGAAGGATTTTACTTTTCGTTTGGTTGTTTGTATGGCAGTATATCAATTTACAAGTTTAAAATTTGATCTGATAAAATAGAGTTTAGTCAAATGGAATCTAATTTTATAAGTTTGCACTATTCACAAATTTTAATTATATGATCAACATTGGTTATCATTTTATGATGTTTCTTTCAAGATAAAATAATTAAAACTAAGTGTAATAATGAACAGAATTGTTCTCTGGTGCCTTTTATTTTTCATGTACTTACTATCTATTTTTTTCATAATAAAATGCATTTTATATAAATATACATATATATATAAATATGTGTGTATGTAGGTGCCAGTGTACTATTATAGATTTCATAGAAATTTCTTACATTTGCTGTGTTTCCATTGATATTTTGATTAGAAATTATCTTTTTTTATATCTATAAAGTTATCATATCATCCATTTTAAACTTTTCCTGTCTAATACAGAGTATCTTAAAAATATGTTGTGAATTTATTATACATGGGAAAATGCCATCATCTAATACTCATGTACTTGACATTTAAAACAACTATGTTAATTTTTACCAAGATTTCTGTACTCGTGTACAAAAATTAATATGCAACCAGACATCAGTATACAATCCAAATTTTAAGGAAATACAATTTCAGTGTGTAGGAACAATGATTCTATGATATCAAAAAAAAGTTTCAGTAATATAATTTTGTTACATAATGGTCTGGTTTGTGGATGTCTTTGCAAAAATGATACTGAATTCTAAAAAAGTGAAATGCTTTGCATATTTTTTATTTGTTTTATTTATCTTGTATTGTGTTTTGTTATCACTTTTATTATTTTGTGATAAACTATTTTCTAATTCCCTTAACTGTCATATCTAAGCCAAATTAATCTATAGTTTTTTTTTACGATTTCTGTGAAATCTAAATTAACCTCTTTTTTCATACATGTAATAAAACACATCTAAAACTAATTAAAAGTAGCATATTTAATTAAAAAAAATATTTTTTTAAGGTTTTCAAAAGATGCTCTGAGAAAAAATAAAATACTGCTTTTAAAAATGAAAGTTGATTTTTTTGTTTGACAGATAAGGGGTTAATTATCTTATATTGTGGTACCAGTTAAGCTAGTCATTTACTTTAGTTTATTTATGTAAGAAAATTAGATTCTAAATTTTGTGTTTAGGTATACATAGTTGATGCTTGTTTTGTTCTGTGCAGTCATTTTTTAAAATGTATATCCAGTATTTGCACATGTGCTGATATTTCTTTGGGAAAAAAAAAATAGTATATTGCAGCAGTTCTATGTGTGGAAATTTATTTGTTAAGTTTACTTATTTTACTGTTGTAAATTTTGTTTTAAAAAATAGTTTTAATTATTAAAATTGTTGTATCATATTTTTTACAAATTAATGTAACTTTTATAAATTAATGACAAAGGGAAGTAGAAAATGCATAATTGATTGGTTAGCATTATTAGTTAAGTTTTTGAACCCAGCATGTCATTTAATATTCACATTTCTTTCAGTTACTGTTCAAAAAGTGAATGCATTAAAGCAGTAAAAAGTTCTGTCTTTGCTACATAAAATTTTCTTATTTAATGCTGTCACTTAATGGATTTATCACATTCCAAATTTTTGTCACCAATGTTGATTTGGAGGATATGTATTTTTCAAATGATATGGTGAAGTTCCACACAGCTGAGGATTGTTATTGAATTGGAATGAATTTTACTACTGTAGAGTGCTGATTATCCGAACCTATCGGGACCAATGTACGTAGATAACTGGACAGATGATATAACAGTTTGTCGTAGATTATCTACATTGTGTGTGTGTAACATAACTTTAGATGTTCATTGTCAATAAAGCAACATTTCAAGCACACTTTTCTGCTGAACTTAGTCAACAGACCTTACACAATGTCTGTTAAGCCAATTATCTATTGATAGATCATAAAAAAGATTGTGTTGGATGGATTCTCCCTGTGATTACAAGCTTACATGGGTAATGTGCAACTTGATCCCTTATTAATTGTTAAATAAAAGTTTCATTTGCTGAAAATTTGATGAGTCATTCGAAAATGAATGTTTTGTTTATTACAAAGTCTTGTTCTTTAAAAAGGATGGATTAAAAGTTTGACCTGTACCCTGGAGATCCTCCATTTACTTTATGACTATTGTTCATCAAATCTTATTTTGACTTGACAAATTAGTGCATTAAAAACATACTACCTTCTTTTCTTTTTCACCTTTTTTTTTCTCTTAATTATTTTTGTTTTCCCACAAGATTTTCAAAAATCTAAAGGATGAAATTTCTGAAATTTTAAGTTTGGTTGATTAGCGCTCTACTATATTCTTTTTCTCTTTCTTTTTTTATACATTCCCTCTCTATTCTTGCCTTTTTTGTTTTTTGAAGACATGCTTCTATTTTCATTCTTGACAGCAGGAATCTTAGTAGGTGTCTTTAAACATTATGCAAATAACAGAGATAGTGATTTTGTTTCTGCTGCATACATGATTAGTAGTTTCTATGTATTTTTCTGCTTAAAAACTTATTAAAATGTGGAATTTTTATTACTTTCCTGGAAAGATAAATTCAAGTTCTTTTTGTAAAATTCTGCTTAAAAGTGTCACTGAAAATCAGTTTTTACCCTCTATATATTCGTAAATAGTTTCAGAATGCACAGTTTTAAAATTGATTAGGAAATTTGTCAGCAAAACTCTCTAGGACTATTATGATTTTCATAGTTTTAAAATATAGTTGCTTGCCTATTATATAGCACTTATTTGAAATTGTTCTTTTTTTGTATGTAATAAATTCTATCTTAACTAAAATTTTTAAGTAATTTTATGTGTGCCAACTGCAATTAGGGTAATTCTTTGTCTTAATTTCATTAAACAAATTCTAATATTAGATGTAAATTTTCCAACTGGGCGAAAAATGTCCGGACCAGGATTCGAACCAGGGATTTCCTGGCTGAAGCTGCCAGTGCTCTACCATCTGAGCTATCCCGGATGAATCTGGTAGAAATTTCTCACCCAGCTAACCTTAATGATTAAAGCATCTGGTCTGAAACCTGGTTCAGCTCAACAGAATAAATGACAGGTAATGGAACTCCAGAAATCGCTGGATACAAAATTACACTAGATTAATTTTATCACAATTATTCCAATTGGTAAATAAATCATATTAGATGTAAATTTTCCAACTCGGCAGAAAATGTCCAGACCAGGATTCGAACCAGAGATCTCCTGGCTGAAGCCGCCAGTGCTCTACCATCTGAGCTATCCCGGACGAATCAGGTGGAACTTTCTCACCCAGCTAACCTTAATGATTAGCCTTTATGAACCTTAATGAACCTTAACCTTCAGACCAGATGCTTTAATCATTAAGATTAGCTGGGTGAGAAAGTTCCACCAGATTCGTCCGGGATAGCTCAGATGGTAGAGCACTGGCGGCTTCAGCCAGGAGATCCCTGGTTCAAATCCAGGTCCGGACATTTTTCGCCCAGTTGGAAAATTTACATCTAATATGATTTATTTATCAATTAGAATAATTGTGTTAAAATTAATCTAGTGCAAATTGTAATATTCATTAAAAAAAACTAACATTTTGTAGACAAATATAAAAGCATTTGCTTGTAGTTTGTCACTGTCTCTGATTTTTAATACCTTTGGTTCGATATCTCCTGGCAAGCACAGTATAACAAGGAACTGTATTTTCTTTTGACATTCAACATTTGAAAATTTAATTTTCTGAGCATTTTACTAATATATATGAAAGGATAAAAGTTAAATCCTATCCCTTTTTAAAATTAATATTAAAAATTTCCAACTTCTTTTCCCAATAGAAATCTAATTGTAAAGCTAAGTTTCATCTTAGGCATTGATTAATGTAATGAATACTTAAAATTATAATAAATTTTAGTTAAAATAAACATTAGATGATTTTTTAAAACAAAACACATGAATAGCTATTATCTTTTCCCAGTGTGACAGATATTAAATTCAGTTGATTACTTCAAGTAAACAAATTTTATTTCAGCAATAAATTTTAATAAACTCTCTCCATATTTGACAGTTATTTGATATAAAACATATAAATCACATTATATAGTTATAATAAAAGATAATTTCCGATTAATGTAAAAATAAGAATTTGAAAGGGCATAAATCATAGTCTTTCTAGCTGACATTTATTAAAAGATAAATCATTAATGTCAAGAATGCTAATTACATTTTAGTGGTGCAATCAAGATGATGCAAGACATTTGTAATACCAGAAAATCCATCATTAAAGTAAAGTTTCCTCCTATTATGAAAATGTCTGCCCTCTGGCAGAAATAAAGCGAAATAAGGTTTTCTTTCCTCTGTATACACCATAAAAATAATGCCATGGTAACCTTTCACTGTTGAAGGTATAACACGATAATGCTGTGTTAAGTTCACGACCTCTATACTCATTTAATCTTATTAATCTCGATGTTTTCTTCTATGTGTTCTTGAATGCAACAAATGCAGAAATTGTGATTGCAATCCTGAAGAACACCGAAACAGCTACCACTTAGGGATTTCTTTAGAGGCGTTGGTATAAAATGGAATTAGAATTGAGATTTTTTCAAATTGTAATGATTTCGTTAGTCTTTTCTATCTTCTATATAGACCAGGGTTGGCGAACCTATGGCACGCGTGCCGGGACTGGCACGCGGGAAGATATATTTGGCATGCCATTGATTGAAGTTCTAAATTAAAATTTAGTCAAATTCCCAAAATTCTGCACCTTTTTATTCTTTTTTTATTAATACACGGAGCTTAGTTGAAAATAGCTATTGTTTTCTATAATAGGTATTTGTGTACTTGTTATATCTCTGAACTTTTCCGCTTAGAAATATTTGACCCTTCCCAACTCTCTATTTTCTCGATTTCGTTATGATTGCACCTAATATTTGCATAGAAATCTAGCAAATAAAATTATTCTTTGCTGTAATATTTCTGCATAATTTAACGCGTTTTGATCAGCATATGGGGCTTTATATAACTTTTGCTAGAATTTATTAATTGATCTTTAATTTTTGTTAAATGATAAAAGTATTAATAAAACTAATAAAATATGACTATTTTTATAAGTTATGAAAATATAATAATTTGATTGCTAAAACATTTGTAAAACGAAATGAAAACTATAATTATATTTTTTCTATAACTATTTCTATGATTAATTAAATTTTTCATGTGAAAAATGTTTTGGTTTAAGTTTTATATATTAAATATTGTTTAATTTAATGCGTATGTTGGTATTAGCTGCAGGTATGTTAGTTATATTTATAATAATCTAATAATAAATAATTTTGACACTATTATTTATTATTATAAGAATTAAACTAATTTATAATTCACTATTAAATTAATTCGCTATTTTTTTGCGGGAATGGGACTTGGGGGGGGGAGGGGGGGTCCGTTGTTGGCACGCCATGTTCTGTTGGATTTTTTTTCTTTTAATATTGGCATGCGTATGTAAAAAGTTTCGCCGACCCTGATATAGACCATAAAAACAATGCCATAGCTGCCATTCACTGTTGAAGGTATAACACGATAATGCTGTATTAACTTCGCAACCTTTATTCAGCCTCTTCAATAATTTAAAAAATCTCACTTTAAAGATACATTTAGATTTCATTAGTTTCTTCTTTATTCTATGTAGACCATAACTGCCATTCACTGTTGAAGGTATATCAGGCTAATGCTATTAACACTTCCCATCTTGTAATCGGTCTGTTCAATTTCAAGAATCTCTCTTTAAAGATAAACCCGCATTTCGTTAGTTTGTTCTTTCTTCCACATATAAGATGAATACAGCACCATAACTGCCGTCCACTATTGGAAGTAAACTAAGGTAAAGATTTTTACACTTCCTGAGTTCTATGTTCATTCTCTTCACAACTCTGAAAGTCTCGCTTTAAACATACACCTCGATTTTGTTCAATTCTTCTTTCTTCCATAGAGACTATAAATGCAATGCCATAACTGCAGTTCACTGTTGAAGATAAATCACGATAATGCTACTAACACTTTCTGTATTCGAGCTGTTTAATAACTTTAAAATTGTTCTTTTAAAGTCACACATCTTTAATAATGCGAAATTACTTCTTGCACACGTGCATCATGAAAAGAAACAGAAATAAGAATATAGTAAAAAGAAGTATTGCAATGATATGAGAATGACAAACATACATGTATTTCATTTACGTCAAAAAATACTCTGAAAGCTTTGTGGTGAAGGATAATATGTAATTAGGTTTAACACGTTTCCACTTACCTCGTAATTCATTTGACACATTAATAACATTCATGTTACTAATTTTTATCCTTTCATATATATGTTGCCTTAAATTATTTTTTAGATCTGTGTAAATAATGCCTCAATAAGTTTGTATTTTTAAAAAGTATTTAATATAAAATTACTATATAAGTGTATAAACATCGTTGGTTCTAGAAAATCTTTAATCTCAAAAAATAAAATGATTTGTCATGTAGAATGAATACTATTAAACTCTTTTAAAGTGTCTTTTCAGTTGAAATTTAGGCTGTGATATAGTTTTCTTTTAAAAAATACTGCTTTACACATTTACACAAGTTAAACAGACACTTAACAATTTTGGCTCTAGAGCTTTCCATATTTGTGAAAAACAAGGAGGTAAGGCAGTGCTGGGTGGTTTGTTATGTCAAAATGTCATAGTACATATAAAATGTTCTGATCCAGGTAGGAGGAAAACAGAAAGGAAACCTTGCTTTTTAAGAAAATGAGTTCTTTTCTACCACTTGACATTTGACATTTTATTAGTCAATTGAATGTAAAAAAGTAAAAAGTGAGAATGATTAATGTGCCATTTTGATTAGTTTGTTTCCATGTTTGGTTTGTATTATTGCAGTTTTTGTTGTGATTATTTCTGCCAATGTTTATTTTGTCCTTAGATGATATTCATTTTGTACATTAAGAGAGAAACAAGTGTTATCAATTTTAAATATATTCTCAAATTGAAGATTTTTCTGAAAAGAATTATATATGTATGTTACATAATGATTCTGTGAATATTTTTTGTTTTTTGAAATATTATTTTTGTGTATTATATGAATGTGTAAGAAATCCTTAAAATTCCATTTTATTTTGTTGTGGATACTCAAATGACTCTTAAATTGCTCTCTTTTATTCTCTCGCTCATGGATTATGAAAAAATTCATTTTGTGTATTGGTACACTTAAAATGCTATCCTAAATTGTGAAAGAAAAAACTATTATGCTTAATGCGATGCCGTTATTCCTTTATGTCTTGACAGTATTTTAAAGTATCATAAAAAAAAAACTTACTTTGGTTGGCAGTAATACAATTTAGGATGATTTATAGCTATTTTATTTTATCCTGTTCCTAAAGCATTATTCATTGTCGAAAGCAAAAATATTTTAAAATGGATAATTTATTTTCCCATTTTAACTGTTCAGCTTTCCTGATTTTGAAAGACATGGAGTAGAAAGTTTCAGTTCCGGAAAAATACTGTAACATATTTGAAGCCACACATGAAATCTGAAAGCTTAAGGCTCTGCTGCACTGAAACTCCCCGATCGCAAAATCCCATGTTAACCTAAGGGAAAACTTTCAAGCGCGATTACTCATTACCTAATATAATTATTAAAATACAGTTTTCACCATCAGGAAGTAGACGTAAAATGCCGATGATGTGCATTTTTAAAAATTGTCTCCCGAAATTTTAAGTATTTTTAAGAAGATGATAAAATTTAATCAAATGGAAATTTCAAAGTTTATAAGGATTTTTTATGTAGTTAAAATTTACAGAGATAATTTTTAAAAATGCACATCATCGGCATCAGCTGTTTACTTTCTGATGGTGAAAACGGTATTTTAATAATTATATTAGGTAATGAGTAATCGCGCTTGAAAGTTTTCCCATAGGTTAACATGGGATTTCCCGATCGGGGAGTTTCAGTGCAGTGGAGCCTTAAGAGATGTCATTCAAAGTAAAAGTTACTCAGAAGATGTTTTCAAATCACTGTTTTTATGACTGTTAAGTGATGCTTTGTTGAGTGAGAGAATTACATTAACATGCTACTATTGTACTTTGCTTTTAATGACTTCCTCGGAAAGGTTTGTTTTTGTTTTAGTTGCCTGGCCATTTCAATTTAGGTTAATACTTGTATTTGCTGAATTGGTTCTTATTTAAAAACTGGAGTACTTTATAGTTGGGCTAATATTCTAACTTGTTAATATTGTCTCATTAATCAGGGTGCTATTTGAAGAATTGTTAATTTCATAGTTTAAGCATTTCAACTAATGATTATTTGATTTATTTTATGGATTAAATAAAAAAAAGTTGAGGACTAAAAAACATTCTTTTTAAATGATTCAAATATCTGGAAACTTACTTAGTTTCTTTTGCATAGCTTCCAACCTTCGTTTTTTTAATCAAATAAAACCTGAAATTTTATTAAATAAAATATGTTAATTAAAGAAATATGTAAGTCTCTAATTATTCAGGTTCTAATTATGTTTGAGTTGAATAAAAACTGAAAGCTTGGCAGCTATGCTTTAGTCACCCTGTCACATTAAAGCAATTTTAGTTCTTCAAAGATTATGAAATATTCAGAATTAGTTATTATCATTCTTTCTCCATAACATGTTAGCTAGTTCCCTTTGATGCTTTAAATGATTATTTTAGCTAAACTGAAAGTTTTAAAATATTTAAATGACATTGTATGTAACAAAATATTTAAAACTCTATGTGCAGTTTCTGCATTTTAATTATGTGTCCTAGTTTAGTATTCAAACTTATGCAATTCTTGTTATTTTATATGTCCTGTTTTTTTTAACCTGCCTATAGTCATTAAAGTGCTAATGTATTCTTGTCAGTTTCACCAGTTTATAATATTGGGTATGGGTGCTTTTGCCAAATCGCACTTGTTTATTTGTGTATTATTTCCTGATTATTTTTGAAAAGTGCATGTTATTTTATTGTAGTATTTTTTCTTATTG
Organism: Maratus speciosus; assembly: GCA_963932465.1. Lineage (NCBI taxonomy): Eukaryota > Metazoa > Arthropoda > Arachnida > Araneae > Salticidae > Maratus > Maratus speciosus. Next base: position 663,570,107 of record OZ010787.1, read on the forward strand.
ATTTGTTTTTACCCTTTTCTTCTATGTCTTTTTGTAACTTTGTTTGTTTGTTTTAAATATATCTTAAAAGTCATGTCAAATTTACTTAACATATGAAAACAAATCATGTTATGCTTTAAGGCATTAATTTAATAGGGAGAAAGTTTTGATTTGTTGAAAATATTGATACTTTTAGATGGATGTTATTGATATTTGTGAAATTTTTATCAGTATTTTCAAAGTACAGACTATAATTTTATTTTTATTTTACTTTAGGATTTAACTTTATGTTAGGTTTTAAAATAAAAATACTTCAGAATGCAAATAATTGTGGCAGTTTAAACAATAAATTTATATAATAATATTAATAATGCTCTCATATTAATATTTTAGAAACAATTGATATTACTGACTCATCCTTTAAATGGAAGTAGGAACAACTATAGTGTTGCTTAATTCCTTTAGAAATATATAAGGAAAAATATCGAAACTTAAAAAAAAATACTATGTGAAAATAATTTGCTTATCAAGTTATTACATAAAAGAATTCAAATAAAACTCTGTGGAAGTTTTGTTTGTAATTAAAGTGTATTGTGTTTTAAAACCTAAAAAATTTTTATTTCTTTTTTTTTTCCCAGTGATCTCTGACTTATTTCTCATATAAAATGCACTGTGAAAATATAATGTGTACTAATTTTATATTAAAGATAAAGAGATTTGTAAAATTCTGTCTCTTTTTCTTTCTTCCTGGTCTCCAGTATTTTGACAAATCATTATTCATTATGCTTAAAAAGTGGTGATATTAATATATCATTTAAGCAATAAATAAATTTCTAATTTTGTTGGGTGTACAAATATAGACTTTATAGATTTTGTTAATTAAAAAAAAATTGATTTGAAATTTAAAAATCATTTTTACTTTATTCAAAGTAACTAAACCAGAAGCCAAGACTTTTTCTTATCTTTCAGACAATTCGCAGATTCTATACTAGTCTGGTTGTTTCAAAGCAATCCAGTTAGCTAGCTAATTTATTTCTTCATAAGAACTAAATTGAACTCCACTGCTCTCCAGAAAAGAACAATGCTGTGGACCAAAATAAATAGAAATCTGAGGGAGCAATATTTGGTGAATAGGGTGGATCTAGTAAAAACTCATAATTCACTCCTACTAGATAATTATTCTCAGATTTTTGAACATGTGACCTGGCATTGTCATGCTGTTCTTCCACATTGGTCATTTTCCCCTTAGAGCTATCTTCAAACATATTAATTGTAAACTGTAGTGTTTTCTTTCCAATGGTTGTTTCAGATGGGTGTAGTAGCTCCGTTATATACCATTCATATACCAAAAAGATGCACATGACTTTATTACTGTGATGCTTTGCTTCGATACTGATGGACCTAGTTCACCTGGTTTAATCCATGGTCTTTTTATTTTAGAATTGTCATAATAAATCTTCTTTTTTTATTGTCAGTAATAATTTGATTTAAACTATTTTTTCTTGTTGCAGCACATGTTTTTTCTTTTTTGAATTGGCGTGTCACTCATTAGGGAAGGTCCCCCAACTGCCAGATCAGGATTTTGTCGTGAGTGGTGTCATTGAAAAGACCCAACTATCTGTCCGAATGCAACTGGCGAAGAGTTAGGCCAATGTATTTCTGTCATTTATTGATTTCTCCAGGTCACTAGCTATGCAGGAAAGACACTCTATGTGGTAGAAAAGAGAGTTGACGGATTACGCAGATTACAGATAAGGCAGTTTATGCTTGGTGGAAAAAGTAACTTCATGGATGGTAGTGCATTTCTGAATAGAAATATCTGAAGCACCAGTGTTTCCAACACCAGGTACAAAGAATGAAAGAGGGTATTTCACATTTGTCACAGGGGTTATTAGTTAGGTTAAAGCATGCCTGTTTAACTGATCGAAAGATGGGATCCGTGTCTTTAATTAAAACCTTTTGAAAGGCATACCAACGCATGTCACCAAAGGTGGACAAGGAGAATTGGTTACTGGCCAACTTATGCAATTTTATTATGCTTTCTCTAGTGGTCATGTCGACATCTCCACAAACACTCTGATGAGTTTTTGAATATTCCACTAATCTCTTTATTAAGTACTTGTATTATTGAAAGAAATAAACATCTAACGGCTGAAGAAATTTTGTCATGCCCAGTGGGAGAAAAACAGGCCACATTGATTCCAAATTTCTCAATACATAAACGTATATCCATTTGGCCACTGTAACTGTCCAGCACATGATTGTTTCCTGATCACCAATTGATTCTTTTAGTTTATCAAAGTATGCCACAGTTATTTGTTTTATGCTCTCTCCTGACTTGGAGCATGTAATGAGCAAATTTGAGAATCATATTCGTTGCACATTTTCCATAACTTTGGAACTAAATTCCCCCTGACATTTCTGTGTTATAAGTAGTAGAGGTCCCATAAATTTTCCAGTGGTATTAATACACATTTGCATGGTATAAGAATGAGCCATTTTGTTTTTACTGATTGCCGATGAACCCACATCTTTAGATCCCTTCATATCAAGAGTTCTGTTAGATACAATCTCGTATTGGAAGCCACTTTGATTAGTGTTCAGGGCGTTGGACAGTGGACACTTTTGCTGCTCAATCATTTTTTTTTTTTACGTTTTCCCAGAATTCGTCGATCACAGGTTGCAAAGACATTTCTGGAAACAAATCTCTCTTTGTTACGATTTGTGTCACCTTTTGACTTGTTATTTTATGTACCTGTTTGAAATTCTTGATGAATTGTGAGCTTGCTGTGAATCCAGGAATTCCAAGCTCCAATGAGTTGTCAATGGCCCACATTTTGAGGTCCCTGTCATAAATGGTGGCTTTTAACTGTCTGAGATTATGGTAAAATTGCGATCACACGTGTTTGGAAATTAATTTCATTTTGCTCTGCATGTTTCCACCTTTACCTATATATTGTGTCCACCATTGAATCATCTTGTGGTCTTTTACCTGCCTACATATATGTTGCACAGCCTTTAGTTTATTAAGCTAATAAGTTTTGCAATCTTCGCTTTGTTGGTGATAGCATCACAGCCTGAAGACTCGCCAACAATATCTTCAGAATTAGGCATGACTTCGCATGTCACAAGGGTGCGTGCCACCTCCCCTGAACCAACATGCCTGGGATGCAAGCCACAGGTACTGCTAAAATTCTCCATGGTTGAGCGCCTCGGGAACTGCCCCAATAGGCCTTGCCCATGCCCTCTTTTTATCCTGTTAGATCAGGTGAGGAGTTAATTCCTGGTGTTCTTTAAAGCATACTCCAAGTCAGTGCAGTCCAATTAGTTACATATGATTGTGAAAATGTAGTCACAATCTTTTGTTTCTTATTAGAGGGAACATGGAACCTTCACCAACTTCATACTAGCAACAGCAGGTTACATAACTGTACTGTAAGCTGTCTTTTCTACCACATAGAGTGTCTTTCTTGCATAGCTAGTGATCTAGAGAAATCAATAAATGACAGAAATACGTTGGCCTATAACTCTTTACCAGTTGTATTCGGGTGGGTAGTTAGTTGTATACATTTCCTTGATCCCCATCGTAAGGTCTTCCCAACGACACCACTCTCAACAAAATCCCGATCTGACAGTTGGGGACCTTACCTAGTCAGTTTTCTTGCTTTTGAACCATTTCCTTTAGCATGCACATGTTAAGAAAAATATTCTTTCACAGATATTTATAGCTGTAGCCAATTTATCTATTTAACAAGAATCTTTTCCTAGTCATCTTTGTTCTTTATCATCCAAGTTGTTATTGATGAAGCATGTTTTTTTGTAAGCTTCAAAAAGCAAATGATTAGTTTTGACTACACTTTTTTTAGAAATATTAATGAAGCATAACTTCTTGCAAATGCTGTTTTCCAATGCAAAATTTGACAGTTTGAATGCTGTAAAAATAGTTGTTTACACTTTAGTCAAATAACATGTATTATATCTGAAAGCTGCAGATTGTAACATGAGAGGTGAAAAAGTGAAATATAAAAAAGGGACACATGGTCTCAGAGACTGCATTTATTTATAAATCCAATAAAGCTTCTTTATTTCAATATTATTATAAAATTGTACACATGTGTACTTTGAATATTCAACATAAGAGTGAAAAAAAAAATCAAAGAAATTTTTGCTGCAAGACATTTTTAAAACACAGTGTCTAATTTATCAAACAGTCTTATTTAAAGTCAGCATAGTGTGGTCTCGGAAGCTACACCTCTCCTGTTACGAGCTTACAACATGAGCAAACTGGCAGCAGTTCAAATTTCATCATCTGTTGAAACTTCATATTTGTATGCCCAATATGTGTTTATTATCTTGAAGTATAAAGCTTGATTTTCAGGCTTCCTGATATCTGTTTTCAGTGAAAATTATAGCATTTGACATAAAATATTTTTTTATTTACATAGGTTAAAATTTCATGTCATTAATTTTTTCTCTCCAATCCAGTTCTTAGCATGTATTTACATTGTACCTTTATCAAATTTAACCAATTAATGTAGAAAAAAGACAAAAATTCCTTGATTTATAACTTAATCCAGCATACTAAAAATTAAACATTAATCTTATTGGTAAAAAATCAACATAGATTAGACTGATGCTGGTTTTTAAATCGCCATCTCTGAATTTATGTGGTTGATTCATCTTTTCTTACATCTATTTTATTTTTACTGAAAAAAAGCAATAAAGTAACCACAAATTATTAAAAAAAAAAAAGCCTACAAGTGCCTTTTAAGCATAATTTTTTAGATGAAAGGGTAATCATATTTTTCTTTTTTGTTATCATGAAAAACAAAATATTTTGCGTATAAAAAAAAATCAATTTTTAAATAAATATTTTAATTACTATACATATTTTTATAATTTAAAATGATTGCTCTTGTGTATCAAAAAATATTGTTTGTAAATCATTTTTCTTATAATCTTTCTTAACCCTTTCATGACCATATGACGTGTGTGTCGTAAATAAAATTTTGATCATGTATCAAAATAGTTATCTTTTCTGCATGAACTGTATATTATGGATTGTATTTTTTGGTGATTTTATTGACAGAAAGCCTCTGTGAAGCTACTTGTCAAAGGAATTTGTTTTAGCAAAGTAAATAATAGCAGTATAACTACTCATCTGTAATCTTAAAAACTGGCATGTTTCTAAAACCAGCATTTTTCAGAATATTGACATTTTCAAAAGAAAAAAATATGGAAAACTTGCCACAATTTTATAAATGGATCCGTCAACTATTATTTATACCAAAGATGATTTATTTATTTGTTTGTTTCTAACAAGGGTAGGTCATGAGGGAATGGGGAAAAATGAAAAGTTTGTTATGTTATGATTTTCTTAAGTGTATAAACTTGTAATCCTATTCAATTATATTCTCGTGAGTTCATTATGAAAACACTGATATTTACTATAATACTATGAATATGAGTACATATTGAAAATGCAAAAAGCTATAAACATTGAACATTCAGTTACCTAGATGCTTTATGAGGGTCAGGGCATTAGAACAAATAGTCACTGACTTGTTTGTAAAACATGCAAGAAATTTTATCTTTTAAAAGAAATCTAATCTGTACGAATACTGGAAGAATTTATAGGGCTCCTGAGTCTGCGTTATTGCAATTCTTATTGTTAAAAAAAATTAAAGAAGTGGCTTTCTGAATGAAGAAATGTAGATCGAAATTGAAAAAGAAATAACAAAATAGAACAATGAAAATTGTGTGGACTGGAAGAGCAAATTATTGAGTGGGCTCTACTGTCCCACACTAGTTAACACCACTGCCAGCTAACTGTCTAGATTATGCATTGGAGAGCTGAAAAAAAAATTAGCTTGTAGAAAATCAAATTTGTTTCATATTTCTTTGAATTGTGAATTTAGTTGGGATTTGCATATTTATTCATTGTGCATCCTGCATATATGTTCATGTAATATTGAAAAGAATTGGTGAAAAATGTAATTAAAGTATTTTATTATCATTATTAAAGGGTATTATGGAAGAATGGGAGGAACAATTTTTAAGGAATTATTAAAAGTTTCAGGAGCAGTCCAAAAGTCTGTCCAAAATGTACTGAGTTTGCTGAATAAAGGTTCCAGTACATACAGTATTGTTTCTTAATGGAATTTTTAAATAATAATCCATGAAACTGCAAATCTTTTTAGACATTTTATAGGCATGCCATTTTTTATCCATACAATGATTGTTTCATGCTAAATAAATACTTGTTAATGTTTAAAAAGTTTGTATTTCCTTATAATATTTTGTGGTTGTGAAAGGGTTAACTCAGTTAATATTTTTATTAAATTCCTAGCTCTCTGGACATATTTTCAAACACATTATTTCAGTTATATACATAGCTATTTGAGACTTATAAAATTATTCATAAGGTGATAATACATACTCTTGTTTAAACTTTTGAATGAGATTTTGTTTAACTCAGAAAAATTCTGACTCGTGAAAATTAAGAATTTTTTTTTAATTGAATATGATTAAGAACATATGTTATCAGCTGATAAGAAAGCTAAAACATCAGTGCTACTACTTTTATTACTAACCTTCAAGATTTGATATGCTTATTTAACATGTAAAATCTGTCTTGTTTTCATTAGCTTCTGATAAAAAGTTATAGTTTGAAAAAAGTACTGAAATTTGGTTGTCCCAAAATTTATTTAATTGTAGAGACATAGATTTATAGATGTTCTAAAATTGCTGCTATAAAATTGGCTCCAAGCTGCTTCAAAACTTTGATTCATGGTTACAAAAAATGAAAAATAACTGATCCAAATGCTACTTTTATCTTGTGCTGTATGTAAAGGAAGAGTAAAGATTTTAATTCTATTCATGTATTTTACGTAAAACTGTACACCTGAAGTTTGTGAGAGTTTTAATAATTTATCATTCCAATTACTATAAATAGCTTGTAGATTTTATTATAATGATTTGGAGACTAAAAATTCAAAAATAAAAATACAAAACATGTTAGCAGACCCATTTCAGATTTATTTATTTATTTTGGAGAATTAATATAACAGTGTTATAAAGCTGTATATTTTCATTGTTATTTTTATATGGACAATTAGTGTATGATATATGTGAATTTTATTATAATTAACTGTATTATATTACACTTATTGCTGTAATAGTACCAACATAAAAAATAAAATAAAAATAAATAAGTAAAACACTGTGTTGAATTGTCATGAAATAATAAAGACGATGAATATTTATGTACACAAAAATACAGCTTGTAGTTGATATGTTCATCTTCATTTTTTTTACATTAAGAACATTTTACATTTATTTTCAATGTAGGATAAGGAAACTGTGTTCTATATGTTTAATGTTCAGTGAAGGATTATCTGAAAATAATCAACTTTTTGCTTAAATCTCTATTTTATTTTTATTGCTTTACTAGCTAGTACCTAGCGTTGCCCAAAATTTTAAGAATGTTTGTTTTGAAAAACCAATTTCAAAATTTAACATACAACATAAAAAAATTAAAAAAACAGCCGAAGTGTTGTACACATGAATCAAATGAAAACCCAATTTAAAAATGTATAAATTTATATGACAGTCGCAAAATAATACAGCTATAAATGAACTTATTTCCATTCATCGTTGGAGCAGTAATGTTAAAATGCATCAATATTTCCATAATCAAGTTTTTATCATGCTTCAATACATTTTTTCACACTTATATGACGTTATATATTCACCACGTCACGTCCTTTATATTTCCCGAAGCTAACAAAAAAGACCTGCTACTGCGGTGCATTCAAAGTGTCTTTTTTTACAGACCGTTAGAGTGGTGTGATGCTCTTTTTGTACATCTGCATTAGTGCATCATGTGACTCCAGCAGTCTGTAATAAGACACTCGTAAAGCACCGCGGTAGCCTTTCTTTTTCATTAGCCTCGATATTTCCAATGTGACATAATATTCCATTTTTTTAATTCAGCAAATTAAATAATTATACTTTTTCACATTGAAATCATAAAACAGAAAAATTATGACATAACATTCGTCAAACTATTTCTTTTATTTTCATTTTTTACATGGAAATCTTGCAGTAGAAAAGTTATGATGTAATTTTTCATGTTGAAATCTTGCAATAGAAAAGGACAGTAGAACCTCTTTTAACTGAAACCCATTTTTTAAGCTTTTTTTTCACAATTACATTCCTTGTGTGCTAAATCCATTTTGAAAGCTTTTTTTTTTTTTTTTTTTAAACCATCATATTTCTTGTGCGCAAGCAGCCCTTTCCAAAATACGAGCACATATAAATATTTTTCAATCCCCTTTCTTAGAGTTCCTTTGAATTTAACTTAAACTCCTGTAATATCAAAAGTGGAACGAAAGAAACGAACAAATTAGCAATTATGAAGCTTTTGAATGTTTTGCAGGGCTTGAGCAGCAGAAAGACTGTGATACTGGTGAACTAATATTATATAACTAATATTAATAATATTAAAAAACTCCGTGATAGAGCTTCAAAGCAAAGGCAATCGATACTGCGACAAACGAAACATTGTTTTAAACACTTGTGATATGCATAAAAGGTACTTAATTCCAAAATAAAAATTCAGGTAATTTATTCGTGTTTCTGTTTTGCTATTGCTTTATTTTTATTAAGCACATGTTACCATAATAAGAAATATTGCATATATTTTTCCTTAATATTGAAATTGAAGCATTCTCGATTATCTGAAAATTTCGATTTTCCGAAAGATGGTCGGTCCCAATTATTTCGGATAAATGAGGTTGTACTGTAATTGTTGTGGTAAGAATTTTATTTTGGATTTTTAATTGTTGGCAAAAGCTATAACGAGAAATGTTTAAATTTGATTGGAAATTGCTGTTAAATTTGTGGTGTTTTATTAATTAAAAATTAACTATAAGTTATTCCGATTCCGGATTACTTTAGTTGCCTCAGCCGTGTTTTAATACATATGTATGTAACATTTCACAATTCTGGCTTCCAAACTATGGATTTGTATAGCATTACAGACAGACAAATTTTCATTTTTATATATTAGATATATATACATTGGTGTGCAAAAAATTAAGGACGAGAGGGTTTTTCAAATGTAACATTGTGCATAAGTTTTTCACATCAATCGAAATCATACAATAAGATCTCAAAAATGTGAGTATATGGGACAAGTGATAAAAACCATCTAAACAAGAATCAAAAAGATACAAAAGCACTTTATTGAAAAGGTCACTTGGAGCACAACTGCAGAGAAGACAGAAACGCTCATCTTACAGGCACCTGGAAGGAAAAAATCAGTCTCCAATAGAGGATAGGGTCATCCCTGACTGCAATGCAGGATTTACAATGTCTGTCCATGCTGAGGACGAGGTTGTCAAGGAGCTGTTGAGGTATCAAGTCCCATTCTTCTTGTAACACCAATTGCAGCTGCAGAATCATTGCTGGCACCTTGTCACATGCTGCCAAGCATCTCCCGAGAAGGTCCCACATGTAATCTATGAGGTTTGGGTCCAGGGACTTTACAGGCTAATCCATGCGTTGAATACGTTCACTCTCCAAGAGCTCTTCGACAGCCGCTGTACGATGAAGAGGAGCGTTGTCGCCCATGAAGAGAAAGTCCAAACCTACAGCACCTCTAGATTGATGAATACTACTTACATAGTTTCCAAGGGGTTAAAGGTTAACAGAGCTGCTTAAGGCAGATAGGAGCGTTAGCTGATTTTGTTACCTCCCAAAAGAAATATTTAAATAAGATATCCTGTAGTTATAAGATGTCCTGTCACGATGAAGATGTACCAGAGCTCATTAACAATCTGTAAAAAGCATTTTTAAAGATCCAATCAGCTGAGGAAAAATACTGCAGTCCATCCCGATCACTAGTCCACCCGAGTCACTATTACATATTGTAAATGTTCTTTACATAATTCAATACACTAACTGTAAAACCATGTTCTTTACCGAACCACATCTCGAAGAGCGAAACATTACAGCCTCGTGGAGAACCAACAGCACCTCCTCAGACCAAACAGATGAAACGGAGTATTAAAGGGCATTAGAGTAAAACCACTATGTCACCATCCTCCTCACATGATTCACAATAAAGCCAATCCCCTTCTTTCACTAGAAACATGTCGAGCCGAACAAACCATTTCTTACAGTAGTGAAACGTTCTTCAAACGGCGACAACTTAATTACTTTAAAAACAGATGGCCACATGTAAATCACTTCGAGAGTTCGGCAACTGACAATGTTCACTAATTATACACAACTCAAAGATAAAACACTATTCCATTCTAATTAGATATTCGGAGAAACAAACCAAAACTTTATAACATCTGACGAAAACTATTTTTAAAGGAACGAGACATCTTCCAGAAAAATTGTTACGTCTCGTAACAAATAAATAAACACGAAATATACAGACGAAGCTACTGCTACATGGTGAAGCTCCGGTATATATATGATTCACCGGATTGAAAAGCCTCCTATCACATCCTCAGAGACACACCTACCAAATCTAGTAATACGATTGGTCAATAAGTCATATCGTCGATTCACGTAAGTGAAGACGTCACTGACACAAGCCGATCACGCCCTCTGGCGGTGATCGGAACGATTGAATTACGTCACACATGAAGTGTGTCCGGCAAGAGTGTGTGGTGGAAATGAAAAAGCAGATGCCAGGAAATATAAAGATTTATGAGAGGTAAATAAGGAAAAGAGTAAACCATAAGTGATAACAAGCAATGGAAAAGGGCTATTTAAGAGGTAAGTAAACTTATCTTTAATAAAGAAAGTGCTTTTAATAAAAGTAAAAGTTATATTTGATATTGTATGAAATGTAAATAAAGCAGAACGATCTTTTAATAAAATGTAATTACTGGAATGAATGAAGATGAATGAAAGGATGAAGTTAATGGAATGTAAATGAAGTTAATAAATATATAGCTGTGAATAGGTTAGGTTCTAAAAGGTGTAAACATGCTTGACATGTGCACCAGTAGGTACACTAATTACACAAAGTAAAGGCTGGCAAAGATATGTACAGGAACAAGAACTAAGGGTATACCTATCATAAACAGACACACGTGAGGCAAGAGAATCTCAGCGAAGTAGTAATCTCGCTCCAAACAAGAACTCCAGCACCTCCAAAACAGTCCCTTTTGATGATGTTGGAGGGGTCATTACGTCTTACCTGCTCTCTCCAGATGTGTATACATCCAGAATCGCTTATCAAACTAAATCGGCTCTCGTCTGCAAAAAACACTGGACCCCACTCCTGTTGTGTCCCTGACACCACAGAAAGCAGCATCTCCAATGGCGTTAATGGTCCTAACACACTGTACTGGTTGTCATGCATATAGACCACCTTGGTGCAGCCTCCTAGCCACGGTAAAACATGATATCTGACGTCTAGTAGTCTGCTCCATCTGCCTTGCGATTTCTCCAGTGTCTGCCGCCTGTAGGACAATATAACGGTCTTCTTCTGTTTTTGTTGCTCATGAGCGACCACTGTTGAATGATCGGACAGCTTTTCCTGTCATTTGAAATGCACTCCAGGCTCATGAAACGATGCTGTGAACTATCCCAAACTCTTCTGCCACACTTGTCACATTTTGGCATTCTTCCAACCTGGCAATGATGTGACCTTGCATAACGTCCTCCAGATGGCATCTCTTGGATTACCTCTTTGCCCATATCACACAATTTTAGCAAAAAAAAGCAATCATTGAAATCACTGTGCACCATGCAATAGGTTTCACCGAACTGCTGAACATCCACCGCCTCTGTGCTTTATCTTCTTAGGACCTCCCGCTTTTACATCATATGTCATATACACACATGTCCTACTGCATTTGTTCCAGGTCTATCTCCTGATTGGTCTTTCATTTCATTCCGTTGCCTTTTTTGGATCTTTATTTTATATTTATATTATATTTATCTGCTCCGTCCTTAATTTTTGCACACCAGTGTATATAATAATCAATACAAAACCCCTTAACGGGTTAAAAGTTTGTGACGCAGCGCTTTATCTTATGCTCTGAGAATTTTAAATATGGAACTTAAAAATAATGATATCAAATTTTGAGTGACACTATACTATTAATTATAATATCTATATACATTTATTTCATCATTTTATTTTTTTATAATTGCATGTGCAAAAATTATGTTCATTTTAAAAAGATGTATAAAAGTTTATTCATTGATGCATTATCATCCGTATCTCTCATAAATTCAAAATATGAGTTTTAAAAGATATGATATCAAAATTTAAGTGACACCTTGATGTTGCTTAAAACGATTAGTTTTAAAATTCAATTTAAATTTTCTTTTGGCTAAATACATTTACACATCTAAACAATACTTTTCATTTTCCAATGCACTGTTGAATATATTACTTTCACTGAATCTATATAATGCACTGAAATGTATTCATTTGAATAAATTGATTTATCTTTTGTGCCACGCTATCCAAAAATCAAAAGTAAAATTTGTGTAAATAGTTTTTTTCGTCATATTATCCATTTGCATACATTTAACTTAGTTTGGATACAATGACGCAAAAACTATTTACATAAATTTTACTTTTGATTTTTGGATAGCGTGGCACAAAAGATATTTGCAATATTTGTTGCTCACTAACATAAATAAATAAAGCCCTAACTCCCCAAATGTACATTTCTCCTCTCCTCTCCCCCCCTACTGCAAAGCATAAAAAAAAAAAAAAAAAAAAAAGCACTCGCAGATATTAAATCTTTAGGGTTTTTGGTGAGTGAATTACATATGAAGATAAATACGATAGATCTTTATAACACACCTTGGGATGAGAAGTTTGCATATTACAGAATTTTGCATTATATAGATCATATTTCATTCATCATTAAATTTACCTTGTAAACGTGCTTTAAATTACATTCCTTGGAACTAGAAATAGTGAAAATTATAAAATTTTACATAATAGTAAAGGTGCAGATTCCCAATATCTGGAAGGAGAAAGTGGCTCCTAAACCCAAAAAGTCCAGTGGCCTCATTGTGAAACAAACACATAAAAAGAATTTAGTGTTTGTAAGGGACTGAATTCAAAGTGAAAAATAATTTATTTTATATATACATATGTCTATGTACAAGAAAACACAGACTAATTACATCAAATGGGTTTGTTTAATTTAATCACAAAATTCTTTAATTATTAAGTCTAATACAAATCTTAAACTATGTTCATTCAGAAGATATAGTTGGACAAGATACATTTTAAAAAAATGTAAAGCTAAGCAATCATGGTAGTGGGAAATATTAGGATAACAATATTTCTAATTTTGATTTTATCGTATAACATTACATTAAAAAATTTGTGAATGTGAAAAATTATTTAGCGCTATAAAAATCAAAACACACTTCAGACGTTTGTTTTTCTATGTAATACAATAGTTTTCTGTGTTAAACAGATCATTCAGGATTGTAGGAAGGAAAATACACTGATTTCATTTTTTTAAAAAGGTAGAAATCCACCATTAGCAGAAAAGGAGCATCCCTGTATAGTGTATGGCGACTGAGACAATGAAAGTAAGCAGCCGAAGCAAAAAATTTAGTCGTCACATGGCGACTGTGAATCTGCACTTATACATAATAGGATCACAGGGCCAAAACTAGCCTTTTTTGTACCCGGGGCAAACATGGATTTTGGCACCCCCCCCCCCTCCCTCTTCTGTAAAGTATATTTACAAAGATAATTTTCTAATAGCCGACTTATTTTAAAATTTAAAGTATGTAATCATAAGACATGTTATTCTGAACTATGTAATCTACAATGGCGGGTCCAAAGGGGAGGTTACAGGGGTCATGATTCCCCTCTGAACACCAACAAAAATTTTCTAAAGAGCATTTTTAAAATGAAATATACAGTAGAGTCCCGATTATCCAAGTCCTGCTTAACTGAGTTATTTTCTTCTGATGGATTAATGGCTTCCATTTTTATGAAACAGCCATTATAAATGAAGTGTTAGGTAAAGATGAAAAAGCAGACATAAAAAAAAAAACCATTTCCCTTCCCCCCCACCCCGACCAGAAAATCAAAGTTCTAACTTTTTATGACTGCTCTTTCATCTTCACCTAACACTTCATTTATAATGACTGTTTCATAATACTGGAAGCCATCAATCCATCAGAAAATGATCCATTCCAAAAGTATAATCCTTCATTTGGCGCCGGGGCACATGCCCCCTCGCCCCCTTAGTTTTGGCCCTGATAGATCATGTCACACATTATTAAATTACCTTTAGCTCGTGACTGACAGTTTGGGGGCACTAAATGCATGACTGGCAAATTTATTCCTTTTTCACTATTTTTAATAATGAAATCTTTGCCTTATTTTTGGCAGAAGTTTCTTATATTAAATAAGGCAAAAATTTCTTTTTTAAAAAATATTACTTTTGGAAGGCATGAATTTAGTGCCTAAAAAAAAAAAAAAAGACCCCATCAAGAGCTGCCACCGATTATAACACTCATTTACAAAAAAATTTAATATATTGTTTTCTTTGCTCCAAAATAATGCGTTAAAGAAGACAATGTATCAAATTTAGTGTTTCAAGAAATTAGCAATATTTGTGAAACACATGTGCTTCTTAACTGCAAAATTTATTGTTTACATCTGAGAAAAACATTATATGCATCTTCTGTATTAAATTTTTTTAGTGGCAGGCTTTTGTGATTGAACAAGGACTGCTTGCAGAATACTTTAATAATTTTACAATATAAAATTATGGCTCTCGAACTACTATTGATGAAATACAGTAATAGGGAGGAAAAAAAAAATCATTAAATAAATATAGTTTATTTTTAAAAAATTAATTGAATTTTCATCAGATATACTGATTATTACTACCATACATTATATGTAACATATTTATTAGAAAAATTACAACTATTTAGGTGAAGTTTTAAAATGTAAACAAAATGATGCCTTATAAACACATCAAAAATACAGTTCGTTTTCGAAAGCTGTGCCTGACACTCTGAGACAATTTTACGATCCAAAGGGGTAATGCTGAGATGGGTATTTGCCGAAGTTCCAGTTGTACGTTGTCACTCAGCTAAACAGCCTCCGATCATCCTTATTTTGATAAAATCAAAGCAGATCTGATGCATGCACAAAAGCACAGAAGGTTTCGCTTTACGAAAACAAACAGTACCTCTGAACAAAATCATTATACAGTAGATGCCCTCAAATCCGCTCAACTTGGGACCAGAGGTTGTGCAGATTTTAGAATTTCACAGATTTCTGGTCCTTGCTTTGTTTACAGTTTTTAAACAGTCATTTGAATGTATTTATGCAATCAAAGTTATAAAATATCCTTGCAATATAGTAAAATATTAAAATAATTAATTACAGTAATAAACTAAAATGATAAGAAGTAAGATAATTTAAAAAATGATTAAATTATTAAAGATAAAGATCAAGTAAATAATAATGTATAATTAAATCTGCATTATAAAGATAAGAATCATTTTCCTTGAATTATTGAATGAAACTTACCTCCTTCCTAATGGTACCTATTAATTTGCATCAAAATTATAAAGTAAGGAAGTTTTATTTGAGGTTTAGCCAGTCTTAATAGTCAAAAAATCTGGATTAAAATACATAAAAAGATTTGATAAAAAGATTGTGATTACCAATTTTTTTTTTTTTTTTATTTATTTATTTTTTTTTTTAATCAGAAATAAATTGTACTTCCTTCCTAAAAAAATCATGAGTTCAGTCATACTATAGAGAATTAATTACATACTGAAATACAAACGGAATGATATAAAATTAAAAAAATCTGAAATTTTGCCCTTACATCTGAACTGAAAGTTTCATTGTTTACATCTGTGATGATGTGCAGATTTAACGCTGGTAGCTGGTTGGGTACCCGGGCAGATACCCACTACAACCCTGAAAATTATTGCTTGTTTTTAGCACAACATATATTTGTTTTAAATGCTTTCTCGTCACTTCTTTATATGAAAAACAAATACAGGAATAAACATAAACATCGAATCTGATTTATGCCTAAAACTAAGATTGAATCAGATATGAGGAAGATGTGTTTGGTAAAGCAAGCATCACCCTTATCATTAGCAATACAACAGAATTAATAGTCATCCTTGTGCATATGTATCAATCTACACCAATATGCCATTAAGTATTGTAGCTTTTTTTAAAATCAAAACACTATATTTTGATAATGTACATATTAATAATATAGTAATAATGATACTAGTACTTTTTACTTGAATGTTAATATAAAGCAGTCAATCTAAGTATACCAATTTAATAAAGTAATCATCCAATTAAATACAGTAAAATCTGCTTAGACGGAGCACAAAAGACTGCACAAATACCTTGTTTTAGACATATTCCATTTACACAGGTTTTTCTGTAATAGCATGGAATTTGTAACTTGGTGGTATGTGGAAGTATGAACTTCTATTCAGTGGTACGTCGACCTAAAAGTTTGGGAACACCTGCTCTAGAGGGTAGCAATATTTCTACAAAATGGATTGCAGGCTCTTTTTAAGAGTAAAATTCATTGTTTACATTAAAGAAGCTGTCTGTTATACAGAGAATTGCATTAAAAAGATCTTTTACTGCAACAATGCTTTTACTACAATGCGGTCCTTTGACGAAATTCACATTTATCTCGTGATCCTTTGATGAAATTCGTGTTTTTTTACAATCCTTTAACGAAGTTAGTGTTTTATCTGCGATCTTGTGTCAAAATTTGTGCTTTTTTCAACATGCTGTGACAAAATTTGTGTTTTTTCCTAATTATCTGACAAAATTTGTGTTATTTCCACAATCCATTGACGAAATTCCAGTTTTTTGCAGCCTTTGGCTAAATTTGCGTTTTTTTCTGTGTTTTTAATCAATCCTTTGGCGAAATTCACGTTTTTAACCAATGCATTGACAAAATTCCTGTTTTTCGGCATTCCTTTGACAAAATTCGTGTTTTTCAGCGATCCTGTGATGAAATTTGCATTTATTTCGTGATCCTTTGGCGAAATTCGCATTTTTTTATGATCCTTTGGTGAAACTATTGTTTTATCCATGATCTTGAGGCTAAAATACGCACTTTTTCTGCAATAGTGTGACAAAAAGTGTTTTTTCCGCCATCCTGTGACAAGCGTTTTTTCGCGATCCTTTGATGAAATTAGTGTTTATTTCGTCATCCTTTGGCGAATTTTGCATTTTTAACGACATTAGTGTTTTATCCTCGATTCTGTGGTGAAATTCGCGCTTTTTCCTCGATCTTGTGACAAAATTCGCATTTTTTCGCAATAATCTGACGAAATTTACGTTTTTTCTTGATCATTTGACGAAATTCATGTTTTCTTTTGTATCTTTTGGCAAAATTCGTGTTTTACACGATCCTTTAACGAAATTCATTTTTTTCTGCGATTCTTTGATGAAATTCACGTGTTTTCCACGATGCAGTGACTAAATTTGTTTTTTTCTGAGTCCTTTGACGAACTTCACGTTTTTTTCGTTATCCCTTGGTGAAATTCACGTTTTTCCAATATATATTTATTTGGTAGGCAGGATGATCGGGGCCGTTTGCCCCCCCCCCCCCCCCCCAGGTTTCCGTTTGTTGTATTTTCCGCAAAAACTGCCATAAAAAAGTTGGATTTATATTTTTTTTGAGGGGGGGGATCAGCGTGATTATCCCTCCCCCCCCCTGCACCTACCATAGGGACCTGCTGGATTCGCACCTGCCATATGAACACTAAATGGTAAAAAGTGACTATTAAGAAATTGTCAGCGGCTACCTTCCTACAAGGACAAAATATTTTTTTTCAAGAGAAAAACAAAAACTGCCTAATATTCATAAAATATTGGTTGACGGTTTTTCGGGTGCGAGGCCCTTTGCGGCCGCACCTGTCGCACACTTGTAGGGACGCCTCTGTCGGTATGAGGTAAAGGAGAATGCAATAACTTTGAAACGAAAGATGTTTGTACTTTCACTGAAAAAAAAAATTAACAACATGTAAATATACATTTTTTCAGGGGTGCAGAAAATGTTTCTACTCCCAACATTTCCCCCCAATCCACATGAAAATTTCCCGAAAATTTTACAGTATGTTGTAGGTAAATGCTGTTATTATCGTAGGTTCCAATATTTCTCAACTTATGCGCGAGTATATATAGCAGAGGTGATTTTGAGTGAAAAGCAAAAATTCTGAAATTAACAGCAAATTTTCTGAAAGGTTACAGCCAGGGTTCGATTTAAGCGGTATCGCATCGCAATTTGCGATTCAAATTTAACTAAAATGCGATCCAAGAAATGCATTAAATCGCAATCATTGCGATGCATATTTCCCACACCCTTTGTTATGTCATGTACACTTAAACAGTTAAAATTTAAAGGTGTTTTTACACGACATACGTTGTGTTTTCACCCTCCCCAAGTGTTTATTTACAATGGAAGTACAGCGAGGAAGTATGCTTTTTTTAAAAAAAAATTTGTTGTAAATTTTCAAGATTTAAAAGTTACGTTAGCTATTTTTTACTTGCTATACAAAAGTGTCTAACTGCTATTCAAAACCGACTTTGTATAGCAGTTACTGCTATGCAACTTTCTTTTTCTAAATCGACCCCTGGTTACAGCACAGTGAAGGAAAATGGGGGGGGGGGGTATCCACTCCTAGCACTATGTTTTTTTCACGGCCCTTTGACGAAATTTGCGTTTTGTAGCGATCTTTTGACGAAATTTGCGGTTATTTCGCCTTTCTTTTGACGAAATTGGCGGTTGTTTTGCCATCTTTTGACGAAATTCACAGTTGTTTTGCAATCGTTTGACAAAATTGCGGTTGTTTCACGATCTTTTGACAAAATTGCGGTTGTTTCGCAATCTTTTGACAAAATTTGCGGTTTTTCTGTGATCTTTTGACGAAATCTGTGTTTTTTTCGACGAGTTTTGTGGTTATTTCATCCCTTTTGACGAAATAAATGGTTGTTTCGCGATCTTTTGATGAAATATGCGAGTTTTTTCACGTTCTTTTGACGAAATTCGCGATTATTTAGCTATGTTTTGACGAAAATCATGGTTATTTTGTCCCTTTTGACAAAATTTGCAGTTTTTTTGCGATCTTTTGACGAAATATGCGTTTATTTCACCTTCCTTTTGACAAGTTTAGTGGTTATTTTGCCCTCTTCTGACAAAATCTGTGCTTATTTCGCCCTTCTACGAAATACGTGGTTGTTTCGCGATCTTTTGACGAAATTTGCGTTCATTTCGTGCACTTTGACGAAATTCGCGGTTGTTTTGTGATTGTTTGACGAAATTTGCTCTTCTTTCGCGATCTTTTGACCAAATATGCGGTTTTTTTGGCGATCTTTTGACAAAATTTGCGTTCATTTTCCGAACATTTGACGAAATTTCCTAGTTTTTTCGCGTTCCTTTGACGAAAATCGTGGTAATTTTGTCCTTTTAGACGAAATGTGCGGTTTTTCGCGATCTTTTCACAAAATTTCCGTTCATTTTGCGATCTTTTGACGAAATTTGCATTCATTTCGTGAGCATTTGACAAAATTTCTGGGGTTTTTTCGCGTTCCTTTGACGAAATTCACTGTTATTTTGCCACGTTTTGACGAAAATCGTGGTCATTTCTCCCCTTTAGACGAAATTTGTGGTTGTTTCACGCTCTTTTGACGAAACTCGGTTGTTTTGCGATCGTTTGACGAAATTTGTGGTTATTTCGCGATCTTTTGACAAAATTTGCAGTTATTTTGCGATCTTATGACAAAATTTGCATTTTTTCCGTAATTCTTGGACAAAATTCGCAGTATTTTTATGTCCGAATTTTCAGATTGATGAAAGATTTTGTAAATTTTCGGAACCGAATGCCTTAATTTTTTGGAAAATTGGGAACAGATTCACCCGATATATGGTACATATTATTCTGAGATTGATTTTGTGAAGGTCACCATACGGATCTTTTTATTTATAGTGAAATTTTTCTATCTCAGGAAATTATGGAATTTGTTGTTAAAACCGAAATCAATTGTATATGTTTCTGCAAAATTTCCCCAGATCCTAGATCGCCGGATCGGACATATTCTGCACCCCTGCATTTTTATTTTTTTTTTAAGGAAGAAAAAGACGAGGTTTGTAGTATAAATTTGGCGCCCCCTCCGTGCCTGCACCATTCGTACAGCCCTGCTGAGACATACGTAAATCTGACAGCATAGCAAATTGGATTAAGCTTTCAACCTGGTCAAGTTATGCTAATATATTATCATGGTGCAAGAAGTTCATCCAAGCGAAGACTGACAAAATTTCTGAGTATTAGGAATAACCAAATGTAAATAAGGAAATGTAAATAATTAATTTCAAATCCATCTCCTCGCAAGAAGTACACAAATAAATATAGATTATCTATCACTTGAAAGTGACAGCACTTCGCACTCAGGAATTCACGTTTGTAATCAAAGATAGGTGGCGCTTTTAGACCTGCTAATGTTTGTAAACAGTTTACGTGAATGCGGTTATCACTGCTGGCTTTCGCTTGTGTCTTGTGTTTGCCTCATGTGAATTGGTTACTTGTGGAATAATTTTTTTGCTTTTTTAAGTCTCTTAATGGAAAATCAGCTTACTTTAGTATGTTTGTAATGTAGTGTGTAAAAAAACAAGTATTTTTATTATTATTATTAAAAATGGATTTTTATGATTGTTTTTCTGTGTTAACCTTTTTTGCGCTGACGATATTTTAAAGTACCATTGAAATTACTTTTCATAAAATTCATTTAATACATCGATTAGTAGTAATACAGTTTAGAATCAGCTATAGATACATTATTTTATCTTGTTTCAAAATCATTATTGGTTGCACAAAACAAAAATATTTAAAAAAAAATGATTTCTTTTGCCTTTGCACCTTTTCAGTTTTCTTGACGTTAAAAGATTAGGGAGGGGGGGAGTTTCAGTTCAGAAATATTTCTATTGTAAGAACATTATATTTGTACATTTCCTAATTCTACAAAATACTAAAAAATATTTTTTAAATAAAAGATTTGAGTGGAGTTATAAATATTGCACAAAATCTCAATAAATTCAAATTTAATTAATTTTATTTGGCAAAATCCTTTTAAAATTTATTAAATGATTATGTAAATCTTCTAATACAGTTTAAAAAATTCACGAAAAATGCTTTAGAAGATGAAATTTTCATGAATTCATAATTTGGGACATAAAGGGTTAATCACCGTCAAAATTGTAGGTTTTTAAAACAACCAAACCGGTAATTAGGATATTAAAGAATATTTTTATCGTTAATTATTAAAATAATAGATGGTAATTGGATAAATAATAAAAACGGTAAATAAATAATTTAATTAGGTAATTTAATGCATGAAATTAATAGAATTCTTAGAATATAACAAATAAAAGAAATTTCATGGCAGTTCTTTATGTATTTGTAAAATTATTGCAGTTGCATAATTCTAAGCTGATGCAGATATATGTGCATTAACAACAAACATAATAATAATATCTGTTAATTCATACATATACAGACTAAATATAATCATATTAATGGTTAGTCATACATTCTATCAACATTAACTACCCAAAATATTAAAGAAAAAAAGAAGAAGAAAGACATTTAGAATATATTAGTTTTCATGCTAAGTGCATTATGTTTCAATTTCTAATTTGTATGGACTCCAAAAATATTTATAATCATCGATAAGTTGACCATTTTGAAATTATTGTGATATTTATTAACCTTGATTGGAACGTAGCTCTTCCAATTAAAAAGCAAAAAAATTTTGTTACTTTTCATCTTTTATCAATTGCTTTCTTTGATATGTTGTGCTAATCCAAAAGTAGAAAATATTTTATAACCTTTTACTGAAGTAGTTCTTCCTAAACATTTTTATACTAATTAGATTTTTTTTTACTTTTTTCCATTCTCTTACTATAACTGTATAACAGATGTTATCATTCTGAAATTTTCTTTTACCTGAAATTTATTATGTATTTATTTATAAAAAACAAATAAGAATCTTTTATTTATTTATTTTATTTAATCTAGAAAAAATTATTTTATTTGTTGTGCTTATTTTCTATAAAAGAGTGAATAATTTGATTATTCAAAGAAAGTTTTTATGACGATGACCAGATTTAATTAAAGTTTTAAATGAAATGCTTTTTAAACCTGGTAACATCTATTTTAATATACTTTCACATCATTAAAAAAATATTTTAATCCATTATTTTTTTTAATAATCTGATTTAAATCACGATTAAATTTGAACAAACTGTCAGCCTCAACGAGACATCGGATTTTCTGCTGATCAAAGTTTTGTTGCCATTTTTAGAGACGACAGGTATTTTATTTTTTTCATTTGGAAATAAATGAAAGCTTAAATCGGGATTTTTCGATTATCTAGAGTTGCATTGGGGCACATAGCAGCATGTATTATCTTTTTTTTGCAGTTTTATTCATATTTATTAAGAATTAAAAATCCCAAATGATATTTGACTCACGGTAAGTAATGCCGATAATGCTAACGCGATGAAAGAAGCAGTGGTACCCTTTAGATCGCGAGAGGGCGAGTTTTTTGTTACAAACGCGAATAACTAAATGTAAATAAGGAAATATAAAATAATTAACTTCAAATCCGAAAGGAAACAACGACTTAAAACACTAAATCCATCGTTATAGCGTAATTTGTAATTTCTGCTCGGTACACAAATAAACATGGATTATCTTTATCTATCTACTGAAAGTCACAGCCCTTCGCGCTCATTGGCGCGATGTGATGACGTCAAACCTACTCATTACGAGGCTAATGTTAGCCTCACACTCACTAATCACAGACGAGAAAATTACCAGAGATTAATGGTTGACTGGGCATTAACGGAAACGAAAATGTCAAAAATAAAATGAGTTTTACCAGATAAAAGATATGTCTTATTCACCTCGCCTTAATCACATTTGTATTATGTATCAATTTAAAGATAATCGTTAGAACCGTTTTCGAGATTTTCAAATTAGGAACTTCCTCGATATCATACCAACGTTTTCACTTTAAAAATGGCTATTTAGATCTCAAAATATACTGCACATAGAAATGTAAAAATTTCAGTATACGATTAGACTGCAGATATAAGATTGTTCTAGAAAATTCAGAACAATAGGACCTATATCTGCTGAGTTATTAAAAGGCGGCTTTTCGCGTTTTCTTTGATGTCGAGTTAGCTGTATATATGAGTTCCGCCATCTACGAATTCTACGATACGATACGATACAATTTTAGGCTTAAGGCTGCATCACTCGGAATACTACCGTCTTCCATGATAAAGGTGAAATCACAAATATATGAACAAACTGGTAAAATTCAAAAGATGAACAAGATATGAACATTGGTAACCAATACGTCAAATAAGAATATATATATAAAATCATCTTTCAACATTATTCTGCTATTCGTCTGTCCTCCTCCAGTTACATATAATTTGCTATTGAAGTTTCTATGAACATTTTTACTTGTTTTTATTTATAAAATATGACGTTAAACTTTTTTTTTTTCTCATTTTAAGAGTGATTTTTTTTTTTTTTTTTTTTTTTGTATTGGAGGACAGCCTTCATTTTTGTGTGTTTCATCAAAACATTACCTTTTTATCCTCTAGTTTTGTAATGAAAGAGAGTATGCACATTTTCAGGATGTTTTGATTTTACATTGACTTACCTTTAATTATTGGAGAGAGAGTTATAATTAACAAAAAATTCTGTTTTTTTTCCAATGTGTTTTATAGTGGATAAAAAAAAAAAAATCTTGTCTATTTTTGTTTAAAAAGCACTAAAAAGTAATGAGTTTATTAATTGGAGTCCTTGTCTTCACATTCACTACAAAAAAAAAAAAAAAAAAAAAAAAAAAAAAAGACTCATTCTTAAAAAAAATACATTTAACATCATTAACAGAAATCCATTTTGCTATTAACTGTCAAGTAATCGTTTATGAAATATCTCTTTATAGAGCTCACCTACGGATGCTTATGTGTATACTTCACAATGGACAAAAAATTAACAACACAACTTATAGGTTAATAGTAATCCACTGTTGATTACTTACTGTTGTTGTTAATGAATGTTACTTTAATGATTTTTTCTGCTACATTTGTATGCCTTAAATATAATATACACTCAATTATAGTTCGCAGATAATCATCATTTGATGATAGTAGCCTTCATACACATTCTAAATGGAGAAAAAATATTACTCACCAAATCTTGCATATTCTATTTGATGTTGCAAGCATTAAATTTATATCTTCATATAATTTGGAAAATTCTATCTGAAACTAGAATATATATTTTTATTTATGAACCATTCTTTTATTTAAAAAAAAAAGACAATTTTCTTTCTTACAAGCAAATAATAATAAAAAAAAATTCCCATTTTCAAGAGATTTCCCATTTCAGTATCAGAAATTAAAATGAAATTTTTGTCATTGTAATAAATAAGACAATGTTTTCTTCTATAAACCTAAAGATGGAAAGGCATTAGCTTTAGTGTCATAGTCAAAATCCATTTTCAAAGAGCTGCTTACCAAACTTCTGCTAATGAATATGTTACGATAAATCTAAGTATTTTTAATATTTTATTGTAAATTTAATCATGTATTCATCCAATAATTATTTACCTTCATCAAGACTTTAAACCTATGCAATTAGTGTTTTATTTCAAAACGAAAAGCACACAAAACATTGTTTTAACCCACATTGGACTGCACCAAATAAATATTTTTCAAAAATTTTGAAACTTCGATTTTATCATTAATATGGTGTAATTAAGCAGATAAAAGCAAAATTTTGAAAAAAGGTTTTTAATTTTTTAAGTAATTAGCTTTCCTATAAACAGGACAACAGTCCAAAGCATAGTAATTTTACAAAAAATTCACTTACATTACAGAAAGATGTATTATATGTGAAATTTCGGGAAACAGTCAATGCAAAGACCAATGTTATACCGTATTTTCGGGTGTATAGCCCGCGGGTTATACAAGAAAAAAACATTTGG
Organism: Maratus speciosus; assembly: GCA_963932465.1. Lineage (NCBI taxonomy): Eukaryota > Metazoa > Arthropoda > Arachnida > Araneae > Salticidae > Maratus > Maratus speciosus. The sequence continues at coordinate 663,595,182 of OZ010787.1, forward strand.
AACAGCCGCTGCGGCTTATACACGGTGCGGACTATACAAAGATTTTTTTTAAAAAAAGAAACGGAAAATCGTGATTTTTCTGTAATTTTTAAACCCGAAAAAATTTCAAAAATCGTCGAAATTTGTAAATTTTTTTCGCTATGCCGTGAAATTTAAAGAATTTTCCCGTGTTTGTAATGTTTTTTTACTGTTTAAATGCTATTATTATTTATTTCTGTCTTTGGAAATAGAGATATCATTGGTTTGTTTATGACGGACTCGGAAACTTCCGATTTTGAAGGATTTTCCGATTCCAGTGATTAAAATAAATATTTTTGAGCAAATTACTGTGTGCCTTTTTGTACAGTAGTTTTATATTACTTATAGTAATTATTGTTTAAAATAATAATAACATATTTTCTAGAAGGTAAAATGCCATTAATGGCTCCAGTTGTATATTACATCCAGTTCTCTAAAAGTTACTGTTGTGATAATTTACCTATTATCTGCTGCTGCAATTCAAAAAATTAAACTGAGATAAATGGTATTTAATGTTTGCCAGAAATGTATGCAATTAGCACAACAATTACATTTACTTTTTGACATGAAAAAAAAAATATTGTGGAAAAATTTGTGTATTGTGTTGCTTATGATAGCTAATTATCTACGAAATGGGCCCGGAGAGGCGGAGATGCCCTCCGTGGGGGTCTTTCTAACGGAACCTAACCCGTATTTACGCACAAAAATCCAAGTTTAGAAGAAAACTCCGAACGATTAGGCCGACGGCCAGGACCTCCCGTCTACCAGCTTTTGAGAGCAGAACCTCTCGGCCACTGGTGGGGCGTAGAAAAACGAAAATATTTCTTGAATTACCTCTGAAAATAATTTTGTTATTTTCAAAGGAAAAAGAAAAGGGACTTTTTTTCCAGATTAAAAATAATGATAATAATAAATAAGTTAAAATCTGGTTTTATTATTATGGAGTTATTAAAAAAAAAGATTTTAGTACCGTAATTTACGGAAGAAACGCTGCGGCGTTTAAGTGTTTTAAATTGAAATTTCAAGCGATGCGGCGTTTCTAGTTTACGCACAATTAATTTTTTTTTCACTCCCAAAAATTCAGATACCAAAGATGAGAAATTTCATATTAATGAGATTTTAAAATAATGTGGGTGATCCGAAATTTTTAGACCCAGGCGATCGAAATATATTGGCCCTGCCTGGGCTAAACTTGAACCATTTATGCTAAAAATTTGGCCCACCCAGCCAAGAAAAATCAATTAAATCAAGTCTGGGATCCTATAAATAAAATTATTTAAGATATATTTTTTACATACTCATGCGAACATTTTGCAGCTTAAACTAGTATGTCCACAATCTATGAAATATGAAATAGCAACATTATTGATTACTTAGAGAAATTCATTTAAATGATAACTCATTAGAAATATAATGTAGTTTAAAATGGAAGAAAAATATTTAAGAAAAAATAATTTTGAAGTTCTAGAAAGATTTTTTAAAATATATTTCTCTACAATTTAAAAAAATGAAATAAATTTCAAAAGATTTCGTCGAACAAAGGAAAAATTTCGCTGTTATTTTTGCAAAAACCTGCCGGTTTAACATGGCCCCGAAAAAAAAAAAAAAAGTAGTTCTCCAGTCCCGGCCCGGAGCGGCCGCAGATAAAAATTAAGCTTGATCGCGGTCCGGCCCGAGTCTAATAAAAAGAGATTAACCAGGTCCATGCCGATCACTAATGTGTACGTTTTAAGTGAAAATCCTATAAAAATGATTTAAAACAATATTCATAGGATACATAAAACAAATTAGTGGATATAATTTTTTTAAATGCTTAATATTCCATATTTTCTAAGAAAATAATCTATTTGTAAAAAATGTATTTTTCTAGAAAAAATACATCCCCCCCCCCCCCTCTATCCATAACAAAACAATAGCAGGTAAAATCAGATTACAAGATCAGATGTCGGACTCTACTCTGAACCTGAACTGCAAGGTCCGGATTGTATCCTATCCGAATCCGAAAATTCTATTTAAAGTCAATTCGAGAGCCGACAAGAACAAATTTTGTCAACCGAAATATTAAAACCAGAAACTAAAATGAAGGAAAATTAATCCATATTTTAATGCATTTACAGAAAAGTAGTCTATAATTATGTTTTTCTTGTATCAAATTATTTCGGCTTTTACCATTTTAACAAATATTCAGTATCATTTTTGGAGAGAAAAAAAAGTTAACTCGAACGAACCAAATTCCAACCCGACCCACGTCAAAAGAAAGAAAAGAAAATCCCGCCAACCCGACCGAACTTTAGTCGGGTTCGGTTCGGGTACTATCAAATTACCCGACCCAATGCAGGATTCAATTCTGTACCAAGTGATTGAAATAAATATAAAATATAACTTTTAAATGTTCATGCAAGAAGTATTTTTTAAACATCTACAATAACGCCAAATATTCTCTAAAACGGCCATAAAATAAATCAGATTAAATTGCATTGTTAAATCATCTTGTATATAAGAAACAGCACAGTGATGGTAAGTATTTTTTTTTTTCTTGGTAATCACTTCGTGTATAAATGCTTTTAAAGCAAAATCTTCTAATTGAAATCTATATTTATTTCTTCGAGAGATTCTGACAGCTAAAAAGTTCCAAACAGAGCGATAGAAGAAGGGGAAAAAAAAAGAAAATAGCTTTAGGATCGCACGTGATATCTTTTCGTAGTGGTTAGCATGAATCATATAATGTTTATAATCCTTATCGCGCCACGTGCAAAGAAATAATAAAAGTAGGTCATGAAATTTCTTGCAAATTGATTGGAATTAAATAAAACCGATCGAATTAAATAAAAAGTTTTGTTTTGTTTCTGATAACCTTATTATAAAACACGCATACACACATAAATAACGGCTGCATTCACTATAAGTCATTTTTAATTTTAAATGTATAAAACTATTGCCGCATTTATTAATACTTAACGAAGTCGAACAGCATTTTTCAGTTTTTGATAAGGGAAAAAACATTTAGAAAATACTGAAAGTTGATTTTTTAACTGAATTTCCAGATGAGACAGCTCGGGAAAGGTATTCATCAAATAGCAGTCGCTTATAACTTAAGATATAATACATTTATCGAAAATGGAAAAACGCATTCGATTTCAAATCAATTTGATAGATATGCCAGCAGATTCTATGCTTTTCCGTTTAAAATTCTCGATGAATTGTTGTGCGAGGTTTCTTTTTAATACCCCCCCCCCCTCTTAAAAAAATCCAAAACATCTGCATTCCCGATCTACAGATTCTTTTAGAAATGATTAAAATGAGAATTTTTATATCTTATTCAATTGACGAAAAGGGATGTGATAACGTTATTTTATTTGTACATAGCGCTAAATATTAAAAATAATACGTTTATTATCTATTTGTAAATAATTTTAATATATGGCACTGAAAATAAATGTCATTTTTGCAAGTCGTCATTTTAATGTCGTTCGAGCACGCTATTTAAGATACTTAATTAAAGTTGAGATTGCTAACGCCCAATCGTTCTCATGACGCTCTTTAGTGTATAGAAAAGTTTACTCAATTTTAACGGGATTTTTTCTTTTAAATATTATTTATAATGAATTATTAATTTTGAATATCGTACTTATATTATTTATATCAAATTAATAATTTCATATTTCCAGAGCTCCCACTCAACTTGTGTAGTAAAAAAGGGGACCAAAAGGAAGCACATATTTTGTAAAAAAAAGAGATCAAAAGGAAACTATTTTCGCAAATCGTAAAATAAAATAAGCAAGGAAACCCTCCTTTCCTTCAATTGTCACTAATTAATAAATGTTCAAAGTATAATTTGTTATAAAGAAAACGCTTGCTCTGATTCAAATTCTGAAATTCTTCATCTTAAAGCCATTGTTATTGGTAGAGGTTACAAACCTTCTAAGACAGATTGAATTTCACGAATTTTTCCACGACTATTTAAAGAAATTTGCGTGTTTTTCAGGATCCTTTGATGAAATTTATATGTTTTTCACTATCTCTTGACGAAATTAAAGTTTTTAAAATCTTTTGACGAAATTAGTTTTTTTTCCACAATCTTTTGACCATTTTTTTTCCCGATATTTTGATGAAATTCGCGTTCATCTCGCAATCTTTTGACGAAATTCACGTTTTTTCGCGATCCTTTGCCGAAATTTGCGTGTTTTTCGCGATCCTTTGTCGTAATTTGCAACCTTTTGACGAAAAACGCGTTTTTGGCTATTCTTTGACAAAACTTGCGTTTTTTTTCGCAATCTTTTGAGGAAATTAGTCTTTTTTGCGATCTTTTGACAGCGTTTTTTTTCGATCTTTTAACAAAATTCACGAACTTTTGAAGAAATTTGCGCATTTTCGCAATCCTTTGACAAAATTGGCCATTCTTTTCGTGATCGATTAACGAAATTTAATGGTATTTTTTGGAATATATTTGCGAAAAGCGCGATTTTTCCGCGATGCTCTGCTAAATGCCAAACATCGGACAATTTTAAATAAAAGTCGGTTAAAAGTGTCAAAAAACGGACTTTACGGACCTAACAATGAAAAAACGAACCAATACGGACTTGAAGCAAAAAAACGGATCTAGTGGGAGCCCTGTAATTCCGGTGTTTGTGGTTTTTAAAATTTCAGTTTAATTAATTTTTTGTTGCAAAATCATTCGCGATATACCAAGGTAATAATGAGCGCCATATGCCGGAATTTAAGCTGCAAATTTCACGCAATTTTAGTGTAGTTTTTCGTATTTATATTATTTAAATTATATTAATAATTTCGAATTTTGCATTTAAATTATTTATTTCTAATTAATAATTTCATTTTTATGATTTCTTAATTCTTCTTATTAATGTGTTTCTGTTTATCACGCCATTCGCGATTACCCGCGGAAATTTCACATGCGGCGTAAACCCTGGTCGAAATATACATTCATAGATGGTGTATAGCCCGCGGGCTATACAACGATGCAGCTCCGCGGCTTATACACGAACTTTTTATGGTACTGCTTGATTTAGGGGTGCGGGCTATACACTGAATGCGGGCTATACACCCGAAAATACGGTATTTTAAACAAACTGCTTTTCACTTGCAATTCTTCAATTGACATCTTCTTTGACATCCTTCATGGTTTTTCACCAAATCATGCTCATTATTTAGTTGGAGAAGCTCTTTGTTATTCTGAATCATACCGCATTGTCTGATGTTTCTTGGGATTGTTTCACGTAAATAACTAATTGTGACAGATCTTCGGAACTCCAATAGACCCTGTGCTTCATGACGGCAAAACAGATTATAAATTTTCTAAGCTGCGACAAGTGCCATTTCAAAAAAAAGTCTCTAGTACCACTCTTTTTCTTGAATGGATGCAAAATGTGTTTCAGTGTAACCGTCGAATAAGTCCACTCCATTTTTTTATTTATTGTACAATGTAACACAAAATGGAAATCAATTTTCTTTCTACTACCTTTTCTCTGTGCTCTACTTTGCTTTTTACTTTTGTTTCCTCAAAATTTGCGAGGGATGAAACCACACGGTCATCATTCCAACGCACTGCAGCTATGTTGTTGACTATGCCAAAACAAGCAGTTGCAGAGCCTCTTTCTTTTTTAGCAAACTGTTTCAAAGGCTCTTTGACATTTTGCTATTCAATTATCTCGAACAGTTCCTGTAGCACAGAAACCTTTTTCCTTCAAACGAACAAATAGGCAATATGAGGAGAAAAAGTTATCCATATACAGTATGGAACCATTTACCCGGAAACCAGTTATCCGGAATGATATTTCAAATAGACTTATTTCAGAATCTTTGCAGAAAAAAGTGTCATACAGATATATTCCATAAAACTTATCAATGGATGCTGCTTTAATGCCTAACCAGGAAAACCAGTTATCCGGAATACATCTGACCCCAACCATTCCAGATAAATGGTTCTGTACTGTATATATTCTGTGAAGTTTTGGGTTTTTCACTACAGAAATCTTCAAGACTCTTGTTCCATATGATCCTTCATTAGAAATTATTCTTATGTGCGATGCAAGTCCAGTAAGTGTTTCAGGAGTACTTGCTCACACAATTGAAGGTATGGGAAGACCGGATGCATTTGTGTCCAGGTCAAAAAAATCAAGATTCCAAAAAAGTTTCACATTCACCACAAATTCTAAAACCGATGAGCATAAAGATCCAATTAATGAACATGAATATTCTCAACCACTATGAATAGCACTATCTCGACGCAAATGTGCACAGACCACCAACACCATTTGGTAGCTACGAAGATCCACAGATCTGCATAAACCTCCATCATACTTGAAAGACTTTGCTGTGTATTAACAAACATTATAACTGTGTGTACGTTCCATTTTAAACATGGGAGAATTATTGTATCTGTAATACATACATGTTGGCAATGCGATATTTGTCAATAGCTTTTGGCAACAATGTGTTGTTTACTTTATGCATTTAGTTTTTAGTAATGGTTCCTATTCTCTAACATGTTTGATGCTGCATAGGGTGTTCTGTAAATGTGTGTTAATGTTAAGAAAGCATTCTTATTTATGATTCAATACCACTCAGCCACTTTTTATAAGTGAAAAAAGGCTCAGAAGCAAGTATTTCATGAAACAGGAGACTTTTTGTAAAATTGTATGCTAGCTTTTCCCAATAACCATTGCAATAGATATTGCAACGGTAGTGGGAAATATGAGACACTAATAAAAAAAAATTTCACCATTCCATTGCAGTTGGACAAGCTGCAGCAAAATTCTGCAGCATGATTTCTGATTATGAAAAGAAAAAAATACAATTTTAATTACTTAGGCTCTTTTGAAATCATAAATAATCAAGGTAGCAAGCAACCAGGGAAACTTGAAAAAGTCAGGGAATTTCGTATTTCTGGAAAATCTGGATTTTCCTTATTAATACTAATTAGAAAATTTTAAAAACTGGGTGGAAAAATTTTGCATCTGGAAAACCTTACAGGGATCTTCCAAGTTTTGGCAAATTTCTACTTATAACTTCCTCTACCCCCCCCCCCCCTTCCTTATTTTGCACCCCTCCACAGCAAAAAGTTTCAAAATTTTTAAAACTCTTAAAAAAATATTTTCTACCCTATTTGTTGTTCTCTAGTAAGAACAACAACAAATATTATATATATAAATTAACCCCTTCCTCTAAAAATTCCACATGTCTTCTCTCCAGGATAGTTTCAAATTTTTTAAACTTTTATTTTAAAAATTTGCCCCATTTTTTGCTCATTGTCCGTAATAACAATAAATAAATAAATCATCTAAATTACTCCACCCCTCCCTACATAATTTCCCTTTTAACAAACAAGGTTGTTTAAAATCTTTAGAAATTTATATTTTTTATATAAAAAGTTATTTACCTTAATATTCATATAAATGATTCCCTTTTCACGGAATTCCTGTCCCCATCCCCTTTGATCCTCCAGTTAGAGTTTTAAAACTTTATTTCTAAATATATATATATATGCCCTATTTGTTGCTCACTAATAACAATAAATACATAATCATTTAAATTACCTTCTCCTTTCACCTTCCTCTCCTCCAGCATGCAGCACTTCAAATAGCTTAAACCTCTTTTTATACACTGAAGAGCCAAAACATTATGACCATCCCCACATTTTGCAATAAAGTCGTCTGGATGGCATGGAGGGCATGTAATCAGGTGGGGATGGTATTTGACTATTGCTAGGGTGTATGAGGAATCATTTTTGCACTTACTTGTGCATGTGATGGGAAAAGCAGCTGATCTAAGCAAAATTGATAGAGGGCAGAATTCAATGGCCCGATGGCTCAGAATGAGTATCTCCAAAACTGCACAACTCATGGGTTGTTCATGACATATCTTTGTTAGTATGAATAGTGGTGAAATCATCAGCAGATGCCATGGCATCGGACGTCCACATGTTATCAAGAAAAAAGGACATCAGAGATTCTCCTGCTTGGTAAAGAAAAATCGGCTACAGGCAATGGCTCGGCTGGCAGCCCAATACAATACAGGTCCAAGGAAAATAGTTTGAGTATACAGTTCAGCTGACATTGTCGGATGTGAGGCTACTCAGCAAACATCCCACTCATGTGCCTCTGTTGACAAAGCATCATCTCCAACTACTCCTACACTAGACCCGGGAACATCGTGACTTTACGATGGATCATTGGCAGAGAGTTGCCCGGTCGGATGAATCATGATTTTCTTCAACATGTTGAAGGTAGTGTAAAGGTACGCCTTCTTTCAAGCGATCTGTTGCTCCCCCTTATGCAGCAGGTCATACACAGCCCGGTGGAGCCGTTATACTACTTTGGGAAATGTTCTCGTGGGCGTCCCTGGGACCTCTGATTCTTGCAGAACAGACAATGAAGGCCGCGGACTATCTGAACAGCATCGCAGAACAGTTGTACCCTTACATGTTATCTGTCTTTCCAACTGGAAATGAAGTCTTCGAGTGCGACAATGCTCCATGTCACAGTGCTCGAATTGTGATGGAGTGGTTCCAAGAACATAATACTGAATTCCAGTTAATGTCCTCACAGTCTAACTCAACGAATCTTAATACAATAGAGCAGATTTGAGATGTTGTGGAATGGCAGCTCAGCGCTCAAAAACAACCATGTTATAATATTTCAGATTTGCACAACCGCTGCTTGAATATCTGCTACAATCTGTCTTCGGCCATCTACCAAAGACTTGTGTCATCCATACTAAGGCAGGGTGCAGCTTTTTTGTGGACCAAAGGCAAGAAATTTGTTACTAGGTAGGTGGTCATAATGTTTTGGCTCGTCAGTTTATTTATTGCACACTATCTCCAATAACAATCAACTCTTACCACTCCTTCCAAAATTTTCTCTTCTTTCACTTTAAGATGGATTTTGTAATTATGTAAGTTTATCACAAGATAAGTGCAGAAAAAAATGAACAATGTTATTGAAACATTCATTCTATGACTGTCGGTTCATTCTTTCTGTCTTTGCATTCAAAATGAAATTATGCTTTTTATCCCACCAGTTGAGTAGCCAAAGGCAAAATTTACATACTAGGGAGGCCATATCCTAATCTTTTTACAACCCTGACCACCATTTGGACTTCCTGCTGAGTGTTCCCCAGAAAGAGAAGGCAGAAGGCTGAGATGGGACTTTTAACATTTTCAGCTGTTCTAAAGAAGAGTGCACCCAGTTTTTTTTAAATGCAGCATAGAATTTTTTTTTTAAACTCAAAAGTAAAAAGCCATTTTGAAAAGCTTAATAATTAAGCTACGATTGTACTTTTACCAAATTTTAAAATGTCCGAGTTTTCATGATAAGGCACTACACAAATCTTTAATGAGCCTAAATATATGCAATTATATGATATTAAAAAAAAAAAAAATTGAAAATGGCATGCATAATTTAAATGCACAAGTTTCAACAAATGCAACTTCTAAATATGTTCCATTGAAATAACATTAGCTGCTCTATTTTTGAGGGTTAGTTGAGTAACCTTCACTCACGCAAAAACACCTGTTCACTGATATTAATTTTATGGTAGAATTTTTTTAAGATAGTTTGCATTTCAATATTTTTAAATGATTTTTTTTTTTTTTGATTGAGTAATTGAGGTTGATCTGTCGTACAAAGGATGTTTTTTATTTTTTCAATTTTCTTTGCAGGTTTTTTTAATGAAAATACTTTCACTTTCAAAACCGTTTTGAAAGTAAAAGTATCCTAATAAAAAAAAGCTGTAAACAAAAAGTTAAAAACAGCCTTTGATTGATCTCAGCTAGCCAATGCAAAGAAAAAAAAAATCATTTAAAAATATTGAAATGCAAAAAAGATCTTAAAAATTTCTTCCATACAATTAACATTGACAAATGGTGTTTTTTCAAGTAGCCTCTTAACTAAAATTTTAACAAGCAAGTGATTTTTTTAAATTATTACCTAAATAACATGATCTTGCATCTTACAACAAAACTGCTGTACATCCACATTTGATTCATAATAAACATTAAGAAAAGTACCATAAATATGCATAACCGCTAACTGCTATCAATGTTATTTCAACTACTTTTTTGTGCTGATCAATTTTAGAAACATTTTGCCATTTGTTGACTGAGTATGTTTCTGATGGCATGGATGGCAACTATTATATAACCACAGTAATAGTAGCCATTGCTACTTAGCTACATTCACTGGCCGAGCATAACAAAGCCTAGGCATGTATGGCTAGTACTTCTGTGTTTATTGAGACATCTTTAATCTGATGTACATTTTAATTATTTGTTTGAAAAGCAATTTATCAATCGAGATATTTAACCAATTCCAGAGATCTAATCAATTAAAGCAATGGCTCCTTTATAAACTTGAAAGATTAAAAAGTGGAGCTAATTTAGGCACATTTTCCATTTGTTGAAAATAGTGTAATAAAACATAATATACTAGGGAGCTCATCGTTAACGCTTGACAACCCCCATGAATTGCAATGCAATTCACATTGGGACCGCTGTGCGATCCCAGCTCACTTCACTCGCTCGCCACTATTTGCATCAACTTTAGCCAGAATGAATATTATTATAAGGAATTTTAACATAGGAAATTTATGAATATTTGTTATGTGTATAAAGATAATGTAAAACTGTTGCAAATGCAAATAAAAATGTATTTTTTCACCTATTATATTGAACAGCACAACTTAAATTCATTTAAAACTCTTTGAAAAACACTACAGAGACGCTGACACTAAGAAAATGTAAACAAAATGTTTGCTGCTATCTCTAAAAGACAATCTTTGTCAAAAAGCTGATTTTCTGACTGCACACGTCATCATAAAATGAACCAATGATATTGTTGTTCATACATTGATCAAACGATCTGTCTTTAAAAAGAAGATTCTCCCTGAATTTTGATTTGCTGAATGGGTCGGGTCATTTGACCATAAGTTAACCACTGAGAATCGTCGCTGTGGCTGTTGCCAAATGGCAAGCTATAAATTTTGCCTTATTTTAGCACCACATAAGAGCACTATGCACCATATATATTTATAAAGATGGAAAATAGTATATTTTTGTATACTTTAAAACTTTTGCCATTACTTTATCTTCATAAACTTCCTACTAATACCTTTAGTAGGAAGTTTCAGGAAGTAGTAAGTAGTTTTTAGTAAGAAGTATTAATCTAGTGCAAAATATGAAATACAGTAAACCCTGTCTAAGGCAGACTCTGTGTAAGATGGAAATCTATCTAATTTGAAAAGTTTTTCAACATTTCAAGTCTTGATGAATCCATAGATATAGAGCAAAGTTTTTCTAAGGAGGAATACTGCCTATGATGAAAAAATTTCTTGGTACCGATTAATTCTGCCTTAAACAGAGTTTGCTCTCAAAAAGCAATGTATTGATCTCTTATAAATAATATGATTAATTTATTTGAATATATTACTCATGGATAGAAACAAAATTTTTATTTCATTCTAACAAGTTTTTAATTTTGCATATAAAGGTAACATTTTAAAATATACCTTACAATATTTATACTTATTTTATTATATGACAGCTTATCATAGCAGAAATAAGATTTATATAATTTGGATAGACATTTTTAATACATTATTAAATTAAAATTTTCATTTACTTCAATTATTTAATTCATTCAATGATCACAAAATGGTTATAAACAAGTAGAATGATTTGTAGAATGTTTTAAAAATAAATATATTGATTGACACATTCTTTGAAAAACCAGCATAGATTTGTGAGAGAAACAGAATTTCATCATATTACAAGCTTTATAAAAAATTCAACATCCTATTACAAGCTTTTTAAAAAGTCCATTTAGCCCTGCAATACAGGCACGTTGCTAGAAGTTCATTCAGAAGAAATAATTCTTTAGTTTTAATAACATTCATATAGATCATAAGTTATCCATATTTCAGAGATTAGCAAGTTAAATAAAAGTGCTTTCCAAAAATGCACCAACCAATGAAATAAACTTTTTGGTTATAAACTTCCCACATTTTCTACTGTACAAGCAATATCACATTTATTTTTCCCAGAACAAAATTATTTACATTCCTTGGAGAATTTCCAACATTTCTGCAGATCATGAGGCACCACTGAAAGGAAAAAAGTCTTTGAAAAAGTAGAATGATAAGTACTCCTTCAGAGTTTCATGTACTTATCACATATGAAGGAAGCTCTCATGATTAGATAAGTGGAGGACTAGGGGAGGCACATTTCTCATATCAGTCTAATGCCTATTTCTGAGGACAGCCTGACATTGCCTGACATTGCAAGCAGATAATCCCCAGTAAAATTAGTTTCTAGAATAATTGGATCAACGTTCTCAACATCTCTAAGAAGCACAAAAATCAGTTCAGATGGAAACCTTTCTCTCGAGTTGCAGCCAAAAGTCTCTCTCTCATTATGTCTTCAGAAGAGTAATCTGGAAGTTTAAGATAGTGAGCACAGGTGTTGACAGATGGATAACTTCCATCAATAGCATCTACTTTGCGAACAACTGTCAAGCGAGGATGTAAATTGGCCAATCCACCAGGTGGTAAAGAAGAACAGCCAGTAGCAAACTGCAGAAAAGATTTTCTTTCCTTGCCATCCATTTTCACTAGAACATTGACAAAATTCTGAAACCCAAGGCTGAAAAAAAGAGTAAAAACAAATATTACAAAAAGAAAATTTAGACAGTTTTTTTTTTAATAATAACACATCCAAAATGCCTACCAACATTATTTCCATATAAAGTCAAATAAATTTTGTCCCAATTAACCATTCATGCAGTCAATATAATTTTACATGCTAACAAACTGTCTGTTGCATGTAAATTGGTTAAAATGATCTCAAAAATTTCTTCTCCCCAAAGAAATATATATTTTTAAATTAATGTGCCTTTCTTCCCCCCTTCTCTAAAAACTGTACTGATTTGAAATTGAATGGTTATCTACATTTAAATACTAATAAGTTAGTGAATCTACTGACCAACATAGAAAATCATTATCTTAAATAAAAATAAACATAAAATACTGTTATTTGATTTCAAAACACTAAAATGACACTTTAGCCAAACTGAATTTCTATAGTTTTAATGCCACTGACATGAAAAAAATTATATGATTCAGCAATGCTAAATGGAGTCATTAATTTTCTTCTTGCTGTATAATTAAATATTAATAATTTTTATTGTTTATGTTTCTCTTTATTTTGTATTCAATAAGAAATTAATCCTTTTAATTAAACTATACATATGCCACTAGGATTAAAATTCCTATCTACTAAATGACTGACCTGCAACTGTATTAGTTCTATTTTGTATCATGAAAACATGAAGCATTATGTTATTCAAGAGTTCATTAAATTTTATTATTAAATGTTTTTATGTCAATTAGTACATCTTTAAGATCTTAAAATTAGTGTAAAACTAAGCAGTCTGGGGATGAAAAAAAAGCAAAATAATTTTTTAATAACACTAGGTGGAACCATGTGAAGTATGAAAGGTAAAGAAAATGATAAATAAAGGTATGTTTCCCCCCCCACCACCACCACCACACATCTTTGATTTGCTGAAAGTCTAGTGAATTGAGCAAAAAATTCACAATTTATTCAGAATTCATATATTTAATTACATAACACAGAAAAAATTGATAATTAAATTTTGGGATAATTTTCTGTAATTAGGTATCAATTTCTTGACAAACGTAAGTAATACTAAGAAATATGTGGTATACCTTTGCATACATAGATGCCAACATTGTAAACACTATATTAGGGAAAACTAGTTTAATTTCAGGAGTTTTCAATACCCTTCAGGAGTCGAATACTAACATTTCAGAAGCCTAATTTCTTTTTTTTTTCATTTTTAATTACTTTTTACAACTATTCTCTGAATCCTCACACTTGACAACATTTGCAGAATTTATCCATAAATGAAATAAAAGTTACGTAATTTATTTTTTAAATACTATATGATTTTTTGTAAAGAATTTATGAAAAAAAAAAAAGAATTAAAATTTTGCTATCCCTACAGAACAAAAAATTTGTGACCAATACCATCTGTGAAAATTTGTGCCCAATTGACTAATTTTGTAATATTTTCCCCCACAACCAATTAGCGAAATTCATGATTTTTTTCTGAAACTGATTGACAAAATTCATGAATTTTTGAGTGACCTTTTGAAAAATTAGAGACCTGCTGTAATTGACAAAATTGGAGATTTTTTGTCATTGACAAAATGAGATATTTTTTTCAACTTAAAAATTTTTGTGATTTTTATTCCATAAGATTGACAAAAATGTACATTTCTTTTGGAATTGATTGACAAAAATTCACAATATATTTTTTCTGTGAGCAACAGATGACATTTTCGTAATTTTTCTGCATATGATTGATTAAATTCACAGGTTTTTTTTTTATGAACAATTAACAAAAATTACAGTTTATTTTCCCTGTGATCGATTTTACAAATTGCACAATTTTTCTGCGACCAATTGACAAAATTCTTAATTTTTTTAATGATCAGTAGACATGTTTTTGAGAAACAAAAATTGTTTCAAAGCTATTTTTGGCTAGTATTTTATTTTATTTTTTTTTTTTAACACATTTAATTTCAAAATAAGGATTTTGAGGAAATCTGAAAAATGAAAAACTGTCAGAATTTTGCTAAATTGCAGAAAAATCCCACTGCAGACTGAGGAATTTTGTAGATCATGGGAAACCTGAATTAAAAATTTGTTAGGAATTTTTTTTTTCTTTAGGTTAAGATTTTCTTCTTAAAAAAAAAAAAAAAAATACTATTACTTAACTACTGTATACCCTACATTGGAGATATTAACAACACATTGGAAATGTGTGTCGTGCTTCTAGTTCAGCTTATTCTGTTATTTTAATTGATACTAGGTTTAAATAATAATAAACTAAAAGTTTCTTAAATTGAAAGGATAATATAAATTACAGTAATTACAGTAGTTCTTAATAAAATACTAACCTATCTCTGGTAAAGCCAAGTTTAGGTTCAGTAAAAGCAAGAATATCTTCTTTTGTCCAGGAAGGATTTTGATCTCCACACAACATCAATCTTACTTCTTCTGGACTAAAAGCTCCCAGCTTTTCCATAGGAAAGACTGTATTGAATCCGGCTAAATTAAGTAACAGTTTAAAATTATTAAAAATGAATGAAAATTATATTCTGTGCAATTTTCAGAATGTCAATATGTAGTGAATTATTAAACGTAAGTAAATTTAGTCACTCAGATAATGTTTAAATTACAAACAGAAATATAAAGTGACAGGAGAAAAAAAGGAAAAATCTAAAAGAATTGTGTTTTTCAAGAGACACTGCCTCCTAAAAGGTTATAATTATATGATATACATATGGGGTTAATGAACACTATTTTTTGTACCTATTCTTGTCTTACATAATATATATATATAAATGCATAAAAATATTTTTAAACTATTTTATTTGTTTAAAAAATAGTTAGACCATTAATCTATACTCTAGCAGTGCAAAATCATATATTATCTTGTGTTTGTGTGTGTTTATATATGCAAATTTTATTTAAAAATTGGCTCTAACAATTTTGACTAAATTTTGTATCCTAGTACTTTGGGGTACGAGGAAACCATTACGCCAAGTCACATGTTCAAGGAAATTCGATTAGTAGGTCATTTTGGGGTCACTAAGGGTCAATGCATTTCAATGGGAATAAAAGTTGAAACAGTTATTAAGTTGTTAAACAGTTGGTGGTAAACAAAATTAAAGTTGGCAACATTTTGCCAAATTTGGGAAAACAGGCTTTCAAGATTGCCAATGTAAAAACACATGGCATCAAATGAAAGAATGTCACAAAATTTGGAGATTATTAGCAAAAATTTGCTGTTATATCAAGTTGAACACAAAGCAAATTTTAACTGAGCATAGCTCGGCCTTCACTTCTGGTTTTGAAATAATTATTTACAGAAGTTACTATAGGATTGTGCTGCATGCAAAAATAACCCTAATGAATTTATCTTGTTTTCTTATGGCCTTCATCTCATATAACTGTCGGATATTTTCTTCTACACTAGATACTGTCCTTGCTGAAGCCAGAAAATACAAATTCTTGCTTCAATGTTCCAGTTAATATGTACTTCTGCTCTTCCTTTTACAAGCAACATTTTTCCAATACATGAGATGAAAAATTAGTGTTGCTTATCTCTGGAATTTTTTCATAATGCCATAAAAGAAAATTCCAGACTTTTATGGACTAATAATTTCACATGTACTGCACAAATATCCGAATAGACCTTTATAGATAACTTAACCAGCCATGGACTTTAAGTATTGGCAAAAGGAAAAAGGGGGCTATGCACCTGGCTACATTTGATTAGAAGTCTTTCATTGGCATTAAAAGAAAATATCTTCAATCATCTTCTGATAATCTGCCACGTGGAAGCAAATATAAACTTTCACGCAACGGCAAAATTTATTCCCCTTAAGTGTGTTAGTCTTATGCTGCTGAAGAATTCAAAGATTCTTTAAATTTTTTCTCTTATACAATTTGAAAATGTGCCATCTGTGCTAGTATTTCCCCAAAGAAATTTTATATTTTCTTCTGTAGAGAGAATCATCTAGCAGTGAACTTGGAAGTGTACTTTTATATATTTTATTTTTAGTGGTTTTGTCGATGGTTAGCTATAATATAGAAACAGAAAAGTGTGAATTTTTTTGTTATTTTTTAGATTGATGTGAAAGCGTGGTTTTATTTCTTTGAGTTAAAAATAAAATGCTGAGTGTATTTCAAGATCTGACAAAACTCTTTCATCGGTTTTTACTTGAATAAAAGAAAATTAAAAACAATTTATAAAAAATTAAGTTGTTTTTATTTTATATAAAAAGATGTCTTATTTATTTATTTGTGATTATAAACTTTTATAATTGCAACCTGTAGATTTTGCTTATTTAAAAAGAATGTTCATATTTGTGTATTTTTTGTGTTATAAAAGAATAAACAAGCCAATTAAAAAAAAGAATATTAAAAATTTGAGATTCGAAAGTTTTAGAATTTTTGTGTAAAGAATTAGATATTTTAGTTACAGGTAAAGGGTTTTTGTTAATTATAATTTTCTTAATAAATTTTCATTTTGTTAAAAAATATATAACTTTTCATAAAATTTATACAATATATATATATATATATACATTCAGCTATAAAGCTATCAAATAATAAACTTGACTTTAAAGTTTTTAGTATCTCATTTTCCAGTTTCATGTTGGTACAATGGAATTTTTTAATGTTTACAAATACTTTTTGGGTTAGAGTTTGTTTTTGTAGTCTATATTTTATTCATTCATATGTTTCTTGCATATAATCAGCATTTTTCAACTAGAAAAGTCTTATGAGAGTTGGTTAAACGCCCTAACTAAATTATCAAATTATTGTGTCTAATACATCTTGTACAAAAAATCAACTTTTATTAATTACATTAATTATTTATGTGAAGATACTGAATAAGATCATCCTCTAAAGAGCAGATTTCCATATAAAGATAAATGTGTAGGTCACATTCCTACCAATTTATAATACATTTAAGTAAGTTATTTTTCAATTTTAACTAGTTCTAGATAGGTTCTAACTTCTATTAGGCTTTAATTTCAATCATTAACCAACTTGCTTAAAAATGAGCACTGGTATCGACCCCAACTTGTTTCTAAATCCCACAAGAAATTGAAACCCGCTATACAGTCAAATATGGCCCAGTGATTTTCTGAAAACAACTCAAGTAATGGCAACTACTGACAATTAAATGTCCGGATATGTAACGAAAAAATTATACCAAACTCAGAAAGAAAGAAAAAAGGTCAGCAATTTGCTAATAACACGCTCACAACAGATCACCGTCCTGTTTGATAGATCAATGTCATTTTTTTCTTTTCCTTTGCAAGTAGTAAAACCTTTATAGTTAAAAGAATTTTGTTACTTAAATGAGATGGCTAGCAAGAAAAGTTGGGACATTCTTGCCTTAAATAAAGAAAAATATCTTCTGAATTTTGAATTGGCTAAATAAGCTTTTTTTAACATTGAGCTAAGTAAAATGCTGATGTTAATCTGTTAATTTATGAACCTACTCTCACCACTGTGGAAAGAAATACACATGGGAGACACCTTATTTTACTATTGAATTGTGTTGGTATCTTTATATATTAAGAATAAACATCATGCTCATTTTTCTCCTTAAAGCTTATTTCATTTTTTGTGACATTTTAAATAGAATTTAATTTTTTTAATGATGCAACAACCTCCCATGGGGTTTAGAACCACTATTTACCTTACAAGTAGTAAATTATAATAATTTTAAAATAATGTATATAATACAGGAAAAATGTCTCAAAAATGAAGCAAAACATTTATTACTTTTTACAAATAAATATTTATTATTATTATTTTGGAGAGAAAGTCAGGTTTCCCAGGTCTGTAACCACCCTGAACAAATATAAGAATCAATAAATTAAGAAAAAAGGCTTGTAAAAGTTGAAGAAATTTTGAAACTGCATGTCCTAAAAAATTCTGGAAAAACTATTACCATTTTGAAGTATTCAAAATAATCTTATTTTATTTTATACTGATTTACAAGGTGCATCTAAAAAATTAAGGGAGTGGTATGATATTTAAACAATAACTCCGGACAGGATGCACACATGTGCATACACCTTGAGAGACATGTTAAGAAGTGCTGTCATCGAAATCACTAGGCCCAAATAGAATTGTATACTCGGACCAATCAAATAGAATCAGTGTGACAAGTTGCGTCAAAATGCAGCAAAGCATCAACATCAAGTTTTGCTATAAATTGGGAAAAACGACAACAGAGACCCATGCAATGCTGTATCGAACCAGTCAGTGGAATCTGTTCCACAACACTGTGCCCTGTGTGTGCAACTTCTTTGCTAAGCATCAAGTGACTTCTTGATCATCTACCATCTGCTCTGGGTCTGATGTCTCTACACTTTTCTCCTTCAGTGAGTCATGAAAGGCTTACAATTTGTACATGTACTGCAAATTCAATAACATGCAATAATGTTTTAAGTGATTATGAACAAACCTTCCCTGACAGTTTTCAGCAACTTTATAAATTTTGTCAAAAATGTGTTGTGGCTAATAGAAATTAATTTGACCAATAAGGATTTTTCATTTGTATCTTTTGTTTTATTTCTTTTATGAAACCACTCACTGGACTTTTTAGATATACATCATTGCACATTTTGATATTTTATTTAAAACTATGAAATTAAAATACGGAACAGATTTTTATATTTATAAATTACCTTTTTAATGTTAGAGAACAGCTCATTTTTTATAGTTTTTAAAAACACTTTTATACTATACCAAAAAAAAAAAAATTGCTAAACAATATAATTATATAAAAAACATTAAAAATGAATGTATAGGAGAATTTCTTTCAGAGAGCAAGAAGTACTTTTTATTTTCCTAATTTAGAAAAAAATCCTTTAAAACTGTACCTTTAAAAGCTTCCAATTGCTTACGAATACCAGTGTGAAGACAAAAATCAGTCATTAGTTCTACATATTCTTCCACATTTTCTAAAGTGACTTCCTATTATGAGAAAATATATAATTAATGTACTAAGCAAAAATATTTGCAACAGCAATCAGAAAATCAAAGGAAAAAAAATTCTAATGAAATTAATAACTGTCAATGAGTATGAATAGCTTCAAAACAAAAAACTACAAAGCCTGTTGAATGTGAGAACACCTTTAGTACCACAACACAATTAGATATTGATTTGCAAATGAAATATACAATTCTAAATACTTAACAACACCTTAAAAGCAGGGTTTGTTGATATATATCAATGGATATATTAGGTTGAAGAAAAAGAAATTTCATTTTTCCCGACAGATGGCTTTAAAGTAACATATCTCAAGTAATACATATTAAATTAAGTCATACTATACAGCGTTTGAAAGGTAACAGTCCATAGAACATTCTAGATATATCTGTTTACTCAGTTAAAAGTTATGACGCTTTGAAAATGGAGATTCCAGAAGGTCATTTTGTCACATTTTGCTTTTTTACTTTCGAAAAGGGAAAAATGCAGTGCAGGTCATCGAAATTTATGTGGTGTTAATGGTGATGAGTGCTTAAGTGAACAGTTAAGTCAGAATTGCTTTGCTAGTTTTCGTTCCAGAAATTTTGATGTTAAAGATGAATTTCGCCTTGGCCAGTAAATCATTGAAAAAGTGATGAAATTCTTTTTAAAAAAATCGAGGTTACCCTGACATATTTCATCTCGCCACATAGCTACGGAACTAAACATTGACCAAAAGACAGTTTTGAACCATTTACAAAAGACGTTGAAGTCTGGAGAAGTTTCACAAATGGTGGCAAAGCCCAGATTGATGACAAGGAAGGCGATTGTTGAGTGTTCGATGAGATTGGAAAGGAATTGTTCATCATGAACTGCTCGGACCTGACCAAACCATTAATTTGACTCTCTACTGTCAACAAATAATGTGGTTGAAGCAGGCGATAAAAAAACCCCACCCAGAATTGATCAATAGGAAAGGTGCTGTCTTCCATCATGACTAAACCACACACATCTTTAGAAACTCGGCAAAAGTTGAGAGTGCTAGGCTGGAAAATTCTGATGCACCCATTGTATAGTCCGGACTTTGCCCCGTCAGTGGTGTTCATTCAAATTTGCAACAAAAGAAAATAAATTTACCGATGATCTTGAAAGAGTTAGTGATGCTATAGAAATGAAAGTGGCTAACAGACACAAATAGGGTCGCAAGATTTTTCTCTCAAAATAGAAAACTTTGGTTACACTAGTGTATGTTGGTCACACTACTGTCATTGACATCCTACTGTACTATGTTGAATGTAAAGATGGATCAGGAAGGCAAAAAAAGGTTACAAGAAAATTATCCAAAGCACAAATTAATATAAAATTGTAACTGACTCTTCTTCATTAATTAACAGTCATAAATATTAATTTCCAACTAGGATAAGAAAATCTTCCTTATTCATTTTATTTCATTTCTCGACGCACAAGCACCACTAATGAGAATTAGTGAACAGCAAAAAGTTTAGTATTCTTCATATAGCTACTAATACTGACTACTAATAGATTGCCAATCGCTCAACTTGTATAAAAACCAATATACTGCATATACTGCACAACTAATAAAATCCTTTAAATTTGATGTAAAGTCATAGATTATAGAATAAGCAAAAAAGATACTGCTATTAACTTTTGTTTATCAAATTAATTTTATTATTAGTTTGGACTTCGAAAATCAAGATTTCATTGTGCTCAATATAACTGCAATAATTTATAAACAAAAGTAATACTAACCACATTTTCACCACCTGTCTTCAGATCTATAGCAGAAAATCCATAGACTTCAGATGGTGGAAAATACTGAAAGGTCAACCTAGAGAAACAAGAAAAAGACAATGTAGAATTTACAAACAAGATTAAAGATAAAATGAATTTTGATGCATTTGATTTAAAAATAGCACTCTAATAAATTAAAACAATTTAGCTCTTAAAGAACCTTCATTTAGGGATCAAAACATTTAATATATAAATAATATAATATTTATATAGATTTATGATATGGCCACAGCCCGAAGTTTGTTCAGTTTCCAAATTGGTCAACCATTTTGCATGGCGGAAAGGTTTAACAAAAGTCCAATGTACTTTAAATACATAGTGTATATGGTATTGGTCAGCCGTTTCCCAAAGCAGTTGGAAATCCCTGGCCAAAATTCAATATGCTGATGAAAAGACACAGTGGTTTCATCAAAAGTATTCAGTTCATCATATTTGTTCAGTATCCATATAAATTAAAGAAAGTCCTGATTGAGAGATCATCAATGCACATGCACAACTCAAACTTCTTAACCTAGAAACATGAAAATTGGGGAAAATATGTTCCTTAGGATGTAGGTGAGCACTTAAATGATTTTCTAAAATTCCCCCCTTCCCCCTAAGGGGAGTAAAAAAAAGAACAAACTTTAAAAATATTCTTTAAAAATTGGATATTAAAATTATGGATCAAATGATAACATATTTTAGTGTAATTTTGTATGCTGAATCAAATGGTACCAAGTAAATTCTTCAAAGTTCAATAGTTTATGAGATAGTGCACATTTTCTAACTTGGCGATGCTTTTGGTGCCGAAACCTCAAAATTTCTAACATTACAAATGAAAATTTCTAAAAATACATCAGTTAAGAAATCCAAATTAAATCTTATTGTTAATTAATACTTCTGGTTAAAGAATTCAAATGGCTACATCAGTTAGAAAAATAAATACAAACGCCTCTAAAAATAAAATAAAAAATCTGTTACCAATTTTACTTTAAATATGCAGAAAAAAGTTTTTAATGTGAAATAATACTGAAAATATTTAATTTAAATATGAAAGCAATGTTTGTACGACTTAAGAAAAGTTTTACATGTCAAAAGATTACAATTGAAATAATATTTGGCTATTTATCATTTGTGCCAGGAAAAGAAGAAAAAAATATATACCTAGAATTTTGAATAGGTAAAATCTCAATGATACCCATTTTTGGCTTCATGGTTTTTTTTTTTCTTTATTTAACAAAATCTTAAGTTTTATTTTATGGTGTCATTTTTAAAAACAGAAACATTAACAGCTTCAGGAATTAGGTAAGAATTAAAAATTATTCTTATGGATATTTATGTAATTATGTATTATTATTTCTATAAAGTCACAATTTTGAAATAAAACATACTTTCTGAAATAGTTTTGATGGTCTGTTTATTGTTATATATTACATGTTTATTTGCTTTCAGTTTTCACCTGTACCTTTCCTTTTCTTTGGGCAGCTGTTAATGGGATTCCAGGCTAATTTCCATAATCTGATATTTCGCCAACTGGCATATTAGTTACAATGCTGAAAGCATCATTTGTGTTTGAAGCAAAACAATCCTCTTACAGAAAATCATATTGTTATCATCTACTATATATATAAATACAAATTTGCATTTCAATCCAATAGTTTATAATATTTTTACAGGATTTACACAGTGTTCTAGAATTAGGTTAACCCAATTGTTAAAAATTACCTTTTTAAAATATTCTATTGAACAAATTCAGGTAGAAGTCAGCACTAGAATTGATAAAAAAAAAAGGTCACTGGTCTCAGGGACCAGTAAGCATGAGAATTTGCTGGTCTGCAGGCATGATCACTGGTACGCTACATAAAATTCTATTAAGTCCTTTTAACCCTTTGAGCGACCCCCCCCCCCCCCAATCCCCTAAAATATAAATCAAACTTACTTTAAAGCTATCCAAAATTTTCAGCATAATATAAAATTATAATTTGCTAAAAATAAAATGAAATTGTGATTTGCGATTGGTTGCAGTTTTCTCAGGGCCAAGAAAATATATGTTTGCATGTCAGAAAGGGCAAGAAAGTTACTGGTCTCGCGGACCACTAAATTATTCAAATTAGTTGTCCGATTGAGTTTTTGGTGGTTTTGGACCAGCAGACCACCAAGGATTTTGAATGCTGGAAGTGGCACTGTTACATAATTTTTTATATATATCATTTTATGTTGTTTAGTTATAGAGCTATTAGGAACGTGATTGAGAAAGGGGAATACAACATAGGTATAGCTACTACAGTAAAATCATTTTAACAAATTTTATTTGGATTAGAAAAAGAAATCACTTTACTGAATTTCAGATTAACGAATATTTTAAATTAATGAATTTTTCAAAGTCTTACAAAAAAAAAAAAAAAAAAAATCATTTCAGTTTAACGAACGCTGAATTTGCAAGAAGAACAATCTTTATCGAAAAACTAGGTTTACGATAAAAAAAAGAAAAAAATACCCACAAGCTTTGAATTGTCAACGTATCTCTCGAAGCTTCTATTAGAGAGATGGGGGGAGGGGGGGGGATGTGCACCTTTCAAATTTAGAAACTTTTTCATCTTTGTCAATCAAAACAAGTCATCATATTAGTTTTTCTAGTAGAGCTTGAACAACATATCTAATCTGACTCTTCCTCAACGTATGATAATGTGCGAGTCAGCAAGGAAGTAGAACTTCATTATAACCAGACTTCATAAATGAACTTTTTTAGTTTTTTCTTTCAAAGTGATTCTTCTGTTAATAATATTTGAGAAGCTAAATGATAGCTTTTAAGGTGTGTATGATTCAACTTCATTTTCTGAAATTCTTTTAGTATAAATGTGAGTACACACTGCATCGCGAATTTCAGAGTAAATAAGAAGATATTATTTCATCACATCAATTGTAGTGAAGATGATATTGGGCTCCAATTTAAAGATGTGTAAATTCCTCAAGATGATCTTTCACTTTGAGCTGTTAAGTTGTGAATGAATAAGGTTTACATGTCATGATAAAATAAGCTTTTCTGTGATATAAAATTCAGATAAGTGTTTCATCATATGTTAACTGATTTATTTATTTAAAATAGTTTATTTTATATTTTTGTTTTTCATCTTAAAGCTTTTAATAAATATGTTATTTCATTTTTAAATTGTTGTTTTTATTTAATCCACCACATTAGTTCAAGTTAACTTCTTTTTCAGCTTAAATATATTTTAATAGTTTAAATCTAATTCGGTGTGCAGTCCCAACACATTTTAGTCTCCCAATAGGTAGAAAGGGGACTATTTTTATTAAAAAGTACTTTGGGGGTCGATTTATATTAAAAAAGGTGAATAAAAAGGGACCATGTCTAAAACTACTGCACCGAGTTTTCCTAAATAATAAGCAAACTAAAAAAACTTATCCCAGAAAATATGGAAATTAGTTATCTGTATAAACATGGTTCACTAAACAATATACTCAGCTGAATATCCTACTGCTGGCACTCACATTGATAATTCTCCTTAAAGGAGCTTTTAATTCAAATAATTGCTTTATTAATGTTTAGAGCAGCAAAAAATGATTTGCAATGAAATATGAACATTAAAAATTAATGCATCTAAGAAATTATTAAATCAATCAATTGTTAGCAGAGTTACACACTAACAACCAGGGCTGCGGAGTTGGAGTCGGTGTGATTTTTCGGTGAAAAGAGTCGGAGTCGCTAAAAATATGACGACTCCGACTCCGAACATTTTGTTGAAAATTTTGAAGTGAAATAAAAAATAAAACCAATTCTGCTTAATTTTAAATTTATAAACTGAATCATTATTTTATTTTTTAACTCTATACATTAATGAACATTTAGTTATTTTTCAGTTTACTGACATGTTAATGAGTAAATATAAGGCAAAAGGGTGGTTGTGATATTTCTCCTACACCAGTCATTAAATTGATTGATTTACTTACTTCTTCAGCTCATAGACGACACTATTGCACAATAATTAAATTAAAGTGAGTTTTGAAAGTTTTTTTGTTTTGTTTTGTTTTTTTATTGTTATTTGTAAATTAAGTCCAACTCAACCCGAACCCCATGTTGGTCTGACAACCCAAGCCAATGAAGGAATCTATCTCAGACAAAAAATAGATGTTTCAATTTAACCTCTGTCCATCCGTGTTCGGATCGGGTCCTGAAATTTATATTTTAAGTCAATCTGAAGCTAACTGGAAAGAAACCTGAACCCTGAACCCAATCTGAAATGAAATAAAATCACAATTTTATTGGAATTATGAAAAAGAGTCATCTCTAACAGAACTTTTATCTTCTGTGTAGGAAAAGGAATATATATTTACTTATTCGACTTATAAGTTAAAGAATATTGTGGACTTCCTTTTGAAAAATCGGGTCAACCCGACCCGAACCCGCATTAATAATTATCAGACTGGCCCACAACGAAAAAGATTTAGCGCCAACTCAACCCGGCTCGAATCTGACCCTAAAGAATGCAACAATCTACTTCAGATAACAATGGATCCTTTGTACAACTTATACTGCCTTATTTTTCAGTATTCCAGATAAAAGAGAATGTGTGAAAAATATGAAATTGATTAATGCCGCTATCACTACAATATCGGACAACAGAACTCATACAGAATTTGTCTCATTAAAACAAAAAACCGCAGTTTTCTTCCCAAATATTTCTTACCAAAAACTTAGACCTTCTTCTATTTCTAAGCCCCAACTAGTCTTTCCAAGGGCCGGGTTGCACCCTACCCGAATCTGAAATTTCTGCTGAAAGTCAACCTGAAACCCGACAAAAAGGAATTCGTCAACCAAATCTGAAAATGGAAAAAAAAATCGCCAATCCGACCCTAATTTGAGATGAAAGAAAATTAGTTCATATTTTATAGAATACACAATTATGAAAAAAGCCTACAATTTTATCTTTTTTGTATAAAAAGGAACTTAAATACACTCATTAATATTCAAATATATAGATTTTTCATTTGAAAGTATTCAGTACATATTTTCTTTTGAAAAATATTTAGTACATATTTTCTTCTGAAAAATCAGGTCGTATTAAAAGTGTCAAAACCTGACCTGAAGCATTTAAAGTGTGTCTGGTTCCGGCTAAATTTGGTTATCCTATCCGATGGAGGGCCGTAATTCTAACCTACTGTAGAAAAAACAATTATTTTATGAATTTTGAGAGGAAAGTGTGAAGAAACTCATTTCATGCCTCAGAATGGCTGTTTTTTTTTTTTTTTTGTCTTTTGTAATGTATGTTTTTCAGATTTTTTTCACATATTTTCATGATTATTCCTTATTCGTCGATTTTTTACCTCCCCCCACTCCAATCCACCGAAATCGGCATTAATTTATTTAAGATTTTATTAGTTAAGTGTAGATGTAGATAATAGCATTTACGTCTATGAATGGAAGGCAATGATAGCTTGCCAATCGTTCACATAAAGTGCGGTTGAAGCACAATTTTCTTTTACTCATTCTGTTCAAAGTTCAAATTGAAAATATCTTTGTTTCTTAAGCAGGCATATGTTCTTTTCGCGTAATTTGGTTTTAATTTGCAGCTGACAAGATAAATCCTTTGTTGGTATCTGTAACTTCAAATTATATTTAGGTAAGTGAATCTTTTTAATAGTAAAATAATTACTATTTTTATTTAATGTATAGCATATTCCGAATCGAAATTTATAAACGTCCGTTATACGGCGGTTGTAAAAATAAAATATGAGAAACAGGATTATTAGGATTCAGGACTGTATAAGAACTTTGTTTAAAAGGATAGCTTTTTAAAAATTAGTGGCTGAACTCAGTATAATCCTACTCTAACTCAATAAGAACGTTTAATAAATATAATTTTAATTAGGGATCAACTGAAAATTATTGATCGAAACTATCTGTATTCCAAAATTCTCGTATTTTCCTTAGGAAATTTTCAACATGATTCATTGATTCGAGCTGTATTGAGTCGTATGAGACACTCTTTATTCATTGCTATGAACTTCACTGTTTATAATTATCAGTCACGGCTGACTCAAGATGTGAGTACAAATTAAAGAACAAGAAATGCATATATGACTAAAATTTGAAGACGCTTTTCGCTTGCTCATGAAAAGCTGCAGACTAAACTTTAATAGAATGTTTTTGATTTGAAACAGAAGTGTTTCAAATAGACTAGAAAGTTCTAGTAGAACAGATGATCTTTTACAAAATTCATTTATAAAAGATAAATCTAGGTACAAATACGTAAAAGATTTTTTAATTAGATGCAATTTATAATTAGAAAATCATTTCCCATCATTGATGAATTACTAATTACATTTTATTTTATATGAAAATAAAAAGTTTTGGTAAGAGTCACAGAGAGCCAACTTGGGCCACAGATATAATTACACCTACAATTAATTAATAACTATGTATATTTATCATGTGTACTTAAAAAATTTTTTTTTGAAATTTTTGTTTTTGGCCGAAAATAGAAATATTACCGAAATTCGATTTCTGTTTTGGTCGATCATTAATCTTAATTACTATTTTATTTTGAACACTTTAATTTGCATTATCTATATATCTCCAACAGGTAAAAAATTAAAGCGCATTTCAATCTTTTTGAGAAAGCCTATATGTATGTCGGAGTCTATTGTTTTAAAAATCCAGGAGTCGGAGTCGGCCATTTTTCCTACCGACTCTGCAGCCCTTCTAACAACTATGAAATATAGTGCATTTCTTAGAATTTAACATGGAATAAGTGATCAGTGAATTAAAAAAAAAAAAACACAGCATAACAACGCCTCCTGTTGAGTATTAAAACTTAACATATTAACAAATATATTGTAAATTATTAATCTCAATCATAAAACTTAGTTCCTTTTTACACAATAGAAGCTGAGATAAGCTATAATGTTCATCGGTAGCATAGTATAGAAATGTCTTAGGGTGTGATTAAAACCAATATTGAATCAACAGTTATTCATAATCATCTTATATATTAAATTTGGTGAAATTCAATCCCATACATGCTGAGATCTGACTATCATGGATATCATTCAAAATGAATCCCAGTAGTGCTACCTGTTAGGCAAAATACGCCAAAATTTAATCAGCATCAATTTATGTCAAGTGAATGTGAAATTCAATGAAATTTCACCCCAGAGATGATGAGATATAGACCACCTGTTGGACCATATACGCCAAAACCTAATTAGCACCTGTTATTTTTCTACGCTCTAATTAAATATGGTGTTTGATGAAATTTCATGTTTTAGCTTTAAAGATACAATGGCTACAAAATTTGTATCACATGCAGAGAGAGGTTTTCAAAAACTTGCCAAATCATACACAGGTTAACCTAAAACATGTAAGTCCAACAAAAAATGGAAATCATTTTCATGATTTCAATACTTTCTTCTGATAACTACATATTATAGAATTAAAAAAGGAAGAAGAAAAAGAAATTGTAATTAAGATTTCCTTTAATAGCTGTGATATACCATCAAAATTGAAAACAAAACTATATCTATAATAATAAAGATAGAAGTTTATCTGTGTGTCTTTGTGCTGAAGAGATTGCTGCACACAGAATTACAAAATCTGGCAGGAAGGTATCTTAGTTTATGCACCTCAAAGCCAGTTCTTGGACTTTTTTAATGCAACTTTTTATGTGATTTTCAGCATTTTTCACATTTCATGGAGATTTTTCCACATTAGTAAAAGGAATCAGATTTCAATTTTTTAGCCCAATGTAGTAAATTTTGTCCTCTTTTCAGTAAAGTTTATTCAGAATTTATATCATGATTTTTTAAATTTTCGCAAATTTCAGTGTTTTTTTGCATTTTGCATTTTGCAGTGATATTTTGACATTCATAAAAGGAATTTGGTTTCAAACTTTAATCCAAATGAAGTAAATTTTGTCCTTCCATGATAGCATCCTCCATTTTGAAATGTTAGCGATTCAAAAACAAAAAAATAAAATAAAAATGAATTTGCATCCCTTGACGATTTTTTCACCTTTGTGAAAGAATTCTGGCTACAATGTTTTAGTTTACTGTAGTACATTTTGTCTTCTCTGATTTACTGAATTTTTAGCGATTTTTCCCGATTAGTAAATCAAATCCAGGTTAATTTGTTTTAGCTCAATATAGTAAATGTTGTTCTCTTTTTAATAAAGTTTATTCGCAATTCGAACAGCAATAAACATTTTTTTAATGATTTTTTAGTTTTTTTGCATTTTGCAGTGATTTTTAACATTCATAAAAAGAATATGGTTTCAATCTTTTAACCCAGTTTAATAAACCTAATCGTCTTTTCAATAAAATTTATTTTGAATTTGTACAGCAATTTTTGAATTTTTTGAAAAATTTTTATGAAATTGTCAATTTTTTGACATTTGTTTTCTAACTTCTAGCTTAATGTAGTAAATTTTGTCCAGTGTAATTTTTGCATTTTTAGAGATTTTTAATGCACTTTTATACATTCTGTGGAGATTTTTTTTACATTCATGAAAGAATTCCGGTTACAATGAATTAGCCAACTATAGAAAATTTTGTCCTCTGTGATATTTGAACTTTTAGTTTTTTGCATTTTGTGATGATTTTTCCACATTAGTAATTTTTTTTCAGTCCACAGAAAGGGGATTAATTGGACCAAAGTGCATAAAAGGGGACCATTTGGGAGCCCTGAGTATGTCATTTCAAACTTTTACTTTTATCGTGGTTTAACTCACTTACCATTGCATAGTGTAACTCTGTTATATTTCTTAACCCCAGGCAGACATACTTATATCCCCTATCAAAATGTTTTATAGTATTTTCTGTAATAAATATATTGCATTTTCTGTGATCATTTGACTAAATTCACAATTAATTTTTGTAATTCTTTAACGAAATTCAATTCTCCAACTGTTTGATAAAATTCACAATGACTGATGAAATGAAAGTTTTTTTCTGTGACCGATTGATGAAATTCACAACTTTTTTTCCTGCAAACTCTTGATGACACATCGTGATTTTTTGCTTGAATGATTGGCCAAAATTTGCTATTTTATTCATGGATCATTTGACGAAATTCTCAGTTTTATTGAAGTGCACATCAATGCATTTTTTTCTTTTATGACTCCATGGATATCTATCAAAAAGTGGAAAAGTAGCATCCCTGGTTTAGTATATGTAGACTAAGTTTTATGACAAATATGTGACACATAAAAAACAAAGAAAAGCACAGCCACATTAAATGTAGGACATTTGTTTCTATTTATTCTCACTTTGTTACATTTTGCACTAAAGAAAGTGTATATTGAAACTCTGAATAAGTTGAGTTATAATTACTTTGTTTAGGCTTTAAATTATTTTGGTTTTTATGCATCACATACCAATTGTATTTATCATACCAATTTAGTGATCTTTATACCCATCAGTATGTCGTAGGCACTTTATATCTCTGAGGCACAAGACATGGCACATGAAAATAAGAGAGCATTACACAGATGTAACTTTGAAATTTCTAACAAAAAATTAAAAAGAGACAACTGCCTTTCTGTATAATTAATTAGCATAATAATAACTCTTTTCTGCTTAAAGGGGACATAAAATGTGTCTTCATAAAATAACACTGATTTTAATGAACTTGCAAATGTAAAATTAAAAAAAAAAATTTATTTAAACATTCTATTCTCGAATGAGAAGAGAATTATTAACTCTCAAATTATTTAAGATATACATACGCTAAATCTTCTATTTTAACAGCAGTTCCAGAGGCAGGCATGGGAATACTTAGATTTTTTAACTGGTTAATTCTATCCTCTTTTGAAAGACTTCTCTCAGCTAAAATACAATGCTTTTTGGTGGCAAGCTCTTGAAGTTGCTTTAAAAATTTGGCTTGAATTTCATTTACCTGATGAAGAAAATAATATGAGAATTAATGTTAACATAACAGAATAACAAAACTAAATTGATGAAGTATAAACATTTTAAATTGGTACAATATCACTTAAGCTTTTAACTAAATTTTTTATACATATTTTTATGAGTGGTACATAAAATGAATTCCTTATTTTTATATATGAACAGAACTTAACTTGCTGACAAATATAATTACAATGATCATTTAACAAAGATTAGGAAATGTTAGTCTTTTTTTTTAAGATGCAAAATTATTTATGTTACCTTTGATCATTTACAAGGGTTCATTAACTGAGTACTTTTTCCCAGTAAGGTATTCTCATTGTATCTATATTGGTTATTTATTTATTTTTTAATCATTTATATACAAGATCCTTTTCAATACATCTAAAAAGTATAACAAAAGAAAAAACTTAAAAAAATAAAAAGTAATATTAACACATTCTTTTAATAATATTTAGAAATTAGATTTCTCAGATAGGCTATCTGAAAAAATTCACTCATTATGCGCAAATATCAAAGTTATGAAAGCATATCATACCAAGTAGATGATCATGTGCTAAAATATCTCTCTAGAAAAGTCTTTTTTAAGCTGAAAATACATTAACTACACAAATGGATAATTCATTATGATATACTGTTTTAAAGATTAGAAGAGTAAAGTATAGCATGATTAAACAGCTACACACATTTGCATATCAAGACTTATCACTTTGGAAGGGGGTAGGGAACTGAAACACAGTAAAACTTGCTCAGACAGAATTGCACGGGACTGTTGAAAATTCTGTTTCAAACAGGTTTTTGTCATAAAAGGTACCACATCCTTTATCCAATCTGCTAAGATTGAATCATGGGGAACCTGGAAAAATTCCATTTTAGACAAGTTTCCATCTTAACAGATATAACTGTATTGCATATTTTTATCAAAACCATAAAAATTTCCCTTTTATGGCAGGATTCTGATATAAACAGGTTACATTTTCACAGATTTTACTGCAATTGCATTTTATTGTTTTAATCAGATCATTTTTTTTCTTTAAAGACAGGTCCATTACACACAGTTATCACAACAACAGTACACTTATTACAGTTCACTCAAGTATTCCATATCCTCCTGATATTTCACAACAGCTAGAACAAGAAGCAAAAGTGCACATAATCTTTAAAGCACATCATTATTTTAGGCATTACATTGATAATAATATGTTTTTAAAAGAAAACTATACTTAGATGTCCAAGTTTTAATATGTTTTTGTGCATTACCAGTGAAAGAAATTGTTTTAAAGATTTATATTTGGCTTAAATATGTGTAAAATAATTCAGTGTTGTTCATTAAATTAATAATAATATATATATATATGTATATATACTAGGGGGCTCTGCCCCCTGCAAGCTACGCTTGCCAACCCCCGTTCAGACACCGCAGAATCTAAAAACACGCTAATCTGATTGGTTTTAAAAATATTATAGAAGATTGAATTATACTGAAAAAGGCTGTGCAGATCTCCCTGTAAACGGGTTTCCATTCAATTTTCTTTGATTTTAAAAATTTAAGGCTGAATCAGTTGCTGTTAAGACATCCAATGGTTGTTTTCGTGTTTGATTAAAGAGGATCAGTTAAACGTTTGAAAAGAAGTTAAAAATAAAAGGAATTAAGTGTACAGAGTCTTTGTCTCCCGGTATTTTAAACAAATTCTATAACAATAGCCTAAGTCATGTGACTATCATCAAGAGTTCCGGGCGAACCACTTTGCTTTTTATATTCCTCCATTAAATTTCTTATAAGTCAATTTTATAAAAAGACAAAATTATTTTTAAGCATAACATTTTGTTTAGTCTAAATTGGTGTTAATGAGTGATCCAAACTGGTTACTTTCTGAAATGCTCAAAAAGTCAAATTTGATTTTAGGTGCATGAACTTGGTAGGTATTCTAATTCAGACAATATGAAATTGAGTAGAGTTTTTCATATTTTGATAAAAGCACAGAATATTTTTTAAATGTCAAAATTGTGTTTAGAGTGCTACAGCCAGACAAAAGTCACAATACAATATCAATCAAACATAATCTAAGATATTAAACATATATTGAAAAATATATAAACATTTATTGAACACTATTCAATTGCGAGTTCGAAAATGAATTTGTGAATGCATCAGAAAGTTTCCTGCTGGTGAATGGGATTTTTCTTTCATGAAACTATAATCTGCTTTTAACACTATTTTACCAGCGTCAAATGACACATTTTTAAAGTTTTGATTTATGTTATTTTGCTCCTAGTGTTTGAATGTAATAAGCATAAAAAATCTTCAATGTATTAAAAATGATTTGTAATTGTTTCAGTCTAAAAATTTACAAATGAAAAACCATAAATCAAAGTCTTTTAAAAAGTGTCATTTGACACTGGTAGAAAGTGTTAAAAACTGTTTTAGAGGGCTAACCTTAAAGGGGATTGTGTGCCAGAAGCATTTTTCTCAAACAAAAAATAGAAGCCATGTAGATCTCATTAGGTGCACGTCCCAGTACAAACCAATTTAAAAGCAGAATTATTTTTTCAAAATGATAGAAAAATTATTCTTTTGCCTCATTGGTGGTCCCTGTAAGACAGGGAGCCCAGGTGCATTGCAAATGGTCCACCCACTTTGTGGCTGTTCTGCTTGTTGTAATCACATAATATATAAAAATATATGCATTACAGTATGCATTTAAGGAAAAAGTAAGAAAGACATTACAAAATCTTTTTTGATATACAAATTCAGAATTATTAAAAACTTTTGAAATTTTAGACTTCAGGTATACTTTTTTCAAAAAAATAATGAGCATATTCACTTCAACATTTTTACACCAACCGAAAATTTGTCATAAAATAATAAAAAACATTTTACACATATTCAAAATAAAAATAAAATAATTATATATTTGTGGTGCGTTTTTTGAAAATCATTAAAATATTTTAATAATTTTTCTTTGCAATTTATATACTGCTACCCTAAAAGAAAATTTGCTTTTTCTTTATAAAGGAACCAATAAATTTAAAAGCATAAAACTTTTCAGCCAAAGAAAGGAAATAGAATAAATAAAAGATTTGAAAATATAAATGATGCATTACATGGTTCAAGTTTTATTCTTTTAAAATTAATTTTATATCACTTTCACTCAAGATTTTTTATAATTTCTTAATAAATTACATCTACATTTTCGAATTTTTCATGAAATTTTTTTTCTGCACTTGTTAAATGAATACTTCTATTGCCAAAACTGCAAACTAATTTCTGTCTAGCACTTTTTATTTATTTATTATTATTTACTTTTTATATTTTAAGCAAAATACTGAAATAATGTTTTTTCCCCTTTTTTTTTTTTTTTTTTTTTTTTTTACTTTATGTAATTTTAAATGAAAATTTATCAAATTTTGTATAACTTATACAAAATATTTTTCACATGGAATCTCTGAAACGTATTTAGATAACTTAAATCGCATATTTTCAAAAGAGTAATAAAATACTAAATCAGTAATGTTTATATGTAAGTTTTCACAAGTTAAAAAATTTTTTATGTCCTCTGAATACATTTATCTCATTGCCATCGGTAAAATATTTCACACCACAAGAAGGTTCGATTTTCTAAACAAGCCACTCATTGCCATCGTCAAAAGAGAAATAACCGCTACCATGTACCTTAACGTTATATATATATATATATATATATATATATATATATATATATATATATATATATATATTATTGACCCACTACGAGAAGAGACCTGTCAATCATACGTGACATAGCCTAAGACAAACCCATTTCTTCCAAATTGGACTGTGAATTTGGCTCGTCTAGACTGTGCCGTAGAGAAAAAAAAGAAGGTTGCCATATTTCCCACATATGTGAGGTTTTGGCGCTATTTATTTATATATTATTGACTTTAAAAGGGAATTATCTAAAATGGTTAAAATTTGATATAAATTATGTTACTTTTAAATTATTACGATAATACAGATAATTATTTTTGTTTAAGTATATTTTATTAAAAATTTTGTTAAAAAATAGTATTTTTTCTTTTTTAATAAATGAATTATATCTCAAGTTTTTGTAATAGTGAAACACTTAAGAAATACTAATTTACTTTACTTAAATTTTGATATTTTCTAAGTTTATTTTTTGCTCTATGGACAGAAAAAAAAAATCTATGGAGGGGAAATATTAAAAAATAGATGCATCTGTAGTCTGCAGCCCAGACCTCATTTTTTAAAATGAAGAATATATATATATGAAATAAGTTAGAAATGCACTTGGCAAAATAAGTGACTTGCTGTTTCAGAAAGGCAGTATTTTTTTTTCTGCACTATCATGGCTGAAAATTCTGTTCAAAATGCCAGT
This sequence comes from Maratus speciosus, assembly GCA_963932465.1. Lineage (NCBI taxonomy): Eukaryota > Metazoa > Arthropoda > Arachnida > Araneae > Salticidae > Maratus > Maratus speciosus. The sequence goes on from OZ010787.1 coordinate 663,630,886, forward strand.
TTTGATCTTTTCTAAGTTTATTTTTTGCTCTTAGGACATTAAAAAAAATCTACGGAGGGGAAATATTAAAAATACATGCATCTGTAGTCTACAGTCAAAACTGCATTTTATAAAATGAAGAATATAAGTATGAGATAAGTTAAATTAAGAAATGCACTTGAGAAATGGAACGGGGGGGGGGGGGGGGGGGGAGCCTGATGTAAAATTCACATTTCTCTTTTACCTTAATGTTTAATTATCTCATATGTGTCTTATGAAAAAAGAAATTTTAGTAGTTTTTTCATCTACCCATACATAAAATCCTTCTGCAATTGAAATAACAATTTTCCTTCCCATTTTACCCAGGCTTAGGACCAGCTGTACGAGTACAAAAGCTGGCATGTGAATTGTGCTGGACATGTTTAATATTTAAAAAAAAAAAATTGTTTTGAAAAAAAAAAAAAAAAGTTTAAAAATGACAAGATAAATGACAGAAATAAAGTAAAACACAGCTAACCGAAGAGGGAAAGCAGGTTTCTGGCAAGGAAGGAGCAAGTTATTGGCGTGAAATTTATTTCATTGCAACCCCTAGCTCTTTGTGGGGAATGGTCAAATTGAAAACACACCTTCTGTAAAATAGACTTATCTAAAAGAGGGAGTTTCCCAAGTCTCATCTCATGGTGGGTCAATAATATGCAATAATTCATAAAAACTATTTTCTCATTACAACATAAAAATATAGAAAAAGGTAAGAAAAAACCTCTAAAATTAATTCAGATTAAAGTTCAGTTTTATATTTATACAAATAAAAGTAAGTAATTTTTTAATCTGTAGGAAAATTTTGGATAAAAAACGTTTATAGAAACAGAAAATTCAATAAATGCAATGAAAAATATTTAATAATTAAATTTGTTATATTGCAAATTGTGGTGCAAAACCACCAATTGTATTTTCAAGAGATAGTGTATTTCTTTTATTATTGTAAATTTGGCCTGAATAAGATAAATGCATGCAATAACACCTTTGTACGCTGCACATATGAAAAAAAAAAATTAAAGTTGTAAAGCCAATGAATTTTTTTAATCAAAAGGGAAAAATATTTTGTATTAATTAATTGTTACAACAAGCAATAACAATTTTAGATAGGGTATCAGAATGAGTAATAATGGATTAAAGGATGTTTTAATTTCATATTGGTTAATTGTACTTTTGTGTACCAATTCCTTTTTTTCATATCTTTAAAATAATGCTACTGTTTTAAAATTTTTCGAATCAAAAATTCTCCCTTTAGGCTCATAATAAATTAAGTTTCAAATGTAACTTAATATAAAAAAAGATTATATCCTCAAGATGCACATTTATGTATATATTTATAAACACACAAACACACACATAGGTGTGTTACCACTAAGCTCACTTCATGTTCGCATTAGTGAATCTTTCTTAAACACAATTACTATGTACTTGGTATCAATATTCGGTCCAGTAGTAGTACTCGGCCAAAGTACTACTCAGTACATCACTAATATACATGTTATATATATTTTATCAGGCAACTTATACATAGAGTTGGTCACCACAATGAAACTTTTAAATTGAAATCCTCTTAAAAATTCATGTTTCTATCTTTAAAAAAAAAAAAAAAAAAACATACATGGTTGGTCTGATTGACAAGAGTTAAACAACTTGTTTGAAACTTTAAGCATTTCTGAAGTCAAAATCAATATCATGAACTACATAAAATATTCATTTTAAAACATATGAAATTACAAAAAATTACAGTGAGAAATGCACAAAAATTTAAGAATGTTAAAGAATTACTTCAAGGAAGTCATCATAACCAAGGATTCCATAAAACCATGAATAGGAAGGTTCTGGGGGTGACTTTTTACATTTTTTGCTTTTTTTCATTTGTTCCTCAGAAAGAACCACATAGAGGTCATCTTCAGTGAATGAAGACACCATTGCAGCAATGGAATGATTAGATACTGGTTCCCTTGAAAAAGAAAAATTAAAATAAACAAAATTTTCTTTGAAAATTAATTTCAAAATAAAACTATTAAACAAATTACCTATCACGCATTTTGCTTAAAACTTCACCATGACACATAATCTTGAGGAAAGGACGGGAAAGTGGTAAATCAACTAAACGATTATCTTGTAATGCTTTTGCCAAAAACATCCCAAGAAAATGGAAATAATGCTGCACATTTTCAATTATATCACTGTCTTGAGGAAGAGGAGCTGGAAATAAGCCATAAGTAGTACTAATATAGTACCCTGGAGGCTTGATAGCTTCATTCCCCGAGTTCTATCAAATAAAATTAAAAGACATGAAGAAAGGAGATATCACTTAATGAAATCACAGCAAATATAATAAATATAATCTATTACTATAGTGATATGAGAAAAAAAAAAGAGACAAATACAAACATTCAAATGAAGATTGAAGCCATTTGTTGAATTTGAAAGAGTTTACAATGAGGCTTAACACTTATTTTACTAATAAACAAAAAATCAATTTCAAATATTTAATGTCCTACAATGCTTTGCATTTATTAACCAAACACCATCAACTCTCTGAAATTGGTATTGTTTGGGACCAAAGGTATAATACATTATAACATTTTGCAGGTTTTTGCATCATGGTTTTGTTCATAACTTTTTCTCTCAATTTGACTATAAATTAACAATATTAGTACATATAACAGTTTAGATGCAAACTATATTGTAAAAATAATTCAGTAATTTAAAACAAAATTATATATACAGTGTGAGAATCCTCACACTGTATGTGTTTTTTGTACTTGGGGCATTATCTTTTTTGCAGGGATCCTTGATTTTCTCCAGTTCCATTATGACACTATTCCTGTACGCTTTCTGCAATTGTGGATAGTGATGGGCAATTTCGATTTTTTCAATCGATTTAATCGATACTATGGCCAACTCGATTTAATCGATACTATAAATTTTTTAATCGATGTCTCTAAAAGTCATATCATTTTCATTTTCCTTCAAAAATTTAAGGTCAAGTAGTTGGATGTCCAATCACAAAACTTTCTTCTGTCTCATAAATGTTAAAACTTCAAAATTCGCTATCACAGTGTCAAATTTAAATAACCTATACCCATCATGAGGATCCAAAAGTATAGGTTCGTTGAAATATGTGTATTTAAAAAATATATATAAGAATCCCATTTTCCTAACAAATCATTGAATTTCGGCCCACACCCTCTTAGATGTCCGCAACGGAAAATCCCAGTCCAAAGGGCATAAAAGCGACACCTATTGGGTAGTATACACCCAAGCCTAATAAGGATCTATTTATACGACAGTGTAACAGAATATGAAGTTTGATTAAATTCCTTGCTTTAGTTTTGAGATATGGCTATCATGAATATCATGAAAAAAGCAGTATAGCAACGCAGCCTATTACATGATTAACACGAAAGACTCAGAAACAACTTACGTCAATGAGTAACAGAATATTAAGTTTGATGAAATTCTGTGTTTAAATCCTGAAAAACGTGTTGAATTCAGGGGATGGCCCGGGGGGGGGTGACATTCCTCCCCCCGCAACAAAGCATAAAATCTCAAACTTTCTGGGGGGCATTTGAGTGTTTCGGGGGGAGGAGATTACTTCTTGAGATGTTATCGCAAACATTGTGTAAACCCTGAAAAACAGTGTTGAATTCAGGGCTGGTACGGGTGGACCTCCCCCCTCCCCGGAACATTGAAATGTCCCCTAGGGAGATTTGAGATTTTATGCTTAATGGACGAAAGTCCAATCCCCCCCCCCCCTCGTAGCTCTAGAATGTTCCTCGCCAGAACCATAGAAATCCCCCTCGGAGAAAAAACGTCTAAATTCAACACTGTTGATAAAAGCAGCATGGCAGCACAATTTGTTACATCATTTACACAAACACCTAATCATGAATAACTTATGGCATTGTCTAACAGAATATTAAGTTTGATGAAATTTCGTTCATTAGTTCTTGAGATATTATCCCTAAAATTGTTTAAATCCTGAAAAACGTGTTGAATTCAGGGGGTGGCCCGGGGGGGTGACATTCCTCCCCCCGCAACAAAGCATAAAATCTCAAACTTTCTGGGGGGCATTTGAATGTTTCGGGGGGAGGAGAATGTCACCCCTCCGGGCCACCCCTGAATTCAATACGTTTTTGTACATTAAAAATTGATGAAATTTCGTTCATTAGTTCTCGAGATATTATCCCTAAAATTATTTAAATCCTGAAAAACGTGTTGAATTCAGGGGATGGCCCGGGAGGGTAACATTCCTCCTCTCCCCCCCCCGCAACATTCAAATGCCCCCCAGAAAGTTTGAGATTTTATGCTTTTTGTACATTAAAATGTACAAAATTCCAATCCCCTCCCCCTCTGAACTGTCCCTCCTGGAGAAAAATGTTTGAATTCAACTCTGCTGATAAAATCAACATAGCAACGCCCCCTGCTGGGCGATTTACACCGAAACCCAATAAGCAGCAATTTATGCCAACGTCTAACTGAATGTGGTTTTATGAAAATCCGTGTATTAGTTCTTGAGATATAGCTATTGCGAAAATCGGAAAAAATGCAGCATAGCAGCGCCACCTGCCGGTAGATTTACATCAAAACCTAATCCTCAACAACTTATGTCAACGTCAAACTGAATCTGAAGTTTGGTGAATATTCGTGCATTAGTTCTTGAGATAGCAATCTTGCGGAAATCATGAAAAATGCAGCATAGCAGCGCCACCTGTTGAGCGATTTTCACCAAAAAGTAATCAGCACCAATTTATATGAAGATCTAATTGAATCTAAAGTTTCAACAGATTCCATGCATTAGTTCTTGAAACAGACCGCTCACATTTTTTTTTGACAGAGACAAACAAATAGACAGACTGACAGACAAAAAATTTATAAAAATAGTCAAATCGTATTCCAGACAAGAAGTTCTAAAACTATAAATCCTTAGAAACCGGAAGTCGAAAATTTTCACGAAAACAACACTTTATTTTTCTAAAGACAAAAGAAAGCAAGAAAAGATGAACGCATCGATTCTGCCCTTGGATCAGAAACGGTGAATCGATTCAGTTCAGATTCGATGCCGATGTCGATCTTCAGAATCGTTATTTTTTTGATTTACTTCAATTCTTTAGATGCAATGTCGAATCGTTATGTTTTGATTTACTTCAATTCTTTAGATGCAATGTCGAATCGTTATGTTTTGATTTACTTCAATTCAAATCGCATTGCGGTCGATCCACGATTCGGGTTGAATCAATTCTTCCAATTTTGCTGTTTTAGTGCCAGAATTGCTGTAAAATTTTGTAGAAGAGTCTTTTTTTACTTTCTAGGTTAAATCAGTATTGAATGCAGGTATTTTTCTCAGGGAGGGATTTATGCGACTCCGGTCGGGATTTTGGGGGGGGGGTGGGGTATTTCAGAGTTCCGTAATTGGGGGGAGGGGGGGGGGGGGTGCACATTTGTCCATTAAAAAGCATAAAATCTCAAAACTTACGGGAGGGACATTTCAATGTCCCGGGAGGGATGTCCTCTCGGGCTACCCCCTGAATTTAACACTAGGTTAAATCGTTATACTTTTGTTTAGAAGCCTAGTTATTCATGTTACTAGTTTATTATATTGTATTTTTCAAGTTCGTCCCTTCTAATCTCTCCACCCCCCTCTCCCCTTTTCCTCGCTAATCTTAATTTACAGGGCCGTTCAAAATTTGCATGCAATTTTTAAAATGTCCAATTCTTGTTCTATTTTATTATAAAGCCACATTTTGAAACCTTGACCAAAGATACTTTTGAGGTCGCCCCTCCGACCGTTTGGGGCTTACCTGCTCCCTCGGGGGGGGGGGGGGGGGATATTTTTTGTTTCTTCCAAACCATATCGTATAACATATCGTTGGAAAGGTTTTAATGTGATCTTTTATTTTCTGTCTCTAGCCTTCCTTCTTTTTGGTAAGGGTCAATAGTGCTCCAACTTTTGTATTGATATTTTTGACAGTAATTTCAAAGGAATATATATTTATTCTTCCGGATTTACTGTTTTAAAGGCAGAACTGCTGTCAAATTTCGCATAAGAGCCTTTTTCTTTCTAGGTTAAATTGTTATATTTTTAGTTTAGGAGCCAAGTTATTTGGGTTACTAGTTTATCAAGCTGTACTTTTCCAGTTCGTCACCAATACATCTCCCCCCCCCATCCCAATTTTCTTAATTATGGTCCAATTTCAATGGGACCTTTTTTGACATTCTTCCCGAGTCATTTGTTTACCTACTAAACACTGATATTATATCTGCAGCTCTTGGTGAGCACTATTTATGAATGGTAATAACAAATTTCGTCTCGTTTCCATTTTAAACTTATCATTCTTGGTTTAAAGCCACGTGACTCAAGGTTCTCGTTAGTTAAGCGGTATTTCACAAGTTTGTCAAAGTGTTTGTGTAAGTTGTATTATAAAAATTCCAGTCGTTTACAACCAAACTTACTGATTTATGATACTTTGAATTTTATGAAATTTCGGAGCTTTCCAAAACTAAAGGATCCCCTGTATGTTATTAATTTTTTTCAAGGGTGTAGGTATGAAAATACGTGCTAAAATGCTTTAAAACCTTTTTTTTCAAATAATATATTTACCAATTTAAACAAAGTGATTCGCGAGAATTTTGTACTGTTTTAAAAGGGGACCACATCTTGGAATGTAAGGGGCGTAAAAATTCGAAACTTGGACAGGGCGATGCAAAAAAAAAAAAAAAAAAATTTCTCCTTTCAGAAATTCGAAAAAATATTATCTTAATTACGAGCTGAGATATTAATTATTATTTCACTAATTGGTTTATTTCTATTAAATGCTTTTTTTTTTAAAGGCAGTCACGTGATTTTTTATAGCAGCATTAACGTTTTCTACCGTTTAGCGTGCGGTTCTTTGACGGCGGGCTGAGATAATTACTACCTTTTCAATATCAAAAATTTTATAAGTGTTCATACCACTATTTTCGAATAGTAATTTCACAAATATCTTGAATTCTTGCTTAAGACTACCACCCCCTAGACTACTGTATCTTCGGATAGGTTGTATAAAGGAGTTTCGTTTAGATAGACTTTTGTTTTGAATAGACTGCGCTCCCTGGTGGTGGAATACAGAACTAACAGAGCGCGATTTCATTTAAAGTAGAAAATCTAACAAGGCGATCTGTTCGAAACTTTAAGATAGTTTATAACACATAAGAAAACGTTTAAAAAAGAATGGTGCGAAAATTTCGGGAGGAGGGGGGGGGAAGGCCGCTAGAATTTTTTTTAAACCTTAGCGTTCCTTACCGTTTTAGGTGGGGTTTTTTGACGGAGTCCTGAGATAAATGCTACTTATTAAATATAAAAAAGTCAAAAGTTTAGTTACCACTATTTCCGAATAGTAATTTCGGCAAATAGCTTAAATTTTTGATCAAGATTGCCACACTCTTGAGTAATATATCTACTGATAGGTTGTTTAACGGAGTTTCGTTCACAGTTTTGTTAGGAATAGAGTGCGCACCCTGGTGGTGGAATCTGGAACTAACATAACACAATCTTGTTAAAATTAGGAAATCTAACAATGCGATCTGTTTTAAACTTTAAGATTGTTTATAACACATGATAAAAAATTATAAAAAAGAATGGCGCGTCACATTTTGGGGGGGGGGGATAGAGGGGAGGGGCAGAACAAAATTAGAAAACATAACAGGGCGATTTGTTTGAAATTTTAAGATAGTTTATAACACATAATAAAAAAATTTTAAATGATGAATGTCAAAAATTGGGGGGGGGGGGGGGTAGACCTACACGGTTCTGTAGGCAGCGGGAACCCAGTTTGTGGTTCGTTCGCTTCGAGATTTCATATTAGGGGGAACCCGCTAGTTACTAGCTATAATGTTAAAGATTTCCAAGCAATATACATGTGCGTCCACTATCCTTCTAAGACAGTAAAATTAATTGATTTTTATTTCTTCTGAGAAAACTAAATTTTCACGTCTTGCAGCGATGATTTTTTTTTTTTTTTTTTTTTATAAAAGAACTTTAATAAACTTTGCTAGTTACATTATTAAACTCAAATTGTAAGAATACGAAATCGGTTCTTATGGCAACGTGAATTACGTCCCTGAAATTTTAAATTTTAATTCAGTCTGGAAGAAAATCACAATGATTTAATTACAGGGACAGTCAAAAGTTTTCCGTTACATTACGGCCAATGGAAAAAATTATTTCAAGTGCATTTTAAGGATGTTACAGACTTTCGAACAGAATGAAATTGATATGCACTTATGAAGTGCACTGTTATAGTACGAGCGCACCGCATTTGCCACGTTCGACGCGCAATTTCCAACTTGTATTTAACCGAGATCTTTCTTAAAAAATAAATTTAAATAAAATCTAAATTACAATATTAGTAAAATTACATCTTAAAACTAATAATTTAAAAGTTAAAAACTTTATTGACTCAAAGGTCTGTAATAGCTTACGACTGGGCCCCTGACTTTGTCTCATACTCTAAATGTGAGGTATGAAAGGTGGTCGCTACGGCTCTGCTGATTCGCTAAGTTTTGAAATTAATATTTTTGAGCTTATCTGTGCGAATCTGTGACTATCGAAATATCGATTCAAGTATCGATTCTAGAATTTGGGAATCGATTCTTATTGTGATCGATTCAGTTTTATACGATGTCGATTTTAATCGATTCCTGAATTTTCCAGAATCGCCCATCACTAATTGTGGATGTGGCTGATTACGTCATGGTTGATGGAACACATTTTTACACATTGCACTGACCCATTATGTTCATTTTCAGCATATGATTTAAAAAAAATTCTATTTTTTTTTTTTTTTTTTTTTTTTTTTTTGAGTTTAGTTTAAAAGTATTAGTTTAAGAAAATTTTATCTCTGATTGTATCAATCAGAGTACGTTGAATTTGTATCATAGATGCATTAAGGTGATGCCGATACTTTATTGAAAATGCCATTGACCATTTATATTTCACAAAATGATCGCTGCCAGAGATATTATAAGAAGTCTTCAGGTTTTTATTTATTTATTAACAATATTTTGAAGGCAGCGAAGAAAGGACATTTAATGTTTCTTGCTGGTCAATTAAAAACGATTTTTATTAAAAGGATGTTTTCACTTCATAACTTCAATAACATTATTCCCATTTGGTAAGAAAACTAATTTCTAGCATAATTTCTGTTTATGTATTTCTGTCAAAGAACTCAATGTAGGGTTATTGCAAAAATGATTCATAACTGCTAAAAAAATTCTATAAGATCATAAAATTTAAAACCATACATAGGATGATAAATCAGTAATTGACCAATGAAACACAAAACTGCAAGTAAACAAGAACTAATGTATTCTACTTTTCACAAACTATGTCTAAAACTTAAAGAAATGCATTTTCACAATTTATAGTTATAAAGATGTGGTAAGATGTTAATGTGGAACAGTTAGAAAGAAATATTTTCACATAAGCTTCAAGAACGTATTAGCAACAGTTTTATGAGAGGTTCTGTTTAATCTTGTAATATTATATATCTTGTATATATAAAATATAATCCTCTTGTTTCATTAATTGAAGCATGCATTACATTTGTTTTATGTACATATACATAGAAAAAGGGGGTTTATATAGTTATTAGAGACTGGCCAACTACTATATGCTTAGAATCCCATTTCACAGAAATTGACCAGAATCGCCAAACATGAAATCTTTGCCTATAATGCAATATTTTCTTGCTTTTAATCAGAAATAAATAAGATTTAATCAGTATTTAAACATAATATTTACTAAATTTTCTTCAATTATTATTTAAATACATTTTCCTGTAGTTTAGATTATTTTAAACATATAAGCATACACAAAATTTACTATTTCTTATACATGGTATCCATAAATTATTTTCAGGGATTCCGTACCTCATAACTTCTTTAAGAAAATGATGAAAAATATTATTACATTATCATAAAGTACAATTGAAAAAGTTTTTTAATATCACAAACAAGGTATGCATAAAGTTGAAATTTAAAACATTATTATCAAATAATGATTATAATTAAATAATATTAAAATTTTATCAAAATTTTCAAAAAGTTATCTTAATCTCTTAGGTTTTGCCTATAGAAGGCCGAAAAAAAGTACTTTTTAGCAATTTTTTTCTGGAATAGGAATAAAGATTTTAGCTCTGAGTTTTTTGCTTGTTATTTTTTATCATTTCAAGAACAATAAAAAAAAATTTAAATAAAAAATTGATGATGTGGCTCAAGTGTGGGTACATGCCGTGTACTTCCAATTGGGTGGGATCTGATAGATCGCCAGAGTCGTTTGCAATCGATTTCCGTAAGGGATTATGAAATTAGATAATATTGTCTGGAGCTTCAATGATTTTGAGATTTAAAAAAATTGAAATCAATAAAGTGGCAGCGATTTGAAAAACAAAGGTCTATTTCTGACCTTTTTTCACACTTTGGCATACTTCTAAAAATATTTTTTAAAAATAAAAATGGCTGAAAGAGGTCTAAGATCCAATGAATTACATCACCTTTAATTAAAAAAGTGACATTGGTTTAATAGTTTCTGATCCACCCAGATTGAGAAAAGTCATTTTACATAAAATCCATTTATAATGCTCCAAAACAGTGTAAGCCAATGGACACATTGCGCTAAAGCACTAAATAACTGCAAAAGGACTTCGAATTTGGCCAAATCGTTGTAGACATATAATCCACAGACTATAAGGAATAGAAAAATGTAAAAAAAAAGAAAAATCAATTTTTTCAACTGAAAAAAAGCAAATCTCCCTTTAATGAATTATGACAACAAAGTTAGATAGAACCATAATACACAGATTGCTTTCTCATGTATACTCAACCATTTTGAATTATCAGGTCTTACACAGCGAGATCTCTCTAGGGTTGCCATAAAATTGGCGGATAATACTTAACTTACTTTGTGTTATTAACTCCTTCGCGACGGGAGCCTTTTACGAAATTTTTAATCTTTTGTCACCGTTTTTTAAAAACAGAAATTTGTGTCTCCTTGAATCGAGAAAATGCGCTGATTAAATAAGGCAAATTTTACACTAAAATTTTACTGGTGAGGAAAAACAAGGATTCTGAGCACTTCATGCGGGTATACATGTCACTCATTCCCAAGTGATTAAAAACCTTTTTAAGTTGCACTTTATGAATACTTTATAAATCAAAAGTTATGAGATAAAGAAACCCTGACAATTTATGGACACTTTCTATTATAAAATATACTCTAAATCAGATTAAATTGAATTTTTGAAAATAAACTTGTATGAATAATATAAAACAGGTTAATATAAAGTTAAGGTTTTTCCTTCACTTAAGAACATAAAAAATTTGAATTTAGTTATAACATAGAAGAGTATAAGTGAAAAGATTTTTTAAGTATCTCAACTCAAAATCTACAATTATTGAAACAATAGAAAAAAAAAGGTAAAAATTCAGAAAAAGTACAAGAAATCAAACAGCAATCTAATTTAATAAATAAAATAAAAAGGAAAATCCCGAGTATGAAAAATGAGACCCTGAACAATTCTTAGAACTGTAGGAATATCATACTGTATGTAGCTGGATAAATGAAAATGCTAAAAAAAGAAGATCTACTCTAGAAATAAATAGGTATGCTTTTAGAATAGACTAAGAAATAATATTCTAATGGTTGACCCAATCCATTTCATGAAAATAGAGCTGGTAATATTTTACTTAAAGTTTTCTTAAAACTTCATGCACAGAATTAATGAAATAACTACTAACAATATTAACTTAAGATGATCTCAGATTAATGAGGCATCAATTAACAAATTCTATTAAATTATTAAAAAATCTATACTTAAGTTACTTTGAAAACAAATTTTCATCAACTTTTTAGGTTTAGTTCCAAGTATATAAAATATGTCGAAGTATAATAGATTACTTCATGCTATTTGTATAAATCAAGATGAGAGTTTGTCATTTTAATATCTAGTCAAAAATGAAAATATGTAATAAGTTAAGCTTCCTAATAAAGTTCACACAAGTTGTAAATGTAAAAGAAAGAACAGAGGAAGATATGTATTAGTGTTCAACAGAAAAAAGAAAATGCTTTGAGAAGGATGATAAGAAAAGTATAAATATGAAAAAAGATATCTTACAGAAAAAAATGGTATATCTTTAATGTCGTCATTGCAAAGCCATAGCCTTAAATCTTTGCGTTGTAATTCAGCAGCCACTAAGGTAAAAAATTCAAGAGTTGGACCTAACCCAGTACCTTCTTCATCTTTGAACTCAACCTAAAAATTTTATTTCAAAAGAATCAATAGTGTGAACTCAACCTAAAAATTTTATTTCAAAAGAATCAATAGTGATCAAATTAATATCAATGCATTAATCAATAATCCAAATTTACACTACATTATATAAAAGACATAATCATTTCACCTTATATTTTTAATTTGAATAAGTTAAAACTGATTTAACTGATTGAAATTTAAGGTGCTCAAAAAAGCTAAGTCAACTGAAATTGCTTTTGAGAAATTTAGATATAAAGAAACATGCAACTATATAATGCTGGTATGCAGAGTTTTTCTTGAAATAGAACAATTTATTTGTGGTTGCATTTCATAAATTTTTTCTCTGAAAAGATCTTTAATATAACACTATTTCAATCTCTTTCTGCTTGAAAGCTTAATTTCTAATGTTCTACAGATTAATGAGTTATACTTAAAAAAAAAAGAACATACTGGTTCCAAACAAAAACACAGTACTTATAAATAACATGGACAGTTTACCAGTTAGTTATTTTCTTACCACACTAACATTTAAATAGAACTGCAGCCACAAGCATACTTTTTATGCTGTAAATTTCATAATGTGACGTGCATCATGTAAATTTTATGTTCTTAATATTTCATCTTGCAGAATTTGAAGATATTTTTTATCTTGTTAACAATAGCAACATTAAAACTGAAAATGAAATAAGTTTTGTCCTTTCACTAAAATTTTATACAGAAGTTAAATACCTGGCATTTCAAAAACCACTAAAGCTAGTAAAAACAAAATTGGATTTTTATTGCATGATTATTTAGAGATATTAGAATAAACTAAACTTATAAAATCTTGCATATATTAACCCCTTAATCGTCACGCCTGATGTATTGGGTGTAACAATTAAGGGATTAAGTATCTAAAATAAAAACTCAATTGCAGGACTTTTCTACCTGAATTATAATAAATGTATGAACTTAGTAAATAACACAACAAATGTATATAAATTTTCATATGACTTACTTCCAAGATGCTTTTTCGATCAGCGTGGACTTTTAATACTTGTACAGCCCAATCTAAAAGCTGTTCACCACGTGGTACTTTCACTCTTTCATGTTTTAATCTACCAATACGATATTCATGAGGATCATCACGTCTGGGTGAAGGACCCCTGTTTCGTTCTAAAGCTAAATCTCTTTGATTTTGAAGCCATACTATAGCCCTAAAAAAATTACAATAATTGAAATATTACTAGTTAATAAAATTGATATATTTATCTCATACGCACTATTCACATAAAAAAGAATAAATATGACTGATATTAACCAGCAAGAGCTCAGAAAAAGAGAAAATGACAACTACATACTTTGCCATTATTTAGAAATAGAAAACTTTATCTGTTTATGATCATTCTAGTCTATTTTCATACCCATTGGAAGTAATTGCAGGTACATACAAGTAATATGCATTAGCAAACAAAACTTACAGACAAATAACATTTAAAAGAATACAACCATAAAATTTACAAAAGTGGCTTGTAGCAATTAGCAAAACAAATCCCAGTTCAGAAGAAAGGTGGCACATAGGAAAATTTCAATAACAAGACATCACAAGCCATATGAGATCGCATCACCTGATTATCAGTAAATAGAATAGTGCACAAGGTAATATGCAAAATAAGCAAGAACAGTGGTAGTAAAGATGTTCACTACAAGTTCAAATCAATTTCACATGCAACATGGATAGAACAAAACATCTTGATGACCTTATAGTCCAAGCAATAGAGACCGTATAGGGTCTCTACCTAGCAAAATTCATGGTATTTCTGGGAAAAGGCTTACTATATGTTTTTTGGGTCGCTGAATCTGAATTTTTAACTTCCCACCAAAATTTCTCCCGGCAACCTCCCAAAATTTTGGTAAAATGCCTCCCAAAAAAAGTTTTTATAAAAAAAATCAATTTTCTTATTGTTTTAGAGAAAAAGTATCTAGAAATTCGGAAAGTAGACAAAATTTCCAGCAAATTAGATATATGACATTATGACTTAGGATGAAGGGGAAGGGGGATCTGCCTCGGAACATGCATGCAGTGCTGTGTGAACTAAGTTGTGCAATTCCACTTAACCACTTACACGTTTACATTCGCCCTCCCATCTCCCCTCCGAACTTTCTCTATAAGGTTTACTTTAAGTTTTCTGGGTCGCTGAATCCAAATTTTTAACTTCACCCCAAAAATTTCTCACCCGAAAACCCCCCAAATAGTTGTTTTTCACTTAAATTTCTTATTGTTTTAGGTGAAAAGCATTACGAAATTCAGAAACTAAACAAAATTTGTAACAAATAGAATATATGACATTATGACGTTGGATGAACGGGGAAGGGGAGGGCTGCCTCTGATTTCGACTCACTTTATGTTTTTTGGGTCGCTGAATCCAAATTTGTAACTTCCCACCAAAATTTCACCCGGCAACCCCCAAAAATTTGATTTTTGTAAAAAATTTGGTTTTTGAGAAAAGCGTGCGGGGAATGTTCCGAGGCAGCCCCCTCTCTCCCCGTTTATCCTACATCATAATGTTATATATCCTATTTGTTGCAAATTTTGTCTAGTTTCTGAATTTTGTAATGCTTTTCCCCTAAAACAATAAGAAATTTAAGTTAATAACAACTATTTTGGGGGGTTTTGGGAGGGAAATTTTTGGGAGGAAGTTAAAAATTCGGATTCAGCGACCCAAAAAACTTAAAGTAAACCTCATAAGGAAAGTTCGGAGGGGAGATGGGAGGGCGAATGTAAATGTGTGAGTGGTTAAGTGGAATTGTGCAACGTAGTTCACGCAGCACCGTGCGCACATTCCAAGGCAGATCCCCCCTTCCCCTTCATCCTAAGTCATATATCTAATTTGTTGCAAATTTTGTCTACTTTCTGAATTTCTAGATACTTTTTCCCTAAAACAATAAAAAAATTGATTTATTTAATAAAAACCTTTTTTGGGGGGCTTTTTACCAAAATTTGAGAGGGTTGCCAGGGGAAATTTTGGCGGGAAGTTATAAATTCTGATTCAGCGACCCAAAAAACATAAAGTAAGCAAATTTCCAGAACTACATTTAATTTTGCTAGGTAAAATTCCCTATTGCCTGGACTATTATGCGAAGAAGAATGATTGGTAAGCTGGAAGAGGGGAGTATTGGGTGTAAGCAGCAAAAGAGTTTTGTAGCATCTACAGCATGGGGAGCCTTCCAAAGTACTGGCCAGCAGTGAAAAAGGTGGCAGGATAAAATCAACAGATGACTTATGTAATGCTGCATGTAAAAAGGTATTACTACCAGTTCATGGAGAACATTAATCAGTACCTATGCGAGTTAACTGGAACAGTAGCCATGTGAGTCAACTGGATGTCAAATATCACAGTGAAATACACTGTGGTGAGGTGTTTTAAAAAAGATGCTTTATTCATCTGTCATCCCAAAACCTACATATCACTGACATCTTGACCATCAGAGGTAGTGTTTGTAATGGTATAGAAAGCATAGCAATCGGACAACTTAATGTCATTTTAGAGAAACAAATGATTCAGGATATTAACTGGTATGGGAACAAATTTCACCTTAGGAACATCATGGAGACACACCATTTCAGCTGCCTTGGAGCTCTTTCATGAAGTGACATTATGTTGAAAGGGACAACTGAGCTCCACATTATTTATGGACATACTGCCATTAGAAAATGCTATTGTCAGCAAATGATCCCCCGCCCCCCATGTATTAGCCATATGTAATTGAACCCAATTTCCTTTGTATGAATGATAACGTAAAATGACATGAGACTTACACTGTGGATGACTTGCTAGAAAGTGAGGATATATCTCGAACAGATAGATCAACACTATACAATTAATGTTAGGTAAAAGAGTGAATGTATGTTGGTACAAATATCCAAGCCATTCTAATACAAAAATATAAAATACTGTCAGAAAATTTCATACAAAGTATTAATACTCAAATGTATTCATACACAGATATTGATAAACATCTCTTAATATTTATTTGTGCAAATTTTACATTTAATTGTTTGCTTTACTTGACAGAAATGTGAAGTTTTCTTCTTCATAATTTATTTGGTTCTAAAATAATAAAACTTCATGCTTTACTTTCTGTTATAATATGACAAACATAAGCTGCCCTTAAGTTATTTATGGATGTATTTTTTTATATATAGTCTGAAAAAGGCCGAATCTTCAAATTTTCTTTCCCTCAAAACAATTGATGGAAATAAATAAAAATGATTGAAGAAACTGATTTGTATGCAGCTTAATTTGCATTTAGTAACAGGTAGCTTGAAAAAAAAAATGAAATCTTATTTCATTACTACATTATCTTTTATTCTTTACATTAAAAATTATGCAATTAATCCAATCTATATTAAAGAGTGCAAAAAATTATGTAAATAAATTTTATTTAAATGTAAATGTGTGAAAATTATAGAATAAGTTAAAGTAACACACACATTTCATTTTTTTCAAAAAGTTAATATCATTTAAAATTTTATTACAAGAGCAATTTCAATTTTGTTTATATGAACTTGGTTTTGTATGACACCAAGTACAACAGAAACATTTCACTGGATTAAAGAAAAAAACATGCATATAATTTTCATCAGGATCTATAACAATGGCTATACCTTGATGCTCCAAATGCAGTACAAGTAAAATACAGACTTCTGGTTTCAAATGGAAAGATCATAGGACATGAGTATGTGAGATATTCACACCAATCAGGCTGTGCCCCAGATGACAGTACCAGTGGATCCTAAGATAAACATTTATACATTATTTAATAAAGAAAGGTGCAGCTTAATAATTATAACTTTCAAACACAAAAGGGGGCTTGGGTTTAATCAAACATAAAAAATAGCTTGTATTTAATCAAACATAAGTTATTAAAAGGAAAGCTTAAAAAGATTATTACTTTTCAGCTAAAAACACAGGAGAAATCCTATAGATCAAAACTATAGAGCAAACCATACAACAAGTAGCTATTTAGCCAGTTGTTATTATGCGATATGAATTTTCCATCATAAATAAATAAAAGTGAATGACAAAAATTTATTTTAAACATGGTAAAAAAAACAGTTTCTTAAATATAAAATTTACTTTTTTTCACCTTAATATTTTATTTGCATTTCTAAGGTACTTCACAGGATTAAACAACATATTTTCCCCACTTTTATTTATTCATTATTTATTCTATACCAAAAGTACAGTCCGACAAATTATAAAGAGACAAATTACAAAGTCAGACAAATTACCCCACACATTCTAATCACCAAATTGTCCCAGAAATAAATAGAAATAGCCATTTGACTGGAAATTTTTACTTCTTTCATTTTACGTTAAAAATTAAGTTTAGGGATCATCTTTAGCTTCATACTGAAATTTACCAAACCCTGAACTTTTCAAAAACACTTAATTTTTGATCATATTTTTTTTTTTTTTTTTCGATACATTTTACTTTAGGAACAGGAACTTCAAACAGGAAATCATTAAGTCAAGCATTATTTCTTGATCATCTTCTGTAACATCACAAATATATTCACTGTAAGCACTTTGCATGACAATCCCTCATTATTTATTGACACATACTACCCAAATGATGCAGTGAAATCCATCCTTCTTTGATCTTCCAAGAATTCATATTCTTCTGTTGATTCTCCACCCAAAAAATCTGCTTTTCATGAACAACTGGCAATCAGATGGTGTTATTAAGTCCCAAAGAGATAAAATAAAATGAAGTGATATCAAAATGTTCACTTTTTTTAGCTCTCCAGTATTGCCTAGTTTTTCAATCATACATTTCACAAGCTACTTTCTATAATACTGCTTAAACACTTTAATTATCTCCTGATCCACAGGTTGTAAAACAGAATTAGAGTTTGGTAGTAGAAAATGCACTTTTATGCTACTAAAGTTATTCATGTCTTTGGAATGTGCAGCGCAATTATCTACGAAGATGATGGTGTCCCACTATACTCATCTCATTTTAGCATTCAGTCTTTTCAAATAAGGTTCATAAATTTAATTGCCATCGAAGTAGTTTTGTTGCTTTCATAATCACAGGGCAGTGATTTTACATTTTGAAAAAATTTTAGTTTCTTTGATTTTCCAACAACTGAAATTAGCAATTTCTCATGACTGTCTGTGTTAGCACTCAAAACCTTCCTTGAAATATTACCTAACTGTGCAACTCTCATTAAAAATCCTTTCAGTAAAACTCAAGTTATAAGTGGCCGGAACGAATTTCCTATTTGCATTTTTGAAGATATAGCAGATTGTATATTGTCTTTATAGATTTTAAAGATTTTTTTGAAAATGTCATATTCAACATTTTTATTTTATTTTTATCCTTCTGAAATTCTCAAGTGTTTGTAGCTCATTTATTATTTTTAAAAAACAAACAAAAAACATACATATCAATGTCGCATACCTGAAATTATAGTGCAATATCTCTACTTTAAATTTGTCATTTAAATCGAAATATTAAATTTAAATTAATAATTATAATATTACTTTTTAAATTCAGTACCGTTAATTATAAATTAATTAACATAACAGCTAACATACAGTTATTTACAAGGACGGATCTGGAGAGTCCTCAAGGGTGGGGGCGATTTTAGAAATTTGGAAACTCCAATCTGATGCGCCGGTCGAGGCTAATTTTTTCACTGCGGGTCGTGTTACTTTTACTTTTTGCTGTGGGTCGGGTTTGGGTCCGGTTGACTTCTATTTTTTGCTGCTGGTTGGATTAACTTATACTTTTTTGCTGTGGGTTGCGTTTGGGTCTGGCTGACTTCTATTTTTTGCTGTGAGTTGGGTTAACTTCTACTTTTTTGCCGCGGGCCGGGTTAACTTCTAATTTTTTATGCGGGTCGGGTTTGGGCTCGGTTGACTTCTACTTTTCTGCTGCAGGTCGCGTTCACTACTACTTTTTACCTGCGCCTAGTGCGTTGGGTTTGGTGCAGAATGTCATACATTATTTTGGTTTTTTGGTCAATTTCGGATTGAATTTTCACTCTTGCCAGAAGGTTTCAGGTTGACCCGATTTTTGAAAATAAAGTCTACATATTTTTGAAGATGCAAACTATATGCAGCAAAAGCTCCATAATGGACACGTCCAAATAATTATTTAGGAATACTTTTTAACCTTCAGAATTATGTAAAAAATACTAATTTAGTATAAGACTGCTTGTCTCTTTATATCTTAGTTCAGTTGTAATTCAGTAAAGAATGTGGTGAAACTTATTAAAAAACATACCGTGTGTCCTAAAATGGATTGACTGATTTTAAAATTCAGTAACTTTCGAATGGTGAAAGCTATTTAAAAAAATCTTGCAGGAGGGTTATGTAAGATGTCAGGAGCTTTTTTACCGCCATTCTTGATTTTACTTTATAATAGCAGCGATAGATGACATTGTAAACAATAGTCGTTAAGCCTACCTCTGCCGGGAACCGATTTAGCGCCTGTTGCTTCCAGCACCATCTATCGTTGCTATTTTAAACTAAAATCAAGAATTGCAGTTAAAAAAGACTGATCAAGGGTAATTCTGAGTAAAAAAAAAATTCTGAAATTCAAAGAAAATTTTTCTGAAAGGTTACAGCAGATGTGGGGAGGGAAGGGGGATTCCCTCCTGGCACTTTTTTTTTTTTTCAAGGTCAGGTTAGCTGTTTTGGATTCGGATTGATTTCAGGCTGAGTGTAGATTCCTGCAAGCTGGGTTTGGGTTAATCTGTTTCTTTCAAAAGTTAGTTCAGTATATTATTTCAAGTTAAAAACTATACCTATAATAATAAACATAGATGTATGTATGTGTGCTGTTTTCTAAAGAAACACTGTATTTTTTTCACGACTCTTTGATGAAATTCGCTGTTCTTTGAACCTTTGATAAAATTTGCGTTTTTAGCGCAACCCTTTGACGAAATTAGTTTAATTTTACAGACCTTTAATAAAATTTGTGTTTCTTTTCCGCGACCCTTCCACAAAATTCGTGTCTTTTCAGCAATCCTTTGACAAAATTCGTGTTTTTAAAGGGATTCTTTGACTAAATTTGTTTTTTTCTACGATTCTATGAAGGAATTTGTGCTTTCTCCACGACACTTTAACGAAATTCGCGATCCTGTGATAAATTTGCATTTTTTTTCGCGATCCTTTGACGAAATTCACGTTTTTTCATGGCTATTTGACAAAATTTGCGATTTCTCTGCGATTCTTTAACGAAATTTGAGTTTTTTCCCGGTGCCCTTAGAAGAAATTTGCGCTTTCCACGATCATTTGAAGAACTTTGTTTTCCGTGGCTCTCTGGCCCAATTCGCATTTTTTCCGTGATCATTCAGCGAAATTGAAATCATTTTCTTCGAGCGATTGACGAAATAAATTTTTTATGTAGACCATTTATCAAAATTCGCGATTATTTGTATGTCCGAATATTCAGATAGGTGAATTTTATAAATTTTTGGAACTGAATGCCTTAACCGTGTAGCTGGGTATTTTTTTTTTTTTTTTAAAATCAAAATAGGTTTAAGAATTGCGCTTTTTTTTTACTATACATTTCACATCTCCATATATTTTAGAGTTAAAATATATCCAAAATCTTTGTGAAAGAGTTTTTTTTTAATAGAATTAGATCATAAAAAGAAGATTTGCTGCGGAAATTGTGACTTGCGCAAATTTTGCCATTGTTTCGTTGGCCGTCGAAATCGCGAGATGCACAGCGAGAGGGTTAAATTTTCGGAAAATTTGGAACAGAATCACCCCTGTTCCCGACATATCACATAACCCTCCTGCAAGTATTTTTTTTAAATATCTATCACCATTTGCAATTTACTGAATTTTAAAATCAGTCAGTCCATTTTAGGACACCCGGTATATTCAGTAGCTATGGGATGATGGCTGAAAGAAGCATTTAAAAAAAAATTCGATATGTCAGTCAGAGGTTAAAATTATTCATAAAGCACACTTACTTATGCTCATATTTTATTTTCAGATTATATTTGAAATTCATGAATACAGAAAAACAACAATATTTTAATGACTATTTAGGCAATTATGTACGTAAACACTACGTAAAAATATGACTTAGACAATTACATTCAAATGAAAATTCAGTAAGATAATTAGTTTAGAGTGAAAGAAATGGATGATAAAAGAAAATCATAATTTTAAAGCTCTACAAAGAAAAAAAGTAGGCTTTAAAAAATGCATCTCTGTATCATATCAAATTAAATTAAATTTCTAAAGATTTCACTAAACAAATGTATAACACAAATATGATTTTTACGAATAACAAATAAGTAAGATGCCAGATCAACTTGGGCTTAGGGGGAAGAATTTAGAGGAGTGCGTGGGTCGTGGTCGGGTCAATATCATACGGTCATCATACGATATTGGCTTATCATATATATGCTTATCATACGGACCGAATGTTTAGCTTTTATTCCGGGCCGAGTCCCGACCTGGAAATTTTAGCCAGTGCAGACCTCTAGGAAAAATGAAGGCCAGGCCAGGCTCGATCTGGAGAGAAAAAAAAGTCTGACCCGACCCGAATCTGCAGAAAAAATTAAGATCAGGGCACGACCTGATTCTAAAAGAGAGAAGACCTGACCCAACCCGAGTCTCGTGGATTTAAACTGGCATGACCCGGGTCGGGTCGTGCCGGGCTCGAGCTCCGTCCCAAGTCATTTCCTGTGAGGATGCATAATGTAGTTTTGGAAACTTTTTATTGGCCCAAGGGGGCGAAGGGGCGATTGCCCCCCCTTAGATCTGCCATTGGTTATTTAATGAATGTATCGTCAAATGTTGATAGATTTACTTTACCTCCGAAATTTTTTTTATTCTGTTTTATCTGAAAAATTGCATTCATATACAAAACTCTTAGACAGTCAAAATATTATTCTTGAATTTGTTTAAAAGTTAAATAATAATGGAATTCCACCTAATCTAAAATATATCAATATTAGGCAAATATTGAAAATTTCTATACACTTTTTTTTCTTATCAATTGATAGAATTTTTCTCATTCCTATTTGAAAAAAGCTGCAAACCTATTGTCCTCTCTTTTTTTCATTCCTCCTGAACACAATGAAATAGAATTTATTGCTTTCCTCTTCGGAACATCCCCCCTTCTTTATGTGGTGAGGTCAAGAAGTGTCCCAGTAGGGAAAGCAGAGATTTCTTTTGCTCTTTTCAAAATGAAAGGAATATAACCTAGGGCCTAACCATGACCACTGCCTAAACCTCCCCGACACCCCACCCCTGGTCCTTTGTTCCAATTGGAGGATTTTCTGTCAATCACTTGTATGTAGTTGATGCCTACACAAAATTCACCAAAGCGTACCTTTTACCAGAAACGAAAAAAAGGGATTAGTGCAGCTGAGCCTTAACAGCCCACTTCAGTCATGGGAAGAAAGAAAAACGCTAATGTTAAGTCCATTGGTTTCAGATTTAAAAAAAAATTACTTTCACTTCCAGAACCGGTTCTGAAATTGAAACTATCCTAATATAAAAAAAACTATACCCAAAATCGAAAAAGTAAAAACTAGCCCAGTTGTAGATCGTCCTGAACTATCCTATGCAAAAAAAAAAAAAAAAAAAAAAAAAAAAAATTATTTAAAATATTAAAATCAAAATGAGAAATTTGAAAATAATGCCCCCATAGACTTAACATTAGTGTTTTCCTTTTTTCCTGTGACTAAAGTGGGATAAGATTGCTTCATTTTAGCCATCTAGATGTTAAGAAAAAAAAAAAAAAAAGAAGAGAGACAGAGGAATCATTCAAAGTACTAAACTAGATGAAAACAATGTAAATCATAATAAGATTTATTGCTTCTCAGAAGAAAGTATTTCATTCAGATTGCACTTGTCTTTCTAGACTAATAGTAATTAGCATGGGAATGGAAATTTTCAATTGTATTTAAATGATTACACATTAAAAAGATTCAATGACAGAAATGTGTAATTACTTTTGGAAATTTCTTAGAATTTGAAGAACTATTTCTATGGGTGAAATTCATATTTATAAATGAATTGGAAACAATTTCAAAATCATTTTATAATTCTGGTTATTTTATTGATTAAAAACTTTAATCCTCATTTCTTAGAGTATTAAAATAATATTCAAAATAGAATGATATATATATATATATATATGTAAAGCATACATTCAAATAGTGACAAATAAAGGAAAAAATTACCTGTAGTTGTTGGACAAGTTTGGTAGTGATTTTTTTGCTAATAAAGTCATCTGCAGGAATTTTGAAATTAGAATCTTCCCAATCTAAATTAGACAGAGATGGATAGATATTCACTATATTAAGTATGAGAATAATTAAATAGCTACTAAATTATTGAAAATCAATTAAATACAAAGTATAATTTAAAATTCCTTAATGGTAAAATGCACATTATACAGAAATGTACACATTGGAAGAAGGAAGATTAGAACAAAAATATTATTTTATAATATAGCAGATATTTGTTTAAAAAAGGGAATGAATAAATGAACACAAAATATGGAAATTTAGCTTTTAGGGTTTTTTTTTTTATTTTTTTTGCTTTACCAGACATGAAAGCGAGAAATAGAAAGAAAAGTTGCAAAACATTCTTCATTAACACAATGGCAAAAATTATAATTTGGAAACATTTTAGCATTTTAACATTTATACAATAAAATAATATATAACTGTACACATAATTGTTACTCTTTTTTTTACAACTTAGAGAATATTAAAAACAAATTTAAACTAATAATAGGTTCATTGCATCAAAAATGATAATTCAAGAGTGTTTTCTAAAAGTGTATATTCAAATATATATGTTGAATTTACATGATTATTTTAAAGTTAGATTTAGTTTTACAGTTAAAGGACTTTGATTTGAAGGGACCACGAAAATAATACCAGTAGGTATGGCTTTATATTTTCTCACATTTATCAATGACTTTAGACAAACAGCTTTTATCTATCCAGTGAAAGATTAAAATAATTGGATGTACAACTTATGCTAACATACCAAAACAGAAATGGCATAAGTTACAACACAAAGCAAATATTGTTGCCTTAGTGGGATATGCTGTCTATACTAGAGGTTTACGTATTTAGATCCCAGAGGAAAGAAGAATTGAAGGAACTGAAAAAGTGAAGTTCAATGAAAAACTCCTGGAGATGGATAGAAGACCAATAATAGAATGCTAGTTTGGTTGAAATTAGTTTTATGTGAGGGAAAATTCTCAGAAGCAGATAGCTGTCCTGTAAAGAAACTACATAAAACATAAAATTCTAAAGAATCAGAAGATCTTGAGAAAAATCAATCTAATGTTAAAGAAAGGGCAAGCATGTATGCAAAAATGAGCTTGGATACATCAAAGAAAATAACACTTACTAGAAAAGAAGTTATTTGTAAATCTAGAAAATCCAAAGGAAGGATCGATGATTATTATTATCTTTCTACAGAAGAGCCACAAATTAGAAATAAAAATAAAATGGAGGAACATTGCACTGAAAATTTCTTAACTTATGATCCAATAAAATTTGACTTGAAATAAAGTCCTCAAGGGACAAATATTACATATTGATCTTGAAACAGCTTTGGATTAAGAAGATAGCAAGTCTTCATACATAGATAATTCAGAAGAAAAGGAATACTCTAGAAATATTCTAAAACAGATAGGCTATTTTCAAGATTCTCCTGCTGATTACATTAAAATACTTCAACACTCCTATTACATGCAAATTTCACCTCATTAAGGAAAGTGGAATAAAGCAATGAGTGAAGAAATCAAGTCACTTGACCAAAGAAAGTGTGGAAGTTAGTTCTTCCTCCTGAAGACAATAATAAGTTTAAAGTGGGTTTACAATGTCAAAAGAAATATTTCTGATAATATTAAGAAGTTTAAGGCAAGACTAGTGATTTTAGAATACCACCAAATACCAGGTTATGATTTTGAAGATGACTTTAGACTTGCGGTAAGTTTCACTCTAGAGCTTTTGTCATGTATACAGTCATTGTCCATAACTGATTAGTTATCAACTTGATATGAATAGTACTTATCTCTAAGGTAAATTCTCCCTATCTAAATCCCTCCCCCGGGCCACCCCCTGAATTCAACACTGATTATGCATCATATCTCTTACTTCTCATATCACAGGCCAATGTTAAACAACATTGTCATTGAATATCAATAAGTTGAAATACATATCATGTATTATTCAGTGTCTGCTTTGTTAATATAAAATTTGATACACAGTCAATGTCTCATTTTTGTTTCAATCAAATACACTAAAAGCGACTTGCTGCAATAGACATTTCTTGTTAAACAATGGCTGTGCATCCTGACTGTATGTGGAAGGATGAAGAGGAGTAAAGGAGAGAAACAAATATTTCAGAAGGAGGGGAACTTAGATGATTGGTTATTTATTTAATATTAGTTAAAGATAACAAAAAAGGCAGAAAAGTTTAAAAAATTGAGTTTAAAAATTTTTATGGTGTTCAGAAAAAGGACATATTGGAAATTGCATTTGGGGAGAATTTAAATAGATTATATATTTTTGTTTCAAAGTAACAAATAAGATAATTAGGGAAGGGCAAAGAAACTTAATAAATTAAAGAAGTTAAAATTTTTTAATATTTGTGTATTGTGGGAAAAAGAGGGAAGCAAAATTTTGGGGAAGGGTGAATTTTGATCATTGATTTTTAGGCTCACAAATACCACTTAGCATATGTTAACATTCACACATGCAAGGAACATTCTGCGAGTAATGGTAGTGGGTATTTTATTTAACTTTAAAGTTAAAGAAAATAGAAAGTTAAAAGAAAATAACAAGAGTTTTAAAAATTTTAAACTGATTTTAACAAATAAAATAAGTAAGGCAAAACAAGTAAAATAAAGGAAAAATACAATAATATTAATTTGCAATTTTGATTTTCAATTTTGTGTACTTGATGTTGGGAGAGGGGGAATAAACTGAAGACGAAGAGGGAGAGGTAAAAATACACTGAAAAACAGATAACCCTCATCTTTGACAAATACTGTTCTTTAAAACAGAAAATCTGCAGCACATCATTGTACCATTGCCTTCATCCTTCCAAAATTGTAATTGGTTTACCAAAAGAAAAGTTTTCTGCAAGAAGTCTTTCTACTTTGACACATTGTCATTGGGATAATACAGTCGTGGAAAAAAAAGTAAACAACCCATACTAACTTCTCAACAAATTATTGTAGATGAAAGTTACTGATACTGGACGATTGGAAATAAAGTCTACTTTTAAATGGTGTGTATAAAATTTGCTTAGGGGGCCATATACATATTAAAACGAATTCAAACTTCATTTTTTTCAAGGGCAGTACCCAAGTTTAACGAGATATTTCAAATCTTCGGTTCAAAATATGCCTAGAAACCAAATTTCAAGTCATTCGAATAAGTTTTTGAATTATAGACATTCAAAATTTAGTACTTCTAATGCTAAATTACATTTACATATTTTTATTTATATCTCCTGAAATTATGCTCCTAATGAGCTAATTTTTTGTGTAGCAATAATACTAATATACCCAAACATAAATAAGTTGAATTTGAAATTTTTATAATTTTATGATATGAATTATGAAATTAATATTCGAAAAAATTATGAATTGCAACATACAATTTTTTTGATAGTTTTAGATTTATTAAGTTCTGCTTTATGGAAATCCAAAATTTCACATTTTTCTTCCAAGTAGTTTTCAAATTATGCTTA
Organism: Maratus speciosus; assembly: GCA_963932465.1. NCBI lineage: Eukaryota > Metazoa > Arthropoda > Arachnida > Araneae > Salticidae > Maratus > Maratus speciosus. The sequence continues at coordinate 663,657,950 of OZ010787.1, forward strand.
AAAAACAGCAAAATGATGGTTTAAGAGGCCGTCTATGATAGAAGTGAGTAAATTTTTGAAATTTATTCTGCTATCCTGTAATCAAACAGGTTTCATTGACGCTTAAACGTGCCTTGATCAAGAAGGCGGCTCTGTTGGTTAGCAAATGAGTTCGGAACTTCAATTTGGATACAGCCCTTAAAATACGCTCGTTTTAAAATAATTAATTTCTCGGAAACTTAAGGCATGAATTGCATAAAAATTTGTTTATAGGCTAATTGAAAGGTGTAGAGTTCATTTATGCTATCAGAATTGTGTACTGCTATTGAAAAAAACAAAGTTATGGTTCGTTTTAATATGCAGATGGCCCCTTAAACAAATTTTATATACATCATTTAAAACTAGACTTTATTTCTAATCGTTTGGTACCAGTAACTTTCTTCTACGATAATTTGTTGAGAAGTTAGTAGGGGGTGTTTACTTTTTTTTCCCACGACTGTACATATAATACCATCAAGATATAAAAGATATGGAAAACTATTATTATTATTGTTTTTTGTGTACTGATTAATAATTATATAAAACTAAACATAAATAACCTTGTGATGTTTCCTTTGAGAGAACATAAAGTAATCTCAAAACTTGCAATACTTCTTCTACTGTGCAGCCAGTTGGTTCCATCAACACAGATGGCAAATTGCAGGAACTTATACTATTAGATAAGTAATTCCATGATTTTCCGGAATCTTTCGGTGTATCAGTTTTGTTAACCTTTGAATCCTAGCAATAACAATAAAAAAAAATAGTAAAGAACAAATTAGTCTTAAGAATCAAGAAATAAATATTTTTATATAAAAAATAAGAAAAACCTGTGAAATAATGTATAACTTGATCAGGAATCAAAAAATGTATAACCTCCTGAGACCTGGCATCCATTTAAATGGATGTTTTGCTTTCTTCTTCTATTGCATTAAATTTCATTGCAGCAATCTAAAACCAGTTTGGCATGGTAATGTATGAATAAAAAATCAACATTCAGCTTTTGGATTTTGGCAACAGTAACTATTTTGTTTACAAAATGGCGTAATAAATGAGTCAAGTTGGAATTCTATGTTCTGCTGGTAAGTTTAGTTTTAATGTTATTTTAATTTGTTAAACTATTCTTTTTTTTGCAATTTTAATAGCAAATGTTAATACTTGCCTTATGTTCTTTATAATAAATTCTATTCTTTCCCATACTTTTAGCATTTTTTAATTTTAAAGCGAGTTATGGCCTGAACATCCATTTCGATGGATGTGCTGTAAAAGAAAATTAAAAAATCAAAATTTATTATTTTCTTTAAAAACGTCATTTTTGATGCCTATTTGTTGAAAAAAAACTCATATTAAAAAAAAATATATGCATTATATTTTGCTTGGGTCTCAGGAGGATAAATATTTTTAAAGTGTTTATATGTCTAAACTTTTTCTGCGAGTAAAGTAGTATATACAGAAGGGATTTTTAAATTATTTATCACAAACTATGAATATTTTTAGATTAGAAATTTTTTGAAAATAATTTATTTTTTAGATGAAATGCTGAATAAAACTTTAAATCCTTGTAATTAGAAACTATGATAATAGCAGTAATGACTAAGTTGTCACTTTCTTCCTCAGATATTAACACTATACCAATATATCAGATTTAAACTTGGTAGATTTTTGCTTAAACCCATTCAGGACCACACAGTTATTAACGAATTTCACAGTTGGTGGGATCTTCTACAGTTTTAAACATCTTTAGTGCAAGATTTACATGTGTCAGAATTTCATCATACATAAATATTTTTGTTAGGACATATTCTTCAATCATTGAAGATGCAATACTGCATGGGCAGATTAGTGCCATCTGTTGGGTATAGAAAATATTACATTCTGGAACTTACTTCTTCAATAAACTTCATATATGATTTAAAAAATTCAATATATGATATACCTCACTAAAACCTAGTTTACAGTGTGTCCTAACAGGTGAAAAATTAAAATGCATTTCAATCTTTTTGGGACAAGCATTAATTTTTCACCTGTTAGAGATATGTAGAAAATGTAAATTGCAAATATGTTCAAAATAAGGTAGGAGTTAAGAGTATGTAGATGAAATAGGCCTGTCATTCATTTTCGAAAAGTTACATTTTTAAAAATTTTTAACACAGTCCCTGGGTCCTAATAAAGTTATATATAGCAAACTTTTCTCCATATTCTGACAATTACAACAGTTAAAATTACATTCTTTTTCAAACAAATTTCATCAAGTTATTCTTTGAATTTCATGCAGCACAAAAGGAAAATACTCTGTTTTTAGTGCTGGAAAGCTCTAAATTTTCATAATATTCAAAGTATCATAACTCTGTGAGTTTTGGTCATAGAAGAATGGAATACTGTTGCGCTTGTCAGAACATAGAGAAACATTTTCCAAATATGACTTATAGAACCGAGGAACCATATAAAAATTTAAAAAGTGCAACTTTTTTCATTCAAATAATCTTAATTCTTACCTTATTTTGAACACTTTCGCAATTTACATTGCCTATGTAATCTTCAACAAGTGAAAAATTAAAGTGTTTTACACCTTTTTAAGACATAAAGCCACAACCTATTACAAAGTTTAATAATGGCCAGATCAGGGGTGTAATGGAGGGTATATGGAGGTATTATATGCAGTATACTTTCTGGATTTTTTTAAGAAGCTCTGTATATCCTCTTTTTCTCAAATAAAGCTATAGCGTATATTGTAGGCATGATGTTTATGACTTTAGAGTATACCCTCTGTCTATAGCATATACTCGCAGGTTTTTTTACAACTACAACACTGGGCCAGATGTCAAGTAATATGAAAATTGCTAAATTTTACCTCTTTGAAATTACTAAAATGACAAATTAATGATATAAATTAAATAAATGAATGAAATAAATACAATAAATAAAAGTAAATACAAGTGTATAAAATTTTAAGTAAATTAGAATTGTGAGGTAGAATAGTTGAATCACCGGATAGTAGTTAATATAAAAAATTTTATACTTACTTTTGATTTCTTTTCTTTATTTTCTTTATAAATAATTCTGTAAAAAAGAAATTTAATTTTGTAGCATTAAACAGAAAATGTGGATTTAAATTTTTTTTATAATATTTATTTTTGCCAAAGTAAAATGATATTTTTATATTATTGGAATTCTAAAGAAAAGCAACTTTTTAAATAAAGTAAATACAAATATTTAGCAGAGTCACAGCAAGGATAGTGCAAGTAGTGTCTTGGCACCAGGCATCAAGCTCAAGTGAAACTCTTTCTATTATTCGTTGAAGAGGAAAGCTATATCTTAAAAAAAATTTTGATGTAGTAAAGGGAACATGATCTCAAGTGGCTGTTTCAAATTTACAAACTAGTAAAAAAAATAACATGCAAAGATGAAGAAACTTAAAAATTTAAATTAAAAGTGGACATTTTTTGTAAAAAGAAGAAAGATGCAAGCTAGTCTTCAATTTAATGTTTTTATTATGTAATTTATTTTGTCAATGGCACATTTTAAAATTCAGTAAATAACAATAAAATGAAGAATTGAAAAAATGAAGTTTGGGTTAGTTTTAATATGTAGATGCACCCCTAAACCAATTTTATATACATCATTTTTAAAAGTAGTCTTTATTTCCAATCGTTCGGTACCAGTAACTTTCTCCTATGATACTTTGTTGAGGAGTTAGTAGGGGGTGTTTACTTTTTTTCCCACGTCTGTACTTGTTTACATTACAACTATAGTTACTTCAAGATTGAAGTACGTTTAATTGTCTTTAGGTTTGTGTAGTTATATTTTTGATTAAGTATCTTTCTCGAGTGACCTTACCTCTCTAACGTAAATCATGTCCCTGGGATGGAAAGGGTAGGGCAGAATGGGGAAGTACCTCATTCAGCCCCAAAATGTTTTTAAATAACTTGTTCTGACTGTTAATGTTTATATTGCATTGGATTTTAATCAAGGTCAGTTGAAGGTTGGGTCGCCTGTTCCATGTGCAAAAAATGGGTACATAATTCCTGTGTGGCAAAAGATAGCGAAGATGAGACTGTCCTAGTGTGTGAATTTTGTCAATAGGCTTAAGAAAAGAGCACAATCAATGAAAACTGTAGTTAAACCTTTATAGTCACTAGAAACTAAATAAATATAGAGCAAACTTTTTTCTTTTTTTTACATTTCCATTAGTTTTATGTGTTTTTATAATTGCTTGTCCTTACCACCCCGTTCTGGCCCATACCCAGGGCAAAACAGGGCAAATGACATAATATTCTGTTTCTGAAAAAATATATATATTGTTCTTTTGTTTTCTTACAATATTATTAAGTTTTTGTGATTATTACATTATAATGTGTGCATAAAAAAATTTGCAGCTCTCTTAATTAAACCTTTTGTATTTTTAAAACATATTTTCAACTTGGTAACCCATTCTGTTCCAGGGTTCCCCTACTTTAGTTAATGTTTTTAACTCTTTGTTTATTAGATAAAATGACGTTATTATAATCTGTAATAATATATCCAATCTACTATTTTGAATAATTCAAAGCTTCTAACTTTATACAACTGATTCATTTACTCGGAGTGAAATTCAGTAATTCCAAAATTTTATAGTGCTGAAAAAAATACAACTTAGTTTTTTCCCCCCTCATTTATCCAAGGGAAGCTATCTGGAAAGAAAGAGATTTTGTTTTCTTTATAGCCTTTCTTTCCTCTTTAATACCATGGTATTAACTCTTTTGTACGCAGATCATTATAACATCTTTGACATCTCTCTCTCACCCACAAATGTTTTTAAAATAATAAATTATAGTGAAAGTTTTTACTGTAAAGAAGTTGAAGGTTTTGTTGAACAGATAAAAATAAAAGCAAACAATGATTACAAGCATCTTTACTAAGTGAGACTATTATTACAATAATACTCATGTTTGATGCACTTACTCTAGGTGCCAATAGAATATGTAATGTTTACTTATGTTTCTCATTACTAGTGGCTGAAATTATGTTCAAGTAAATATTTGGTTTAAAACATGAGATGTTTATAAGATGACAATTTTAAAAGGTAAAGACCATAGTATGTTTTTTGTTTCATACTGTTTTGCTTTTCAGTTTCCTACAAAATCATGCAGTTTGGATAATTTAAAGTTTTTTCATGTTCCCTTGGAGTTCAAATTAAAGAGAGTATTGTCAACAATCATTTATGAACAAAGTTGAACATATAAATAATTATTACGTATATGTTGGTTCCCAGATCCTTCGTATTTTATCCTGACGACTACCCATTTGAGATTCTTGAACTAGCTGCTGAACTGCACGGAATATGGTCCAATCTGGAGTACCAAGTTCTAAAACAATATCTGATACCTAAGTGGAAACAAAAATAATAAATTAATGAATTTTAAACTATAAAGCAACACTATATAACCAATATTTATGTATTTTGAACAATAAGCAATATGGTATTTTGTTTAAGAAGTTTCCCTCTACATTCTAATCTACACAAATATTGAAGAAATCTTTTATCACAAAAGGAAGGAATAAGAACATTAAGGGTGTATTCCAATCCAAACTGCTTATTTTCTGATTCATTTTTAAATTCATTTTTCTTCTCAAACGCATCAAACTGGGAAATTCTCTTATTTAGAAACTACATAATGTGCCGTGCTTCTCGATTTTTTGATAAATGCAGAAAATATTGTAAAAAAATGCTGCCAAAGTTGGCATTTTGAACTGAATTTTACAAAGTGGGAGATTTGGGACTGAGAAAAATGGTCATGCTGAGAAAATAATTGTTTAAAAATCGAATTCTAATTAATTGAGCGAAAAATGAAGTCACACGGCATCTTAAACATCTCTTTAAAGATCACCCCAGCAAGTTTCACGTTTTTACTTTTAAAAATGAGTCTGAAAATGTCTCAGAAAATTTCGAGCTGTTGAGGGTGAAAAAACATTTTTTCGAATACACCCTTAATATGAAGGTAAATATCCTTAATCCAAGACGCTATTCACAATCTATTGATACTGGTTTATGTCTCTTAGCAATTGTGATAGAATTAGAGTGATACTTTTTTATTTGCAGGACTGGCCATTATTTACTTTACATTGGATTAGTAACAACAAGAAGTATATTCAAAATATTATGAGAACATATTTGTTTTTTATGATGAAATAAAAGTTTAGGTACTACAAAGAATGCTACTTGAAATGAGTTAAATCACAGCTATTTATTAGGGATAACAATTTATGGTAAAAAATGTGGATTGGGCTTAACTGTATAGGTGCAGATTTATGGTCACCAACGCCACGTGGCGACTAAATTTTTTTCTGTGGCGACTAACTTTCAGTGCCTTAGTCGCCAGAGATCACTTTCCAGTGTTCCCAATCCCCATCGCAGAATTTTTTTTTTCTTTTGCAAATAGAAAAGTACCTGTTCTTTTCACTGGCCAAGATCAAGTATGACCTTGATAAAAAGTCAGGGAATTTTTGCGATCTCAGTTACCATCATGAATGCTACCCCTGTGATGTACTGCTTTCTTGCCGAACATTATGTTAGAATATAATTCTGCACATCTCCGCTCCACTACAAAGCTTAGCAGCTGAGAAGCTCAGCACATGAGCGCGCTAATGGTAAAGTTTCTCCTTTGGACACCGCGAAAGGAAGCATTTCTTCGAAGATTTTGTCCGAAATCCAGAATTGAAATAAATACTCCTTTACTGCATGCAGATCTACTCATGAGGCAGTCCAAAGTTCCCAATGGGATGGAGATTATTTAAGGGCTTTGGACCATTTGAGTTGCGAGGATAGAGGATTCAGAACTCTGAAGAAAAAGAAACTCGCACGAAAAAATACTTAACACGAGATATATTCATGCTCTGTAAATGTTTTCTGAAAGTGAGAGATTTTTACAGTGCAAAATAATCTTACACATTCCTAAATTTTATTATGTATACTTTTATATGACAAAATCAAAATAAGAAATAAAGTTTTCCTAATATTATCATTATCATGACTGCTTAGCTTAAGCATGTTTTGTTATTCAATTGTAACGTGTCCAACTTTATCTTTTGATTTTTCCAGATTTATATTATACTTTTTTAATATCAAAGTTTCAAGAATTTTAAGATTAAATTAAATATACACATTTGTTGTAGTCTGTGTTTTGTTATACATGTGTATTTATTAATTAAACTATTTTTCATTTTGAATTCCTGTGTTTTTTCCATATAAACACTATTGTTTTACGAGTTTGTTTCACAATGTGGCCACTAGATTTTGGTTAGGAGCCAAAGTGGCGACTGAATTTTTGAGGTTTAGGAGCCGCTGGCTCATTAAAATTTTTGGGAATCTGCACTTATACTTAACTGTAACATTAGCTTTGAACCTATATAATTTTTAATTTTCATCACAAACTAGAAAATGCAAATTCTATCATCTATATTAAAAAAAGGAAAAAAGTTTGTCTGTCTATATGTTGGCAATGGCTAGGAAAATTTATTGCACATAGAGGTATGCAAATTTGGTTAGGGATAAAAGGAGACAGGTTTCAATGCACTTGAGACTCAAATTTTTCAGTTTTGAATTGCTGGAATTTGAATTTTCCTAGCCATTGCCAACATATAGACAGACAAACATTTTTCCTTTTTTTAATACAGTATAGGATCTATTATCCAACGTCCTGATATCCGGAATGCTAAACTATCTGAAACCGAAACGCTAAACGATCTGAAACCGAAACTTAGTGAAAGCTTTCATTTCATAAAAATTTGCAGGTTTTTTTTTTCATATTTTATTGAAGAGTTAACATGCTTTATAAATCAATATTTTGAATATTTTAAACTTTTTCTCATACACCTCAAGGTACTGTAATATTCCATTAATTTCCCCCCCCCCCTCCCAAACATGGCAAAAAATCGTAAAGTAATCGGAGAGGACACTTACAGGGATTAAAAGTGGCTATCGAAATCTACCGCCTGTTGAAATCCGAAAATGTTTATAAGAATAGTCCAAAGCCTGCCCTGATAGTCAGATTTTTCTTTTTTTGTTAACCGAGATAATTAAAAAACAAAACCTAAAAAGCGCGAAAAACGCGCTCTCCCTGCGTCCCCATTTATTTTTGGATCATTTTTATGACTTCGCATCGGTGTAACCTTTAGAAATATGGGAAAACTAACTACATATTCTTTAATTTCGTATTTTTCTGTTTCAAACGCTAAAATCCATTATAAAAATTTTTAATTTTAACCTTTTGAAAAAAAATATTTTCAAAACATCACTTAGAATTTGAACGCGTTTTCCGCAATCGAAAATCTGTTGGCAAGCTCCGACCTTTGACGTCATCTAAAGGCGCACCCACAATTTGGCCAATTAGGAGAAACGTTCGTTTTACCGTGATCAGCTGCGTCCAAAGGAACGGTAGAAAGGCAGAGATTTGGAATCGGATAAGATAGAAAGGTGATACGGCACTTCGTGCAATTTTTTGGGGGGAAAGGGGGAGTGCTTTTGTTTTTTTAAATATCAAATTTGTTTACAAAATAGGGGAAGGTGGGTTAATGGAATATTACAGTAATTATGCATTTCTTTATCTCCGCAAATTTGCGGAAATCTGCATTTTAAGTGTTGATAATTTTGCCTCTTGTATTTTTCTGTCTGCTTTCCATGCAATAAATTTGTAAACAAAACAGAAATAAATAAAAAGTCAACTTTCAATATAGTTCCCTCTCTCCCTCCCCAATTATTGGATGAAGATACAGTTCAAGTTTGTTTCAATATAGACAATAATGCTCCACTTAGTCATCAGATGACATACAGTAAAATTTGTGAAATGATGACTAAAGATGCATCTTATGATAGTAGTGATGATGATGACAAGAATGAGGAGGTAGAAAAAAATATCTAATGAACAAATGATATTTTACACTCAATAATTAATTCAAGGCATAGAACAAAGAAGTTATTTCCATGAACAACAAATAATCTCCTTATATAAAATTCAAGACCAGCTTGTAAAAGAGAAACGTTACAAGCAGCCAACTTAAAAAGAATTTTTCCAAAAAACTAATTCCCAAGCATCTGCATCTGAATCCCCAAACTAAATTTTATTTTTGATCTTGTTCATTTGTAAGTTTTATTATAATTTAAAATTATTACTTAACTTTTTTTTTTTTTTTTTTTTTTTTTTTTTTTGTAAATAAAAATTAATTAAAATTTTCCTTAATAGTGTTTTATTAAATTAATTCAACAAATGTGTAATACAGTATTTTTAATATTATTTGTGCTAACCTGTATTTCATATTTATGTACATTAGAAAATATTTGTGGTAGTGTTCCAAATTATGGAAAAACCCCTTATCCGGAATGCCCCAGTTCCCAAGGATTCCGGATAACGGATCCTATACTGTATATATGATAGAATTTGCATTTTCTAGTTTGTGATGAAAATTAAAAATGCAATGGCATGCAGGCAATGGCTAGGAAAATTCATTGCACATAGAGGTCTGCAAATTTGGTTAGGGATAAAAGAAGATAGGTCCCAATGCACTTGAGACTCAAATTTTTCAGTTTTTGGCAATTAGTGAAGATATTAATTAAAAATCCTCATCCAACTCTATGAATAAATTTAAATTTTTCTCAGCTCACCAGCAACACCTTTGATCATATGATCACATTTGAACATATATGAACACTCCCACACATACAGGCCTGCCAACCTCTGCATGTATAAATGTGTAGTTTGAACACAGAAAATGTGTAGTTTGAACATAGAAAATGTGTAGTTTGAACATAGAAAATGTGTAGTTTTAAGGAATCAAGTGTAGTGTTTTTTTTTGTTTTTTTTTTGGTAACAACACAAAATCATTAACATAAAATGTTTTAAAATACATTATAAATAACACTTTCTTGAAATACGTTGATTTAACTATCAAACATATTGTGAGAATTCGACGATATCTCACATTGGAACTCTCAATTTACAAGGCAAAAGCCAGCATAGGGAAGCTAATGTATTTTCACCTAGCCTCCAAATTTCTTCAGAGTCCTAGAAAATGTCGCTAGAGATGAAACAAATACTTCAATTTCAATCAATCTTCGCAGATGACACTAGGGTGAAAGGAACTCTTATCTAGCGAGAGAAATATTCTTTTGATGTTCACGACAGTCTCATTCCCGTGGGAAAGTAGAAAGTGAAACCAGAGATGAAACCGGACGCGAAGGTTCCTGACTGCAGCCTATAGAGAAAGGGCTGGTTTATGAGATCATGGCCCACGGATGGTGAGTGGCTAATGGGAGTGGCTTTGGTCCTAGACGGAAAAACGAAACTGATAAAAGAGGATGCAAGAGTATTCTCGGGAGCTTAATTTTTCCCTTCTGTTGAAGTTGAGACTTCAAGGTGTTTCTAACCGTGCAGAGTGGAAATCTCTCACGGGTCGACGGCTTCGGGGCATACTCCGAAGCACAGAAAAGCGAAAGCCAGGTATGGCTGTTAAGATATCTCCATCACGGAGTTGAAGATCAGAGGTTCCTAAACCTCGGTTAAACACCTACAAAAGTGCGACATTCCTGTCGAGCATCGCGAACTCTATCTTCAAAAATAGTGGACATTGAATAAATAAGAGACTGACTACACTGAAAGCGATCTATTATTCGAGGACTGGACTTGATTCTATAAAAATATTATTGTCAGCTAAACTCGAACCCTTTTATGAAAAATGTTGTAAATAAGACTTATATAATCCAGAAAATATTATTTAATTGTTTGTAATGCAATAAAATATTTCTTCGACTTTAAATAAGCCTTGGCCGTTGAAGTTGCCCGCTACCACACCACCTTACGACATCGGCTCCATTACAATATTAAAACAGAAGCGATCTTACAAATTAAACTTACTTATTATTGTAATATTTATAAATTTTCATGATATGAACTTTCCACATTGCATAGTTTACAAGTAAAATCACTGTAACAGACAGACACGGGAGTGATCTTATAATGGTTTTAATTTTATTTTTAAGTACATAACACTAAAAAATATGAATACAGTCAATTCTGTGAAATCTGCCGATGTATAATCCGCAAACATCTATTATCCACTCTACACATTGGAATGTAAACAATGAAAAATGTCAGTAGCAGTTAAACTCATACAATTAAATTTGGTATATGTATTTTTTATTAGTTATCAATTTTCCAATGAATAAATATTTAAATATAAAAATTGGATGTAAATATTTAAATTTCCTTCAGTACAGAAAAAAATTATTGACAACAAACCACAACTGAAATTACCAATGTGTTGTGTCAATGTTTACAATAGTGAATAATCAGTAAAATTTTTATTGTATATGATTTAATTTTCCTTTAAACTAACTTAGTTATTAAATATATTAAACCAGTGTAGCATTATGTTTTTTTCCCATCATAATTGTAATTTCTATGCAATTGTTCCTAATTTATAGTCAAACTTTAAAAAATAAGATGTAAACAAAGGGACAATCTATAATCTGCAAAAATGTATAATTCACAAAACACTTGGTCCCTAAGTGTGCAGATTTCACGGAGTCGACTGTATTTAATATTTAAAAAAAATATTTTCTTTAGGAAGTTTTCACTTTTTCTGCTGTTTAAAAGTCTCATCTTCATAGCCCAGATAGAAATCCAATATCAATATATATGCACCAATAGAAGGTACTTTCCTGCTCTTAAGAGTTTGTTAAAAATCTTAAAGTCATTTTCATTTTTTTTTAGTTTAAAATTCCCATCTTCATGGCTGGAGAGAAACACATAAAAAAAAGACCCTCCAAGGAATGATGGTGTCTTTCTGTGGGCCGGACAATGCCAGGTAATTTTGCCAGTAGTTGAATACATCCAGCTTTTAAACAACAAGAAACAAAGTTGTTTTCCCTGCCTCTAAACAAGAAATTGCTTGAGGTTCTATTACAGCATAAGTATATTAAGAGTAAGAAATCATTTATGGAGATGTTTATCAGGTCACATTCAATTTTATTTTTTTTTTAGTTTTTTACAAAGTTGACTTTCAAATATACTTACACCTGGAATATTAGGCCCTTTAAGTTGCAGTTGTAATTTAGGTTGCATTGGAGAAATTTGGACATCATCACTTTCAGCAACATCAGAACCTAAATTAAATTGCATAAAGCAAACACAATTACAAAAAATAATAAAAAAATGCAATTTAACAAATTACAACGACCATTTCGAAAATGATTTTTTCAAAGACTAAAATTTAAGACATAAAAAATCGCATGGAGTTGATCATACATTACGTATGCCATGGATTACATTTTTCAGTACTGTAAATTTTTAAACTTCTACGAAGCTGGTCATTCATTACGTATGCCATGGATTAAACATTAATATTCCTGGACCAATTTCAAATGAAATTTCATTCTTAAACTTCTAAACATTCCACAATATTACTTTTTACACCGTCGTATAGAGAAAAAAAATGTACTTTTAAATGCAATTTGTTTGAAAGCTGTATCTCAATTTATTTCTGAGTTATTAATTTTTTTTTTGTAGTTTTTATTACTTTTTTGTCATAGTGGCAACAGAAGTATCCATCTCTGTTGAAAGTAAAGGGAAAATACAGATTACTATATAGACCAATCAGAAAACGAATAAAATATGGATTCAACTTATAAAATGCTTCAGATATGTTTTTCATTTCCTACCCTGACAGAGGACAATAACCATTTTTCCAAATGGTTAATAAACAAACTTCATTGCAGGACATAAAATTCTTCTTCTTCATAGAATACAATTTGGCTGTATGATAGAAATTGGTTCAAAGATTTTCTAAGTGGTTTCTTAAATGACTGTGAATTTTCTTTAACCCTTTTGTTTCTATGTATCCATGCTATATAAATATTCCATTTTGAGATGAAGGGGGGTTAAGCTTTCAATCTTCCAGGCTTTTCAGATTTTTGAGAGTACATAATAAGATTTGATAGCATTGTAATAATTGCAGTAAATATAAATGCGACTATAATCATACTCTCCCACAAAAAAGGAAAAGAAATAATTAACAATTTGAGTTATAAATTTCTCCTAAAAGGAGAAATCTCTATTCCTAAAATTCAGTCCTTATTTCAAACCATGTGCAATTTTTCATTTATATGTATATCTCTCTTTTCCTACCAAATAGAAAAAAAATGCAAAAATTCATCTTGAGACTCCAAATCACAGCAACCAGAAAGTTACGGTTGTGCCTGAGACAGCAATTTAGTGAAATAAAAATTATCTGCGGCGCAGAAGCATATTTAAATTTTCTTATGTACATTATAAGAGTTAAAAATATATAAGGTTCTTAATGATTAATGTCATAAAAATACAACTATATTTAAATTGTAATATAAAATAAATAAGTAAGTACCAAAACTAATATTTTATGAAACATTAAATAATAAATGTAAAGGGGCTCTTCAAGGTTGAAGTTAAGTCTAAACTTATTTAAAATTATACTGAAACTTTTTTTTTCACGCAACTGACGGAGGAGTTTCATGATTTTTTTCTTGCAACCTACTGATATATTTCGTGATTTATTCATGAAACCAATGGATAAATTTTTTTAATTTTCCCACGACCAACAGAAGAACATCAATTTTTTTCTACAACCAACTAACGAATTCTGCTAGTTTTTTTCACATGATTAAATTGTCAAATTTCATGATAGTCAACTGATGAATTTAGAGATATTTCCCCCCCACAACAAAATGACGAAATTCACAATTTTTTCACCGTGACTGACTATTACATATCGCAATATATTCCAGACCGATTTGCAAATTTCGTGTTTTCATCCCGTGACAGATTGACCAAATTCATGTATTTTTACATGTTTGAATGAAAAATTTTGCAGTTTTTAACTAGGACCTACGGACGAATTTCAAGACTTTTTGTTTTGTGACAATTGGCAGATGTCGCGACATTTTCCAGCAACCAAAATTTTATGATTTTCTTTTTGCAACAGACTAACGAATGCCATGGTATTTTTATACACCGATGAATTTCGTGATTTTTTTCATGCAGCCGAGGAATGAATTGCGAGAGTTTTTTGCAAGTGATTGATGAATTTCATGATTTTTTCATGAAACAGAGAAACTAATTTTGTGATTTTTTTTCAGGTAACAAACTGGTGAATTTCTTAATTTTTTTCATACTATTGATTGATAAATTTCACGATGTGGTCCTGTTGCCGATTGGTAAATTACACATTATTTTTTCCATGACAAAATGATGAAATTCGTGATATTTTTCTCATGACCGAGTGACAAAATTTACATTTTTTCCTATGACTGATTATCATATTTTGCTATATTTTCTTGACTGATAGGTAAATTTTGCATTTTTAATCTTGTGACAAATTGACCAAATTCACATTTTTTGTTTTTCAAGTGTCTGACTGAAAAATTTTCAATTTTTGCCCACAACTGACTAACGAATTGAGATTTTTTCATGTGACAAATTGATGAATTTCGCGATATTTTTCCCACGATCGAATGACAAGACTTATGATTTTCCCTCTGCGACCACGGGACAAATTTTGCAAATTTTTCCCCCTGTGACAAATTAGAAAATTTTGCAAGTTTCCATGACAGATTGACGAATTTTGTTGTTTCATCCTATAACAGACTGATATAATGCATAATTTTCCCCGCTTCTTTCTGACTGAAAAGTTTTGCCAAGATTCAAGAAACCATCCTTTTAACTAATGGTAAAGTGCTATCAAAATTTATCATTTATTATATACTCATTTGAAAGTTGTAGAAATTTAACTTGGTATATTTTTTACCTTGTCATCTAATGCACAACTTAGTGTTCCCTATAGAACCTCTGTAATGGGTGCAGTACCCTGCTCTTTTTAAAAAGCAATAAAATGTATTCAACCTTTTTTTAAAGTAGTGAAATGCACCCCTAAAAATTTCTTGTAAAAGCTTACTCCATACTCCAGTATTTATAAAACAATGTGCCAGAAATGTTGAAAAAAAAAAAAAATTAAAGAACATCCTCATTTCTTTAAGAAATATACAGGAATTATTCAGTCATGTTGTAATGTAATTGTATTTATTTATAATTCTAAAATAATTCAAAATTAATGTTACTTTATTCATGACACCTAAAAATTAAATATTTTCTTCCTTTTTTTAATAATATTATTGATCACAATCTCTCAATCTACACAATCTCTCTCACTCTTTCTGTTACAATAATCTCCTTTTTAATGACTAGCATCTTGTCTTTTTCTTACTAGAGACAGTGGTCAACAAAACTACTTTATCGAAAATGTAGTTAATTACAAGTACTTATTTTAACTAGTGACTACAAACTACTTTTCAAAGTACTCGCTAATTCACTATTCTGAGATTTTGTCAAAAGATTTAATCTTCACTCAAAATAGAGAGAATGGATACAGTACATAAATAATACAGTAACCACTCCTTATATCGCATCTGTCGGAATACAATAAAATAAGTGATATATATAACCAAAAGCATTAAAAAAATTTAAGAAAGATAACATAAGAAAATGTTTTGTGTTTGCCTCAAAAATGTTAATTTATACGCACATTAAAATTTTTTTAGCGAAATTAAGAGACATACAATCACTATTTAAATTTATTTATATAATAAAAGTGATTCAACTACAACTTATTTTATCAATCACAAGAATGAAGAGAGAGCTATATATCTGAACCAGCAATATAACAAGGGTTTACTATTGTAAATAACATCTTTGTTACACAACCATACACTGCATAAGTTTTATTTACTATTCTCACATTAATATTATCACAGTATTGGGATATAAAATTACAGTTGACTCATGCATTTACAAATAGATTTGTTTGCTGAACTTTCCAACATATCCTTAATGTATTAATTTATATTGAGTTATGTAGGGAGATAATTATATTGAATTGTCTGATTTTATTATAAAAAAAAAATGACAGAAAAATAATTCTAAATGCAAATAATGAATAAATCTGTTAATAAAGCAATTTTAAATGAAGAAATTCAGCATTAAAACATGAAGATGTAATAACAAGTAAGTAGAGATATGTTGCTAGGAAAGACAATTTTTTTGGCATGTCAGCACTTTGTTTTACCTACACAAGAAACTTATCACAACATGTTGTACTTAGTATAACATGTTTGGTGTAGGTTTTACCAGCCAGCGTCAAGGGAAAAGTTCTACTTGTTTCATGGGCTGCTAAACACTGCATCTGAGTTTTGCTGCTGAGATCAGCGAATTGTTGAGCAGAACACATATCTATTGTCAAAAAGGAGCAAGTTACGAAGACATGATTTGTAGAAAGGCACTTTTTTTTTCTCTCCATTAAGTAATGTAAAAGTAGTGACAGAGCTCACTGTAAACTACTGATTTTTTGTATTACATTATTTGTGATACTACATTGTTAAAAAATGTAGCATACTACACTATAAAAGGAAGAGACTACTGTAGTTTCGCTACATGTAGCACATTACTTCTGACCACTGACTAGAGTGAACATTAAATCAGTAATGTCATATAAAAGATGAAATGGTATAAGAAATACTCATTTGAACAAGTTAGAAATACATGTAAAAATATTGTGCTTGAGATTGTGTTCTGACAGTGATAAGCTTAAACTTCTGATCAGAATATGGAAAAGTCAAGTTCTAAAATCATAAATACATTTGAAACTTTTACAGTGTATGCAATTTCAAAAGTTAAATTTTCTTTGATCTTGGTGAATAAAAAAATAACTTCAAATACATAGAGTTAAATATCAACTTACAACAACTGACTTTCATATTATTCAGTTTTTAACGGAAAAGAACTTTGAATTTTCTACACCTAATATGACAGCATCCTTTTCAAACTTCACTCAGTTTTTTCATACGGAAATTAACATGTGTTCCCAATTACTACTTGGTCAAAGTACTCCAATTAAGAGTTTTTCTAATGTTTTCAACATAACTGCAGTAACCCAAGATCTAGGCCAATGATTCTCCAATATTTATGTCTCATGTACACCTTCAAGTAATGTGTGTGCTTGATGTTCTTCTTATTTTTCAACTTGTAAAAATAATGAATAAAAAATTTAAGCTTTACAGATAGCAAGTTTTTAAATTGTGATGGGTGTGCTTTATCACCCTTGCATATTTGATAAGCAGAATTAAAAATCATCTTTAACATTCAGTATATTTTAGAATTTTTTTTTTAAAACAATGTAATGAAAACCACTCTTTATTGACTCATTTAGCCTGTGCCATGGCCACCATTAACCTGTGCTGATTATGAACCACCTAGAACCTCTTCAGGTATTCCTTGATATAGGCAATGTCACCAAGCGCAAAGGAAAACGATTTAATTATAGAAGTCTAGACACAATGCACATCATAAAGATTTTATGTTATAACTGGACAAAATAACATGAAAAATTATCTTTTGAGGCTTTAATTATTCAATAAATTCAGGTTTTATATTATTTCTTACTTGATAACATAATTGAGAAAAAGATCATAGGATTTTGATATATGTAACAATTTTCTGAACTTAACAATATGCTCATTTAAAAGAATATGAACTGGCATTAAAACATATCAAAATACATTAAAATGAATATCAAATTTGTTATCTTACCTGGAGCAGGAATATCTAAATCAGAAATTTGATTTACATTTGTTCGCCCTGGTCTAGGATCAAAAGCAGGTATAAGAGCAGAAAATTGTCTTTTCAACACAAATTCATCATCCCAGCTTCTAGGTTTACCATTCTCTGCTTCACCTTCATCATCCTTAAAAAAAAAGACAAAAACGGCGATTCCTTGTTAAAACTTAATTGTCCCAAATTAGGATATTAAATTAAGTAAGCAAGCAAATTTAACATTTAAATGTCTTGTTAAGACTAAAAAACAGTAAGTTTTCTAAATTTTAATTAAGTACTATAGTCATCCTTAAACCTATAAACTTTACCAAGACAAAAATATAAAAGGTTTTATTTAAGGTGTTTCAAGGAAAAACAGAAGATTCTACTACAGTCTACTTTCACACATAAAATAATGCTATTGCAAAATGCTAGACAAAATGAACAATAAGAAATGTCATGTAATTATTTGTAAAACAAAGCATGAAAAAACTTTATCTGTAACCCTCTGACTGACAAGCCTGTGTTAACATGCTTGCTGAACTGCAGTTTTAAAATTCTGACATTGATAGAGTCAGTTACTTTTGAATTAGAGAATTGCTTGCAGGACATAAAAAGTTGCTCGCTTTTATATCATTTTATTTTCTCCCAATGTAAGTTGGGAATGTTATTGGCTGATATTTAAGCAATTCCAGGAACTCAGGGTTTGAATTCTTGCAGGACCCTTCCTAAATACTGATTTTTCCAGAAATTCATTACAAAAAGTTAAATGTGTATAAAAATGAAATAAATAGAAATGAAGCATTCTAAATAAATTTATGTTATTTTATCATATCACTTATGCAAGTACATAAATAAAAGTAATAATTATTATTACTAGGGAACCTAACCCAGGCTTCATGGGTCACAGAACGCAAGTGAAACCCTAATTTTTTTTTTTTTTTTTTTTTTTTTTTTTTTTATTAAAAACTAACAGATTTTTTTACATTAAAAATATTTTTCTATATTGCCCACTCACAACACCAAATAGCATTTTTATATGAAAAATATAAATAATGTTTTGAAAAATTAAAAAAAAAAATAACATATAGCATTTCAAAACCATTGACTTACAGTAATATCTTCAAAGCCATTATCATCTTCATTTTCATCATCATCTTCATTCTCATCATCTTCTGGATCAGGCAATTCTTCATCATCATCTAGATCAACTAAAAGAGTTGTAGCTCGACAGCTATCAAGAAAATCTTGCTCACTTTCACTGGATGTTGAAGTTAAACTGACTGTCAAAGATTGGCCAAAAGAACCAGCATTAACAGCACTACTCGTGGGTTGACTACCAGATAATGCTGAAGTAGTTGTAGTAGTAAGACTAGGATAACTCTGAGCAGTTGTCAAAGGTCCACCTGACAAACAAACTTTTTATTAGTATTTTCAAGACAAACAACTTGTACAAATTACTAGAATCTCAGTATAAAACAATGAAATAATAATAATGTAATGTTTGAACAAACTAAATTTTTTGCCATAAAATAAGTTTTTAGCAAATGGAAATTTAAAATGACCAATATAGATTCTAAGATCTTAAAATTAAATGTAATTTTTATTTACAAAACTAGCTGCTTTAAAAATTGTATGCTCTGTATGCCTTTTTGATAGCTGGGTACCAGATGTCATTAATCACTCCTCTGTGAAGAATCACACATTTTCCTGGGATGAAGAAACCAGAGGTACATCAAAACAATGTGCCCACTTTGCACATAGAGCTGTATGGCATTTTACATTCTTACAAATCTTGTACTAGATAGCTATTCACTGCCAAACAAGATGTGTTAAATTTGATGCAGTGTTGGGACCAGGTCTTAGTAGTTCCGTGCAATATAAAAATATATTTTTTAAAAACCTACTAATCTTGTCTATCAATAATTGGCATGTGCTCAAGGAATTGGGTAGTTTTACTCATAGGAATTACAGTTTTTTTCATTTTTTTTTTCTCAAGTGCTAAAAGTATTTATTTTTATTGGTGGTGAATCAATTACTATTAAACTTTTGAATCAATAAGAAATAATTAATTGAATTAATTTATAAGTTCCTTCAATATAAATAAAAGAAATTTATTTTCTTGGAATGATGATTTTTTTTTTCTTTTACCATTAGAAACCCTTTCAGTTGAACTTTATTTCATCATTAAGTGTCAGAGTCTACAAAGACTTAACAATTACAAAAATATGGCCTAAGTTTCTAAAAAATGAAAAGATTTAAATAATTCCATGAACTTGCATGTATTTTTTTAAGCATGTAGATTTTCTTCTAATTAATGAATATTTTTAAAAGGTTTTTATAACATAATCATTTAACTAAACAGCAAGCTGTGGATAGCATTAATGTAGATTTGGATCTAATATAATTAAATATAATTTGTTCTTTTAGCAATTTAAAATAAATGCTTGAATTAAATATCAATTTAGAATGATAGATTAACTTGGTTAATTGTAGTAATTGCTTTATATTAATGATGAACAATACTCATTACATACTGAAAAAAAGAGAACACAGTTGTCAGGAATCATATATATTCTGCATTATTACTGTTTTTTGAAATATCGATAATCTGCAATATCGATATTAAGAAATGTAGCATGGAAGAAAAGTTTATGTCATGCAACATTGAAATGTTAATAAAAGAAAATTACACACAATTTCTTTTCGAGTGATAATATATATTACATTTTAAAAATTATATTCAGTAATTCAGAATGTTTGAAAAAAACCTCAAAAATATTTGACACATTTTTTTTTATTAATAAGATCTAATAAGTGAACTGTTATTAATAATTTTTCTTTTAGTCTAAAAAATTAACTTTTTTATATGTTACAGCTTCTCTGAAGATTTTATATTGCTGAAGGTTTTAATAAGCTAGCATGTAAAATTAACACACCAATAATTTTTAATGCAACAATATAAAATTAAATTTTTTATTTCGAAATTCACTTATTTCTATGCAGATCTTGTTTTAAATTTGATGCACATGTACTCACATTAGAATTGAAATAATAGTATATATTAGTGATGGGTGATTATCAATAATTAAACAAAGACTCAGAATATAACATGCTTTTTTTCCCCAGCAGAATCAAATGGACTGGGTCTGAATTTTATTCTTCCTGAACCATGCCAGAAGTTTATTTTTTAAAAATAATAGCTATATTGTATGTATTTGTCAATGGTATCTTTTTTAATTTTTTTTTTATGCACACAAAAAAGAATTTAAAAAATCAATTGAAAAACACTTGTTTTTCTTAAAAGAGCTTGCAAATTATGATTTTTTTCTTTCTTTCTGAACTACATTATTATTATTTATTTATTTTTACCACTGATTCTTTATTTGAATGCAAGTCTAAAAATGATCATTAATGCTGTAATTTCACATTGAATGTCTTGTGAACATACCAAAACCCACGAAATGCTTAAAAACTTAACAATGCAGAACATTATTGGAAAATGTTTGGTGAATTTTTTGAGCAGTTGGATGTCAAGAAGACTATTTCCAACAAGATGACAAAACTGCTTACATGGCCGGGTACTCAATGAAACTAGTGAAATCAGTTTTTGAAGACAGGGTGATTTCAAAAGGGACTTTGGTCCCCATGATCACCAGACCTGACATTGTCTGGCTTCTTACTTTGGGGTTATTTAAAACAGCAGGTACATGTCCCCTTCAACTCTCACACCATTCAGGAGCTATAGAGCTATACACATTTACAATGGAATAAATGCCATTCCAGATGACATGCTGCAATGTGTTTCCTCGAATATGTGTTGTCGCAAACATTCATGCAAAGGGGAGCATGGGAGCCACTTTGAGCCTTTATTGTAAATATGATGTAAGTGAATTAAATGAACTCTATGCATCATAAATTACATGATTGTAGTGTCATTAGTTGTTGAGTTTTTAAACATTTTGAGGGTGTAGCAACTTTTAGACCACTCTGAATGATGAAAAAAAGTGTCTAAAAATAGTCAAATCATGTTCAAGACATCTCAAAACATCGACCTATTAAAAAATAGAAATCTGGAATTTTCACGATTACAATGCTTTCTTCTTATATATATATATATATATATAGAAGAAAGTAAAAATAAACAAATTTTTTGAAGCATTATTGAAATATAATAAAAGTATTTCACAAAAAATAACCATGGTCACAACATAAAGTGTAATCTTTTTTAATAAAATCATAAGATGAAATGAAATATTTCACCTTAATTCAATCACAAAATACACAATATGAACTTTTAAAAAGCTCACAATTTTACTTAAAGGCGATGAGAATAATAAAATATGTTACAAGCTAAAAATATACATTTTATTTAAAAACTTCTACTTTCGGCCTCCATTTCCTGTGGCCATCATCAGGGAATATTTTTGTAATTAATTGCTGTTCATTCATACAAATACATCACTTAGTTTGAAATGGGAGAGCTAATAATTATTAGGGTAGTTGAAAGTAGAAGTAGCAGCCCCTTGGATTGAACTTAAGTAGAGAAAAAATATATATTCACTGCAGTTCCATTTATTTTATTACATCACTTTGTTCTCATATGCAACATTGCAAATTTAATCAGAAATACTGCTACTTCTACTGTCCTGCTGCACATTTAAAAATGAAAGTGACGTATGAGAACAAAGTGATGCAATAAAATAAATGGAACTGCAATTAATATATATTTTTTCTCTACTTATGTTGAATCCAAGGGATTGCTACTTCTACTTTCAACTATCCCAATATTTACTGGCTCTTCTATTTCAAACGAAATGACATATTTGTATGAATGAACAGCAATTAATTATAAAAATATTCTCTGATGATGGCCACAGGAAATGGAGGCCGAAAGTACTAAGAAGTTTTTAAATAAAATGTATATTTTTGACTTGTAACATCTTTTTTATTATTTTTGTCGCCTTTTAAGTAAAACTGAGTTTTTAAAAGTTCATATTGTGTATGTTGTAAAATTTTTGCTTTAAAAATCAGTTGGAATCTTATAAAATCTTTGTTCATCAAAAGAATTTTCACGTATGTACTTAACAGTATCACATTTTCATATACTGTATATTTTCACAATTTCATATATTGTATATTTTCACTTTATACACTTATACTTTGACACAAATTCAGAACACAATTGTCAATTACATGAAATAAACTGAATTTTAAAAAGAAGCTTGTTTACTTTAAATCTGAAATCCAACAGAAAATGCACAATAATTCATCAGCCCTGGAATATTTTAAGACAATTTTCAAAGCCATAATAATATAATAGTTAATTAACCATGAATTAGAATCACACCAATCAGCCAGGCCTTTGAATAATTTTCAATTAAGGTTATAAAAGTTTACAAAATAGCAAACTAAATTTGAACGCATTTTAAGTAAATATGACAAAACTTGTCTGTTCTCATACAACAATTTCATTATACAGGATGTCCCATCAACAGCATCCAAATTCTGTACAGCAATAACAAAAAAATGCTTAAGGAAGTATACTTCTATGACATATAGATTTCGAGAAAAAGTGTGAAACAAAAGTATGTGTAAGAAAAAAAAATTTATTGGAAATATGAACATCGGTATTTGCATATGTTTATGTAAGTAGACGTTCAAAATGTCCACTGTGCATATCGAGGCATGCATGTGCATGCCATGTAATGACTGATTGCATAAGTTGCAGCAGTGTGATGTCCACAAAAGTGCACAAAAGAATAGCTACTAGATGCAACCTTTTAAATAAGGTTCAAATGTTGGCATGATGTCATTGCACAACATGTGCAGACATGCCTTGATCTGTGCAGTGGATATTTTGCACATCATCGTCTGCAAGTATATGCAAATACCAAGTTTCTTTTCTTGCACCAGATACGACATCATACTTTTCTTTTGCATTCTTCTCAAAAACTATGAATCGTAGATGCATAGTTCTTTGGAAATTTTTCATGTACTCCAAGCAAGGAATCTGGATTTGGGATGCTTTTGATAGGACACCCTGTATCATGTAGCTTAAAATTGGTACAAGATAATTATAAATTAAAGCTCTGTAAAAACTAAAATATATCAGTACAATAGGTACTAAATGAAAAAATGTGAACAATTAAAATATTCTGTGCTGTCTATTCAAAATAAACTTTTTCACAAGTAAAACACGGTAAAAAAAAAAAAAAAAAATCCAAGACAAAAACTTCCCTGAATTTTTAAAATATACACAAATCAAAATGTAATTTAGTGCAGACAGGTAAACTGAAATCAAATATTTTATGAAATTTGATATTTAAATCAATATTTCAGAGATTTTTTTCAAGGACAGAAGTTTATTATAATTTTCATATATCAACTTAAACAACACATTTCATTGATATATAATAGAAATTAATTTCAATCAATTTATTAATACATGAAGCAAAATTGTGGTGTAAATTTAGAAACATATATCCTAAATATATTGCAATTAATGAAGTAAAAAGCTTTAGAAAAATCATGCGTTTCACAAAATCAAAAGCATGCTAAAGTTAATAAAAACTAGTACATGCAAAAGCAGAGTACATTTAGCCAATACAAATTTATTCCCAGTCAAACTCTCAAATAATGAGCTCATACAAATTCTCATCACCAATTAATAAAATACTATTAAAACATTCTTTAGTAAAAGAATAAATTTTACATCCAATAAAAGAACACTCATTAAACGTGAGCTTGACTGTAAGAGGACATAAAAAGAAAGTGAAAAGAAAGCACCTGGTGCAGCAAGATTCACAATTGTTTCACTATCAGATGGTGTTTCAATAACAGGCAACTCTCCTAGCAGGTCAGCAAGGATTTCTAGTTGAAAAATAATAATCAAGCTCAATTTAAATTGAAAAAAAAAAAAAAATCCAATATATCATTTAGAATCAGTATCTGAATGGTTTCTACAGTTGAAATAAAACAAGCAAAATAAGTTCTTCAAATTTTGAATTAAGCATGTTATTTCTTAATAGCTTGTGATCTATTCGTTGATTACAAGTGCACTCCTTACTTAATGACTATTCTTAGATTACATGATAGAATTAAAAAAAAAAAAATTCATTTTACCAGGAATATAATATGTTCAACATTCTATCTAATTCTATCTAATACATCTACGGTTGCTAACAACTTTGCCCAGATATTTTTTTTTTTTTTTTTTTTTTTTTTGTCAGAACATAAAACAATATTATTTAAGTCTTGCAGAGAATTTTATAAGACAGTCATTCTTAATTTATAAAGCTAATCTCACAAAATCATTTATTATAAAAAAAATAAACCATTTATTATTACTAGGTCTTTCAAACTATTTCTTTCAAGTTTTTTTTTTTTTATTATTATTATTAAAATGATGGATATCTTTAATTTTATAAATCCCCCTGCCAATTTGATAATATGGAGATTTGTGTTGATATGATTTCAATAGAGATAAATAATTTTCAAGTTATGACAGAAGTATATTTAATGGTTTTTCACAAAAAAACAATTCCAATGTCCTTAAATTCAGAGTTGCAATGATGCAAAATTTAAGTTTTTCAATTTTCTAAAGATATCTTTTATATTGTGTTTTCAATAATTTAAACTGATGCTGCATTAAAAAACTTCTATACTATTAAAATCTGTAAACATCTGTTAGTGTGTCTGGAATTCATCCATAAAAAGCAGGAGTTGTGGGTTGAGACCAGTACTGATCAACACAAAAATTTCATTTTTCTATTTCCAAAAACATCAGACTGATATTAGCCTAAATATTAATTTAAAACTAATTAAAAACTGTGCAATGGTAATGCACTACTGTGGCCACTGCCGACAATATCTTAGATCTGAGGTTCTGTAGCAGAGAAGAAAGAAGTTCGCAGTTTTTCTCAATTTTCATGTCTACATCGACTAAATAAATTAAAATATGGAAAGCAAAACATACACACTTAAATATCATACTTTTTCCTTTCTAACATTATTACCTGTTTTAAAAAAAAATCTTAACTCTTTCAAAAAAAAAAAAAAAATATTTTTGTGATTGTTTTCTATGCAATTTTTAAAAATCTGCATACACTCTTCTGATTGAAATATGAAAAAACAACAAAAACACTTAACTAACACACTTTTTCTTCTTTAACAGTGTTATCCATTTTAAAAGATATTATTAGTAGTAACCTTTTCAAAAAATTAATGCTTTGGAATTTTCATTTTTTCTGCTATTTTTAGAAATGTAACCACTCTTCTGGCCCCCAGGTATGTCCCAACAATGGGACAGACCCAGAAATGACGCAAGTTATTCTTAAATCAGAAGTGAAATAATAACTTTTAGAATAAAGCCCTTTTGAAGTGCTGGAATGTGAAAGTGTATCAAGTTCAAGACGTATTCTATGTGAAAGAAAATTCTAGCCTAGCAGTGAAATGTATGTGTATACTGGACATGCTGAGGGTAAAATAAATATTGCTTTACTCAAAAATTTCCTTCCAAATACAGATGATACTGATTTAAAGCTTCATTTCAAAATAACCTTCTCCCCCAGAAAATCTTGCTCTTGGGGCTATAACAGGAATTGCTATCCTTAATAACTTATGATAATGACAAACTTCCTAATGAAGTTTGCTTCAAATTGTAAATAAATTTCATGCAATGTGTATGTACTATACCTCCATTCGTTTTATAAACCTTATCACTAAAGTCCAGATAAACTATATTCTTAACAGGAGACAAAAGGGGAGGGGGAAATTTTGATGATTCATTAGTTATATTAACAGTTACTTCAAGACAAATACTGCAGAAAAGTTTCAAGACAGGGTGCTTCAAGTTTCGAAATGTAAATTTAATTAAAATTATTTAATTAAAAATTTGTGTGTTGGTGGGAATATAAAGTAGAAATTTTAAATGGAGCAAAAAAAGAAAATTGGAATTTGTCAAAATGTGAAAGTGTATCAAGTTCAAGACGTATTCTATGTGAAAGAAAATTCTAGCCTAGCAGTGAAATGTATGTGTATACTGGACATGCTGAGGGTAAAATAAATATTGCTTTACTCAAAAATTTCCTTCCAAATACAGATGATACTGATTTAAAGCTTCATTTCAAAATAACCTTCTCCCCCAGAAAATCTTGCTCTTGGGGCTATAACAGGAATTGCTATCCTTAATAACTTATGATAATGACAAACTTCCTAATGAAGTTTGCTTCAAATTGTAAATAAATTTCATGCAATGTGTATGTACTATACCTCCATTCGTTTTATAAACCTTATCACTAAAGTCCAGATAAACTATATTCTTAACAGGAGACAAAAGGGGAGGGGGAAATTTTGATGATTCATTAGTTATATTAACAGTTACTTCAAGACAAATACTGCAGAAAAGTTTCAAGACAGGGTGCTTCAAGTTTCGAAATGTAAATTTAATTAAAATTATTTAATTAAAAATTTGTGTGTTGGTGGGAATATAAAGTAGAAATTTTAAATGGAGCAAAAAAAGAAAATTGGAATTTGTCAAAATGTGGAATATTTTCACCTTGCATGGCATATGAAGCTTGCATTTATTTGGAAATTACCATAAAATTTTATTGAATTCAATGACTTTTACAGATTTTGAATAAAATATTGAAATTCTGACTTATTATTATTGTAGTGTCAAAATGTGCAAGAGATGCTGACACTGACAAATAAAGTATAATGGAAACCAATAATTAATGTGTGTGTATGTGTGAGAGAATTTTTTTTTTAAGCAGATATATAAGGCAATGAAAAATTTTCATTTTAATGACAAATTTGAACTTCACCCAATTAACAAATATGAAGGTTGCAATGAGCAAAGAAAAGAAATTATGGGCCCAGGGTCAGGATTTCTACTTGAATACAGCACAAGATTCCTAGTATGTAATCCTCTAATAAAATTCCATGAAACACTATGCAGCAAGATGTTTTCCACTACTTCTAATGCTCCTACTATGAACTTTTCCCCACTATACTCCTACTATGATCTTACACTCAGAATTGTATGCAATGCAGCCATGTATAAAAAAATTATAAATCTATAGTGATCATTCTCAAACAAGAAATAACTGCACTTTAACTTCATGAATATAAATCTATTGATACCTGAGGCATTTTTAAGAAATTCAGAGCACAGAAGAGTAATCAGGTTAATAGCTAACAAAATAAAAATAAAATTTTGAAATAAACTTTAAAATCTGCCTTACTTTGGCTGTATGCACCAAAGTAACTGTCTAAGATGAGGCTGAATTAACTCAATTTATTGTAAAAAACTGCATTAACAAAAGGAAAAGTTAGAAAAAATAAGGAATTTTCAATAATGAATAGTAGTATGACATAGGAAAAACAATGAAACATGGAGTGCTTTTCCAGAAAATAATACACATGTCATCCCAGTTCGGTGCAAATCATAAACAGAAGGGTTCATGATAGGAAAATGAAAAAAGATAGAATTTTCACAACCATCATCACAAAGTATCATTGAAATTAGAGCTTAATGATACCTGCTTTTTAATAATCTTCACACAAAAAGAGGTTGATATACAATTGCTTGTTTTTCTTTTATTGAATGTGCAGGCATAATTTTTGAATGGCTGCTCCAATTTTGAATTTTTTTTTTAATTAGAGGAAAGGACTCATATTGCAGGAGGTCTTGTATAAATTTCACCAGGATAAAAAATAATATTAAGGTACATATAAGGTCATATCATTCTACCCCCCACCCTCCCCCACAACCAACATGTCAGAAAAATTTAATATATGATTGCCAAATGTATGTCAAAACAGCGAGATTTAAAGGAAAGCAAAAAGTTAAGCAAAAATAGGGTGCAGCTTTATTTCCTATTAGAATTAACGTTGTGTTTATATTCATGAAACACGAGTTGATTAATGACATTAGACTGTAACTTACTTTAAAAGAGTTTACATTCATGTTATGGTATGGACAGAGAAAGAATTGAACAACATAAGCCTTTGCAGGGGCATTTGACCCAGTTGCTGAAATTTGTGATATTTTCATGACCTTCATTATTTTTATGGCCAGTAGACAGCCTGTGTGAGAAAAGCATGCAAGTAGATTTTTTTTTTCTTTTTAAATATTATGAAAAAATGCACAAACACTGAACAGAGGTGGGGAGGGGAAAGATTATTCTTTGAAACAAATGTTTTGAAGAATAATCAGAAATTGATAGGTTGTGCTGTACAGCCAAAGTTTTAACTTAACAGTGTTTTTTGTTTATTTGTTTTACCAATATTTAAACAACCTACAACTTACCAAAATAAATACATTTTAAAAAATATTACTTCAAATACACTACAAGTTATTCAAGTAATAACTATCCATGGAAAATTATAAATTCAAAATATTTTAAATGACCCTGTAGAGATAAAATAAGAAATGTATGCAAGTTAATAGATTATTTAAAAAAAAAAAAAAAAATGTGTGCTCATCCGCAAAAACATTTCATGGTAAATCTGAACATTTTTATAAAAGAGATGGACAGACAGATCATAATTATATTCAACAGGGATTAAAACAGCAAACATTAATAAAGAGGAAAAATCTAATTAAAAAAGAAGAAAATATTTTTATTTATTAATATTTTATTGAGGTCAAGGGAGGATCCAGGCCTCCATTTAGATGGGGGGGGGGGGGAGACTCGCATATCTTAATATACAATTTATATTGAAGGCTGTTTGTATATCCGAAATTACTAATTTTCTTATGCTTCTGGGAAGTCATTTTCTTGCATAAATACAAAAAAATAGAATTAATAATTCGTAAAAATATAAAATTTACACATTTTATTCAGATACCAAGAAATTGATGCATTTCACAGTTTCTTATAAAGGCAAAGAATGATTCACATCATGAGGGAGCAATTGGTTGACGCAGCCTGAAAATCAGTTTAAAACCTCATATTTTATATAGATTTCCCAAAAGATTCATTGCGTTTATTGAAAAATTGAAAACACTAATTAATCACATTTGTTCTGAATAAGTGCACTTTCAAATGTCTTAAAATCTGCGATTAAAAATGACTTCATGGATGTGCCAAAAATTACCTACTTTGGATTTAAGTAGAGCTTTAATGAGTGAGCAAGGGATAAATTTGAAAAAATTTAATATATACTTCATTTTTAAAATGTCTTTAAAAATTTTTCTTTGTTCAGGGGGGGAGGGGGGGTTGATTATGTCCCTTGTGACCTTCCTCCTTGGATCCGTCATTAATTGAAATGCCAGAATAAACACCTAACAATGTAAATTTGTTTGCCGTACACAAAAATCTTCTGTGATTGTGACATAACATAATCTATAAAGTTATGGGAAAATTGTATCATATTGCATAAAAATTAAAAATTATGAAATTGATGCATCTTAATTATTACATTTTCAAATTTATTTTTAGTCTTAAGATTTTACTGAAGCAAGTGTAATATGAACAGCAACATTTATCCAGTGGACGTAGAAGAACAGAACATAGCAAACATACGATACAGCTTTCATCAACAGATTATATGGTCAGACTAAATTTGTTTAAAAAAATTTAGGAGAAATAGGTTGAATGTGAACAGGAGTTAGGCCAAAATGTCTCCTGTCAAAATCAATAGAGTTGTCATGTGTTTCTACCATTCCATATCACCGAGAAAAAATTTTTGTTTCTGATATAAACAATATTTACTTCAGATATCTGAGAAACATATCCTTTTTAAACAAGCGAAAGTTAGTGCACAATGCAAAAATAAAGTGCATAAATAAAGAACTCCATGCACACCAAAGCTGCGAAACTAGTGAAAAAAGTGACTATAATGAGTAGCAAATACACAACAAAAAAAAGTCACTGAACATTTTGAATCTTACGACTTTTTCTATTTTATAGAGATATTAGATTAGATGAAATGTTCTGCAATTTTGACCATGTAAAAACATGCTTCAACTTGTGCTTGCCAGTGAAAATTCAGACATGAGTGCTTTTGGGGGCCAAAAAAAATCGAACAATTACAATATATTTCTGAGCATCCAGTATCATAAAAAACCTAGAAATGATCTGTAATTTTCATAAAGGATTTTACCTGCTATGTACAATGTTTATATACAGGGTGCGCCATAAATTCGTGCAAACTTTAAAAATCCATAATTAAAGAAATAATGGTCGGAAAAATTTTTGGTTTGCGCGAGTATGATCAGACGGATTTTGGATTTTTTTTCCATGAATAATAAAAAATGATTCCAAGAATAACCAATAGAGGGCGCTCACATGCCATATTGAGACGTTTTTTGCAAATCAGGCTAGCAATAAAACACCTGGATGGAAATGGATTCGTCATTCGATCTCGGCAGCATGCTATCGTTACCAGATTGAGCGCTGCTGGTCAAACTGTTCTACAAGAATGGGGAATCCACTACTATTGCATTGAGGAAGTTTCGCACGGAGAAAGGACTAAAGGCGCAAAAAAGCCCTATTTCGTTGAATGGAATACTCAATTTAGTATGACGTTTTGAGGAAACGGGGAGTTTGGAGGATCGTCCACGTAGTGGCAGACCATCCTTGAACGCGGATCGCGTCCATGCTGTAAAAAGTGCCATGGAAGAAATGGCAGCCGAGACATCAACGGGAAGTAGCAGTGCTCGTGAAGCTGGTAGAATAACGGGAATTCCGGAATCGTCGATTCGACGTATTCTGCACGGAATCTTGGATCTGTATCCGTACAAGATACAGACACTTCACCAGTTATTACCGGCAGATACAGATAAAAGACTAAAGTTTGCTACATGGGCATTGGCACAAATGGATCGTGACCCACAATGGTTGCTGAATGTCATGTGGACGGATGAAGCACATTTTTCACTCCATGGCGACGTCAATACGCAAAACAGTCGTATCTGGGCGACGTCAAACCCTTGGGAGTATCAGACCAAGCCAATGCATTCTCCTCGTGTGACTGTTTGGTGTGGTTTCATCGCGGCTTTCATTCTGGGTCCTTTCTTTTTTGAAGAGTCTTGTCCTGAATCCGGCTGGAAAACGTGTATAGTCACTGCAGAACGGTATCTTACGCTTTTGCGTAACCAAGTTGTGCCTGCATTGCAGGAAAGACATGCGTTACCTTCCGTCACCTTCATGCAGGATGGTGCCCCGCCCCACTTTGCACGTGAAGTCAAGGCATTCCTGTTAGACACTTTCACTGAAGACCGAGTGATAAGTCGAGGTTGTAAGTTTGAATGGCCCCCACGATCTCCAGACTTGACCCCAGCAGATTTTTGGTTGTGGGGATACTTAAAGTCTCGTGTTTATCGGTGCTCCCCAGCCACTTTGGCGGAACTGAAAGATGCCATTCGACTGACCGTCGGTGGCATCGATGCCGACATGCTACACTCAGCTGTTACAGGCGTATTGACACGCCTCACTTGCCTAATACCTTGTGGTGGTGGTCATGTTGAGCATCTTTTAGTACCATAAAAGTTAATGCACAGTGTCATGTTATTATGATTTCTTTCAATGTCTGTTTGTGTTTGTCTGATTTGCATAAAACGTCTCAATATGGCATGTGAGCGCCCTCTATTGGTTATTCTTGGAATCATTTTTTATTATTCATGGGAAAAAAATCCAAAATCCGTCTGATCATACTCGTGCAAACCAAAAATTTTTCAGACCATTATTTCTTTAATTATGGATTTTTAAAGTTTGCACGAATTTATGGCGCACCCTGTACATTTCATAGTAAATGTACAGTATAATGAGAAAAATATAAACATTTTTAAAAATTAAGATTTCTTTTTGCATATTTTTAACTTTTAATATGCAATATATTCAAGTAAATTACATGACACTTACAGAAAAAAACACTATGCCAAACTTTGAAATTGAATATTTAATGAGATATAAACATGTGCAGGAAATAACTGTACATGCATGAAATATAGCACTTTTTCTTTCATAATATGATAGCCAGATACACAGGGCAACTTCAGATATAAAATATAATTTAAAAACAATAGATTTTTCATACATGCAAGTTATGTAGTATAACATTGTAATTCATTAAATAAAATTTATGTTATATTTTAGTTATTTTAAAAGTACAGTCGAACCTGGTTAAGATGCGTTTCAAGGGAGTTGACAAAAGTTGCATATTAACCCTTTATCTACTGACAGCACTTATAAGTAACTTACTATAAGTAACTTTAACCCTCCGAGCGTCTTGAGGGCTTTCCTGCATTTTCACAAAAAGGCTTATAAAAATAATCTTAATCAAAATTTTCTTTCCCTGTTTGTATCTAAAATGCACTTCATGTCCCTTTATTTGATATACATCTTGAAATAGAATTCTGTTTAAAATATTTTTGTCTGCAACAGACTTAAGTTTTTTTTTGGAAAATGGAAAAATACAGGCAAACCATTCAGAGAGCTAAACTTTCATCCTATAGCGAATATTACTAATATTCTAATGGTACTTTGCAAAAGCACTCTTTTAACTACACTTTTTCATGATACATGGCAGCAGTAGTTCTAGGTTCGTTATTTTAGTGAGGAAGGAAGCTATCTTTGAAACAGTCGATGTTTTGTGCTGAATTTTTATAGAGATTGTCACGCTTGACTTTTTATTGCTGCAAACATAGTAAAGGACATAAGATAAGAGTTGGATTTTTTTTTTGTGTTCATTATGATCTTAGAATACAATTTGACTAGATATTTTAAGTAAGCGGCATATGTATTTGATTTAACAGTTGAATTATTTAGTGGTACTTACCGCCAGTACACTGGGTGTTGGAGAAAGAATTTTTGTTTACTTTTCGTCTGAGTAGTTATCCTTCATTTTTATCTGCTTTATAATGTTATAATTAAATTGCAGTGCAGTAATGTTTTTTCTGGTATTTCTTTTCTGTTTTATTATCATTTTTTATAGGAAATCGAAATAGTTGTGAAACCGGCTCATTTTTGCTATGCTAGAAATGTCATACATAAATTCATATATTGCATACGTGGAGATGCAAGAGAACATGTTGTCCTTGGAATACAGGTGTCGCATAACTAATGCTAAGGCTAAACTAATACAACAGGGAAAAAACTAAACTAGAGTAAAGTAGGCATAACTAATGCTAAAGGACTGTTAACAAAATTGAAACATAAAAAAACATAGTTTTTTTAATACCATCAAATTTGAATTTTTACTCATTTTTCATGTAAAATGAAACTATGTCAATTTAATACTTTTTTTATTATTAACTTGCGAGAGTGTCTTCTTGTTAGTGAGCATTTTTAAGAGTTCAAATTTTATTTGAAATATCATGTGGGTTTACGAGAATATTTTAGCGATAGTGTACTGACGGTACTTTAAAGTACCACTAATTAATTACCTCTAATGAATTAAATTTCTCACGGATGAGTATATTTTTTATCTATATCCTTTAATTTTCATTGTAGTAACTGAACAAGAAATTTTCATGAAAAAAATTGCAGTAGATAAAGGGTTAAGGGAGATTGCATATTAAATGTGATTTGTATAATGTTGCAGGAACTGGGTCTATTTACATATATAATCATCTAAATGAACTTTAGAGCTTCCATTGATATGTTTATGGTAAAAAATTATGTCTTATATGTATATTTAGATTACGTATATTTAAATGTCTTATACGTATATTTAGATGGCTTTATTGTCGATTACTATGTTACAACCAAACATAAAACAACAAAGTTATTTTTCTGCTAAATTCATTTTTTTTAACACAAAGGAAAAAGATTAAATCTTTGAAGTGCAATCCAGCTATTAAAATTATATTTAGTACTTCTGATAATGTGTACCATTATAAATCGTCCTCCATCTTTAATTATAAAAAGAAAAACTATCCTTATTAATCTTCAAGTAAAAAATATTGTTAGCATAAGAAAAAGTACACTAAATATAGAAAATATAAAAGAACAAGCAAAACCCATGGCTTTGCTTGTGTAATAATTGAATTATGCCAAGTGGTATTTGTATGCATATTTTAATTAGAAAAAATTATATTGCTACAGATAATTCAAAAATTACTAATCTACAGTTTGTCTAAACTTCATTTTTACACTGCATTAGGTGAAAATGAAACAAATTAATGAGAAGAACTAAAAGTAATTATATATAAATGATGTGTACAGGGTCATCAAAAAAGGTTGAACACATTTTGAAAGCTCATAATTCTAAAAGAAATTGGGCAAATGCAATAATATTCTTTTCAAACAACTTGGCAAGTGTCTAAGATTTCGAAATATAACTGGCATGCAACCATGATGGTGAACATTGAGCAGCAGCGATGCAAAGTGGAAGAGATCTTTGTTCGGCTTTGCATCAGTGTAATGGCGACCGTGCAGGAGAAAGCTCAATGAGTGTTGTGGTTAGTGGATTACAAATCTGTTAAAACAGGTCAGTGAAATTACCGTCGTGTTTATTGCAAACAACCACTGGGTCTGAATAGCATAAAAAGGTGGTTCCAACAGTTTCAAGAAACAGGAAATGTGGATGTACAGAAGTCACTGGGAAGGCCAAAAACAAGTGATGCAACTGTCGAGCTCATTCGTCAGAGTTGTGTGCATAGCCCAAAGAAATCGATTGCGAGGCATATTTTGCATCTGGGAATTCCTAAACTAAGATTCAGAACATGTTACACAAGCGTTTATGGCTGCACACATATAAAGTGCAGTTGTGGCATGAAATTAAATCAACGGATGGTCCAAGACATGCTGAATTTGCAATCGATATGCTCAGTAAAATTGATTACAATGACAGTTATTTGAAGCAAATTTTGTTTACAGATCAAGCAGCATTTTATATGAATGGTTGTGTCAACAGTCATAACTGTTGAATAAGGAGATCTGAGAAACCAAATAAAATCATTGAATATGTTCGTGATTCGCCAAAAGTGAATGGTTTGGTGCAGATTGATGCATAACCGAGTTGTAGGACCCTTTATTTTCGTGGGGCGTACAATCACAGAATATGTTTATTTAGATATGCTGGAACATTACGTTTTTCAACAAGTGGAACATGCGGATTATATATGTGTCATTTTTTCAAAAGGATGGTGCCCTTCCTCATTACAGTCTCAATGTCCGACAGGCTCTCAAAAATCGGGTACATGGATTGGTAGCCAGTCCTGTGGTATGGCCTCCGAGAAGTCCCGATTTAACACCTCTTGACTTCTTATTCTGGGGTTATGTCACGAAAATTCTTTTACAACATAAAAGTATGAGACTTGATAAATTTACGGGAGTAAATTGTCAGATGCAACTGACACAATGATGCCGGACATGCTCCGTAACACCTGGTTAGAGATTGATTATCGACTTGATATGCACAGAGCACACAATGGTGCTCATATTGAAACTTATTAAGGTAAAATTCTATTAAATGCTGTACATTACAATGAAAGAACTGTTTGTTTATGTTAAGTATTTCATTAAATATGATTACAGTAGAGCGCCAATTATCTAAACAAGTCGGGACCGACCCTAGTTCAGATAAATGAACAGAGGGGTAAATTTCAGGGATGTTCCTGACTATACTAAAACCTTCACACTTTATTCAGGCTTAGGGGGCTGCCAGCACCAGTTAGTGCTGGCGTGTTTAAAAAAAATTTTTTTTTCAATTTTTTTGTCTTTTTAATTTTTTTGTTTACTTTATTATTTACAATTTTCTGTTTCTTTTTTTGTCATCTTCTGAACTCCAGAGATTATAATTTAAGCAAAAAAGGTTTCGATTTTACCTTGCTTCAAAGAAGACATTCTTTTCAATGCTGCCATATCGCAAATTATTCTTAAATACGTTAGTTGAATAGGATCAGTGTTCTTCTGCCATTTGAACCATTTCATATCTGTTTCAAACATTCAATGGCGTGATGGACCTGGGTCTTTTTCAGAGCATTCGTTTTCATTCAATTTCTTTTTCATTATTATTGCTCCCAAGGATACATTAATCGGGGATTCGATTTCGCATGCTAAATCTGAAGGAGAAAAAAAAAATGAGAGATAATTGGATAATTAGAAGCTCGGTTAAAAAAATTTTTGAGAGAAATATGGTTTTCGGATAATTGTAAGTTCAGTTAATTGGTGTTCCGATAATAGGCGCTCTACTGTATATGAAGTGTGTCCAACCTTTTTCGATGACCCTACATTTTAAAGTTTTTACACTCATATCAGTTTTCTCTTCAAGTTTTTAATTTCTTAAAAACTGTTCTTAGCAAGTATTTACATCTCTTATAAGGATATCTATCATGCCTAATTTTAAGTTTCTATCTTTAACAATTCAATAGAATTCATAATTTAGAACATTTTTAGAACGCTTTTCACTTATTTCACCCTTTTAAATTTTGAATTTTTTTTCAACTGTTCTTAGAAAGCATTTACATCAAAAGTAACTACCATGCCAAATTGAAATTTGGAAAAATTTTAGAACACTTTTCACTTATTTCAATCTTTTAAATTGATTTTTTTTTTCTTTAGAAAATGTTCTCAGAGAGCATTTATATCATACCATGCAAAATATCAAAATTCTACCCCTTTCAGTATTACAAAAATCACAATTTTAGAAAATTTTTTGCTCCTGGACAGTGTTGTAGTTACAAAAAAACCATAGGGTATACACTAAAAGCAGAAAGTATACGCTATAGTCTTGCTTTAAGAAATAGAGATTATATGGAATTTCTTTAAAAAATCCAGGAGGTATATGACGTATGTCTTCCTCTACACCCCTACTCTTGGAACTCCCTGGTAGTAGTGGCAGCGACATAAAATATACCCTATGTTGGAGCAGGGGCTGCCACCATACCATCAATTTGCAACCATTACTTTTGAAATTGGTTGGGTATTTCTTGAGATTCCACAGAAACCATAATTTAGAATGCTTTTTGTTCATTTCACCCCTTTTTAATTTCAATTTTTTTAGAAACGAGTTCTTAAGAGCATTTGCATCTTATAAGTAACTACAATGCCAAATTTCAAGTTTCTATGCCCTTCTGTATCACAAAAATCTCATTTTTAGAACTTTTTTGTTACTGCACCCCTTCCCCCCTCCGCATGGAATTAGTGGCACTCACATAAAATATAGCCTATGTTTGAAAAGGGAATCTCACCATTACTTTTAAAATCTATTCGGTAGTTACAGAGATTACCCTCAACAAGCACACAAGAGATTAACCCTCAACAAGCACACAAACAAACAAATATTACTTCTTAATAATATTAGTATAGAATATACAATCGCAGTTGTGTTTGTTTAATCTTCACGAGTTTCATTTTTTGCTTATAACATGCATTATAAAAAATATTTGTGATATAACGGACATTTAAAACATCACTAACACAACCTCTAATCATAGCAATTTTTATGATGTATCTAAGCATCCTGAATCCACCTATCGATTTCTATTCCAGTTAAAACATACGTGAAGCAAGTGACAAAGACTGTTAGGATGCCGGTATCAAAGAAGAATTGCAGTGTGCTAATTTAGCGGTATTTTTTAAATTAAAATATCTATCACTATTTCTGATTAGTAATGTTTGCCTTAATTAGTTATTAAATC
Organism: Maratus speciosus; assembly: GCA_963932465.1. Taxonomy (NCBI): domain Eukaryota; kingdom Metazoa; phylum Arthropoda; class Arachnida; order Araneae; family Salticidae; genus Maratus; species Maratus speciosus. The sequence continues at coordinate 663,696,212 of OZ010787.1, forward strand.
AATTAAGTATTACTATTTGAAAACATGTGTTAAGCGTGATTTTTTGCCTCAAAGAGACTAAAATCTATCACCATGTTTTTTAAATGACAAAAGATGCAGAATAATTTGTTTACTATTTCTGAAGAGATTAGAAAAAAAATGAAGTAAAATCGAAAGTGCTGTATAATTTTTGGCTATATAGTTACACAGTTAGTCTTGCATTAAAAAACCTTTTTATTTTAACAAGGATGCCGCAGACATGCTATAGCACGTAAATCGGAGACGGGACGCAAAAATATAGTTCTTACACGTCCCGCGGGACGCGTAATTTCGTCAAAAATCTCAAAAAAAAAAAACCGATTTTCGTCAAAAAATCGCGAAAAAAGTGCAAATCTCATCAAAATATCGCTCAAAAACAGCGATTTTCGTAAAAGGGCCACAAAAAAATAGCGCATTTCGTCAAAGGATCGCAAAAAAAGCATATTTCGTCAAAAAATTGCAGAAATAAGCACAAATTTCATCAAAATATTGCAGAAATAAGCACAAATTTCATCGAAATATTGCGGAAATAAGTGCAAATTTCATCAAAATATTGCGAAAAAACGCGATTTTCATAAAAGAGCCGTGACAAATTAGTGTATTTCGTTTAAAAAATCGCGAAAAAGTAGCGAATTTCGTCAAAAAATCGCGGAAAAAATCCGAATTTTGTCAAAATATCACGCAAAAATAGCGTATTTCGTCAAAAGATCCCCCAAAAATAGCGAATGTCGTCAAAAAATAGCGTAAAAAAGCCGATTTTTGTCAAAGGATCGCGGAAAAAAGCACAAATTTCATCAAAATATCGCGGAAAAAACGCTATTTTTGTAAAAGGGCCAAGACAAAATAGCGTATTTCGTCAAAAGATCGCGAAAAAATAGCGAATTTCGTCAAAAAATCGCAGAATAAAGCCGAATTTTGTCAAAGTATCGCGGAAAATACACGATTCTCGTGACAGGCTCGCAAAAAAATAGCGAATTTCGACAAAAGGATCGCGGAAAAAATGCGAGCTTCATCAAAGTAATGCGGAAAAAATGTGAATTTAGTCAAAGCACCAAAAAAGATGTGCAAACTAAACTTATAGGTAGAAAATTCATAAAATGTGATTTAAATTTTTTTTATGAGATTCTTAAAAATACAGCATGATTTAATTGTACTTTGATAATGTATTCAGTAGGTGGACCAGTGAAAAATCACCCCCCCCCCCTCCTTACTGCATTGAAATGTCTCCCACCTTCAGAACATTTAGGATTTGATGCTTATCAATGATTTAGATGTAAATTTCCCTTGCAAGGAAAATGTCTGATTCCAACACAGATCTATGCTGACAAATAATTCAATGGGAAGTATAATGAAAGCACCCATTCATTCAACAAAAAGTACACCTTTACTTAACATATTCTTTTTTTTCAGCAAAAATATAATTTTCAATAAACCCGTCTTGCCCCTTTTTAAAAGAAATGCAAACATAAATGATACTTGGTAGTGGAACTTGATATCTTCTACTCTCAAATAAACATTATTTTACAATTAAAATTGTATCTTGCATTTTTACTTTTAAAAAAGTAAAGAAAATTTCTCTTAATATTTTTTAAAAATATCTTCTTATTTGATTGCAAATAATACTGGTTTTAATTCATTATTTAATTATTATTAAAACAATAACTAATGCATTTCATTTATCATTTCCAAATAAATAAGTTTCATTTATTCCTTTAAAATATAAATTATTATCGATGGGGACCCGCTTTTGTAAAAAAGGGACCCAGGTTTTTATAAGTACAGTGGCATCACTGTTTTAATTTTTATTTTTTCATAATTTATAAAAGTAATTGTCTAGTAAAGATATATTTACCTTTTTAGAAGCAATAAAACCAGTTAAATTGTAGAAAGAGTAAAATTTTCGCTTCCCCTTCTCCTTCATCAAGATATTCCCTCTCACTTTTGTTAGAGGAAAGGCAGAAATTTCAAGAGGGGATTGAGAATTCAGCTTAGAGGTCTGAACAGGTTGAACCTGACTAACTTTGTACAAAATATGCCAATATTTATCACTATTAAAAATGATATGGTGTGTAAGCTATCAGAAATAGATAAACACTATACTGCAAAAATAGAAGCTACAAATTTGTGATATTGTATATTTTTTCAACAAAACATTTCTATAACAATACTTTACTATATTTTATTTGGCTTGCTATATTTAAATTTAATTTAGTTTAGTAAATTACAGGGACAATATTTACTTTATCTTTTCATAAGTTTAAAATGATGATAGTTTGAATTTTTTTTTTCTTTTTAACTACAGTATTTTACCGGTAGGGAGGTAGGATAAAGCCACAGCACCTTCTTGGTTTTTGAAATATTATTAACTAAATTTCCTTTACCTCTGACAATTTTGAACAAAAAAAAAAATGTGTATATATATATATATATATATATATAGTAAAATTTATTCAAGTGACATAAAATTATTAAACACTATCTTTTGACATTGGGCTCTGCACATTGAACCCCCATAGAACACAATTTTTACTTTCTTGTATCTTTACAAGAAGCAAGTATCGGATTCATGAAAATTTTTGATGGATTTACACATTTTAGAAGCCAGATATTCTGAAAAACATGTTTTTACAAAATGTCTGCCTGTGAATCTGTGACACTGTCTATGTATGTGACACAAATTTTGTGCATGCTCTATCTCAAGAAATAATGCACAGAATTTAATAAATATGTATATTCACGTAATCCCTGATACAAATTGTGCTGATTAGCTTTTGGTGTAAATCGCCCAACAGGTGGCCCTGCTATGCTGCATTTTTTACGATTTCTGCAATAGCTCTATCTCAAGAACTAATGCACGGATCTTCATCAAACTTCAGATTCAATTATTCCTTGATATGAGTTGGTTCTGATTAAGTTTTGGTGCAAATCACTCAACAGGTGGCACTGCTATGCTGTATTTTCCATGATTTCTGCAACAACTCTATCTCAAAAACTAACACACGAATTTTCATCATACTTCACATTCAGTTAGACATTGGCACAAGTTGTTGCAGATAAGGTTTTGGTGTTAATCACCCAGTAGGTGGCGCTACTATGCTAGAGTTTTCATGATTTTCGCAATAACTATCTGAAAAACTAATGTACAGAATTTCAGAAAACATCAAGATTCAGTTAGCAGATGACATAAAGTTGTTGCTGATATATAAGGTTTTAGTGTAAATTCACCCAACAGGTGGCGTTGATGTGCTACATTTTGCAGGATTTACACGATTTTTAGCGATAGTCATATCTAAGAACTAATGCATGGAATTTCATATCTTTAGAATTCTCATGATATGGGCATAGGTATCCATTTATTTTTGGCACAGTGACAGCGAATTTTGATAGAAGAAAGTTTTGGGATTGGCACATTTTTTCGGCTAGTTAATCATGTTAAGTGTTTCAAATTTATCTTAAAACAGTGGTTTCAGGGAGGCAGAGCCTTCTTAGAGTCTGCTTTATTGTTATGTATAGATTTTTATACTGAAATGTTTAAAATTTGTCTTGTGCAAATAGTTCTGACAAAAATACTTAGTTTCACTTCTTTTTTTTTTTTTTTCATTTTAAAAAACATGTCCTGGGCTGAGACCTACAGACATATCTGTTCCAAAATACTGCCCTTCATAGATTTCTTTTTGCCTGTGCCTACTGTAACTATGTTTTACTGTATTTTGATTGTCTTGAAATGCATGTATGTACTAAGGACTATTCTTAAAATAATTTTAGAATAAAGGCAATTTACAAATATCTGATTTTTTACAAAAATTGTTGGGCTTTTCATTATGGCCTGGGTCAGGTCTGGGCCAATGTCTATGAAGAATAAAGTCCAAGGGCCAGACAAGTCTGGCCCAGTCTAAAAGACGGAAGGCCTGGAAAGGGAAGAGTGAAGACCCAGCCAGGTCCGAGACTCATGAATAGAAATTGACTCGAGTCTGGCCCAGGCCCATGTAGACCTCTAATTTAGATAATCAGGAGTATTAACTTTACGAGTATATATCACTCTAAGGCAGCATAATGAAGCACAATTTTTTTTAAATTATGACTGTCTAATGAATTTAACAAATCAAGATAGGACTAGAATATGTTGCCAATCACGAATGACAGTTTTATATTTCAAACTTTTATTCGCCACATTGCTTTCACTGATATGGAATACATTCCCTTTAATATAATTACAATTGCAAGTGAAATATTTCGTAAATTTTCCTGCAAATCCTACATGCAATATTTGCCAGTCAAATCCTATATTTAGATTTGAAAAACAAACTTTCCTCTGTTGCACATCTTTCCTAATTTTGTAAAAGAATTTTATAAAAACATTTCAACAAAAATACAATGAAATGAATTATTCTTGCAATCACATATGTTATGGCAATTTGAGTCTGTGTTGCATCCTTATGGCTGGTAACATTTTCTGAAAACTTCACACCCCTGCAGATGATTATTTATTGTAGCTACAACTTAATAAATAAAGCAGAAATATTTTTGAAAATTAAGGATTTTTTTTTTATTTATAAGTTTGTCTGCTTGAGGGGGATTTGGATTATTGTTCAGAGGCTAAAGAAAACCAAGGAACAAAAAAGAATAAAATCTTTGCTTTGTCCCCCCCCCCCCCTTCCCCTCCTTTCTGGTAAAAGCGGAAATTCCATAGAAGATTTTAAGAGATGTATTTATCTATTATTACTAGAAGCAAATAAGAATTAAAATTTTAAAATATTAACATTTGTAGCTAAAGGAAGTTACATATGAGGGGAAGGAAAAATTTCACAGGGAGGGGAAGATTTAAATAATTGATTAGTTATTTACTGCTAGTACAAAAAACAGATATGAAAGAACAAAATTTAAAACTAAAAAGTTTTAAAAATATAAAATTTTTACTTTGTGATCAGTGTGTGTGTGTGGGGGGGGGGGGGGGGGATTTTGGTATAAGATAAGATTAAATGATCAATTCTTTATTTATGTCTACAAAAAAGTAACAAATAAGACAGGGTTTATTTTTTAAGTTTTAAAATTTTTAAACTTTGCTTCAGAGGGGAAGGGAAGGAGTAAGCAAAGTTTGATTGAAAAATGAAAATAGAGACTGAAAGTAACCAATGCTGAGAATGAGATTGTTACTGAAGTGTTTCGTGCTGACCGCCATATATGATATACATGCACACACAAAATATATATACTTCAGATGAAATTATAACTACATTTTTTTAAAAATTACACAAAAGGATGCTTTTGATGCTTAACATTAAAACAAAATCTCCTCACATTTGACAAATTTAGGATACATACTCTCCTAGCACTTTGATAGCTAAAAAACCCCCCAAAAATAAATTATAATTTTAAAAATGAAAAAAAAAATTAAACATAGCTTATACCGCTTTAATAAGATAAAGAGCAGAACTTAATTGTTAGCAGCTACATTGGTTAAGAGATAGAAAGTATAATGAGCAGAAGGATTTTGAGTTTCTAGTTATAAGAAAGAAAAATTGTGCATAAAGCATAGATTATGCAACACTTTCTAACATCTCCATAACATCATCATATTATAAGTTAACACTTTGAGGTCTAAGCCCGAGTGTCACTCTTTTCAGTGAAGCGAACTACGCCGGAGTCTCTCCCAGGGTCAATTTTTAACTCTCTGAGCTATAAAAATTCCTACTATATACATTTGCTGTCTTTTCATATACTATCTACAAACCTTTTATTTTGAAAAAAAAATGGTAGCACTCAACAGAAGTAACTATATGAAAATATCTAGAATCAGATTAATTTGAACTTATTGTAAACCTTGTGGTGTTGCTCTTTGTGCTTTGAATTGTACTATACAAAAGCAAATTTTACTAAATTAATGTTTATATTCAAATAAAACATATTTTCAAATATTTGTACAACATTTGGGTAAGTTTTTATTCAAGTCTATGTAAAATTTTATGTTAAAAAATGTTTTCTTAAGCAGAACTTTTTAAAAATATATAAAACATGCTTTTTTTCAATAATTTCTCATTAAATATTAATTTTTAGTACATTTAAATAGTTCTGTCAGTTTGAAGTTTATAATACAAAAAAAAAAAAAAAAAAAAAATATTAAAATAATATCTTCTAAGTATTTTTTTTTTTATAAATCATGAGAAGTACCAAACATCCTCAGCCCAGAGGGAGATATGCGGTTGAAATAGCTCAGACCTCAAAGTGTTAAAGAAGATACCTAAGTAAACAATTTAGAGAATGCATAACACATTTGAAAAACAAATTTAAGTTTATAGCTGGAAAGATACTTGCATTTTTCTGTGACGCCCTGTATATAATCTACATAGTATGTCAAAATTTAGTTTAGGTAGAAAAGCATAATACAGTCAAAATTTAACCTTCAGCAACTTCTGCCAATAGATGGAAATATAATCAAATTATTTTATAACGCTCAGTATATTATTGACAGCTTTTTTATATGCTTCACATTATGAAAAATTTAATTCATGCAAAAATTGCATAACGCTATCAAAAACACACCTCCAAAAATTAGCCATCCATAGATGGCAATATTTATATTCTACAAACATTTCTTAGTATACTAAATATAATTTAGATAGAAAGTATACAGCTCAATTAAAAACCACCTTCAAACAATTTATGCCTATTATTGCTTACCAATTCTTTTATGTACCCTGTATATGATATACCGAATTTATACACATCCCATAGTAATAAAAAATTTGGTTAAATTTAGAAACAGATACCATAACTGAAAAATGACTTCCTGCAATTATTGCTAATATCTATGTAGCACTCTACAATTAATGATGATAAAAGCTGGTGTGATACAATAAGGTCAAGAACAACTTCTTTAAAACACCATAAAATTTAGAAATGTGCAAGGCCTTTCAAATGAACTTAGTCTTCCTTCATCAGATGCAAAAAATGTGTGCTTCTCCTTTGAAAGCAGAAGTTTGTGCATTTCTAAATTTTATGGTGTTTTAAGAAGTTCTTGACCTTAGGTAGTACTATAAACAAAATCTTTTGTATGTCCCTGCAGATGAATGATAAAGGCCATGCACACCATGTTTTACAGCAAGCATCTCATAGTGAACTTCAGTAATGTGTATTAATTTGATTATGTTTGAAATAATGCGATATAATTTAAACACTGTACATAGTTTTTCCACAATAGACTATTATGTAACTGGATTCTTTTGTGTGACCATGTAAATGAATGATAAATACTTTGTGCTTCATAATCTGCAGAAAAGATTTTTAGTGCACCTGAGAAATTCATATCAACTCAACTATATTTGTAATAGCATAACATCATTAACACTAGAACGGCCGACATTTTTACCTACCTAGAATGACCATTGCAGTCATTTTGAGTGCAATAAGAAATCGAGAATAAATATTTGATTTTTAATGCAAACATCATTATAAAAAGTTAAAATAAGTTATTTTGAACAATTGTAAAATGTATGCAATATTTTAAACAGTACTTTTTCTATTTATAAGAAAATATACCTTTATTTTCAGGATAAAAAGTCGTATTATCATAAAACAGTTATGTATCATTTTAGACATTAACACACGATTTGCAATAGTGCTAACTGCAATAATGTTATTTCACAATATTTACTATTTTATAATTTTAGTATTATGTAATTTTATAATATGCAGAATTACAGGAATATATATATCAACCATGAGGCAAAAACTTGTAAATCATAGAAAAGAACACCCTGTATTTGTAAAATTTGCAAAGAGGAGGATTAAAGATTTGAAAAAAAAAAAAAAAAAAGGAGTTAAACATAGCAGCATTACATATTTATTAATGCATATAGTTAAATTGTGACAAGATAGATGGCATATTACCTGAGAAATTTGAAGATAAAGCTAATCGAACAAGACTTCCAACATTATTTGATCCTCTTGTAAATATAGAATTGGTAGAGCTAGAATTTGTTGAATTACCATTAGTCCTTCTTCTGGCAACAGCAGCAAATGTTTCAAGTAAACTTATAGTTGAATCACTAACATTTGTATTTGATAAGTTCGGAGCACTGACGCTCATAGCATTACCTGTAGATGCTATATCTTTAGCATTCTGATGTTGATTATCAATGGTAGAATTTGAGTTCACAGATCTTTTTAATGTATCTGACAAATGTAAATTTTCAATAGAATCTCTAATAGATGAAGAATCTTCAGCTTCTTCTCGGGTAGGGGATAATCCAACACCCATTGCACAATAGTCATTCCGCATTAGTAAAGCTTTGCACGACTGTACTTTCAGCGGGGTAGCATTATTCTCAGAATCTGAAACATCAGAATTCACAGCAACTGCTTCAGCACTAGCACTTGTTAATACATTTTCAGCCAACATTTCAGCAGCATGCTAAAATTTTAAAATAAAACTGTTAGTGCAATGAACAAAAAAAAATATTTTTTTAAAAAGTATTTGCAAAGTCGACTAAAAGAAAAGAAAAAAATACCCAATACATTTTAATAGTCAAACTATTGGAGAAAAAACTAACAAAATTAGTCATTTGATTATGAATTACATCTTTTTAAAAAGAAGGCCATCTACATATTGAAAAATGAACAAACTTTAAAATTTTGAATACAAACATAAAATTTTGACACAATAAAAATCTTGATCTTAAATTTATCTTTTGGTTATTTGGCAATTTTATTTAATTGAGGCAGCTGCTTAACTAGAATAAAATTTATTATTATCAAGAAATTTTCAAGAACAAAGTCGAAAATATCATTAATTTTACTTCTGTTAATTGGATCAGCCACTTTATTAGGAGCAAAGTGCCCCAATTAACTGTAATCTACAGCATGAAGTTTCTATGATTAGGTCCAAAGATACTAAACATTAAAAATCAGGCTACTTTGGAAGATTGTCTTATAAGTGAAATATTACTTTGAGGTTTATATTTAATACAAATTTCATTATTAGTGTCAGATGAACATTAGGCAAATAGTTTAAATATCCAAACAAATAACTGACACTGCTTTGCATTATAAGCTTTTATGAAATTAATCATTGTCAATGGCAATACAATCCCTCAAATTGCAATATTTATCTGTTTTTTGTTTTTTTTTACCCATACTAAAAAACTACAATAAATCTAGTTGAAATTTTCTATATGCATATTATAAGCTTCTAGAAATCAATTTCTGGTCAAAAGCTCATGTTACAATTCATAAGTTTTTTAAATATTTACTGCCTAATTGATATTTCACACATTTTTTTTTTTTTTTTTTTTAATGCATGAAAATCCCATAACTGCATTTGAAATACTAAATACTAACACCATAGAAAAAAAAAATCAGTGCAGAAAAATTAAGAAACGAAAATATTAAAAATTAATTTAACATTAAGAGAGTTGAAACTTTATATCTTTACTATAAATTAGTCCTAAATCAATTTTTTCAAAATCCTAAATCCTAAATCAATTCAAAATAGGCTGACTATATTTATTTTCTTTGTGACAATTTTTGATTAAAAATATTTGTCCTCCCCCCCCCCCCCCCTCCCTCTTTCTCTAGCCAATTGTACAGTTCTTAGAAGAGTTCTATAATTCATCATTTTCTTCCACGCAAAGTTTTTATTTATCAACACATTCAAAACCTTTTTTCTCTATTAGTTAAGAATAATTCCCTCTACTATAGATTCAAGAACAAGGCTCAGACACAAGAAATATCAAATCACAAGCCTTAAATGATGTATCATAAAATTAGAAATAAATAAAATAATGCAGGAAATAAAATACTTGTGTATAGTTAAAAAAAAAATCAAAGCAATACCTGACCCTGAAAAGTTAGAAACCCTGAGAAATTGTTTCAAATTTCAAACTTAAAACAAGTAAATAATTCATTCATTTTTTTTAGACTAACAGAATTTAACAAAAAATTGATTGCAAATTACTCAACAGTATTTTTTATTATTAGTGTTCATATGAGAACACCATAATGTAAGAGAGTGATCTCATATGAGTTCATATGAGAACTGTTGAGTTCATTGGAGTTTTTCTTTTCAAAATAATAATGCAAATTTTAAATATTCAGCTACATAATTCCAGATTATAGATGGAAACTTGAAAGTTAATATTAAACCTGTTAAACAAATAGTTTATTATAATTCTTAAAAGTTACACTTTATTGACTAAATAAAGAACAACTAGGGATAAAAAAAACTGAAACATGATAACCTCTCTTAAATTATTTTGATTCAAATGCTTTAGGATGAGCTTACCTTAACAGATAAATTTTCAGGTGATGGGACTAAGTCAACAGCAGAAGAAACCACGGTGGCTGACACAGATGATTCATAAGTCCCAAATGAGCTGATAAAAAAATTAAATGTAATTATTTTAATAATCTTAATACCATAGTTAAAAAATTTACACAAATATCAATTTATTGATTCATATTTCTGTTGACAGATATACTGTGAAATATAATCTTCAAACAAGGACATTAAAATAATCAAGCGAAGTAAATTGTTTTTTCGTGTCAAATGTGATTTACAAAAGTAATTATCAAGTGTTTATGATCTAAAAGAAGGAAGTGAAGTTGAAAAGTGATTGCACAATCGTAAACAGATACTTTATTATAAACATTTTCACAATACTTATGGACTATAAGACATTTATATACTTTCACTTTAAATTATCGTAAATATAAATATTGATACAAATTATTTGTTATGCTGATTTATGGGATTAATTTCCTGTTTTTTATTACTAATGATATTTTATTCATGTATTTTTTTCTCTACTCTTACTTGTAACTCAAACTCTCAAACTGAGAGATGTGTATGTTAAAGCTCTTATTAAATTTAATTTTACTTTTCTATTTATAAGTTCTGCACAAATTTAACTTCACAAGTCACTCAAAATATGCGTCTTTTTAAACAACATGAAGTTCAGACCATCAGTCACATATACGGATAAATAAGAAATACAGGAAGAAGATATATATTCATTTACCCTTTCCGGAAGAAAAATACCAGATAAGATGACAATCGGATATACATAAATATAAGGTAAGCCCAATTTATCTTACCTATGCTTTTTATATTGAGAAATAGATAATTAGTTTTTGAGGATAAAAACGAATATCACACAAATTTTATGATAGCAAAGATTAAATATTGCTAACAAATTGATTATGAGACTGAAAAAAATTTCTCAATAAAAAACATCGTCACTGAAAAAATAAGAATACAAATCTGGTAATCCAATAAGGTAATTTATTAGAAAAAATAAAACAAATCTTAGCAACATTATGGCTTCTTCTACAAAAGATAGCACGACCATTGAAAAATTGAACGCCAACAATTATACAAATTGGTGGTTCAAGGTCAAAATGCTATTAATTCGAGACGAACTTATTGAAATTATCACGCAAGGGGCCCCCACTCCATTGAATGATGCTTGGACGAAGAAAGACAGAAAAGCAAGAGCTTTAATAAATTTGTCCATTGACGATAGTCAAATAGTGCATGTCAAAAATTTAAATACAGCTAGGCAAACATGGGGCACACTTAAACAAATCCATGAGAGATCTAATCTCTCTAGTAAGCTGTACTTACTAAGAAAACTATACAGTACAAAATTAACTGAAGGTGGCAATATGACAGCACACATTACTAAAATTTTAGAGATAGTGGATAAACTGTCAGCAATAGGTGAAAACATAACTGACTCGCACATTTCAGCACTGCTGCTGTGCTCGTTGCCACCGTCCTACGATACCCTAGTTACTGCCCTGGAAGCCAGAGATGAAGCTGAGTTAACCGTACAATTTATAAAAAGCAAGCTTACGGACGAATATACTCGTAGAGTAGATAATCGGGAAAATTCAGAAAACAGCAATAAAGCCTATAAAACCCAAGGTACATTTAATCATTCAGAACAGAAAAGAGGCAGCAATAAGTACTGCTCACACTGTAAAATGAAAAACCACTCAAATAAAGACTGCTGGTTTCTAAAAACGAAAAACAACAACAGTTACACTAATAACAGACACTATAAAAATAAAAACAATACAACATCACTAGTTTATGAAGAAAATAATTTACATAAAAATGTGGAACATGAAGAAAGAAAAGACACAGTAAATGAAAACAACAGTGTCGCTTTACTAACCGTAAATAAGAGTCCGAAAATAAAGGCACTTTTATAGTGGACAGTGGCAGTTCCAGTCACATAGTAAATTCAAAGGAATTTTTTACCAAAATTACAAATAATAATGAAACAAACGTCACAGTCGCTAATGGTAATAAACTGATTTCATATGGATCTGGAGAGGTAATAATTCATACCGAAAATAAAAACAAACAAGTTATATTGCAAGACATACTATACGTTCCTGACATAGAAGCTAACCTGCTGTCAGTGAGTAGGGCAACTAAAAACGGTTGCAAAGTCAAATTTGAAAAAGATAAATGTGATATAATTCACGAAGGCGACGTTATACTTCAAGGTAAACTTAAAAACAATTTGTACGAAATACATGTTAGTAAAGATGAAAATCACAAGCACTATGCAAATGTCACCTACAACTGCTCAAACACAAATTGCATAGATTTGTGGCATAGGCGAATGGGGCATAGGAGCTACGACACAATAAAGTCCATGTTATCAAAGGCCTTATTTGAGGGAATTAAAATCAACAACTGCAACTAAATGTGAGGTATGCATCAAGTCAAAAATCAGCGAGACCCCATTTCCTAAATCAGGTGCATATAGAGCTACAAAAAGGCTCAAGTTAGTCCATAATGATGTATGCGGCCCTATAAATACACCCACAATTGGGGGGAAAAAATACTTCGTCACTTTTATCGATGATTATTCACGATTTTGTGTAATTTATTTAATGGCAAATAAAAGTGAGGCTTCAGAAAATGGTGGGTTGTCTCAATGGTGAAAAACAAATTCGGAGAAATGCCTACTGAGATCAGATCAGACAACAGTGGTGAATATACGGCCAACAAAATAGAAAAATACAAAAAAGGGATTCATCATCAGCTTACCGTACCATTTAACCCAAGCCAAAACGGTGTTGCAGAGCATAAGAATAGGTCCCTACTTGATATGGTTAGAAGTATGCTAAATGAAGCAAAATCTCCCGCACAAATTATGGGAAGAAGCCATATGTACTGTGAATCACTTACAGAACTGGCTACCTTCAAAATCGGTAAGCACCACACCCTATGAATTATGGACGAATAGGAGACCAAATTTGAAATATCTCAGTTTTTGGCTGTACTGCATATGCCTACATACACAAATCAAAGAGAGGAAAGTTAGATAATAGAGCGGAAAAAGGCACTTTTGTCGGATACGACAGTCGCTCTAAGGCATACAGAATCTATACAAGTGACAGAAGAGTAATATTGGCCAGAAGTGTAAAATTTAGAAAATAAAAATAATCCAGATAGTAACGAAAATCTAGATAGAAGAAAATTAATTGCAGAAACAAACAAACAAACAGAACAGAAAGACACGAATGAAATGGAAATAGATCTGACACCAACACAAAATGAACTAAGTCCGCCACCCGCATCACAACAACAAATTCCACAAGTGAGAAGATCAGAGAGAACCAATAGAGGTGTGCTGCCGGACAGGTTTGCTTATGCAGTCCGGCACAATCCAGTATATGTACCTAACAGTTGGGAAGATATGATGAGTATAGAAAATCCTATAGAAAAACAGAACTGGATAAAAGCAACAGAAGAGGAAATGAATTCCCTTAATGAAAATGAAACCTGGTGTTTAGTTGATCCCCCACAAGGAGCAAGAGTAATTGGGTCGAAATGGACTTTTAAAGCGAAATATGACGAATTTGGAAAATCCAAGCGTTACAAAGTGAGATTGGTCACACAAGGATTTAGACAAAAATAAGGAGTAGATTTCGATGAAACTTATGCGCCAGTAGTTTCCCATACAAGTTTAAGAGTCTTCATAACTGCCGCAGCATACCACAATCTCAATATTAGGCAGATTGACATCAAAACTGCATTCTTACATGGTAAATTGGAAGAAAATGTCTATGTATCACAACCTAAAGGGTATAACACTACAGAACCCAATAAGGTTTGTAAGTTAAAAAAAGCCCTATATGGACTAAAACAAGCTGCAAGAGCATGGTATTCAAACATTAGTGAAACACTAAAGGAATTAAAATTTAAACAGAGCAATGCTGACAATTATTTATTTATAAGAAAAGAAGGGGAAAACACGGTTTATATAGCAGTATACGTAGATGATATTCTCATCGCAGGAAAAGATGAAAATATAAATGAGATAATAGATAAACTAAAATCTAAGTACGCACTTGAAGATTTAGGTCAAATTTCCAATTACCTCGGGATAAAAATACAAAAGACTCACAACGGCTTTAAACTAAATCAAACAGCAAAAATAATAGAAATCGCAAAAAAATTTAATTTAGAAGATTCTAAGCCATATGGCACTCCAATGGAAACAGGCTTTCAACGATTAGACAATGAAGAAACACAAATGCCAAACAACACTAAGTACCGACAAGCAATAGGTACGCTGTTATATGTTGCTACAATAAGTAGGCCCGATATTTTAATAGGTATAAACATTTTGAGCAGAAAAAACGAAACGCCGTCTGAAAGAGATTGGAAAGGTGTTAAAAGATTAATTAGATATCTATTCAACAAAAGACTTAAATTTAATAATCAGCACGGAAGAACCACCCATCCTAGAAGTATACACTGATGCAGATTGGGGTGGAGATCTAAAAACAAGAAGATCAACAACAGGCAATTTATTCTTTTTAGGAAAGAATCCAATACAGTGGATAACAAAACGACAAACGTGTGTCGTACAATCATCTGCAGAGGCAGAGTTTGTAGCAGTGGCGAGCGCAACACAAGAATTAATATGGCTGCTAAAACTATTAGAAGATCTCGATATACCGCAAAGATTGCCTATAGTAAATTATGAAGATAATAAATCTTGCATAAAAATGATAGAATCCGAAAAGTTTTCTAATAAATCGAAACATATTGATATCAAATATAATGTGATTAAACAGCTGAAAGAAGATAAAATTATTGAATTGCGTTATTGCCCAAGCAAGTCAATGATGGCGGACATACTTACGAAACCAGAGCCCAAGCCTGAATTTCTAAATAATAGAAACAAACTGAAATTACAGAACAATCCTCGTTAGGAGATTAAGGGAGAAATTGTTGACAGATATATTGTGAAATATAATCTCCAAACAAGGACATTAAAATAATCAAGTGAAGTAAATTGTTTTCTCATGTCAAATGTGATTTACAAAAGTAATTATCAAGTGTTTATGATCTAAAAGAAGGAAGTGAAGTTGAAAAGTGATTGCACAATCGTAAACTGATACTTTATTATAAACATTTTCACAATACTTATGAACTATAAGACATTTATATACTTTCATTTTAAATTATCGTAAATATAAATATTGATACAAATTATTTGTTATGCTGATTTATGGGATTAATTTCCTGTTTTTTATTACTAATGATATTTTATTCATGTATTTTTTTCTCTACTCTTACTTGTAACTCAAACTCTCAAACTGAGAGATGTGTATGTTAAAGCTCTTATTAAATTTAATTTTACTTTTCTATTTATAAGTTCTGCACAAATTTAACTTCACAAGTCACTCAAAATATGCGTCTTTTTAAACAACATGAAGTTCAGACCATCAGTCACATATACGGATAAATAAGAAATACAGGAAGAAGATACAGATTCATTTACCTTTCCGGAGGAAAAATACCAGATGAGATGACAATCGGATATACATAAATATAAGGTAAGCCCAATTTATCTTACCTATGCTTTTTATATTGAGAAATAGATAATTAGTTTTTGAGGATAAAAACGAATATCATGCAAATTTTATGATAGCAAAGATTAAATATTGCTAACAATTTCAAGATTATTAGACTATACACTAATCAACATCACATGAATGCACTTATTAAAACCCATATACAGCCCCTATAGAGGTGATTTTGACATTTAATGTTTCAAGTTTGGATTTTTGAAGCATCCAACAGATAAAATTTTCAGATCTTTTGCTTAAGAGATAAATAGAGCTTCTTGATAAATAAGAGAATGAAATTACAAAATCTGGCACATAAAATAATTTTCTGGTATAGATGCAAATTTTTTTTACACTAGTAAATACTTAAGCTCCTTCCTCGCATACATAAAAAAATTTGTCAAAATTGCAGATTTGATAACTATTTTTAGTTCTTAAAGAATCTGGAAAAATAATGAGGAATTAAGAGAAAACTGTGTTGCTTTTTCGCTGAAGATGATCATATATCCACTTTTCTTTTTTCCTTTTTAAGTAGTTCATTTTTCGGCTGATTTACACTTCAGAAATTTTCAATCTATATCTCCACTGAGCATAGTGGAAACAAGCTTTCCTTGCTTTTCACTGTAGTTTTCAACTTTTGTGCACATTTTTGTAGCCTTTATTTTTTTAATGATGAGATAAACCTGCTATAATAGGATGTAAGAGAAATATTACAATACTATGAGCTGTAAAAAATGTACTGTATTTGTTAAGGCGATTCTCAAGTTTACTGCTCAACAAGCCTGAAACATTCCAACACATTTACTGACTCATTTTTAAGCATAAAGGTACAAAATTGGCTGTGCTAACTATAGAAGTAATTTGGAAGACAAAGACATTTTCTTATTTGATAAATTATTTATCAAGTTATAAGCAATTTTGGGTCATGTGACAACCAGTTTTTCTCCCTTCCCTGACTAGTATTTCTCCTTTCATCTGGAAATTCGGTCTAAAATGCTCCCTTTGACAGTATTTTCTGAAAGATCTTTTGTGCTTACCAAAAAATGAGAAAAGTCTTTCGATCACATAGTTTCTGACTAACAATGCATGCCAATTTCATGCGTTTCTGAACAAAAAGGAATTAAAATTTGAGTCATAAAAATGCACCTTTGGATTTGAGAACACCCTTAACATTATGTTGTGTTTTAGAGGCTATTTTTAAAATTATTCTCCAACTGAATCTCAAACTGTTTTTCCTTTTCTAGAATAATTTAAAATTGAAAAAAAAATGTTAGGCAATGACAGGTAAAATGCTTTTAAATAAATTTGTTTGTTTAATAACCCATTGTGTGCCATTTGTAGCATGCAGGTTACACTATGATTCGCACATCAATACCTTATATATTATCCAATGATAATTCTTTAATACTACACAAGATATTCAAAGTGGCAACAATGTTTCCCTTAAAATAATATCTGGAAATAAGTCCTAGCATGAATTTTCAAGATGTTCACAATGTAAGATTTATCTCAAATATA
Organism: Maratus speciosus; assembly: GCA_963932465.1. Lineage (NCBI taxonomy): Eukaryota > Metazoa > Arthropoda > Arachnida > Araneae > Salticidae > Maratus > Maratus speciosus. The sequence goes on from OZ010787.1 coordinate 663,713,627, forward strand.
AGCCCTGCTCCAAAAATGAACCTTTAAGATACTATATCATTCTAGCTTTACAAATGCACACAGTTATGATTAGAGCTTAAAAAACTGGGTTTATTACACAAAACTTGGTCTGTTCTCAAATTTAAATTGAGTAATTTCCAGTCTTTACAACTCTAAACTTTAGGTGAAGAATTCATGGAATAAAATCACAGAGGGCCACACAGGTATATTGCTGGATATGAAACATTAAGAGTGGTTTGGCAAGAAATGTAGTCGCAAGAAAAGTCTGAATTGGATTTAGAACTTTATGACAATGTTCGTGTAGAAGATATGGTTTTATTTGAAGACCTGTTTATTTTTCTATATGAATGCATAGTTGCCAACCTCCCAATTTTTTAATACCAATATTTTTATGCAGAAATACTTGTTTTATACAATCACACAATTTCTGCAATTAAACAAAGCAAATATTTTTGTAAGAATTTACTGGTAATAAAAAAAATCAGGAGGTTGGCAACTATGTGAATGTAAGAATAAATATAGATTTTGGCACATAAATATATGAATAAATGTAGATTTCTGTAAATGAATAAATATAAATTACTGATTTGCATGGGAGAAAAAAAAAGGAGACTTCCCTGAATGCAGATTTTGAAAGAGCAATTAAGAGCCAGCCTTATTTTTGAGGAAACATAGAAACATGTTTTAGAAAGGACAAGAAAAAAAAACTATTTCATACCTGCTAGATACACTCCCTCTTGCAGAAGAAGAGTCTGTTGTAATTGTTCTAGCAACTTTCATTCCAGCAGGTGATAACGAAGATCCACCAGAAGTTACAGTTTTTATACGCTGTTTCAGATTTGTTAGAGCTGATGACGATGATGATACAGCTACAGATGCAAGATAAGCTTCTGCATCAAAACCTGGAGCTAGTTTTAAGTCGTATTTACCTTCTGCTCCCATGCGATAGGAATTGGCTCCACCTTGGTCCCAAGTAACATCAATCCATCCTGCATATAATACTTGGAATTATTTTAAACAATTGTGTATTAAAAGAAGGTTCTTGAAAATGTTAAATACATTAACTGAAAATTGTAAAAAATATGCTAATACAGTGAGACCTGTTAAAATCATCCCTTGTAACCTGACAATTGTGACACATCAAATTTCGCGATGTTTTAAACAAATTAGTTAATTATATTACATTAAATTTTTAATGTGCTTTAACAATATAAAATATTTATAATAGAGATAATCTTCGTTTACAAAACAGTTAATGAGAAAATATTAAAAGGAGTTGCGTCTGTGACAGCAATTTAGTAGAACGAAAATTGTCTGCAGAAGTAGTATGTTTCAATATTCTTATGCACATTATAAGTGTTAAAATAAACCAGCTGGCTTTGCCCGCTAGCAGGACCTTAATTAGATCGGGACCTTGAAGTTATACAAACCTCTGGTTAGAGTCTCCGCTGCCTATGAGGGTGTATACTAGGTACGCTCCACACACACTCAAAAAGCTTTTAATTTCTGATTTATTAAATTTAAATAAGGATTAAAATTAGCAGAATTTAAAAAGTATGCAGTGAAAACATCTGCATTGCATGTTTGACTGAAAAGTTTTTGCGATTTTTACCTACGACCTACTGACAAATTTTACAATTTTTTTGTTTATATTTTTTATTTTCCCATGGCTGACTGACAAATTTCATGTTTTCCAGCAATTTATTGACAAATTTCACGATTTTTCTTTCAACAAACTGAAGAATTTTACAATATTTTTAATGTTGCCGAGGAACAAATTTCAAAACTCTTTCTGTGACCAATTGAAGAATTTCTTGATTTTATTTTTATAATCAAATGATTTATTAAATATAATCATTCTATCAATCTATATCAAATGAATTATTTCTTGACTTCTTTCATGAAACCCAGGGACAAATTTTGCAATATTTTCCCATGACCTATTGACAAATTTCGTGATTTTTTTTCTGGCGGCCAACTGAGGAACGAATTTTACAAGTTTTTCCCTTGACAAATGGATGAATTTGTGAGCGACTGATGAAATTTTATATTTTTTTTCATGAAACCGAGGAAATGATTTCGTAATTTTTTCTATTGACAAACTGAAAATTTTGAGATATTTTCCTGGAATCCACTGATGAATTTGATTTTTTCATGCGATTTGATTGACAAATTTTACGATATATTCCCATGAAGGATTGACAGACTATGCATTATTTTCAACATGACAAAATTCATGATATTTTTTCAAGCAAACCAAATGACAAAATGTAGGATTTTTTTTCCTGTGATTATTATTAAATTTCGTGATATTTTCCTGACCGTTTGGCGAATTTCACATTTTTATATTAAGACAGCTTGACCAAATTCACGTTTTATTCAGTGGGAAAAAAATTTAAAAATTTTTACCTTTGACTGACTGGAGAATTTGGTGTTTTTCATGAGAACGATTAACGAATTTTGTAATATTTTTCCTGTAACAGAATGTTGAAATTTATGATTTTCGCCCCAAGCAGCTGATTATCAAAAGTTTGCAATAATTTCCATGGCAAATTGCTGCATTTTTGGCTTCACTCTGCGACAGATTGATGTAATTCATGATTTTTCTGCCTGTTTGGCTGAAAAATTTTGAGATTTTTCATTGCGATTAACTAATGAATAAAGAGATTTTTTTCGTGAGACAGACTGATGAATTTCAAGATATTTTTCTTGAAGCCAATTGATGAATTTAATGATACTGTTCCCATGACCCAATGTTGAAATTTATGATTTTTTTCTTTGCAACCAAGGGACAAGTTTGGCAAATCTTTTTACCACAACTTATTATCAAATTTCACAATAGTTTTTGAAGCAAATTGGTGAAAATTGTGGTTTCATCTTGCAACAGATTGATGTAATTCATAAATTTTTCCACCTGATTCTAAGTGAAAAGTTTTAAATTATTTTTCTTTGACCAACTGAAGAATTTTGAGGCTGCTTTCATGTGGTGATTGACAAATTTTGTGATATTTTCCCCAGGATCGAATGATGGAATTTACAAATTTTTTGCTGTGACTGTGGGACAATTGGGGGTGATCGATGAATAAGGAATGACAGAAAAATGTGAGGAGACTAAATCTGAAAATATAGACTAAAAGAGACAAATGCAAAAAACAGCAAGATTAGCTACTCGCTCCGCGGCATGAAATTATAACTATTATTACACTAAATTATTATTACTATACAGCATTAAGAAATAAAAAATGGAAAACACTTAAATTGTAATGTAATGTACTAAATGCATATAAATCTATTGCATCTGAAAAGACAGTTGCAAAAGTTCAAATATGTTTATGCTAGTAAAAAAGGCTGAAAACCCATGGTATATTTGCATTTAGTTTTCTCACTGTTTCATCAGAAAATATTTATAATAGTTAATGAACACAAAATTTTATGTGATGTAATCATAAAAAGCCAATATCAGAAAAAGTTATTAATGCACAAAAAGTACCATTATGAAGTTCTCCTGATATAGTTCCCTCACCAGGAGGATTTCCATCTTGATCTCTCCATTTCCAGTCTGGACCTCTTACAATTCTAGAACCAGGAACTAGAAATTTTATTTGTTGCTTCACGGTTCTCCTCTGGCGGCGTAAATTTGCTTCTGCTTCTTTAGCAGCTTTGCCTAGAATTTTTTACATTCAAGTTACAGTCAAATAATTAGAAGATCATTTTCAACAGAAAAATTATTCATTTGCAAATTATAAGGTATTTTAATTTTAATACAGTAAATTAAATCATGAACTATCCATATTTAATAGTTTATTTTTCTACTTTTTTTTATTTTATTCTTAAATTATTAATTTGATTGCATGCTATTTTACATTTAAACTTTAGTCTTAACAGCTAGTGTCTTCATATTACAAGACTAAGTTCTTAAGAGCATGTACTAAGAATCAATGACAAAGAAACTTGTAAGCTAATGTTAAACCAATGGCAGTGTTCTTTTCAAATTACTTCTCCTTTTCATTTTATTATTCTTAAAAAATTTGTTTTGCACAGAATATCTGAGGTCGATGGTTAACCAAGTCCTTTCCTTATTTTTCGATTTTAGTTGCAGCTTTTTTTTCTGGGGGCTTCACTGCTAGGTACTGGTTTTGAAAGTGTTCGGGAGATCAGACTAATAATTGCCAATTCACTTTTACTTTCAGGACAGTTTTGAAAGAAAAAAAATTAAATTCAAAAAACTGCAATCAAAATTGAAAAAGTATGAAATGACAGTGATCAGTTACACAATGACCTCAGCTAAACAATGCAAAATATTATTTAAAACTATTAAAATATTAATGAAAAATTTGAAAAGAATGCTGCCATTAGTTTAACATTAGCTTGTGAGTATCTTCTCATTACTAATGCAGGCTCTTAAAAGTTACAATTAATTGGAATGTTGTAAAGATGGCCTATTTTAAGTGAAGTTTCATATAAATTTGCTTTTTTTATTACATTACACACACATATACTATAACATTAATGGTTACAATTTATAAATAAGCAACACCACTTTGAAACAACCAAGACCAATAAGTCATTCACTAGTCTCAGATTATGAAACAATTTCCAACATTATCAGAACATTAAGAAATTTAATTTTTTCATTCAATAAAATGAGATACCCAAAATAAAAAAAATTATGCAGTAAAAATACATTTTCAGCAATTGCCACACATAGTGCATGATAATGCATGTAAATTCTTTCTTGTAATCCTGTATATGATCCATAAATTTATACACACCATATAACAGACTATAAATCAGTTAAGTTTAAAAATGCATACTACAGCTGAAAACACACTTCCAGTAATTATTGCTCATAATCAGATCTGTAACTGAATTTTTTTGTGCATCCCTGTTAATAAACAATAAATACTACACACTCTATAATCTATGAAAAGAATGCTTGAGTCTACCTTAGTGTTGTATATAAATTTATTATGTTTGAAATACAGTAGATTCTTGTTAAGTTGGCCCCTGTTAACTCTGACCAATTTGAGAACAAATAACACAAAAATGTGTACTGGAAAAAGAAATGCCCACACAAAGGATTGTGAACACATCAGTTCCTCTCAGCTGCAAATGTCAGTTCAGTGCACAGTTGTGTTTGAGGAGACAGTAACCTGTGTTACAATGTGAGTTGGTTATCTTGCAGTAGTATGCATGATGTATTCTGTATTGTACAAGTTGGCCATGATGACAAAACGAAAAAACAAAACATTGTTATAAGAATGGAAAAGAGATTAGAAGCACTGAATAGGATTGATAAAGGTAAGACATTGAAAAAGAATGTGATGGACTTTGGTGTCAGAATGTCAACCATCAGTCAATGTTAAGAATTTTATTTATAAAATTCTTTTTTAGAACAAGTGGTTAGAGGCACCTTTATAAAATTGTAAAAAGACTGAGCTAGCAGTTGTGATTTGCCAGAACACAAGATTGTACCAATGGGCTAAAAAATTGCCAGAGAAAAAAGACAAAGCCCAGCTCCATAAATTTATGGATTTGTTTCAGAAGATTGACACTGCTTAGATTTTGATAAGAAAGACATTGAATGATGGCTGAAAGCAGACAATTATGGAGGTTATGGTACAACCACTGATGAGGAAAACATTGTGAAATGTTCATTAAACAATGCTGAAAAAAATTAAGAGACAGACGAGGAGAACAATGAGCAGTCCTGCAGAAGCAGTGTCCCAGTTAAATGAAGTGCTAGTCTATTTCAAGCACATCAACACTATTTCAAGCACATCATTTCAAGCACATCAAGGCAGAAACAACACTAATCTTATGCTAAGAATGCATAACACTCTTTTTATGCTAAGAATGCATGAAAATGTAAGTGACACTCTAAACTGATGCAGCAGAAGATTATGAGTTACTATTTAAAGAAGTAGGTTTTACTAAGAAGTAATACCATGTGTTTGTATGTTGTACAGTACTGAAGTAGGTTTTACTAAGAAGTAATACCATAATGTGTTTGTATGTTGTACAGTACTGAAGTAGGTTTTACTAAGAAGTAATACCATAATGTGTTTGTATGTTGTACAGTACTGAAGTATGTTTCAATGATGTTTTCTTCAATATAAAAAGGACTTTTTTATAAGTATGCTGCCTTCCCCCCCCCCCCCCCCATATTCTCTGGCTAAACTTGATTTTCATTATCCCGGATGGGCTGTGGTCCCAATTGATCCAACTTAATGACATTCTACTGTATCATAACATCATTAAAATGCATCACAAACTATTTTCTCCCATAAACCATAGTTATTTTATGTGTCCCTGTAAACAAACTATAAATGCTACTCATCCTACTCTAAAGAAAGTATGTTACAGTCTAGATCAGTGAAGTTTATCAATTGCATTATGCTTTAAATAGTGTAACATCATTAAAATACACTGCAAATAATTTTTCTCCATAGACCGTGATATCACAGAATTCATTTGAGTGTGCCTGTAAAGAATAACTATAATACATGCTTTATTTTCAATAATGAACAGTGAACACTATATAGTAAAACTCAATACCATATATCAATTACAAGACAATCTAAATAAATTTTTTAGGATTAGAGCATGGACATACGACTAGACAAACCAAAGTCATAAACACTTTCCGACTATGTTAGAAAGTGTTAAAAAGGCCCATCAAAAACTCAGTAAATTATACAAAAAAGAGTAAAGTGATCTGCAAATGCCATTCATCCCAGTTTATATTGTTTTAGTAATTATACTATGTCCCATCTTGGTTAAGCACATAAAAATATTTTTCCCAAAGCAGAAAACTTCAAATTTCATCCTTTGAAAATGTAAATGAAATGAAATCTAATAAATATAAAATCAAAGATCTTAAATACCTAAATCATCACATACTCCAGTAACTATTCCATAGATTTCAAACCCTGAAAGGGAGAGATAATGTGTTTGTCCACTGGCATTTTTTCCAGTTTGCTGAAGTCTAACATGACGCCAGCCTTGATCTTCATCAGCTGGCGGATCTAAAGGCCATGAAGCTGTTGAACCAGGCTCATTTAAAGCACAGTCATCAACATGAGTAAATAATGTTAACCAGTTAGAGCCATCTTTTGATACTTGAAATAACCAATTACGTAAAGCAGATCTGAAAAATATTTCTAGTTACAAAATTTATAAATGATAGTTTAGGAATCACTATTATTTAAAAGAGGAAAATTAAAAAGCAATCTTATAATCCTGAATTAAAAGAACAGAAAAGCTTTTGTTAAGATTTAAAATCAGCCTCATTTACAGGCTTCTTACCGAAATGTTCTTATAGGCTGTGAACAAAAGGGACTCTATGATTATAAGGAGTCATTTTTGACATCATTTCTAATTTTCATTGCTTCAAGACTAATTGAAACAATTCAAGATTATTCTAAATTTTTGTGTTATGCTAATTTGTATTTAGTTCAAAAAATGAATATTTTAGCACATTTATAGGTATTTATCCAAACATCGTCTAAAATGAGAATCATACATATTTTGTAGCATAAGAATTTAGGAACGAATATGGTCATCGTCTAAACTTTTGTGTTCTGTTGCATATATTTATATATACGGATTTCACTTAAATTTTATATATATAACTTATTATTGTTATTTTGTAAAGAGAAAAGGTTGCTACATAGTGTCACAAGGTAGCTTCATAGCCAGAATCTATGCTTATTTTCCAATTACATTCAAGGGTTCTCATAAAAATACTTATGAATGAAATGTCCATGTTGCTTGGAGTATAAATTACATAAATAATTTACAGATACTTTCATACATACATTCTTCATTAAGAAGTCATTCATTTACTCTCAGAAAGGATTAAAATTATTATAAAGGACATGATTTTATATAGAATTCACAATCTTATAATTCTAAGAAATTTCAATTATTGATAAATACTATCCACATAAAATGATGCCCACAAAGGCAATTATAACATGGAAAAATTCTGAAATTTCAAACTGAAGGAAATTAAACTTACCTTCCATACCCTCTAGCATGCCTTAATGTGTAACGATTAGGAATGAGCCACAAGCCAAGATCTATAGCAAACCAAGCTCTTCTAAAATAATAAAATATTTATTTTAATGTAGTAATGTAAATTTTTCTATACCAAAAGAATTCAAGTGAATATTTGTGCAGTAATGGGAAATAACTCTTAATCATTGCAAACATGTGGACTATATAATTCTTTTTAGAGACATTTACTTTATAAAATTTAAATATTATAAAAAATTAAATAGTTATGACGTATATAAGAAATACAGGTATTAAGGATGTTGGTCAGTAAGATTCCAAAATCCCTTCACTAATGTTAAACCTATGAGTATATAATGCAGTTGTCTTTTTAAAATATCTATTCAGGAAATTAATATTTTAAAAACTTTTTTTTTTTTTCTGTGTACCATTTTTAAAAGATGTCTTTTTTTAGTTGTATCAAAATACTTACAAAATATATAGTTAATTTATGACTAGATGTATGATCAATATGTATTAAAATATTAGTAAAACTAAGATTTTGAAACTTTAGATACAATATTATACATATAAACTAAAACAAAAAGACATTTTTTAAGAAGGGTACACAGGGAAAAGAAGTTAAAAAAATTAATTTAATGAAGAGATATTTTTAAAATATGAATGGGAAGATGTTTCACATTAGTGAGGGGAAATTGTAATCTCACTGACCACAGCAGTAAAAAAAGATGGCTAGAGAAAAAGGAAGAAGGAGACTTTTTTAAAATCAAGATAAAATCCTAACCAATATATCATAAACGTCTATAGTAAATGTATTCTTAGACAGATACTTTTCTACTTTAGAGCGACCAATTTTAATATGCATTTTAAAATAACAAGTTTTAATATACTATTAAATAACGAAATTTTTTTTTAAGTACTAAGAAAGGAAAAGCTACTTTCCTCTCCCAATACCCATCTTGACAATCTTCACTTTTTAAATATTAAAGTTGTTTTTGAATTAGTGTAGTTAGGTTTTAACATATGTAAAATGTGCACAAATGAAATGAATAATAAATAAAAGTTAATTAAAATTATATGAAAAAGCAATAACTAATGCATAATACACTATTCTGAAAATAATTACTTGTCATCATTTGTGTGGCAGTTCAAAGCAGAAGCTTCACGACTTAGAATATCTTCTAAACGACCATATGGCAAGTTTCTGCCTTCAGATGCAGTAACCATAACAAGACCAACTTGTGCTGGATTAACCCACTCCGATACAGTTCTGAAACAAAATTAAAAATATGTAATGAAAAAAGAAAGATTCAATATGTTTCAGAATAATTTCAATAAATTATGAAAAAGCTGTATATTCAATACCAAAGTTAATAAGTTTTTTTGTTTAAAGAAAAAAATAGCATATTTTTTCCTAATTTTATAAATTCCTAAAATTTAAAAGGATCATAACTCAGTAAGTTTTGACCATAGAAGAATTAAATTTTTACTCTCTAGATAAATTTTAACACAATTATTTTAATTGGTAAATAAATCATATGAGATGTAAATTTCCAACTGGGCAAAAAATGTCCGGACCAGGATTCAAACCAGGGACCTCTTGGCTGAAGCTGCTAATGCTCTACCATCTGAGCTATCCTGGATGAATCTGGTGGCCACTAGATTAGTTTGTAGCTCAATCATTGTTTGCAACTCTTAATCATTTAAAAAGAAGTGGATGGAGTAAAAAAGCCTTTTTCACATATTTTTTATTATCAGAATGGAATTTCTTTCAAACAAGATGATACCCTTCCAGAAAAATTTCCCCTTGAATGAAGAATAAAAAATATTCTTTCATTGTGGTGTTTATTTTTCATACCATTTAAAATTGTTTGATATTATAGTATTTTAAATAAAAATAATACATGTTTAAATATCTTAATTATCATAACATGCTTCTTTAGATTGAAGATATCCTCTTCATCGAAGAGAAAGTGATGCACTACTATTACAAAAAGAAAACTTTTTTTTATAATCTTGGACACAAGTAAATACAAAACTACTATTCTCCTCTCCATTCCTCACAAAAGCAATACTAGGAGTGTTTACATAACATAAACATTTAAGTTAATACAGCATAATTTCAATGAGCTATGTTTAGATAAACATTATTAGTCTGGACAGTTCATGACTGCAGTCATCAATCATTGTAATCTAGTGAGAAACCATTAACTGAATAATCACTTTATAATTTAGCGTTATTTCTTGCTATAAACTATTTGTGTCAAATATACATTTCATCTATATAATTACTGCAATTTAGGAAGCCATATATCATGTGTAAAATAACTTTCTACTTAAGTGAAACGTCATCTTTCATTTTATTTGTGCAATAACTATCATCAGCTTGTTAGTATCAAGAGTATTTTTTCAAGGACACTTCCTTGTGCAGACTGATATTGAGTGGAACCGACCAGACACAATTCAACTTCTGTTCTGAACACACACGGACCAGCTCATTGCTTTGCTGGGACATTAAAATTCGCACCCGGGTAACCAAACCCTGGCTATTGTCAACTTCAATTTAACAATTGTGCATTCCTGTACACATTCAGGAAACTATATTTGTTAATATAATTTTATTTACATCTCCTGTTAATTTTTCACGGCTAACCAAAGCCTAGTACACAAACAACTACACGAGGAAAGACTCCCCTTTCATTACCCTTATTCCTATTATCAAGAATAGACTCATTTTACCCACACCTGTTACTCACGTGACCAGTCTTTAATACTTGACTCAGCAGTATATATCTTCTGCCTATACATATACCCACTGGTAATTTCATGACCATAACACTGGTCATAACTACCCTTAATACTCAGAATACTAAGTGGTAAATCCTCGGTTCAGGTTTTTTCTTCAGTTACAGACTTCATCAAAAATCTTCTGGAATTCCAGAAGGTACTTAATCCCAATATAGTCACAAAAGCACTTCCAGAACTGTCTAGATTCCACAGACTGACAAGATTCATATCCTGCACAAAAATAACCTCTCTATCTCTAAAATTTATTAGGTTATGATGCCATCTGCTTGCATTTCCAATTCTCATGTTTTATCTCTCTTTTCTACTGCCATGTTCCTCACTTCTATAAACTTAGATTTCTTCTCTATTAGTATATTCAATAGCAATTTCCTTCAATGTGAAGCGATGGAATTTAGTATATGGATACATAACAATTTAAATATTATTTGGGTCAGTGAGACACATTTTCCCTAGGGAAATGGTACAAAGATTGCAAACCGAGTTATTTTATGTCAACAGGGCTCGTAGTGGCAATCCTTGTTATTTATGTTGAAAGAGGGTTTTTGATGCAAACTCCATTAAACTTCCCAGTCGAAATTACATCCAAGCTATCTCTATTATTTTGAACTTCTTCATTCTAAAACTTATTATTACAGCCATTCACTTTCCTCATCATATAAATATGATCAACTGGAGCAACATCTTTCTTACCCTGATCACTAACTTGTTTTTAAATGTAATTATTGTGGGTAATTTTAATGTGACTCATCTCTCTTGTCATAGTCATTCAGACAATAGATATGGTATTAAACTCAGGAAGTGGATGAACAAATTATACCTCCTCCTTCTCTCCCTATAATAAATCAAAGTACCTTAGGTACAGAGTTGATTTCTACGACTTGAAATTAAATCAATCTCCACCAGATAGTAACATTTCATCTTTCTGCTAGAGCAGAAGGAACTGCATTGCATATCTGAGTACAAGCAGCAGATCAAAGAAGCCACCAGTCAACTTGGAGAGATCTTTAGAGATACATTTAGGAAGTGCTCACAGTCTACATATAACACAGATAATACTCTTCAGTTGCTGGAGGAGATAAGGCCAGGATGAAATCATGCTCACAGGATATGGCAGGTTCATGGGTGGATAGAGGCTGCTATTAATGAGTTTACAAATAAATACTGGAACAAATTGTTCACAATTTGGAAGGTCACTTACTGCAGTTGAAGAACATACACACCCATTCCAGGTATGCGTTGCATCTCTACTGTCTTGTCATCAGTAAAAAAAAACTATTTTGAGATAAATGGATTTTTATTTGATAAAGAACAACTTTTGAAAAAGAGCTATACTACTAAAACTAATGGTTTAGGAATTAGCTATAGGACAGTTATAAAAAGGGACATCCAGTATATTTATTTATTGATTTAATCTTTAAATAATATATATATATACATACATACACACAAGTAGCTTTCTACCACAATATAACTAAGACAATTTCATTTAAATTTATAGAAATAAAGAAAGACAAGCTATTTGAAAAAAAAAATTACGGAGTAAAAGCAAAAAATGTGATTTAGATTATAAAATACTTTCCCTTCTCTATAGACATATCAATTCTCATGCCAAACAGATATCATTCGCAAAGTGCAATGCCAATATATAAATCATAACAGTAAATCTTAATCTTAACACTTTTATATTTTTGCATCAGAAAATTTATTATACTAACCTGCCATTAGTACCAATCCAATATATAACTCCATTATCATCAAAGTCTTTTTGATGAACAAAATTAATTTTAACACCAGGTTCTTTCAACTTTTTCACAAATGCAAAAGTAGAGCGATCATAATCATACCATTGTTTAGCAACCTATAATAATAGAAATCATATCATATATACAATTTATAGAATTCTAGAAAATGAGACACATATTAGACAAATATAGTTATTAAAAATAAGTATTGTTTTAAATCCATAGTCTAAATATATTAAAATTTCTTTCAAATACACATGAATAAAAAATACCAGAAATGTCAAACCTTTCAATGTTCTTTTAATAGTACAAAACATGATTTTGAATTTTTTCGTCTATAATGTAATTATCAAATTTTTCAGGTACAAATGAGAACATTTGCAGTTCAAGATAACTACTTTGAATATATTTTTTTTAATTGAAAATGAGTGGAATCAAAAACTAATTTAAACAATTGCTGACCAATGGATAATCCAAAATCTGTATGGCAGTCAATAAAATTATATTATCTAAATCAGCTTAATTGTTGTCAATAAAGGGCCTTGTAGAGTTCATGCTTTTAAAAAAAATCTTTCAAACTTGACTTGATGCATTTTGCCACAAAATAAGTTTAAACAACCTTCTGTACAATTTCTATACAAAAAATTATGCAAATGAAAAGACTGACATTACTTAAAGAAATATTAAATAAAGAAATATAAAAATAAGGACTAATTTTTTGGATAGATGTAATGCATACTGCATTTATTTTGAATTCTTTTTAATTGATTTATGACATCAAAAATTCATCATGATGAAGTCACTCGGAACAACACTTTTTAGAAAACAATAGCATAAAAATAACAGTTTTATGTGTTTATCCAATTTTTCAGAGCATTCTGTTTTCCAAATTTCTAGAAAACTTTTTAAGAATAAACATGCAGATAGTAAAATTTTTTTCTGCGTCAATCAGCAGCAAACCAAAATTTGTCTGTGGCTCAACAATACTGGACCAGGCTAACTATCATAAAAAAAATATTAGTAACCCATAAAATAAACAAAATTTGCATTCAGAAAAAAATTCATTAAAAAGATACATAAATCTTCCGATTTAAAGTAAATTTTAGCCATTTTTTTAAAGTCCAATGTTAGTTTTTAACCTGTTAGATTAATCTGCAAGGTCTCAAAATAATCTGCATCACAGACTGCATGTTACAAGGATTTCAGTACTATTCCACCCATTTTGATTTCAAGCCCTACATACCAATAAATTATAATTTAGACCACTCATGCTTAACCCGTGTCCTAGCAAGTGTTTATGTACGGACCAAGATACCTAATAATTTATCCATATTTTTAAAAGTTTAAGATGCACATAAAAATATTTAAGACCTTAACTATTGTTACACATATTTTTATGATATGAACAATTTTGCCCTGTTATTTATATTTCAAATTATGCTAAAATATCACAAATGTCATTTGCTTAGTCAAAAGTTGATTTTTGTATTGCAGTGATGCATGCATTTTTAAATCTTCAACCAGGGGCGTATTTATGCAGAATTCATTAGGGGGGCGTATATGACGATTTTGCCGACTAACTTAATATATATATATATTATCTTTAAAAGTACGTTTCTGTGTCTGTATATATGTATCTACTCGGTGTCCTAAAATGGACTGACTAATTTTAAAATTCAATAACTTGCAAATGGTGACAGCCATAAAATTAAATTCTTGCAGGAGGGGTATGTAAGATGTCAGGAATTTTTTTACTGCGATTATCGATTTTATTTTGAAATAGCGACCGCTGCTAGCAATAGGTGCTAAATCGGAGCCCGATTTTTGGCCTCTCTCTTTTCTCAATATTGAGGTGAAAGAAAGAGGTTAAATATATGCAGTGGGCCACTAAGAACACAATTGCATTACCGACTGAGAATCACTCCATATATTTAATCTCCTTCTAACGCATCAATACTGAGGAAGAAGAGAAGCAAAAAATCAAGCCCCGATTTAGCACCTATTGCTACCAGTGTCATGTATCACTGCTGTTTTAAAGTAAAATCGAGAATCGCTGTAAAAAAACTCCTGACATCTTACATGACCCTCCTGCAAGTTTTTTTTTAAATAGTTGCCACCATTTACAAGTTATTGAATTTTAAAATTAGACAATCCATTTTAGTACACCTGGTATGTTCTATATAAAATTCAACATTATTAACCCATCGAGATCAAATTTTTCACTTTAGAACGTCGAATACTTTACACTTTAGAATATTGAGGATAATATAAGGTAGATTTAAAGATGGACACACCACCATTTCACTTACGTTACAATGTTGTAAATATTCGCGTAAATTATTTTTTGCTGAATGTGCAGATAGAAATCTGCAATTAAAAATATTTGAGAATGGTTACATGTATTTCCTACAATTCGATGGTCCAACATCATTTCGAAAAAGGAGCTCCTATCATAATTTTCGGTGAGCTTCGTCCTTTTTCGAAAGTAGTGAAGAGTTTTCATTAAATGTAAGCAAATATTATATGCGCTTCATCCAATTGCAAGGGTCTCAAAAAATACCTTTTTTTCAATCAACAACGCGTTGTTGACACATTCAAGAACTAACTTTCTTTCCTATTTGTCTAAAAATTTCCAAGCTCTCACATTAATGAGTCAAAGAATTGAATAGCTTTCTCCATTTTCCTATACATTTCGTACATCTTGAGTTACAGCCAATTGCTACCGGATGACAACTACCATTATGTCGTTGTCATGTCATGAAAACCAGTCTAAAGCATCCTGATAGATTGTTTACTGTTATAGGTAAACAGCAATAAATATTTTTCGCAAATATGTCAGAAAGTAGCTGGTTTAGATTTGAAAACAGCTTTCTAAAAACACAGTTGAATTCTTTGAGCTTGAATAACCAGATCTGTAAATTTTATATCTCTATCAATAAAGCAAATGTGTCAGAAATTAGCGGATTTAAATACATTATCCACTGTTTAAATGAAGAGATTTTTCGTCAAAAGCCTTATAATAAATTTTATCTTATTCATACTGTTTTGCTTAATGTTTAATTGTCATCAGACAAATTGAAAAAAAAAAAAAAAGTTTTCAAAATCATGAACAAAAGAAAAAAAAATAAGTTCGGAAAACAAATAGGAATAAGACTCCTCCGGTTTCCTAGTATACCCCTAGCCACAAATGCTCTACCGACATCCATGGTATGAAATAATTAATGGCATCTATTCAATGTTTTTTCTTATTCCATTTGTAAGAATTGCCAGTCTTATATCTTCGTAATTTCTTTTTACAAGTGTACTCGTATATAAGCAATAATTCACATTTAAGTAAATCTACTGTCAACTAAACACATATGGTCAAGATGCAAACAGTTAAACGAGCTTGTTTTTAGCTCTTCATTAATTACCGACGAGCTCGAATAATGCACGTCGATTTCCGTTCACTCACCCTTTTGAAATGTCACTAAGAAGATTGAAATTAGTTGATAGACTGATTAGTTACTATATACCAAAACATGTGGTGGTTTAATTGGTTATGGCCTGGAGTCTATTTCTTCAGGAGAAGGAAATGTTCGTATTTAGTTTGCATTTACAGAATTTTACCGCAAAATAGTAAACAAAACTAATATGCTTCTGAAAAAAAAAAATTCGCTTATTCGATTCAAGGCAATTTAAAGATCAAAATGTTTTTCTTGCAAGTATTTTTTTTTCAGATTAGTTGAAATATCTATCTATCTATCTATCTATCTATATATATATATATATATATATATATATATATATATTGTTTTAAAAAAAGTAAAAAATAGTCAAATGTTCAGGGGGGGGGGGGGGCTCTGCCCACCTCGCCTCCATCTGGTTACGGACCTGGACTGGAGAAGTTATAGCCAGACGATTGACATGGTTCGCGTTCGCAAGTGGCAAAATGTATCTCAAAAGTTCTGTTTTCATGTAAATATTATCCATTCTTTCAGCCTCTGCGCAAAAGTCTGACAAGCTTGTCTCTGCTTGTAAAGCTTCCATATCAGGATTTCGCAAAAGACATTTACCGCTTTCTTAGCCAGATTTAGTTTTTATTTCTTTCAATAATGGGAGGATACATTATTTTATCCAGTGGTGTGATTATGCTGATGAAAGAATTAAGACTTTCAGCTATCACCACTATAAGGATATTTAGTACCTTCTGAAACTCCATGCATTAGAACATTAGAAATTCGGGATCAAAGAGATTGTTTCAATTACCGTCTAACTTCTTTGGTGCCAATCTTCATCAATACTGCATAGATAATTCATTTAACGGATCAACACCTTACTTGGTTTAAAAGGGAATTGCACTCTATATTTTCCTATTCATATTTTCATTGTTTCTAATAATTTGATACATGTATTCAGTATTTTCGTAGCATCTGTTTTAATAGTCGAGTGGTGCTCGATCAGGGCATCTCGCCTTAGAAAGATTCAACGGTAGAAGAGCATTTTCTATTTCTTTGAGCTTGTCCACTATGGTTTCTTTCCTTTAGTACTTGCTGTGAAAAACACAAACATCTTCCAGCACGTCGAAACATTACCTATAATATTGCTGGCATTACAGATATGCGAAACGAAAGTGTTGAGTCTGTGACATTAACAAGGAATATATTGCACAATTCGACCCACTATTTCTGAAAATGTCTCCTAGTCCTAAGTGCCGTTGAATTCCCCAAAAATGCTGTTTGTAAAACCGTATGACTGGAAAACTACCTGTTCTATTTCGAGCTCATTCTTCATAAGAATGTGCGATTTCTAGCATGCAAGGTGGACATTGGTTTTATCGACTTCTTTTACAACTTCCAAATGCCGATCGGAGTTTTTCCATCTTTGTCTACATATTTCAACACAACAGCTGATCGATCATGGTGCGAAGCATCTGGTGTCATATCTGCTATAACTCCATAAAATTATGCTTCTTGAATATCTCTGACTATTGTTTTGCGCACTGCTGTAGCAAGAAATTCAATCATCTACGTTTTGGAATGAAGTAGAAAGGTAAGTTATGTGGTGTGACCTGAAACGTGTGTCCTCAAACATTTCTTCAGTTGTGGGTTATGTCTGGAAATTAATTTCACAATTTGCCAAAAGTTTCCATTTTCGTCTTTGTCACTTCCACAAACCAGACCTTGTCTACTCCGCATTTGTGTAATGTCCATCAAAATTGCTACAGTTTCAGTGCTGAATGCATGATGTTGCTGTTGCTCTTCCAGAATAATCTGTTTGCGCTTGCTCTCGTCTAGTAAGTGATTATGCGTCATTATGAACTGACAAAATAGGAAACATCAAATTTGGTTGTTGGTTGTGTTTATGATAGCCAATTATCAGCACGAGGGATATAAGCCCTAAGGGGAGGGGGTACTCTCCGTGGGGGTTTTTCTAAGGGAACCTAACCCGTATTTACACTTGGAAAACCAAGGTTCGAAGAAAACCACGAAAATGCCGAACGATTAGGCCGACGGGCGCGTTTGGGATTGAACCCAGCACCTCCCATTTACAAGTTTCGAGAGCAGAACCTCTCGGCCACTGGTGGGGCCAAATTTGGTGGGTGTTGGAAGAGAAATGTTGTGCGAACTTTCTGTTCTTTTCTTTTCCTTAAGCTCTTCATTTTGTGTCCTTTATTTACACCACTCTCAACTGAAGCATTTTGTATTTTTTCTCTCTTAGGTCCTTCATGAAATAGGGAAAAAAAAAAAAATAGCATTGAGTTTTCTGCTATATTCCAAAAACGTATGCTCTTTTGTAACAAGCAGTGTTGAAATGTCGCTGTCTATATTGCGGGATGGAACCATTTATCAGATATACGCTGAGTTTTGGCTGATACTGACTTAAACTGATCAAATATGTCTCTGATTGCCTGATTTCATTTTAGACCTTTTTCCTGGGTCATGTTCAATGATGGAATCGTTCCCACTTTCCGTAATGCTAACTTCTTCACGGTTCTGCTCAATTTCTTTCATGATCTTACTATAAATATTTGACGATGAACAATTTTCTTTTTCCTGTCAATTATATCTATGGTCTCCTTAAGGAACAAGAAAACACTCACGTCATCAGATTGGGTCAATTTTTCAATAATCGGATTGCAATCGTTTAAACAATCGACTAAATGATTCAATTGTTCAGCACATTTCAATTCACCACGATTAATATATGAATGCCTTCACCGAAGTCGTCATCATCTTCAGTGGTAGTAGATCATCTAGATGTTCAGAACCATACTAAATCACTGCGGACTTTCAGAAAGACCCCTTTGTACATTGAGAAACTTCTCTCATGGTTCTTTCTCAATTTATTTTCAGAGGTCACGCAAAGTCAAAGAAAGGAGGGGCAAACTTCAGATTTTCGAAGGAAATTAAGACAAATGCTAAGGATTGGTGTTTTTTAGTGGATGTTTTAAGAAAAAATGTAGAAAATTGGAAAACAAATCGATTGTTTCAGAAATGTACAATCGATACTGACTATTTAGAATTTGCCGACATTGTGGGGGGGGGGAGATGCCCCCCAGTAGCTTCGCCCCTGTCTTCAACATTAATAAAACACTTATTATGAAGCTAACACCAATTATATGAATTTTGTTAAATTACATTTTATACATTTTTACCATCTTCTTTTATTTCAGTTACTTTTTAAATTTTTTTTTTATAACATAAGTACAATATGTCGCAGCCTACTTAACATCTTAAGCACACGTTTGAAGCCCAGGAGGGAAAAAAATATGAGCATGGCCAATTTAGACAAACGAAAATTAAATGATGCAATTCCATAAAAGAGAATTCTCATAGAGAATTCTCATTCTGAAAAGTTTTACAACAAAGATAAACAATAATGATCAAAATTGGTCTCTAATAGATCAAAAAGGTATACTACTAGCGGCCAAAATTAAAGAAACCCTTTAGGAAATATGCTTTTTTGATATTTGATAGCTCATAATATATTTTTTTGGTAATACTATACATCACTAGAGAGATAACTGAATCAAGACTATCATGCAATACAATTGGTTCAATTATTAAAATTTTATCAAAAGTTAGTGTCAAATAAGAAAAAAAGCTGTAAAACTTATTTAGGTTCATGTGAAGTATTTTTCTTTCACTTGAACATAGTTAATATGTATAGATGTTTGGTATGATAGACTTTCATTTTTCCTTTCAATTATTGAGCAAGTACAGAATTAAAAAATTTTAAAAACATCATAAAGATTTTATTGGTTATCCAAAAAGTGATGTCTAATATTGCAAGTGCAGAATGCTACAGTTATAAAGAAATCTGAATACAAATTAGAAGAAAATTAACCAATCACACAAAATAAGGCTGGTAAAGCCAGTTAAAGGTACACAAGAGCAAATGATGACAGAAGAGTAAGAGACCTGTGTTTAAGAGGACAGAAAAAAATAATCTCAATGTATACAAACTGAAATGGTGCACTGCAATGTCAAGTAGAAACAAGGTAGTTCAGACTGCAGTATTTTGATTAAAATGTTAAATTTAAATGAAAAACACTTTTATCCATATACAATGGGGCCATGTTATTTGAGTGATGACAAAAATTTGTATGTTGAATAGTGATGGAATAAAAGATGCAAGCAGAGGAAGCAAAACAGATTTGCATCCTGATTGTTACACCTTCAATGAAACACCCAGTTAGTGTTAGGATCTTATAAGTTAAAAAAAAAGACAATTTGGGTGAGTTATAGAAATATAAATGTAAAAAAAATAAGTGAATGAGATACATGAACCCAAAGTGAAGCTTTACATATGTGATCATTTCCAAGATAATGAAGTCAAAACAATATTTCCATTTCAACAAAATTCAGCTCCATGTTATGCTGTTGATGTATGGAAAAAGTAGTTTCATTGTATTCAATCCCACAACTGGGATGGTCTTTGAATAGTTCAGATCATGGTACTTTTCCACAGATTTCGGGAATGTACTGACGACAACCAAGAACCTTCCACTAGCAGAGAAAAGGAATTTACTGCACGAGATGAGCGATTCTGAGGAGGATTTCCAGCCGACAAAGAAATTTAAGAAATGATAATCTAAAAGTATCCTTTAGTGATATAAATTATTTATTTATAAAGATGCTACTAAAGATGCAGGTAGTACTGGTTCTGCAAAGTTTTTTAGAGATGGTTGTAGATCACATGCTCTAAAAAATGCTGAAGCCACTAATTACTTTACTATATATATATATATATGGGTTAAATTGAATTATGTAAGTTATTATTTTCATGCATTTCTTGTTAATTATGATATATCGCATGACTCAGGTAGAACTGGCACTATGCTTAGTTCACCTTGTGTAAATAGTATTTTAAGTAATGTTCCATTTTACTTAACTTGGGATTTAGGTGCCATCTATCAAGCAAAAGTATCTACAGAACATAATGAAGATGACAGACATGCTCACATCACTAAAATTAGATTGAATAAACTTGCTGTTTTTAAATATAAATTTCTTGCTGCATTTAGACAATATTTTGAAACATCTTCTGTAAAAAACCAATCTTGGGATACAGATGAAAGATTATGAAAGATTGTTAAAAATTTTTGATATTAGTTCATTAAATTATAGAATTACTGGATGGTTTAATGGGATTATTAGAAATGTTTTAATTCTATTGGTATTACTGATAAAGAGGGAAAATATCCCTTTCAAATTATTCTTGTATGCAAAGCATACATTTAAAGGAATAACATCTAATTAAATTATCATTGCTAAGCAGTTATGCAATTTAATTGAATTTGCATGTTATCACAAACACAGCTGCTGTGGTAGTGCTTCTATCGTGGCTCGATTGAAATTGTAGGAATACAAATACAGAATGTTTGTCAGAAAATGTTTTGCAACTAAGACTAATTAATATAAACAACAACTGAATCTTGGTTTCATATTAAAACCATCACAGAACTAAAAAAGCTTGGTCCCTTTATCATAAAGTGTAGGCTGCTAAACAACACTAAAGTTTATTCAACTAAGATTTAATTGGCTGAGTAAAATTTTTTGTAATGCTAATTTTCTCCATGTTTCAGTTTTATACATTTGACAGCTGATATTAAAATAGATATAATCTTCTGATGATTATTACATCATATTTCGGATTAAATTATCTTTTCATGGATAGGTAAATTTATGGATTTACTTCAAAATTAAGAATCATTATTAACTATGAAACTTTAGAAATAAAGAGCTTTTCCCAAAAGGTTTCCATAATTTTGGCCAATACTCTACAGACTGAAGTAATGTAAAAGATATTTTAATACACAAGATATTTAGATTTTTTCCCTAACTTCACACACATTCATAATGAGTGTGTGCCAAGTTTTAGAAGAATTTGAAAAAAAAATTACCATTTTCACTAAATGCTTTTCTAGTTGGCTAACAGTAGTTAGAGGCTCCATCTTTAGTCCTCTGCCAGTCCTATCTATAAGAGTAGTTTCTCCAGGAGCCCTTTCTAAGCGAAACCTTAATCTTCTTGTTAAAATCTGAAAGAGAATGATTGTATCAAGCTTCAGATATATGCCTTGTATGTAGAAAATAACTCTAGTCCCTCACATTTTACTCAACCCAAATCAGCTTAGAAATTAAACATTTTTCACAGCTTTAATTCTATTATCCTTTACAAATACAAGCACATAACATGCAGTTTTCCTACTTATTTAGTTTCAACAACATTATGTAAAAAAGAAAGATAAGCAAGAAAATAAAATAACAGAATTTTGCTCTGATGCATCTAAAATTAATTTAAAAAATACCATTGTTACAACATTATGAGATTTAGTTTTGAGAATAATTAAATCATTTTACAATAATATATCTGCCAAAATTAAATGGAGACAGTTTTGTATGATTTTTGTGAATAAAAGCTTTTAATGATAGTAGTTTTTTTAAGCATATCCAACCATATACACTGGCAGACATAAAAGCTGCATCACCGGTGAAAAAATGTGCAAAAAATGTCTTATGTTTTTGCTTTGTGTAAAGATTATGTTGTTAAATTAAAATAAACCTGTAGCATTAATTTGCCATAAAAATTAGTTTTCTGAAACACATAATTAAGCTGAATAAGTTCTGAAATGGAAAAATGACCCATTTTATCAAAACATGGAACAAAGTAATTAACCACAAATGCAGTAGATAATAAATTTTACATAACTGCACTCATGTTACATGCATCTTGATGTGGTTATGCACAAAAGGATCACTTTAATACTTTTTAAATCCTCTGTGAGCGGCAATGACAGTCATGTCGCTCGGTGGCATGGAACAAATGAACTTCTGTATGTAATTGTACACAATTTCATGAAACCAAAACCTAATGTTTTCCTTTAATTTAATCTTAATAGCTTGCTTCTTTTCAAAAGTTTTAGCACTCATTACAAGCCAAAAATTTTGAATGGGATTAATAACAGGATCATTCTCAGGCCAGTCCATAGCTTTAATACCAGATTTTTTCAGACGGACTTGCACCTAAAATGGGTATATACAGTAGCGCTCAAAAGTATTTTGACAACCTTATATTCTCTCTTATTTTATTTAATATAAAAATGTAAAAGAAAATATATTTCCTATAATTGAGAATACTATGATTGCACTTATTCAAATGTATCAAGTTTCAACTTGTTTGTTTACATTCGGCGTCACCGAGGAAATATTACTCCTCCTTAGCTCAAAAGTATTTTGACAATTAATTAGCATTTAATTGTTGAGGGTGTCAGTGGTGCTATAGCTTCGATCAGTGTTTATATTGACTTATTGGGATTAATTTTAAGGATCAGGAATGCCAAAATGTAAAAAATATTGAAGTTATTCAAGAAAAGCCGCTGTAAATGCACTTAAGAAAGGTAGACTGCAAGCTGAATTAGCTCGTTCTTTTAACGTGTCTTGGCAACTTATTACATGAAATAAAGTTTTTAATAAACAGAAATACATCGAAAATAAGCCTCAAAGTGGCCATCCGAAAAAACAACTTGCAATGTTGACTGTATTATAAAAATGATATCTACAAGTGACTGTCGTAAGTCCGCTGTAATAATAAAAAATGAATTGAAAGAAAATTATGGCATAGACATACACGTTTCATCTGTCAAAGGACGCCTAAACCTCTATGGTTTACATGGCAAAAGACCAGTAAAAACACGTTTCTAATCAACTAAGAATAGGAAGGCTAGAGTTGCATTTGTAAAACGGCATAACCCTTTCAGGGGCAAAGCAATGCTATTGCTGAAGTGTTGAAATTAATGACTGACACCAGAATTTTGGTTAAAAAAAATTCTGTTAATTATGTGTGTGAAATATAGCTTTTTCTTATTTAAAAATAAATTTGTTTTCAAATTCCGGTGTCAATCATTAATTTCAACACTTTCGCAATGGAATTGCTTTGCCCCTGAAAGGGTTATGCCGTTTTACAAATGCAACTCTAGTCTTCCTATTCTTAGTAGATAACAGACATGTTTTTGCTGGTCTTCTACCATGTAAACCATAGAGGTTTAGGCGTCGTTTGATTGATGAAACGTGTATGTCTATGCTGTAATTTTCTTTCAATTCATTTTTTATTATTACAGCAGACTTACGACAATCACTTGTAGATATGAATTTTATAATATAGTCAATATTTCAAGTTGTTTTTTTCGGATGGCCACTTTGAGGCTTATTTTCGATATATTTCTGTTTATTAAAAACTTTATTCCATGTAATAACAAGTTGCCGAGACACGTTAAAAGAACGAGCTAGTTCTGCTTGCAGTCCACCTTTCTTAAGGGCATTTTACAGCGGTTTTTCTAGAATCACTTCAATATTTTTTTACTTTTCGGCATTCCTGATCCTTAAAAAAAAAAAAAAAAAAAATCACAATAAGTCAATAAAAACACTAATCGAAGCTATAGCGCCACTGACACCTTCAACAATTAAATGCAAACTAATTGTCAAAATATTTTTGAGCTAAGGCAGAGTCATTTCTTCGGTGGCGCCGAATGTAAACAAACAAGTTGAAACTTGATACATTTAAATAACTGCAGTCACAGTGTTCTCAATTATAGGGAATATATTTTCTTTTGCATTTTTATATTAATTAAAATAAGAGAGAATATAAGGTTGTCAAAATACTTTTGAGCACTACTATAGATGGAAAATTATTTTATTAATATATGTTATGGAGATAAAAACTTGCAAATGACACAACAAAATCATTTACGAATAAATTACATTCTATTTACCAATTTCATCATATGACAGGGTACTAAGTCTTGTTAAAAAAAATATTTTTCTGCACTTTCAAATAATAGGCTTTAAACGCTCCAAAATGTCAGTGAAAACTGATGTTCAGTAACAATTTTAGTCATCTCATCCCTTTGCTGGATATGCTTTTCCAGACCAATTGGACCAATAGGAATTTCACAGTCGGGGAAATGCAGTCTTGATGATCTGTTTCACTTTTTTGTCTCCTAACATACCACTTGCCATCTGATCCATGGAGGTTGAGTTTAGATTCTTCCAAAACAATTACTGAATCCTACTGAGCACTTTTCTATGCAACATGTTTTTGCACCCAATTGAGTCACTTCTGCATATTATTTTTGTAAATAAAAGTTTTTTTGGAGCACGATAAGCATGCAGACCACATTATGTAAGCCGTCATCAGATAGTTCATGCACTTGTATTAACACAACAAACATTTTAAAATTCAACTTTTAAATTAAGAAAACTTTGCATGACAATTACGGAGACACATCTGGTTCAGATAAAGATTTTTCAGGTGTTGAAGTTACCCTACTTTGGCTCGATTAGGCACCAGCTTCGAGCCCTAATTTATTCACTCTAGCAAATGCAAACTGATGGCATACTATTATTTTGATGATCACACTTCTCAAAAACCTTTCTCAACTTAAAGCAACTGTCATACTTTTTTTCTGGGGTGTCAAATCGAACCATGCTTTCACAGCTTAAAAAAATCACGAAAATGGCCCATCTCTCATTTTGGCACACTATTTATGAAAACTGATGGATTCACTGCTTCGTAATAGTTGTACGATGCAATAGTGACATATAATGATGCTATACGTTGCCTTGAAGCACCAAATTAACTTTAGACAAACAAAATGGTGTTAAAATTGCAAAAAGTGTATTTTTCTAGGTGTTGCAGTTTTTCTTGTCTACCACTAATACATACATATATATATATTTCATCACTACTTTAAAATGCAAAAACACCATAACTCTGAAAAGAAGGAAGACTGACTCTGAAAATACTTATAATTTTGACATTTTTAATCATCACTGTTTGCCATTTATTTTTTTAACACCTAAATTTCATAAAGATCCGATTAAATTTAGGTTTATTTGCAGTACTTCTAAATGTGTTAATAGAAATTTTAATATTGGTGTACGGAATTTATTTAAAAAGATATATGGTTTTTTAAAATGTAAATTTAAAAAGCACAGCCATTTTTGGTCGATTGATAATAGTATTGAAATTTTGGACAAACTGCCTTTGACTCCTCTGAAAATGCAGGTATTCGACTTTGAAAATCTGTTCACCAATATACCTATTGATTGTCTTTATAATGTTTTAATGAATATTTTTGATTTATTTTATTTAAATGATGAATTAAATATTAATAGAGATTTATTTTTTAAGTTTATGTCATTTCTGTTTTTATAATAATTATGTAACTTTCAACAATAATACCTTTAATCAGATTTGTGGAATTGGAATGGGGACAAATTATTCTAGTACAACAGCTAATTTATTTTTGTTTTATTATGAATTTAAGTATAAAATGAAATATAATAATTTAAAAGTCTTTAGGTATATTGGTGATATTTTGATTTTTAATTTTGTTTTTACTAATGAATATGGAAATATATATCCAAATTGTTTAAAGTTGAATAGGGCAAACTGTGATGATTATAATGAAGAATTTTTGGATATTTCCTTTAAAATTATTGATAATAAATTAACTTTGGATTTGTATGATAAAAGAAATAGTTTTCAATTTTTTACAAGTATGCCACATTGGTTTTCTAATTTACATAAATATTATAATTAATTAATTCATTTTAATAAAATTTGTGGCAGAGATAGTAATTTTTATAAACAGATTTTTAAGTTTTCGGCTAATCCTTTTTACAATAATAATTATCCTATAAAGTTTTTGAAGTATTATTTAAAGATAGTTTTAAAAAGTTGGTGGCAACATTGTGGATTGGCGGCATGAGCAACTTATGGCAGCATCCTTCCAGAACATTCCATATGAAACGTGATTTCTAAAGTTTTGTTTAAAGAACGGGTTTACGAAGATGTTTTGAATCAATGGAAGTATGCAGATATGGACTTCTAGATTTTGACAATGGACTTGGAGAAAAAATCAATAGTTTGTTATTGACAGGTGAAGAACATTATACAGGTACTGTTTTCATGTTTTTGAAAAAAATTTCTTGTAGGTTTGGGAGGGTGCACGTTCTTCTGCATTCATACATGTTAAGTTAATTTCATTTGTTTATACTTAACTTGCAATTTTAAAGTAATTTTCTAAAACACCATTTTATTAAAAATTTTGTTTTAGTATTTTAAATTATGCATTGTTTACATTATTTTTTTTGTTTAAATTTGGTTTATTTTAGCCTTTTTGAATTTAGTTTCTAAAATGACAAGTTTTTTTCTGTATTGAGTGCAGGATGGACATGTGTTCAGAAACCTGCAAGCTTTTAACAGTGGGGGTGGAGTTAGGTCTGTCTGTCCTCCTGCTGATGAAGAACAGACTGTTTTTTTTACCTGTATTTTTCAAAGTTTTTGAGTTTTTTATAGTTAAATATAAAATTTCATTCATGTTGATTATTATAAATTAAATTTTCTAAACTATTTTTCTGGCTGCTTTTACAACTTCTATTACATGTGAAATTGTCAAAACTTTTCATCTTTTGCATAAAAATGTGTACTGTGTGAAAAGAACATAATGATGGATTTCTTTTATCCAGTTCTTTATTATGTTTTTTAGTCTTCACATAACACGAGTCCCATCTATAGACAAACCAACTTTGAGACACATTAAATTATTCTGTAAAAATATTAATTTATAAAACAATAATGTGTCATATAGTGATACAAAAATGAAGAGTGCCAAAATTATCAAGATAGTGAAGGATGGAAAAACTAAAGTTTAAGTAATTTCAGAAAAAAATAAATTAAATCAATTAAATACCTGGAGTCCATTTCCACTTCCATTTGTGTCATAAAGGTATACTGGTAATTTCTCAATTGATTCTAAAACAGCAACAAGTTTCCTCACCAATGCAATAGATGGCAAAATAAGGCTTTAAAAGAAAGATAAACAGCTTAAAATTCAATTTTTAAAATTAAACTTACCTAAAAGTGATTAGGATAGCAACAGAAAATTAAAACAAAGGTAAAGCAATGATAAGTAAGCATAAACAAGCATAACAGTAAATAATTCATATTCCAACAAAGAGTACAATGTAACTATTTAATAAGATAAAATTCAAGTAATCATTAAATGAAAATTCGCCATAAGATTTTTTGTCATTATCTGCATATTTAATAGTTATTTTCTTATTTCAAATGTAGCAATTAGAAAGTTTAACTCACCTAGCTCTTGAAGCCTGCCCCGTGAAGGACTTCTTGAAAATTGCAACGCGATCTTTTTGCAATTTATTTGAATGGCATAAAACATTACTCCCATCCTCAAATTTCTAAAGGAAAAGA
Organism: Maratus speciosus; assembly: GCA_963932465.1. Classification (NCBI taxonomy): domain Eukaryota; kingdom Metazoa; phylum Arthropoda; class Arachnida; order Araneae; family Salticidae; genus Maratus; species Maratus speciosus. The sequence goes on from OZ010787.1 coordinate 663,741,955, forward strand.
AAACAGAAAATAAAAATTCACAGTTAAAAAAGAAGATTGGTGGCTATTTATGAACTAATTATAACACAAATTTAAAAATATGGTCAAAGATATTTTAGGACCACATTCATAATATATTAGGACAACTCAACAACAATTTTGTGAAACTGGTAAAAGGATAAGACTAGAGTTGCATTTGCAGTTTGAGATGTTTAAATAATAACTGACTTTATAAAAGAAAAACAACAAAAAAGATAGTTGCTTTTGTTTCAGTTTACATATTTACCAAGAATTATAAATTTACTTTAACTTCTTGAAAAAATTAAATGCAATAACAAAAGACTAGGGTTGATAAGACTATAAAAATGGCACTTATGGCAATCATGTAAATTTCAAACTACATTTCGAACAATCCATACTTACTATACTGGCTGTAAAAAAATTGGTTTCTCAAGGACAAATGCCCTTTTTTCATTATTCCTTCACTGTCATGGCACTAGAGGATGCCAGCCCATCATCCCCACTGCACTTCCACAAAAACAAATTTACCCATGCAAGAGTATAAAAGTAAGTAAAGCATGGGTGTAACTATATCAATTCCTAGTAGAACAGTTTTCAATTATATGTCTTTAAAAAATTGCCAGCCAAAAATGTTGATTATTTAGAAAAATGTTTGAAAAGAAATATACAAAGATCTAAGCTTGATTTTCGCCTACAGAATACACTGAAACATATGCTGGGATGACTTTATAAATTTAGGAAGTGTAAAAGCAAAACTCTCGTTCATATAGTATACGAAATACATTTCACTGAAAAAAATGTAAACTTAATGATTTATTTACAGTTTATGGCACATTTCAGTCAAATTTTTCTGTAGAAAATATTTTACATTTCTAACTGTAGATGCAACTTTGTTTTGCCATGGAAAAAATGTGTATACTACAACATGAAGAGGCTTCAATGACTGATTATTTACTACTCCTCATGTGAAAATAAAAGAATGGCATTGTACTTATTTAGTTAGTATTTTAATGATCTAAAAGAAAATGCAAAAGATTTAAAAATTGTGCTGATATACTTCCATTATCTAAAAACGTTGATAAGGACAAGAAAGAATATTTATTTTTTTTTTTTGAAATGGCAACACATATACAAATCATAAATTAAACAGACTGTGACTTCTGAATGTGGAAAAGATCAAAACATGTTGCAAAGTCATAAATGCAAGATCTGGAGATGCCAATAAAAAAAAAAAAGAAAAAACACTTTTATTAACCTTAAAAGAAGGAAATGAAGGTGATTTTGATAATATAAAAATAGTGGAATAAAATGTTTTTATTTGCCTGTTATTTATGATCACATAATTTCAAAGAATCAACTAGTCTAGAAGCTAAACAGTTACTTTTATTAAGGACTGCATTCTTAGATCTACAGGAATGCTAGCTGAAAAATGTGGACATTTTTAAACATGTTTTTAACAGGGTTGGCAAAGTTTTGGACACAAAGGTAAAAAACACGGTAAAATCCATGGTTTAAACCATACTGTCCAAAACTATATTTTGTAGTAAAATTGTATTTATCAGAACAATGCTAAAAGTTTAAAAAATTGGCAAAAAGATTACAGTACAAAAATACCAATTTAGTATTAACAACCCAATTACCCTATGTTATACTACCTAAGAATTTAGTAGTAACAACCTAATTGCCCTACGTAACAAAGTAATTACATTAAAAGATATTAAATTTAATTATGTATCATAATTTTAATGTTATTCATTTAAATAATAGTAGTTAATAGAAGTAATAACAATTTTTATGAAGAATACATTAAGATTCTGTTACTGAAAGTCCCGAGAGTTGTTACTGGAAATAACTGATAAATGAAGTTCAGGTTCAGCATATTGATTAAACCAGCTTACTGCTGGCAACTATGTATATGTGCATATTAAGAAATAGTATAAATAAAAATAATTGATTTTGTTTGATTATGAGATATTTAGATATTGACTATTATTATAACACTATATTATATGACTATTATTATAGCAACACTATTTAACTCTTAAGAAATAGAATGTTCACTAGAATTAGATTAAATCCATAATAAAAATACATATTTAAAAAAATAACTTCTAGATTTTAAATTAAATATTTGTGTTTTCTTTCATTATCCTATAATCTAGAAAAGATAATTTACAATGAAACATTATTTAAAAGAAATTTCTTTGTAACATTTTCTTGCACAAAAATTGAAACAAAAGCAAATCTCCCCTCCCTATACTACATGTGTGGTATTATAAAGAATTTCTTATTATTATAATCCAATTTTAACAGAAACAGAACTTTTTATGTTACACAGATATTAGAAAAATTTGAACTTTTTTTCATTTACCAAAGAATTAAATGGAATGTTAGTAAAATATATTGTGAGATATTTATATTTATTCATAAGTTTAATAAGTGTGCAGTGGTTACATGTGGAATGTTGCTTTTTTTAAGGTTTTGGACACTTTAGTACAGTTTTGGACGCTTTAGTACAGTTTTGGAGAATAAAACCCACATGTCCTGTCCAAAACTAGTTTTGGGCATCCAAAACCCCAACCCTGGTTTTTAATAATCCCTTTCACAAGTCCCAGCGTGGCTTTGGCTACTGAATAAAATCTGTTTAACATCTGCAGTGAAGCTAAATATTATATAGGGTGTATCATAATTCCCTCCAAGTTTTGGATAAGTTATTTTTTAAAAACATCACAAATACAGCAGAAAGTTTCATACAAGTGTATAAAGAATCATTTTCACTTACTAGCATGACAGTTTATTTTCATACTTCAAAATATAAGTGCATCATATTACTGACTTTATTGGAATCAACTAAAAAAAATTTGAAAATCTATACAGTTCTTATAACATTGGATACATGAGAACTTAGTTGGAAGTACCATTTGGAAGTTATTGTGTTCACGCATACACAATTTACTCTAATACTTTCCTTGCATTATACATTCAGAAAGCAATTCTAATAAAAAAATTTAAAAGAAAACTTTGGAAGGAATCACTTTCATAATCTTACTGATCCTAGTCCTTTGAAAGAAAAAATACATTACATTTCTACTATAAGGCCGAAAGGATTTTTTTACTTGCTTCACATCAAGTATATGTACAATCCCATCACAATTTCCAAATACATTATAGCCAAGCTTCCACTTTCTTACATAAAAAAAAAAAAAAACTAATTTGAACCAGAAAATGCATTTCATTAAATGTGCCTTGCTTCTATGTGGTAGTCATTTAAAATCTACTTTATTTTATTTATCTAATAAAATTTCTGAGTCCCCCCCCCCCCCTTAAAAAAAGCAGGAGGTTGACATGTATGCAAATAGTAATTTATTCCCCTTATTTAATGACAGAATATCTGTCATTAAATAAGGCAAATATTACAATTTGGAAATAGTGGTGCTCAAAATTTAACAAATGTATATGGGATGCCCATTGTGAAAGGGTTAATTACTCTTATAATCATTACTTGCTCTGTGCTCTTAAGTAACTTTTCCCCCCTCTAAAACTTTAAGATAATTAATTATCCTCAAATCCTTCCTAGATTTTATTTTTTCCTCTTTTCATACTCTGGTTCAGTATCAGAATCTGAAAAGGAGGTTGGATTTTACACATACACTGTAATTTCTTCCTCTGTTATTTCAGATGTAAATAGCGCAGCAACAATTAAAAAATATATATCAAATTAACAAAATAAATTATACTTCAAAATAAAAAAAATATATAAATAAACATAAAAAAAATCCATTTATTCCTCTAAAAATGCACAACTATACAATTAGCATAATGTAAAAAAACCTTGAATTTGGTTATCACAATTTGAGTATCTCATAACTCACATATATGAATAAGTAAAATAGGAGGAATAAAAAGTAAAACTTACATTTTTTCCTAAAAGCTTAAGAAGGGCTTGAACAACTCCACTACTATACAGTTCATAAGCAGAAACAGCTCTTTCATCATGTAGAAGCAATGCTAAATCACTTAAAGCAGCCATTAAAATTATTTTCCAATCATTGGCCTAAAATACAACAAAAATAATTAAATATTAGAATGATCAAATGTAAGAATAAACTTTAAAATATCACCAAATAGAGCTATTTCCATGAAAATCTTTAATTAAAGAGAATTTTTATGTTAGTTAAAGTATCAAAATGAATTTTGAAAATATTTAAAACAAATGCTGTCATAACATTTTCTTGCACAAATATGAATACATTAAATGGATATATACAAATTTTGAAACATAGTATACTCATATGCACAGCTAATAATGTTTATTCGTAACTTTAGCTGTTTTATAAAGGTCTGTTTTTATTTAAAATAATTCTATTTGAGAATGGTTTCACTTTAGACGAGGAAAATTTTGAGAAAAGTTCATTTTTAAGAAGAAAAATCTCAAAGAGTACATTAACAGACCCAAATTCTTCATTAAAAGATGTAGCCAATCTGATTTTCCTATAATAAGTAATTATTTTTAGTTGCTTTAAATCATTAAAAAGAAAAATGTTTTTCATTTATCAAAGAAATTTTTAATCTCAAATTACACTTGAAAATTTAATTTCACTAAAAACAAACATATCAAATTCTATATATTATATTGTTTTTAGGATTAAATGTGAATGCACACATACGTATATGCATACGTATATGCATACAATGTATATGCATTAAATGCATTAACTTAAATCTGTACATATCTTACATTTAAAAAAAAAAACAGTAAATCAACTTATGGCCAAATTATCATACTTTGCATATTATGAACATATTTATCGTACATATTAGGAGCTGTACAAATATAACATTATCACTTTTGGGAGAAGGGGGGAGGGTGGTCTGGCACTTGATATCATAAGATATCTCTAGGGAGAGAGAGGAAGGTTGTCTTTTGATATCGTTATCGTGTTTGATCCAACAAAAATTCTTTTTTTTTTTGGTTAACTTTTTCTTTACATCAAAATAGTCTTAATATTTTTCTTAGTCTGTTATTTATTTTTATGAAAATATAAAGTTATTATTAAAACCATAAAATAATTATAAAATCATTTTATTCCATAATATGGAATATCCCAAAGTTCGGCCTTCCTATTTTTCTGTCATATGTGCATATAATGCACTGTTATCAAAACAAGATTTGAAATGATACTTTAATATTTACTAGTACAAAAATGGGGAAGAATGTTGGCCATCTGTTTTGTTGGTAAAAGGTCCTGCTTACCCCTTCCCTGTACAAGGGCCAAGTGCAAGAAAACAATATTATTGTTGAATGCATTATCTAACACAAAAGCTATTAAATACTTTTAAATAGTAACTATTTCCTTAAAGTGTTATTTGATATAAAGTTATTTCATGTAAATGTGGTACTTTATTGACTTCTCTTCATTTAAATCAATAAAATATGCAAATAAAAAATGTATATCATTGCAAATGTATAAAAAGAAAGAAAAAAATAGAATTTTTAGAAACTGATAACAATATCATTAGGGGGAAGAAGAGGTCAAAGAATGATAACATGATATTATAAGGGGACAAGAAAGTTTGAAATTGCCAAAAAGTTGATAACATTATATATGTACAGCCCCTTACGAATGTATTTAATTATATGTGGTATTGGAATGTATTAGATCAAAGAATAATAACGTATGACATCATAAGGCGGGAACGACGTCTGAAATTGCCAAAAAATTTATAATGTTATATATGTATAGCCCCTTATGAATTTATTTAATGCATATTTATATTTTAAAAAATGATTTTATAATTGATTTTCAGAATTAAAATGTTGTATCTCACTAAAAAATAAATATTTCAATTTAATAATTTTTGGGAATGATATAAATTAAATTTGCTAATAGCATCCTCAAACTTTGGCCTATAACAAAGTTTGTTGGCATTTGAAAAAAGAAAGCTGGTACAATTTTTAATATGTAGACAGTCACCAATTTCTAATTTTTCTACAATATTTAACACTTTCAAGGGCAAGCAATTGTATTTCCGTAATGTTGAATTCATGCTAGAATTTTTGAAAAATTTTATTTAAAATAAAGAAATGTAATTTTTACAGCTCCCCCCCCCCCCCCCCCCACCCAAAAGATATAAAAATAAAATTATTAAAAAATCCTGGTATAGATCATCATTAAAATTAAGTAGGATATAATATATCCCACAGACCTTCAAGGGGCTAACAATAGATGTTACCAAACAATTATTTAAACATAACAGTAAGAAAAATTTAATAACATGGTTTCATATGAGGGTTTATCTTAAGTTTCGTATCAGAAACCATTTGGCCTTTTTTTTTTTTTTTTTTTTTTTTTTTTTTAAAGGCTTGAAAAGTTCAGTTCAGTACATATAGCAGTATTTACTAATGTTTTTTTTTTCCATTATAGAATGATATATTAAACAATATTTACATACTTACAGCAAGCACATTAGAATTGGGATTCGATAGTTGTTTTTGACATGCTCTATCAATCTGTCCAACAATATTGCAAAGTTTTGAAACCATACCTCTTGGATGTGCTTGGGCAGATTTGAAATAAACATCATATAGCTCTCTGGCCATTGTTTTGACCTAGAAAGAATGTTAAAAAATAATTAAAATTAAAAAGACAACACATAAAAACTGAAGCATGGTATACTCAGATTAAATCACTTTAAAATGTGCTTTTTTCCTAGACAAATAATGCAGGAAAAATTCCAATTATTAACAAAATAAAAAAATTGCCAAAATAATGTTTATGTTGTTAAACATGTAGTTTGACATCTCATTGATGTTAAATATTAAGAGATTAATAAGAATGGTTCAGATGTGTGATTTACCAAAAAGTTAACATATTCTTGAGTAAGGCTGGATAATTTATCAATATATTGTCAAATATTGATATTTTTTAATTATCATAATAACAATATCCATGACTCAGATGATGTATCCCAATACCGATATCTAAGCTCTGACTCAACCGATATAACCCTAGAACATTTTTCTTTTCTGTATTGCAACTTCAAACCCGGTCACAAAGTGTGTAATATTCAGTACCAATATTGCAATATCTTCTCCAATCCTTTCTTTGGCTAATGCATTTATTCACTGTCCTGCTTCATTCAAACCAGAATATCCCCCTGCAGTGATTATCTTCCTTTTATTCATATCCCAATATATCTCAGTACATTATCTACATTTCTTGTTATTAACCATAAATTTCATTGTCCATTCGCCACTGAATAATGCTGTTATCGTCTGTGTTTAATTCCACCACTGCTAATCGTCTAGACATATTGCAATATGTCAAGGCTTTGATATATCATGATATAACATATGTGCTAGTTATTGTGGAGTCGAGATCTTAGCAGCTGGGAAGCTCAGCTCAGGAGCAACCAATCAGAGTACCCTAATGGTAAAGTTTCATTATTTGCTTTCCATCACATTGGCAAAGCTGCGCCGTTGGTTCATTGGTTGCTGTTGAGCTGAGTTTCCCAGCTATTACCATCTAGAAATTGCCTATGCTGTGCCCAATGATCATTTGTATGACTTTTATTTTTTCTATCGTATTATCCATAGAGTGGATGTTTATCGAGTGTTTTAATGCACCCTGTCTCAATATTTTAGCTCAAAATGAATATTTTTTAAAAAAATAATAATTATTATTATTATTATAAAACTATTTCCAAATGTGATATGAATACTTATATATCAAAATATGTTCTATGTTGTATTCATGTAGTAAACAGTGAGAAAGGTATAAATACAGTTTCTTTTTTTTTTTTTTTTTTTTTTTCATTTTTGAATTACGAATGCTGATACCTTAGAGATATACTGAGAAACAACATTTCTGCTGCATCTGTTACATTGAAATCTATTTAATTACAAGTATATTAGCATGACATGTGCCATTAAATCAATTTCACTTTTTGCTTCTCCTTTTCACTTATTTTAATCATATTAAAATCTGCACTGTCTTAAATTTAAGAACAATTTATTTTAATTTCTTTTTATAATATTCTCAGTTACATATGGGGAAATTAAATAGTTAAAATGTTACTAATGAATAACGCATAATATAGGATGAATAGGTAACATACATTTTTTAAAGGAAAACACTATGGTATAAATAAAAATAGGTATCGAACATTGGTTCTTTTTTTAAAAAATATTTCTATTTTGTATAAATATATATATATTTAAAGGATACTGTGTGAGCAAATAGGTACAAAATAATGAATTCTCTGCTTTCCATAACTGTTTGTTTGCTGCTACCTAACAATTGTCTTTTAAAATAAGACTTTTTCCATTCCTACATATTTTAAGGTGTTAATGCGATATATCACCAATATCAATATTAACTCATTGATATATTGAAATATTAAATTTCTGATATCGCCCAGCTCTATTCTTGAGTACTAATTTTCATTTTTTTAAAAAGTAAGCCCTACTTATGGGCATCACTGAAACATGTTTTATTTAACAAGGAGTCTCTATATCTATGTATAGATAACACATCAATCATATTAAAACAATTCACTCAAACTAAAATGAGATTTAGAGTCTGATGTTTATTTGGGAGTCTTATATGATCGAAAAAAATCACCACTTTCTTTGCACTACAGTGTTACAATAACAGAACTGTAAATATAATTCCTGCATAATAGCATTCATCATGTTTTGGATATTAATTTCTTTTTTTTACATAGCTTTTAAATGCAGGATTGAAATTAAAGCTCAATACAAAGTTATTGCAATCTAAATAATGACTAGCATGTGAACTTGTAGAAATGAACATTATCAACGAAAATTACAAAAAGTAACCAATCTAGGTATATAGCATATAAAATAAATATGCAAGAAAAGATGAGTTACATTAAAACCATTATTTTATTTATTTGCAACTATTTTCTTTATTTAAGGGTGCTGATCACTTACAATCTCATTTTCCGTTCTCCATGTAAACCTATGGGAATATTTTCTCTCACTTTTCTAAGGATATCTCATGAAAAAATTGTGATTTTTGAATTCTGTTTTCTGTATGCAATTCTTAAAACTTGTCACTTTTCATCCTAGTTTTCATTTTATATTAAAAATAATTTTAAATATTTGATTTTACATGAAATATTTGGAGCATGACCAAAATAATTTCTACCTCTCATTAAACTGTAAATTCTGGCACTTCTATTAGGTTGATTGGAAATTTAAAAAAACACGAAAAAATGTACAGTTTCTAATTTATCCACTGATATAAAAATATTTCATTTCAATTAATTAGGGAGGGAGCTATAATTAAAACAAAACGCATATATTTCTATTCTGATGATTTCAGTGTCTTCCAACACGATGCAATTCATCATTCTACGTGAAAGGATGCCCCGTCGCGTCTACTCAGACTCCTGACACTAGGGGGGGAGTAGGTAGGGGAAGTAGACAGAAGGTTTCAACCAACACAAGACATATTTTGCTTCCCTTAGAAAATTTTGAAGAGACACGGAATTGAGAAAGCAGCGGACTCCAAAATTTATATTGAATTAATTCCATTAATATATATATATATATGTATATATATGTTTCATAAAAATATCTTTCATAGCAAATTAATTTTTCATGTAATACACCAGTAGTTTAAACCACATGATCACAATTTTTCAGTTTTTTGTCCATTATTTTAAATGTATGTTTATTATTTTACATATTGAATTTGAATAATATTTAATTTGAGTTAGTAATTTAAACCATTGGCAAAATTGAAAGAAGTATTTCAAAATATTGATATTTTATACTGAGCATTACATATACCGTATTTTATGGAAGAAACGCCACGGCGTTTACGAGTTTGAAAGTTTTTTTTTGTCAAGTGCGGCGTTTACGATTTTTTTTTTCGCGCGCATAAAATTGGGATAAAATAAAAATTCATTAATCCCATGAATAATAATATATATATTGTTATAAGACTGTTCCCAAGCCCCCTGCTCAACAACGCGAAACCTTCTGACTTCACCGATTATGAAAACTGTGACATTTCGGATGATGATACTGAACAACTGAACCATACAGGTGGACAAAGAAAATCTACTACTCTTCCACTCAGATATTGACAACTCAGAGTTTGAGTGTTTCAAGTTGAAGCTAAAAAGGGCTAAAGTGCATGCAACGTAAAAAGCGTGCTAAGTTGCGACGGCTACTTAAAAAAATGTGGAGCGCATAAGGAGAGGGTCTGCGTCCCGCACTGTGGATGGATTTAATGCCAATTGATGTACGTCTTCTTAATTAAAAAAAAAATTACATAAAAATGTTTAAAACCTGATTTAAATATTTTAAATAAAATTTTAAAATCTTAAATTATTAAAAATGAGGCACTCTACACTGTTCAGAAAACTTTGATTTAAAGCTAGGTCAATGAGACACTGTCGACAAAAGTAGTGTTCCCACAGGTGCGGCGTTTACGATATTTTTAATCTTATTTAGACCAATTTTGAGGGGTGCGGCGTTTCTTCCATAAAATACGGTACTTGCTGAATTCAACATTTTTATGTTGATACTATGCAAAATCATTTTTGCATATTGTTCTTGATTGTGTGCAATTTTCCTGTTCATAGTATATATAAGGGAACATAAAAAAAAGTTTTATTAGCTATATGTGGACTCGAATGAGGCACTCTTTGGAATAATATTTATAGCATTGGTGAGTTTCCAAGTATATTGAATTTCAAAAACTCTTCTTGGATGAAAGGGGGTACCGAAATGAAGCTGTGCTTCCCATAGCTTCGGAGGTCGGGCCCTGCCCAAGTGCATTTAATTTTAAGAAATCGTAATTTTATAACCAAAATTTCTTTCCATGCTTTTAAATTGATTATTTTAAATCTTTATATAGTTCATTTCAATAATTTTCCAATATATTTTTAATAATTTCTATTATAGTTTTCATGGTTTACGTTGTAAGTACTTATATTCAATTTTAGATTATTTATATTAGCTATGTAGATTAGTTATTATAACAGAAAAATACATCAAATTGCATTTAACTTAAAAAAAAGAATCTTAATTCTCATTGCTCTTATTTTTAAAGTAATAATTTTAATTTGAACCTTTTATGTTTTTTCACAAAATGTTTTTTAAATCCATTTCTTTAAATATAAATCAAGGAGTTTCAAGGATCAAAACAAAAAATATTTAAAGATCTATAAACTATTGAATTATAATAGGCAATTTTAAAATACAGGGTCGCAATTTCTTAAATACAGTATTTAAGCATTCAAATGGCATGGGGTGGGGGGGGGGGTCGGCATGTGGAAGTAGATGTTTAGAAGACTACTTACAAATAGTTATTTCAAAATAATATAGTATTGTAAACTTAGTGTTCAGGAAGAAAATGAAAGGAAGGGAGGGGGGGGGGGGTAAACATTTTGGAAGAGGTAAGGAGGTTGTGGCAGAGTATCAAAATAAATAAATAAATAAAAATGAGGAGTGGACAAAGGTGTTTTTGCCTGAATTAAATTTCAACTTAATATATTACATGCATAAAAATGTATAGGTAATGTGCTAAAATAGGCTGTACAATAGAATGCAAGTACGTTTCCGTATACTGATAGTGAATTTTCAACTGTGTCATGCGTTTTTTTATTATACTAAATTTTAGCAGACTGTGTAGAATATATACAAATAACATGAACATGTACAAAAATGTACAAATGTATCATATACAGAGCTCCACAGATGAATTCAAGTACCTTTTCAACCGTGGACGGTAATTACTGATATCCGATTTTCAAATGTGCTATGTGCTTTCTAAAATGCTTTCTTGGCTATCTTATTTACATTATTAAATGGCGAAGTCTTGATAAAGCATCTTGGAAGTGTTGGAAAGTCTTTTATAATCTACGCTTGAAGCATGATTTTTCTTTCTTATTATTTGATGAATATATATATTTTTACTTTTACGTATTAAAACTATACTCTTATATTTATTTTTTAATTGAATATATATATATATATATATATAAGAGTCAATTATCAAAAGCTAAGGAACATAACACAACTCAAATTTTGCAACCTAATAGCATTTTATAATATGTATAATTTTGTAAAGAAATGAGGCTATTGCTGTTCACCATATTATTTAACAAAAATTCAGTTATTTTTCCCCTCTTATTTGTTTAGTACAAATTGTATATTTTGCATTAATATGTCGGAATGATTATAGATTTCAAATTTATATTGCAATTTTTCTCTCAACTTTTTTTTTTTTTTTTTTTTACAGCTGACGATATTTCTACTAAATTTGTGAATGACCGCTATTTCGCAGCAAAAAACATGCTCCAACTTTAAACAGCTATTATTTGGTCAGTTTTAATCGTGGAATAATGGCTCTTTTTTTTTTTTTTTTTTTTTTTTGTCTTACTTGTCAGTGTAATAAAGGAAAAATTTACTAAATATTACTTATAGGACCAGGGGCGGGGGACCGCATAAAAAATAAATTTTCATATTTAAAAAAAATCTTTTTATTGACCGAAATCGCTTTTAAAATACTTCTTTACTTCATTTAAAACATTTTTGTAATTGGAACTATATATCTATGTATAACGGTTTAGGAATCAGCCATTGAACATAATCGAGAGTGAACCCCCTGTATACGGTGCGTCACGCTATCACAGTCAACTTTTTCTTTTTTGTTTCCTTTTTGAGCATTTTAAACACACACATTTTTAAACATACACATTTTACAATCACATAATTTAAAAAAAAAAATGAATATTAATTGAGAATTTAAATATGCAGCGCAAACATATTATGTTTCTTGTTTTCACTTTCAGTTAACATTGTTGTGGATATTTTTGGTGGAAGTAAGTCGAGGGATGGGTGGGAACTCAGCATGCACATTACAAATTTTCATTCAATGATTTTTTTTGTCTCACTTGTACAATGTATTAATATGCACTCTATACTCTGGCATTTTGTTTTTGAGAATCATATATATGTTGCTGCAGCTTTGTTGCATTTATATTGAATATTGTATCCTTTAATTGAATAGATGACAATGTCAGAATTAACTGAAAATTAATTATATGTATTGCGCTTAGAAATTTTGGATATTTGTTAATAATGTCAATTTTTTTGAAAAATGATCAGAAAAAGAAAAGAAAAGAATTTGTTAAAATGTGTGGAAAATAGCTGTGAACTTTCCTAATGTATGAGAAAACTACTATGGTATATTTTGGGTAATTAATGTTTTAAAAATAATTTTTAGTGTTAAGTTTTAATCTACATATAAAAAAATATATATATGTGCTTTATTTAAATACTCTGTAAAAAAAAAGAAAGTTCGGGTAATATTTACATTCGGATGTAACTATATACATACAGAAAGTATAGTACTTTCTTTGTTTAATATAACAAAATTCTTACAAACTCAAGGCAAGGTTAAGAAAGCTTCGGGGGGAAATATAATAATAATAATTTTTTGAGGAAGCATTCCACATCTTTAATTAAAATTTACAATCACGTAATAAAAAAAAAAAAATGAATATTATTTGAAAATTTAAATATGCAGAGCAAACATATTATGTTTTTACTTTCCTTTCAGTTAATATTGTTATGGATATTTTGGGTGGGAGCAAGGTTGAGTAGGAGGGGGGGGGGGGGTACTTAGCATGCGCAATACTGATATTCATTTAATGATTTTTTCCTCATTTCTATACATATTAATATTATACTTTGATATTTTGTCTTTGTGAATCGTATATACATTGCTGCATGTATGTTGTATCTATATTTAATATTGTATCCTTTGATTGAATAGAGAATTAATGAAGATATCGTTACATGTATTGGAACTCGTAATTTTCAATATTTCTTAATAATATTAATTTTATTAAAAGATGATCAAAATTAAATGAAATAACTTTCAAATTTTGAATTTATGACCGCTAATATGAGTTATTGGAAATCTTATATTATGCTTTTGTCAAATAAAGCTGTATTAAAAAACATTACTTGAAGTATTTTTTGTGTTATTTATGTTCATTTTGCACTGTAGTTTAATTTCATTATATAAATACTTAAATACGTGCCAATATATTGAATAACTTCGATAATCGGAGATATTTTGATAAAATTCGCTTACAACCTTTTATTTATTTATTTTTTGGGCGCTTTTATGTGGAGAGGGGGGGGGGGGGGTGATACATTGAGAATTCAACAGATTTTCTTTGTCTTACCCAGTGAGAAATACCGATGGCTGTATCTATTATCGTTCATAAAAATAGGTCCAAAATCTCAATGAAATATCGAATTTTAAAGTGTTCAATAAATTTGTGGAATATTTTTAAATATATCATATAGAAAAAAATGAATGTGTAACTCAGACTAAAATCTTCACTCTGTCCATATTTTCTTTACCTGATGATTTATAACAATATTTTTATCTATAAGCTAAGCAAACTTATAAAAAAAAATACATGTTGCAGTAATTAATTATAATCAATTGTGCTTTGATTTTTCAGTAGTAAATTAATGTTGCTTTACATAAACAAAAGAAAAAAATCACAAACACTGAATATTGCGTAATAAATTATGAAAACGAGTCATAGACAAGTTGATTTAATAATTATTTGTTTAAAATTTAGGATGGTTAAATTTGAAGATAAACATGAACATATAATAAACATAATATAAAGTAAGGTGAAACAGCAAAATGACATTGAATCACTTTTTATTGCATATTTAAATTTTTATCAAACATTTTCTAAAATTTAGGCATTTATAAAAGTCGAAATTATTCAATTGAAACTTATTCCTTGATGGAATTCCTGGTTGCGTCGCTGTAATAATAATAATAATAACAGTAAAATTGTTCAATGTGATCTCGTGTATTTTAAAAACTGCAAAAGAAATTGAAGTACTAATATTTCCCTACTAACAAAAATAGCTGCTATAGGAGAACTTTCCGTTCCTACTGGCTCATAAATTTTGTCAACAGACAACCGATAAGATCTCTTGGACTTCACGCCAATTAAAGGTACACGCCTCTCTGACAGCTGGCAAGGGGGTAGGAACGGTCCAGCATATGAGCTGAACACGATATTTTTCGCCAGTGACCGGCGCCCTTAATATTATATTGTGAGTTCAGACACATTAAAAACATGATGATTTCTTTGCGTTTTCACATGAATCTCAGAAACAGTCAAAATGACATCTGATTTCAGTAAAAAAGCAGAAAACTTCCATGCCTGTAAATGGCATTTTAAAGAATTACTGAAAAAGAATTGAATATGTTGTTTGGGTGGTTTCATTATGTTGCTATTTTACAGGCATCCCTGGATTGTGCCTAATGGTAGAGCAAGTCCTGCAGACCATGGTATTTTATCCCCTCCGATACCAAAATACATAGTTTAACCATATAATCTATGAACTAAATTATCCCATTCTCCTCAAATCTCTGTTTCTTTGCCTCTTCCCCTCCACAATAATCTCATGAAGAACATTCCCCTCCCTCTCCTCATGCAACTCTTAAAGTTTAAAATCTTTAATTTTTTTTCTGCTCTATTTGTGACTTTGTTGTAAGAATATTTAAATAACCATGTAAATTATTTTCCCCTTCCCTGAAAAAAAAAAAAAAAGTCTTTTCCTTTGTCTCCCCCAGGGTCAACCAGGCGGGGAGGCCTACCAAATGGCTAAAGCACTCACTAGCCCCCTGCACACACAGTTTAAAATCTTTTTTCTCTCTCTATTTATAATTTTTTTGTAGCAATAATTAATTGATCATCTAAGTTATTTCTCTCCCTGACCAAAAATTTCCTCTTCATCCTTTACCCTTTCCTTCCACATAGCACACAAACTTTAGAACACTTAAAAAAAAAAAAAAAAAAAAAAGTGACAGATTATCTATTTATTTTTACTAGGGAGCAACAAATAAGAAAGATTTCTTCAAATAAGTATTTTACTTTAACTTTGCATTCTGGGAGGATGAAGGCAAAACGTGAATTTTGAAGGAAGGGAGTATGCAATTTAGATTTGGTATTTACTCAATATTAATAGAGAGCAACAAATAGGATAGAAGGATTTTTCCCACTAGGGGTTGGAGAGATAATTGAAATCGTTGATCATTTATTTATTATTAACTGGGCAGCAACAAATAGAGCATATATTTTTAAAATAAATTTTAAAGGTTTTAAACTTTGTATGCTGAAGGAAGAGGGAGGGAAGGAGAGGTGAAAATTTCAGAGGAAGGAGTATAATTTAGATGATTTTTACTTATTGTTACTAGAGAACAACAAATAGGGCAGAAGAATATTTTAAAAGTATTAAATATTTTTTTGCTGGGTGTGGTAAAGGGGGAAAACAGTTTTGGGGTATAAGGATAATTTAAATTATTTATTGTTACTAGAGAACAACAAATACATCATAATTTAAAAAAAAAAGTGTTTTAGATTTTAAACTTTGAATACAGAGGGGGAGGGGAAGACAGAGAAGAACAACAGACATTTCATGCAGGCACCAGGAGGAGGTGTGTGTGGGGGGGAGGGAGGGGGGATATTTAATAGAGATTGTATAAAAACATAAGTGGAATTTCTGCCAAAAAAACAGTCAAAAGATGGAACATTTTCTTTGTTGGATTTTTAAAAATTTTTTGTGCAAAAAGTTTTTTGGAGAGCTTATACTTGGGAATAAAAGAAAAATTACTTAAAAGTGGGTGGGGGTTTGTTTTTGAAGGGGGGGATCATAATCGGGATTTCACGGCTGTATTAGAGAGAAAAGTCCAAACTCTAATGACAAAGGATCTATCTTTAAAGAAGTCAGCATAGATTTTAATGAGTTGGCCAGGTATGCCAATTAATATTATGGTAATACAATAAGTTTAAAGTGGAGAGCAATATGCCAGACTTTATAAAAAGCCTTTTGCACATCAAGAAAGATTGCCTCATCCAGGACTCTTGCTGGCTTTTAATGAATGTTAGTAATTTGGCTAATCCAAAAATAAAAAAACAGCAGTCAAATGAAAAAATGTTAGCAAAATAGATTCGTCAAGAAAACCTGAAAAATTTATCTTTAACTCCTTAATCTACCTTTCTTTCAATATGTTCTAAAATAACCTGATTTTTTGTAGCATCTTATACATCGGTTATTCATCTAAATTCAACTATCTTAAACTATAAACTATTAAAAACGTGTGGATTTTAATGTCTCGCACAATCAACAAAAAAATTTCCAAACCTGATTTAATTCATTAAAATGCTATGAAATAAAACTTTACAACTCAAGTTAACTCAGGATTTTGAGATATTACATTCAATCAATTCTGAGAAATTCAAAATATAAACAACAAAATATGTATCACATTCAAAAAAGGTATTTTTTTTTCTAGAATTCTTCGGCTTTTTCAAAGGCAGTTTGAAAACTTTTGTACTATTGATACGGTGTCACTGAACATGATGAATGGCAACAATCATTCAGTAATGATAATTAGAGTGTTGCCTATATTGACACGCTCACAAAAAAATGAGTAATAATTGAACATTTCCAATTAGGTGAATCTAATCATTCGTTTATTCGCCAAATGAAGCATTTTGTCGCGATTTGTCGCAATGGTGAGTGACAGCCAGAACCCTGGCCTCATCACATTGTTGGATTCAAGTCCATTTCAAATAAATTCATTGACACTCCACAACTGGTTATGTTAAATTATGCCCCCAAAGCTCAAATTGCTGAAATTATTGAATTTTGTTAGGCTGTTCTTTGCCAAAGGATGTTATAAGTAAAATTGTGTTGAATATGTCCTATATAACTAGAGTATAGCTTCATACTGTAAAACATCAGTTTCACTTGAATTTGGTAACTATACAGTGTGTCCATGTATAACCTGACCGACCTTTATTTTTGCAATGGTTGGTCCCAGATGTATACTTCCAATTATAAAAATGGTTTAAATAAAGTAAAGAATTATTTTTAAAGCAATTTGGGTCAAGAAAAACATTTATTAAAAAATTAATAAATTTAAATTTTTATATGGTCCCCCAGTCCTATAAGTGATATTTAGTAAAATTTTACTGTGACACTAACAAGTAAGACAAAAAAAAAAGTTCCATTCATCTAACATTAAAAGTGACCGAGTTATGAAACTTTGAAATGCATGACTTATACCACTTTTTTGCATCTCAAAACAGATGAATTCGGCCATGCTTTCAGGAGTCGTACATAAAGTACTTAAACTTATTTCAAGGTATCTGCATTAAAAAACCGCAAAGAAACCGTACAACTATAATGATTGAGTTAATTTTTATTAGTTAAGTTTCAGATTATTTAAAATAATTGTATTTTAACATATGTTTAATTTTTTAAGGATTTGAGGCTATGATTTCTTCTAACAAAAATAATGTTATTTTCATAAAGTTTTATTTAACTTGCAACAATTGTCTTTCCAGTTTAAAATTTGTACTCTAACTCACTTTCAAATGTCTGATTGAAGTTAAATTTTACATACTGACTTAAATCCGATGACAATGTAATATTATTATGATTTTCAATGCTTACCATCTTATACATACTTACATTAGAGGATAACATTAAAAAAAAAAAAAAAAAAAAAAAAAATCGGATAGATTACCGTCAACAAGTTTAAGAAAGAGTTTTAGATTAGATAACATAAACCTGTGATGGTTGTGTTTTTTAACTTTTACAATTACATTTTATGTATTTTTTAACACTGAATAAAAAAATTACCTTCACTTTTAACCATCATGTCAGTATTTTTCACAAATCGTAAATTTCAAGGTTAAAAAATAGCAAAAAATCTGATACTATAAAATAGATGTAAAATTTTCTTATCCAGTTTAATTTCATTTAATTCAATAATTTATTCAATTTTTTGGCTTATACTGGGTTTCTTGCAACTAAACAGCTGAGAGGTCCGATGAGGTTGGAAGGGGAGGGGGATCAAATTAAACTTTGAGCTCTTTAATTTGGAAATTTGCAATTTGAGAAAAATCCTGATGTGATGGTTTAAAATGAAGGTCTTTTTCGGATTCAGCACTAAAAAATACATAAGAATCAATTTTCAAAAGCTAAAAAACATAGCACAACTCAAAATTTGAAAGACAGTGTAATCTAACAGCATTTTACACTTGGAACACATGTAGTGAGAAAGTATGAAAGACTATATTTATCTACATTGTTTATTTCTATTTTGTTTTTATTTGAGTTTATTTGCAAGAAAGCACTACTTACTATATTATTTCAAATTACTTTATTAAATTTGTATGTGCTTGTACACTGTGATTTTATGTATTATACAAAATATACATTTTTATTTTCAATACCAGTGATTAGACAAATATTATACTGTTTTTTGACTTGAACAACAACCTTTTTGTCATGATCATATCTAAAACTTCCTTGTCTTTCTGATAGGGGATATATTCGCATCTCCATTTGTATACGGTCCCCATACTATGCATGGCAACTTTGAACTCAAATTTCTCAGTGAATATTGGTCGCACAGATACGGAACTTTTTGTGTTTGCAATACTTTTGAATAGACAAAATGTCCCTAAATTAAATATAAGTATAGGGACCTGGGGGCTGTATAAAAATTTAGATTCGTTAATTCTTCCCAAATTGTTTTTTAGCTTTAAACTTTTTTTTATCTTAACTCAGCACCTAATTTTGACCAGCTTTGTATTTGGAAGTATGCATCTAGGACCAACAGTAATGAAAATAAAGGTCAGTCAGGTTATATGTGGACACCTTGTATATACAATTTCAAATTTATTATTAGTTTTTAGAATTAAAAAAGTTTTCAAATTAAAAAAAAATGTCTGGAATATGTTTGCATTTATTCATTATATCTTATTAAAAAAGAAATATTTGAATCAACTGATTTTTGGGAAGATTAATTTAATGATTATTAAAGTTTGTCACTTTAATTTCACATTAACATTGTTAAACTTTGACCTGTTTTAACTGTTTGAGGATTTAAGAAAAATTATATAAACTACACCTCTGTCTGTACTGATTTCATTCACATAACTCAAATTGTCAAAAGTAGGTGTTAAATTACATTTGAAAAATAAAAGCTGGTACAGTTTTTAATATGTAGATAAACCTATTTCCAAAATTTCATTCATATTCAGAAAGACACTATTCTCATTAGAATGGTACCTCTACCATTATTCTGCGGCAATTTGATGATAAAATAGCATGGGGTGGTACATTTTTCTTTTTGCATAACTATATATGTCTTTTTCCTACTGAGATTTACAAGGGAAAAAGAAGACTAGACAATATCAAAATAGAAAAAAAGATACTTGAATGACTGAGAAAAAATAAAGATTGATTTGTACTCTGAGTATACATATAAATTTTAAAAAAAAAATGATCATTTTAGCTTACATATTATATTTTCAACAGCCTTCTTAACAAATAAAATAAAAACAAATGACTATACCTTTTGTTTTAAGGCTTCTAATTTGGACTTTAAGCGTTTTCCTCTTTTTCCAGCCCAACCTGCAGCAAATTCAGGACCTAATGATGTTTCAGCTGTAAATGAGTGTTTGGTTCCACGGTTTGATTCAAATATAAATCCAGGCAAATCTTCTTTTAACACAGTTGTTTGCTATAAGAAATAAACATCAGGTTTAAGAGGCAAAATTTTAACAATTAACATATATGTATTAACCCTTTGAGCGTCTTGAGGGCTCCTGTATTTTCATAAAAATGCTTATAAAAATAATCTTAATTTAAATTTTGTTTCCCTGTTTGTTTCTAAAATACACTTCATGTCCCTTTATTTGACATACATTTTAAAATACAATTCTGTTTAAAATATTTTTTCTAGAACAGATTTAAATTGTTTTTGGGAAACGGAAAAATATGGGCAAACCGCTCAGAGGGTTAAATATGATTACAAAATTATATTCACTGACCTGTTGACCATCAGAATTATGTATACTTATTTCACCATCTCTTTTACAGAATAATGACCAATTTCCAACTACCAGACGTGTAGCACCAGGAGCAGATAATATGGGTTGACTAGGAGATCCTGTTTTCACTTGACTTCGAGCCCTCTGCAGCTTTTCTAGAAATTCTCCTCTATTTTCTAAGAAAGATCAAACTCACTTACTCAAATATTCACTTTAATAAACATATTAAAGATTTATTCCAACACATTTATAAAATCAATACAGAAAACTGATTTAAAATAAAGTACAGTCCTGGAAAAAATAAAAATATTACCTTCTACTAATTCTGTTCAAAAAATTTACATGTACCAATCGACAGGGAATAATGTCTATTAATTAATGCTATGTAAAAATTATGCTTTGGAGAACATCTACATATTAAAAATTGTACAACCTTTGAATTTTCAAATAGTAGCACCCATTTTTGAGTTACCTGGAAAAAAGTATAGTTTATATACTTTATCTTAAATCTTCATAGAATTGGAAAAGGCTAAAGTTAGAAGATGCTAATGTTAAATTCATATGACAAACTTTCATTTTAAGGAAATACAAAGAATAGACCCAAACATATTCCAGGGGTAATTTTTTAATCAAAAACAATCTTTTAATTATGAAAATTACTAATAAATTCATATTAGAACACTATGATACTTATTACACCTACATTAATTTGTACATAACAAACCACAATCTTCAAAAACATGGGTTTGTAGCTCATTTGAATCATTAGTTTATAAGATATAGAGGAATTTCTTAGTCTAAGCAGACTGTCTCCTGTTATCAAAAGATTCATCTGAAAAAAAGTGTAGAAAATATAAGAAACATTTTGTAGGATTTTCTTTCATATAAAGCTAGTTAATTATAGCTTTAAAATCCTTGTATAATTTTACTGGCAACTAATTGAGTGTTTTCGGTTCTTTTTTGGTAAGACCTTAATTTTATTTTCTGATATTTAGAGATAAACTTCAAACACATTTTCTTTTATAATTCTATGAAGACTTAAAAAATGTATAAACTATGCCTTTCTCCAGACACTCTTGATTCAAGAAACCCAAATATGATGTCAGAAATGGTTGTACCATTTGAAAAATCAAACTACAATTTTTTAAATGTAGACAATCCAGAAGTAAAATTCATGAACAAAATTTAATGGTACACATTATTCTGTATCTATTGGTACCTATATTTTTTTTATATTGTTATTTGCAGGAGAATTAGTCTAAGAAGTGATCAACTTCTCTCAACAGTCACAATTGTACCAGAATTCTTCCATAAATTTTGCTCTTATAAAACTGTGACATGTTCTGATTTGTTTCATTTAATAAAATAATGTTTCATTTGCAAAATATATTTTTCTTCATCAGTCCTGTAAAGAGCAAATTCAACTTTTGAAAAGTGAAATTTTGAAGAATTTTGGGATCCAAACCGGCAGCCTAGGCTAACTCTCATTATATAGTGCTTATTCAACACTACAATAACTACTTACATTTGAATAAAAAGGTACATTGTTTTGGCTGCTTCTTTTGAAAATATGTGGAATGTTCCCTGTTATCACTGATCAATAGCTATATCTTTAGATTTAGTAGTATACTTCAGACTGCATTTTTAAAAAATATTGTTCTTCATATCTTAGAAGCCATTTACATCAAAGTAGTTATTTTCGTAAACACAACAAATTTTAAATTTTTATGAGATCCATGTGTCCTATAAGTTATATTTAGAAAAATATTTTCCATGATCTAACAAATATCATAACTTGAAAAGTCGTGCAAAAATTTGTCTCACCTGTTATAGCAATGATAATGTTTTTCTAAATATGTTATAAGACCCAAATGACTGCATAAAAATTTAAATTTTGTAACTTTTTTCTAAAGTAAAAACAATTTCTATGAAAATGAACATTTGGATATTCCGAATTTCCAACAGTTGAAACATTTTTGAAATTAGACGTAATTTAAATTTAACAATTTAGGAATTAGCTCTTGGTCAACAATAAGAAGGGATTCCCTACATATTTTAAAGCTGCTTTTCCTTGATGTTTGCAAGTTTTAAATGAAACTGTCTTTCAAAAGCACTGCAAACAAGAAGGGTAAGCATCATAAAGAATGAAAACTTGTGATAAAATTAATTAAAATGTTTGAAAGGCTTCGTAAGAAAAAAGCCCGTACAAAAGAAAGACGGTGAGGTTTTTATTACTTCAAAAAATTTGCAGAAGATCATTAAATGTTTTAGACTTTTTTTTTAAAACAACATACCAAATTAAAAAAAAATGATAGACTACTGAATTCTGAACATTTAAAACCAAGTTGTAATCAATTTGAATGTAGGAATGAAATATATCCCCCCCCCCCCCATCAGATTACTGGAATATTGAGGAAGTAATACTTATATGGAAAGCAGCTGAAGAGCTATATTGTATATATTTAATGACACTTCTATTAATATTATCGAGGATTTTTCTTTTACTATATTAAAAAAAAAAAAAAAAAAAAAATTAAAACTATAGAGTTTTTTTAAAGTATTCAAAAGGCTGAAAATATTGCCAGAATAATTACTGCAAGTTCAGCAGAAATGGAAAAGGGGTTTTCAAAGATAAAAATCATATGGTCAGAGAAGAGAAGTCAGCTAACTATTTCTAATGTATCAAACATAATGACGATTAGTCTAATTGGCCTACCTTTA
This sequence comes from Maratus speciosus, assembly GCA_963932465.1. Lineage (NCBI taxonomy): Eukaryota > Metazoa > Arthropoda > Arachnida > Araneae > Salticidae > Maratus > Maratus speciosus. Next base: position 663,765,616 of record OZ010787.1, read on the forward strand.
AAAGAATGGTTTCCTACTTTTTTATAGTGAAGGTATGTAAAGAAAGAAGCACACATCAGATAATGCTTGAGTAAAAACAAGGAAAATTGAAAGTTTGGACGTTTAACAAGAAGCTATATGTAAATATCTCAAATAATAGAAGCTACTTAAAATGCTAAAATTCTTTTCTGTACAATAATATCATTTTTTCTATATACTTTATTGTTTTATTTAAGTATTAACTATCTGAAATAATATACTACCTTTTAGCATATCTTTTTAATACTTTTTAACATAATAAAGTTATTTTCAGTACAGGATACATCAAATAATTCTTATTTATTTTTTCTGTTTTCAATCTGAAAATACATAGTGAGCTGATGCATTTTATCGGCAATTGTTATCCATGGGCATTTATTGTATGAAAGGTTTTGAAAAGGTATTGTATGCTTTTAAACTGAGCGAAATTTTATCACTGATACAAAATTTCTAGAATAAATCTTCTCCATGTGCGCATTATTTTTATTACAAAATTTACTTTACTGTCATTTGGTATTAATTAAAGAAGATGGCACTGATGTCTTGGTGAAATTTGTGACTTTGGTGTCAAAACATAGTATAAAACACGAATTAAAAAAATCCAGAAATCAGTCACTTACCACTACCCACAAGAACGTATTTATTGAGATTAACTTTGAAGAAGTTACAAGCATTTATCACCAAAACAAGGATATAAATAGGAATGCTGGATATTCAGTGAGTTGGTATTCTTGTGAGATTAGAGACTTAGCAATATCTCGAGCTCTTCCTACAGCTAGTGTTTTTAGTATCACACTGTTTGCAACTTTAGATCACGAACATAAGTTCATTCTTAAACTTAAATTTCTGCTATTTTTGTGCTGTACTTATTGTATTAGGCTGTTTTGATGCATTTTCTGATAGAAATCTTGATCAGGGTTTCACGACTGCCGAATACGTTTTAAATAAAATATGTCTTTTTCAGGAAAACATGTTTCAGAAAATTTTATTTCAATATATCAAAAGGTCAAAGATTTTTATCAATGTATAATATTGGGAAATGCTTCATAATTTATGCGTGATGCTTAATTTTCCTTTGATGTTTATACGTCAAAAATCATTCGGGCAGTGAACCGGTTGTTAAATTATTTGAATCCCACCACTGATAATAACCTTAAATCAATGTAATTAATGTATCAATATATATCAATGTAATGTAATCAATATAATTAAATCAATGTTGAACGACTTTATATATTTAAACAAAGATCTTTCTAAATAATCCTAATGTGGGGGGACCAACAGTTTTTGGTAGTGTACACTCTTGATGATATATATATATATATATATATATATAAAATGAAAATCTGCCCAAACAAACTTAAGAGCTGGGCACGCCTACTGCCTTCGGCAGCTAAAGAAGTGTTTTCTTCACATTTTTTTTTCTTTTACATCAGGTCATAAATTCTTATTGGTTATAAATATAACAGTATTGAAAAACTTTCATAAAATATGTGAAAAATATGCATATTTAGCCATAAAAACATCAGTTGAAGCTGCCTGTGTGCTTGCATTCTGAGCAATAATTTTTCAAAAATTATATACATTTTTAAATACTACTCATCTGAAATATTTAAAATTTTTTATAGGTGACGTAAATCTGATGTTCTAAGAATGTGTCAAAATATGGATATAGAAAAAAAACGAGTATCTCTAGGAGGTGCAAAGATTTCAAAAGGGGTTAAAAGTTATATTTTTAAAAACTAATTGCGCTGTTGTAGAGAAGGTCTCTGTATTAAGAGGGTATTTTTAGTTGTTCTGTATCTTGGGCCCAATACGAGCATCGGTGAACAGAAGGGGAAAAAAATGGCGAAATCGAACTTTTTTGGAAATTTTTTACTTTTGTCTTTCTAAAGAAGAAAGTATTGTAATCGAAATTTTTTTTCTACTACCAATTTTTGACGGATTTACATGTTTTAGGAGGCAGAGATCCTGAAAAGCGTGTTTATACAAAATGTCTGTCTGTTTGTCCGTATGTTCTCTTTGTACCACCGAAACGTGTATGAAGTTATGCATATATTTGAACCAAATTTTTTATTTATATTTTGGGCTATGGCCAGAAGGTCCTCCTTCAATTTGGAAATATTCGACTAGAAGCGGCCGCTGTAATAGCGATTTTTGTGAAATTTTCATTATTGTACCAACGAAAAGTGCACAAAGTTATGCATAGTATTAAACCAAATTTCAAGTGTATGTTTTTGGCTTATGGCCAGCAGGTCCTATGTGAATTTGGTAACAATCTGGCAGAAGTGGGTGCTGTAATAGCGATTTTTCATAGTTTTATTGTAGTCGGGGAAAAAAAAATAAACATCCCCTACTAACTCCTCAACAAATTATCGTAGAAGAAAGTTACTGGTACCGAACGATTGGAAATAAAGTCTACTTTTAAATGATATAGATAAAATTTGCGTAGGGGGCCATCTACATATTAAACAAACCGTAACTTTGTTTTTTTCAATAGCAGTACACAGTTCTGACAGCATCAATGAACTCTACACCCTTCAATTAGCCTAAAAACAAATTTTTATGCAATTCGTACCATAAGTTTCTGAGAAATTAATTATTTTAAAATGAACGTACTTTAAGGGCTGCATCCAAATTGAAGTTCAGAACTCGATTGTTAACCGAGAGAGCCCTCATCTTGATCAAGGCACCTTAAGAAGTCAAAGAAGCATGCTAGATTACAGGACAGCAAAGGAAATTTCAAAATATCTAGTCACTCCTATTATAGATCCATTACTTAAACCATCATTTTGCCGTTTTTTAAGCATAATTTGAAGACTACTTGGAAGAAAAATGCAAAATTTTGGATTTCCATAAAGCAGGACTTAATAAATCTAATTCCATCAAAAAAATTGTAGATTGCAATTCATATTTTTTTTCGAGTATTAATTTCATAAATCATAATTTATATCATAAAGTTATAAAAATTGAAATTTCAGCGTATTTATGTTTGGGTATATTAGTATTATTGCTACACAAAAAATTATCACGTTAGGAGCATAATTTGTGGAGATATAAATAAAATTATGAAAATGTAATTTAAAATTAGAAGGACTAAATTTTTAATGTTTATAATTCAAAAACTTATCATTCAAATGACTTGAAATTCGGTGTCTAGGCATAGTCTGAACCGAAGATTTGAAATATCTTGTTAAAATTGGGTATTGCCATTGAAAAAAATGAAGTTTGGATTCGTTTTAATATGTAGATGGCCCCCTAAGCAAATTTTATATACATCATTTAAAAGTAGACTTTATTTCCAATCATTCGGTACCAGTAACTTTCTTCTACAATAATTTGTTGAGGAGTTAGTAGGGAGTGTTTACTTTTTTTTTCTGCGACTGTACATCGGCTATTCATGCACCGACGGGTAATTGCATCCAGCTAACCCGGCAATTCTCAAGCAGCTGATGTACAACAGTATAACAAAAAATATTGGTTCTATTAAATATTATGATTGAGATTAACTCATTTTTACTCTGATTAATAAAATGAAGGAGAAACTTAAAGATGAAAATCAAAATTGATGTAATATTGAAGTAATAACACTGAAGTAATAACATGTGTAACAACTTTTTGAAATATTAACACATATCAGAAAGAAGAAAGTTTTGGGAATGGCAGATCCAACTCTAGTTTTTAAAAGGTTAATAATACAGTCTGTCCCAGTTAAGATGCTCAGAATTAATAGGCAATACTGCTTAACACACAAATGTTTCTAGTCCCTTGAACATGTCCCATAGGAGTAATGAAAAAATATCATGCTTAATACACAAATGGATACTATGCAATCCTGCTTATTAAACGATAGATTTTCGGTCCCTTGAGGGAAAAAAAAATCTCAATATGTGAATTCATAGACCAAGATACAAATTTCTCTCTACTCCAGAGTATCTGATTTAACAGGATTTTTCTTAATCAGATATCTACCACTATTTTTGAATAGTAAAATTTATCTTATTTAATAATGACAGATTAATTAAGAAGAATAATACTAATTAGAAATACAGTGCAGGACCTATTATCTTGAATCCTCGGAACCGAAATGCGGAATCTTGCCTTCCAGGTTAAAGCCCAAAGACAAGACAAAAGTGTCTAGTTGATTGGTTCCCCGTGAAATGGCATGAAAATGAAAACTGCCATTTGCTAGATAGACTGTAGCCTCAGTATATATTGAGATAGCGTCAACCCAAAAACATTTCGATCTGTTTGCGGTATGCCAGTTTTACACCAAACAAAAATTATGCTCAATTTGAGGAAATGAATGATTACCTCCTGTATAAATATTGAATTGCTGTGCATTGAGAAAAGCCAGGATCTTCCTCAAAGACTGACAAGGAGAGGGCCAACCTTGTTAATCACAGATTTTGATTATTTTGATAGATGTTGTAGGTTAGAGACCCCTTAGTGTGAGGTTCAACGGATTTTATTCAATGCTCCTTAGTTCTTGAGAAACCGGGGGGTCTAATATTAGTACACAACTTAAATACTTACTTTGCAACCAAAATGATAGGTTAGTCGTAGCTCAGTTGGTATGGCGTTTTCGGGCTGATCCGCCGACCCGGGTTCGATACCTGAATGCGCTACATTTGTTTTTCTCATTTTTTGTTTTATAAATATACTTGTAAGTATAACTTAATAGTCTCATTGTCAATTAAAATTTTTAATATTGTATATCAATTATAATTTTAACCTATTTAATTTTTTACGTTTAACTAAATAATTGTAATAAAGCATCATAAAACTGTTAATTTTTTTAAAATCACTTTTAAAATATGTTTCATATATTCTTTATCGATGCAATGATATTGAGCAATTGTGTCAATTCGTGATTTTAAAGAAACATCATTTACGCATTGTTTTAACAAAGGAAGTCAATGCGATAATACTATTATTCTGTTTTTAAAGTAACAAGAATAATTATATTAAAAATTAGCGTCAGAATTAAATTACAACCGATTTTTTGCAAATTAAAGATTTTTAAATTTGTAATAAGTATGCTTGCGCTTTCAATTATTTTGCTTTCCCCTTTATCTTCTTTCTGCTTTTATTTTTATTTTATTTGAATAATCTTTTATTTTATCATCACTAGATGGTGCCACAAAACATTTTGTCACGATTTTGGAATTTTTATCATTCAATAATAGATCCAATTTCTTTTTAAACCTCTTTAAAGGATGAAAAATAAAAGTTTACAAATAAGAAATGATAAATTTAAGTTTGTTAACATTATAATTAATGCATGATATTAAAATTTTTAATTGAAATTATTAAATTATAATTACAAGTATATTTATAAAACAAACAAATGAGAAAAACAAATTTAGCGCATTCGGGTATCGAACCCGGGCCCGCGGATCAGCCGGCAAACGCCATACCAACTGAGCTACGACTAACCTATCATTCTGGTTGTAAAGTAAGTATTTAAGTTGTGTACTAATATTAGACACCCCCCCCCCCCCCCCCCCGGTTTCTTAAGAACTAAGGAGCGTTGGATAAAATCCGTTCAACCTGACACTAAGGGGTCTGTACACTACAACATATATTAAAATAATCAAAATCTGTGATTAACAAGGTTGACCCTCTCCTTGTGAGATCACGAAAGCATCAGTACAAGTGACTTTCGAAGTTTAGAAGACATTATTAAAGACACAAAAAAGATGTCCCCATGTGTATGTTCATGACTCAAATAAGGAAGCATGAAAAAGCAAGGACAATGAAGAATCCAAATCCCTGCCTTCTCTGACATTACTTGCTGTTGCAAATGCCTTGAACATCTTGCTCAAATACATCATAAAAATTATTATGGTTATAGGTGATCATATTCTTTGCAAGTTAAATGTATGTTATATCACTACTATGTGTTATAATATATCTTATAGCAATTGCAATAGATTGAATTTTATAAAAATCAGATGTTGAACAAAGACCAGAGTAAAGAAAAGACTCAAACTCAGGAAGACTGAACAAATGTGACTTTGGTTGTTATTTTTTTTTTTAAACTTTCTGCTATGTTAACAAAATTTTTCTAAAAAAGATTAACAAGGATAGGTTTACTTACAATATAAAAAATTAAAGACTAATTATAAGGTTACTCATTATCACAAGTACCAAATATGATTTTAGTAACTTGTTTGTTCTGCAAAGGTTTAATAGTTCTCAGCTGTGTGACAAAACATTAGGCTAGCAGGAGAATTATTTTTGTTGTTTTACTTTTCATTGTAACATATTATTTGACAATAAAGTCATACTTGAAATCATATTTATTTTCAGTTATTAACTTTGTCCTATAAATCAAACAGTGAGTTAAACTTGAATACAGTTAAATTTTAATATGCATAAAAGACACAATGTTTGACCATAAACATAAAAGTGAAAGTTTTAAAGTTAATTTAGATGGTTAAAAATGTAAATAAGTCCAGTTCCTGTAACATTATGCAAATCATGTTTAATAGGCGACCCTGCTTAATACGTGACTTTTCTCCAATCCTTTGAAATGCGTCTTAACTGGGTTCGAGAGTATTTCTTGAATGGATTGTGCTGTTTTAAACATAAAAGTACAAAATTTAAGAATATGTCTTCCGTTTTTCCAAATATCAAATGGATTTGCCAATGCACGCTTTGAAAAAGGCTGATGAAAAAAAAAACACTCGGTTCTTCCCTGCTACAGAGCTCAGGAGGTGTGATCGGCTACAACCCGCTATACTGTTGTCAGTGCTGCAATTTTGAATTGTGATTTTTAATTAATATGTTAGCTAATTATCAAAGAATGAAAAATCTGAGCCTCAGGTGTATTAAGACCGACCTTGGACTATCATCACCCAAATTTTCAGACTTCTATGTACTGTAGATTTTCCTAACCATTGTGCGTGGATACACACAGACAAACATCTTTCTTTTATCAGTATAGATATGATGAGTATTTATTTTTAAATCAATTTCATTGTAAATTCTAGTGTTACTCAATCATTTCAACATTTTAGCAACAGAATTACTTTGCCCCTGAAAAGGTTAAAAAGAAAATTAAGAGTATACTATTTCTAATTGCTAAAAAGGTGCAAAATTAAAACTTTAAACAGTAAAATAGTTTAATTTGTCTGCTGACATGTTTTTGACTGTACCCGAGTCTTTTCAAAAGAAATAAATAATATTCTGAAATTGCGCAATCTAACCACTGCGTTTGGATTTCAATGAAAGTAAAATAATTTTTCCCTCTACTCAATATTATCCATCCATAAAAAGAGAAACCATAGAGATTCTAACATGTAAAATTTCCATATGCAACGATACAGCATCATTTACTGTATCAAAACTGTGGCTCGAGTGACTCAATGGTTATGAAAATAGAAATAAACATCCAAGTAAAATTAAAAAAAATAACGTATGTTACATGAAAATTTGAATGATGCGTTACAGATCTTTGCATCATAGATTGCGCAATTTCAGAATATTATTACTTATTTGTTTTGGAAGTGACTCTGGTATGGTCAAAACACATGAACAGTCAAATAAAACTATTTTACTGTTTTTAAAGTTTTAATCTTACACCTTTTTAGCAATTAGAAATAGTATTTTATTACAAGGTGTTTAAAATTAAGAGTAATTTGACTTCAAACACTATAAGGCAAAAAAAATGTGTTAAAAATACCAGAACTATCCGATCCATTTTCAGGACTGCCACTTGAATACATAGTTGCTAATTTCCCATCAAGAATAAAGCGGAACCATCCATTGCTGCCATTAGATAATTCTAAAGCAGCTGCATCACTCCATAAATATAAACAGTCTCTACCACGAACAATGCTCCAGTCACGCCAGTGATAGGGCTTACCAAGGAGAATTTCTTTAGCATCTTCTATTAAAAAGTCTTCTTCCTAATGTCATAAATAAAAAATGTTAGTTTAAACTGCATCTTGTTGATCAGTCATGGAATAATTAATCTTATTCCATGTTTTAAAGTAATTAATGTTTTAAAGTCTGAAGAATGTTATAACGAGAATGCTCATTCTTTTATTGTTTAGTTATAAGCTATTATGTACCAGTCAATATTTGAAAATTGTTTAAAATATTGTTTAAGCATACATTTCAATTAAACAAACAAAATACATATTTTTAAATAACACATAAATGATATTTTGAGCAATTTCTTTAAAAAAATGCATAATACATGAAACACCGATTAAATAACAAAGGAAAAAAATATGCAATAAGAAAATTATAAAAAATATAATTTTTAAAATCCATTTTAGCTATGCCTGGGTCCCATAAATAAGTTTTATTTTAACAAAATATTATCACACGCTGGAATAGGGTTAAAAATTCCATACTGTTCTTCTTGACATTTTTAATGCTGTTAATTAAGCTCGTTTATAACAGAAAATTCAATGAGATTAGTGATAAATTTAGTCATTCATTTAGCACGATGAAAATGGTGTCCTGAAAAGTAAAACAGGTAATCAAGAAGTTCAGTTTATTTATGCTTGGGTTTTAAATTTGAATGAAATAAGCTTAAAATAAATGCTGACATTAATGCTCTAGACACAGAAAAATTGAACAGCATAAGCTTTGGAGCAATATTTCACACATTTGTTGAAATTTACAACTTTTATGGCAGATTGGCAGAAATTGGAAGTTTTTTTTTTTTACTTCCATGACTGATTAATGGAATTCATGACTCGTGATTTTTCCAGACCAGTAGACACCACATTTTACAATTTTATCTTTTTCTCGATTCTACATATTTTACACAATTTTTTTTCTGCTTTAACTTCATCCACTCTCTTTGTTGCGAAATATGCAGCATTCCTCTCCCTCCCCTAAACAATTCTTCTGATTGCGCAATTGAGAAACCTTTTCTTATTACATGCTAGCGCAACACCCACGCATGGCAGAACTGAATTAGAAATAGAAGAAGAAGGTGCTTTTTGGAAGCGCCTCTGTTGTCCAGATGGGACATTAGAACTTAAATTTTAAGACTAAGAACTAGTGAATTATTAAATGTAAATAGTAATTTTAATGTATCATATTTTAATTTGTGTGTCCATTATCTAACCTATAATATCATTTATTTATACAAGAAGGATACTTGTGGATTTAATTTGAGTGTTAGTCCTGATTACTACTAGAACAGAGCCAGAAAACAGATGACCGCTCCCCGGAAATTTGGATTTAGACTACCAGTATTACAGGTAGGAGCTTTTTTATTGATTGATTAAGTTAGAAGTAACATTTAGTGGCATCCTTTGCCGTGATGCGGTCTGTCTGTCAGAATTGATGATTAATTAGAATCAATATAAGTTTATTTGTCAAGACATTCTGCTTAAAGTATTAGAGTTATAATATTCAACATAAATTAAAGAACTGTATTGTCAAGAATCATGACTGAAAGTTTAGTGATTGCGAAGAAAGAGAGGGCAGTCCTTCGCGAGAGTATTGATAAATTTATAAATAAAATTGAATCGATTTTGAAGGATTCCGATCCTGATCTCCTATATTTGGAGGAAACTTTAGAGCAATTAAATATGGCAGAGATAGAACTGAAACGAGCAGATACAGATATTAAAAAATTAATTCAAGAAGTTCAATTAGACAATGAATTACAAAATGCTCAGGAATATCGTGAAAAAATTAACTCTTGGCGTTTTAGAGCCAATCGAAAGGTAAAAGAGTTAAATAAAAAGGAAATGCATAACGATTCAATTTCTAAACAAGACTCCTTTTTAAAGGAAAGCATAAATATCAATTACCAAAATTAAATGTCGCAAAGTTTTCTGGAGACGTATCAGAATGGCTGACATTTTGGTCAGCATACGAAACAGCCATTCGTAACAATGATACATTAGAACCAGTTGATAAATTCATCTATTTAAGATAATTTTTGACTCCCAACCCGTTAAAAAGTATTGACGGATTTTCCGTAACATCAGATAACTATTTAAAAGCGATAGAGATTCTGAAGGGACGGTATGGAAATACGGATTTGCTTATATCTGTACACACGAATAAACTTCTAAATATTTCTCCTCTAAGACATTAAATGATACCAGATCCTTTAGAAGAATTTACGATGAAATTCAAACAAATATTAGAAGTTTAGAATCCCTAAATGTTTCATTGGAATCTTATGAAAGTTTGTTAAAACCGATATTATTTAAGCTATTGCCGAGAGATCTTGTGTTAGAATTTAATAAAACCCATGACGATGTTTTTAAAGTACAAGATATCATTCCATTTTTAAATAAACAATTAACATCCCGAGAAAAAATGTTTGCGTCAACATCAAATGAAATGAATGATCGACCCACGCAAAGTAATTATATTACGCAACCACTTAAGAGAAATACTTTTGCCCCCCCCCCCCCCCCCCCTCGCATCAATAAATTTGATTATCAGAATAGAAAATTACCAACAGCAAGTAATTTATTAATTCAGAGCGAAAATGAGACTACTTGTGGATTTTGTTTTGGTAGGCACCAGACAAATAAATGTTTTAGCACTCGTAATTTTCCATTTGAGAAAAGACTTGATTTATTGCGGAAAAGAGGTATGTGCGGTCTTTGTTTAAAATTCGGTCACATATGGAAAAATTGTTTATCTAAAGAATTTTGTACTAATTGTCACGACAAGCATTCAGAAATACTTTGTAATAAATCAATAAATTTAAAACGGAAGCCTCTAAATACAGAGAATAATGACGTTGATGTTACGAAACAGATTATATAGACAATTCTCTCACTAGTTTAGATTCAATTCCTGATACCGAAAAATTTATTACAGAATCTCAAATCATATTAGCGTCAGCTCACTTTAATTTGAGGTGTTGGTGATCAAATTTGCCTCAGGCTATGATCGATGAATCCGAAGATAAACCCAAAGTTGCACCCATTTTGGGATTAATCTGGAATTTAGAGCAAGACAATTTAATGTATAAAATAGATGAAACCATTAAAATAGATGAACCAATCACAAAAAGGAAAATATTGTCTATTATGCAGAAAATTTTCGATCCCATTGGATTCACCGCTCCAGCAATTCTTGTACCCAAATTAATTCTTCAAGAGACCTGGAAACAGAGATTAAAATGGGATGAAGAACTACCTGAAAATTTAAAGAAACAATTCACCAATTGGATGAACAAAATAGGCTTTTTGAAAGAAATTTATGTCCCTTGATGGTTAAACATAATTCCCGCTAATGAAAACGAAATTTCGTTACACATTTTTTGTGATGCTAGCAAACATGCCTATGCCACCTGTGTTTATCTTAGGTGTCAAACGCAAGGAAAAATTAGAGTTCAGTTAGTAAATGCTAGAAGCAGAGTAGCACCCATCAAAGAATTCACGATTCCAAGGCTAGAATTACTCGCATGCCTTATTAGGACTAGGCTCGCCAAATCTGTAACAGATGACTTAAAATTAAAACCAGAAAAGACTACATTTTGGAGCGATTCATCAACAGCTTTAGGGTGGATACGAAGGGAACAAACTTGGGGTACCTTTGTACATAACAGAGTTTTAGAAATAAGAAATCTTACCAAAATAGAAGATTGGAGACATATCCCTAGACACTTGAATCCAGCTGACCTCCCATCCAGAGGGTGTTCTTTTGAACAATTGGAAAAATCAAGATGATGGGAGGGTCCCGATTGGTTATATTTATCAGAAGATCGGTGGCCACAACCAGAAGAATATCCTGATGAAAAAGTCATAAATCAAGAGAAAAAGAAGACAATTCTTACTCTTTTAGATAAAGAAGAAACTGATTTTAATTGCTATTACCGATATTTTTCCTCTTATCGGAAAAATGTCAGAATGATTGCTTGGATATATCGATTCTTCAACAACTCGAAAATGAAAGAAAAAGTTTCAATTCCTGCTATTTCTGTAGATGAGTTTGAAAAGGCTGAAACCATATTGCTACGCTTAATACAAAGAGAATCCTTTTCGGGCAGAACCGACCCAAAATTGAAATCTTTAAGACCACTGGAAGATAAACACGGTCTCTTAAGAGCCAAAACCAGCATAATTCTTAGAAACGATAAAGAAAATTTTCGTTATCCTATAATCCTTCCCTCTAAACATCCAACTGTTTTCAGATTAATTTATGAAAAACATATAGAAAGACATCATGCTGGAGTTAGCAATCTAATGGCTCAACTTAGAGAAAATTTTTGGATATTAAAATCAAGAAAATGTATCAGAAATGTCCTTAGAAAATGTGTCAAATGCAAAAGGTTCCAGACACCTAGAATGGAGATCGAACAAGGAACCCCACCTAAAGACAGAATCCGAGATGCAGCTATATTTGAAGTGGTGGGAGTCGATTTAGCCGGTCCTCTTTATCTTGCCGATGGTTCAAAGATATGGATAGCTTTATATACCTGTGCTGTCTATAGAGCGGTACACCTAGAAGTAGTTACCTCATTGTCTTCTGAATGTTTCATGCAGTCTTTAAGAAGGTTTATTGCATGAAGAGGCAGACCTTACATAATTTACTCGGACAATGGGACAAATTTTGTCAGCACTAGCAGAGCACTTTCCAGTGTAGATTGGGAAGCCATAAAAGCCTTAGCCTCTATACAGAAGATGGAAGTTTAACCCCCCTGCAGCACCATGGTGGGAGCGCCTTGTGCGAATGGTAAAGGAAATTTTAAGAAAAGTTTTGGGTCGTGCCTCATTAAATTACGAAGAACTGAGCACAATACTCTGTGATATTGAACATGTTATCAATTCACGACCGATCACATATATCTCTGAAGATAATCGAGATCCTGAACCTTTAACTCCATTGATGTTCTTCAAGAACTGCCTACATCCGGCGTTCCAGATATAGATACATTAGACTCACAAGATCTTAACAGACGAGCAAGATATCGTCAAAGAATAAGAAATGATCTGCGAAACCGATTTAGAACAGAGTACTTAGGACAGCTGCGGCAACAGTCTATGAAGAAGGAGAATTCCAAACCTTTGCAAATAGGAGACATCGTTCTTCTGGAAGACACCAATGTCTTCACTGGCCTTTAGCCAAAATAATAGATACCATTCCCGGAAAAGACAAAATAACAAGATTGGCTAAAGTCCAAACAGAAAATGGAATTTTTCTCCGTCCTTTCCAACGCCTGTTTCCTTTAGAAATTGATGCAGCTAGCGATTCCCCATCAGATAATATAACCCAGCAGAAAGTGAACTTTAATGTCCATAATGAACAACACAAGACTACTCCAGAAATCGATCAGACTAGAACCAGTGTAGAAAAGAGCCAACCCAGTGACAAAGATATCTCTCCCGTGGTTACCAGAAGTGGGCGACTAGTGAAACCTCCTGCGAGACTCCAACTAGGACTTTTAGACTTTTGAGTTCCTCTTCAGGATCGAGAAACTCAAGGTGGGAGGATGTTGCGAAATACGCAGCATTCCTTTCCCTCCCCCTAAACAATTATTCTGATTGCGCAATTGAGAAACCTTTTTTTATTACATGCTAGTGCAACACCCACGCACGGCAGAACTGAATTAGAAATAGAAGAAGAAGGTGCTTTTTGGGACCGCCTCTGTTGTCCAGATGGGACATTAGAACTTAAATTTTAAGACTAAGAACTAGTGAATTATTAAATGTAAATAGTAATTTTAATTTGTGTGTCCATTATCTAACCAATAATATCATTTATTTATACAAGAAGGATACTTGTGGATTTAATTTGAGTGTTAGTCCTGATTACTACTAGAACAGAGCCAGAAAACAGACGACCGCTCCCCGGAAATTTGGATTTAGACTATCAGTATTACAGGTAGGAGCTTTTTTATTGATTGATTAAGTTAGAAGTAACACTCTTCCTTTGTGTTTATTTTTGACTGCCGCAGAATTCACGGAGCGTAGTATTCCATGTGCCCATCCTAGGTCCCTACACACTTTCCTGACTGGGGAGAAAAAATTGAAAAGACAGCATCGGACAAATTAAAATGAGAAATTCATTAAATTAAAGACATTGAAAAGTGGGAGGCATCATGCATGGAAATCAATACATTTTTAAATTCAAACACAAATTTTTAGTGATACAATATTTTTAATTTATTGAGATAAAACGGAAATTTCAATGAGATCAGTGATAAATTCAGTCATTCACTTACCATTAAGAAAAAGGTGCCCAAAAAAGTAAAGCAGGTAATCAAGAAGTTTGGTTTATTTATGCTTTGGTTTTAAATTTTAATGAAATAAACTTAAAATACATGCTGACATTAATGCTCTTGATAGAGAAAAATTGAAAAGTATAAGCTCAGGAGCAATATTTCACCCATTAGCTGAAAATCACAATTATGGCAGATTGGCAAAAATTTGGAGTTTTTTTTATGACTTCCATGACTGATTAATGGAGTTAATGACTTGTGATTTTTCCAGACCAGTAGACACCACATTTTACAATTTTATCTCAATTTTCTTTGGTTTCTACATATTTTACATAAATTCTAGAAAATAAATAGAAACTATAGCCAATTTTCTCTGCTTTCACTTCATCTATTCTCTTCATAAACCCCTTGCAACCCCTTTGTTGCTTTCACAATTTTGCTTTTTTTTTTATAAAATTTTAATGTCAAATTAGATGTACAGATATTGGGAGTTGTTGAGTAAATGCTAGATTGAGAAGACTATCCTACCCTGATTGATTCAAAAGTCTGCTTATTTCATGAGTTTTAAATAATTCGACAAATTTGTATCTTTCAGTGATTAGCTTTTAGCATATACTTTACTAATCATTTGATAACTATGTACACAAAAAAATAAAATCACCCACTCGTCTACGAATCATTAGATAAAAATGTGACTGGTATCAATTGTTTTGTAATAATATCTACTAATTCATGATAAAATTTGGTTAGGTGGTCATATCTACATAGAAAAATTGTGCCCAACATTAATATCTTCAATACAAACATCTAATTGTAATATCAAATTTGGATACTCCAGTAAACTTCATTTTAGCATACCAAACAGAAAGTCATCTAGTTAAATAGTGTAGGAACTATGCAAGTTTGGGAGTCATAATAATAAATTCATTTTTAATCATTGCAAAAGAGATTGCAATGGAGATAAGCATAACCCAAAAACTATGTGGCAGACTGAGCTGTAATTTTGAATTCCTATAATTTAAGTTTCTAGAAACAGATTTATGCTAAAAAAAAATCATAGGTTACAAATCACAGCTGTTTATAATTTTTTTTTTAACTATATATATATTTTGAGATTAATTTTAAAAATATATATGAATTGTAACCTATGAATTTTTAAACAAAAATAGATTTCTAGAAGCTTCAAACATGTTAATCCAAAATTACAGCTTATTTCAAAGAGTAGTTTTTGAGAGTTGCACTTAAAATAAATAAATAAATAAATAAATAACCAGCATTGCAACCAGTGTTGCAACAATCAAAAAGGAATTTAACATTAGGAGTTCCAAACTTTAAACCACTATAATTCCTACACCGCTTGATCAAAATACTTCCCATTTGGTATTCTAATTTACCAGAGTGTCCAAATATGTTGACAAAATTATGTGTTTGTATTGTAAATTTTAAAATGTAGTATGATTTCTATATGTAGATGACACCCTGAGCAAATTTTAAGGGTATCATTAATTAGTAGACATTAATAGTAACCCACTGGTACCGGTTACACTTTTATATGATGATTTGTGGTAGAGTTAGTATGAGGTGTTCTGTCTCTCTGTTTTTTCCTTGACAACTGCACAAACAGTCCAAACTATTTTTACTTTAAAATAATGGTTAATTCAAAAGCTGTGCAGTAATTGTAATAATAATTAACTGTAAAGCAATTATATTGTTTTGAATACAGAAAAGGAAATCTAACTTTCCTATTAGGCACTCTTGTAAGAATTATAGACAACTTCCAGGAAAAATACTATTACTTTCGCTGAAGTAAAATGTTATTGTATATATATGCAATATAAAAACTACATTTTTTAGATCAAATATGTAAAAAAGAAGCTATTAATGTGTTAATGTCAGCATCATGTTTCTTGATTGGGAAAATTGTTCTTTTTTTCTTGTTTATTGTGTATTAACTGCTATCGCATGTGTTTTTGTGAATTTAGTGAACAACTAGGTTTGTTTCTTGATCTGAAATTTTGTAGGGTTTTTATTTATTTGAGGTCCAATAAGTTCTTAATACTTAAGTAATGCTCTTGCATGAGACAAAGGAAGTGGCATTTGAAAAAAGTTTTTAAACATTGCAACAAAATCCTTCTTACAAACTCAGTTCAAATATAAGTAAAATATATATTTATATTTGACTTTTTATTAAAGAAGCCCTTTTCATGACCATATGCAACCAGTAAAATTCCCATTTCTAAACTTCCTCAGATGCAAAATTTTAAATTTGCTTCCAAACTTGGACATGGTTCACCTAAACTTTCATTCTTTTGATGTTGATAAAATGAGTACCAAGCTTACTTGATAACTAAGCACCAGGGGTTCCACATTAGACTGGCTATCTGACCGGGATATGCGCTATACAGTAGTGTTCAGTCTAGGCCATTTTTTAAGGGTGCAAAACAGTGAAATGCACTCTTAGTTGTATCCAAAGATCTCATATTTTCCCTAGCTTTGTTCAGATTAGTTTACTTGGGAAAGAATCAATAGTGTTGGGAGAATGAGCAACATTTCAGATCTGACAATGGGTCATTTTAGGGAAGCAGAAATAGGGTCTCTTCAAGAAGAGGTCAAAGAACTTTTGCTGAGCGTAATGTTACGTTGGGTTGGGTGAGATGTTAAGCAAATGACTCATTCATTATATTATAGCCATTTGTCACTAACAGCCTTTTTTTTTTCTAAAGTGAACACTAGTGTAAAACATCTCAGGACCAATGGTGAAGAAAGCATAGCTGGGCACTGCCAGCAATGATCCTTAATGGACTGTAGTGTCGATGAGTTCAGTTTTTTAGTTTTAGTTAAAATTTCAAAATAAAATAATGGTAAAGGTAATGAAATTCTGAAGATAATAAATGAATTAGCAATACATACCCCATCTTCTATTTTTTTGTTTTCTTCATCACTATCTGTTGGACCAGCTAATGCAAGAACTTTGGTAAAAACACCCAAGCGAGCAAAATGATCCAGGTATATCTCTCTGCCTTTAAGCATCAAATCATGAATAATATTCAGAGTTTGCAATAAAATATCTTCTTCTTCCTAAAAGAGTTTGAATTATAACATTAAGCTAATGCAAAAGAAAATCGAAATAGCAGACAAGATCTGAAGCAAAATAAAATTTTGTTTACAGTAATTATACTGTAAACAGATACTAGTCAGAAAGAAAAATACAAATTTTGCCTCCTTGTAAAACAAATATGGTAACTATACACATTCAACATTCCTAAATCTAAATATGGCATCCCAATTGTACCAACACACGTTGTTTTCCTAAGAAACAGTTTTCTAATAACAAATAATGAAAGATTAATATAATTTAAAAAATAATAAAAATAAAAAAGATATTTTATTTTTACTGTCTTAGATAACAAATCAATAAATTATAACAAGAAAATATATAAACAATTTTGGACCATTACACCATAGATAAATAAAATTAAAATAAGTGAGATGTGAATAAACCATAAATCTTTTGCTATATTGGTGTACAAACATTAAATATAGATTAAAACATTAAAATATTCATTCTACAGTTTCAGTACACCTCCATGGCTTTCCTCAGGAATGCAAATGAAGTAAAGCTGAATGCCAAAACTCCACCGACAGAAAATCATACACATGGGGAAAAAACAACCAATGAGCATGAAGACAGGGAAATCAGATTTTACTGGTGCCATCTGTTCAGATATGGCGATAATACAAATACTCTGTCGCCATCTATATGTGAAAATATCGATGAACTGCCTAACTCAAAATTAAATAATTCTTAGGATATTAAACCAAAGTTTTGGGATATTATATGACATATTGTCATTACATACTTTATCTTTTCTTAATAAAATTTCTATTGATTCTCTAATTAAATTCTTATGCGAGTCACTATCTGGAACAATAATGCTAGCACTCTCAAAATCAATGTAGCAATTATAATTATTGAGATAAAATCTTGACAGGGCTGTAGATGGTTTTTGCTGTTTTATATCATTATGGTGCTCTTTTAACATTTCCACAAACTTCCTTTTAGTCATACCTATATAATATTTTCTACTATTGCTCTCACTTGTAATAGGTTTCTGTCTTTGTGCTCATTGGTTGTTTTTTCCCCCCATGTGTATGATTTTTCTGTCAGCCGGAGTTTTGACATTGCTGATCCAGCTATATTCATTTATATTCCTGAGGAAGGTCACGGAGGTGTGTTGAAACAGTAGAAAGAATGTTTTAATGTTTAAATCTATATTAAATGTTTGTACACAAATATAGCAACAGTTTTGTGTTTTATTCACATCTCACTTATTTTCATTTTAATACCTTGACAGCCGAGCAAAAGGTCAAAATTGTAATGTTTTCTCTGTAATTTTTTTTAAATAAGCTTAAAAAAAGGTGATTTTTCCAACAAGACATAAAAAAATTAATCATGTATAGGAATATAAGCCTTGAGAGTATTAATCACAACAAAATGTTTTAAAACTGCATTGTATTTGTAGAATTATATTAAATTAAATAATGCTTCTATTGCTGTAAAACCTGCAGCTTGGCGAATGGATATATCAGTTTGCGGTGGTGAGAAGGTTAAAAAAATATATTTTGTTGATATTTGTATCATGCAATATTTTTTGGTGTTTCCCTCTTTTTCATGTCCAGCAGTATTCCACTAGCATATTTTCATTCCTTTTGCCTGTGTATCTTCTCTAATGTTTATACACATTTACTTATAGGTTTTCTACATATTATCATAAGCATATTTTTGTGCATGTAATTTCCACTTATGTTTCAGTAAGATGTAACTTACCTTAATTTTAAAAACAATCCATCCCACCTAAAAATTAGGATGTGACACAGTAATTTCTTTGGCATATTTTGATTTTGTGAGCTGAAATGTATCCATTATTTTTACAGCTAATTTCCTCAAAATTTATATCAGTTTTAAAAAATATTTAGGAGTTTCAATAAAGAAAAACATTTTGAAAAATTTGCTCATGATTTAAATGAGTAATTATATTATTATGAATATTCCTTATGAATGCATGGTACAGTAGACTTTTTGAAATCTGCAACCATAAAATTCAGTAACATAAAAAACTACTTATTGAAGAATGCTAATGATTACATTTTTGGCAAAAGATTTTTCCTTTTCAAAAGCATCAATGAATAATGTGATAAAGGATTTGCAACAGAGTTTCTGCTTTTTCTCAAAAGAAAAAAGAAGAGAAAAGAAAGGACAACTTTTTGAGGACCAAATTATTTTTAAATACTTTTTTAAAATAGGGAACACATAAAAAATAAAATTTTATAATTATATTTTATAAAATATAGCTATGAAATAGACCTATTACACGCAAAAACTAATACAATTTATAACCTTAAATATACCTCAAATTAGTGTTAAATTCAGACATTTTTATCCAGAAAAGATTTCTGCAGCTCCCAGGAGAAATGAAACACAGTAAAACATAGTGAAATTTACGCATCAAAATACCCAGAAAAAAATGTGTTATAACATCTCTACATTCAAAAAGAGATTCCACTATGTTGGGTCAAAAGTTTTGCTTTTTTAATTTTTTGCATCCTAAAAATGTGTAGAACTGATTTGAAACCTGAAATGATTTTGTATAATCAAACTTTTAAATTTGCTTTTCTTGAAATGGATGTTTTCAACAAACGGTGCCACTGCATAAGTCAAATGGGTCAATTTTTAAACAAGTGCCATTTTGTTTTCAGCAGGTCAATTTTAATGAAAAAAAGTTCATGAATGCATAAATTTAATTGGCTTCACAACCAGCATCGTTGCTACGTTTCCAATGACTCTACAAGGCACAATTCTGTACAAAGTTGTGCCTGCTGCACACATGCATTTTAAAATAAGGAACTTTCAAATTTTTACGCATAAAAATTTGTCTGTATAGACAAAAATACTTGTTTAATAGAATTTTTATTTGTTTTATTCCTCTTTCACAGAGGAAAAAAAGAAATCTTAAAAAGCACCTACCTTTTGGTCTAACAAAGTGGAATCTTTCTTTAACTATGCTAATAATATAAACTATAAAGAGGAAACTACACTCTTCCTTTAAGAGTTGAACATTATATATTTTTTTCAAGCACATAATTCATAAAAAGATAAAAAATGATTGAATGTTATAAAGACAACTGTTTCAAGCAGTATACTATTATGTGAAAAACAAAGTATATTTGGCATAAATATTAGTCTAGGTAACAAACTGTAATAAATTATAAAATAAAAAAGAAGTATACCCACTTCACTATCTAAAACACTTGAAATTACTTCAGTCAAAAGTGTAGCAAAATTTTTAGAGCCAACATCAGTATTAGAAAACTCATTCAATAAACTTGGACTTATATAATGAATCATCTTGCGTATAAGATTAAGACTTGCTTTTCTAAAAATATAAAATTTGACATTCAATGAAATTTTAAAATGACATAAAATTTATAAATAATAAACAAAATTTTAAAAAGTAAATTTTAAACAATTTTATACTTATCACATGCATTCCCAAGATATATAGTAGGGAGCAGAAAAATTGGCAAATATATACTGTGGCAGACAAAACATTTGCATCACCTACAAAAATACACCTTTTGCAATTTTAATGCGCTGTTTTGTTTGCCTAAAATCAACTTAATTGCTTCAAAGCAATGTATGGCACTTCACTATTGTGCCATACAACAATTATGAAGTAATGCATCAACCAGTTTTCATAAATAGACCTGCAAAATGAGAGAATGACAGATTGTCAGAATTTTTATGCTGTGAAAGCATGGTTCCAATTGACACCCTGGAAAAAAGTGTGGTTTAAGGCCCTTTATCACTGAGGCTTGAAATTTCCCACTCCCATGTTAAACCAATGGCCATATTTTTCACATATCTCCTCAGGGAATTAATATCTTTAACTTCTTTTTTTCAGTGTACTCTTCTTAAAGGATGTCTCTTTCTATTTTAGTTGACAGAATGATTCTAAAATATACACTTACCTTTTTATTTAGTGCTACAGTCTTAAGATGCCAGTGTAATGTGAATAACACTAAACAACTCCAAAACTATTCACAGTTTAAAAAATTTGAAAACGACAAAAGAAAGTAAGTATGTTCTCATCTATTCATATATAATTAAACAAGTCTGATGTGAAAAATTCCAAAACTTTCTTCTATCTCATATGTGGTAATATTTCAAAAAGTTTTTATACTACTTCAATGTTATTACTTCAAGACTACACCAATATTAACCTTCATTTTAGATTTTGGCTTCATTTTATCAATCAGAGTAAAAACGAGTTAAATATTGAACATAATATTTAATAAAATCCATATTATTCTATTGTACGTCAGCTGTATGCACATCGGCAGGTTAGCTAGACACGAAGTGCACACCCCTACATGAGCAGCTGATGTACAACAGAACTCCAAAAAATTGAGAAAATCGCACAAAAATGGTTATTACAGTGTCCCCTTTCAGAAGGACATCTTCATTTTTAACTGGGACCTGGTGCCCATAGTCAAAAACATATGTATGAAGTTTGGTTCAAATTTATGCATAACTTCATATACTTTCTAATGATGCAATAATGAAAACGTCACAAAAATCGCTATTACAGCACCCCTTTTCAGCAGAATACAACAAAATTCAAGTGTGACCTGCTGGCCATAGCCAAAAACATATACATGAAATTTGGTTCATTTCTGTACTTAAGTTCATACACTTTTTGATGATATTATAATGAAAATTGCACAAAAATTGCTATTGCAGCACCCCTTATGACAGAATATCCTCAAATTGAACCGGGACCTGCTGGTTATAGTAGATAAACTATATATGAAATTTGGTTCAATTCTATCCATAACTTTGAATACTTTTCGATGACACAATGAGGACACACATACACATAAACAGACAGACATTTTGTAAAAACATGTTTTTCATGATATCTGACCTCTAAAACATGTTGGCCATTGAAAACTAGAAGTAAAGAAAAATGATAACAATACTTTCTTCTATACAGATGAAAGTAAAAATTTTATTTAAGTTTATATTCTCCAGATATTTGATAATTAATCGAAAATTTCTTTGCCCTCTCCAATCTGTAAATCAAATCAGCAAAACAACTGGAGACTGACTGACCTATGACATCACAAATGCTGATGGTGACAGTTTGAGGCTCGTGAAGGAATCATGCAATCAAGTGGGACAGAAGTCAATTCTAACATTTATTGCACTCCTGATCATTTAAAAAAGACATGTAGAAGGTTTGGTCATAGAAGAAGGTAATTTATACTGTTATACTTGTCAGGGCATGAAGATTTTTTTTCTTTTTATATAACATAGAAGAACTAACTTTGAATAACTTCTTCAAAATAATGGCATCCACATATTTTTAATTCCTACCTTATTTTGAATACTTTTGCAACTGAAACTACTTACTTATCTCCAACAGATAAAAAATTAAGGTCATTTCAATCTTTATGTTGGAGAACTCTATATACTTCATTTTTTACAAGATAGTAGTACTCAAGTTCTTTATTCTTTCTTTTAACATCAAACACGAATATAGCAAAAAATAAGGACAAATTCTGCATTTGTGACTGGGACCATATAAATATTTAAAATATGTTACTTTTCAAAAATTAATATTAGGACTATTTCGTTCAAAATAATCTAACTTCTGCCTTACTTTGAACACTTTTGTAGTTTGCATAGCCTACATAACTCCAACAGTTAAAAAAATTAAAGTGTGTTTCAATCATTTTGAGACACCATTTATACTTATAGATTTTAATTCTTGAATGCATATTAACTGGTTTTAGTCAACAAGATTTTATGAAAGTGCAAAATAAGAAGAAAAAAAAAAATAATAGAACATTAGCACCTGAATATTTTTATAATAAAAGCTTGTAGTTAATGAAAATATTTAAAATGTAATCATATATTTTTGAAAATATGTATAAAAAGGTTTTCAGATTATAAATGATATATAACAGTTTATTACTGTGCATTAGATTGAATTTGTTTTAATAAATGTAACCTGATTAACTTAAAATTGTTTGTTCCATCAATGGAAAAGGATAAATTATGTTCTTGTATTCAGTGATTATTTTATTTGGTGTACTGTTGCTTGTTGCTGTACGAGTATTGTACTTTATTTCAATAGAAATAAATATTTTATCCTTTGTAAATAATCATTTTGTAATAATCATAATGCAAAATCATTCCTGTGCAGTTTTTTTTTTTTTTTGTCATTTATATTGGTAGGATTTTCTCTTTTAAATGAATACATAAACAAATACAGGACATTTCAAATTTAGAAATCCAACAATGCAACGAAATCTAATTAAAAGGCCAATATACCTTTTAAAACTATGATAAAGTGAAATTCAGTTTAATAACTATTTGCAAAAAATAATATACATAAAAATAGAAAGCTGTAAGCATTATAGATATTTAGGTGTAGACATTAATACAGAAGGAAGAGACTCACAGGAAATTAAATACAGAATTTGTCAGGAGAAAAAGGCTGTAAAAATATTAAATTCTATTTGGTGGTGTAAGGAGATCTCTAGGAAAAGAAAGTATAATATATACAACTCTATTGTAAAGAGCATATTGTTATATGGAGCAGAAGGATGGAGAATTATGGAGACAGAAAGAAAGAAATTAGCGGCAGTAGAAATGGATGCCCTAAGAAGATCATGCAGGATATCAAGAATAGAAAGAGTAAGAAATGACAGAATCAAGGAAATGATGAAAATAAAGGGAACCATACTAGATGATATTAAAAAAAAGCAATTAATCTGGTATGGTCATGTCAAAAGAATGAATAATGAAAGACTACCCAAAATAACATTCAACTATGAAACAAGCAAAAAAAAGAAACGGGGAAGACCACAAAAGACCTGGATGAATGACAGCTCAAAGGCAATGAGGGATAGAGGTCTAGAAGAGGAATGGACCCTTGACCGGAAGAAATGGAAAAAGACTCTTGGGGATTCTTCGGATGGTGGCATCTGACGCCATAAACAGAGTTTATATACATATGCAAATATAAATTGACTGAATGTGTTGAATGTTTTTGGTACTGAGTTCATTTCAAAATGAAGCGTTATTCTGATTTTTTGAAAACTGTCATGTTTTTTGTGAACTTTAAAGTTCTGAACCAGAGAAAAAAAAATTGGGAGGAAAATCCTTTCGGAAATTTCATGTATCACTTAGTTCTCACTACTGTAATTTTTTGAAAAAAATCTATTGATATAGAATTGCTCATTAAGATATTTTTTAGGAAAAAAAAAGAAAGAAAATAGAAGGAAGGGAGGGGGGCAGATTTCAGTAAGACCAGTTAAATCTGAGCTAAAAGATATATGAGGACGTGAGTTACTAAACTCGCCCTATCCAGAAAATCAAATGTTAGGAAATTGTGAAAAACCTCTGACTATGTCCATTGGTTTTCATTGTAAACCAAGATTTTACAGTGCCAGAAATACAAGATAAAATGAGTTTTTTTGAGATTGTAGTATTTTTTCGATGCAGGCTCACCAGTAGAATAAATTGATACGGAAAACTCTATTTTTTAAATTTTGGATAAGGCGAGTTTTGAAACTCACGTCCTCATATGTATAATGTATGTCATATATGTATGATAAAGCAAGAAAAAGAAAGAGAAGAGAGGGGGACAGATGTCAATAAGAGCAGCTAAATTTGAGATACAGAGGGTAGCCAGAATTAAAACACCTTTTTATATATTGAACTACCCACTGTATAAGCTTCAAATTTTGTACACATTAAAGACATGGGGAAACAGATTATGTGGAAAAAAATTTTAGCTCCAGAAACCACTTATAGTATTGTTATTTACTTACAACTAGACATATCCGCTTTACAGCTGAACATATGCTAAAAAGACGGGAAAATAAAATTTGAACACACCAAATATTCTTAAGAGAAGGAACTTATCGACAAAGTGAATGCTGCTCAATATGGCTCCCTTCTTAAGATATAAAATCTCTACATGCAGAGCAATACCTTCTTTTAATTCTGCCATGGTTACCAGACATCCTCAATAAACAAAATTTTTTAAAGTGTTTCCATAGCCGAAAAAACATTGATAATATCCAGCTGCCAAGAACGTGGCCATCAGGTTGTCAGAAACGAATAATCCATTGCTATGTCATTCGGGAAATAATGCCAAAGAAACTGCTGTGCACAGAGACCAGTGTGTGGAGGTGTTCTATTTTGCATAAAGATAATAGAGTTAAGACTTGGCTGCTATTGCAAATGGGGTACACCAAAAGTTTTGAGCATTCTTTTGTACCTGTTGGCTATTCCAGTGCATGTCACAGGGCCATTCTGGTAGCCTCTTCAAAAAAGAAAGGTCCAAAGATGAATTTGGCTGCGAATCCAAGTCAGACTAACTTTCAGCAAGAGTAGAATCACTTGGAAAGTACAGATGTTTTCTGCATCCCAAATGTGATAGTTATGGATGTTCATTGTTCCACTGAAGTGGAAATAATCCTCATCAATCCACAGAATCTGTCATGGCTATGATGCATTAACTTCAATTCTATCAAAAAATGTCAATGCAAATATCACTTGCTTCTCCCTGTCAATGGACAGCAACTGTTGATTATGACTGATTTTATATAGGAAACAATGCACCATTTTTCTCAGTATGTTCCAAACTGCTATAGGGAACACCCAAGTGTTGTCACACTGAATGTGCGCTACTACAACCTACAATACTATCCACTAACTGTTCAGCAACAGTGGTAGCAACATCTTCAATGCCATCTGAGCGAAGTGGTTTGTGTCCTCAAGCTGGTTAACTCATGTCTTCATATTTCTGTTAACCGTAATATACTCCTTAATCGTATGTATAGAATAAAGAGTATGTTTTTCTTATCTTATTAACAAAAACATTAAACAATTTATGATGCATTACATCATGGTTTTCCTAAAAATTCATATATTCTCTAATACACAATTAGTAAAATTCTTGTCAATGGATGGTTGGGTGGGTGGGTGGGTGGGTAGATGTTAGACACAATTAACATATTGCTTATTTTTATTATATTTATATAATAATAAAAAAAATATATCTAAAAAACCCAAAATAAATATAAAAATATTATAATATGACGGCAAAGTGGGCAGATGTTAGAATACAGGGGAAGCTGGTGGTGTATAAAAATTTATGTGTGATGGTTAATTTATATAATAAAATAAAACAAGTAATATCAGGGGTCTTTCCAGACTTTTCTCACAGGGTCCTGTTTTTGTGAAATTGTGAAGTTTTTCTTATTTTTGTGAAAATTCTAGTCATAATTTTGTGAATTTTAAATTATCGATGTCTTCATGTTCTATCCTTCATATATAAAAAGCTAAGTAATATGCTCTTTGGTAAGTTCAACTGCTTACTTACAGGCCAGATTTTATTTTTAAATGACTAAATTTGTGAAAAGTTCAATTTGAAGGTGAAAACATTATGTGACAGGTCTATTTAAGAGACAAATAATTTTGTGAAGGGTCCTGTTTTGGGATAAAATGTTTTGTGAAGGGTCCTGTTTGAGGGTAAGAAATTTTGTGAAGGGTCCTGTTTTAAGATAAATTATTTTGTAAAGGGTCCTTTAAAGGACCTAAAGTTTTCCTAAACATATCCCTGAATATAAAAAAAAAAATTAAGTGAATTCCTACTTAGGTCAATAAGAGAATTTTTTTTTCTCCCATTCTTCTTTCCTCTTGAGTGGCACTTAAAATGCCTTGATCAAGAAGAGGGCTCTCTCGATTATTGAAAATTAATTTAATTAATTATTTGAAAAAAAAAACTAGATTGACATGAAGTGTCATCCACTACAAAGGTAAAAAAAATTATTTGAACTTGATTGGATGAATAATAAATAAGTATTTTATTAATGATTGAAAATTTGAACAAGATATATATAGCGAGAGTGTCAGCTAATAGTAGGAATTGAAAAAAAGAGAGGGAGGTTATTATATAATCATTACTTCACAACATTAAATATTTTATTTCGTTTGTTAATTCAGCACGGTTCAATAATACCTTACATCAATAGTTTTATCTTTTTAATTTTAATAATATTGATCACAGTTAAATTTTTATTTCATTTTTTAGCCCATTGAGCACAATATGATCATTATTATCTCATCATTAGTAAATTGTATTACAATAGTATAAACATATTTCTTTATTCTTTTTCCACCCCCAAAATTACATATTTTAGTTATTATGCAAGTTTACAGACACTTTAATTATTATTTATTTATATTCATTATTTAAAACTTAATTTAGTTTTATAACCCAACTATTTTTTTTTAATGATTCTGTACTGATGTGGAAATTATAATTCAATATTACTTTATTTAAATTTAGTATTCTGCTATACATTTATTTAAAACTGAATCATTTAATAACTTATCCATATCAAATATTTATCTATTTTTTCTTTAAAATTCATCATTTATATTAAATTAATAAAATTACTGTTTTAATGATTAATACACATATAATTATTATTAATATTTATTTAATAATATTTTTCTTTTCCCCATATAAAACAATGGCAGTGATCTTTAATTGTATTTATTAAAGATAGAGGGCAACACTATATCTGATATAATAATAATCTGAAGAACTATATTGAATATATTTCAACATTATTAAACTGTATTTCCATGGTTGTATAAGTAGTTTTATACTTATACTATTTCTGACAATATGTGCAAATCATTTCCTAGCCTAGGACTTTTTAATACTTGTGCCATTGCTGACTTCATTGGTTTTTCAGGAGGTAAATGCTTTCTTGAATTCATTTTATTTTTTATTTCATGCTATATCTGGCTTCTTTTTTCTGGTTTTACTGCGTATGGTATCCCAAATTTTTCTTTTTTTCTAGTTATGGCTCATGAAAGGATAAAACTGTGCATGCTATTTGTGGAACTTAGGTAATTTGGGCCTGGGGATTCTTCCTTCGTTCCACAAATATTTCTATTTTTCCAATATTTTTATGATATACAGTGTTTACTGTATTTTCAATTCCTTATAGTTATATTTACAACTATATAACAGAAACAGTTAGCATGTAATTCATTATTTGAATTGTAATATTTTAGCATTGTACTATTCATGAAATCATAGTAATTTAACGAAAATGTGTGATTGCATGTAAATCAAAACTTCAGATAACTCATTTTGAACATCTTTCTCTGTCCAGAAAAATGTTGAAACTAATTGTAGATGACCTAACCTGTCATAAACCAGAAAACACTGTTTTAGAGGCTATTCAAGTTGTTTACCTTACAGATCTCACCATAGATCTTTGATATAATTGGCAAAACACGGGTAATAATTGTTGGAGATAAAATGGAGCCATTTCAGGATCACCTTTGGGCTCACTGTCAAAATCATGTTCTTGTTGTTTCCTATCACCAAGCTTTGAACTTTCAGACACAGGACACATCCACTCCCCTGCATAAAAAGAATAAAATTACTACAGTAGACGACTTAAAATCAACAGACTTAAAAAATCTGCTCAGTCACTAGTGCAAGTCAGTGTTTAGTCTCTCTAAACAATAAAATCTGCTCAGTCACTAGTGCAAGTCAGTGTTTAGTCTCTCTAAACAATAAAATCTGCTCAGTCACTAGTGCAAGTCAGTGTTTAATCTCTCTAAACAATAAAATCTGCCACTGATAAGCTTTGCTAAACTGCAGTTTATAAATATGCCATTTTACAAGCATCATCATACTTTGAAGTAAAAAGAGTCTCTGGTCCTTTCTAAATTTATATGGCCCTGAAAAGGGCCTTTTTTATATGATGATGATGACAGCTGGAATAACCACCAAAACTGTACAACATACATCCTCATTGTATGATGTATGCAACATTTATTGGCTGTGTCTGCTTTACTTTCAGATGCTAAGTATATAAGACAGAATTTCATTCATTCACCAAAATATTTATAACGTAAATTAAAAATAAAAGAAAATACCTGTATTCTTTGACCAAGAGCAGATATGTTTGTAATTCTTTTATCTAATTAATGTAATCAGTCACTACAAGTACAGTATCCAGTTTTATATTTTATGCCAATGTTTCAAAAGTACCACAAATATCTCATATTGGAAGAAATACCACCCTTAGTAATAAAATTGTCATTATTAACAGACAGACTACTTTCATCATCGTGCAAGATTCTGAAATAAATAATAAACATTGTTCATGAAATATAACATAAATGCACAAGAAACTCAATAATTATATAAATAAAATATCTATTGATAAATATTCAACAAAATACTGTTTTAACAAATAAAACTAAAAGTTAGAACAATTTCAGACTTTTTTTTTTTTTTTAACAAAACACGGAAATCTCGTTTTAGAAAAAATAAGTTTAATTTGTTTCAAAACTTAAGAAAACCATTACAGGTAATAACAAGAAATAGAATTTAGAAGGCAGAAATAAAATTAGTTTAAAGAATAATTTTTTTATGATTATTTCTGTCGAATCGAAACAAATGTTTAAATTTTTATTTTACTTATTTTATTTATTTTCATGATTTTTAACTGGTTTGAAAACAATGATGCTATCAAATACATAAGAGCTCCAATATATAATAATTTCAACATTATTATATAAATTTACTGAAAATAACTGACAATATAAATGCTTAAATATATATATATATATATATATATATATATATATATATATATATATATAGTCATTATATACAAGTTTTCCTTGATTAGTGTGTTTAAACTAATTTTGTGATATTTTTGCCCTAAGCAAGACATACATTGAATGGGAAAAATTACAATACACCCACAGCCAATTTTCACACAAACTCAATGGACATTACCCACAAATAGCAACAGCCATGCCGCTGTGGGTTATTTTAATTTTTACCTTTAATTTTTTTTTTTTTTTTTAATTGGACATCAAGGAAGCAGAATTGAAACATTTCTTCAGACCTACTGGTTTTATTCCTATGTACCTGCAGCTGATGCTAAGCTGTGACATGGGTAAAGTCCATATACATAAATAAACAATGTAGTAATGTATCACAAAATTAATTTGTGATGTATTGTTAGAAGTACATATTATAGATTGATTTGAAATTCTTTGAAAAAGTTTATCGAATTTTCAGAAACTTCCATAAACATATATATGTGTAAGCTAATTTAATATGTAACAATCAAGAAACATTGAAAAGTCAATTTTAATTCTGGATTATTAAGATTAGTTTTTAAAAATTTATATTTACTTAAAACTTATTGTAATACAATTTTATAGCTTCAAACTTACATAAGTTTTAATTTATGTTAGCAAACACTTATTAATTGACAATTGCATAGGTTTTTTTTTCACTCTTTTTGGAATGCATCTTGGGATAATACAAAATTTGATTTTTGAATTCTCAGTGCATTGACATACTTTCACTGATGTGTGGATCTCTATTTTTTGAAAAGCTTTTTTGAATTCTTTTAAAATGTTTTTCTTTTTAGCATTTTCTGCAAATTTCATTTAAAAAAAATTGATTCCATCTTGTAGAGGAAGAAAGGGGCAAGCATTTTGTATATTGTGCGCTAGTCGAAATCTTACCCATGCTAATTGAGGTGAGTATCTAAAAAATGCTTACTGAAGTAACTGAATATCACATTATTTGAAACTGTATAAACTGAAAAAAACCCATATTTAAAAAAGTTAAGAACTATCGACTTACGATATCTGTTGTTCATTTACGAAATTTACTTTTTTTTTTTTTTTTCAAAAAATATGCATGTTTGGGAACGTGATGCTTAAATAAATTTTCTATGTTTGACAATGGCTTTTAACTTTTTCTAAAAATTTTTTAGAAATATTTTAATATTTTATCCAATGTTGCACTTCTATAATAAAGAGGAAAAGTTCTCAAAAGTTTACATTATAATCTTTATAAATTGTGAAGTAATGCAATACTTGTATCATATCATAAATCCTTATTGTAACTGAAGCGCTCACAACCATACTGGACCAAGTCCCTTTTGAAAAAGAGTTTATTTAGAAAGAGCATAAAATCTGTTTTATCCACTCCCACAGTGAACAAAGTCTGTTTTCACATACTTTCTCATATATGTCATCAGTTTACAGACTTGGTTTACTGTGGGAGTAGACAAAACAGATTTTATGCAACTTCTAAAGGGACTATCTCATTATTTTTCAAAATGGACTTTGTCTACTATGGTTGTGAGCCTCTCAATTGATATAAATATAAAGATGTAATTCTTTCAAGGTTCAGACATTTTTGTGCAGCATAAATCATCTGCTTCTTATTTATTCAGAAAGACATAATTCTTATAAAATGCCATACTGTTAAGTTTTCTAGCACATATGTTAGAAAAGCAGATGCAAAATCAAAGAAATGTGAATCTTTTGAGTTAATCAAAAATAAAACACGGAAACTAAAGAATATTAATTTTGTGGCATTCTCTCTTTAATTTACCATAAATTTAAGATTAAAAACAAGAAAGTTAGTGAAAGAATGCAAGTGGCATTTTCCATATGTTACATGTTCCATTTTTTAAATTTCACCACATTTTCCTGAAACAATTTTTATTTTATTGTCATTTTAATTTGTCTAGCATTTCTAATATTAGTCACACAGCTTTGAAATATTACTAGTTAGATAAGTGAATTTTGGCGACATTTAGTCTACTACCACTTAAGTTGTAGCCTATTCAAACAGCATTCCCTATTTATTTTTCACAGTGGGCAGCAAGATTCTACACTGGTATCAAAAATTAAGGAAAAGTCACAAAATGCTAATTTTCAAATGCACGAACACTCAAAAGGAAATAATATAATTCGAGTAATTACTATCTCTACAACATAGCTAGCCCATATAACATCTCATTCATGTCACACATGGTCACAAGTGTCACAAACACTACGGTGAAGCAAAAAAATAGGAAATTCCATGCATCTCGTTATGAGTCTCAAATGATCATTATATGTGACTCCATTGAGAAGTCAATGTGACTGCTGCTTTGTGACGAGTCACCAGGTGACTTTATAATGTAGTTAAATTGTGACTCATGTGACTGTCATTTTGAGACTCAATTTCATAATCATCATGAACGTTGCATCATGATAAGTCACCAAATAATATCATATTATAGTCACATGGAGACTTTTCCCAAAAGAGCACAATGGTGACTTCACAGTAGTCTCTCTGTCACCTGAAAGTCATCATGTGACTTTAATGTGACATTATTTGATAACTTATCACAAAGCAGCGTTCACGATGACTATGAAATTGAGTCTACAAATGACAGTCACATGAGAGTCACATTGTAACTACATTGTAAAGTCACATGGTGACTCGTCCCAAAGCAGCAGTCACAGTGACATCTCAGTGGAGTCACATATAGTGATCATTTAAGACTTATAATGAGATGTATGGAATTTCCTATTCTTTTTGCTTCACCGTAGTGACTGTGACATTTGTGACATGAATGAGATGTTATATGGGCTAGCTATGTTGTAGAGATAGTAATTACTTGAATTATATTATTTCCTTTTGAGTGTTCACGTATTTCAAAATTAGCATTTTGTGACTTTTCCTTAATTTTTGATAACCAGTGTATTACTCTTTGATAACTGTACTGCCCATTTTGATTTATTGGTTTTATCTTTAAACAATATGGTTGCCCGTTACCCTGCCTCCAAAGAAGACCTCCCTAATTCAACCAGTACATCAGGGTATCATTGAAGCCTCAAATTTCACTATAAAATTGAGTTCTTGAAGATTTCAAATAATATTTCTAATGATGCCATGACAAAGTACCTTTTGATTAAATACCTCAAATTTTTAGAGCAGTAAAGCTGTATAACTGGCCAGGAAATAATGACAGTGTATGATAAACAAAAAATACAAATCAGAACATCCAAAAATATTAAAACAAGTTTATTAGTCTCAATTTGCTACATTTCCTCTAAATATAGACACCTTTGTTTTGTTGCTCATTAGTAAAAAATTAAGGAGATCGGGAAAGCAAAATTCAACCAAAAAATCGATTTTTACTTTTTTATATCATTAAATAGTTTAAACTTTCATCTTTCCAACGATGTGTCACACATGTTTATATATAAAAAAATAAGTGTTGAAATTATTCATTCTTTTCTAAGAGTACTTCACAGCTTAATGGCCATTTAAATCTTTAATTCACTTTTTCTCAAAACTTGGATTTTTCATGTTTATGTTCCTTTTTTTCAATATCTATTAAACTTAAGAACTCAGATTTTTTTTTAATACTTATGTTATATTGTATAGTTACACAGAGATTTAATGATTTGTTGAGAATTATTTATTTTAGGCAGTGAAATCTTACTGAAAATGCTAATTTAAAAATGACTTTCAATAAATAATTAATTTTGAGTTTCACTTAGAAAGAAAATGGTCTGTTAAAATATGTAAATCATGTTATTCTAACTACTCTAAAAAATCTAGACCTCTCTCTTTCACCATTTCTGAGAAAAAGGTACATAAAATTGGTGGATTTAACATGGCAGAGATAGGGCTTTCCCCGATCCCCTTAAATATGTGTTTTCTTTTATTTGTTATTTAGCATTTTAATCATGTTTATATTGTTTTCATGCATTTTTTAAATTATTGTATTGATTTTGCTTCGTGAAAATAGAGCATCCTTTTATGATCTGGATTCTCAAAATTCTAAAATAAGGCCTGTCCTAAGCTGTGCAAATTTCAGGCAGTCTACTGTATTAAAGATGAAAAGATCAAATTAAAAACATGAATGCCTAGATAATGCATGTAAATACTTATATATGCCTAAATAATTTTATTCACAATAAGTTAACATCAAAAGTTACTGACATTCACTTCATATTATGAATCACCAAAAAACAACATTTAAACACACAAAATACATAAGGTCATGTGAATAAAACCAGACGTATACGTTTCGCAAGTTCCAGGGCTCACATCATCAGTGTCTAAAATCTATGAATAAAAACAATGTCCCCCCCTCCCCCCAATTACATGCATGGTGAAAACCCAAATGTCAGCAAACACAGTACCGAAAGACCATCAAGTTCCAGCAGCCAATGAAATCAAAGCGGAAGTGAAGTATCATGACGCAACAAATCCACCCAGAAAGTTGAGATGTAAGGTACAGTAGACATATCATTAACCAAGGAGTTTTTAAATCTATGAATATGCACAGCTTCAAAAAAGTCTAAATCTAGAGGAGTAATGCATTATAGCTTTGATTTCATTGGCTGCTGGAACTTGACAGTCTTTCGGTACTGTGTTTCCTGACATTTGGGTTTTCGCCGTGCATGTAGTTGGGGGGGGGAGATATTGTTTTTATTCATAATTTTATACACTGATGATGCGAGTCCTGGAACTCACAAAATGTATACGTCTGGTTTTATTCACATGACCTTATGTATTTTACTGTGTGTTTAAATGTTGTTTTTTGGTGATTTATATTTCCACACAAGTTTTTATTTACTACCTCATATTATGATTTAATTGAAAGAAAATAGTTCCCCATATTTATTAAATCTTACCGGGAGACTGGAGAATAGCAGCCACTTCTCTATGACCTTCGTCGTTCCTTTCTCTTGCTTTATCTAAAGGGGTTTTACCATCTTCATCTCTTAAATCAGGATTGGCACCATGACGTAATAGAACCTGCAACAGAAAAACAGCAACACATATTTACAAATTAAATACAGACAGGGTTGAGTTGTTTCTTGGAAGCTTATACTTAGATGCATATGTTAGAATAAAGTGAAGTAAAATTAACAAGTAAAAATTAATCTTGCCCTTTTCTTTTTTCCCCCTCAGAAAGCTTAAACTAATTTCAAGTACTTTCAAAACCCAAACTCTCACATTTTACTTACTGAGAAAAGTAGTAGTAAACATTGCTGATTCGTTAATATTTTCCAAAGGAAAGGAGAAGGTCACACACACAGCAAGTACAATGTTTCTTCAAATTTAAGGTAGCACAAAAGATGGAAATTTCATAATGTTGGTTCTCAAATGTTCTACCAAAGCCCAAACAAAAATTTGCATAATCCTGAAATAAAAGCTAAAATAGTCTGCAAGAGTGGCAATCGCTCCTAAATTAATCTACTAAATGAACAACATTACTTGAATGTCTAGCTGAGGAAAACCTATTAAGTATTTTATTAGACCAAAAAAAAAAAAAAAAAATTGTCTGGTTTCAGGTAAGAGTAAATTTTCTTTTGTCAGTTCAGGTTGTGTTTCTGGCTGATATTAACCCTCTAATGCCCAGAGCTTTAGTTTTCAGCATGAAATTTCATAAATAATGCATATTTTAAGTCTTTACAATAATAATTGCACCTTTATGTAATATTGGTTATGAATTTTGAATTCAAATGGAGCAGTAAATAAGAAAAAATTAGCTTGAAGCAACATGTCTAACTAGGACAAAATTGCACTGATAGTGGTAAGTTTTTGCTCAAATTTTCAACTATTTTATTAAAATAAAACCAAATACATGTGATATATAGGTATAAAAAGAGTTACTTCTATTCTCTGCACAAAACAGTTCAATATAAGTTTTTTTTATGATAAACTAACTGGAATCAAGGTAGCAGATCTGCTACCACGGGCATCAGTGATCATGAGCCCATGGTAGCATTTTTGCTACCATATTATTTTCAAAGGAAATTTGTACTTCTAAGTGTTAGCTTTGTACTTAAGATACTTGTTTTACTTTTAATTCAAAACTCATGTTATTAAATAAATCTGAAATAAATTACTTGAAATTTATAATTTCCATATCAATAAAATGAAATTATTTTGTTTTACATTTTTTAATAAAATATTTAAATTCCTTTTTAATATATGAATAGAGAAAATTAAGAAATAAAACCGGGATTAATATTTTGAACTTTATATCTCTAAGTACAAATATACGCAAACGTTTTTTATTGAGTCATATATAACCTCAAGTATATTATATTTAGTATATTTGTACTACATGGTATACATTGCACTAGCTGATCCTGTGCAGGTCAACTGAGCTGTAGCTTACTATATTTTGAACTAATTGCTGTGTTTATTGTAAATTAAATTTGATTGTGTGTTTTGAACTGTTGGCAACAAAAAATAGTAAATCTTAAATGAAAAAGCTGTTATC
This sequence comes from Maratus speciosus, assembly GCA_963932465.1. Classification (NCBI taxonomy): domain Eukaryota; kingdom Metazoa; phylum Arthropoda; class Arachnida; order Araneae; family Salticidae; genus Maratus; species Maratus speciosus. The sequence goes on from OZ010787.1 coordinate 663,802,028, forward strand.
TTGCTTTTTTATTAATTAAAAAGGAACTATAGTTTATTTAGAATCTGGATTGCTTTATTTGTTGCTGCAATATTTTAATATGCCTGCATGTAAAATTTCATAGTTCTAACTCCTTAATTGTCTATCTTTTTAGAAAGATAGTTACAAAATTTTTATTTTTATATGTGTTAGATAAACAAACCACTCATTGCCATTGGCAAAAAAAAACAGTTATTTTTTGCAACTACATACTACATTAGTGTTCTATCTATCTATCTATCTATCTAAAATTATACACAAAATCAATAAGTGAAATGAGGTTTTTTTATTATTAATTGCATAAAATTGATAAATAGTGGAAAAGATAAAATTATGTGAAAAAATTGGATATACAGTAAACATCCTTTTTTCTTTTATCAGAAACGAACAACAAAAATTTAAAGGCACAAAAACCCGACTGACAGACTCGGGCACAGAAACACAAGTGTTTTGAGTCAAATGCTTGTCTCAAGTCAGGAACAACAGCTAGAAAATATTTCTACAGTTGAAATTACAGACTCACTTAATTGTGACTAGAATGATATGGGTCATGAAGAATTAATGAATAACAAAATTATTGAAAAGGTTTTGAATCCAGTGAAACCTGAAGTCGGTGAATGTGATAAATTGAGAAATTATCAACCGCTAGTCAGTCATGTACACTATACTCTCTAAATGCATTAATTGTTTTGCAATGCAAGAGGAAGCAGGTGCAACCCAAGTACTTTTATTACGTGGAATTCATAATCTTGCTTCAGTAAAATCCGAAACAAAATGCAAACAAAAATGTATAATGGATTACTTTGGATGAAAACAGGTATTATATAAAATTCAAGTATTCAGTAAAATTCTACATTTGCCAGATAAACAGATTTCTTATTACCAGTTATGCTTAAATATACAACAAATAAAAAAAATATTTTAATTGTTCTTTTTTATAAATTAACATATTGAAATGTAATTTTAGTAGTCTTGTATTGTCTTTCGATTATTCGCCTCACCGTCGGTCCCGTGAGAGATGGATAGTCAGAAGTTTACTGTATATAGTATATTTGCTGGAGTTCCTTAACCCAGTTTTGAAACCAGTTTCAAAACTGAAAGTACCTTTTAAAAAAAAATCTGCAACCAAAATGGAAAAAGCAAAAAACAGTCATATTAAAGATTGAGCTCAGCTATCCTATGCAAAAAAAAAAAATTGTTTAAAAATATTCAAACTGAAACGAGAAATTCAAAAATAACCTGCCCATAGGATTAACATGACGGAGTGTATGTTTTCAAATGCGTGAAGAATCCCCTTAAGAACACCAATTAATTTCATGAGTTTTCAAACAAAAGTTAATTCAGAAATGTGTCAGAAAGAAAGTAATTGTACCAAACATTGAAATTTTCAGTACAAACACCCAATTTTGACAGCATAATTGAACATTTTTTTTTTCGCAAATTTTAAATTCAGATTCCAAATGGGACTTCATTAGATCAGCTGGTAAAGGAATTATGAAGGTTTAAAGTTTAGAACTCTTAATAATGATTGGAATGAATATTGGAATTAATAGATTAGAATGAAAGTAGTTTCAAAGCATAACTCAAAAATTAGTTGGCAGAATGGAGCTGTAATTTTGAATTCATACAATCCTGAAAATAGATTTCTGATAAAAAATTCATGATACTCTATTTTATTTTTATTTTTAAAATCAATTTCAGTATAAATTTTTCCAAAATTATTTTTTAAAAATATATGATTTGTGATTTATGATTTTTTAAAAACCGAATTAGATTTCTAGAAACTAAGTATGCAAATCCAAAATTACAGACCATTCCTCCCAGTAGCTTTTGCAGTCTGCTTTAAAAACTACCATGCTACCTTTTGCATTGATTGCTTTCTGTTTTGCAACAGTTAAAAAGGAGTTTAACATTACACGTTCCCAACTTTTTACTTTTACAAATGCTAAAGTATTTAACCAAATGACTTTTTGCTTAGCATTCTACGATAAAACTTACTGAGAAAAGCAAATATGAATTAAAATTGGGTGTTCGTATTGAAAATTTCAGTGTTTGGTACAATTTTAGTATGAAGACGACCACATAAGAACATATTTTTAATAAGTTGAAAGATGACAATTTCCAGTCAAATGGCTATTTCCAATTTTTCTGGAATAATTTAGTGATAAAAATGTATGGGATATGTAACTTTTTCTTTTGATGTTTGTCCGACTATGCAGCTCCACCCCCTCCCACATATTCAAATATTTGCATATGGGTAAAGCCTACAAAAAGTACTTAAAAATTCAAATGTGCCCATGATTATAATACATAGTCTAATAACCTCTAGTCCATAGAAATAACTGTGATCATGGAAAATTTTTAAATTTGTGCAAATGAAATGATGTGATAATTACTTATTTAAAAAAAGAAATGTTAAAATAATATTAGAAAAAAAAACTTAAGTACTTTTGCAACTCCAGGTCTTCCAAAACAAGCAGCATAATGTAGTGAAGATGATCTTTGTCCTTTGTTTACATCAGCACCTCGCTCACACAGGAATTCAACCATTTCTTGAGTACCAAAAGCAGATGCCCAGTTAAGTAGAGTTTGACCAACATCATCCATAAAATTTACTTCAATGCCTAATAAATGAAGAAGCAAAATAAACTTTCTAGAACAAGAAAAAAAATGCAAAGTCAAACTTTCTCGATTATTAACTAATTTCTAGATTTTTATACAGATTATTTTTTTGTAGTAACTACATCAGATTTTTTTTTTTTTTAATCTTCAGAATCATATTTTAGAAGTAAAAGCTAAAGTAAAATATAAAAGGGTTTGTGCAGATTTTTTAAATAAAAATTTAAGAGCTTTTAAGAACCAAACCAAATAAACTGCTAAGATGGGGCAAAGAGGCGGATTTACATCAATTATTTATTTATTGTTCCTGTAAAATAGTAAACAGGATAGAAAAATTTAGAAAGAAAAAAGATTAAAAAAATTATAAGCTTTGTGAGAGAGATAAGGGAAAGCAAAAATTTATACAGAATTTAGACGATTATTTACTGTTATCAAACAAATAGCCTAAAAATAGACAAAAAAATTACAAAACATTAAAGAGTTCTAAAGATTTTTAAATTTTTGTGTAGGCAGGTAAGAGTTAAATAGGGATAAAGAAAAATTTCGAAGTAGGATATATTCTGATGAAATTTTGAGTAAAAGTTAATGCAGACTTGATTATTTTAATAAGACTAGTGCATTTTAATTTCTACATTGGAGAGGAGAGGCAAAGAAGAAAATTTAGATGATTATTTATTTATTGTTACTGCAAACTAACAAAGTAGAATATTTTTTTTAAAAATAAGTGTTTTAAAGATTTTAATCTTCGTGTGCTGAGAGATAAAGGATTAAAAGATGGAAGTTTCGAGGACAGGAAACAGAAATATAGAAGAATGATTATTTATAGTTACTTCAAAATAACAAATATGACAGAAATTTTAAAGATCGTACGGTACTGAAGGAAAATGAACAGGGGGACAAAGCAGAAACTTTGGGGAGAAAGACTTGATTATTTATTGTTATACACAATACAAATGAGTTAACTAATGTTTTGTGAAATTACTTTTTTCATACAAATAAAAATAATTCACAAATCAATTAAATTCACAAAAATAAGACCCTAAAAAAACCTGGACAGACCCCTGAATACATAAAAAATATATACATTTAAGAGAATGAAAGTTTTATCAGGCTGCAGACGATACAAACTGCTGCTATAATAATGCTAGCAAGACTATTCTAAATCTTAATTGTTACTAAGCAAAAGGTAAACATCTAAATCTAACAAGCAGATAAGTGTTATTTAAGATTGCACAGAGGGTTTCGTTTAATATTTCTTTCAAAACACTTTATCCTTTAATAAATAAATTCAAATATTTAATTTATAATTATTAAATCCTTAACTTTTTCAATAAGAACATAGCTGGCAGCACCATTAAATTTCAAAATTATTACAATAGTAAGATTTTTTAAACCAAATTAAATATTCAAGAACTGCTTTTCAGACAATTGTAACATGATATGTCTGTATATCTGACAGCATATTTAATTACATTAAGATTTTTAAAATCAAATTAAAAATATTCAAGAACTGCTTTTCAGACAATTGTAACATGATATGTTTGTACAGTAAAAGCTCAACTAACCGGCATGCTCGGGAAATGCCGATTGCCGGATACTTGAAAAGTCCGGATAGTTGAGTGCTATAAAATCTGTCATGAAAGAGGGGGGGGAGGCATCGACGTAAAAATGAAACAGGAAAATGATTTTTAGGCTATTTTCCTGCCATTAGGAAGTCGATCAAATAACTCTTATTATTATTATTAAATTTGCAGTTGATAAAGTTATTCTTTCCGAATAAAAAATAAAAGTAAACAAATTTCTATATTTATTTATTAATCTTTTATAAAGTTGTATTATTTATTATTTGACATCTCCCCTTTCCGGAAAAAGCACATGAAAGCTTGGAAAATTAACTTTGGTATGATTCACTTGTGTTACCTCAACTAACCTCACAGTAATAATGAATCTTTTCTGCATAGCTAAAAATGTTATCAGATGCAAACTGATAATGCCCGACTTCTCCGATCACGATAAAAACAAACTACACTCATTAGCTTTTTTTGTTTTTCTTGTTGGAGTGGCTCAGATAGTGAAGTCTTTTTGGGGTGATTTCTAAATTTCTGAAAACTCGTATGTTAATAAAAATTAGGTAAACGGCCTAATTTATTATTATTTGAATTTGGTGAAAATTTGAACACAATCGGGCAATTAGCAACGGAGAAAGCAATTTTTTTTATATAATAAGTAAGGGGGAAAAAAGAGTACTGTTTCGTTCTTTCTTTTTATCTAGAATAATATTATTATTATTTCTGTTTACTGTTTAGGTTGATGAAAAATATTTTTCCTCGCTAATTCAACAATGCAAAACTTTGATGCAATCTCCCGGCTGAGGAGAAAAAGTTTGAACTGATAAAAATCCAACAATAAAACAAAGCAAAAAGAAAGAAACTTACCCTGCAGCGTCTTTTCTTTTTTTTATTTCCAGTTAAGTGTAGTTGATCCAAACACATCCAATAAAAAAATATTCTTGAGTAAATATATTTAAAATACAATATGATATAAAGATCTTTGTTACATAATTCTTTTAAAATAATAATTTCTTGTTGTCGAGTAAATAAAGAAAAAAAAGTTTGGGATATAATTTCTCAGCAGTTACTATGCGTTTGATTGTGTTTCTTTCGATGTGCCAGGAAAACTACGAAATGCTTGTCTGATGTCCGTCTGTTTGAAAGAAAGTTCTCTTTTTTTCATGAAGCGTTCTTTTATGAGATGCAGTTCTAAAACTTCTTGAGCCAAATACTGCGAATTTTTTTCACAAAACTTTAAAAAAGTAGATAAACTTTTCTCAGCTTCACTCCACGAAATTTTCTCCTCGATTTCATTTTCGGATTCTGAGGAACTATCGTTTGTTTCTTCCTTTGGAGCTGTCATTTTTTTAATTAACTGCTCTTCTGTTAAAGTTTCGCTGACAGGAATATTTTTATCTATAGCTATCCAATTTTCAATTTCTGGCATTTCCAGTTGCGATAGAGATAAGTTAGTATTAGGCCCATTTTTTAATGTTTCCATAATTTCATGCAATTCGTTACTTTTCTTGGGTTTAAATCCTTCAAATTCTTCATCTGATGAATCAGAACAAACGTTTACTGTAAATAATAATTTTCTCCATCCCCTTCGAAGAGTTTTCGGTTTTACAGCATTCCATGCACTGGCAAGATCATAAATGGCATCTTTTATTGTGAAAGCTGATTGAAATTCTGCCACTGTTGTCTGTGCATTTACGAGCTTACGCACGAAATGTTTTCAATAAATCATTTTTACGTTTTGTATGATCCCTTGATCCATAGGTTGTATCAGAGAAGTTACATTGGGGGGGAGAAACATTACTGAAATATTGCCATATTTCAATTGTTCCTCGCTGGGATGCACTCGGCAGTTGTCAATTAGAAGAATTATTTTATTATCTTCCAGTTTTTTCCCCTTAGCTTCTAGCTCGCTAATTATAGATGGCACAAAAACTTTTTTAAACCAGTAGGTAAAAATATCTTTATCCATCCAAGCACTTTTTTGATTGGTGTAAACTACAGGGAAATGTTTAATTCCTGTAAGTGCTCTTGGATTCTTCGACTTTCCTATTACTAACAGTTTTAATTTATGGGAGCCTGCATTAGCGCAAGTCAGAATCGTTAGTCTGTCTTTGTTTTTCTTAAAGCCATCTGCTGACGTTTCATTAGGACCAGCTAATGTTGAGGTCGGAAGGCAACAGAAATAGATTCCGGTTTCATCAGCATTATAGATGTGGTTTAGATCAATATTATTTTTTTAAATAAAATCTTCAAAAAAAGTAGAATATTCCTCTGCATTTTCGTTATCTGCTGATTTTCGTTCCCCAGATATGTCAATTTTTCTAATTCCATGGCATTTTTTGAAGCAAGAAAGCCACCCATCTGAAAACTTGCATTCCGTCGCAATATTTAATTTTTCTGAAAAATCTCTTGCTTTTTCAATCAGCATAGGCCCAGAAATAGGAACTCCTTCTTCTCGTTTTAATAGAAACCACTGATATATAAACTTTTATCCAGTTTTTCATGCTGAGGTTGCTGCAGTGTTTTCCTTTCATCCGTTGCTTTGCTTGATTCTGCAGAGGAAGCAAATGCCATCAACTTTTCTTTCTGCGATTTAATATCGTAAATTGTTGAGGATCCAATATTGAATATACGCATCAATTGTTGTTTATCCCTCTTTCTAAACGTCTAATAATGTCTAGCTTCTGAGTTATGGTTAAAACAACGTTTCCTTTTATTAGGATTTGACTGATCTGCCATTTTTTAATTTGACAAAAAATATGACAGAACACGATTAATAAAGGTTGAGAGCAATTTACTAGGTTAGCTGATTAAACACAAGCGAATGGCAGTAAAAATATGCCAAAACGAAAAAAAAAAAAAAGCATCAGCGTGATTTAAGTCAAATTCTAATTGGTCAAACTGAATGTGTAGACCCAAATGGGCGGGACAGATGGAAAGTTCTACAGACAGATGGAATTTTCTAGTAACTCCAGGGAGGGGGGGGGGGCTACTGTGCATCTGGGGGAAAAAATACAATATCTGAAATGACCATATCCCCATCCCAATTCTTAGAAAACAGTTCTCCTTCATGCTCCTGGCTTCCTCACTTAGCAGTTCAGTTTTCGGAAAAGATGTAGCTTTCTACTGTTTATCACGCCTCCCCCTCCTCCCCATCTAGTTTCGCCAAGAGCAGAAAAGAAAGATCAAGCCTCTCTTCTCTTGTCTTCATGTTCCACCCCCTCCTTCTCTCTTTCGTAAGGAAAAACAGCCGGTGCGGCAGACTATCACGTACTATGACGCAACATGAAGTTATTCTGCGCTAACGAGCTATAGACGGTTCTTTATGCTATATTTTTATTTTATAATATTCACTGTTATGAACATACACACAGATCTGTTTTATGCCGAATGAATCGCTGAGATAATTTGAGAATGCTAACAGTAAATTTCCTAAAATAGTAGTAAAAAATTTTCAACTGTTTTTTGGGGAAAAAAAAATAAACGATTTCTCCGAATTTTTCTGGTTAGTTGAGCTTTCCGGTTACTTGAATGCCGGATAACAGAGCTTTTACTGTATATCTGAAAGCATATTTAATTACATGATTTAATTTTAGCTAAGAAAAAAAGAAACTCTTAAAATGACAAAAGAATACAACAGTTCTTTTAATTAAATCCATTGAAAAAGTAAATGTAGTCAACCTTTTGGTTAGTAAGCAAATGTGCTAGCCTCCATGAAAAAGACTGAAATTAAGGTTTTGTTTTAAAAACTAAATTGCAAAAATGGTCAGAAGCCATCAAATTAATTCTTTAAATTAACATAAGGCTTTTCAAAATTTTATGATTTGACATGTAATCGGAGGTGGTACTCAGCAAGTATGCAAAATTCCAAGTCTCAAACTTACAGTTTCTGAGAACGAACTCTGTGACAGACAGACAGAGGAGTAAAATGAATAAGATTTCATCAGATAAATGAAACCCTAATAAAAAGAATGTTGACCTTTTTTTTTTCTCACATGAATTACAATACAGAAAAGCCAAAAAGATAAAATATTGCACTGAATCTAGGAAAGACATTTGTGTGTGTATGCTGTGGTTCTGAAACAACCACTGCACACAGAGCTACAAGATTAGGTAGAAAGGTATCTTTCATCTGAAGTAATGCAGTTTGAAACCTGATTTTGGATATTTTGATTAGATTTTTTTCTTACAAATTTTGTGCAATTTTTAACCTATTACCACATTTTGAGACTATTTTTCTACACTAGTAAAATGAAACCTGTTTCAACCTTTTAGTAACCCTACAGTAAATTTTGTTCTGTTTTCAATAAAGGCAATTTGGAATTCGTACAGCAATTTAGTAATTTTTCTATGTGATTTTTAAAAAAAAATTCCACATTTTGCAGTGATTTTTTGGCATTAGGAAAAGAAATTCAATTTTGAACTTTTAACCTAATATAGTGAATCTAGTCCTGGGATTTTTCACATTCATGATTACAATATAGCTCATTATAGTAAATTTTATCCTACACAACTTTTGAATGTTTTGAGATTTCCAAGGGCATTTTTAAAAGTTTGTGTTCCACAATGATTGTTTTAAGATTCGTAAAAGGCCTTTTCAGTTACAAACTTTTAGCCAAACATACTAAATTTCATCCTCTATGATTTTTGTTTGTTTTTGAATTTTTGATACTGTTTTCAATGTGATTTTTAGATGGCTTTTTTGTGTTCCACGGCAACTTTATGACATTCAAAAAAGGAATTTGGTTTCAAATTTATAATAAATTTTATTTTCTTCAATTTTTGGTATTTTTTTTTACATTTGTAAAAGAAGTTCTGTGTCAAACATTTTTAGTCATTAATATATTAAATTTTGTCCTGTGTGATTTCTTATTTTTTTTTTTTTTTTTTTTTTTTTTTTTTTTTTTTTTTTTTTTTGCATTTTGCAATGATTTTTTGACATTCAGAAAAGGAATTTGGCTTCCAACTTTTAGCCTTACACAATAAATTTTGTCCTTTGCAGTTTTTGAATTCTTAATGATTTTCAATGTGATTGTTAATACTTTTTTGTATTCCACAGCAGTTTGTTGACATTCATGAAAGGAATTCTGTTTCGAACTTTTAGCCAAATATAGTAAATTTTGTCCCTCTATGATTTTTGGGTTTTTTTTGCAATTTTTAATGTGATTTTTATAGCCCCCCCCCCTTCCCGCCCCTGCAGTCCATTTTATGACATTCAAAAATAGAGTTTGGTTCAAAACTTTTAGCCTTAGTAAATTTTATCTTCTTAAATATTTAGCTTTTTTTTTTTTTTTTTTTCTCCTCCCATTTGATGGTGTTTTTTTTGACATTTGTAAAAGGAATTTTGTTTCAAACTTTTAGCCTGGTATAGTAAATTTTGTCCTGTGCTATTTTTTATCTTTTTAATTTTTTCACATTTTGCAATGATTTTTTGGCATTCAGAAAAGGAATTTGGTTTCAAACTTTTAGCCTCACACAGTAAATTTTGACCTTTGCAGGTTTAAATTTTTAATGATTTTCAATGAGATTATTAGCATTTTTTTACATTCCACAGCAATTTGTTGTCATTTGTGAAAGAAACAAACTTTTAGCTTTATATAGTTAATTTTGTCTTCTGTAATTCTTGATATTTTAGCAATTTTCATTGCAATTATTAGCGGTTTTTGTATTCCACTAAAATATTTTGACATTTGAAAAAACAATTCGGCTCCAAACTTTTAGCCTAATGAATGTACTAAATTTTGTCTTCCGTGAATTTTGAAATTTTGATTTTCACTATTTGTTAGCATTCTGCATCTTTTTTTTTTTTAACATTTGTTAATGGAATTCAGTTTCAAATATTTAGCCCAATTTAATATATTTAGTCTTTGGTTATTTTCAATGTGACTTTTAGAATTCTTTTACGTTTAGTGCCAATTTTTTTTTTTTACATTCATACACAAATTTTGGTTACAATGTTTAAAGCCTACTGTAGTAAATTATGTTATCTACAATTTTTGGAGGGGGTTCTTTGCAGTTCACGCTACTTTTAACACATCAGTAAGAAAAAAAAAAGTTTTATTCCTTTAGTCCAATATGGCAAATTTTGCCCTCTGTGATTTTTTTTTAGTGTTTTTCACAATTTGCTACAATTGTTCTGCTTTAGTAAAAGGAATCTGGTTTCAATCTTCTACGTCAATATAGTAAATTTTGTTCTTTTTTAATAAAATTTATTCAAAATTTATGCAGCAATTAAAATAATTTAGTGATTTTTTAGAGTTTTTTTTGTGTTTTGTGCTATTTTTTGACGGACCCAAGCAATGCTGGAGGGGTCAACTAGTAACTAATAAAATAATACAAGTATCGTGAGGTACAAAATAATAGGAATGACAAAAACAAAAAAATCAGTTTACTTTTGCTATTAAAATGTGCAAATCTTTGTGTTAAAATTAAACACATGATATTCTAATTCATATTAAAGCAATCATTTAGAAAAACTGTACATATATTTTATCTACTTCAAAATATGCACTTTGCCAAATTTATGCTGGAACAAAATAATAATGGTGTAAAAATTTTAAAACCACTACATGCGATTGGTAGATATTTTTGCATATCGTTTAACAAAGCATGTAAAAAAGATTCTGAGCACATTCGTTTAGTTCATAGTCCAGGCAATAGAGACCGTATAGGGACTCTACCTAGCAAAATTAATGGTAGTACTGGAAATCGGCTCTCTAGATGTTTTTTGGGTCACTGAATCCGAATTTGTAACTTCCCACCAAAATTTCCCCCGGCAACCCCCCCCCAAATTTTGGTAAAAAGCTTCCCAGAAAAGGTTTTTATTAAAAAATTCCATTTTTTTATTGTTTTAGGGGAAAAGTAGCTAGAAATTCAGAAAGTAGACAAAATTTGCAACAAATTAGATATATGACATTACGACTTAGAATGAAGGGGAAGGGAGATCTGCCTCGGAACATGCACCGCAGTGCTGCATGGACTAAATTGCGCAAATCCACTTAACCACTCACACGTTTACATTAGCCCTCCCATCTTCCCTCTGAACTTTCTCTATTAGGTTTACTTTAAGTTTTTTGGGCCGCTGAATCCGAATTTTTAACTTACCCCAAAATTTTCCCCCACGAAAACCACCCCAAATAGTTGTTGTTAACTTAAATTTCTTATTGTTTTAGGGGAAAAGCATTACGAAATTCAGAAACTAGACAAAATTTGCAACAAATAGGATACATGACATTATGACGTAGGATAAATGCAGAGAGAGGGGGCTGCCTCGGATCATTCCCCGCGTGCTTTTCTCAAAAACTAAATTTTTTCAAAAAATCAATTTTTTGGGGGGTTGCCGGGTGAAATTTTGGTGGGAAGTTACAAATTCGGATTCAGTGACCCAAAAAACATCTAGAAAGCTGATTTCCAGTACTATCATTAATTTTGCAAGATAAAATCCCCTATTGCCTGGACTTCATCATTTAGTGCACATAGCGCCGCAGTGCATGTTCTGAGGCAGCCCTCATCCTCCCCGTTCATCCTAATTCATAATGTCATATATCCTATTTGTTGCAAATTTTGTCTAGTTTCTGAATTTCATAATGCTTTTCCCCTAAAACAATAAGAAATTTAAGTTAAAAAAAACTATTTGGGGGGGGGGGGGGATTTTGGGGGGAAAGTTAAAAATTCGGATTCAGCAACCCAAAAATCTTAAAGTAAACCTTATAGAGAAAGTTCGGAGGGGAGATGGGAGAGCGAATGTAAACGTGTAAGTGGTTAAGTGGAATTGCACAACTTACTTTACGCAGCACCGCGCGCATGTTCCGAGGCAGATCCCCCCTTCCCCTTCATCCTAAGTCATAATGTCATATATCTAATTTGCTGGAAATTTTGTCTACTTTCTGAATTTCTAGATACTTTTTCTCTAAAACAATAAGAAAATTGATTTTTTTAATAAAAACCTTTTTTGGGGGGCTTTTTACCAAAATATGGGGTGTTTGCCGGGGGAAATTTTGGTGGGAAGTTACACATTCGGATTCAGCGACCCAAAAAATATCTAGAAAGCCAATTTCCAGTACTACCATTAATTTTGCTATGTAAAATTCCCTACTGCCTGGACTATCAAAAGAGTTTCAAATTCTAGCTTATAACAATATCAAAATGTCACTTCAAATTGAATTTCTGATAAAATTAATTATTCAAAGATATCATTTTCAATTTTTTACAGAATTCAACTAATTACAGTTCTGCAAAAGTTTGATTGCAAATTGTGACAAAAGTCACAAGCAAAAGAATGACAGCAAAGAAATTGAAAGTCACGTAAAAACACAAGTATCAGTATAGGCTATAAAAAGAGCAATAAAAAGGTCAGAAATCCTTAAATATGTAAAACCGTGTTAATTTTTGTAATTAACAGCTGGCCATAAAAAAAACTGCATTGTTACTGATAAACATCTAAAGCAATAAACAAGTTGGTCTAAAATTATTTTTGGTGATGAAAAGAATATTAATTTCGATGGTCTGGATAGTTTTTATTCATATTGGCATGACTTTCGGAAAGATGAGGACATTTTCCAAGTATCAACTAGGTTAAATCTCCTTAATGGTTTCGGCTGCTTTTTCCTCAGGAAGTAAGCTTAGAATTACTTTACTAGAAGGATGACAGAATAGACATACTTATATTCACATGCTAGAAAGCCATTTTTTGGACAAAGGTGAAAAAAATTGCCGGCTGTAACTATTTTTCAACAAAGCAACGACCCAATTCACTTTAAAGTTTGGAGCATTATAATGCACAATATCTAGTGTAAAAACATGGTAAAATGTTCCCGTTTTTTCCAAAAGCAGAATTACAATCTGCCATTTGTGAGACATGGTGTGTTTTGTCACCTCGACACGATTGAAACTTTGTCAACTCTATACCACAACACTGCACTGAAATTATTAAGCACAAAGCAAGCATTATTGACATGTAATATTTCTGTAACTTTGAAAAATTAGTTCCATTCTTATTTTGCTTCTATTGCATATCCAGTGAAGATACAATTTTTTAAATTTTAATAATCTTAGTTTTACGGTGTTTTCTTTATGTTTATATTGCTTATTTAGTTTGATAAAATCAATTTATATGGTTTTTATTAGGGATGCACCGAATAGTGATTTTAGCCGAATACTGAATATTCGGCTAGCCAAATAGTAGCTGTTAGACCAAATACCAAATATTCGGACAGCCAAATAGTAACTATCCGGCCGAATATTGAATACTTTTACATTTCAAAATTTAAAGGCATTACAATGTTAAATCTTAAAACAATTTTACATAATATTTAAAACAGAAACTTTCATTTTGATAAACAAGAGCTTTTTTCAAGTAAACTTTATGCTGAAAAAAAAAAATCTGCTTTGAGTTAATTAAGAAGAGGATAGTTATAAAACTTTAATTAATAAAATTTTCTTAAATTCTAAAACAAATATTTTAAAACCAAAGAGAAATTGTGAAAAAAATGGAAGAAAAATTGTACAGGATCATATATTATTTGTTTGTCAGGAAAAGACTAAAATAAAAATACATAATACAATCTATTCAAATTTTACATGGTGGCAACTTAGCAAGAATAACTGTTCTACTCCCTTTGATTAAGCAAGGAAGTTTTTAAATGCATCCTAGATTGGTGTCTGGAGTGGGTGATCATTTTCAGATATTGTAAACGTTCTTGAAATCTTAGCAAGAAACAGATTATTTACTGGACAATGTTCAAGAACTTGCATTTGTATGTAATTAATTTCTATGAAAATCCTCGTGATTGGTTAATTTTCTTAAATAATATTTAACAAACAGCAAATAAATATGGTAAACATATTCTCTTTTATTTAAATATGACTCTGTTTCTAATTATCCTGAATATCTTTATAAGTTGACAGTTAAAAGTAGAAGCTGTGTAAGGTTTTTAAAATTATGTTTTAAAAAGTTTTTTTAATGTATTCGGTTCGGCTGAATATTTTGATATTAGGCCAAACTGAATATTCGGCAACATGGCCAAATACTGAATAGATACCGAATATTCAGTTCATCCCTGGTTTTTATAAAGATTAATATAGCTATGTTTATTATTTTGTCAATTAAATGATTGTTCCTGTCATTTTGCACCCCAGTGTACAAAGCAGCTATAAGTATTTTAAAATTGGCTTTTGAAAATTACCTCCAGAATCTATTGCATCAATTAAAGCATCAGTATCTTTACTACGTATACAGTCAATTAACTGGCGGTGAGTCCTTTCACCGGCAGTATCAACTCGTCTTAGACTAGGAACTCTTGTAGAAGGGGCAGTAGCTTGAGATGACTTTGGTAATGCTTTCCTACCTTCAAATAAAAGTACTAATAGCAAATCTACCAGTCGCATTGTATCTAAAACACACCTAAATAAAAAGAAATTTTAAAATTAAACACAAAAGACTATTTCTTCAAATACAGAAATACATTGCATTTATATAAATATGCACTACCAGAATACGCGGTAGGGATCACCAAAATGTGTGCAGTAGAATTTTCCCTCCTGTGACGTCATCTGGATACCAGCACATTTCACTCCCTCATTCTTCTAATTCTAAATACCATAAAATCCCGTTAAGGGGCTGGTCACCCAGCTTCCAATTTCCCCTCACTAATGTAAAATATCTCTTCTGGAAATTAATGTTTTAACTCCTATTTTTTTGTGTACACTTCCTAAAAGATGTCTCTGTTTTTCTTAGTTCCCAAAATATTTCTTAAGTACAGACTTAATTTTATATGAAGTGTTAAAATCTTACAGTTCGCCCACTTTTAACACATAAAATATTAAATTTAGCATAGATTTTAGAAATATTTTGAAAACTAAGAAAAAGAGAGACATCCTTTAAGAAGAGTACACAGAAAAAATATGTTAAAAATATGAATTTCCCGAGAAGATATTTTAAATATACGAATGCATCAAAAGTCCATATACTTAACATTACGGAGGAGAATTCCGAAGCTGAGTGACCAAGCCCTTTTAATCTGCCCTCCCAGATGTGGCGAAAAATCATAAAATAATCAGAAGGGGCACTTACACATTTTTCTATGATCTTTTCACGAAATTTGCATTTTTTCCCCAGGATATTTGATGGAATTTGCAGGGGGGGGGGGGAGGGTTCGATATTTGACAAAATTAAAGTTTTTTCCAAAATCCTTTGACAAATCTAGCATTTTTTTTCTCATCCTTTGATGAAATGTGTGTTTTTTTTGTGATTCTTTGACGGAATTCTCATTTTTTTGTGATCTTTTGACTAAATTCGCATTTTTCCTTTTGTAAATCATGTAAATCCTTTGGCGATATTAGCTTTTTTCACAATCCTTTCATGAAATGTGCGTTTTTTCATGACTTTTGATGAAATTGGTATTTTTTCCATAATCTTTTGACAAAATTAGTGTTTTTCTGCGATCCTTTGGCTTAATTCGCATTTTTTCCACAATCCTTTGAAGTTATATGCGTTTTTTTCATGATCTTTTGACGAAATTTGTGTTTTTTCACGATTCTTTGACGTAATTCGCATTTTTTCATCAATCCTTTGACTGCATTGTTTTATAAATCTGACATAATTCGTGTTTTTCCACGATCCTTTGATGAAACGTGCGTTTCTTCACGATCCTTCAATGAAATTCACATTTTTTCTCACAATCCTTTGACAGAATTTGCTTTTTTTTCATGATTCTTTGACATAATTCCCATTTTTTAGTGATCTTTTGGTATAATTTGCGCTTTTTCAGTGATCTTTTGCATAATTTGCATTTTTTCCCATGATCTTTTGACGAAACTTGCATTTTTGTCAGGATTTGTCGAAATGGGCATTTACTTCGCAATCCTTTGAAGAAAATTACTTTTTTTTTTTTGCGATCCTTTGTTGAAATGTGCATTTTTTCCTGATCCTTTGACAAAATATCCGGGATTTTTTTGCGATTCTTTGACGGATCTCATTTTCTTCACGATCTTTTGACTAAATTCATGTTTTTTCGCGATCGTCTGGCGAAATTAGCTTTTTTTTCACAATCCTTTGATGAAATGTTTGTTTTTTCATGATCTTTGATGAAATTTGCATTTTCCCAGGACTTTTTAACAAAATTAGTGTTTGTTTTTTTCATGATCTTCTGACAAAATTAGTGTTTTTCTGCAATCTTTTGATGAAATTCGTGTTTTACTGCAATCCTTTAGCTTAATTCGCGTTTTTTCTGCAATTCTTTAATGATATTTGTATTTTTTTCATGATCTTTTGACGAAATTTGTGTTTTTTTATGATTCTTTGGCATTATTCACATTTTTCCATCGATCCTTTAACTGAGTTTTTTTATAAATCTGACATTATTCGCGTTTTCTCCTGCAATCTTTTTATGACATTCCTGTTTTTTTTTATGATCCTTTGATGAAATGTTCATTTTTTTGTGATCTTTCATCAAAATTTGTTGTGTTTTATTAAATTTTTCAGTTCATCTTCACTATTATGAGGGTTACTCTGAAATTATTGAGATACGTGCAGACGAGAATTTACAAAATAAAAATAATGGTTTAATTTTAAAATACAAAGTATTTTAACACAGCAGACGATTTTTTACTGACTTACTTCCACTTGTTTAGCATAAAATAAATTTTAAACAAAAGAGAAAATGGAGTTGACGCGAGAACATTTTCGCGCTATGATTTTCTATGATTTTAAAGCAGGATTAAATCAAGAAGAATGCGTTCAACGGTTGAAATTAGCATTTGGTGATGAATCTCCAGCTCATGCTACCGTATTCAGATGGTTTAAAGAATTTAGCAGAGGTCGCAATTTTCTTCAGGATGAAGAACACACAGGAAGGCCACCATCGGCAGTAATCCCGGATAATGTGTCTGCCATACGAAAAATGTTAATGGATGATAATTGTTAGGTAATTCTAACAAGCCCATTTCCCTAGTCTCAATGCCTCTATTCTTATTCAATAACTTTTTACTTTGCCAGTATAATTTGCAGTTTTTAAGTTATATCTTTATTTAAATATAAAACATTCTGGAAATAACCTTACCTTTTATCGTGCTTTAATCCATTTATCCTTTAGTTAATTATCAATCTTTATCAGTTTCCTTGAGTTACAAATTACTTTTAAAACTTCATACTTTTGTTTACAGTTCTCGGATAATCATGATAGCCACACGTCATAATTCATTTCGGGAGTTCAAATTACGCGGTTTGTTTTTCTTTCGATAGATGGCGGCGGTGAAAGTTATGAATGAATTAGTTGACGTCATTCGCCATCGGCGAATCATGATGTCATGGATCATTCTAGTGAATGGGCGTATCGGCACGTGCCAATATTTTTGCCATATTTAAGCTGTCTCTTTCAGAGGGAAGGAACAACTTGTTTTTAGGCTAAGGCTCGAGATACGAGAACAAATTCGGTTGTTTCTCGGGACGCTGTTTTGGTTTCATGGTAATTATTCATATATGCAGCTTGTTATCGTTTTGTTTACTTTCAATCATCGTCATTTTTAAGTTTCGTTATTTTACTCTTTAATCGTCATGGCTTCTAATGAAATAGTTTAATGTCAGATATATTTATGAAACAATTTTATTGTTCATCTGCTGTTCATTTATTTATGATTTATTTTTAAAGAACTGTTTTAACTTGGAACTTTTAATGTGAATTATGGTAAGAATAAAGGAAGTTTGTGCTATGGAATTCTACGTGAGTTGTCAATGACTTTACTGTACTTTTTAACATTATTTTCTTCAGTTTATCATTTACAGATGCTTAATGGAAGATATTTTAACTTGCTACATTTTTCTCTTCATTTACATATTTTCAAATACATCTTCAAATCTGCTTAGCTGCACACTCTGCTTAAAGTTTTTAAATTAGTGTTACATGTGTCAGAAGTTGGGGAGTTAGTATTTGTGCTAACCCCTAACAATAATCACTGTACCTATTAAATGATACAGAAGGAACTTAACATTGGATCCGCAGCCATACACAAAATTATTCATGAAGAATTGCATATGAAAAAAGTAGTTTGCCATTGGGTTCCCCATGATCTAACTGAGCACCAAAAAGAGAAGCGTGTCAGAATCAGTAAAGAAACTCTTAAATTGCTAAATGATGGTGGCCACCGCATCATTTCTAAAATTTTAACGGGTGATGAAACGTACATACTGTTTTTTGACGTTCCAACACGTTAAGAAAGCAAAGTATGGGTCTTTAAAGATGATCCCACGCCGACAATGGTGAAATACAACGCACACTGAAAAAAGTGATGTATGCCGTTTTCTTCAGAAGTACGGGATTGGTCAAAGCCATCAAGTTAGAAGGACAGAAGACAGTGACAGCAAACTGGTATACCACTAAATGTCTTCCAGAAATTCTAAAAGAAGTGAATGTTAGGGGACTAATGCTTCACCATGACAATGCATCTTCACATACAGCCGGATTAACAGTTGAGTTTCTTAAACAAAAACGAATTAAAGTGACAGAACATCCGCCGTATTCACCTGATCTAGCTATGTGTGACTTTTGGTTATTCTTTAATCTAAAAAAGAACTTACATGGACGTCGTTTTCATTCAGAAGAAGAGATTGATGTGGCTATAAATGCATTTTTTTAATCTATTCCAAGAAATGAATGGCTTGAGGCATTTAATCTGTGGAAAATTCGTCTACAAAAGTGCATTGATGCTGGAGGAGACTACTTTGAACACATCTAAAATTTTGTAAGTATAACTTTAAAAACCTAGTTGTATCTCAAAAATTTCAGAGTGACCCTCGTATAATAAGGTAAAATAAATGCTTATGCCAGTTAGTTTTCCCAGCTCTCTGCACAAGCAAATGGCATGCATGTATTTAAGAAATGCTCTTGTTTACTTAAAATATGCTATTTTGTTTCAAAGTTGTTTCATAAGTTAATGAGCTTTCATAAATTGTTTAAAGTAAAGTTTTAAAGTCTTAACAGTTAAGGTTTTCATAAAATAAATTAAGCAGTATATTTATTAAAGTAAATGTAATATAGCTGTAAGTGTTACCTGCAACATGTAATGATGTGGCATATAGAAGACAAATGTAAACAAAGATTGGACTTTTAATGATTAACTTAAAATGATTAACTGCAACTTTAGACTGTTAAGGCTGTTTAGACTGTTCTCAACTGCTCTGCTCAACAAGCGCAAAATGTTTTGATACATTTACAAATTCATTTTTTAACGGAAAGATATAAAATTGGAAGGCCTGACTATGGGAGTGATTTGGAATTGAACTGTGTTTTCCATTTTTTGATCAATCAATTACCTATTGAGTTATAAGCGATTTTGATCACATAACAAAGACTTTTTCTCACTTCACTGACTGTTTTTTCTGCTTTCTGTGGGAACTTTGGTTCAAAACGTCAACTTTGACAGTATTTTCTGAAAGATCTATTGCGTTTGCAAGAAAACGGGAGAAAACAGCTTGATGACATAGTTTCTGAACAACACTAACTGCTAGTTTTATTCATTTCTGACCAGAAATAAATTTAAACTTATGTCATAAAATTGCCCTTTTGGATTTGAGAACAGCCTTAAATAGGTGTATACCAATTAAATTGGATTGGGTTTTGGCATCACCAGAAAAGTGTTTGTATAATTTTTGCATAATTAACTTGGTGTGTAACTGTAACTAATTCATTTTGACTTTGACTGTTTTCATCTGTATTTATTGAGCAGCTGCAGCTGTTGGTGTGAGCATGGCACTAGCATGAGCATGATGGAGGCTTAATGAAGTATAGCCAAAGCTAGTATGGCGAGATGTTTTTAAAAGTTTTTCTTGTTTTGTGAGCCATAATGGCAGACATGAGCTATGTTCATTTATTTTTAACAAAGTTTTCCTAATCAGTTCTATGTACAGTTTTATTAATTATTAACATGAAATTTAAATAAACAAGTTATCTGAATTCAATGCTTTTTTAATGAACTTTGCCATTTTCCACAATCCTACTTTTACACACGATTGATCCATGGCCTAAGAAAATTCAGGTTTTTTCCTTGATCCTTTGACAGAATTTGCTTTATTTCACGATTCTTTGACATAATTCACATTTTTTAGTGATCTTTTGGTGTAATTTGCATTTTTTCAGCAATTCTTTGATGTAATTCACGTTCTGTCAGCAATACTTTAATAAAATTTATTTTTTAGCGATCCTATGACTATAATGGCGATCTTTTCTGTGAATGATTGACAAAATTGATTTTTTTCAGAGACCATTTGTTGAAATTCACAATATTTTCTTATGTCCAAATTTTAGGACTGATGTCCGATTTTTTAAAATTTTCTGAACCAAATGCTTAATTTTTCGGAAAATTCAGAACAGAATCACACCTGAGTTGGGGATATCATGTTTAGAATTGGAACACCTTTCTGATGCGGTGAAAAAAATACTCTGAGATAAAATACTTTATTGACTTTGACATGTGCGTTGGAATTATTTGGGGGGTAGGGGATACTTTCTCAGGATTTTTAAAAATTTTCAAAATTGGGGGGGGGGGGGGGATTAATGGGAT
The DNA here is from genome assembly GCA_963932465.1 of Maratus speciosus. Taxonomy (NCBI): domain Eukaryota; kingdom Metazoa; phylum Arthropoda; class Arachnida; order Araneae; family Salticidae; genus Maratus; species Maratus speciosus. The sequence continues at coordinate 663,822,787 of OZ010787.1, forward strand.
ATTATGGTATTGGTCAGTTGAGTTAGTTACCTTTGAGATCATTGTATGTTGCTATTTTTTACTTTGTGTATCTAATTATTTAATTGCTAATCATAGTTTCTAGTGCAATAGCTGGTTGTAGTCATCATGATAGTCAGAAGAAATCAAGCAATAAATTCCATAGATTTCCGAAAGATAGAGAAATCAGATCTAAATGGATCATCCGAACAATAAAATATTATAGTATTGTATACTAAAAATTATAATTATTATAATACATAATACTTAACTAAAATTAAATATTTATGTAATATATAACAAATATTTAACTTAACAAATACAGTACTTTAGACAGTCATATGTTGACTTACAGGTACAATGTATGTACTGTATTACAGACGTATACAATGTTATAATTATAAAAAGTGGCTGATTTCATACAATCAATCAGTGAAGTTTTCTGTATATGTACTGGTAAACAAACAATTGATTATACTAGTACTGTATTTTATATGTACATAGCTATATAATTATACACATTTTGTATTACTTTACTCAAAATTGTTAATAGACTCGGAAAAACAATTTTTTTGGTTTGGATTATCTGAAATTCCAGACTAATGGAGTTTGGACTAATGAGGCCTTAACCCTCTCGATGCATAATTGTTTTATCAAAATAGTTTCGAAAATTGTGTATTTAACCACTTCGCAATCAGCGTCTTAATTTTTATTCTTTTGTCACTGGTTTTTCAAAACAAAATTTTTGTCTAATTTAATCGGGAAAATGCTCCGATTAAATAAGGCAAAATTTACAATAAAAAATAACTGGTGGGAATAATCAAGGAGGGCTAATTAAACGGGAAAAATGCATCTCCGAGGAAATCTCGGATTGCACAAATTTTGCTACTTTTACATTGCCCGAGGAAATCTCGGGTTGTGCAGCGAGAGGGTTAATGTATGTGATATGTGCACATAACAAAAATGAAATTTAATGTCTTTGTAAGACAAACTTGCAATTACAACCACATACATACACATAAATGCAGTCTATTTAATGAACATGCATTTTTGCAAATTCTTCTACTTTGACACATTGAATGCCACGGTGACTGACACTGAAGCTGAAAAATTTACAATGTTTTAAGTAATTTTTAAGAAAGTATAATCCTGTAATAAATAAAAGGTAAGTAAATTTTAAATAAATTTTCAGTAATTACTTAAAACAATATATATATATATTTAGTTTTATATCATATTTTATGTCAGTCATCGGTGAATGGCGCATTCTAAACAGAAAGTTCAGTGTCGGTCACTGGTGACTGACGTGGCACTTAATGTGTTAAGAAGTTTACCTTGAAATCAAGACCATTTTCACAAATGTCCTTGTAAACTCCCAAATAGTTAAAAATTAAAGATTAAAATTTTTAAAAAAGCTTTGAGAAACAAAATAAAGCAATGAAAATGTGATTTATCTAATAAAGCATCTTGCTTCAATGTCACATCATTATTAAGAAGTGCAAACAAATTAATTTAAAACAGCTCATTTCCAGTTAAATCCTCTAAGATGTTAACACTAGATTTATAGGCATATATTGTGTAACTAGTTTTACTGAATACCATTCATCAAAATTCATACTTTTGTAATTAGCGTTAGTTCACTTTATACAGATTTGCAAAATTAGAAGGCCAGCTGAAAAAATTGGATTAAAAAATCAATACAAATTTCTGAATTTTATATTTTTAGGATTTTTAAGTATAAAATCAGAAACCTGTCAAATTGATGGGTTTTGTAAATATAGAGTAAACTCTAATTTTCAGAGGATTAAATTAGAGGATTGTAAGTTCATAAGTGTTTGATATCAGATATTTTTTTGGAACAAGCTGTTTTAAAAAATCTAAATATCCCATATGATTCCAATAATATATAATTATTGCCCGTTGTTGGGATCCTGACCTTTGATTTAATTTAGTGTAAGGCATTCTGAATCATCCTGTTTAACTACAACAAAATTATCTCTAATACATGAATAAATAAATTTTGTATGGACAGATAAAGTAGATAAACTTAAAAAGATTTTAGCATCCTGTCAGAATTTAATTTTGTAGAAATATTTGATACCTTTCATCTCCTTGAACAGCAGACTCAATAGCAGAGGGAAGGTCTGACCTATGAAGATCCTATGAAGAGAGAAAACCATATTTAAAAAAAAAAAGAACAAAAGCAAGAAAGTAAATTCATGTGTCAAACATAGATTAAGAAATACTTTCCAACTCATTCAGAATAATGTAACAAAACTTCGTCATTACATTAGGAGACCAAAAAGAGCACTTTTTATGATTTTTTTGTAAGAAAACTGCATGATGGATCTTTTTGAAATTTTAACAGTTTATTGTACATATCTTAAGGTATACTACACAAGATTTTTTTATTAGATTTTGTTGCTTCTACTCTAAGTTATAAACAAATATGTTCAACTGCTTTGGAAAATTTCATCTGGACGGTGGCCTTGTAGAATTAGCTGAAATACAAAAATAATTTTTTTGCATAAACTTAATGAGTAGGAGCTTCTAGTTAAATTAAAGGAATTCAAACTTATTTAAAAAAAAGTTATGTAATGGCTGAGTTAAAAAAAAATTTTAGTAAAAGCCTTAATTCATATCAAAAGCAATTAAATAAACTTTAAAAAAAAAAAAGAAAAAAAAATCAAGATGATCCATTGAGTAGCTTTTTTTAATCTTGCCCACCGTGTCAACCACATCTTTTGACATGATGGGCAAGATTAAAAAAAACTACAATGAATCATCTTGATTTTTTTTAAATTAAAACTTATTTAATTGTCTTTGATATGAATTAAAGCTTTTACTAAAATTGTTAATTTTTTTTTTAATCAGCCATTACATAATTTTTTTAAAATAAATTTATGGGTTCCTTTAATTTAACTAGAAGCTATACTCACGAAGTTTATGAAAAAAAATAATTTTTGTATTTCAGCTAATTCTACAAGGCGCTATAATGCCCACCGTCCAGACGAAATTTTCCAAAGCAGTTAAACATATTTGTTTATATCTTAGAGTAGAAGCAACAAAATCTAATAAAAAAATTCTTGTGTATACCTTAAGATATGTACAATAAACTGCCAAAATTTCAAAAAGATCCATCATGCAGTTTTCTTACAAAATCATAAAAAAGTGCTTTTTTGGTCTCCTATTGTAGAAGGTTCCCTTAATAAGGTGAAATATGATATCTAAGAGAACAATTTGGAAACCCACATTTGAAAATCCAATTTCAACAATTATCATCTATAGTCAGAAAAGTATCCTATTTCTTTTGTGCAGATCAGTATATGGGACATTCTCACAATCTTTTGACTTTCATGTCCCTGAATAATAATTTTTATTTTGATTTTTTTTTTAATGTCATATACTGGGGAACATCCCATTGCATGATTGCACAACAATATTAACGAGATAAATAAGTTTTGGATGATGTTGGGGGTCCAAACACCTGGAAAACTCCTATACCGTCCCGTGTCCCTGATGCTGATTTTTAAGTTCGGAGCTGTCTGGATAAAATTGTTTCAATAAAAGTAATTCGGTGTAATTTTTTTCTGAAACTATAACTATTGTTTTATATAAATATGTAGCTAAAAATGAACCTGCACACATTTTTAGGGTTGTTATTATTTTTTAAACTCTGTCCCTGGGCTTTAGATTCCTTACCATCCCTCTTCTAAAATTATACAGAAAATCATTTCAGATGTAGCCACAGAAATTTTTCAAGTTTTTTTTATACATAAATAATGTCTAAAATTCTTTGGCATGGAATTTACTGTAGAATTTAAATCAGCACTTAAATATCAATTTCAAGCATCATGGCTTTATGGGTAGTGTTACGGCGTAAATAACCTCAAATTTATTTGTTTATAATTTAACTCTGTTTATCTTTCATGTTGTAAAGCATAATTATAAAAGTGATTTCTTTTGACAGAAAAAATCTAATCTGTTTATCTAAATTGTTTATAATCCTGAATCAATATTTATGAGTAACATTATGATTTCAAGGTCATGTAATATAGATTTATTTACTTTATAATAATTTTGAATTGATGGTGATTTATTAGTTTTATAATTACTTGGATGTCATTTAAATGAATATTATAGCTATTTAGAAGATTTATAACTGCATATTGTAATTTTTATTTTGATGTTTATTTTATATAATATGTATCATTTTTAAAATGGTCAGTCTTGACTCTGTAACCAAGCAGAGAACATGTAACATGTCCTGACTCTGTAATCAGAGATGCCAATTGTTAAATCATGGCTCTGTTTAATACAGAGTGTATAGTGGAAGTCCTGACTCTGCAACCAAGCAGAGAACACATTTTTTTTTGTATTGGCTCTGTTAAATACGGAGAATTACTATTATGGAACAATTATTAACTTCTAATGATGAATAGAATTTACATACTATTTCAGTTTTATTTAATAAACTATTTATTCTAATTGCTCTCCCATCTCACTTGGATTTTGAAAATTTATTTGTCAGACGAATTTCGGCGCCAACATTTATTTTTGGTGCCTCGCAACCCGCGAAACATTTTTTTTGAAAGAATAGTGAGCAGTTTGTCAAAGTGATTTGTGATTAACAACTGTGATTTATTTTTCAACATGTGATTAGTGTGTGATTTATCTTTCAACCTGCGATTAGTGTGGAATTATTATTGTGCCATTTGGATTACGACATGCCATCTACATTACCTGGAATTAACAGGTAAGAAAATATTTTTTTCATTTTCTATGAATGGTTAATGTTTTAAAATAAGAATTATTCTTTATTTAAAATGGAAAATCTTGAAAAGCTGAAAGCAAAACGTTCTGTTGAACGAACGAGTTTCACGAAATTAATTACAAAATTAGAAACATTATTAAATGATGACATTGATAATACGAAAACCGATGAATTATTAGAGCTTCAAGAAATATTTCTCTTAAAAGAAACGGCTTTCCAAAGTTTGAATCGTGATATTGAAGCTCAAATATCCGACTTAAAAGAATATGAAAAGGACATTGCTAATAGTGAAAAGTACACTGACCAATTGATCAGTGCTAAATTTAAAATTAAAAATAGATTAAGAAAATGTAAAAAGGATAATGTTTCTATGATAGCAACTAGTCGTGTAAATTCATTGAATGGTTCTGCTAGTGGAACAGAAACGAGTTCTGCCATGAAATTGCCTAAATTAAATGTTCCAAAATTTTCTGGTGAAATCGAAGAATGGGTCGAATTTTTTAACTGTTTTGAAACATCGATACACCAGAATAAATCACTATCTAAGATAGAAAAATTCGCTTATCTAAAATCCTTGTTATGTAATCCGGCCTATAATGTGGTAGAAGGGTTTCCTTTGACAGAACAAAATTATGATACTTGTATTGATTTATTAAAGGACCGTTTTGGTAAGGTTGATGTTATTATTAATAAACACATGACTAATTTATTAAATATGGAACCAGTTAAAAATTGTTCAAATTTAAATGCATTAAGAAGATTGCATGACATGTGCGAAGTTAATATTAGAAGTTTAAGAAATTTGGGGGTAACATCCAGTTCTTATGGACAATTGCTAAATCCTATTTTGCTAAAGCTATTGCCCCATGAATTAGTGATTGAATATCATAGAAAACGTGATACTAGCAAAGAGTCAGATGTAACCGATCTAATTGCCTTTCTGAAATGTGAAATAGAATGTAGAGAAAAGGCTTTGTCAATGACAAGTTCTAAAAATGATGCATCCTCTTCTTTTGTACATAAAAATAAAACTGAATTTCGTGAAAAGAAAACATCAAATAAATATCAACATGCTAATACCTTAAATGCCACTATTAAAGTTTTTTGTGTATTTTGCAAAGGTAATGATCATTTATCTTCCGAGTGTAAAAATTTAGCTGATGATAAGAAAAGATTAATGTTACGTAAGGAGGGTAGATGTTACAAATGCTTTTTGAAATCGCATTTATCTTCGCAATGCCGCATAAAATTAAAGCCATGTCTAAATTGTAAAAGCACTGAACATAACAAATTATTTTGCTTTAAGAAAAGTTTGAAACCGGAAATTAATGAAAATCAAAATCAAACAGTTGTATCTAATTCTCATTGTAATTTTAGAAATTCTAAGCATGCTGTTTTATTGCAAACATGTTGTGTAACTGCTCAAGGTAATTCTAAATCAAAGGTAGTTCGATTATTACTTGATTCTGCAAGCGAAAAAAGCTTCATAACAAAAGCTTTAGCTCGTGAATTAAATTTGCCTGTTTTAAGAAAAGAACATTTAACTGTATTCGCTTTTGGCATGGATCAAGGTCGCGAAGAAGAATATGATGTTTTTAAAATTAAATTGCGAAGTAAAATGAATTATCATCGTTTTATAGATGTTGAGGTGCTAGCTACCGATTTGATAAGTGCAACAACATTGAAGGTTCCCAATTCTGACCCTCTAGTTATAAAATACATTGAAAGTAAAAGATGGAGGTTAGCCGACCCTACGCCCGAGGAATCCGAAGTACAAATTTTACTTGGAGCTGATTATTTCTGGAATGTTCAGAGAGGTGTCATTGAAGAAATTAATGACCATTTATATGTAGCTAATACACTTTTTGGGTACACAATAGTGGGAAAAATAAACTCTAAAGGTAACGAAACAGTTAATGCTCATCTTGTATCTGTTAATGAAATAGAAAATTTTGATTTGCAAAAGTTTTGGAAACTAGAGTCTTTGGGTATTTGTGATAGTAAAAATGAATTATTTTCACAAAAGGATTTAGATGCTCTTGATTTATTTAATGATAATTTAAATTTTGTAAAGGGAAGATATGAAACTAAACTTTTGTGGAAAGTAAATAAAAATGAATTGGAATCCAATTTTGATGTAGCTAAACATAGACTTTGGGGATTAAAATCAAAATTGTGCAAAAATGAATGGTTACTTAAGGAATATGAGAAAATATTAAATGAACAATGTGCTTTGGGTATAATTGAAGAATGTGAGTTTAATAAAGATGAAATAAACACGTATTACATGCCTCACAGACCAGTAATAAGGGAAGATAAATCGACAACTAAAGTAAGAATTGTTTTTGATGCGTCATCCAAAGATAAGGGGGCAAAATCGTTAAACGAGTGCTTATTTCCTGGGCCCAATCTAAATCCTAACATATTGGACATTATTTTAAAATTCCGTCTCCACAAAATTGCTTTCTTGGCCGATATAGAAAAGGCATTCTTGCAAATCCAGATACAACAAGAAGATAGAAATTTTTTGAGGTTCCTGTGGTTTGACAATATCACTAGTAACAATCCCATTTTGAAGGTTTTTCGCATGACCCGTGTAACTTTTGGTGTAACAACTTCACCCTTTTTCCTTTCTGCAACCATCAAACATCACATTGAGGGGTATAAAGATTTGTTTGGAAAAATAGTTAATATGCTGGATACTTCCTTATACGTTGATGACCTGTTTCATGGAGCTGATTCAGTAAATGAAGCTTTTGTTTTATCAAACGGTGCAGAGAAGATATTGAGTGAGGCCAATATGAAACTCAGAAAATTTAAAACCAATTCTTCCGATTTAAAATTTTTATGGAAGGAACATGGAATAAACTTTGAGGAAGACACTCTTGAACAAAATCTTTCGAAAGTATTGGGAATTATATGGATAACAGAAAGTGACACCTTGAAAATAGACATACAACCACTTTTAGTAGAATTTGACCATAAAATTATTACCAAACGTATTGTTTTACAAACTGTGGCAAAAATTTATGATCCTATTGGACTCATTTCCCCTTTCGTGATAAGAATTAAATTTTTAATGCAAGAACTCTGGGAACATGGAATTGACTGGGATTCTACATTACCAGATTCTTTAAGTGGAAAATTCAGAAAATGGCATAATGAAATAAAAGACTTGGTAAATTTTGAAATTCTTAGAAAATATTTTGTAACTATCCCAAAATTAAATCCTGAAACCGCTCAACTTTTCATATTTTCTGATGCTAGTTTAAAGGGGTATGGGTCAGTGGCTTATTTACGTGATTCTTCTTCTTGTGAAACTTCATTTGTAATAGCAAAGTCGAGAGTAGCGCCTCTCAAGAAAATTACATTGCCGCGCATCGAACTTCTTGGAGCACTTACGGCTGCAAGATTAGCGAATTATTTAAAGGAAATATTTAAAATTGTGAATGAAAATATATTTTGTCTAAGTGACTCCCAAATTACCTTGCACTGGATTAAAGGAAGTGCTAACAACTGGAAGCCCTTTGTGGCAAACCGCGTACGCGAAATTCAGGAACTTGTTGCTCCTGTACAATGGAAATTTTGTAAAGGAAAGGAAAATCCTGCAGATGTTCTCTCTCGTGGTTGCTCTGCATCTGAATTGATTAATAACGAGGTATGGTTACATGGTCCTAGCTGGCTGAAGGAAGAATCGTTACCAGTATTTCCCCCTGAAACTCAACCTAATCTACCTGATGAAGAGGTCTTGCAAGAACAACGTAAAACGCTTGTTTGCTCCATATCCCAAAATATTCCAGAATTTGAGCTTTTATTTAAATTTTCATCCTGGTCTAAATTAAAACGAATTACGGCTTGGTGCCTCAGATTCATCAAAAATAGTACATGCCCATCTGAACGAGTCTATGGTTTTTTGACTGTTCCAGAACTTGAAAGGGCAACAAATGCTATTGTGAAATTAATTCAAAACCATGAATTCGGAGACGAACTGAAAATTCTAAAATCCAGAAAGATCCTAAATTCTAAAAGCAAACTCCTTCCTTTACATCCATTTCTTGACGAAAATGATATTCTTCGTGTTGGAGGTAGGCTAAAAAATGCAAACTTGTCTGAATATCAAAAACATCAAATCATTCTCCCTAAAAGGCATCATGTTACAGACTTGATAATAAAGTATTTTCATGAGAAACATCTTCATAGCGGGACTCAATTGACAATTTCAGCAATTCGACAAAAATTTTGGATAATTAATGCTAAAGAAGCTGTGAAAAGAGAAATAAGGAAATGTATGAAATGTTTCCGAAATTCATCACACCTTTCATCTCAGTTGATGGGAAATCTGCCATCAGCACGCGTGACACAAGCTCGAGTATTTTCAAGAGTAGGAGTCGACTTAGCCGGCCCCTTTTTGATCAAACCTCGTAAGGGACGTGGTGTGAAACCCTTTAAACATTATGTTTGTCTGTATGTTTGTTTCGTAACAAAAGCTATCCATCTTGAGTTAGTCACTGATCTTACAACTGAAACCTTTCTAGCCTCATTGAAAAGATTCGTGGCTCGACGTGGAAAACCTCTAGAAATATTTTCCGACAGAGGTACAAATTTTGTAGGGGCAGACCGCGAAATAAAGAGAATGATGTCTCTAATTGCTTCTGATGAAAAATTGCACAAGTATCTTACTGACGAAATGATAGTATGGAAATTCAACCCACCTTCCGCCCCTCACTTTGGAGGCTTTTGGGAAGCGGGAATAAAACAAATGAAAAATCATTTGAAGAGAACAATTGGTGATCAGATTTTAACTTATGAAGAATTTTTGACCTTAATTGCACAAATTGAGTCATGCTTAAATTCAAGACCGCTTGTCGCTGAGTCTTCTGATCCAAATGACTTTACGGCTCTGACGCCAGGACATTTTATTATAGGAGCACCCTTGACCTCCTTACCTGAGCCTGATATCTCCTCTACCTATGTAACTCCTTTGGAACGTTGGAAATTGCTACAAAAGATTTTCCAAAGTTTTTGGAAAAGGTGGTCGTCAGACTATCTCTCACAATTGCAGCAACGTACAAAGTGGTTTAGAAGCAACCCGAACTTAAAAATCAATGACTTGGTGTTGATAAAGGAAGAAAACCAGCCCCCATTAAGGTGGAAATTGGGCAGAATAATTGAACTATTTCCTGGTGATGATAATATTGTTCGTGTTGTCAAATTAAAGACTTCTACTGGTGAACTGAAACGCCCTATCACAAAATTGTCTCCTCTACCGATGGACATTTAATATAATAGAATTTTACTTTATTTTAACTAACTTTATTATTATTATTTTTTTTTTTTTTCTATGTCTAATTTTTGTAACTTTCTGAACTATTTTGTATATTAATGTCTTTTTCTATTTTTAGTTGTTCCAGAAACTGTTTTTTATAGAAGTAGTAGGATTTAATTGCATTTCATTTTAGTTATACTTAACATTTAAGGTAATATTTTAAATTTGTATTTAATATTTGATTATTTAGTATGTGATAGTGGAAATTTGGTAAGTTATAATTGTTCGATGAACTCCGTTCATGGAGGCGGAGGATGTTACGGCGTAAATAACCTCAAATTTATTTGTTTATAATTTAACTCTGTTTATCTTTCATGTTGTAAAGCATAATTATAAAAGTGATTTCTTTTGACAGAAAAAATCTAATCTGTTTATCTAAATTGTTTATAATCCTGAATCAATATTTATGAGTAACATTATGATTTCAAGGTCATGTAATATAGATTTATTTACTTTATAATAATTTTGAATTGATGGTGATTTATTAGTTTTATAATTACTTGGATGTCATTTAAATGAATATTATAGCTATTTAGAAGATTTATAACTGCATATTGTAATTTTTATTTTGATGTTTATTTTATATAATATGTATCATTTTTAAAATGGTCAGTCTTGACTCTGTAACCAAGCAGAGAACATGTAACATGTCCTGACTCTGTAATCAGAGATGCCAATTGTTAAATCATGGCTCTGTTTAATACAGAGTGTATAGTGGAAGTCCTGACTCTGCAACCAAGCAGAGAACACATTTTTTTTTGTATTGGCTCTGTTAAATACGGAGAATTACTATTATGGAACAATTATTAACTTCTAATGATGAATAGAATTTACATACTATTTCAGTTTTATTTAATAAACTATTTATTCTAATTGCTCTCCCATCTCACTTGGATTTTGAAAATTTATTTGTCAGACGAATTTCGGCGCCAACAGGTAGTCTCATCGTCCCCAAGGTTTATTCCTGCACTTTTCGAGGTAAATAAAAAAAAAAAAAATAAATAAATGTTAACAACTGTTTCTAAAAATCAATGAACATTATAGCTATTACTTAGTCTTAACATGATTTTCCTAAAAATAGGTGGTAATTTTCCTTACCGTTCCATCCTTACCGTCCCCTTTTTTACCATTTCATCCCTTTTTACCCATACCATCCCCCTTTTTTTTACCTTACCGTCCCTTCTTTAACACCCCTTTAAGACAATGTTATACAAAAATTCTGTATTAAAAGTACTACATTGTTATTATTTCTTATTTGAATGTCCTGTGGGTACTATGCAAATTCATTATAAGTAAAAATCTAGAAGAAAATAAAAAGTTATAGAGGGTAAAATGGTAAGGAAAATTAAACTCGCAAGTTTAACAAGTTTAACCTCAGTTAAATAAAAAAATTTTCGCTGCTGACCATTTTTTCTTTATTTTGAATCATTAAGGCATTCGTCTATCAGATTAAAATGTTATTTTAGTAAGTTTAATTTTGTCAGATTTTTTTCTCCCAAAAGTCAAAAGATTGTGAGAATGCCCCATATAATCTATAGATTTGTATGTATACTATATAGTATGCTAAAATTTAGTTTATTTAGGAAATAAATAACAATTGAAAATTTTCTTTCAGCATTTTCTGTCAATGTACTGGAATTCTTTTGTGCAGCCCTGTATATCATTTATAGAAAATTTATGCACACACTGAAAATGCACTTCTAGCGATTATTGCCCATACACTGCAGCTAAATTCTTTTGTGTGTCCCTGTAAATGAACAATAAATGCTATGCACACCAGTGATTTATAAAATTCGTTATGTTTGAAATAGTGTAACATCATTAAAATGTGCTGCAAATTATTTTTCTCCCTAGACCATTATGTAATTAATTTCTTTAAGGTATCAAAAGTAAAGTAATTAAGGGATCAAAAGTAAAGTTAAGGTATCCTACATTAAAATGGCTGTTTTTGTGAAAAGTTGAGGGTTTTTTTTAATTGTTTTATTTGAAAGAGAAATCGTTTAAGATTCCAAATCTAGTTTTAATTATATTTCTATGATTACTAGAAGAGGAGTTAGGACAAATTTAATAAACAGTGAAATACCAGAAGTGGGGGTAGGAAAGCCAAAAGAAATAGCAATGTTTCTATGCATCCTTTTCTTACATTTCTTACATAAAAACACTAATAAACCTTAATTGAAACTTCTACAATTTTGCATGTATCTGAAAGATATAAAAGAAATGTTTAAATACAATATCTGGATAATCAACTGTTTCCATTATCTTCATGTTTGATAAACTTTATTACATAAAATGTTTTAAACATATTTCAATGAAATTTCGGCAGAATGCTTTCCATATTACTCACTATGTTTCAAACTAGAATCTAAGCTCTATGTGATAATGTAATTATTTTATAGGTACTCTAATGTAGGCAGATACTGTAAGTAAACTCCAAACATAGGCAGATACCTTAATGTGGCCCTGTAAATGAATGATAAATGCTTTGTACTCCATAGTCTACAGAAGGCATGTTCTACTGCACATCATAAATGTATACCAATTTCATTATGTCTGAAATCATTAAAATATATTGCAAGGGATTTTTCCCCATAGACCATAATGTAATGGGATTTTTTTGAGTGTCCCTGTGAACAAACTATAAATGCTACACACTTCATTTTCAATACCAATCATGCTATAGTAAGCCTTAATAACATATATCAATTACATGGCAATATAAGATATTTATGCTAGTTATAACATAACCAGACAGACAGGTAAACCAAAGCCATAAACACTACAACTATGCTGGAAAATGTTTGAAAATCATGTATTCAATATTTTACTTGATTTTGTACATAGCAAATTCTAACTAATATGTTGTAGCCATCACAAAACTATCTTCTATGTAAATCATATTGTTTGTAGCGAAAATTAAATGACAATTTACTCATTTCTTGAAATATAGCTATTACAGAAATCATGAAAAACAGAGTGCAGCAGTGACACCTATTGGATAGTATACATCCAAACCAAATAAGGATCTATTTATCTTAAAGTATAACAGAATATGAAGTTTGATGAAATTCCAAGCATTAGATCCTGATACAGCTATCATGGAAATCGTAAAAATGTAACATTTCTTGAAATATAGCCATCACAAAAATCATGAAAAACAGAGCATAACAGCTACACCTGTTGGGCAGTATACATCCAAACCTAACAATGATCTTATAAAGGTCCTCAAGGTCCAACAGAATATAAAATTTTAAAAAATTCTGTGCATTAGTTCTGGATACAGCTATCATGGAAATCATGAAAAATATAGCATAGCAGTGCCACCTGTTGAGTGATTTACACCAATTAATACTATTATAAGGATTAAAATAAAATTTTAAATAGATTGATCCTTAAAAGTATTAAAGTATTTTTTTTAATTATATTAAATATATATATAAATTATTTCTGAAAACCACTCAGATCAATTAAAAACAAATAAGAAAAAATCATGTATCAAACATAGATTATGAAACACTTTTCAACACATTCAGAATAATGTAACAAAACTTCACCATTTAAAAAATAAAAATATTACGTCTAATTCAACCATATGGAAACGCATAATACATTTCAAAACCCAATTTAAGCTGTTCCCATCCACAATCAGAAAATTAAGCGAATTTTTTCAGCAGCCCTGTATAGGATATATAGATTTGAATCTTATTAACTACATGCTTGCCAAAATTTAGTTCACTTAAGATATACATGTACTTCAGTTGAAAATTTACCTTCAGCAATTTCCTCTAAGGAGAATGGTACGTGAATACTTTTGTGCAGCCCTGTATTTGAGGTATAGAATTTATATATAACAAGTAAGATGCAAAAAATTAATTAAATTTAAAAGCGCATACCGAATTTTAAACTGTACACTCCAGCAATTATTACTCAAAGACAGTACTGTACTGTATCAGATTTCTTTTGTGTGTCCCTATAAATGAATAAAAAATGCTATGAATGCCCTGTTCTAACATGATTGTAGTGAAATTCAGTGATTTATATCAGTTTCAATATATTTGAAATAGCGAAATGTCATTAAAATACTCTGCAAATGATTTTACCCCATATACCATAATGGAATACTTTTGAGTGCCCCTGTAAACGAACGATTAATCCTACATACTTCATATACAATACCAAAGATGCTTTAGTGACCCTAAATAACCTTTATCAATTTCATGAAAATCCAAGTATATTTACGGGAGTTAGAGCATGGACAGACGGCCAGACAAACCGAATGCATAAACACTTTTCAACTTTGTTGGAAAGTGTTAAAAATGGGATATTTTGGTAATATCATAGTCAAAGGTCAAAAATCTTTTTTGTAATGGATATTACCAAATTAAAATTAATATTTCTTTGTGATGTACCATAATTCTCACCATGAAGTGCATAACTTTTTTTTTTTAGCAATGAAATAGCCCTTTTGAATCTTGTAAGTTCCTGAAATACCTTTTAATTTCTGAAGATGTACCAAGCACAAAATAATGTTACATTTTATTAAAGACAATAGGTTGTCAGATGGCTTCAGGGTCATGAGTCCGGTCCTTCCCACTTTTCGATGTCTTTAATTTAATGCATTTTGATTTTAAATTTGTCCAGCGACGTCTTTTCAATTTTTTTTTTCTTTTTCCCATTCTGGTTAAGTGTGAGAAAGTGGTCGGCATTGTTGAAAAGAAAGTTGAAAGGACCTTAGATGTGCATGAGGAATGGCTTCGCTCCACGAATTCTGCGGCGGTCATATTAAGGTATAAGCAAAATAAGTTTGGAGAATAATTAAATAACAATTTTTTTCCCTCCAGAGTATTACAGGTGCACAGGATTTTTGTAAAAGATTGTGTCAGTTACTCCAATTATCCATGTTATTTCTCAAAAAATTAAATTTAAACTGACTTTTGTTGAGTTTGCACCTAATATTCACAATGCCTTATTGTATTGAATGCACTTACATATGTTATACTTGGTGATCCTCTAAATAATGTAGACAACAAACTAATTGTTGTTGATATGCTGGATGATGTTTTAACCTCCGTTGTCCCAGGAGATGAAGATGTATTGTTTACAGAACTAGGTAGTGTAACACTATTCAGTTTTACTAGTAATCTATTTACAAGACCATGAGAGGCTAAAGGGGCAGGATCAATTCCTCGACGAGTAAATCTATCTGCCAATGAAGCAAAGCACCTCAAAGCTCCATCTGATACCTAGGGAAAAAAATAAAGTGATAAATAGGCACCATAATTAACTTTAAAAATAGAAGCATAATTAAAACATTACATGATTATTTAAATACAACAAGAACTAAGAGTGAAATGAATCAATGCATTCATCACAACAATATTAAAAAAGCAATCTGAACTCTAGAAAAATTTTATATTCCTGTGAGAAAATTTTGATTTTAAAGTACATCTGTTAATTGAAAACTGTAAAATTTACAGTTTTTGTTTTTCTATTCCTTTCAATTCATTTATTTATATGTGTAATCCTGGACTCCTGCACTAAGAATTCCCTGTTTATTTTACATACTTTTCTTTCCTGATAAACAGATGACCAATTTGGCTTTTGCTTACACCTAGCAACTGCTAGGTTGAGTTGTTTGGTAGCAGCATGTTCTTTTGCCACATTCAGGCGCTTTGGGTTGCAATCATATTTGTGATCTTCATAATTTATTTCATCCTTAAAAATTACTTTTTTTCCATTTAAACTTAACTTTAAATCATGCTAAATCATGTTTTTGTTATTTTTAGTATTTTTAAATGTTTGCTAGTAGTTTTGTAAAATACAACTTTAAAATGTAAATGTTAATTATCACTGGGAATATGCAAATTTCATAATCGGTTTTGATTGGCTATCACATATTCGCTTCTGATTTAAAAGGTCAGTGATGTTTTCGGTGTGTCACCATTCTTTCGCTTCCAGTCAATCGTATCATTGCAGATGTCGTTCATAAAATAAGCTTATTTTCAGAAGCAATAATTTTCATGTCAGTTGCTGTGTAAGTTGTATTTAAAAGTTAAAGCATTGAAACAATCTTGCTCTGTAGTCAAGTATTCAATGTGTTCTTTCTCTTTCAGTCTTTCAAGAAGAAGTATGCGTCAGCATACTGATAAATTATTAAAATTAGTTAAGTGCAGCATTTGCTGCCACTTGAATTTCATTTTTCATGTATCGAAGCAATGCGGCGTATCGCTGGGATAAAAATCGGTATCTTCGATGGAGTTCAGGCAAGATATCATATGTAGTCACCAATCCTTGATATAAGTTCAATTCAACTACTTATTTATGTGTTTAAGGCCATGTCTTATTCTGCATTTGTAAATATGGAACAGATGTCATATATTCCTGCGGTCGTCATCTTGGATTTTTCTTCCCATAAAACCCCTTTTTCTGCCAAGTAGTAAATGTCGCCAAGCAGCGATTTATGCGCATGTTAGGCTTAACAAAACTAAAATGTAAAACATCGCCAACAAAAAATCGCCATGAAATCTCAAAACATCCAAGACGGTGGCCACAGGAATGTATGGCATCTAAGCCGTAAATATTCATCACTGCAATAAATATATTGACTTGACTACTAAGTTCTGCTTCTTGAAGAAGAAAGTGTTCCATTTTTCATGAATCAGTGATGCCTACTGTAAGTAGTTTTAACTTTAATTTTTCTTTTGAAAAGGTGATTTACTAAAAGTTATTGTAGAATAATTTGTGCTTCAGTGCTTTTCTTATACATACAATTGAGGGGTTCACAACCATAGTAGAGCAAGTCCATTTAGAAGGTGCATAAAATCTGTTTTATCCACTCCTACAGTGAACCAAGTCTGTTTTCACATATTTTCTCATGTATGTCATCTGTTTACAGACTTGGTTTACTGTGGGAGTGGATAAAACAGATTTTATGCAACTTCTAAATGGATTAGCACTTATTTCTCAAAATGGACTTAGTTGTGAGTCCCTCAATTAATATTTTTCCATGAAGAGGCTAATGTGAACATTTCCAAGCCTCTACGTTTTATGTTAGCAGGTATGATTTCAGATATCTCTTTGGCAAGTAAATGACATAAGATATAGCATCAATCAAACATTTCTAGCATTCTGTTACTTTTTGCAAGGGTCGTGGTGCTTTCGTCGAAGAGGCACTCACTGCTACCATCAACTACGCAACAAAAACAAAGTTAAAAAATTACTAAAATCTAGATTTTTGTTTAATTTTTGAGAAAATGTTCATTTTCTTTTTTCTTCACACTTACATACATTTATGTAGATTTGCTATATAACATTCACTAGAAAATGTTACACAATTAATGTGTTTATTCTTATTATTTTTTAATTCTTTTTCACTAAATTTTTCCCACTAACTTTGAGCAATTGAGTACTACATTTTAAACTGATGCTGTTTCATGTAAAAAAAAAAAAGTATAAGAGCTTGCATTTTTAAAAGTCGAGTAATTAAACTCTTTCACCCTTGAGCTATTTTTATATTAAGAAAAGGGAAAAATAACTTATCAAATATATTATACAAGGAAGCAATTTTCCTTAATTATGGATAATATTGAAAACGGCTGGAACGATTTTTATGAAAGTTGCCTCCCATACATGAGAAAACAATCTAGCCAGGTCCTGAATTCAAGAAAATTCATTTAGTCAGGTTAAAACAAACTAAACACTGAAAATGCTCCTAGCTATAAATCAAAAAATGCTCAAGCGACTTACATAAAAGATGTCTTCAATAGTAAATTGTGTACGAGTATTGTGTATTAATTATCGATGAAAAATATATATTAATATCAATTTACATAACTGATGCTGTAACAGCATGGCAATCAAATGACACAAGAACAACATAATTTCTGCTATTGTTTGAAATGTACAATTGCAGAAAAACATAATTTGATAAACTTGCATTAATTTCACTGAAAGCTGAATCATTTCATCAAATGGAAAGTGTAATTTGTCTTGCTAAATATACAAAGTTCGAATTCTCTAAACAGTAAATACCTTTATTCCAAGAACTCATGAAACAAGTAAAAATTATGTGCTAAGGTTGGGATCTCTAAATAGATTTAATGAAAATCATATATGACACCTAGTTATTTGAAAACAGTAAAAAAAAAAAAAAAAAAAATCTAAACCAATTTTACCTCTAAATGGCTACTAAGTATTATGAGGGGAAAAAAGAAAAAAATCCAAATTTTACGTGTTTTCAGTAAAAAATAGAAATTTTGTTCGTTTTTTTAGCCTTGCTCTTATGCAAGGTCAATTTCTTTTTTCTGTTTTCTTCCTGGGTATTAAAGATGCAATTAGCATTTCAATATGCAATTCTGGACATTTTTCTATTAAGATTGAGATGGATGACACAATACCAGGGGTGATTCTGAGTAAAAAAAAAATTATCTGAAATTCACAGTAACTCTTTTGAAAGGCTACAGCAGATGGGGGGGGAGGGGGAGAGAAATCCCTCCCAGTGCTAATTATGTGTTTTTTCCATGGTCCATTGACAAAATTTGCATTTTTCCCCTAAGATCCTTTGGCAAAATTTGCGCTTTTTTCACAATCCTTTGACGAAATTTGCACTTTTTAATGATTCTTTGACAAAATTTGGATTTTTTTTTGCGATCCTTTGATGAAATTTGCATTTTTTTTTCGCAATCCTTTGACGAAATTTGCAGGGTTTGTTTCGAGATTGTTTGACAAAATTTGTGTTTTCTTTTCTGAGACTCTTTGATGAAATTCGTGTTTTTTCCATGATCCTTTGACAAAATTGATGTTCTTTTCTGTGAACAATTGACGAAACTGATTTTTTTTTTTTTTTTTTTTTTTACAATTATTTGTTGAAATTTGAAATATTTTTTTTTATGTCCAAATTTTCAGACTAATGACTAATTTTTTTTAAATTTCGAAACCTTTTGAGATCCTTTGATGAAATTTGCGTTTTTTTCGTGATTCTTTGCAAGATTGTTTTTTTTTTCACAATTCTTTGACGAAATGTGTTTTTTTTTCAAGATTCTTTGACGAAATGTGGTTTTTTTTTTCAAGATTATTTGACGAAATGTGGTTTTTTTTTTTCTGAGACTGACAAAATTTATGTTTTTCTGTGATCCTTTGATGAAATGGATGTTTTCTCTGTGAACGATTGACAAAACTGATTTTTTTCGATGACCATTTGTCAAAATTTGCAATATTTTTTTATGCCCAAATTTTCGGACTAATGACTGATTTTTTAAAAATTTCGAAACTGAATGCCCTAACTTTTCAGAACAAAATCAAGCCTACAGAATACATAGACAACAATATTGTACATTTTTAATAATTTTGTTATCCCTATAGGAGATATAAGAGTGAAAGATCGTTAACGCATAGACTAATTTTGCGATTTTTTGCAGAGACAGATTAACAAAATTCGCGTTTTCTTTTTTTGTTTTACTTCAATTTATTGATGAAATTTACAATTTTTATTCAAAGATCGGTTAACAAATTTCGTGATATTTTCCATTATGACTCACAAAATTTGCAATATTTTGTCAATGGACAAATGACAAAATTTGCGATTTTTCTTTAGCAACTGATTGAAGAAATTCACGATTTTTTTTCAACAGCTGATTGACGAAATTCGTGATTTTTTTTCAACTACCGATTGATGAAATTCACACTTTTCTTTCAATGACCAATTGACGAAATTAATTCCCTTAAGCGATTGAAGGAATTCGTGACTTTTTCTGAACATGATTGACTAAAACAGTGATTATTTTTCATGATTCATTGACAAAATTCGCAGGCATTTTTCTCTACAACTCATCAGCAAAATTTACAATTTTTATTCAACGAGCATTTGATAAATTTCATGATTTTTTTTCCCAACGACCAATTGACGAAATTCACATTTTCTTTTTTCTATGACCAACTGATGAAATTCATAATTATATGTCCATATCTGCTTAACAAAATTTACAATTTTTTTCAACATCCGATTGACTAGAAATTAGTGTTTTTTTTTTTTTTTTTTTTTTTTTTTTAAATGACTGACTGACGAGATTCATGATTTTTTTTTAATGACCAATTGATGCCATTTGCGATTTTTTCTGTGTGCGATTGACGAAAATAGTGATTACTTTCCGACATCAAATTGGCATAATTCACATTTTTCTTATGATCAGTAGATTTTAAGAGACGCAAAAATTGCTTCAAAACTATTTTCAAAACTAACATTTGTTGAGCTTTTTTCCCTTTTTTACATTACATTTTCAGTTCGATTTTCAAGGTTCTTGAGTCTTTTTCCCTAAACGTAACGATCTCATAAACCCGGAAGGTTCAATAGAAAAACCAGGAAATATGGGGTACACCCTGAACACAATCACCCCTGTGTATTGGTATGTAGCAGAAACTCTGAAGAAGACTATTTGCACAGCTAAAAACCTTTAAAAAACTACAATGAAATCCCGTATTAAAATAATAGATTTTATTCATTCTTGGACCACTAAATTCACTGTTGCAGATTAGGTCACTCACATTCTTATTTTTTAATTATAGTTTAATATTTCAAATCCAAGCATATGTTTGGGAAGGATAGATACACATTACATGGACTTTATTGTTTTTGTGGATCTCTAAGAATTTAAAATCTTAATTTTCTGGTTAATTAGGGTAATAAGAAAAGGCTCAGTAGGCCATCTGCTTATTTATATATAGTCATACTCTGCCTGCAATGTCTTTCTTTTCTTTCCCCAAATACTTATATATATATTTTTTTTTTTTCAAAAAAGTATTTATTCACAGCATTATTAATTAAGAAATAAACATAAATCATGAAATATACATTAAATGTTCTTTACTTACATGAGTGTCATCATGTTTTAAAAGTACTGAAAGAGCTTCAACACAGCTTGCTAAACTGGCATCATGAGGTTCCATTTTTCCACAGAGTCTAGAAACAACTGCCATAGATGAATGTAACGTATCTTTATGAACTAATGAACCAATATCCCTGATGAATGACAATACACAATTTAGTCCACCTGCATCAAAAACAGCACCAGCTTCTCTTGTACATATAAGTTCCAGCACCTGATACAAATACACAGAAATATACTTAAGAATTCAGCAACTTATTATACACATCCAAATACAATATTTTTTTGAGGTTATTTTGAGGATGCACAAGGACTTAAGGAGAGATTCTACTTTGTTGGGTCTAAAGAATCTATTTATTCATTTATTTTTTTGCATCGCTGAAGCATAGAATATGTACCTGAAATGATTTTGGATTAATCAAATTATTTTCAAAATTATGGCCCTTTGAAGAACTGTGTGCTGAGTTTTCATACTAAAGTAAACTTCATGCTTTATTTTCTCCAAACTATGTTTTTAACATGAGGTGCTTCAGCATTTGAACGAATAAACTAATTATAAAAAAATTTGTGTTTGGAATGTAATCATTTCTTGAGAGCTATAAACTTATTTAATGTCAAAAGATTTTTTTTTTTTCAAAAAACTTAACAGTTGAAAAAAACAAGGTATGAAAAAAAAAAAATCACTATTTTTTTTTAAATATATCAAAAGAATCAGATTTGTCTTATTAAAATCAATTTTCTTTTAAATCTGATTTTTATGATTTTCTCTCTGCATTAAAATATTAAATGGTAACCAACAATTGTAGGTTTCCAAAATATTTTGTCTTTTCTTCATATTTCACATATTCTTGTAAAAACCTTGCTAAATTTGTGTATTTTTTTTTATGTTATTTTAAATAAAGCTGTCACAATGAAGAAAAATTCTGTAACATGATTATTTTGGGGGTTGGTGAAATTGGTAACACATAGATCATTTTAAAGCAATACTTTGATCTTAAAACAAAAAAACAAAAAAAAAAAAAAAAAAAAACATTTACTAGAAAAATTATTTTAGAAAAGCAGAATTTTTTTATCACTTCTAAAAACTATTTATTCATTCATTCACACTCTCTCTCTCTCTCACACACACACACTCTCCTCTCACTCTCTTTGGGGGGAGGGGGGGGGGGGGTATCACATGTGGATTTTAAAACAAGCACCATTTTGTTTTCTGTTGGTCAATTTCAATGAAAATAGGTCCATGGCCTCGCAAACTTAATTGCTTTTTATACCCTGTGGCATTTTAGTGTTTCAGATTATTACAAAGCACAATCCTGCATCTCACAAAGTTGTACATACTTCGCACATCTGTTTTAATATAAGGTTGCTGCCACCAGTTTATAGTTTTTTATTATTATTATTATTATTTTATTTTTATAAACAGAAAAAAATTGTCAAAATGGACAAAATTATACTTGTTTAGAAGGAAAAAATACAGTATGTATGCTTCACGCACAGGTCCCGATCACTGAATAGGCACGAAAAGCACGTGCTTCCCTTGGAAAAGTTTGGAAAGCCCGAAATTGAGAAAACAGTGGCTCAATTTTTTTATTGAAGCAATTCCATTCAAAAATTCAGATTTATTTTCAAATTGTTAACTTATTTCTATGGTATATATATATTTTAAGTGTTTCATAAAAATAGCTTTTATACTTAACAAATTAATTTTCCATACAATAGATCAGTTTCAACCATGTGATTACAATTCCACAGTTTGTCCAACCAACCAAAGATGTCAATTTATTAGGCCATGTTATCATCCAACCCATCAAAAATGAGAAAATCCAATAATGTAATAATTGTAGCAATTTGAATAGAATTTTTGACATTGGGGAGTTTCCAGATATTTCGAATTTAGAAAATTCTTGAAAGAAAGAGGGTCCAGAAATGATACAGTGCTTCCCACAGCTTCAGAAATTAATTGGGCCCTGTTCACGTATCTGCTTTAACATAAGGTTGCTGCCACCAGTTTATAGTTTTTTTTTTTCTTTTACACAGAAAAAATTGTCAAAATTGACAAAATTATACTTGTTTAAGGGGAAAAAGTACAGTCTTGTTTTATTGATCATCATTGAGAAAAAGTTCTTATAAATTGCACTTTTCTGGTCATACAAAATGAAATCTGCCCCTTAATAAAACTGAGAAGTGATCAAAACTTACCTTTATACATTGTTCAGCTAAATCTTTGCTGGCTCTAGATGACACGTCAGCAACAACAAGGCGGTTACAAATAGCCTTGATTGCACCATCTACAGCAACGATTCTCCGTGTACATTCAGCTGAAACATCTAAATAGTATGTAATTGCACGAGCAGTAACCTCTAAAACATTATCTGGAGCACATTCATCTAAAAATATTCGGCATAGTGCAGGCAAAAATGTTCTAGGTGGACAGCTACAAAAAAAGAGACAATATAAAGTATTGTCAATAGTTTTCTTAAGAATCTACTTATAATAAAAGGATATATTATAAATATATGCATTATCAAATATATTGCAAAAATTTTTAAATAAACTTTAACATCTTTAAAAGCTTAGTACACACAAAAGGTCTGGTCTGCTGAGGTAAACATTCTTAACTGATCTCCACAGAGCAGAAATCAAAACAGCATGTGTGTGTCATGGATTCAGTCATGGGGATAGCATATTATTTTTTTTCCTATGACTATGAAACATCCATATAAAATAATTGAGAAACATATGTAAGGGATATTATATGTTTAACTCATATAAATGAGCTAGAAAATAAAGCCAATGCAATTATATCAAAGCAACTGAATAAAGGGTGCTAAAGTGTGTCCTTGCTCAAAAAGAATAAAGAATCAATTGGACTAAATATTTCTATAGAAGCTTCATAAATTGCATGCTATATTTCCTCACTAGCATAAAGTCTTATTTTGATATTTTCTTATAGAATGCAATTGAATTATTTTCTCCTTGTTCAAAAACTGTATACAAGTTGTTTAAATTGTTATACATTTTATTTAATTATTAAAATGTTGCACTCTTTTATAGATAGTTATTTCTACTTGTATTCAAACTTTTCTTCTGGATATTTTAACTTACTTTAATAATCTAAACGAATGTGAAAATGATTTAAAAATGCTGATGATATATTTCAGTTATTTAATGATATATTTCAGTTACTTCAGTTTGATATAACCAAGAAAAAGAAAATATTAAAATAGTTCTTTTAAAATGATAACACATGTACACAAATTCAACTGAAGAGACAAACTTCGGAATACAGAAAATATAAAAATATTTTTTAAAGGTATCAATGCAAGATCTGGAGATACTGCTAAAAGATGAAAAAATAACACATACTGACCTTACAAGAAAGAAAGGAAATGAGATTTTGAAAGGATATTAAAAAGTCAAATGACATATAAAAAAAACAAAAAAAAAACAGAATAAAAGACTTATTTGACTGTTATATATATACATATATATATAAATCACATAATTTCAATATAAGTCAAATGGCTTCCTTTATTAATAATCTAAAAGGCAACACATTTTTACAACCAATTTTAGCACTGATGATTTGGTATATAAATAGGTTAGATGATACAGATAACTAAACTACCAGCCAACTGGGCAGGGGTTGTTGCTATGGCAACATAGCTCAGCTTGCTGCAAAGTGAAATGGTATCTTGATTATGGACATTACAATTATGCTGGCATCACCCTTAATCGAAACACCATTCATTTAAATTGGCAGAAATTTGTGAAAATATGTACAAATTAAAAAAAAAACACTAGCCACAGTTTTCTCTTTTTAGAAATATTTTGTATATGAACATAAAGTTATTGTACAGAGTGACCATAGGCCAGTGGTTAGCAATATCATTTTTGGACATTGTCCCACCTAAGCATATCGTTCGATCTGATTGGCTTTCTACGGAACCTACTGCGCTGCTTCTTCTCACTAAATTTGCATACGG
This sequence comes from Maratus speciosus, assembly GCA_963932465.1. NCBI lineage: Eukaryota > Metazoa > Arthropoda > Arachnida > Araneae > Salticidae > Maratus > Maratus speciosus. Next base: position 663,847,750 of record OZ010787.1, read on the forward strand.
TTTGGTTTGTCGTACTACAGTCCAATCTGGTCATCTTTTGTAGGAGATATACTACGTAGGCAGGTACAAAATGACGTTAGAGGCGATGACTTGTTCAAACAAATGCATTTCATCTTCATTCTTTTCTGCCTCTCTGAATGGAATGTGACGCTATGTTCCATGGTAATTACTGCTCATCTGAATGGGCACAATCACCCCTCTTATTTTGCATAAACAATTTAGACTCACCCTGTATAAAATATGCATAGCAAGTACAGTATTCTCGAAAATCCGCATGCAGTTCAAAATGTAGGCAGTGAAATTAGCAGTTAAGAAGTATTCTTTAAAATCTTTATTCTAAATATCAGTGAACAGAAATAAATTTATTTTTAATGTAAATTTATGGGAAAATAGTAATGACACATGATATTAAACAAATAAAATGCCTTTATGGATCAGGGTATTATCCATAGTGTAAAACATCACGGCAAATCAAATTTTTTAAAGCAGCTTATTAATGCTGATTCGTCATTGAAATAGTAGAAGAGCGCAGAAAAATATTTAACATAGAAGACCAGCATTAGAATTGATGAAAAAGAGTCACTGGTCCCAAAGACCAGTAAGCATGAAAATTTAGTGGTCCACAGCCATCATCACTGGTCTTCTACAAAATGTTCTTATTAAGTCTCTTTAAACCTTTGGGGTGACACCCCCTCCTTCCCACCCTAGAATATAAACCAAACTTACTTTGCAAAACAATCGAAAATTTTCACCATAATAAAATGATAAATTATAATTTGGTAAACATTAAATAAATGACAGTACATAAACAAAAACTATGAAATTATTCATTAGATATTTTATTTCCAATTATTTATTTCAACTGACTATAAGGTTTAAAGCATTTTTTTCTTTCTCCAGATTGAAGCCAGTGTTACTGGTTGATCAAATTTTTGAAATTGTATCAAATTGTTTAGTCTTTGATGTGTCCAGACAAACTCTCATTAAACCTGAAATAGTTTTGTAGTTTAACTGGTATATCTCTAGTCATTTTTAATTTCCTCTAAGTTACATTTTTATTTATTTTTTAAATAAAATAAAATTGCGTGATTTGTGACCAGTTGCGGTTTTTTCAGGCTTGGGAAAATTTATATTTGCCTGTCAGAGAGGGAAAAAAAGTTACTGGTCCTAAGGACCACTAAATTTTTTAAATTAGTTGTCCGATTGAATTTTCGGTGGTCTCGGATCAGCGGGCCACCAAGGATTTCCAACGCTGAAGACTATTTAATTGATGAAGCATAAGCTTCTACTACAAAAAATTTATCTTCTAATACAAATAATTCATGCATGGCATAAAATATGGCCAGGCTTTTTACTTATCAAAAATGAAGATGAAAAAACAGATTTTTCAGGTTTTTAGTTAATCTTACCTCAAGTTAAAGCATCTGAACTGTTGAATTATGCAAAACATTTCAACCCAGGTTCACAAGAACTTTTCAAAGAAAATAAAATGTTGAATCGGTGAATAATAGAATGAAGTTTTGGAAAATCATGGGTCAGATGGAAGAAATTATTTCTTCAATAATGAACCCACCTGAAGACAGTGAAACTCTGACAGTGATTATGAGAAAAAAAAATATTTGAAGAAGGTTTGGTTTTAGGTCAAAATTTCTTTAAGTTCTTGGAGCAGCACAGTTGTATAGACAAACAGGAAATAATGATTGTTTACAGAATTCAAAATAAACTTTATCAAGAGAAAATTAAAATTCTCAAACAAAGGATTATGCAAGAACTGTTTAAAAATTGTAATAAAAAATAATTTTGGGTATTAAAATGATAATGTACAGGTAAATAAAAGGGATTCAAGTTTTGATTTGCTTAAATTGAATTATTACTTGTGCATCTTGTAACTTGAAAAAATAAATCATTTAATCCAGAATCTGCAAAATTCTAAAATCTCCACAGACTAAGGTCCCAAACTGTGTGGATTTTTGAGACTCTACCTTATATTAAATTTCTGCAAGTAAATGAATAAGTAGGCGGTATGTTATTTTCCCATTCCACTGTTGCAATAATAAATAAATTTATAATGAACTGGAGCTAAAGAAGAATGAAAGAACAACATCTGTTCAACTATTATAAAAGAATATATAAGAGAAAAAGAAATAATTGGTATAAAAAAGTTAAACACAGAAAGAACTGCTTCTTTAGTAAAGATTGGATAGATGTTTTGATTTTTTTTTTTTTTTACTTTTGAACTCATATACACCAAATAAAGAAATTAGTTTGGGATTTAAAAGGCAGGAAAACTTTCTTTTTATATATATATTTGAAACACTGAATGCTAATATAATCCCTATTGAGTTAATAATGCTGCTATTTAATATTTTGAGGATTTCAGCTATAATTGGCTTTCTTATATTTACTCTATATGCGTATAAATGAGTGCTACTCTTTTTTTTTCTCTTTTGCTACCAAAAAAATATACATGCGTGTAAGTTTATATTTAAACAATTAACAGTAATTTCTTTAAGTACAAATACAAAAGATATTTGTTTTGTTATTTATGTTACTAATGAAATTACAGTAAAATCTTGTTGCAACGAATCTCTAGGGAGCAACGACTAAATTCGCTACATTGAAAAATCCGTTAAAGTGAATATTTTTATAATGAAATAGGATAGCAGGATTTTTTTTTTAACAATCCAAATTGATGTCACTTTATTTATCATATTACAAAATTACATACTTTTTTTCTTATTTCATTACTAAACAAACTACTACATCACAAAATAATGTCCTTTTTTTATTGAACTAATGCATTTTTGGGAACTAGCACTTTGCCTTTTTTTCTAACTTATTCTAAATAGTTACTGCCAATCTATGTGTTAAAAGGTTTCTGGTGACACTATCTTGCACAAGCAGTAAAATGAGTTTGTAGCTGGCAGTAAAGAAATTGAGCGGTCTTTTGTGATACTATCGAACTGATCTTCTGTTCCAGCATCACTGGTTCAATATTATATTTTATCCCTGCTGTGGGATCCCTGCTGTGTTTTGAACTGAACGTCCAGTTCTGTACATATTGAATGTACAGACCCAGTAATCTTCACATATTGAAAAAGTCTCAATACATCAGAAATGAACTAGGTACCTTTGGCAAAATGCTTTCTGTCTCCTACTAATTATAGTTCGTGAAAAAACTTTATTTTGTGTATTTTCGATTCATTAGTTTTGGTATCCAAAGTAGCCATCTAACCATGCCCTGCTCTTAATATTTGCTAAATTTGATTTTTGCATGGCCATCACAAAAGTAAACTAGTGTTAAAAAAATTTAAAGTTGTTTAAACAAAATTGGATTCAACTTTAATGCAAATGGTATTAATTATCTCAAGTTTTAATGTAAACTGCTGCTCCATAGATGTTTGAGTGTAAGTCTAATTTGAATATTCGTATTCAATGGAGTATTTATTTTTTTCTTTATTTTATTTTATCTTTTTTTTTTTTTTTTAATTCTATAAAAAACATAGGAATGAATTAAATGGAAATTACTGAAACAGATAAACTTTTTGCGATATCAATTGTTAATAACTTGCTTACTTTCAAATTAGATAGATATATTTTAGTATTTAAATTATGTTTTAATAACAGTTATGAAATAATCTATAATAAAAACATTCATCCTGGTACTTCCCAAACTTTTATGCCTTGCATATCCATTGAAGAATTACTTGTGAGTCATGAATTAAATAATAGAAACCCAAATAGCAACAAAAAGATAGAAATAAACATACTTCTCATTTAAATTTAATATAGCTTTACATATTGCATGTTTTTTTTTAATGAAACAGTTGCATTTGTTTAATACTTGCATATTTGCTCAATTTTCTGTGTTAATTTGCAGAGGTATATTCGTAAGTCATCTTTCACACCAACTCCTTTAGAGCTTCACAGTATTGGTTACATACAGACTGATGATCTATGTATTTGTATTCTCTTAACATTGTTAAGCAATAAGACATAGGCTTGTTGTGAAGAAAATTGCAAAGCTATGTCTAAATTCATTATTAATGTAATTAAATTTTTGAAAAACTCACATTTATTGGTGGTAAAGGCAGTTTTCAAATGCTTTTATAAGTAAAAAATTTTTCTCAAGTTCTGATAAAGAATTTTTATCTAATAAAACTCTGCAGTTACTAATGACTAACACTGCTGGTGAAAATCATCCTATGTATCTCTTTATGTACAGTCGATTTCCTCTAATCCGCAACTCTATAATCACAAACACTTATAATCCGCACTATATTTCAGATGTAAACAAGTTTAAATCTTTCTTTAAGCAAGATATTGCACACTTAAAACATAAAAAAAAAAAGACTGATCTGATGACTTTATTAAGATATTTTTAATGGATTTTGCGTTCATTAGAAGGAAATGCTATGTATTTCATAAATAACAAATGCATTCAAAATACAGCAGTCTAATAGTTATCTATATAAAAGATAAAATTGCTTTTGAAGAGGTGTTAGCTCTGGGGGATAAATATCTTAGTTTTTTTAGAAAAACAAACTTTTGTTACTGATCAAGAAATCCTGACTCTTAAAAGGCTTCAAGATTAAATAACAGAGCAAAAAGCAAAAACTATAAAGCAAATCACTATCACTGCAATGTTTGATAGATTTAAAAATAAGTAGAAATGTTTTCTATTAATTTTGTATTATATCATTTAAATGTATTTATAATATTTAAATTTAATTTTTATTTAAATATATTTATTAAATATATTTAAATATTTTTAATGTTTTTTTCAAATCCAAACTTGCTATTTTCTGACACATTCATGAAACCATTTTCATTCTTAAGACTTTTCAAATCCAAACTGCCTACTTTCCGATTTTTAATCATTTTTGTTTGCAAATGCATGAAATTGGCAGGTTCTCTTGACCAGAAACATGTAATCAAACAGTTTTTCCATTTTTTTGATAAACGCAGAGAGAGGATCTTTCAAAAAATACTGTCAAAGAAGGTGTTTTGAACTGAACGTCCAAGCATGACAGCATTGGAAAGAAAGAAAAAACTGCCAACCTTTCTAACTAAAGTTGTAGTAATTCATTTACCAAAAAATGATAAAACAGTTTAACTATGGACCATTTCAATAGTCATGAATCTGGAATGGTAGCGGCAGGCCTGATCACAGAAGATGACACCGGAAACATTTAAAAACATTATTTATAATAAGAGCATTCATCAAATTAAGGACATCGAACAACAGGCAGGATTGGGCTGGTGCTTTTAATACTTCAGATGACTGCTGTGACTTTAAAATCATTATAGATCTTGGTGGCGGGTGGGAGGGTCAGACCGCCAATACTTTGCAGAAAGGGTGGCCACGTACAAATCGGTGGTCATTTTCCTTTTCTGACACTATATCAAAATGGTAGCAGCAGACCCAATCACGAAAGAGATTGGCAGAAAAATTGAAAAGCTCTTTCAATAAGTTTAATGATCGACCAGCAGGAAGGGTTGGGCTGGAGAATTTAATTCTTCAGACAACTGCTGTGGGTTCGAGACCATTTTAGCTTTAAGGGGGCTGGTCACTCAGCTTTCAATTTCCCCTCACTAATGTAAAGTCTATGGGCATTGGATGCATTCGTCTATTTAAAGTATCTCCTCGGGAAATTAATATTTTTAACTTCTATTTTTTGTATACACTGCCTAAAAGATGTCTCTTTTCTTCTTAGTTCTCAAAAGTATAGACTTAACTTTATAGGAAGTGTTAAAATCCTACTCACAGTTTGCCTGCTTTAACATATAAAATATTAAATTCAGCATAGATTTTAGAAATATTTTGAAATCTAAGAAAAAAAGAGACATCCTTTAAGAAGAGTACACAGAAAAAATAAGTTAAAAATATGAATTTCCCCAGAAGGCATTTTAAATATACGACTGCATCAAAAGTCCATAGAATTAACATTACGGAAGAGAATTCCGAAGCTGAGTGACCAGACCCCTTAATGTTTAAAATTGAGCCAAAGTTTCGCATTGTTAAGCAGGGAATTTTTTTTTTTTAAATGCTACTTGAAATACACAAAATCTTAACTTTTAATAATAACTTAAAAGTTTTCTTAAATATGCAATTTGTAATTTTAAGTTTAACACTAGAAGTGCCAGAACAGTCATTTTGACTATTTTCACCATTTCAGCCTGGATTCCTAAAAAACCCTGTATCTTAGGAAGACAATTTTTTTAATTTTCCTAAAAAAAAACTCAAAAATTATTGCAACCAAATATGAATCGAATGAAATTACAATTAACGAAGATATTTTTAGTTATACCTAGAAGCGCCAAGAACAGTCAAATTGACTGCTAGTAAAATTGGGTAGATTGATCTTGTTTTTACACTCAGAAAACACCTTTTCTTGGAAAAGCATATTCCCTACACATTCTTTTCATTCACTGTTTCCATACAATGTGAAATTCGAACCATCTTCCCTCTTTGCTAATGTCCACCCCCTTTTTTGCTAACTGTAACAAAACACATTTTCCCCTACACATTCCTTTCATTCACCGTTTCTTTCAAACAGAAAATTCTTTCCACCCACCGCTCTCCTCTATGCCTTTTATTGTGAAATGTAACTGTGAATAGCTTGAAGCAGTTGAGGCATTTCATTCTTTTAAGCACACTATAATGGCTGCTCGAAGATAGTGTTATCTTAGTCCAGAGGAAATTGTGAAATATTTAGATACAGGCAGGGGTGTAGTGGAGGGTATACACCGTATACCTTCTGGATTTTTTTAAGAAGCACCGTATACTTTCTGTTTCTCAAATAGACTATAGCGTATACCCTAGGCATGATGTTCATGACTTTAGTGTATACCCTCTGGTTTTTTTACGACTACATCACTGGATATAGGATATATCTGAAAATTAATCTGAAGTTGAAGAACAGAGTAAAGATGATGATATGGATTGATTGCCTCCGAAAAACTGATGCAAAAAATAGTGAATCTGAAAAAAGCATGAACGAGCAATCCCTAGGCCAAAATATTTAACCCGTGAGAATTTCTGCAGCAAATAGTTTGTCATCAGTACCTGTGCTGTCTATATCCACCGAAACAAGTTAGAAACATTTATCTTTATATACTGATATTTTTTGTGACAGTGAAGTACTTTCATTTTTTTTAAATATAATGAATCATTTATGGTAAAAAAAACATACATACTATTTTTTTTTTTTTAGGTTCCAGTAATGTACAAGGTAGAGGATCAAAGAGAAAACATACCCGAAATCACTAGGAAAGACACATATGTCTCGAAAGATGGAACCTCGTGGACTGTGACACCTACTTCTCACACTGCAGCTGGGTAATATAGAGCACAGAATGTGCTAAAAGAAATACCATGTCTAATGCCATGTGCAAAAATAAATGTTAGGGACAATATCTCCAGTGCTTGGAGGTTATTTATGGATGAATCCATGTTATGCCATATAAAAAAATGCACAAAAGCAGAGCCAGTTTTGAACAATGAAGAAAACAGGGAAGAGCTTGATGCTTTTGTTGCTATTATTTATGCAAGATGAACAATGGTGTGGATTATGATTTTCTGTGGAATAATACATGGTGTCCTCCTTTTTTCGAGAAACAATGCGTCGCAATCGATTTTCAGATATAATGAAAAATCTAAGGTTCAACTTGAAGTCAACTCAGACTCAGCGTTTAGAAACTGAAAAGTTTGCTATGTTTTCAGATATTTGGAATAAATTTATAGAGAACTGTGCTATTTCCTATAAGCAATAAGAAAATCTAGTTGTGGATGAGCATTTATTTTCATCCAAAGTCAGCTGTAAGTTTATACAGTATATGCCGAATAAACCAGACAAATTCGGAATCAAATTTTGGATGCTAGTTGATGTAGGCTTGAAGTTTATGTACAATGCTTTTCCATATCTTGGAAAGGATAAATAAAGAAGTGAAACTGAAAGCCTTTCTGAAAATATAGTAATGCATCTTCCAAGCCGTTATCTGAATACAGGTAGGAAACTGACAACGGATAACTATTTTTCCTCACTATCATTGGCTAAAGGACTTAAAATGAGAGAAAAAACCAAGTTTTCTGGGCACAGTAAGAAGACATTAAAAAGAAATTCTGCATGAAGTAAGGAATTCTAAAACCCAGCTGTATGAAACTGTTTTGCTAAAGAATGAAGAAACTACTGAGACTGTCTATCTGGGGAATAAAAATATGCTGCTACTCAGTACCTTGCATCCAAATGTAAATGTTGAATTGCAAAATAAGAAGAAACTTCCAGAAGCAGTAAAGTTCTACAACAAAACCAAATGTGGAGTTGATATCGTTGGCCAGATGATGCATAATTTTCTGTTTGGGCTGGTTCACATAGATGGCCAGTCCATGTTTCTCAAAATGTACTGCATTTAGCAAGAACAAATACTTATGTTATCTACTGAGAATTGAGTGGTAAAAATATTTCAAGACATAACTTCCTATTTCAGTTAGTGAAGGAGTTAAGACAGTTTCATTTGAATAGAAAAACAAGCTCAAAATTATACCAGGAAATTTCCGACACTAGCAATATACTATCACAGGAAAGATGTCAGTGCCAGATTGGACTTTGTAACAACAAAACAAGTGATGTATATAAAAAACATTATTATGTACGTGGTAACTGCACTCCAGCATTGAAAAAGTTGTCTTGGGTAAAAATTACGAATAGCAATAAAATGTGTTTTATTAAAGTTAAGTAGAAATTTATTAAAAAAAATTATATGTTGTTCTTTGAAGAAAATAATAAATAATATTATAAAATAGTGTAAAACAATTACAATTTAAGTTATGCATATAATTCATCGAGCAGTCAATTTGACTGCCATTAGTGCTTCTAGGTAGGGAGAAAGCTTGGTGCTTGCAGTTTTAAGAATTATTACAAATTATAAAGGATATTTTTGGCTCATATTATTCATCTGAAAAATTATATTCACAAAATACTTATTATTATTATTATTATTATATGTGACAATAAATTATGTCTATTGAAAAAGAAAACTTTACAATCACTTTCATCCACCTTTACTTTTAGACGGCGTTATGATTTGATTATTTACAGTTGACTCTGTGAAATCCACACACTTAGGGGCCAAGGGTTTGGCAGATTATATAGATCATTCCTTTGTATACATTTTATTTTTTGAAGTCTGATTATAAATTAGGAACAACTGCACAAAAATTATAATTACAATGGAAAGGAAAAATATAATGCAACATTAAATTAATATAGTTATTAAATATATTAAACCAAAGAGAAATTAAATTATAATACAAATTTTACTGATAATTCATTTTTTAAACATCGACACAACACAATGGTAGCTTAAGTTTTGGTTTGTTGTGAATAATTTCTTTTTATAGTCTATGAACACTCATTTCTTGTTCATAGATAAAATTTTGCTACTCCAGGAAATTTGAACATTTATATCCCATTTATATTTAAATATTTATTCCAGCATTTGAATTTCTTTCAGCGTGATATTGTAATATTTTATTTTTATGTCAAACAGTTCTTGGACTTATGACAAATTCTTTTGCAAGAAAATTCACTAATAATCCAATTTTCGGGTCACTTGTACTTTTTGAAGAATCGAAAGAGCTAAATGAATCATGACTATTTGTTATTCCGGACATAATTTGTAAGAAAAATTGCATGTAGCCTGCAAAAGTAGGTATAAACACACACACAGAAATTTTACTGAAGGAAAAATTCATGTGTTTTGTAAAAAAACAAAAAAATTATGTTGAGATAAAGTCAGCTAATGTTAGTTTCATTGGCGCTTGGGCGAAACATACATTTGCATTACGCGTAATCAACCAACCAATAATCGATGCCTATTTAAAATAATTTCAATTTTGATTTGATTGTCCTTTTTAATTAGCACAAGTTTTCATTTTCGAATGTAGTATACAAAATATATGAATTTTCTTTCATTGAAAAATTGATAATTCATGAAAAACATCACATTTAACTTTATCTATGAGCTTAACTGTTAGTGACAATTTTCACTGTTTATATTCCAACATGTAGAGCACATAATAGATATTTGCGGATTTCAGACAGTTGACTGTATTTATTATTCCGACAAAGTAATAAAGACAAACAAAAATCTAATAAATAAAAAGGCAGAATAATTTCATAATATAAAAGGATTTTTAAGATTAGCTATGTGCTGTGATGTGGGGGATTTATAGAAATGTTTAGTTATTTATTTTTACAGACATTAAAACAGAATTTTTTCGAAAAATTTAAGAATTTTAAAGCTTTGTATTAGGGTGGTCACAAGAAATCAATTTTCGAATTTTTTCGGGGGGACCCCCCAAAAAGTTGCCAATTGGCTAGAAAATGAGATTGAAAAAGTTTCAGCTCATTTGGATAATACTAACCCGTGCCTCATTGAGGTCAAAGTTCAGAAAAAACGTGATTTTTCGCAAAAAAATTTGTTTTTTTTCTTCATGAAATTAATACAATTAAACCTAGAAACATAATGCTGATCTCATTTCATAAAAAATATTTTTGAATTGAAAAACCACTCGCTACATTTTTGTAAAAATGTATAGATTTAAACATACGTGCATTTTTCAGGTCCAGGCTTGGTCCGAATCCTAAAAATTGACTTTTTATGAAAATGCGAAAAAACAATGTAACATTCCCTTTCATCTGCTTTCAACATTTTGTTTTTCTTTGTTTTTTTTTTTTTTTTTTTTTTCCCATTTGTATATAATAAAGTGTTTAATTATGATAAAAACTGAAGTTTAAACTGAAAGATTTAAAAGAAAAAACAGGCAAAGAAAGTATAAAAGTGGGAACAAAAATTTTAAAATGCATTTTATTATTAAAGTTGTGTTACAAGAAAGGAAGCATTATACAGAAAAGAAATTACTATCCCATACATCATATACCCCGTTGTCATGTTAAGGTGGTAAGGTGGATAAGGTCTGTCTTGAAATCTTTTTCTACATTCAGATACAGCTTTTAGCAGAAATGTTTTTGTTCTTCGTCTTTTGTTAAACAGGAATTGAAATCATTGATTAATTTTATTCCCCTTTCAGCTGTGTTACTTTAAAATCATTCAGTATTTTTCTTGATTTCAAATAATGTTTATTTTCACATCCTACATTGGGATCAGTATTTAGAAATTGTATATTAATATACAATCTAATTAAAAAAATCAGCTTGATATTAAACAAAAACATCGACTTATTTGTTCAATAAATAATCCACTTGGTTGAAACTTATTGTTGCTCTTACATTCCTATCATCAACATTATTTTCTTTTTCAAATAATATTAATTTTACAGCCATGCTTATTTTCTTTCCCAAAATATTATCAAAAAATGAAAATGCAACTTGAACAGAGTTCAGATACCAAAGGTGGTTTATCATTTTAGCGAGTGCTTTATCTGCAAGCTATTTATAAATTTTTCTGTACTCAACAAGTGATTTTAATAATTGCAGGTCTTGATTGCAGGGAAGTGAAAGCGTTGAACCATGCTTTTATATAAATATTGATTATAAATAATCAAATGTCTCTAACACCTTCTTTTTCTAAATCTGTTAATGAGAACTGATCCCTGAAAAGATATATTTTGAGAGAATAAATGACCTGTGTTACCAATCATTGATGAATTGCAATTGGATGGTTTTTTGGAGGAAGATGTCCTGAAAAAATTAAACATAGATAAATTCTTTATAATCACCCATGGGCTATTACTTTTTTAAACGTTCTATAAGAAAGCTTGAAATTTCTTCTGAATTAAGTATCTTATATCTAATATTTTACCATCAATAGCATTTTCATACTTAATCTGGTCCAATTTGGGCCATCCAATCTGAATCTTATTTTAAATAACTGGCTGAAAACAGCTTTTATGTTAATTTGTAAATTACGGTGGCGACATGATAAATACCTACAGAAGATTTTACTTAAATAATTAATATAGATACATGCAAGTTCTTCTGAGGCGATCAGTGTTTACTGCAGTTGGTATCAAAACATGTTTTCTGTTTTTACCAACTTCCACTCGCTCTTCAACTGTGGAAAATACAGTTTTTGCCCGAGTTATTCCGCTACTATTTTTTAAGGTGAGGAACTCTTATTAAGTGTTCCTCATCTCCACAACTAATTAAAACTGCTATCCACAATCAACTGCTATTTCTTTCGAATAAATAAATTGTAAACATTTTCTTTATTCAAAAAATGAGGAACAAGTTTTCCATCGTAGCTAACAAAAGCTTCCTGTAAATCGGAATTCTGAAATCTGTTTTTGATGAACTCAGTTCTTTATTTTCGAAATAGTTGTTTGCGAAGTCGTATTACACTTCTACTTAAAATTAAAATTTGTAATTAACTGTTGGCGTACTGTAAGTTTAGCAATTTCTCTGGTGTTCAGCTTAACTTGGGAATATTATGAAACAAAATACATAAAACTTGACAATTACTTGATAACTTACTGCCGGTGATTTGATGAGCATGTGGAATAATAAAAAAATCTTGCATTGTTACCGAAAGAGGGTGTGGGGGTTGGAATGTTTCGTGAATTTAAAAAATAAATAATGATAGCAGGTAATAAAAACAGCCTTGTAATAAAAGAGAAATTCAGAGGTTTATTTTAAATGCGCTTCAACTGCAATAGAAATTGGGAATTCTTTCCATGCACGGAACTAGATAACTAATAATTAACTATAATTCGTGAAATATTGTTAAAATTACAAAAATTGTCCAATTTCTTTTGCCTTTTAATACAAATAATAAAAATAATAACAACAAATTTAATAAAAATTATTCATTTCTCATTTTTCACTTATTTTTCAAAAATACAGAGTTTGAGGGTATGGTTCATAAGTTGACTTGCAAAACACTAAATGTTACTAAATATAAGTTTGATGAGAGTAAAAGTTCAAGGCAATAATATTTTCTATGAAATAAAACAAGAATCAGGTTTCTAAGACAAGTAGTTTTCAATTAATGAAAGAAAAACTAAGGTTTTTCGCCAAAAATCGCAAATTTTCAAGAATTCAACCTCGATGAGGCACGGGTTAATATTATTTAATTGAGCTGAAACTTTGCCAATCTCATTTTCTAATTGATTGGCAACTTTTAGAGGGGTCCCCCGGAAGAAAATGTTTAAAATTTTTTTTCCCATGCTACTTGTGACCACCCTACTTTGTATGCTTGGCAGGCACAGTGTGTGTGTATTTTATTAGGGGGGGGGGGGGCATTTAGTTTATGTAAAGTATTTTAGCAAACAGCTAAGTGCAGATAATTGGATTTAAAAAAAAACACCACTAATGTTATAGACAACTTATCTTACATAATTACCAGATGTGACAGTGGAGGAAAGATAAAAAACTGTCGTCCTGAGACTCAATCGTTTATAACTCAAGGTGTAATTTATTTATCCAAATATGAAAAAACTGACTTCAAATTACTTCAGTAATCATGCCTGTAAGTATGAAAAAATAAATTTTATTTCAATCCCAGCATCGTGCTTTATACTTATGCTGTGTGAACTGACTTGTACTCATGCTTACATTTATCAATTTATAAAATATCATAATACAACTTACACAGCGTGTAAAGTACTGCTGTGATTGAAATCAAATATCATATTTTTCAGACTTTTAATTGAAAAAATTCTTTACTGGAATGTAAATGGTGTCCCATTTATGGTGGTTGGAGTGATTTGAAACCAAACAGTTTTTTCATTTTTGGATAAATGAATTGCATCTTGAGTTACAAGCGATTATTGTCTGAAGATGGCAGTTTTTTTTCCTTTCCCTCAGAATTGCTGACTGGAAATGCAGTTCAAGCACCAACTTTCATAGCATTTTCTGCCTTTACCAAAAAATGGAACAAATTGTTCGATTACAGTGTTTCTGAATAAAAGCACTTGACAATTTTTGCCAACAAAATTAATTTTAAAATGGTGTTAGAAAGTAGGCAGTTTGGATTTAAAAACTGACTTTAAAGCAAACTTGCATTTTGATTCATAAAAAAGAAACTTCTGGTAACAATTGCTTCAAAGTGACATCACTTTCATCTATTTTTAATCATGTCTGTTTCAGGATTAAAACCTATGAAACACAGGAAATTTCTTATTAAAAAATGTGAAGGAAAGTTAGTTTTTTATTGTATCTCCTTAAATTCTGCATCAAACTGCATAAGTCTTTTAATTTTTTTTTTCTCTTTTGATCATTAACCTTAAAAAAAGTAATGATATCAATGCAAAAACCCTTAACGGGTGGAACATTTGTGACGCAGCACTTTACCTTATAGCTCTAAGAATTTTAAATATGGATGTTAAAAATATTGATATAAAATTCTGAGTTACTCTATGCTATTAATTAAAACACATATACAGTAAAATCTCGTTACAACAAATTTCTGGAGAGCACTTATTAAATTCACAAAACTGAAAAATTCGTTAAAGTGAATATTTTTATAATGAAATAAGATAAGATTTTTTAACAATTCAAATATATTCATTAAAATGGAAATTCGTTAATGTGACATTCGAAGGAGATTCTACTGTCACCCGGAGTAATTCCTGGTCACTAGTTTCTGGGGGTAATTCATGGTTATTTTCACTTTTGTTATCAAAATAACAATTTATCAAACTGTAAAAAAATCTGCACGATACTTTGAACTTTTTTTGCTTTACAATGTATGCCTTAATTATTTATCTAGTTGAAATTTAATATTGAAAAAAAAAAAAAAAAAATCAAAACTGCTACTCTAATTTCTGCAAAACAACATTGACCTTGTTTTTTTCTTATTTTACAAAGATCTGTGTCATTCTTAAAAGTTTTAATTATTTTATTTCAACTATGACATACCGCAGTTTTAAAAGTGATTGTAAAATTTTATTCTACTAAAAACTTTTATATGAGCAAGCCAAACTAAGCCCATATTTATGGGGGTAATTTCTGGTCAGTGCTTAATAATGTAATTATACAATATGTATACTTGGTATTTTATTTATTATAACTGCGGAGTCCATGGGAAAAATGGCGACTCAGACTCCGGATTGGCTAATATACTAGTGTCGCCTATTGGTTAAAATTATGAGGGAACAAGAAAAAGAAAGCGAAAATTTTACTATTTTGGTATTAATTCTGTTTTTAGGGCTTCGAAAGAAAAAAGAAAAAAATTATATTTTCCACTTTATTAATTTTACAATTTCGCGTCCCGCAAACCCCAAAAAAACCAACTATCGAAATCTAAAGAAGAAAAAACAGAAATTTTACTATTTCAGATCCGCTGACTTTGAAAAGAAAAGGCGAAATTGTTACAATTTTGTTGTTATTTTGTATCCTTCATACCTGAAAAATTTCGATAAAAAAGATGAAAATTTCACTATTTCGGAAATAATTCAGGTTCTGCAGATTTGAAAGAAAATGTAAAAACTTTACAATTCCCACATTAATTTTACAATTTCGGCTTTATTTTGGGTTCTGCTGACCTGAAAAATCCAAAAATCAAAAGGAAAAACATAACAAAATTTCACTATTTTAACGTTATTTTGGGTACCGCTGACTCAGAAAAAAGAATAACAATTTCACATTTTTTTAGTCCTGCACACAAGGAAATAAAGAGGCGGAGGAGACTTACAATTTGATGTTACTTCTGGTCCTACAGACCCTTAGAATCTGAGGGGAAAGAGATGTGCATGGGCTGAAATTTCCAGTCCTGGACCCTTAAAAGTTTGGCGGCACTATCCATTTATATTTTTGCAGTTCATACTCCAGCCCGTGCAAAAATCATTGAAAACAAGCAGGTAAAAATCTTATCTATGTAAAAATCAAATCCGGCCTGGCACGACCCATTTTCTACCCCCCTCCCCAAAAAAAAAAAGATTTTTATAATATGCAATTAAGATTGTTTTACACATTTATGGAGAAATTTTAACATATATTTCAGATTATGATAAGTTCACAAGCCATACAATACAGAATATCAACATTAATGATTACTTAGACTTTTAGACTATTGCATTCAAATGAAGACATCAGAAAAAATAATTTAGCTTAGAATAAAAGAAAAAAAGTGGTCAAACCATCATAAATTTTGATGCTCTATAATTAAAAGAAAGGATTTAAAAAAAAAAAAATTATTACAGTATATTTTTAAAGATTCCGTTAACTGAAATTCATTATAGCTATTACTATTTTTAGAAAACAAATTGCGTCTGACATGTCCAGTTATGGCTCGGACCAGCCTGAGTATGTAGGGAAAATGTAAACTTGATCTCGGTCCGGCCCAAGTCCGCTGAAAGAATTCAATTCAGGCTCAGGCACAATGTAACTGTCTGATGTCAATTTCTAAATTGGACATACATTTCTTTATTGATGTTGTCAAACTAGCATCATGCAGCACAGTTACTCATTCTCACCCCAGTTATGTCTATTGAAAATTGTTTTTATTTTATCGGCGTAGCCTGATTCTTTCAAATTTGTTATATTGGGCCGGTCAGCCTGCTTAATTCTTTTGTTGGTCTGGTCCAGGCCATTAACAAAAATTGTCTTTATTCTGCTGATCCGGTACATTTGAAAAATTACCTTCATTTTGAGAACCTTTGTGCCCTTACAGACCTCTCTACGTCAGGTTATGCAAATCCATAAAATCTGAAGGAAAGTACTTAAATACTAAATGTAAAATATCTGCTATAGTTTTCAATTAAAAATGGTTTCTATCTACTCTGTACACTGGTTGGTACCGTAATTTCCGGCCTATAATCCGCGGATTATCTGCTGAAATTTTTTTTAAGCAGAAGTTCACGTCAGACATCCAGTTTCTACCAGCGGCAGTCATAAAATAAAAATGCAAACAGTTATCACAGGATTGTCTGCTACCAACCGTTCGCGGAGTTGCTCGTGATTGGTGACGATACATCGTGTACATGCTAGTGGGAGTGGCTACCGCTACCTTTTTATGTTATTTTTTTTAGCCTTTTGGCAACATGTTTCTATGATGAACAAAGCGTTTTTCAACTCATCTCTTTCAAAAATTGCAATCTCAATCATTTATGATTTATGAAATCGTTATGTTGAAAATTATAATAATGTCTAAGAGAAAACGTGTTTTTTAACACTGCAGAATTTAAACTGACAGTTATTAAAAAAGCGGAAGATGATTTAAAATGCAATTATTATAATTATAGAATTATCTGTATTCACAAGACATTCTACGTTTTAGATATAAGATTCAATGAAAAAAATTATTTTTATTTTTTAACTTGTAATTTTTTTATTTATAATCGCATGTGAATAAAATTCAATATGAAAAGCTGTTGTTCAATATGAAAAGCTGTATAAAAATTTATTCGCTGGTGTTTTTCATTCTCATAAATTGAAAATATGAGTTTTAAAAGATACAATATCAAAATTTAAGTCATGCCTTACTGTGGCTTTAGAAGGTTTGTTTTAAAATTCAATTTAAATTATTTTTGGTTTGGGTAACATATATTTGCACATATAAACGATACTTTTAATTTTTCCAATACACTGTTAAATATATCACTTTCACTGAACCTGTATTATGCATTGAAATGTAATAATTTCAATAAATTGATCTATCTTTTGTGCCACACTATCCAAAATCGTAAGTAAAATTTATGTAAATGGTTTCTTTGCACCACACTATCCATTTGCATACATTTCACTTAGTTTGGATAAAGTGGTTAAGTAAAAAATATTGCTGCCTCTCAGGCTTTTACAATGATGCATACTATAAGAAAATTATTTTAAATGTACTATTAAATGCTTACCACAGGTAATACTTTAAATATTTTAAAGTTTTCTTTCTTTTTTAATATTCATGCATATGCAGGGTGATTCTAAATTCATGATACAAACTTTAAGGGTTGGTACAGGCAGAATTGGACAAATTCATAATTACAATTATCTTCAATGTAATTACAATTTAATTGCGTGTAATTAACCATAGTTAAAATTACATGCCATAAAAAATTCTTGCAGCACTGTAGTCGGAACTGCCCCCATTCCATTATGTGACGAAATCTCAGCGTTTGAATGTGTAACTATAATCAATTACATGCAATTAACTTGTAATTTCAATGCGGATAACTGAGATTGCAAATTTGCCCAACTCTTGGTACAGGACACTGAAACAATCATTTATTGTATAGGAATGTATAGGCACAAGTGACACGTTCAGGTACAAACACCAGCAGACCAGTTTGGCCCCCTTTTTTTTTTCTCATTCATACCAGAAAATTCCCATACTATTCCTTTCTTTATTTAAGACAGACACTTCATAATTACATAAAGAAAAAAATCTTTGAAAATTTCCAGTAAGAAATCGAAACTTTTGAATAAGAAAAACAATCATTCCACCGACGCTGCGAAGCATGTATCACAGTTGGTGGACGCAATTTTGAACAATTCTTGTAATATTATTTATTGTATGTATTGTTTATTACCTGTAATCTATACTGTAAATAAACACTTTGTCTTTCTATTTATGTATTTCCTGTGTTTGGCAGATTTGCAGTCATGTGTTTTTAATTAAAAAATTTCAATTTCATACTAGAAATTTTCAAAGAAGAATTTTTTCTTTATGTAATTATGTAATGTCTGTCTTAAATAAATAAAGAAAAAGAATAATACAGTAAATTCTAAGGCGTAATCGATTGTGTGACAGAGGTTCTATCACATATCACCTTTTCTTCAAAATTAATTTAAAACAATTTTTTTTGCTTTTAAAGGGTGTTGTCCCCCCCCCCCCTCATTAAACTAAAATTTGTCATTTAATTCAGTGCTTAAATTCATACGGAATTTTATCTGTTCATTTTTCCCCCTTTCTCTAATCTCTTTAATTCAAAACATTAATTTTCAGTTTATGATTTGTAACCTTTTCTCGCAAAAGCAATTTATTTTCCAATAACACTTGGGCCATTAAATAAAACAAAAAAGATAAATGCAGCTGTCTTTAATATTAGAATGGCAGTTATTTTTACATTTATGTTCGCCCACGCGGGAAATAATTCAGTCTTATTCACTGCTTAATTCTGAGCCGTTGCAATAAAATATAAAAAAAGTAAAAGATATTTATGCGGATGCAATCTTTAAAATCATTTTCATGTACGTTAACTTGATTTATGGGTTGTATAAAAACATATGCCTTTTCTCGGCATTGCACAATTATAAGTAGCGATTATTTAACGTAACCATTTGTGTTAGATAAACAAAGCCAGATTTCCTGTCGCCACTGTTAAGTAGAAATTAAAAAAACGTTCTTTTGATAGCCTTTGCGTCACGCGTTTCGTCGGCATAGCATGTAGGGTAAGCATTTGTTTTCACCAAAAACCTTTGTTCACTCTTCGGTCTGTATTCCAAGGTTTAAATTTCCGATAGATTGTAATGCCAAGTGTTCCAAGACTTTGTGTGAAATCAGGCACTTCGATTCTGACTGCATTGATGTAAACATGTAATAACTACGTCTTTTGGCACACTCTGTATGAGGGGCTATCTCTCTCTCAAGGTAAGCACTTAGAAATATAGTGTCACTTTGGTAATTGTTTTTCAAAAATGTTTTTTAAATAAAAATGTTTGTTTCCAGGGATGCCGCGGACGCGCTATAGCGCGTAAATAACGCAAAAATCGGAGATGGGACGCAAAAAATAGCTCTTACACGTCCCGTGGGACGCGTAATTTCATCAAAAAATCACGGAAAACAGCCGATTTTCGTCAAAGAATTGCGAAAAAAGCGCAAATCTCATCAAAATATCGCGCAAAAGCAGCGATTTTCGTAAAAGGGCCATGAAAAAATAGCGTAATTCGTCAAAGCATCCCAAAAAAAAGCAAATTTCGTCAGAAAATCACGGAAATAAGCGCAAAATATTGCAAAAAACGCGATTTTCGTAAAAAGGCTGTGACAAATTAGCGTATTTCGTTAAAAAATCGCGAAAAAATAGCGAATTTCGTCAAAAAATCGCGGAAAAAAGCCGAATTTTGTCAAAGGATCGTGAAAAAATAGCGTTTTTCGTCAAAGGATCCCCCAAAAATAGCAAATGTCGTCAAAAAATAACTCAAAAAAGCCGATTTTCGTCAAAGGATTGCGAAAAAAGCACAAATTTCATGAAAATATCGTGGAAAAAACGCTATTTTCATAAAAGAGCTGAGACAAAATAGTGTATTTCGTCAAAAAATCGCGAAAAAATAGCGAATTTCGTCAAAAAATCGCGGAATAAAGCCGACTTTTGTCAAAGTATCGCGGGAAAAAACACTATTTTCGTGACAGGGTCGTGAAAAAATAGCGAATTTCAACAAAAGGATTGCGGAAAAACGTGAATTTCGTCAAAGTAATGCGGGAAAAACGTGAATTCAGTCAAAGCACAAAAAAATGTGAAAACTAAACTTATAGGTAGAAAATTCATAAATTGGGATTTAATTTTTTTTTAATGAGATTCTTAAAAATACAGCATGATTTCAGTGTACTTTGATAATATATTCAGTAGGTGGACCAGTGAAAAATCCCCCCCCTCCTCGTCCTTACTGCATTGAAATGTCTCCCGCCTTCAGAACATTTAAGATTTGATGCTTATTAGTGATTTAGATGTAAATTTCCCTTCCTTCCAAGGAAAATGTCTGATTCCAACACAGATCTATGCTGACAAATAATTCAATGGGAAGTATAATGAAAGCACCCATTCATTCAACAAAAAGTACACCTTTACTTAACATAAGTATTCTTTTTTTTCAGCAAAAATATCTTTCAATAAACCCGTCTTGCCCCTTTTTAAAAGAATGTGAACATTAGTGATACTTGTTAGTGGAACTTGGTATCTTCTACTCTCAAATAAACATTATTTTACAATTAAAATTGTATCTTGCATTTTTACTTTTAAAAAAGTAAAGAAAATTTCTCTTAATATTTTTTAAAAATATCTTATTTGA
This sequence comes from Maratus speciosus, assembly GCA_963932465.1. NCBI lineage: Eukaryota > Metazoa > Arthropoda > Arachnida > Araneae > Salticidae > Maratus > Maratus speciosus. Next base: position 663,868,713 of record OZ010787.1, read on the forward strand.
GTGCAAATAATACTGGTTTTAATTCATTATTTAATTATTGTTAAAACAATAATTAATGCATTTCATTTATCTTTTCCAAATAAACAAGTTTCATTTATTCCTTTAAAATATAAATTATTATTGATGGGGACCCGCTTTTGTAAAAAAGGGACCCAGATTTTTGGAAAACCTGGGTCCCGGGGACCCAGGTTTTTTCAAGTACAGCGGCATCACTGGTTTCCGTATTTAGAGTTGCAGCTTTTCCTGCATATACATTACCCGAACCACTGACCACCTTCACAGATCGGGACCAAGAAAATTTTCTGTAATAGACAATATTCAGTCTTAGACAAATTTTACTCTATGTCTATGGATTCGCAGGGACTTGAAAATCTTTCAGAGTTAAACACATTTCCGTCTTACAGAGAGTTTACTGGATAGGAATTTTGATTTTTCTGGTATGAATGAGAAATTTTGAAATTAAAAAAAAAAGGGCCACATTGGCTTCTGGTGTTTGTACATCAATGTGTCACTTGTGCACATACATTCCTATACAATAAATGATTGTACCAACTCTTAAAGTTTGTACCATGAATTTAGAATCACCCTGCATGTTTTTTTTTTCAACTGAAAAGTGTAAATTGTATTATTTGGGCTTTTTCAAAAAATCTGAGAACAATAAGTAAAACATGGTATATAAATCTCTATTCAGGTATTTGAATCAAAAAATCGAAAAGAAATTTAAAAAATTACACAAAATTAAAAAAAGACTGGACACTACACACTGTAATCCAGTCTAGTATGAACTTGCAAAAAATGGTTAAATTGCTATGCATAATTTTTTATCCTATAAAACTTATGTAACTGAACTATCTTGAACATTAAATAGCACCTAAAATAATTCTTCAATTTAAAAGCAGTCTGCTGTGTTTCAGGGTTGGCAAGTTTCTTCCACAGTGGAAAAAACTGGCCGGAAGAAATAGGTTTCTTCCTACCAAACTTTTCGTCTTTTTGTAACTTTTTCTTTGCATTGAAATAATATTTATCTTTTTTTTTTTTAGTCTTTTATCTATGAAAATACAAAGTTATTATTAAAGGCAATAAATGATTATAAAATTATTTCATTCCAAACTTTAGAATACCCGAAAGTTCGGCATTCCTATTGTTCTGTCATATGTGCTTGTGCATATAGGTCAATCTTCCGAAGTGTACAATTCCAGTCCCAAATCATTTTTCCGTATTGACATAAATATTTTTGAATTTATTTATACAGTCAAGGATTGATAATCCACGCACTCATTATCTGCAAATTTTTATCATTCGCGTTGCTTAGCAAAAGTAAATATCATGAATTTCGCCAATCTGTTGCTGAAAAATATTAAGATGGTCGAGAAGTGGTCGCAATACAAAATCACAAATTTTGTCAATCGATCGCAGAAAACGTGAAATTCGATAAACAATGGTGGGAAAAATAGCAAATTTCATGAAACGATTGCAAAAAAAAATCACGAATTTTGTCAATCGATCGCGGAAATAAATGTAAATTTCGATAAACGATCGTGGAATAAAAAGCAAATTTCGATAATTGAATACAAAAAAATTGCAAATATCATCAAAAGAAACATATAGTGGATTTTGTCAATCTGTTGTTGAAAAAATCGCAAACTTCGACAAATGGTCATGGAAAAAAATCGTGAATTTCAACAATCAATTGCAGAAAAAATGCAAATTTCATTAAACGGTTGTTGAAAAAAAAACCTCGAAATGATAGCGGAAAAAAAAATGCAAATTTCGGCAATTGATTGCAAAAGAAAATTTTAATTTTGATAATAAATATATCAAATTATCAATGCATTACTCTTTAAATACATAATTTTCTTAATAAAAGAACTTGAAAAATTGCATTTTATGAGATAGCATATTAAATTATTACATTTCATATTTTTCTTATGCTATACTGAATGCTCTAGAAACAAAAATGACTCATAATCCACCCTATACTCTATAATCTGCACAACCTTTGGTCCCAACCCATGCGAATTAAAGAACTTTGCCTGTATTTTCTATTGATAATGAAAGAAAACTAAATGTGTTGTGTGCATACATTTTTGATAGTTACTTTTTATTTTTTATTTCTCAGTTCACAATATGTGCGATCTTACCTCCATGTCATGTCTCATATCCCAAACATAATGTTACTAAGGAGAATGTTTGATTATTTATTTAATCTTTTTTAAAAAATAGATACAGTTTCAAAATTTTGAAAAAGAAAAACGGATAACATATAAAAGATGGGTGATGGAAGGGAGCTCCAGATGGGATAGGAGTTTTTTATATTCGCTCCTATTAAATTCATTGTACATTCTTATATAGAACTACTCCTTAGATAGATATTTCTAACAGAATAAATATTTTTTTTATACTTTGTCTCATTACACAAACATAACTGTAGCATAAAGCTTGTCTTCGTGAATGATGTTAATAAAAAAAACGTGAATGATGTTAATTAAAAAAAACTATTTCTAAGAAAAATAAATAACATTAGTCTTGAAAAACAATTTTTTTAAAGGAAAATTTTGTATTGAAAATGTACACTTTTGGGAGAATGACACATATAATCTGCTTTTGGAGGAAATTTGATGTATAACAGAGATGAGTTCGGGCTGACTTTTGGAAGCCTGGGCACACCCAAGACAAACATTTTGTGTCATCAGAGCATGAGCTCGATACTGAAAATATGAAGAAAAAAAAAATTGCATAATATTTTAAAGTTGTTCTATATGTAAAGTCTCCTTTTTAACAACTTCTTACACTGAAAATAACTGTTAATCCCCAACTCACAATTTTATTAAATTTACATTCAATCTTATCAAAAGAGAAGTTTAATATGAAATTAAAATATACTTCCTTAAAAGGATTTTCATATTTTTCTCTCCCAACAAGCAAATCTGATGGACACATTAACAAAATGCATTTTATGAATAAATGAATGAAATTTGCAGAAAGCACAATTTATACACTGCAATGCAAAAATATACATACCCTTTAGAATTTGACAATTCTGAAAAATATGTTGACTTTTGCGAAAAGGGAAAGATATTAGAAGAATGTAAGAGGTAATTGAAAGAATACAAAAGGTGAAAAATGCACATTTAATTAATAACATAGGGAAAAGTACAGAAAATGTGGTGTCTTGCCAGCACAAAAGTATACATACCCAGCATAAAAAAAGACAATATTTGTTTTTGTGGTTACAAAATGAAACTAATAATTACAAGGATATGTTGTATATATGTTTGCAAGGCTATGTATATGTCAGATGTTGTTATAAATGCTTTCAATAAGATTTATCAACATACGTTTCTCAATTTCATCCCAGGCTTTTAATATTGATTCACAGAACTCTTCTTTGCTTTTATATTGTTTGTTGTGGGGCATAGATTTTGCGAACTAAAATTCCCTACAGGTTCCCCATAGGATTGCAATCGAGGCAACAAGGTGGCCAATTCAAAAAGTTAACTTTTTGTTGCTTCAACCAATCACATGTACTAAGACTGCTCTGTATTGAGGCATTGTCATGCTGACAAGTGAACTTTACTTTCCTGAATCGCAGGAGATATGGGATAAGATGGTCTTTCAATATCTGTTGGTACTCAATACTATCCATTTTTAATGTGATGAAGGCCAGCTGAAGCTTAGCATGAGCAGTGAATGCTCCCCATACCACTAAGCTACTCCCAGCAAAGTTTTTTAGAGAAGTACCTCTCTTCTTTTCTTAAATCTCACCAGAAATATGCGAAACCATCATGTGTGTCGAGAATGAATCTCTTTTAATCACTAAAAATAATCTGAAACTTAAAAGATTCATTTGTAACTTTTTTTTTAAATTCTTAACACGTTAAGCGCCACGTCAGTCACTGGTGACTGACACTGAACTTTCCATTTAAAATGCATTATTCACCGATAGCTGACGGTCTAAAATATGATATAAAACTAAAAATATATATAAAAATAGCAAATAAAGCCTTTGTGCAACAATAATAAAAAGCAGAATATATTTTATTAAATAATAATTTCAAATATTATTTGTGCATTTTCAACGTTGGTTTTTCTGCTTTTTATTAAAAATATATATATTCTTTTAAGTAATTACTAAAAATTTATTTAAAATTTACTTACCTTTTATGTATTACAGGATTATACTTTCTTCAAAATTACTTAAAACATTGTACATTTTTCAGTGTCAGTCACCATGGCACTCAACGTGTTAATTCATGAAGAAAAAAAGATAGAACTTACATCTTTCCAGTTTGTGTCTAGCTTTCAGACGTGGAACATGTTTCGTTTTTGCAGAAACAAGATTTGAATTACGTTTAATTGTTCGAAGAATGGTATACCATGAAACGTTACACTTTAATTCTGTCTTCACTTTCTTTGCACTTTCCATTTTATTTGTTACAGTCCTAACAATTTGCTGTTCTTCACGTTTTGGAATTTTCCGAGGACGTTTTGTTTACTTTTTAAGTCCACAATTTTGTTATTTTGTCTCAAAATTTTGAATTGCACCAACAGAACTTTTTAATTGTTTTGCAGGGATGAAATTGACAAAACCTACATTGATAAATCTTATTGAAAGCAAGAAGCAAGCCATCCCCAATTTATGACATCATCTGACGTCACAAACATCCTTGTAATTATTAGCTTCCTTTTGTAACCACATAGATAATTTTTTTTTTAATGCTGGGCATGTATACTTTTGCATTGGCAAGAAATCATATTATCTGTATTTTTATTTTCCCCATGCTATTAATTAAATATGGATTTTTTTCCTTTTGTACTGTTTCAGTTTCCACTTTCAGTCATCTAATGTATTTCTCTTTTCACAAAAGTCAACATATTTTTCAGAATTGTCAAATTCTAAGGGGTATGTATATTTTTGCATTGCAGTGTATGACTAAGAATTGCACAATGTTTTTCTATTTCTTATAAAAGGTGTGTACCTTAAATTATAATTAATTCCTTCTTCAAAACAATGTTTTGTAATTCTTGTGTGGTGGAAAATCAGCTTAAATAAAAAATTTGACACCATTATCTGAAAAATCTGATGCTTTTATAGGAAAAGAGGAAACACTGCTCGATTGCTTTCTATCGGAATAACAATATGCTAGTTAAATTTACCAATGAATGAAAGTTACTTCGTGAATGTGTATATCCGCAGATTATCTGTTAAAAAACCTTAAAAACTTTAAGTGCGAATTATCTGCTGAATTTTTTTTTTTAAGCAGAAGTTCATTTCTACCGGCAACAGCTATCACATGACTGTCTGCTATCGACCGTTAGTGGGGTTGCTCGTGATTGGTTCACATATAACGTGTACATGCTTGTGGTTTCCAATTTTCATGTTACATTTTTTTAGCCTTTTGACAACATGTTTCTATGAAGAACAAAGTGTTTTTCAACTCATCTCCTTCAAAAATTGCAATCTCAATCATTTAACTGATTATAATAATGTCTAAGAGAAAACATGTTATTTAACACTGCAAAATTTAAACTGAACGTTATTAAAAAAGCAGAAGATGTTGAAGATGATTTAAAAACAGCAATTATTATAGATATAAGATTCAATGAAAAAAAGTATCAGTATTTTTTTGCAATTATTTTATTACAATTATCATTTAAATAGAGCAACTAAATAAACAGTGAGGTGGTTTATCAGTAGTACTTTGGAATGTTGAAAACAATGAGTAATCCTCGTATAGTCCAGCGTAATTATCCACGGATTATCTGCCGAAATTTTTTTTTAAAGGGCTAAAAATTGCAGCTGCGGATTATAGGCCAGAAATTACGGTAAAATAAAATGAATATAACGTAGTTTGTTATTTTCTTTTTGTGACTTAGTTTATTTATTTTTAAGTATTTTCTAACAATAAATGTATAGGTTCATAGAATCAAAAAAGAGAATGGAGGGCAGATTTCTAAAAGTGTATCTGATGAATTTATGTGAAGTGCAATGATTAATTTTTAAAACATATATTCTGGGTGGTTTAGTTCTTTAAGATTTTCCCTCTCTTTCCTAAGAGAAAAACAAATTCCATGCTAAATATTTACACATTGAAGTAATCGTTGTTCCCAAAATGCATCTCTGAAACTACCTCAAAATTGTTGTATAAATAGGATAAAATATTCTATTTCAAAAAGAAACTTATGTGAATATTTTTTTACCTTTTAAAGGTCTAAAAAAACTTCATTCTGGAACAACACCTCAATCAACTTCATTTAACATAATTTTCAGATTGTCATAGCATAAGCTGACCTTTTATTTGATAGCTCTAGCAGTTCTGAAATCCTAAGGGTTTAAGTAGACAAAATGTCTGTAGATTAAATTTACACCCCCCCCCCCCCCCATATGTTTTCAAAACTGTTTTTGCTTTTTTTGCATCAATCCAGGGAATGCCCAGAATTGTATTACAAAAGGTGGAATTCCGCCTTTAGAAAGAGCTCTTTCATGCCTGATTTTTATCCTGGTTTCCTGGACAAGAATTGTTTTGATGTCTATTATCACCTCTGAAAGTTTTTTCCATTTTGTTTAGAAACACTCCATTTGTGAAAAAACTAGAAACAGCTTATTTATCAGACAATGTTCAAGAACTTGCATTTCTACAACATTAATTCCTATGAAAATCATCATTATTGGTTAATTTTCTTAAGTGATTAGTTTTCAAATAGCAAATAAATAATGTAAAAGTACAGTAGACTCCCTAAAATCAGCGTATTTTTTCCAATATAAACAATGAAATTTACAATTAAGTTGCAGGAAGAAAATTCAAGATGGCGACGAAATCAGCGACTACCGCAATGTTTTTTCTTTTACTAAATTTTTTGTTAATCATTCTCTTTTGGTTATTACAGCTGATTTATTACTAAATAAATTTACATTACATTTGATATAAATTAGCATATCTATATGATGACAATCGATCTTACGATCGCTTTACCACTAGATGGCACCATAGGACTTTTGGAATCGAATCGATTTCATCAGTAATAATTTAATATTTTTCTAAATTTTTATTTTACATAATTATTTTAATAATTTACTTATTTTAATGTTTCACTTTATTGTAAGCATTCATTATAATTTCCCTTGCTTAACTACCAATCAAATTAATGTTTCAAAAATGTAAACAAATCAATGACCAGAAATCCGCACAACCTCTGGTCCCAAGCTGTGCTGATTTGAGGGAGTCTACTGTATTATCTTTTATTTAAATATAATTGTATTTCTTATTATTCTGAATATCTTTATTAACTGACAGTTAAAAGTAGAAGTTGTGTTAAGGTTTTTAAAAATATGTTTAAAGTATTCGGTCTGGTCAATCAAAATATTCGACCACACCGAATAGTTTGATATTTGGCCAAGCCGAATATTTCACAGACCAACTAGTTTGATATTCTGTAATAATCGAACATTCAGTAATATGGCTGAATAAATACCGAATATTCAGTGCATTCCTAGTAATGAATGTAATATAACAAACTTTTGACTTATAAACTCTATTCTTTCTTTAACTGTAACATGTTTAAAATGTTTTTGATTTCTTTTTCCCGCGAAACTAGAAAAACATTAACCTTTCATAACTTAAGTCTTTAGTTTAGTCTTGGGGTATGGGGGAATGTTTTTAGCACCCACTTGCCTCCCCACGTTTACATGGGTGAACATATTTATGCATATGGACATGAATATTGTTATTTATATAATAAAAAGAGAAACTTTAACGCATAACGAGGAACAAGGAAAGAAAATCTGTTGTTACATCACAAATAACCATTAAATTAATTATTTAACCGCAAATAACCATTAAATTAATAACTGAGCAGTTTGTCAAAATCATCATCAGCACTGACCTCTTAATTCATATTCAGTTCATGCAGCTGTCCAGATTTGTTGTGCACCTGGTGCTGCCTAAGCTAGAGTATAATAATGCCTATAGATTGAATATGAACTACAATTACAAACAACTATTCTCTTCCTGGGGGTCCACAATTTGCACTGGTCATTTTATTGATAAAACTTTTTACATTTTATAAATAAGCATGTTTACACATATAAATTTTATAATGAAATAAATAATTAACAAAATGATGAATAAATAGTTAGCTATTTTGTATGACTGTTTTTTTTTTCTCTTTGGGGGGGGATGGGGGGAGGACCCTGTGCTACTGGTCTTGTCACACACCCCAACTAAGGATAGCTCTGGATTAATTAATAGACTATAACTTTGAAGTATTTTCTGTAATTTTTATGTTTTCTACTTATTAGGGATGCACTGAATATTCGTTATCTATTCGGCATTTGGCTATGTTACCGAATATCAAACTATTCAGAAAAAAAAACTTTTGGAACAGATGTGTTATTATCCCGCGATCCGCCATCTTGGAATTTTTTCTTGGCTTGAATTAAAAATTATTTTTGGTTTAGATGTGTTATTATCCCGGGGTCTGCCATCTTGGATTTTTTTCTTGCAGGAAAACTCTTTTTTTGCCAAGTAGTAATGTCGCCAATGGTTAAATATTGTTGTTAGGTTAATATAATACTGAAAAAACTGGAATATAATGACTATAACTATTAATAAAAAAATAAGGCTAAGATGTGTTATTATCCCACCCTCCGCGATGTTGAGTATTTGGCGATTTTTATCGCTCTGGCAACCCCGGCGTTTGGCGTCTAGTAACTTATTATGGCAACCCCCTTTTTTACGATGCGAGAGCATGCTTTTTGCGTGAACATTCATTTCACTGCCGGGTGTCGTTGCTGACGGTTGCTTGACTCTTGTACCAGATACTCTTTGATATCGTGTTCTATGGCTGTCTTTTTATTTTTATGTTAAATTTATTGGATGTATTTCATTGACTATAGTTTCTGTAGTCCGTTTAAACGCTCTTGCTGAAGTAATTAAGAAATATGAGGAAATTCTGACATGAAAGGGAGGTTTGTTTATAGCGTGTCAATGTGTATTAAGCCTATTTTGGAAAATGACGGTGGTGTTATATTTTGTGCTGTAGGTTTCAAGAAAGCAGATGTCTGTTAAGGTATGTTGATAATTTTATGTATATTTTGTTGCTTTAAGAGTTTTTTACATTTTGAGATTGCTACAAAACGAGAACTACTGAATTTTGAGAATGCTATATCGCGAAAAATGCTGAATTCGGCGATTTTTTCTTTTCGGTAAATGAGCGCGAAGCGCTCATACAACTATTGCTGATTGCCACTTTAGCGAGTTTCGTTTTTTAGGTATATTTTGCTGCTTTAAGAGTTTTTTACATTTTGAGATTGCTACAAGACGAGAACTGCTGAATTTTGAGAATGCTACATCGCGAGAAATGCTGAATTCGGCGATGTTTTTTTTCCGTTAAATGTGTGCGAAGCGCTCATACAAGGATTACTGATTGCCAGTTTAGCGAATTTTGTTTATTATTTACATTTTATTTTCGTTGAGCCAAACATGCGTATAAACGGGTGCTTGGCGACATTTACTACTTGGTGAAAAGGGGGTTTTCTCGCCAAAAAAAATCCAAGATGGTGGAGGGTGGGATAATAACACATCTGTTCCTTCATTTGTTTTAATTCACAGAAAAAGCCATGAAATTAAAAATTTTATTAATTAAAAAAGTTTTATAACTATCCTCTTCTTAAATAAATCAAAGCAGATTTTTTTCAGCATAAAGTTTACTTGAAAAAAGCTCTTGTTTATCAAAATGAAAGTTTGTTTTAAATATTATGTAAAATTGTTTTAAAATTTAACATTTTAATGCCTTTAAACTTTGAAATATAAAAGTATTCGACAAGCCAAATATTTGGTATTCGGCCAGCCGAATATTCGGTACTCAGTTGCTTGAATATTCGATATTCAGCCAAAATCACTATTTGGTGCATCCCTAATACTTATCTAAGTTACTATTTATAAAGTATATATATATTAAATGTTTATGCATACAATGTTCTATTATATAAAAACAACCTGCACATTAAAAATGTAGATGTGTAAATAAGATGAATTTATTTACACAAATTTTCATCGAAAAATATTTATGAGGTGGGGGGCTGCCAATCAACTACCATGGCTAATAGTACTCCCTGGTGATAATTAGCCTAGTTTCACCATTGATTTTGCAGGTACATATATTTTGAAAAAAAAAAAAATCCACTCCACACTACATTGAATTTCGTTGTTTTTGGTCACTTTTCTTCCATAATATAAAGAAATGATGCCACAACATTAAACCAAACAGACCATGTGACCTTTTAAACCGATAAGCCTACTTCCTAAATATTGCATTTAAGCGGGGTTGAGGAAGTATGAGCTGTGTAACTTTTACCTCCAAAGTAAACGGTGTACACGAATTGTGAACATCTGGTTGAAAACCCAAACTTGTCGTTTCTGATCCAATGATGCAATCGTCGGTGAAAGTTATTTGTAAATACCAGTGTAAAAGACAGAAATTTTCTGCCAAACAAAAATAGTGTTTTTTGGAGCATATGGAGGCTATTTTGGGGAAATTTTTAAATAGGAAATATGGCATAGTTGGTAGATAATTTTTAATAGCCATTCTTTTCCTTTAATGGCCCTTTGGCCAGTGGCTGCCATTAATTTTGCCCTTGGCATATTTCGTTGTTAGTATGTTAAAACTGTCTTCTTACTAAAAATGGACACATTTTCGTAAAAAAAAAAAAAAAAAAAAAAAAAAGGTTGTATGCTTGAGGTCTGAATTAAAAAAAAAAAAAAAAAAAAAAAAAAACCCTAGCAGCAACGCTTAACAGACCAAATTCAATAGACTACTACCATTTCTCTAGCAAAATCTATCTGCTTTTGACATATATATATTTTGAGCTATTAATAGGCTTGAAAATACAAAATCATTTTCATGATGGTAAGGCTGCCACAAAGGAAAAAAAAAGGACTCTGGTGTTTCTATAACAGTACTGTACACGTTATAAACATTTGCATAAAGAAAATTCCTGTTGTTTAAATATTTGCTTGCACAAAACCAGCAAGAGCATATAAAGAAAAGCTTGTAGTTTGTAGTACATATGGCTGATCTGACACTACAAGGCATTTAAAAATTAGATTAAAGCGTTCTAATACATTGAAACAAATGTCACATCAGTTACAATAAACAACACATTGATAGTTTAACATCTATACGAGCAAATATATAGATTGCAAGAGCAAAGCACAATAAAAACACAACGTTGTTTTCTGTCACCTACTAACTTTCTTACCTTTCAAAACATCTGTCTACATTATCAGACATCAATAAAAGCATGCATAGTTGTTCTAATGCTATTAATTGCATGTCTCTTTCATCACCTTGGCCCATATTAAGCCATTCAAGAAGAGTTTCAGGATCAACATCAGCCATCTTAAAACTTTTAAGCTTTAAAATCTAGCTGATATAACTTATAATCTTCCAAGACGCAAAATTTTAAATAAGTCATTTCGAAACAATTATTTCAGTTAAAAGTATAAAGATAAAATGTGAAGGGCAACTAGCATCACTCATCTTTGGCTAGCTCATTAAACGAAAATAAAACTAAAAATTTGCACTAGTCAAATCTATAATAAATTTTTAACTAGATTTATCACCAAAGTACTAAAGCACAACAGACAACACATTTTTAATTATCGATATTTTCCGGTTCCATGATTACAATTGCAAAACCAATTCAAGAAAAAATATAAATAATATTAAATTTAAACAATTCTGATGCGAAACCATGACACACAGTAATTGTTCTTCTCAACCTGAGAAATGGAGTTGAGAAGGTAAATACTTCATTAAAAACACGGTACAGAAAGCTATTTGAAAGGTTTTGTCAAGTTTCGAAGTCTTTATGTGACGTCACTTCTAAAGTACAGAAGATGGCACTGAAGTAGAGTGCCTTTATTTATCAGAAAGCCTGCAGTTTTGTCCGGACGAGAAAACTCAGACCAGTAAAAAAAAAAAAAAAAAAAAAAATCTGGAAAAAAAATAGTTTTGCAATAGTAGGATGTCTCTATATGAGAGTGACGACATTAGCAAAGGATCGTAAAACGCTGTCCCATGGAGGAAAGAGATAGATGGATTGCTCAAATTTAAATGCCCTCACTCGGTCTAAACAAAACAAGCACCTGGAACAGTGACCAAATTCTTTGACATCACCCGTGCATTTTTGTCTCTAAATGAAAGTGATCTGCTTATTTTTGAGCATTCTAAAGCAGAATTCCATTGTATTATGAATTAAAAACAGTATTACTAAAAGTTTTCTTCTTTTTTTTCGTGAAAGAACGGGTTTGGGCCGACTGTAGCGGATTTTAGGGTTACTTTTTTGACGTCACCCCCAGCCATCTTACTTCATCTCTAGTCTTTCTCTGGTACTCTACTGTAACTCTACTCTTCATCTCTACCTGATACCACAGAGACCTAAGTAATAATGGACTTACCCGAGGCTAACGAGAAAGACAGGCTACCGCGGTGCATTCCGCGTATCTTTTTTTACAGACCGCTGGAGTCACGTGATGCTCGAATGCACCAATGAAGGTGTGCGAAAAGAGCATCACGTGTCACTAGCGGTCTGTAAAAAAAGACACGTGGGATGCACCACGGTAGCCTGTCTTTTTCGTTAGCCTCGGGACTTACCCATGTGACGTCAGCTGCGGGTAAACAGAAGAAAACCACCTATAGGAGTGAAGAACATTTTAACACTGCTCCCCCTTCGTCCAATAAACTGTCTTTTTCGGGGGGATTTTCCCCGCATAGCCGCGACTGTTGCCATTTGTGGGTAAAATCCATAGAGATGCAGTATAACGTAAAAAAAGTTTGCAATATGAAGGCTGAGTTCTAGTCTGGGGATTGTAAAACATTTGAACGGGGCTACTCTGCACCGTGCTTGGATCAGTTGACATGATGTTGATTTTCCGTTTTCATCCCGTGAATATATGCATGTAGCATAGACTGTTTTGCTCGCGTCACAGAATACATGTAAACTTAAATCATCGATGTTACACTGTTAAAAATATCGTGAAAAATTACCTCTGTTTTTACGCTACATAAACGCTACATAACGCCTACATAAACACCTATCGAGCGTTCTCATTGGTCAGAAAATAGATAGCCTTTAAAAACAGAGGTAATCTTTCACGATATTTTTAACAGTGTATCTGGATCGTCTATCAAACATCTCGGTATAGCAATATCTTTAAGTGAGCTCACTTATTTTTTTCATTTCTGAAATTTTTGGGCAATCGATGTTGGTAATTCAGAGTCCCAAGTTATTTTCTTTTTCCACAGAGTCTTGTAATAGTACTTTTTGCAAAACAGTTACTGTATAGGTATAACCGATGGGATAAAAAATTTTGTGAATATATTCCATATACTCCATATTTTCCTTTTAGTGACTGGTTCATCGTCTTTATTAATTTCCCTTACATCTATAGAAAGAATATCTGAGGGTAATAGCCATCGTAAGCCTAAAACTAGGACAATTTTGTTATCTAAGGAGAAAACTTGTTTCGTTGAGGAATGAGAATAACTGTGTTCCCATCCTCTGATGTCAAATTTAGTTTAGCTAAGAATATATTTTGACTCTGTTATAAAATTACTGAGTTGTACCTCATTGTCAACACTAGTGATACAATTATCAATATAAAAGCAATCCGAAAGTCCAGAAGCTGTAGCTGTTTCCTGCATAGAAAGAGGTCACTTCTTTAAGTGGTATTGCTAAGTTGTCTCAATAAATAGGGACTGCAGGTAAGCCCGAATACAACTCTTTGAAGTCGCAGAATTTTATTTTTCTTTTCAGAATTTCCCTCCTTCCACCATAAAAATCTTAAAAAAGGCTCTGTCATTTTCATTTAAACTAATCTGTAAAAAGGCTTTTCTTATGTCCGATATTACACCAATTTTCTTCAATCGGAACCGATTTATCAATGAAAGGATAAGTTCTACTAAATTGGAGCCTTTCAACAAGCAATCGTTAATAGATGGTGAGCCTTTTTCCCTAGCCGACCCATCCAAAACAACAGGGCGTATTCCGGTCGTGGAATTTTCTTTTATGATTGCTCTCTATGGCAGAAAAAATTCAGCTTCCGTTTGGAGTTGATTCGACCTCCACAATAATGCTCTCTTGAAGCCACTCATTAAATATCGCTCCATAGGCAGCTAAATTGTTGGATTTCTTTAATGAATTTATGCAGTTTTTCAATCTACGTTCTGCAATTTTCCGAGCACTGGGGAGCGGGGAGCGAGGGGTGACCCACAATCCATGGAAAACTAACCTGATAGCTTCCTTCAGTATTTATTTGAATATTTTTGTTGAAATGTTCTATCACGGCTTGTTCGAGTTCTAAACTATACCCTTTGTCACCCGGATCAAGAATGCCTAAAAGTGTCTAATTGTCACAATTCTGTTATAGTCCAAGAGCCGACAGCACAAAAACCCATGTTATCAAGCACAAGAAAAAAACCTTTATTTTATGGAAGAGTAGAAGTAGGGGAATCTTATGATCCATGTCTGCCGGAAGTGAAGTGGTGCATAAGCCAAAAATGAATACCACCAGTGGTTCACTCGTAGGTTTATCATTGTGTTTGTCCTACAAACAAAGGTATGAAAACAAGGAGGACTGGGAGCAGGAAAACATAATGATAAATCTACGAGTGAACCACTGGTGGTATTAATTTTTAGCTTATGCACAACTTCATTTCCGGCAGGCATGGATCATTAGATTCCCCTACTTCTACTCTTCCATAAAATAAAGGTTTTTTTTCTTGTGCTTGATAACATAGGTTTTTGTGCTGTCGGCTCTTGGGCTATTAGTTTTGCTTCAGTTACATGTAAGGATAAAACAACTTTTCTAGAATCGTTTGTATCTTCTTCATTAGTTTTACCCATCAATGTCCACCCTAGTTTGTTTTGCATAGCAGGTAAATTACTATTCAATGATTTAATTTTCTCCGTTAATAACTTTCCATAAATATCAGCTCCAATAAGTGAACCTGTTCATTTGTAATTTTTCGTATCCCTATACATGCATCATAATCTGAGAATTTTATCCCACTTCTTTTAGCTTCCTTTATCCAAGTCCCATTTTTTTATTTTAGGAACCTCAGTACATATTTTGTCTTGATCATAGACATCGAAATTGCATTTAAAAGTATTTTCTAAATTGCTTAAATATATTTTATATCGCTTTTGAAGGTGTGTTTCTTGAATCCCACCAAAAAGACAGCGAATTATTTTTTTCTTCTCCCACAGCTTCATATCCCATACGATTAATAGTATCTTTAGTCAGATAAGAATGGTAGCTGCCAAAATCAATCAAACAGCTTACTAACCTGTATTTATTTTCATATTTTAATTCTAAACGGACAGTTAAAGTCTGCATCAATACTGCGCGATTACAAGTTTTATTTCATAACGACGTGCTTTCATTATTTTCTAGCCGCCTGACATTTTCTTTTTCGAGACATAAAATTCTATAATGTCGTTTTGAGCAATTACTACATTTAAGAAATTTTCTGCAATTTTTGGATATATGCTCTCCATTTGTTGAGACAGACGAAGCAATTACCATACTACTTTAAAGTTTCCTTCTTACCCTGTAATGATTTATTTTTAAATAATTCACATTCGATCAACAAATGTTTTCCCTTACATTCCGGGTTTTTGTTTAAAAAAGAAACAGTTTCATTAATCAAAACAGAAGCAGTAGGAATAATTTTCACCGATTGCTTGTCGCGCACCTGCTTTCCAGCCGTAGTGTCTGCAGTCAAATAATCTTGATTAAAAATAAAAACGCAGTTCTTTCTCAGGAAATAACTTCCATTTTCAAATAATCAATTATTTCCGTAACTTTTAATTCTTCATCATTACCACATTTTTTTGTTATTTATTTAAACAAGTTTAACATAAAACACTTTTACCTTAAAGAATATTTGACATCAAAAAGTATTTTTCGAAATTTTATTCCATCGCCAAATAACGAAATTTTCATTATTTTTTTTACGAACACCCTCTCGAGTTTCCGCCGAAATTCTTTTTATAAACATATCTATCCTCATGAGTAGGACATTCTCTATTTTTTAAAGATTTTTTGGACTATGTCCGTATCTTTCCTTGTTAGATGAGTTTTACAGTGTAATTGAATATCTGTTCCCATCACAAAACTCATTTAAGATAACTCAATGAACATCACTGTGTTTCTGAGATCTGAAGAAATGCAAAGTATGCGCATGCGCATAAAATATAACCGGCCGTAACCATAGATAAATAGACAAGGTAGGACACTTTCATAGAGCGTAATGGTAATGCGATTACGATCATTTAGCATTTTAGTGTCAACGGGGAAGAAACTTCTCATCCTTGGAGTACTTTTTTAGCGATCGTCTACCTTACCGCGATCTTTCTCTTTTTAATGCTACATGTTTACGTTTTCAACAGAATCTTATACAGATTCTTTTTTCGTACTACGCGAACGATATCAGTGCAACGAAAAACTAGCTAAAGAATTCGCCTTGAATGCTAGCTATCAAGTAAATACAATATAATTGTATTTAACAGCACATAAAGTAGTGGTATAATATAAAAATATACGAAATGTTGTACTCTACAAGTCCCAGAAAATTTCATAAAAAATTTTCTGCCTCTGTCTCGTGGACGAAAGAATTGATATACGAAACATAGAGCGTACACATATTTCATCGACATAAGTAAATTTCGGAGGCTTATTAGCTCTTCCCCGTTGTCACTAGTGACGCTAGTACTGTTGCCATTACAGACTTTGCCGTAAGTGTTCTATCTTCTATGTTTATCTATGGCCGCAACATCCAATTAGTTAAAGCGGAGCATTATAACTGTCAGATGTGAGTGGTAGTGGCTGTATCTAGTCGAAGAAAGTTGAAAATATCTGATAGATTTTGTGAACTCCGTCAGAGGACAGGCCCGCAAGCATACGGGGGCAGGGTGGTCTCATCCCCCTCTAGCTTTTTCTACCCCCCCCCCCCTAATCATTTCAGTATTTCTTTAACAAAATGTATATTTTAACTAAACTGAAAAAAAAAAACTGTATTTGAAAGAAAAAGATTTCAGATGTTAAAACTGCCTTAAATCCTTGAATGCAACGTAGTATGCCAAAAAAATTTCTATTCCCCAGCGTAGGAGCTGTGTTACATTATCTTGTGGTACAATTCTCGAAATGCGAGATAAGTAGGACATATTCTTCTGAAATAATTAAGTCCAGATGCATAAACCTGACTTCTCATGCGTATCGCATAACCTAAAACGCGTGGGATACAAAATTTTTGAAACGAAACTTCACGTGTAAATCCTGCTGAATGGCTTGTGTAGTAGTTATTTTTTTAGAGTTATGCAGTAAACCTTCATGTAATGCTGCATCACCTAAACTGCTTAACATATAAATTTTGAAAGGAATCTTCTCGTATGAACTCCGGTTGAAGGACTTATATACCAGCTATATTTAAAGAGATATGCTGTAAAACCTGACGTATGTCGTATAAAATAAAACGCGTGGGATATAAAATTTTGAAAAGAAAATTCTCGTGTAAATTACTACTGAATCACGTGTGTACCAGCTCCTTTTCTAGATTTATACAGTAAACCCTGAAGTATGTCGCATCACCTAAAATGCCCGGGATATAAAATTTCAAAGAAAACTTCGCGTATAAACTCCTGTTGAAGGACTTGTATACCAGCTATAATTATTAGAGTTATGTAGTAAACCCTGACGTACAGTGCGTCTCATAAATATAAAGACACTGATATTTTCGAAATAATATTTTAATAATTCAGTATTCAAAATTATATTTATGCATATAACGAAAAGTACGTGCCAAGAAAACATTTTACAGTAAATTAAATTAGAATTAAATAATTTCAACTCGAAAATTGATAAATGTAAATAAATTTGCTGTCTCATAAATATAAAGACATTTTACATACCTTTGAATTACCGTCCAATAAATAATCCATTCTTATTAATGACAGAAAATATTCTAGCTGGCATGCTTTTTATTAAGTTGCATAACTATTTTGGCTTTATATCAAACCAACTTCGTTCGATTTCTTTTTTCAACTCAAGGACGTTTGAAAATTGTCTTCCAAATGCATATACACTGCGAACGAGAGTGCCACAAAGATTCTTAACTGGATTTAAATCAGGGTTACGTGCGGTCCACACCGTGACATGAACATTGCTATCAGCAAACCATTTTTTGTGAGTCTTGATGTGTGAATCGATGCATTATCCTGATGGTACAAATAATTCCGGCCACCAAGAATTTCAGTAATTGGCAACAACTGACTGTCAAGCAGTTCGATATACTCTTTAGATGTCTGTTTACCTTCCAGAAAAGCAATATCCGTAGTTCCATTAAAAGAGAAGGCACCCCACACCATAACAGAACCTCCCCCTTTCTGCATACTGAAGAAGGTTCGAGTTTGACGTCTTAAATCGGGCGAGTAGGAATTCCAACCATCTGGGCCATCCAAGTTAAATCTCTTTTAATCTGAAAAAATGTCTTGCATCCATTCGTCCTTCCAGTGCATATGATCTTTAACTCCGATTAACCTCCGTTCTCTGTATTCTTTTTTCAGTAAAGAAAATCTGCACGTATGTCGGCATACAATGTTTTTTCTTTCTTTTATACGACGATGTACTGTATCCTGTGGGACCATACCATAAACTCGTTGAGAAACTTATCGGAGTGACACTTTTTGCGACGAAACAAGTCGCATGATCTTGCGATCGAGTCTTTCACTAGTTTTTCTCGGTCTGCCAGATCGTTTTCTCGAATATTAATTGTAAGTTTTTGATAAAATTTTATAAAGTGCCGCTCTGATTCTCCCAGTTTATTTACATATTTGACAAACTGTTAAGCCATTAGCTATAAATTCACGTATTTTACAAATTTCATCTTTAGAAATTTCAATGTTCCACGGCATCTTTGTAATTGAAACAAGTCAAACAACTTTGCTCGTTTGGGTAAGTTAAAGTGTATTTCTGCGCGTGCACATTAATTCTGTACGAGCGTAATTAGAAAAAAATTTGCATATGAAGCAGTTTGAAGTTTGTCTTTATATTTATGAGACAGCGTAATTTTTTATTCTTTTTATTATTCGAGACGAAAATATTTTATTTAAATTAAAACCCCTGTAAGAGATTCATTTCAGTATTCTTAATATGAGGTATAAAATTTAATTTCTTTTAACTGAATTAATAAAATGTAATTTCAAAAATATCTGTGTCATTATATTTATGAGACGGACTGTATGTCGTATCAAATAAAACGCGTGGGATATAAAATTTTGAAAAGAACTCCTGCTGAATGACTTGTGTATAACCTAACATTATAGTTACGCAGAATGGTAGTTACGCAGATGAAATATAAATTTTCACTTTATTCATTCATTTTTATAGTACTGGTAACATATCTTTGATGTACATTTCCGTTACTTTTAAGAAAAGCGGGGAATGAAATTGTTTATTCTAAAAAGCCCTTGATAGTTTTTTGTTTGTTGAACGTCAATTTTGCTGCAGTATTATGCTGCTGCATAGCTACCAATTTCTAAGATTTTTTCTTAACACTAAAACTTACCAATAAATTTTGCGTAATTCAATCGCCGAATTCTAACAATAGTCAACGATTAAATATGGCAAAAATTTGTATTAAACTTTAGAGGTAAAAAAACCGTACAAATTGGCAGCTTTGTGATTCTGTTAGTGTCATGAAAATTGCATGTGTATAGCATCTTCTTTCTGTTCAAAGTATTAAATAGTTTTTTTCAATCGAGCTTATATCTTTGGAATTTGGAATGGATCAATTTCTTCTGATAGACTGATGGCTTCCATTGTTATGAAACAGCCGTTATAAATGAAGTGTTAGGTGAAAAGGAAAGAGCGGTCGTGAAAAGTTAGAACTCTGATTTTATGGTCAAAAAGGCAAAAAAATGGCCATAATTTTTTTTACCATATTTTCCCCCAGTAAGTATGCCGCATCGCCGAAAATGCACGAGATATAAAATTTTGAATGGCAACTTTGCGTATGAACTCCTTCTGAATGATTTGTGTACAACCTATTTTTATAAACACGTAGAAAACCATCATGGATGAAGCATCACCTGAAAAGCATGTTATATAAAATTTTGTAAGGAATCTTCGCGTAGAAAATCCTGCTGCAGGACTTGTACACCAGCTTTTTTTTTTATAGAGTTATGCAATAAACCTTGAAGTATGTCGTAGCAAATAAAACGCGTGGGGTATAAAATTGTGAATAGAAATTCGCGTATGAATTCCTGCTGAAGGACTTTTACACCAGCAATATTTAATGAGTTATGGAGTAAATCATGAAGTATGTCGCATCACGTAAAACACGTGGAGTATAAAATTTGAAAAAAAAAAACTTCGCAAATGAACTGCTGTTGAATGGCTTGTGTATTAGGTATTTTTATAGAGTTTTGCAGTAAATCCTGAAGTATGTCGCGTCGCCCATAATTTTCGGGATATAAAATTTTGAAAAGAAAATTCTCGTGTAAAGTACTGCTGGATCGAGTACTGCTGGCAGCTCCTTTTCTAGAGTTATGCAGAAAAGCCTGAAGTATGTAGCATCACCTAAAATGCCCGGGATATAAAATTCGAAAGAAAACTTCGCGTATGAACTCCGGCTGCATGACTTGTGTTCTGTCTATTTTTATAAAGTTATGCAGTAAACCCTCAAGTACGTTGCATCACCTAAAATACCCGGGATATAAAATTTTGAAAGGAAAATTCAGTATGAAGTCCTGTTGAAGGGCTTGTATGCCAGCTATTTTTATTGAGTTATGCAGTATATATCCTCATGTATATCGCATGAACTAAAATGCATGGGATATAAAATTTTGAAAAGACACTTCGGGCGTGACCTCCTACTGAAGAATTTGTATAACAGCTATTTTTGTAGAGTTACGCAATAAACCATGAAGAATGTCGCATCGCCTAAAATGCGTGCAATGTAAAAGTTTGAAAAGAAACTTGGCTTAAAAAATTCTGCTGAATGGCTAGTAAGTCAGCTATTTTTGTAGAATTATGCAGTACACACTGAAGTATGTCGCAACACATAAAATGCATGGGATATAAAAATTTCAAACAAAACTTCGAATATAAACTACTGTAGAATGGCTTGTGTTCTAACTATTTTTATAGAAATATGAAGTAAAGCCTAAAGTATGTCGCATCACCTAATATGCGCGGGATATAAAAGTTTGAAAGCAAACTTGGTGTATGAACTCCTGATGAAGGGCTTATATAGCGGCTAAGTTTATAGAGTTATGCAGTAGACCCTCGTGTGTATCGCATCACTTAAACTGGGTGGGATACAAAATTTTGAAAGGAAAATTCGCGTATGAACTCTCGCTGAAAGGCTTGTATACCAGATATTTTTGTGGACTTATGCAGTAGAACCTCATGTATATCGCATCACCTAAACTTCGTGGGATATAAAATTTTGCAAGGAAACTCCGCGGATTAACTTCTGCTGAACGGTTAGTGTACCAGCTATTTTTCTAGAGTTTTCCAGTAAACCTTGATGTATATCGCATCACCAAAGCTGCGTGGAATATAAAATATTGAAAGGAAACTCCTGGTATGAACTCCTGCTGGAGGGCTTGCATACCAGCTATTTTTAAACAGCTATGCAGTAAACAATTAATTATAGCGCATCACCTAAAACGCGTGGGGTATAAAAATTTGAAATGAAACTTCTCGTATAAACTACTGCTGAATGGCTTGTGCACTAGCTTTTTTTTTAGAGTTATGCAGTAAACCCTCATGTATGTTGCATCACCTAAAATTGGCGGGATGTAAAATTTTGAATAGAAAATTCGCGTATGAACTCCTGCTGAAAGGCTTGAATACCAGCTATATTTACAGGTATGCAGAAGACCCTCAAGTATATACAATCACCTAAAATGCTGTGGATATAAAATTTTGAAAAGATACATCCGTACGAACTCCTTCTGAAGGACTTGTATACCAGCTATTTTTGTACAGTTTTCAGTTAACCCTGAAGTATGTCGCATCACCTAAAACGCGCGGGGTATAACATTTTGAAGTCAAACTTCTTGTATAAACTACTGCTGAATGGCTTTTTAGTAGTTATTTTTTTAGAGTCATGCAGTACACCTTCATGCAATGCTGTATCACCTAAACTGCTTAACATATAAATTTTGAACGGAAACTTCTCGTATGAACTGCGGGTTGAAAGACTTGTATACCAGCTGTATTTAAAGAGATATGCTGTAAAACCTGACGTATGTCGTATAAAATAAAACGCGTGGGATATAAAATTTTGAAAAGAAAATTCTCGTGTAAATTACTGCTGAATCACGTGTGTACCAGCTCCTTTTCTAGAGCTACGCAGTAAACCCTGAAGTATGTCGCATCACCTAAAATGCCCGGGATATAAAATTTCAAAGAAAACTTCGTGTATAAACTCCTGTTGAAGGACTTGTATACCAGCTATAATTATAGAGTTATGTAGTAAACCCTGACGTATGTCATATCAAATAAAACGCGTGGGATATAAAATTTTGAAAGGAACTCCTGCTGAATAACTTGTTTACAACCTAATATTATAGTTACGCAGAATGGTAGTTACGCAGATGAAATATAAATTTTCACTTTATTCATTCCTTTTTATAGTACTGGTAACATATCTTTGATGTACACTTCCGTTACTTTTAAGAAAAGAGGGGAATGAAATAGTTTATTCTAAAAAGCCCTTGATAGTTTTTTGTTTGTTGAATGTCAATTTTGCTGCAGTATTATGCTGCTGCATAGCTACCAATTTCTAAGATTTTTTCTTAACACTAAAACTTACCAATAAATTTTGCGTAATTCAATCGCCGAATACTAACAATTGTCAACGATTAAATATGGCAAAAATTTGTATTAAACTTTAGAGGTAAAAAACCGTACAAATTGGCAGCTTTGTGATTCTGTTAGTGTCATGAAAATTGCAGGTGTATAGCATCTTTTTTCTGTTCAAAGTATTACATAGTTTTTTTCCAATCGGACTTATATCTTTGGAATGGATCAATTTCTTCTGATGGACTGATGGCTTCCATTGTTATGAAACAGTCGTTATAAATGAAGTGTTAGGTGAAAAGGAAAGAGCGGTCGTAAAAAGTTAGAACTCTGATTTTATGGTGAAAAAGGGAAAAAAATGGTCATAATTTTTTTCCCATTTTTTCCCCCAGTAAGTATGCCGCATCGCCGAAAATGCACGAGATATAAAATTTTGAATGGCAACTTTGCGTATGAACTCCTTCTGACTGATTTGTGTACAACCTATTTTTATAAACACGCAGAAAACCATCATGGATGAAGCATCACCTGAAAAGCATGTTATATAAAATTTTGTAAGGAATCTTCGCGTATAAAATCCTGCTGCAGGACTTGTACACCAGCTTTTTTTTTAATAGAGTTATGCAATAAACCTTGAAGTATGTCGTAGCAAATAAAACGTGTGGGATATAAAATTTTGAATAGAAATTCGCGTATGAATTCCTGCTGAAAGGCTTGTACACCAGCAATATTTAATGAGTTATGGAGTAAATCATGAAGTATGTCGCATCACGTAAAACGCGTGGAGTATAAAATTTGAAAAAAAAACTTCGCAAATGAACTTCTGTTGAATGGCTTGTGTATTAGGTATTTTTATAGAGTTAGGCAGTAAATCCTGAAGTATGTCACGTCGCCCATAATTTTCGGGATATAAAATATTGAAAAGAAAATTCTCGTGTGAAGTACTGCTGGATCAAGTGTGTACCAGCTCCTTTTTTAGAGTTATGCAGAAAACCCTGAAGTATGTAGCATCACCTAAAATGCCCGGGATATAAAATTAGAAAGAAAACTTCGCGTATGAACTCCGGCTGCATGACTTGTGTTCTGTCTATTTTAATAAAGTTATGCAGTAAACCCTCAATTACGTTGCATCACCTAAAATACGCGGGATATAAAATTTTGAAAGGAAAATTCAGTATGAAGTCCTGTTGAAGGTCTTGTACCAGTTATTTTTATACAGTTACCAGCTATTTTTATATAGTTATGCAGTGTATCCTCATGTATATCGCATGAACTAAAATGCATGGGATATAAAATTTTGAAAAGACACTTCGGGTGTGATCTCCTACTGAAGAACTTGTATACCAGCTATTTTTGTAGAGTTACACAGTAAACCCTGAAGAATGTCGCATCGCCTAAAATGCGTGCGATGTAAAATTTTGAAAAGAAACTTGGCGTAAGAAATTCTGCTGAATGGCTAGTAAGTCAGCTATTTTTGTAGAATTATGCAGTACACACTGAGGTATGTCGCAACACATAAAATGCGTGGGATATAAAATTTTCAAACAAAACTTCGAATATAAACTATTGTAGAATGGCTTGTGTTCTAACTATTTTTATAGAGATACGAAGTAAAGCCTAAAGTCTGTCGCATCACCTAATATTTGCGGGATATAAAAGTTTGAAAGCAAACTTGGTGTATGAACTCCTGATGAAGGGCTTGTATAGCGGCTAAGTTTATAGAGTTATGCAGTAAACCCTCGTGTATATCGCACCACTTAAACTGGGTGGGATACAAAATTTTGAAAGGAAAATTCGCGTATGAACTCCCACTGAAAGGCTTGTATACCAGCTATTTTTGTAGACTTATGCAGTAGAACCTCATGTATATCGCATCACCTAAACTCCGTGGGATATAAAATTTTGCAAGGAAACTTCGCGGATTAACTTCTGCTGAACGGTTAATGTACCAGCTATTTTTATAGAGTTTTCCAGTAAACCTTGAAGTATATCGCATCACCAAAACTGCGTGGAATATAAAATTTTGAAAGGAAACTCCTGGTATGAACTCCTGCTGGAGGGCTTGCATACCAGCTATTTTTAAACAGTTATGCAGTAAACAATTAATTATAGCGCATCACCTAAAACGCGTGGGGTATAAAAATTTAAAATGAAACTTCTCGTTTAACTACTGCTGAATGGCTTGTGCACTAGCTTTTTCTTTAGAGTTATGCAGTAAACCCTCATGTATGTCGCATGACCTAAAATTGGCGGGATGTAAAATTTTGAATAGAAAAATCACGTATGAACTCCTGCTGAAAGGCTTGAATACCAGCTATATTTATAGAGGTATGCAGAAGACCCTCATGTATATCCAATCACCTAAAATGCTGTGGATATAAAATTTTGAAAAGATACATCTGTACGAACTCCTTCTGAAGGACTTGTATACCAGCTATTTTTTGTACAGTTTTCAGTTCACCCTGAAGTATGTCGCGTCACCTAAAACGCGCGGGGTATAAAATTTTGAAATGAAACTTCTTTTTCAAACTACTGCTGAATGGCTTTTGTAGTAGTTATTTTTTTAGAGTTATGCAGTAAACCTTCATGTAATACTGTATCACCTAAACTGCTTAACATATAAATTTTGAAAGGAAACTTCTCGTATGAACTGCGGTTGAAGGACTTGTATACCAGCTGTATTTAAAGAGATATGCTGTAAAACCTGACCTATGTCGTATAAAATAAAACGGGTGGGATATAAAATTTTGAAAAGAAAATTCTCGTGTAAATTAGTGCTGAATCACGTGTGTACCAGCTCCTTTTGTAGAGTTATGCAGTAAACCCTGAAGTATGTCGCATTACCTAAAATGCCCGGGATATAAAATTTGAAAGAAAACTTCGCGTATGAACTCCGGCTGAATGACTTGCGTTCTACCAATCATTATAGAGTTATTCAGTGTATCCTCATGTATATCGCATGCCCTAAAATGCATGGGACATAAAATCTTGATAATTGATTGATTAAAAGATACTTCGGGTGTGAACTCCTACTGAAGGAATTGTATACCAGCTATTTTTGTAGAGTTATGCAGTAAACTCGGAAGTATGTCGCATTGACTAAAATGCGAGCGATATAAAATTTTTAAAGGAAACTTGGCCCATGAAATTCTGCTGAATGGCTAGTAAGTCAGCTATTTTTGTAGAATTATGCAGTAAACCCTGAAGTATGTCGCAACACCTAAAATGCGCGGGATATAAAATTTTTAAAAGAAACTTCGCGTATGAACTCCTGCTGATGGTCTTGTATACAAGCAACATTTATAGAGTTATTCTGTAAACCCTCATGTAAATCGAAACACCAAAAATGCGGTTCAATAAGAAAATTTCAAACTAAACTTTGCATATAAACTACAGTTGAATGGCTTGTGCTCTAACTATTTTTATAAAGATATACAGTAAACCATGATGTACATCGCATCATCTGAAATGCGCGTGATATAAAAGATTAAAAGGAAACTTCGCGTATGAACTCCTGATGAAATCTTGAATCAGTGTTGAATTTAGACACTTTTCTCTGGGAGGGATTGCTGTGGCTCGGGGGGGGGGGGGGCATTATAGAGTCCCGGGGGCTAAATTGTACTTTTTGACCATTGAAAACACAAAATCTAAATCCTTCCGGGGGGGGGGGAAACCCGGGCGACCCCTTGAAATCAGCACTGGCTTGAATATCGGCTAATTTGATAGAGTTATGCAGTAAACCCTCATCTACATCTCATCAACTACACTGCGAGAGGTAAAAATTTGGAAAGAGACTTCTCGTATAATCTCCTGCTGAAGAGCTTGTATACCAGCTATTTTTTTAGAGATATGCACTAAGCCCTCATGCATGTCGCCTCACCTAAAATGCGCGGGATATAAATTTTTGAAAGGAGTAGACGAGTATGAACTCCTGCTGAAGGGCTTGTATACCAGCCATTTTTATAGATTTATGCAATATATCCTCATGTATATCGCAGCACCTAAAATGCATGGGATGTAAAATTTGGTATAGATACTTCGCGTAGGAACTCCTGCTGAATTACTAGTATACCAACTGTTTTTTTTAAGTTATGCAGTTAACCCTCATGTATGCCGCATCACCTAAACTGCCTAAGATATAAATTTAGAAAGGAAAATTCGCGTATGAACTCCTGCTGAAAGTCTTGTATACCAAGTATTTTTTATAAAGTTATGCAGTAGATCCTCATGTATATCTGATCACCTAAAATGCGCGGGGTATGAAATTTTGAAAAGAAATTTCGCCTATTAATTCCTGCTGAATAACTTGTTTACTAATTTTTTTTTATAGTTATGCTGTAAACCGTCATGGATGTCGCAACACCTAAAATGCGTGGGATCCAAAATTGTGAAACGACTTTTCGCATATGAAATACTCCTGAATGGCTTGTGTACTAGCTATATTTATAGAGTTATGCATTTAACCCTGATGCACTTCTCATCACCTAAAATGGGTGGGATATAAAATTTTGAAAGGAAACTTCTCGTGTGAAGTACTGCTGAATCGTTTGTGTACCAGCCATTCCTCTAGAGTTATGCAGTAAACTCTGAAATATATCGCATCACCTAAAACGCGTGGGATAAAAATTTTTGAAAAGAAATTCCTGCTATGAACTTCTTCTGAAGGGCTTGTACTCCAGCTATTTTTATAGAGTTACGCTGTAAACCCTCATGTATTTCACATGACCTAAACTCCGTGTGATATAAAATTTTGGTAAGAAACTTCGCGGATTAGCTTCTGCTGAACGGCTAGTGTACCAGCTATTTTTGTAGAGTTATGCAGCAAACCTTGAAGTATATCGCATCACCTAACTGCGTGGGATTTAAAATTTTGAAAGGAAACTTCTCGTATGAAGTTCGGCTGAACGGCTAGTGTACCAGCTATTTTTCTAGAGTTATTCTGTAAACCCAGTGTTGTAGTTGTAAAAAAATATTTGTGTGAACTCACCTTTTCATAGAGTAGATGTTGATGCTACCCCAAAATCCAATTTAAAGGATTTACCCAAAAGGCAACTTTTATCAATTAACATTTACAATTATTATATGATTTGCGTATGAACTCTTGCTGAAGGACATGTATGCCAGCTTTTATTACAGAGTTATGCAATAAATACTGAAGCATGTTGTATCAAATAAAACACGTGAGATATAAAATTTTGAAAAGAAACTTCGCGTATAAACTCTTGCTGAAGGACTTCTATGCTAGCAATATTTATAGAGTTATGCAGTAAACCGTGAAGTATGCCACATCGCCTAAAATGCGCGGAATATAAAATTTTGAAAGGAAAATTCTGTATAACTCCTGTGGAAGGGATTGTGTTCTACCTACTTTTATATAGTTATGCTGAAAACCCTCATCACATAAATTACGCGAGATATAAAACTCCTACTGAAGTTTTTGTTTACTCCTATTTTTATAGTTATTCAGTAAACCATCATAGATGTCGTATCACTTAAAATGTGTAGGATATAAAATTTTGATATGAAACTTCGCTTATAAACTCCTGCTGAATAGCTAGTATACCAGCTATTTTTGTAGAGATATGCAGTAAACCCTGAAGTATGTCGCATCACCTAAAATGCGTGGATATAAAATTTTGAAAAGAAAGTTCGCGTATGAACTCCTGCTGAAGGTCTTGTATACCAGCAATATATATAGATTTATACATTAAATCCTCATGTATTTCTAATCACCTAAAATGGTTGGGATATAAAATTTTGAAATGAAACTTTGCTTATGAACTCCTGCTGAATCGCTTGTGTACCAGCTATTTTTCCAGAGTTATGCATAAAACCCTAAAATATGTCGCATCACCTAAAATGCCCGGGTGCACTTGACGAATGTGCACTTGACACGATGACTATTTATTTGGGGCTATTTATTTCGACTATTACAGAAGATTCCCGATTATTCAAATTAATATGGACCAAGCTCACCTCGAATTAGCAAAAAACTCGGATAAATCGGATTTACACAAATCGTCACAAACTAAGTAGATGAAATATAAATTTTCACTTTATTCATTCATTTTTATTGTACTGGTAACATATCTTTGATTTACATTTCCGTTACTTTTAAGAAAAACGGGGGATGAAATTGTTTATTGGAGAAAGCCCTTGCTAGTTTTTTGTTTGTTGAATGTCAATTTTGCTGCAGTATTATTCTGGTGCATATAGCTTTTAATATCTAAGATTTTTTCTTACCACTAAAACTTACCAGTAAATTTTGCCTAATTCAATCGCCGAATTCTAACAATTGTCAACGATTAAATATGACAAAATTTTGTATTAAACTTTAGAGGTAAAAAACCGTACAAATTGGCAGCTATGTGATTCTGTTAGTATCATGAAAATTGCAGGTGTATAGCATCTTCTTTCTGTTCAAAGTATTAAATAGTTTTTTCAATCGAGCTTATATCTTTGGAATTTGGAATGGATCAATTTCTTTTGATAGACTGATGGCTTCCATAGTTATGAAACAGCCGTTATAAATGAAGTGTTAGGTGAAGATGAATGAGCAGTCGAAATAAGTTAGAACACTGATTTTATGGTCAGAATGGGAAAAAATGGCCATAATTTTTGTGCCATTTTTTTTCCCCCAGTAAGTGTGCCGCATCGCCAAAAATGCACAGGATGTAAAATTTTGAATGAAAATCCGCGTATGAACTCCCGCTGAATGATTTGTGTACAACATATTTTTAGAAACATGCAAAAAATCATCATGGATGAAGCATCACCTGAAACCATGTTATATAAAGTTTTGAAAGGAATCCTCGCGTATAAACTCTTGCTGAAGGACTTGCATACCAGCTTTTATTACAGAGTTACGCAATAAACCCTGGAGCATGTCGTGTCAAATAAAACGCGTGAGATATAAAATTTTAAAAAGGAACTTCGCGTATGAATTCTTCCTGAAGGACTTTTATACCAGCTATATTTATAGAGTTCTGTAGTAAACCCTGAAGTATCTCGCATCACGTAAAAAGCGAGGAATATAAAATTTTGAAAAAAAAATATGAGAACATAAACAAACATATGAACTACTGCTGTGTGTGTCTTGTGTATTAGATATTTTTATAGAGTTATGCAGTAAACCCTAAAGTATGCCGCATCGCCTAAACTGCGCATGATACAAAATTTTGAAAGGAAACTTTGTGTATGAACTCCTGCGGAATGACTTGTGTGTACAACCTAATTTTATAGTTACGCAGAAAACCATCATGGATGAAGCATCACCTGAAAAGCATGTTATGTAAAATTTTGAAAGTAATCTTTGCGTATAAATTCTTGCGGAAGGACTTGTATGCCAGCTATATTTATAGAGTTATGCAGTAAAACCTGAAGTATGTCGCAACACGTAAAACGCTTGGAGTAAAAATTTTTGAAAAAAAACTTCGCATATGGACTACTGCTGAATGGCTTGTGTAATTAGATATTTTTATAGAGTTATACAGTAAACCCTGAAGTATGCCGCATCGCCTAAAATGCGCGGAATATAAAATTTTGAAAGGAAACTTCGGAAACCTGCTGAAGGGCTTGTGTTTTATCTATTTTTATATAGTTACGCTGTAAACCCTTATCACATAAAATACGCAAGATATAAAATTCCCGCTGAATGTATTGTTTACTCCTATTTTTATAGTTATTCATTAAACCATCATAGATGTCGTATGGCATAAAATGCGTAGGATATAAAATTTTGAAATGAAACTTCGCTTATGAACTTCTGCTGAATGGCTAGCATTCCAGCTATTTTTGTAGAGTTATGCGGTAAACCCCGAAGTATGTCGCACCACCTAAAATTTTGAAAAGAAAGTTCGCGTATGAACTCCTGCTGAAGGTCTTGCATACCCGCCATGTTTATAGATTTATGCATTTAACCCTCATGTATTTCTCATCACCTAAAATGGGTGGGATATAAAATTTGAAAGGAAAATTCTCGTGTGGAGTACTGCTGAATCGTTTGTGTACCAGCCATTTTTCTAGAGCTATGCAGTAAACTCTGAAGTATGACGCATCGCCTAAAATGCATGGGATATAAAATTTTGAATAGAAAGATCGCGTATGAACTCCTGCTAAAGTTCTTGTATACCAGCAATATTTATAGATTTATGCATTAAACCCTCATGTATTTCTCATCACCTAAAATGGGTGGGATATAAAATTTGAAAGGAAAATTCTCGTGGGAAGTACTGCTGAATCGATTGTGTACGAGCTATTTTTCTAGAGTTATGCAGAAAACCCTAAAGTATGTCGCATCACCTAAAATGCCCGGGATATAAAATTTTGAAAGGAAAATTCGGTATGAACTCCTGCTGAAGGGCTTGTATACCAGCTATTTTTAAAGGTTTATGCAGTAAGCCCTGATATATATTGCATCACCTAAAATGCGCGGGATATAAAATATTGAAAAGAAACTACGCGGATGAGCTCGTGCTGAAGGGCATGTATACCAGCAATATTTATAGAGGTATGCAGTAAACCTTCATGTATATTGCATCACCTAAACTGCGTGGGATATTAAATTTTTAAAGGCGACATCTCGTATGTTCTCCTGCTGAAGAACTTGTATACCAGCTATTTATATAGAGATATGCAGTAAGCCCTCATATATGTCGCATCACCTAAAATGCGCGGGATATAAAATTTTGAAAGGTGTATTCGCGTATGAAATTCTGTTGAAGGGCTTGTATACCAGATATTTTTTTAGAGTTATACAGTATACCTTCATGTATATCGGATCACCTAAAATGCATGGGATATAAAAATTTGAAAAGATAATAAGCGTACGAACTCCAGGTGAAGAACTTGTATACCAGATATCGTTGTACAGTTATGCAGTATACCCTGAAGCATGTCGCAACACCTAAATTGCGTGGGATATAAAATTCTAAACGAAACTTTGCATCTGAAATACTGCTGAATGGTTTGTGTACTAGCTATTTTTATAGAGTTATGCCTTTTAACCTTCATGTATTTCTCATCTCCTTAAAACTGTTGGATATAAAATTTTGAAAGGAAAATTCTTGTGCGAAGTACTGCTGAATTGTTTGTGTACCAGCTGTTTTCTGGAGTTATGCAGTAAACTCTGAAGTATGTCGCATCACCTGAAACGCGTAGGATATAAAATTTTGAAAGGAAACCTCTCGTATGAACTCCTCCTGAAGAGCTTGTATACCAGCTATTTTTAAACAGTTATGCAGTAAACCCTGATTATGTCGCATTACCTAAAACGCGTGGGATATAAAATTTTGAAAGGAAACTTCTCGTATAACCTACTGCTGAAAGGCTTGTGTACTACCTATTTTTTTACTTTCTTCTATCTTCAATAGAAGAAAGTATTGTAATCGAAATTTTTTTTGACTTCCGGTTTTCTGACGGATTTACACGTTTTAGGGGTCAGAGATCCCCAAAAACATGTTTATAGAAAATGTCTGTCTGTCCGTCTGTCCGTGTGTCTGCCGCCATTGTACCTTCAAAAAGTGTATGAAGTTATGCATAGAATTGAGCAAAATTTTATTTTAAGTTTTTGGCTATGGCAAGCAGATCCGCCCTGAATTTGGAAAAAAATCGCCGGTAGGGGGCGCTGTAATAGCGATTTTTGCGCGATTTTGAATATTGTACCATCAAAAAGTGTATGAAGTTATGCATAGAATTGAACCAAATTTTTATTTTAAGTTTTTGACTATGGCAAGCAGGTCCTCCCTGAATTTGGAAAAAATTCGCCGGTAGGGGCGCTGTAATAGCGATTTTTAATATTTTACCACCAAAAAGTGTAAGAAGTTATGCATAGAATTGAACCAAATTTTTATTTTAAGTTTTTGGCTGTGACAAGCAGGTTCTCCCTGAATTTGGTAAAAATCGGCCGGAAGGGGGCGCTGTAATAGAGATTTTTGTGTCATTTTCATTGTTGTACCATCGAAAAGTGTATGAAGTTATGCATAGAATTGAAGCAGATTTTTTGTGTATGTTTCTGGCTATGACAAGCAAGTCCTCCCTGAATTTGAAAAAAATCTGCAGGAAGGGGGGCGCTATAATAGCGATGTTTGAGCCATTTTCTTTATTGTACTATCAAAAAGTGTATAAAATTATGCATACAATTGAATCAAAATTTTTGTGCATGTTTCTGGCTTTGGCCAGCTGGTCCTCCTTGAATTTGGAAATATTGCGATTTTTGCACACTTTTCTTGATTTTTCGTAGTTCTATTGTGCATCGGTGGCTCGTGCAGCGGCGGGAACTCGCTTCCTGCTAAACCGGCTATTTGCAAACAGCTGAAAACAACAGGATAAGGAAAAACTAATAATTTTAACAAATATCATGATATAGATTAACTCGTTTTAGTCCATTTAATTGACTGAAGCAGAAATTTAAGACGAAAATCAAAGTTGGTATAGTATAGAACTAATAAAATTGAAGTATTAACATCTGTAATTAGGTTTTGAAATATTAAGATGTATAAGATAGAAGAAAATTTTCGGATTGGCACATCCAACTAGTTAGAGTTATGAAGTAAGCCGTTATATATGCCGCATCGCATAAAATGGGCGGGATATAAAATTTTGAAAGGAAAATTCGCGTATGAGCACTTGCTGAAAGGCTTGTATACCAGCTATTTTTATAGAGTTATATGCAGTAGACTCTCATGTATATCGCATCACCTAAAATAAATGGGATGTAAAATTTTGAAAAGATACTTCGCGTACGAACTCCTGCTGAAGGACTTGTATACCAGATATTGTTGTACAGTTATGTAGTAAACCTTGAAGTATGTCGAATCACCTAAAATACGTGGGATATAAAATTTGAAGGGAAACGTCGCGTATGAACTTCTGTTGAATGATTTTGTTACTCATTTTTTTTATTAGTATGCAGTAAACCATCATGGATGTCGCAACACCTAAAATGCATGGGATGTAAAATTTTGAAGAGATACTTCGAGCATGAACTCCTGTTGAATGACTTGTTTACTTTTTTTTTTTATAGTTATGCACTAAAGCATCATGGATGTCGTAATACCTAAAATACGTGGGATTTAAAATTTTGAAACGAAAATTCGCATATGAAATACTGCTGAATGGCTTGTATACCAGCTATTTTTATAGAGTTATGCAGCAGACCCTCTCGTGCATCGCATCACCTAAAATACATGGAATATAAAAATTTGAAAAGATACTTCGCGCACGAACTTCAGCTGAGTGACTTGTATACCAGATATTGTTGTACAGTTATGCAGTAAACCCTGAGGTATGTAGCAACTCCTAAAATGCGTGGGATCTAAAACTTTGAAACGAAGCTTCGCATCTGAAATATTGCTGAATGGCTTGTATACTAGCAATTTTTGTAGAGTTATGCCTTTTAACCTTCATGTATTTCTCGTCACCTAAAATGTGTTGGTTATAAACTTTTGAAAGGAAAATTCTCGTGAGAAGTACTGCTGAATCTTTTGTGTAACAGCTATTTTCTTGAGATATGCAGTTAACTCTGAAGTATGTCGCATCACCTAAAATGCGTGGAATGAAAAATTTTGAAAAGAAAATTCTGCTATGAACTCCTGCTGAAGGGCTTGTATACCAGCTATTTTAATGGAAGCAGGACGTTTCGTTCCCGACACTTCGGTCCCGCCATTTCTGTCCCGCCGTTTCGGTCCCGAGACATTTCAGTCCCAAGACATTTCGGTCCCGAGACATTTCGGTCCCAAGACATTTCGGTCCCAAGACATATCGGTCCCGAGACATTTCGGTCCCGAGTCATTTCGGTCCCTAGCCATTTCGGTCCCTTCTCCAGCAGGCTGAAATTTTGTGCACTTGAAATAGGTGACATAATTTTATAGGAGACATTGTAGAGTTTTTTAAATAAAGGCCTTAAAATTTTTGTAACAGCTCACACAAATTTCGTATGGTAATCATTTTAAAATGCAGGAAGGGGGGATTGACATTTTCTATATTTTAATGTATTATAAGGTCCTGATAAATTAAAACATTTATAACTCGATCTATAATTATCGCAAAACACTCATATTTCGTATGGTAAACGTAATCTTTATAAAAGGAGGGACATTATCGGATTTTTAAACTGAACTCCCTAAATTTTAGTACAACCCGAATATAAGGACTCGAAAACGCAAACACTTACAACACAGATCAAAATTGTCGCAGCCCACACAAATTTCCTATGATAATCGTAATCGTTTTAAAAAGCAGGGGGGGGGGGCTCTGTTGACTTCTTCTATATTTTAGTGTATCTTTATTATAAGGTCCTGATAAATTAAAACATTTATAACTCGATCTATAATTATCGCAAAACACTCATATTTTGTACGGTAAACGTAATATTTATAAAAGGAGGGACATTATCGGATTTTTTAACTGAACGCCCTAAATTTTAGTATAACCCGAATATAAGGACTCGAAAACGCAAACACTTATAACACAGATCAAAATTGTCGCAGCCCACACAAATTTCGTATGATAATTGTAATCATTTTTAAAAACCGGGGGGGGGGGGGGGGGAGGTTCTGCTGACTTTTTCTATATTTTAGTGTATCTTTATTATAAGGTCCTGATAAATTAAAACATTTATAACTCGATCTATAATTATCGCAAAACACTCATATTTTGTACGGTAAACGTAATCTTTATAAAAGGAGGGTCATTATCGGATTTTTTAACTGAACCCTCGAAATTTTAGTATAACCCGAATATAAGAGCTCGAAAACCGCAAACACTTATAACTCGGATACAAATTGTAGCACCCCATGCAAATTTCAAATGGTAGAAGTAATCGTTTTGAGGAGTGGGTGGAAGGGGGAATTCTGTGGATTCTTCATAGAAGCTCCTCATATTTTAGCCTATAATAAATATAAAGTCCAGACATTTTAAAAACATATTTATAAGTCGAGCTTTAATTTTCACATGCAAATGCCCATGCACTGCACATATTCAGTTGCATATAATTTGGACACTATGTGATTAATAAAGAAAAAAATCTGCAAATATTTTTACAAATCTTTATTTGATTCTATTATTTAACGGCCCATGAATTTTAGATGTATTGCATTTTACATATTTTTTAAAAGGGGCTTCTTAAGATGGAATTGTGATAAAGACACATTACTTTTTAAATTTTGCATCGGAACAGACTACAACTTTTTATTTAATTTTAATAATTATTTTAATTTACTATTAAAAAAAACTATTTAAAAGTTTGCATTAATCTTTTTACATGTAACATCAACGCTATTTCTACCGGTATCGAATGACATATTTAAAAAGATTTCGATTTAAGTTTTTTCATTCGTAATTTTTAAATTGCAACAATTACAAATCTTTTTTAATACATTTAAGACTTTTTTATGCTTATTACATTACAAAACTACGAGCAAAATAAACTTAAATCAAAATTTTAATAAAAGTGCCCAGCTAAACTGATCGCATTGAGCTCACAGGCTATTCACACTAATTGTATATTATACTCTTATTTTAAAGAATAATGCCCCTCAAAAAAATAAGTGAAGGGGAATTAGCCCCCGTTTCCCCCTTTATACTTAACCAGTGAGCCTCCAAATCTAATCAGGGAAGCTCCTTATCATAATAAACCGGTATACATAATTTGGAGCAAATCGAATGATTCTGCATGAAAAACCCATTTATCTGAATTAAAAGGGGTGGACTAACCATCCTTTTCTCCCTTTATCCTTAACCAAAGAACCCCCAAAACTAATCACGGAAGTTACTTAACATAATAAACCGGTATACCAAATTTGGAGCAAAGCGAATAATTCTGCATGAAAAACCCGTTTATATAAATTAAAGGGGGTGGACTAGCCCCCCTTTCCCCTTTATCCTTAACCAATGAACCCCCAAAACTAATCAGGGAAGTTCCTTAACATAATAAATCGGTATACCAACTTCGGAGCAAATCGAATCATTTTGCATGAAAAACCCATTAATCTAAATTAACAGGGGCGGGCTAACCTCCCTTTTCCCCCTTTATCCTTAAACAGTGAACCCACAAAACTAATCAGGGAAGTTCCTTATCATAATAAACCGGTATACCAAATTCGGAGCAAATCGAATCATTCTGCATGAAAAACCCATTTATCTGAATTAAAAGGGGTGGACTAACCATCCTTTTCCCCCTTTATCCTTAACCAATGAACCCCCAAAACTAATCAGGGAAGTTCCTTAACATAATAAACCGGTATACCAAATTCGCAGCAAATCGAATGATTCTGCATGAAAAACCCATATATCTGAATTAAGGGGTTGGACTAACCCCGTTTTTCCCCCTTTATCCTTAACCAATGAACCCCCAAAACTAATGAGGGAAGTTCCTTAAGATAATAAACCGGTATACCAAATTCGGAGCAAATCGAATCATTCTGCATGAAAAACCCATTTATCTGAATTAAAAGGAGTGGACTAATCATCCTTTCCCCCCTTTATCCTTAACCAATGAACCCTCAAAACTAATCAGGGAAGTTCCTTAACATAATAAACCGGTATACCATATTCGGAGCAAATCGAATGATTCTGCATGAAAAACCCATTTATCTGAATTAAGGGGGGTGGACTAACCCCGTTTTTCCTCCTTTATCCTTAACCAATGAACCCCCAAAACTAAGGAGGGAAGTTCCTTAACATAATAAACCGGTATACCAAATTCGGAGCAAATCGAATGATTCTTCATGAAAAACCCATTTATCTGAATTAAGGGGGTGGACTAACCCCCCTTTTCCCCCTTTATCCTTAACCAATGAACCCCCAAAACTAATGAGGGAAGTTCCTTAACATAATAAACCGGTATACCAAATTTGGAGCAAATCGAATGATTCTGCATGAAAAACCCATTTATCTGAATTAAGGGGGTGGACTAACCCCCCTTATCCCCCTTTATACTTAACCAATGAACCCCCAAAACTAATGAGGGAAGTTCCTTAACATAATAAACCGGTATACCAAATTCGGAGCAAATCGAATGATTCTGCATGAAAAACCCATTTATCTGAATTAAGGGGTGGACTAACCCCCCTTTTCCCCCTTTATCCTTAATCAATGAACCCCCAAAACTAGTCAGGGAAGTTCCTTAACATAATAAACCGGTATGCCAAATTCGGAGCAAATCGAATGATTCTGCATGAAAAACCCATTTATCTGAATTAAGAGGTTGGACTAACACCCCCTTTTCCCCCTTTATCCTTAACCAATGAACCCCCCAAACTAATCAGGGAAGTTCCTTAACATAATAAACCGGTATACCAAATTCGGAGCAAATTGAATCATTCTGCATGAAAAACCCATTTATCTGAATTAAAAGGAGTAAACTAATCATCCTTTTCCCCCTTTATCCTTAACCAATGAACCCCCAAAACTAATCAGGGAAGTTCTTTAAGATAATAACCGGTATACCAAATGCGGAGCAAATCGAATCATTCTGCATGAAAAACCCATTTATCTGAATTAAAAGGAGTGGACTAATCAGCCTTTTCCCCCTTTGTCCTTAACCAATGAACCCCCAAAACTAATCAGGGAAGTTCCTTAACATAATAAACCGGTATACCAAATTCGGAGCAAATCGAATGATTCTGCATGAAAAACCCATTTATCTGAATTAAGGGGGTGGACTAACCCCGTTTTTCCTCCTTTATCCTTAACCAATGAACTCCCAAAACTAATCAGGGAAGTTCCTTAACATAATATACTGGTATACCAAATTCGGAGCAAATCGAATGATTCTGCATGAAAAACCCATTTATCTGAATTAAGGGGTTGGACTAACCCCCCTTTTCCCCCTTTATCCTTAACCAATGAACCCCCAAAACTAATGAGGGAAGTTCCTTAACATAATAAACTAGTATACCAAATTCGGAGCAAATCGAATGATTCTGCATGAAAAACCCATTTATCTGAATTAAGGGGTGGACTAACCCCCCCTTTTCCCCCTTTATCCTTAACCAATGAACCCCCAAAACTAATCAGGGAAGTTCCTTAACATAATAAACCGGTATACCAAATTCGGAGCAAATCGAATCATTCTGCATGAAAAACCCATTTATCTGAATTAAAAGGAGTGGACTAATCATCCTTTTCCCCCTTTATCCTTAACCAATGAACCCCCAAAACTAATCAGGGAAGTTCCTTAACATAATAAACCGGTATACCAAATTCGGAGCAAATCGAATCATTCTGCATGAAAAACCCATTTATCTGAATTAAAAGGAGTGGACTAATCATCCTTTTCCCCCTTTATCTTTAACCAATGAACCCCCCAAACTACTGAGGGAAGTTCCTTAACATAATAAACCGGTATACCAAATTCGGAGCAAATCGAATGATTCTGCATGAAAAACCCATTTATCTGAATTAAGGGGTTGGACTAACCCCGTTTTCCCCCCTTTATCCTTAACCAATGAACTCCCAAAACTAATCAGGGAAGCGCCTTATCACAATGAACCTAAAAAAATTTTTTTGAAGCAAATCGGATGTTTGTATCAAGAGTTATCGCGTTACGTACATGCATACGTACATGCATACAGAACGGGCGGGCACATTAGCTCTCAGTCTTTGATAGCCTGTGAGCTAAAAAGTTGTCATTTGACACCGCTAGAAATAGTGTAAAGAAATAACTTTTCTGTAAAGTTGGGAAACAAAGGTTCAAATTTCTAATAATCATAAAATATTCTTTTTGTGGTTAAAATTAATTCTGTATTTCAAATATTTACTTATTATTTATTTGACTTATATACTTAAAATTAAAACAGCCTACCTATTTTAATATGACAAATAAAAAATAGAAATAGAAATAGAAAAAAATAACACAGAATCTCAAAATAGTAATGTATGGTGAATCACTTTTGCATAAAATTTCATTTAAAATGAAGAAATTTTATATTTATACCACTATGAAAAAATTTGGTAATTTAGAAAGCATATTTTTTTTTATCTATATATTCTTTATTCAAAAGAATATATATATACATAAATATTTCTGAACTACATCAAGTGTAGATGGCCTGACTTCCCACATTTGACTATGCTAAATAAAGCTCCAAATAGAAGTATTATTCTTCTCGTGCTCTCTTTGTTCTGGTCAGCTGGCGCTTTTTTGTGGCTACGCGGCATTTTTCATCTTTAATGGCTTAAAAAAAAACTTCCGGGACATCATGCAAGAGGACGATCTTTCCTTCAAGTTGAAATCAAAGTTTCTTATATCCTAGCATTGTTCTATCTCCCCCTCCTATTGTGAATAAACCAGTTATGTGTTTTAAAGGATTGGTTTCCCAGAAAAGTGTTGAATGATGGCAGGAGAAGCATTTGAATGGAGCCCACTTTTAAATCCCCTCTTGAATATTGACAAGTAAAGATAGATAAGAATTTCTCCATCTTTCCAGTAATAAGGATTAATTGGTTGAAAGGTAATCCCAGGAAAAATCTCAACTACATCTTCGCTACCTTATCATACTATTTGGCGACTTTTTCTTTAAGGCTGTTCTTATCTGCTCTGCTTAACAACCGCAAAACGTTTTGACACACTTACAAATTCATTTTTTAACGGAAAGATATAAAACTGGAAAGCCTGGCCATGGAGGAGATTTGGAATTGAATTGTGTTTTCCAATTATATGTTTAACTATCCTAATTTAAGTTGATAGCCTTAAAAAAATCTAAAGAAATCAACATTTTTCCTTAAAAATTGTTATTTTCCATTTTTTTTTGCTTAATTAATAATACTCATTAAGTAAGTTGATCATTCAAAATTTAAATATATGTTTAACTTTCCTCTTTTAAGACATTTCTCATTTCACCACACCACATAACATTCCTCATTTTATCATCATAAAAAAAAAAAAAATCAACCTTTAAGACATAAAAACATGATACTTGCAAACATAACTATTGAAAGATTTTTTTTTTTTTAATTTTTCGATAAATAAATTACATCTTTAGTTATAAACTATTGTTTTCTCAGGACGGCAGTTTTTTTTCTTTTCCAGTCCTGTTTCAAAGCACCATCTTTGACGGCGTTCTCTGGAAGATCTCTTACTTATACCTAAGAATGGGGGAAATGTTCGATTGCAATAGTTTTTAATAAGAGTACCTACCCATTTTCCATCAGTAGTCATTTTTCGTCCTGGGTTTTATTCATTTAAACACACAAGCAAAATAATGGCTAAATATAATATCTCCTGATATTGTTATTCATTTATCAAACATCATTTCCTGCCTTTTATTCTGTAGCTTGGACGATGTTTAATAAAAAATATTAAAATAAAATAATTTTGGAGCTCTTTATTGAAAAATTTTCTAATATGTACCTGTATATATATATATATATATATATACATATATTGTAATTAGACATTTAAAATTTCCTTAATTTTTTAAATGGTGGACAGAAAGCCTGTTTTTATTTTCCAGTTTTCTTTCTGGAAAAAATAGAGTAAAATTAAATGACTAAGGTGTAAAACGATAATAGTCCATTTTTTAAAATTTGATATGACAGTTTCATTTAATAGCTTGAAAGGCGTACTATCGTTTGCTAATCTTCGACAAAGGAATAGAATGAAAATAATCCTTTGAAAATTAATTATTAATTAATTATTACTTAGATCTTATGTTTTAGACTGATTTTTTTTAAAAAAAATTCTATTTTATTTCTTGAAAAATAATAAACCAAAAATTTTGAATGAAAACTTTAAGTGATGAATAATTGCTATTAATTAATTCTCAAAACAGTTAGTAATTTTCATATAAAAATTAAATTAATATTTTAGTAAATATACATTTTTTAATTTAATGTATCCTTAATTTATTAAATAACATTATTAATATACATTATTAATAATGTACATTATACATTATACATTATTAATATTATTATTACATATTAATAACATTATTAATATACATTACAAATTTCTACTTTAAAATAAAATCGATACATAATATATTTTATATTCAATTTATCATTATATTCTATAGTAGTTATAAACTGAAACTTATCCTTTACCTATTTATTTTTATATTTAAAGTTACCGAAATGTAAAACTATTAATATAATTAATAATAAAAGTAAAATAAAAATATGTTATTTTTTTTTTCGGGGAAAGTGGGAGGAAAAGAGTAATATAAAAAATAAATAAACGACAAATATAAAAAAGCTTAGTTTTGTCAGTTAAAATTTACAAATAAAATTAATTAAAATAATAGTTACATTATTATATAAAATTAAAAATAATAATCTTATTACAAAGAAATAGGCCCAGATTCAATAAAATTAGCTCACAAAAATCGTCTTCGAAGGGTGAGAAGATTTAAAAAATTGCAAGAAATAATTAAAAAAAAAAAAAAAAAAAAAAAAAAAAAAAAGAAGTGAAGGGGTGGTTGGAATTTTCTGAAAACAAACTATTTTTCATAGCACAACTAGTTACCAAATCACTATTGTTTTCCCAATGTTTATAATGGTAAAGTAACTTATGAAAACAAATTTATAAGATGCAACTTTGTATTATAAAAATAATAAGAAAAAATAAATTTGTGCTTCAATAAATATATCTCATTTCTGAATTATTAAAAGGAGAGGGTGTAGAGGGGTGATTTGAGGAAATATTTGCATATAATAGCTTATATGTGTCTAATTGAATTATTGAAAAGAAGAAAAAAATAAGCACAGTTTAATTATTTAATTTATGATAATTTAAACATTCCAAAAAATGTATGAAAACAACCAAAAAAACATTTATGGCAGTTTATAGTATATATAAAATACCCAATAATAATAATAAATAATAAAACTTAAAAAAAAAACATTCTGTTAAATAATAATAGTTAAAAAAAAAGGCAATGTCCCCTGTAAAATTATACCACATTGTTCAATCAAACACATTTTCAGCTCGCTGTGATTTCATAATCAAGAGTTATAAAAGTTTAAATTTATCGCTGTTTTATTCAGCTTTTTATAAAATTTGAGGGGGGGGGGGGTATTTTTTAAAAGGGTCCAAATAATGTTCAAATTGCAGCGTTTGGCGGGCCCACGACAATTAAAATCCGAGTTATAAGGTGGTGAGCACCAAAATTGTAAGGGACCGAAATGGTTAGGGACCGAAATGGTTAAGGACCGAAATGGCCAGAGACCGAAATGTCTCGGGACCGAAATGGCCAGGGACCGAAATGTCTTGGGACCGAAATGGCCAGGGACCGAAATGTCTCGGGACCGAAATGGCCAAGGACCGAAATGTCTCGGGACCGAAATGGCCAGGGACCGAAATGTCTCGGGACCGAAATGGCGGGACCGAAATGTCGTGTACCCATTTTAATAGAGTTACGCAGTAAATCCTAATGCATATCACATCACTTAAACTCCGAGGGATAAAAAATTTTGAAAGGAAAATTCACGCATGAACTCTTGCTGAAGGGCATGTAAACCAGGTATTTTTATAGAGTTATGCAGTAAACACTCATGTATATCACATCACTTAAAATTATCGGGATATGAAATTTTGAAAATAAACTTCGCTGATTAACTTCTGCTGAACTGCTAGTGTACCAGCTATTTTTGTAGTGTTATGCAGTAAACCCTTATGTATGCCGCATCACCTAAACTGCTTAAGATACAAATTTCGAAAGGAAACTTCGCGTATGAGCTCCTGTTGAAGGACTTCATAAAAGCTTTATTTATAGAGTTATGGAGTAAACCCTGATGTATGTCGTATCAAAGAAAGCGTGTGGGATATAAAATTTTGAAAAGAAACTTCGCGTATGAATTTCTGCTGAAGGACTCTGATACCAGCTATATTTATAGAGTTATGCAGTAAACACTGAAGTCTGTCGCATCGCCTAAAATGAGCGGGATATAAAATTTTGAAAGGAAACTTTGCGTATGAACTCCTGCTGAATGACTTGTGTACAACCTATTTTTATAGTTATGCAGAAAACCATCATGGACGAAGCATCACCTGAAAAGCATGTTGTATAAAATTTTGAAAGGAATCTTCGGTAATAAAATCTTGCTGCAGGACTTGTATACCAGCTTTTTTTATGTAGTTATGCAATAAACCATGAAGTATGTCGTAGCAAATAAAACGCGTGGTATATAAAATTTTGAATAGAAACATCGCGTATGAATTCCTGCTGAAGGACTTGTATACAAGCTATATTTATTGAGGTATGCAGTAAACCATGAAGTATGTCGCATCACGCAAAACGAGTGGAGTATAAAATTTTGAAAAAAACTTTGCATATGAAATACTACTGAATGTCATGTGTATTAGGTATTTTTATAGAGTTATGCTATAAACCCCGAAGTAAGCATCGCCTAAAATGTGCGGGATCAAAATTTTTAAAGGAACATTCGCTTATGAACTCCTGTAGAAGGGCTTGTATACCGGCTATTTTTTAAGATTTATGCAGTAGATCCCCATGTACATCGGATCACCTAAAATGCATTGGATATAAAATTTTGAATAGATACTTCGGGTGTGAACTCCTACTGAAGGATTTGTATACCAGCTATTTTTGTAGAGTTATGCATTAAACCCTGAAGTATGTCGCATCGCCTAAAATGCGTGCGATATAAATTTTTGAAAAGA
This sequence comes from Maratus speciosus, assembly GCA_963932465.1. Lineage (NCBI taxonomy): Eukaryota > Metazoa > Arthropoda > Arachnida > Araneae > Salticidae > Maratus > Maratus speciosus. The sequence goes on from OZ010787.1 coordinate 663,913,212, forward strand.
AACTTGGCGTGTGAAATTCTGCTGCATGGCTAGTGAGTACGCTATTTTTGTAGAATTATGAAGTAAACCCTCATGTATATCTCATCACCTAAACTACGGGGATATAAGATTTTGAAAAGAAACTTCGCGTATGAACCCCTGCTGAAGGGCTTGTATACCAGCAATATTTATAGAGTTATGCAGTAAACCCTCATGTAAATCGAAACACTTAAATGCTTGGGATAAAATTTTTCAAACAATACTTCGCATATAAACTGCTGTTGAATGGCTTGTGTTCTAACTATTTTTATAGATATATGCAGTAAACAATGAAGTATGTCGCATCACCAAAAATGCGCGAGATATAAAAGTTTGAAAGGAAATTCGCGTATGAACTCTTTATGAAGGGGTTGTATACCGGCTAATTTTATAGAGTTATGCAGTGAATCCTCATGTATATCTTTCACATAAACTGCGGGGATATAAGACTTTGAAAAGATACTTCGCCTAGGAACTCCTGCTGAATTATTAGTATACCAACTACAGTAGCGCTCAAAATTATTTTGACAAACTTATATTCTCTCTTATTTTATTTAATATAAAAATGTAAAAGAAACTATATTCCCTATAATTGAGAACACTATGACTGCAGTTATTCAAATATATCAAGTTTCAACTTGTTTGTTTACATTCGGCGCCACCGAAGAAATATGACTCCCCCTTAGCTCAAAAGTATTTTGACAAGTAGTTTGCATTTAATTGTTGAAAGTGCCAGTAGCGCTATAGCTTCGATTATTGTTTATATTGACTTATTGTGATTATTTTTAAATGCCGAAATGTGAAAAATATTGAAATGATTCTAGAAAAGCCGCTGTAAAGGCACTTAAGAAAGGTGGACTCCAAGCAGAATTAGTTCTTTCTTTTAACGTGTCTCGGCAACTTGATATTACATGGAATAAAGTTTTTAATAAACAGAAATACATCGAAAATAAGCCTCAAAGTGGCCATCCGAAAAAAAAAAACAACTTGCAATGTTCACTGTATTATAAAAATGACATCTACAAGTGATTGTCGTAAGTCCACTATAATAATAAAAAATGAATTGAAAGAAAATTACGGCATAGACATACACGTTTCATCAGTCATACGATGCCTAAACTTCTATGGTTTACGTGGCAGAAGACCAGCAAAAACACGTTTGTTATCTGCTAAGAATGGGATGGCTAGAGCCGCATTTGTAAAATGGCATAACCCTTTCAGGGGCAAAGCAATTCCATTGCTAAAGTGTTGAAATTAATGATTGACACCGGAATTTGAAAACAAATTTATTTATAAATAAGAAAAAGCTATATTTCACACACATAATAAACCGAAATTTATTTAACCAAAATTCTGGTGTCAATCATTAATTTCAACACTTTAGCAATGGAATTGCTTTGCCCCTGAAAGGGTTATGCCGTTTTAGAAATGCAACTCTAGCCTTTCTATTCTTAGTAGATAACAAGCGTGTTTTTCCTGGTCCTCTGCCATGTAAACCATAGAAGTTTAGGCGTCGTTTGACTGATGAAACGTGTATGTTTATGCCGTAATTTTCTTTCAGTTCATTTTCTATTATTACAGCGGACTTAAGACAATCACTTGTAGATATCATTTTTATAATACAGTCAACGTTGCAAGTTGTTTTTTTCGGATGGCCACTTTGAGGCTTATTTTCGATGTATTTCTGTTTATTAAAAACTTTATTCCATGTAATAACAAGTTGCCGAGACACGTTTAGAGAACGAGGTAATTCTGCTTGCAGTCTACCTTTCTTAAGTGCATTTACAGCGGCTTTTCTAGAATCACTTCAATATTTTTTACATTTCGGCATTTAAAAATAATCACAATAAGTCAATATAAACACTAATCGAAGCTATAGCGCCACTGACACCTTCAACAATTAAATGCAAACTAATTGTCAAAATACTTTTGAGCTAAGGAGTCATATTTCTTCGGTGGCGCCGAATGTAAACAAACAAGTTGAAACTCGATACATTTGAATAACTGCAGTCATAGTGTTCTCAATTACAGGGAATATACTTTCTTTTACATTTTCATATTAAATAAAATAAGAGAGAATATAAGGTTGTCAAAATACTTTTGAGCGCTACTGTATTTTTGAAGAGTTATGCAGAAAACCTTAATGTATGTTGCATCACCTAAAATGCGAGGGATATAAAATTGTGAAAAGAAACTACGAGCACGAACTTCTGCTGAATGTCTGGCATAACGGTTATATTTGTAGAGTTATGCAGTAGACCCCGATGTATATCGTATCAGCTAAACTGCGTGGGATATAACATTTTGAAAAGAAACTTCGCGGATTAACTTCTGCTGAACCGCTAGTGTATACCAGATATATTTGTAGAGTTATGCAGTAAACCCTTGTGTAAATCGCGTCACCTAAACTAGGTAGGATATAAAATTTTGAAAAGAAAATTCCCGGTTGAACTTCTGCTGAAATTCTTGTATACCAGCTATTTTTATAGAGTTATGCAGTAGACCCTCATGTATATCGCATCACCTAAACTCCGTAGGATATAAAATTTTGAAACGAAACTTCGCGGATTAAATTCTGCTGATTGGCTAGTGTACCAGCTATTTTTATAGAGTTATGGAGTAAAACTTGAAGTATGTCGCATCACCTAAACTGCGTGTTATATAAAATTTTGAAAGGAAAATTCGCGTATGAACGCCTGCTGAAAGGCTTGAATACCAGCTATTTTTATAGAGTTATGCAGAAGACCCTCAAGTATATCCAATCACCTAAAATGCATGGGATATAAAATTTTGAAAATATACTCCGCGTACGAACTCCTGGTGAAGGACTTGTATATACCAGCTATTTTTGTACAGTTATGCAGTTAAACATAAAGTATGTCGCATCACCTAAAATGCGCGGGATATAAAATTTCTAAAGGAAACTTCTTGTACAAACTACTGTTGAATGGCTTTTGTACTAATTTTTTTAGAGTTATGCAGTAAACCCTCATGTAATGCCGCATCACCTAAACTGCTTAAGATATAAATTTTGAAAGGAAATGTCGCGTATGAACTCATGTTGATGGACTTGTATGCCAGATATCAGTGGTGTAGTCCTGGGAAAAAAAGTGGGGGGACGCTCATAGGTTCAACATTAGGGTCTGTATCACACACATGGCAAACGTTGTTTTGAATCTTGCTTTTCATTTTCAATTGCAGAGAAAAGTAATTGAAAAATTAAATTTAAATTAAAAATTTAAAAATGTAAATATGTAGATTTAATTTTAATCAATTTAATTAAAGTTCCTTTATCCGTTGGACATCAAATAGCTTGCTATATAATTCAAAAATTTAAAGGCTTATTTCATGTCTGAAAATTTTTGGAATAGAATTTTAAATTCAGTAACACTAATTCAAGCAACGAAATTTTTATTAGAATTTATTTTGCAATATTTATTTGGGAAATATTTATAGAATGTTTCCACTGAGAACATTGAAAATTATTGCATTGTTACTTTATAGTCAGGTATATTGAATGGAAAGAGTTGGAATCATGGCAAGAAAAAATAAGACTGTGAAAATTTGGTATATCTTTACTTTTTGAAGTTCCCTGAAAGCATTTTGCATAGTTTTACAACAAATCTCTATGTATGTGCGTATACATATGTTGGTATTTCTTTTCAGACACCCAAAGTGTGTTTTTACCTTATGTCTATAAGTGTGTGTGTTTAAACATGATAGCGTTCAAACGGTGTTTTCGACTGAACTCTGATATTTGCAATGATGTTATATATGATGAATAGATTATTTTATATTCTGAGACTGTATGCCACTGTTCAAACTCTAATTTTGGACAAATTCAACACGTTTTTTGGATTTAAACCATTTTTCGACCAGAAGTAACAAATAAGTACCGTTTATGTGAGAAAAATTAGCAAAAAATGTAACCAAGGTCGAAGATAAAATTGATAAATAATGCTTTTGGCACGAAGTATACATGTAGGACTCAAATGCTGACCCAAATCAGATTTTTTAAAAATATGAATTTTAAAGATGGGAAATAGATAAATATCCTTCTACAGCACACTTCCGAAAATTGCGTTTCATCAAGATTTCTATGAAAAAACTTGAGACAGAAACTTTAAATTAGTAACTAGGTCATTTCTAATGTGTAATTAAATACTTGAATTTTTTTTCTTTTTTGAAAAAAAAACAGAGTTTGATCTAGAAAATGATCTGTAAAATCTAGAAAGAACATTCTAAAATTTCAGTTTCATCACGATTTCTCAAGAAACTTAAAACATGGCTCTCGTGTACTTTCAGGACGTATACTATGCTCGCTTAAGGGAACAGTTTATCTCAAAATTTATCAAAAAATCTATTTTTTTTAAATATTAAATGAAAGCCTGTTTAATTTTAAATATTTTGACCCCTCAATTTTACTGATACGACAATTATATCGCGAGATATTGTAAATTTTGTTAATACACCCAGCACAAAATTAGTAACTAGGTCATTTCTAATGTGTAATTTAATACTTGAATTTTTTTCTTTGTCGCAAAAAACAGAGTTTGATCTAGAAAATGATCTGTGAAATCTAGAAAGAACATTCTAAAGTTTCAGTTTCATCACGATTTCTCAAGAAACTTAAAACATGGCTCTCGTGTACTTTCAGGACGTATACTATACTCGCTTAAGGGAACAGTTTATCTCAAAATTTATCAAAAAGTCTATTTTTTTTTTTAAATATTAAATGAAAGCCTGTTTAATTTTAAATATTTTGACCCCTCAATTTTACTCATACGACAATTATATCGCGAGATATTCTACATTTTGTTAATACACCCAGCGCAATTACTAACACAAATGAAAACTTTAAATGGCTTTTTCTCCATGTTCCTATTTTCTCCACTTTCATGTTTTAAAAATGCTAAGGCTTTTCTTGTATTTGAGGTAGAAATTTAAAATTTTTCATACATGTTCTTTATTATATATGTGATAAATAGAGCATGGAATTAGTCTTCAGGATTTTTTTTATTTATTTTTAAATAAAAGTACATGAAGATGTGTTATATTTCATTATTTTACGCTATATATATTAGTAAAAAATATTATATTAAACTTAATATTTATCTAAAAATCCATGCGCAGTCTTATGTAAGTTAAAAATCTTTAAAAAAAATTGATGCAAAAATATTAATATTTAAAAAAGTAGTAAGACTTTTAAAAAATTCATATTTTTTAACTTGTTAAAAATTTTAATTAAGTATGCAATTAACAATTTTTTTTTTGTTCAAAATGCACTTCTTTTAGTTGAATATTGAAATGCAGTGACTTCACCCTTTGAACCATATTTTTTTAAATTAAAAAAAATTGTTGAAAAGGTAAACTGCTCCCTTAAAACGTTGATTTATTTTTTTTTAAATTCAAATTTTAAAAGGGTGAATTGATTGGTAAATTCCCTAAAATCGTCTCATCATGATTTAGCTGAAGCTATTTTTTACAAGAAACTTGAAAATAAATACGGTGGTAACTGTTAACATGTATATGCTCACGAAGGTAGGCTTTTAAAAACTTTGAAATTTTAAGTGATGAAATGAGCTGAAAACTGTCTCAAATTACTATTCGTCTGAAACTACCAGTACTAGAAACATTAAATTTGACAAAAGCTATTTTTAACGCGCAGCTATTCTGATGGAAAGAATGAAATAGGATTGAAATTTGAATGTGAATCGGTGCAAATAATGTTACCACATTACTAACAGGAATAAGAGTCTACTCTAATTATAAATTTATTTGAATTGATGGCCTTCTATAAAGTGTTTATAGAGTCGAGCAGTATTTTTTTAAAGATAGTTTTTGGAAGTAGAGTTTAGACAGCAAATAATACTTATATTTGTACCAGATAAGTTATTTAAGAAGCATTTTCCTTTACTTTTGAAGTTAATACAATAAAAAAAGTGTCAAATTAATTTCTTTTATTTATCTATATTAATAACAGAAAGTTTTGCTTTGTCTATGTGTATGCCTGCGATAGCTAGGAAAATCTACCTCATGTACAAGGCTGAAAATTTGGGTGACGGTAGTCCAAGGCCTCTCGGGGTGCACCTGAGACTCAGAATTTTAAATTTCTGATAATTAGCTGAGTTAACTTTTAATTGATGTGACTAAAATTTGTCACACAACTGATGTGATCCGGTCTCTCAGACCCCTCGAGTAAAATGAATAAAAAAAATAACTCAAATGGTTGAATTTACTTAAATTTTGTCCTAACAATATCGTTGTACTTCTCTTAGAAGCATGTGAATTAAATTGCATGAAAAAAGTATTTTATTCATATTATTTAACTTCAGTACAGAAAAGTAAAAAGCTGTAAAAGTGTTTACAGCTGGGAGTCGCGGGGTCTGGGAGACCGCGTGACATCAGTTAAAGGTAAATAAAAATCGCAACATAACACTCATCAGAAAATCATCTATACACTGTTAAAAATTTGCAGCAAACTGTCCAATCATTCGACCATTTTTTGAAAAAACAGTTGTAATTTAACTATATTCAGATCACAAAATGGCCAATAATATGGTAGAAATAGGGTTAAATAACGCGTAACCGTTTTCGTTAAAAAAGGTCGAATTACTGGACAGAATGCTGCAAATTTTTAACAGTGCATCATTTGAGCCGTCGAAAACACTCACGTATGCCCAGAACCCGATTTACTCAGCTGAACTAAGATGATGAACCGAATGTGCGATTTGGAGGGGATCTCTTGTTTTTAATCTCGTACGGCCAAACTATTTCGTATAGTTAAAAACGGAAGACATATTCTAAAAGAACGTACTTTTATGTCTTAAATGCCGTAACCAGTTTGAAAAACACCGATGTTAATCCTTTGAAAAAAAAAATCAAAATGGGACGTTTTCGTAGTTTTATTTTCTCCCATACAGCATCACTTCCCTAGGACGCAATCTTGGAGGTACCTCTTAACAAAAAATACGTATGTACAGCTGATATCTTCTTCTCTTTGAAGGTGCAATCGGTTTTTAAAAATAGGAACCCTTTAAAACCTTTTTTTAACCCTTTAAAAAAAATTCGTGACCGAAAGCCACTTTGCGCCTTACGGAGGCGATCTTTTTTCTACGGTAGAAGTGCCTAAAAGTTCTTATTTCAACACAATCTTTTCGGAGTATCTCTCTGCAGACCGGATTTAAACCATCTGATAAAATTGCGAAAGGTTCGGACGAGCAGAAGTATTTTTTTACAAAATAAAATGTGTTAACATTTCGACGAAAAGAATAAAAACCTAGCGGGTTTCAGAGCGATTTCGCTCGAGTTCAGCTCAAGTTTTCACTACTAAATATGCATTTTTTACCGAGAATTTTTATAGAAGGCTTGGATATAGTTATATTTACAATCTATTAAAATATTCGAAAAATCGGACGAGAAGAACTATTTTTTGTTTACTGCGCTAAGGAACCGAGCTGAAAACAAGAAAAAAAAAAAAAAAAAAGAGAAGAAAACTTATTCCTTTTTCAACTGATATTGATATTTTTTTCGTGATTTTTTCTCACGGGGTGCACAGACAACAAGGACTATTATTTTTAACTACTAAAAAAAAAAAAATCTTTTATGAACCATTTTACCATTAAATATCAATATTATTTTCTAGGTTGTTCCACGTAGGCTACGAAAATATTATGGTTTTACCTCCCAAAAAATTTAAAAAAGCTTGGACGATTAGTCTGTTTTTTAAAAAACATTTAAAATACCGGACGACCTCCCTTTTCCCAGTATTTTTCAAAATTATTCATTGACACTGAAAAAGAAAATACCAAAAAAGAAAATACCAAAAAAAAAAAATACAAAACATCATACACTTTCAATTCTTTTTGCAATACTGCAAATCATTTAAAAAAAATAGCAAAATTAACCATTTTAATAAATTCATTCCCCGAAGCCACTTTTTGTTTTTTTCCGCAGGATTATGCATATTTTGATTAACAATATATACTTAATTTTATATTGTAGCTCTGAAATTTTAATACTAACTTTTAGCTAATGATCAGTATCAATTTGGTTGAGGTATAGTCAGATTGAAGAGTGATTTTCAAAAATCACCCTTAGATATCCCCCCCCCCCCATGATAATAAAACTTAATTAGAAAACTAGTTTGAAATCAAAAAATTTCACTTTGAATTTCGATGTGAAAAAAAAAAAAAAGTTAAATCCTTATAATATTATAAATGTCAAAGTGTGTCCGAAAGTTTGAATGAATTCAACTTCTAAACGGATGGATTAATGTTTTTTGTATCTTTGCATATAAGTATATTATAAAACGGAAATGAACATAGGCTATATTTTACTTAATTTATTCAAATAATTTTCTTAATAATTCAAAATTTCATTCTTTTTCATACAGAATCAATTGACGTTTTCCCGATAAATTTAACCATCTTTCTTTCTTGTTGCCAAGGAAATCTAAATCTAGAATAATTTCTCCTCTACCATTAATTAAAAATTAAAATAAAAAGAATTCAAAAGAAAATAAATATGACGTCATATTTGAAACGAAAAATGGGTTATTTTTAATTATACATGAAAGATGAATATCGGTTACGTTAATAATGGGTTTTCTGCCAAAAATGGAGTCATAATTAGAAGGAAAACGAATGAAAAAGAATCATGTTATTAATAAAGTTATTCGCTGGGAAAAATATGACGTCATATTTGAAATAAAACAGGTATTTCCAAGTATTCGTTAAAAATACACGGGGCATGAATATCAGTAACTAATGAAAATAGATAAATAATGACGTCATTTTAAAACGAATAACAGAAATATTTTTTACTAATGGACCCTATTCTCGCTTTCAGTTCGAGGTTATAAAAACCGTCATTTTACTAATTGTGACGTCACAGGAATACTGTCTATACTGATTAAATGTTTGAATATAAGTTGCATACAAATGAGTGTTTTCTTTCAAAATTCACGTTATGATTATCAGGAGAAGATATTTTTGGTGGAAGAAAGGGGAATTAAAACAGATTAATATTTTTTTGACGCTATTTCCTTATTAAAATTAAAAAGAATTGAATTTCAATTGGTATAAATGGTACAAAAACATGGTTAAAGTAAATTTTCGAAAACTGAAAACATATTTACACACATCAAAGTTTCATGAATGAATTTATTCCACGCAAGCGAAAATCGTCTGCGAACATATTGACAATTACAGCCGAGGATGTAAATATAACTTCTGTACATTTAAGTGGATAGTTATTGCCCACTATTCATACGAATTAAATTTTAAAAAAATCATGAAAATCATTTTTAAAAGATGACAGTTAAAAGATGTCACAAAGGCGTTTTTAATAAAAGCTTTTATCGGGTAAAACTGATGTAATATGTTTTCATGGAAAGTAATCATTTTAATACGAAAGCATTAACATGTTATATTTATTTTAATTTCGTCAAAGCGATGTCGTTTTCATTACACCAGCTTCGAAAGTTAAAACGAAATCTTAAAATAACAATATACTTTTCAAAAATAAAATTTTGCATCAAAAGTCGCATTATTTCAAAATGAAATTTTAGCTTACATTTTAAATACATTTTCTTACTTGAAATTTAGTATATTTAATGAAAATAATTTTTCAATGTTTTTTAAATGTACAATAATATTGGATTTAATTAATCGATTTCATGGTTTAAATAAATTAAAATGCATTTTAAATGATTCATGAAGTGAAAGAATATATATATTTTTTTATTTCGACAAGTATCATTCCGTAGAAAAAACTAACCTAATGTCATATTTTAAATCATTAGCTGCTTTTCTTTCAGAAAATATTAGCATTTGATAGCAGTTATACAAAATGGCGTGATTTGGAAAGAATTTAACAATCGCAAATACAGAAGTTTAACACCCTTTTACCGTACAATCTCCAGGATGGTTTCAATAAAATTTAATAAATGGCACATGAAAGTCGACTTAAAAAAGTTTAGCAAGTAATTTTAATTTGAGATTAGGCTTTATATGTGACATCATTTACGTGTAAACCAAAACCACTAATTAAGCAATAAATTCGCCTTTCACCTCAGATCCTTCTAATTTTTAAAGGCAGAGTGATTATCGAAAAGTGCGAAGGAAGAAAGGAAATTTTCTTTCGATTTTAAAATATCGAAATCTATAGTTAAAATCTCTCTGAAACACAATCTCTGTCCCCCATTGGAGCATATTCCTGCAAATTTCGAAGCTTTCATAAGCCAAAATTACAGCAAAACAATAGATATGAAAACGTTTATTCATAACTGGGGTGATTTCCATAAATAGATTTATTCCGCGAAAGCAATAAGCAACTCTATTGCTTAAATAATATTAGGCTCAAGAGTCTTCCGAGCGTGATGAACATTTTGATATTATTGGTAGATCTACAGCTGATAAAAGTCTGATACCGTGAAATTAAAATGTGATAAATATTTCAAAGTTAAAGATATTTCTGGTACTCTTATTATTTATTTTTGAACTTTGATGCTTCACCACGTTTGATTATATTTTTTTAAATACCATTTATCTTTCTTTTTCTTCCAAGATGTGATTTTTTGGAATATAAACATAATGTTACATGTTGATTTTTCGATTATTCTAGTCTTATCAAAGTCACATCTGAAGTGACCTGTTAATAACCACTATCCGTTAAACATATTTACCAATATATTTCTTTTAATAATATTCTTTTTCTCTAAAATATATAAATTAATTCAATATCCTTGAACGGAATAAATATAAAATAGAATAAATATAAATAATTAAATAGAATAACAGCGATATAAATTTATTCCTCATTTAATCTTAGAACATGTGTATAAAATTTGATGCTCACAAAGGATATTTAAATGATCCTATATATATAAACAAAAACAAAAACAAATTGGGATCATCAGAAGTGTTTCTACTATAAAATGTGATAAAAGGTTAATTATATATGTTTTAATTATCGAAATTTTTTGCTCAATTGATGAATTTCTTCTTCTTTAAATGTTACGTGAACGCAGTCACGGGTAACAGCTAATTTAATTATAAATATTTTAGCACTAAAATTACGCAGTCGTTGGAAACATCCCCCCCCCCCTCCACAAATATGTACAATTATTCACAAATGTTTGTCAAATTAATTTTAGAGCAATTAGGTGTGAGGGCAATGTATTTTTTATCACGTGTAGCATGTGTAGCAATTTTTATCAAAAATAAAATTCCGTTCAGTTTAAAAACAAATCAGACAATAATTGCCTCTAAATGACAATGTGTTCATTCGAATTGTTTTGAGCGGTTATATATAGAAATTAATGAATTGCGTATCGCATAACACACTAAAGTTTAAACCAGTTGCAAAACGCATTTCAAGAATTATCCGGTCATAGATGGTAGAATATTTGATTGTTTTGTATGACCCTGAATACAAATATCATTTACATACCACTCAGCTGATTAATGTTTTATTCAGCATAATATGAAAAAAAAAAATACATAAAATGCATATTGCAAAGCTCCCTAAAGTTCCCTCTTTAAGAAAAGGTCCCCTTTTGTACACTTCGCCCCCCTTTTTAGAAAAAGGTCCCTTTTGATGCACTTCGCCCCTTTTCGATGACTGAAAAAAAAAATTCACAAAACTTACTAATGTGGAAAAATCTGGAAAAATCGCCGCAAAACGCAAAAAACTCTATTAATCGTTAAAAGTCGAAAAATCGTAGAGGACAAAATTTATTATAGTCGGCTATGCATTATAATCGGAATTCTTTTACGAATGTCAAAAAATCTCCACGGAATGCAGAAAAACGTCAAACTCACTGAAAGTTGCATTAAAACTCGCTAAAAATTCAAAAATAGCAGAGGACAAAATTTACTACATTAAACTATCAGAAGATTGAAACCGAATATCCAAAAATTGCCGCAAAACACAAAAAATGAAAAAAAAATTATAAAAAAATAGCAAAAAAATTCAAAAATCGTGGTACGAATTCCGAAAAAAATTTATTGTAAAAAGGACAAAATATATTAAACTTCACTAAAAGATTGGAACCAGAATCATTTTACGAATGTCAAAAAATTTTCGCAGGACGAATGAAAAACTTTAAAAATCGCATAAAAAATTGCAAAAGATTAAGATTAAAAAATCGCTGTGCGAATTCTGAATAAACTTGAATGAAAACAGGACAACATTTACTATAATGGACTAAAAAAATTTCAAAAGGATTCCTTTTAATGTGAAGAAAAATCCCCGCGAAATGTATAAAAATTGCTAGAATTAAAAAAAGTTGCAGAAGGCGAAATTTACTATAGCAGGCTAAAGCACTGTTACCGGAATTCTTTTACAAATTTCAAAAGTCACCGCAGAGCGGGAAAAAAAACGCTAAAAGTCGGTAAAATTTCTAATCTGAGGAAGCAATCGCGAAAGGACAAAATCTATTAGATTAAGGTAACATTAGGGCTAAGAATTTGAACCGAATTCCTTTTTCGAATGTCATAAAATTGGAACGAAACACGGAAAAAAGCTGAAATTCGCATAAAAATTTTCACAAAAAATAAATCGCTCAAAAAATTCTGAATGAATTTTATTGAAAAAGTTGTAAAGAGGACAAGATTTACTATTAAGTGGACTAATAAACAATTAAATTTAAAAAATCACAAAACACGACTGCGTAAAAAGCGAACTAATTAATTATTTCTCATCAACGTCAAACTATTTTTTTTTCAGTTCCTACTATTAGCTCACACTCTCGCTATATATAGCGTGTTCAAATTTTCAATCGTTAATAAAATACTTATTATTCATCCAATCAAGCTCAAATAATTTTTTTTAAACTTGTAGTGGATGACACTTGATGTTAATCCAGTTTTTTTTCAAATATTAATTCATTAATTAAATTAAATTAATTAATTTTCAATAATCGAGAGAGCCCTCTTCTTGATCAAGGTATTTTAAGACCGAGAGAGACCTCTTCTTGATCAAGGCATTTTAAGCGCCACTCAAAAGGAAAGAAGAATGGGATAAAAAAATTCTCTTATTGACTTAATATTTTTTTATATTACTTGTTTATATTACTTACCTGTTTTTTTTATTTACTTGTATTGATGACTTTTAAGTTGTGTTTAATTGTTAGTTCCTATCTATAAACACTGTTTTGATGAGGTCTATAGATGTCTATGATGGTTAGAGTTGCAGAAAAGCTAGAGATCCACAATACATACACAACTTCCAGGTTGTATAATATTTTAATGGAGCTTCTGACTGTAAAATAGTCAAAGAAACATCGTCTTCATTTTGAAAGACCTATCCAATGATATGCCACTCAATAGGGTGCGTAATTTTTTTTTTCGTCTCTACCATCATTTCGTATTTTACGGTCGCCATTTTGAATTTATAAAAACAAAAGATAGTCCATAACCATCGGGCCGTTAACACGAATTGATAGAGACCTCATTCATTAATATCCATCCAGCCATTGAGATGTTTCGAGGATATAAAGAAATCCACATACACAGATACGCGTGAAACACATAACCCTTCTTTTCAGTCGGGTAAAAATATTATAACTTCATTAATGTCGGTTTCAAGCTATTCCTCTCTATAAAGCGTAATATGAAAAAATTCTTTTTCTTTTCGCATAAACGAATATAATGATGCTATATACATAATTAACAAAAGCGGTATACTACACTGAACCACAAAATTTACATAAAATTTTGCCGCAATTTAAACAAATTTATGGAAGTTATAATGCGAAAAGGCAAACCAGAGCAGTAAATACTTTCAACTTTGTTGAAATTTATTAAAAATCAATACCTTAATTTCTTAAAATTGTTAATTTATTGGTGTATTCATAAAAAAAAAGAAAGAAAAAAAAAGAAAAAATGGAAAGTCTGCGTCCGTAGCGTCCCTCTTGAAAATATAAAGTAAGGGGACGCTCGAAATAAAATAAAAAAGTTTGGGGACGCCGTCCCCCTGCGTTCCCCCTCGACTAAACCACTGCCAGATATAATTATAGAGTTATGCAGTGACCCCTGACGTATGTGGTATCAAATAAAACTCTTGGGATATAAAATTTTGAAAAGAAACTTTGCGTATGAAATTCTGCTGCATTGCTAGTAAGTCAGCTATTTTTATAGAATTATGAAGTAAACCCTTATGTATATCTTATCACCTAAACTGCGGGGATATAAGATTTTGAAAAGAAACTTCGTGTAAGAACTCCTGCTGAATGACTTGTTCACTAATTTTTTATTAGTTATGCTGTAAACCATCATGGATGTCGCAGCACCTAAAATGCGTGGGATCCAAAATTGTGAACCGAAACTTCGCATATGAATTACTGCTGAATGACTTGTGTAGTAGCTATTTTTATAGAGTTATGCATTTAACTCTCATCTATTTCTCATCACCTAAAATGGGTGGGATATAAAATTTTGAAAGGAAAATTCTCTTGTGGAGTACTGCTGAATCGTTTGTGTGCCAGCAATTTTTCTAGAGTTATGCAGTAAACTCTGATATATATCGCATCATCTAAAATGCGTGGGATAAAAAATTTTGAAAAGAAACTTTTCCTATGAGCTCCTGCTAAAGGGCTTGTATACCAGCTATTTTTATAGAGTTACGCAGTAAACCCTCATGTATATCACATGACCTAAACGCCGTAGGATATAAAATTTTGAAAAGAAACTTCGTGGATTAGCTTCTGCTGGAACGGTCTGTGTACCAGCTATTTTTGTAAGATTTATGCAGCAAACCCTGAAGTATATCGCATCACCTAAACTGCGTGGCATATAAAATTTTGAAAGGAAACCTCTCGTATGAACTTCTGCTGAACGGCAAGTGTACCAGCTATTTTTCTAGAGTTATTCAGTAAACCCAGTGTTGTTGTTGGAAAAAAATATTTGTGGGAAATCTCCTTTTCATAGAGTAGATGTTCATGCTACCGGATTTTTGCTAAGCCAAAATCCAATTTAAAGCATTTAGCCAAAAGCCAACTTTTTTCAATTAACATTTATAATTATTACAGTAGATTCCCGATTATCCAAGTTAATATGGACCAAGCTCACCACAGATTAGCAAAAAACTCGGATAAATCGGATTTACACAAATCGTCACAAACTAAGTAGATGAAATATAAACTTTCACTTTATTCATTCATTTTTATTGTACTGGTAACATATCTTTGATTTACATTTCCGTTACTTTTAAGTAAAACGGGGGATGAAATTGTTTATTGGAGAAAGCCCTTGCTAGTTTTTTGTTTGTTGAATGTCAATGTTGCTGCAGTATTATTCTGCTGCATATAGCTATCAATTTCTAAGATTTTTTCTTACCACTAAAACTTACCAGTAAATTCTGCCGAATTCAATCGCCGAATTCTAACAATTATCAACGATTAAATATGGCAAAATTTTGTATTAAACTTTAGAGGTAAAAAACCGTACAAATTGGCAGCTATGTGATTCTGTTAGTATCATGAAAATTGCAGGCGTATAGCATCTTTTTTCTGCTCAAAGTATTAAATAGTTTATTCAATCGAACTTATATCTTTGGAATGGATCAATTTCTTGTGATAGACTGATGGCTTCCATAGTTATGAAACAGCCGTTATAAATGAAGTGTTAGGTGAAGATGAAAGAGCAGTCGAAATAAGTTAGAACTCTGATTTTATGGTCAGAATGGGAAAAAAATGGCCATACTTTTTTTGCCATTATTTCCCCAGTAAGTATACCGCAACGCCAAAAATGCACGGGATATAAAATTTTGAATGGAAACTTTGTGTATGAGCTCCTGCTGAATGATTTGTGGACAACCTATTTTTATAAACACGCAGAAAACCATCATAGATGAAGCATCAACTGAAAACATGTTATATAAAATTTTGAAAGTAATCTTCGCGTATAAACTCTTGCTAAAAGACTTGTATGCCAGCTATATTCATAGAGTTATGCAGTAAAACCTGAAGCATGTCGCAACACGTAAAAGGCGTGGAGTATAAAATTTTGAAAAAATTTCTCATATGAACTAATGCTGAATGGTTTGTGTATTAGATATTTTTATAGAGTTATGCAGTAAACCCTGAAGTATGCCGCATCACCTAAAATGTGCGAGATATAAAATTTTGAAAGGAAAATTCGATATGAGTTCCTGCTGAAGGGCTTGTATCATCATCACATAAAATACGCGAGATATAAAAATCCTGCTGAATGTCTTGTTCACTCCTATTTTTATAGTTATTCAGTAAACCATCATAGATGTCGTATCACATAAAATTTATAGGATATAAAATTTTTAAAAGAAACTTCGCTTATGAACTCCTGCTCAATGGCTAGTATACCAGCTACTTTATTGAGTTATGTAGTAAACTCTGAAGTATGTCGCATAGCCTAAAATCTGTGCGATATAAAATTTTGAAAAGGAACTTCGCGTATGAACTCCTGTTGAATGGCTAGTATACCAGCTACGTTTGTTGAGTCATGCAGTAAACCCTCATGTATATCGCATGACCTAAAATGAATGAGATATAAAATTTTGAAAAGAAATTTCGCGGATTAACTTCTGCTGAACGGCTGGTGTGCCAGCTATTTTTGTGCAGTTATTAAGTAAACCCTGCAGTATGTCGCATCACCTAAAATGCGCGGGATAAAAAATTTTGAAAGGAAACTTTGCGTATGAACTCCTGCTGAATGACTTGTCTACAACCTATTTTTATAAACACGCAGAAAACCATCAAGGATGAAGCCTCACCTAAAAACATATAAAATTGTTATATAAAATTTTTAAAAGAAAGTTCGGAACGAACTCCTGCTGAAGGGCTTGTGTTCTACCTATTTTTATATAGTTGTGCTGTAAACACTCATCACATAAAATACGCGAGATATAAAAACTTGAAAGGAAAATTCGGTATGTACTCCTGTTGAAGGGCTTGTATACCAGCTATTTTTAAAGGTTTATGCAGTAGACTATCACGTATATTGTACCACCTAAAATGCATGAGATATAAAAATTTGAAAAGAAACTTCGGGTATGAACTCCTACTGAAGGACATGTATACCAGCTATTTTTGTAGAGTTATGCAGTAAACCCTGAAGTATGTCGCATCGACTAAAATGTGTGCGATATAAAATTTTGAAAAGAAACTTCGCGTATGAACTTCTTCTGAATGGCTAGAAAGCCAGCTATTTTGTAGAGTTGTGCAGTATACCAGGAAGTATGTCACAACACCTAAAATTCGTGGGATATAAAATTTTGAAAATAAACTTCTCGTATATTCTACTGCTGAAGAGCTTGCATACCAGCTGTTTATATAGATATATGCAGTAAGCCCTCATGTATGTCGCATCACCTAAAATGCGCGGGATGTAAAATTTTTAAAGGAGTATTCGTGTTAAAATCCTCCTGAAGGACTTGTATACCAACTATTTTTGTAGAGTTAGCAGATATGCAGCAAACCCTGAAGTATGTCGCATCACTTAAAATACGTAGGACATAAAATTCTGAAAAGAAACTTCGCTTTTGAACTTCTGCTGAATGGCTGGTATGCCAGTTTTTTTCGTAGAGTTAAGCAGTAAACCCTCATGTATGTCGAATGACCTGAACTGCGTGGGATATAAAATTTTGAAAGGTAACTTCTCGTATGAACTCCTCCTGAAGGCTTGCATACCAGTATTTTTAAACAGTTATGCAGTAAACCCTGAATTATGTCGCATTACCTAAAACGCGTGGCATATAAATATTAGAAAGGAAACCTCTCGTATAGCCTTGTGTTGAATGGCTTGTATACAAGCTTTTTTTAGAGTTATGAAGTAAACACTTATGTACTCGCATCACCTAAAATGGGCGGGATATAAAATATTGAAAGGAAAATTCGCGTATGAAACCTTGCTGAGAGGGTTGTATACCCGCTATTATTATAGAGTTATGCAGTAGACTCTCATGTATATCGCATCACCTAAAATGCATGGGATATAAAATTTTGAAAAGATACTTCGCGTACGAACTCCCGCTGAAGGACTTGTATACCAGATATTGTTGTACAATTATGCAGTAAACCCTGAAGTATGTTGCATCACCTAAAATACGCGGGATATAAAATTTTGAAAGGAAACTTCGCGTATGAACTCCTGTTGAATGACTTGTTTACTTTGTTTAATAGTTATGCAGTAAACCATCATGGATGTCGTAAGACCTAAAATGCGTGGGATCTAAAATTTGGAAAAGATACTTTGAGTACGAACTGCTGCTGAAGGACTTGTATGCTAGCTATTTTTGTACAGTTATACAATAAACCCTGAAATATGTTTTAACTAAATATATGCATTAACTAAAATGCGAAGATATAAAATTTTGAAAGGAAACTTCTCGTATAAACTACTCCTGAATTTTTTGTGTACTAGCTATTTTTTAGAGTTATGCAGTAAACCCTCATGTATGCCGCATCACCTAAACTGCGTTCGATATAAATTTTGAAAAGAAAATTCGCGTATGATCTGCTGCTGAAAGGCTTGTATACCAGTTATTTTTAAACAGTTACAGCAGCCTCCACTCAGGAAGTTGACGTGCCACCCTCCACCTCTAGCAAGTCGGTGCCTATGCCATCCACGACTCTTTTGGAGTCACCATTGGTACCTTCTCTCTCCATCGGTTTCTGACCACAGATGCCTCTGCTATATCATATGGTCTTGGAAAAATTCAGTACAGGAACTCCTGCGGTAAATCCTTGGTAAGGATCATGGGTTTGACTCCTTCATAGGTTTCGACTCCTGTAGGTCACTAGGGTGAACCGGGTGGGAAACCAAGCGAAAGGACCGATTGGCTCTTCGGGTTGGTCGGGATTTCTGTTATGCGACCGGACTTGAGACGCATGGTTTCAGGCCGAATGGCGTGCGCTGGTCAGTGCTCGGCCTCGGACGATTGCAGGGTCATGGCTGTATCACACGGGGCAACCCGTCCCAACTGGCAAAATCGGCAGTAACGGATGAAACACTAATACATACATTTTTACCATATCCAGCTTCTTCACTAAAATCACAGACAAAGCAGAATCTGTTAAAAAATTGGCAAAAACGCTGGACGGATTCAGACACTTGTCGATATACGAAGGAATCCTTGCCATTGGTTGACCACAAGTATTTCGTAAACAACAGATACTTACACATATTTTTAACAAATCACGGCCCCTTTCAGGAACACTTATACAAAATTAACAAAAGAGACTCCCCACTATGCATTTGTGGCTTGCCGTCAACATCGTTACACTATGTATTATACTGTACATTAACATCGCATTATCATCTCAAAAAACACACACGTATGAATTTAGCAAGTTGGTGGTGGGTTGTAAAAGAGAAACCACAACTACTCAACAAGATCATACAATGCATGAGGTTTATAGAAACAAACGAGTACATCTTTTCAAATCCAGAGCCATTCTAGTCCGACTCCATCACTAGGGTGTAGCATGGAGGGAGAAACGGGTTATTAGCGGGTGCCAGAAACTTCTATCACTTTTGAATTTTTATCTTGTGCATCTCTCCAAACTCTAGTATGTGCAAATTGTAAATAGTAAGTGTGTTGTAATGTGTTTCTAATTGTGATGTTCAATATTGTGTGTTTAATGTACTGTGAAATCCCTGTAAATCCATGAAAAATGTAAATAATTATGCAATCACATTCACATGATCCTCATGTAATCACTACATACAGTCATGTAAATAGTAGGTGTTTGATATTGTGTTGTAATGTGTTTCTAATTGTCATGTTAAATATTGTGTGTTAAATGTACTGTGACGTATATATATCCAAGAAAATTGTAAACAATTATGCAATCACATTAGGTGAAATGATCCTCATGTAATCACTACATACAGTCATATATCTCAATGTGAAATCTTCGGTTCGCCCAGAAAAATTGGGTAACCAATTGTGATTGTAATTGTAAATCTCACAGTAACCGAAATAAATCTCAGCAGCTTGATCAGGGACCCGACGCTCCCTCCCAGACTCTGGTTGAGAGTCGGGAGGAGTGGATGTGGTCTACCCCTCGGGATTGCACTAACACTCTAAAGCGAAAGCTGAGTTCCCGAGGTGGTCATCGCTGTCATCGCTGTCATCGTATGACTCCTGCGCATTTCTGGGCTCATTAGAGCTTATATCATCGGACGAGATAGTTTTACCGTTACGTTCTATGAAAGTGTCCTACCTTGTTTGTTTATCTACGGCTAGCACCTGCTAGCTCTTCACCGCCGAAAGGCTTTTTCAATTGTATCCTTATACAATGTTTACGCTTGAACTACCAGATGTTGCTGCGGTCGCTATTTATCGTTCAGCATTCATGGGTTGGTCGATTGCCACACTACATCTTCTAGGCACTATAGGTTTGTTACACTTTTTGATGTCACGTACAATGTTAAAAACATAACTAGATGAAAATGAACTAGATGACTTTCGACATTTCTCAGAATCAGGTCTTTAGAGTCTGATTCTGAACGCTATCGTTATACATTCCGATATCGAAGAAACCGTTATAATTTTTACACGTGTACATATATATATATATATTATACATACACAAAAAGGTTTGGTTTGTGTTTATGACGGCCAATTATCAACACTGGGATATAGGCCCTGGGGGGGAGTGCCCTTCGTGGGGGTCTTTCTAAGGGAACCTAACCCGTAATTACGCATGAGAAACCACGGTCTCGAAGAAAACCACGAAAACTCCGAAACGGTTAGGCCGACGGGCGCGATTGGGTTCGAACCCAGCACCTCCCGTCTACCAGCTTGGAGAGCAGAACCTCTCAGCCACTGGTGGGGCCATACACAAAAAGATCCATTTCCATTTTCAGTTCAGTTTCCAGTAACAGATGTCGCTGCGAACCAAGTGTATCTATAGTGTCTGCAGTTTTATCTATAGCTTAATCTTTTGAGCATTACTGAAATAGCCGGTGCCTACACTATTTTTTCTGGACGTTATATGCATATGGTCTGATTCTGAACTTTATCGTTACGCATTTCAATATCGAAGAAGTCGTTATTCACAAGACATCAATAATTTCTCCATTGCTACAGCGTCTAGAATAAATAGTGTGAAAATCTACTATCCAGATAGTGCTAAAAATTAAAATCCCTTAAATCTGCAACGAAGCTCAAACCAGAAGTGCCGATCGCAGTGACATCTGCGGGATATTTTCAAATTTAAATGTAAACATCATATTATTTTATGACAGCGCCTAGACCAAGGAGGATCCGATAGATGGAGGCGTTATAAAGGACGTCAGTCGATACCGTTGCTACTCCCTCTCACTCTCCCACGTCCGCCATATTTAGCCGCGTCTTGCACTGGAGAATGCTGATTGGACTGCTATCGGTCAAAGTCTAATATTGCGGACGTAGGAGGGGTGAAAAAATCGGTTTTTCGGCATCAATCCTTTTCCACAGAAGAAGATTGTTATGTCTACTCCTCTCTATTCATAGTTCCATGGTCTAGAATATAGACCCCTTGCATTGACGTCACGTTGCTATTAGCAACGACTGATGCTATAGCATCTGGAGCACAGAACTCCCCGTTTGCTGTTAAAAGCACGTGTTATGTTTCTGTTTAATTTAGATCTTCCTTATTTTTATTATTATAGTGCAAATAAGTCTAATAAATCAAATGGAGAGCAACACATTCGCCTTATATTTGGACGCCGTATGAAGCAATTTCATACATGTGACGTCATGTGAGACCCGTCCACCGTCCCCTGAATAGTAGGCCTGAGCGCTGACAGAAAAATGGTCGCTGCCGAAAGCGGATTTTTTTCAGCATGTGTACGGTCCCTTGAATATTCGTACCAATAATTTTTAAAAGATTTTTCAGCTTTACTTTTCTGAGATAAAGCAAGTCAAAGAAATCTTTAATAAAGTACTGGTGTCAAAATTTAACGGACCGTACACACGCTGAAAAAAATCCGCCTTCGGCAGCAGCCATTTTTGTGCCAGCGCTCAGGCCTACTATTCAAGGGGCGGTGACCCGTCTATAACAATCGTCTCGCAGTTTTATAAGATATCTTGCAGATGTCGCTGCAATCGACTCTTCGGATTTCAGTTATTGTTGGACTTTTAAAGGATTCAATATTTTAGCACTGTCTTAAGTACAGTGTCTAGAATACTCAGTGTGGAAATATGCTATCCAAACAACACTAAAAATTTGTATCCGTTAAATGTGTGACGATACTGCTAAAATCCCAAGTGTCGATCGCAGCGACATCTGCGGGATTTTAGTATTACATTGTATAGACTAGCAATATCTTGCAGTTGTAGAAAATATCCTGCAGATGTCGCTGCGATCTGTATATTTCAGCAGCATCGTTGCACATTTAAGGGATACACTATTTTAGTACATTTTTAAGTATTACAGGGATATTTATATTTAAGTATTAAGGATATTTAAGTATTACAGGAATTTCCACACTGTATATTCTAGGCGCTATAGTTTTAAGTATTACTGACGCAGCCGATTTACATACTATTTATTCTAAATTTTATACGCATAAGGTTTGATTCTGAACGTTATCGTTATACATTTCTATATCGAAGAAGTCGTTATTTTCAATGTATCAATAATTTCTCTATTCCTGTCTTCAACACCAATGCTATCAAAACCGTACCGAGAGTTGTTCAGATTCGGCTATGGAGCTATGAAAAGAGAGGAGTAGACACCGCCCCCTGAACACTAGGCCTAAGTGCTGACACAAAAATTTCGGCTTCCGAAGGCGAATTTTTTTCATCGTGTGTACGATCCCTTGAATTTTGGTACTAATAATTTTTAAAGGTTTTTTTACGCTTTATTTTTCTCTGAGATTAAACAAGTCAAAGAAATCTTTTATAAAATAATGCTGTCTAAATTTAGGGGGCCATACTCACGTTTAAAAAAATTCGCCTATGATAGCCACCATTTTTGTGTGCGAGCTCAGGCCTAGTATTCAAGGGGCGGTAGGAGTAGACATAAATGACGTCACTTGAAGCTGTTCCGAAGGTAACGAGAAAGAGAGGCTACCGCAGTGCATTCCACGTATCGTTTTTTTAAAGACCGCTGGAGTCACGTGATGCTCGAATGCACCAATGAAGATGTACGAAAAGAGCATCACGTCACTCTAGCGGTCTGTAAAAAAGACACGTGGGATACACGCCCGGAAGCTTGTCTTTTTCGTTAGCTTCGAAGCTGTTCCTACCCTCTCCTGCGTCCGCCATATTTAGCCGTGCCTTGCACCGGAGACTTCTGATTGGACTGGTATCGCTCAAAGTCAAATATTTCGGACGCAGTAGAGAGGGAAAGAACTCGTTATATCATGCTTTTCTACACCAGCACCATTATTTAGACTATAGCGTCTAGAATACCTAGTGTTGAAATATGCTATCCAAACAGTGCTAAAAATTTGTATCCGTTAAATGTGCGACGATATTGCTAAAATCCCAAGTGTCGATCGCAGCGACATCTGCGGGATTTTAGTATTACATTGTATAGACTAGCAATATCCTGCAGATGTCGCTGCGATCTTCATATTTCAGCAGCATCGTTACACATTTAAGGGATACAATATTTTAGCGCTTTTTTAAGTATTGCAGGGATAGCCGATTTCCACACTATGTATTCTAGGTGCTATAATTTAGACACCGAAGCCATATCGATAGCATTCAGAATCAGAATCTAAAAGGTTAAAGATTTTAAAGTTAAGTTTGAGCAGAGAAAGATTTGGCCGACATCCAGGTTATAGCCCCTAGAATACATAGGCTATCCCTGTAATAAGGAAAGGGCATGTTTACAAACAAACACTTCCGTCAACCAATCTACCAACTACATTTTTGCCATAAACATCATTGCAGGAATAGTCTTGGCGACGTAGGCCAATCATATCAGAGACGAGTTAAACGTAGACCAATCAAATTTCTCAAGCTCATGCGTACAGGTAGGAGTCATAAAGAACGGACAGGTTTTCTTGCTGAACCAACAGTAATTCAACCAACAGTGACGTCAGCTGCCCTTTCCTTATTCTTAAAAAAGCGCTAAAATATTGTATCCCTTAAATGTGCAACGATGCTGCTGAAATATGAAGATCACAGTGACATCTGCAGGATATTTTCTACAACTGCAAGATATTGCTAGTCTATACAATGTAATACGAAAATCCCGCAGATGTCGCTGCGATCGACACTTGGGATTTTAGCTACAGCGTCTAGAATACCTAGTGTTGAAATATGCTATCCATAAACAGTGCTAAAAATTTGTATCCGTTGAATGTGCGACGATACTATAGCGTCTAGAATACCTAGTGTGGAAATATGCTACCCAAACAGTGCTAAAAATTTGTATCCCTTAAATGTGCAACGATACTGATAAAATTCCAGGTGTCGATCGCAGCGACATCTGCGGGATTTTCGTATTACTAGTATTACATTGTATAGACTAGCAATATCTTGCAGTTGTGGAAAATATCCTGCAGATGTCGCTGCGATCTTCATATTTCAGCAGCATCGTTGATCATTTAAGGGATAGAATATTTTAGCGCTTTTTTAAGTATTACAGGGATAGCCGATTTCCACACAATATATTTTTGGCGCTATAACGATACTGCTAAAATTCCAAGTGTCGATCGCAGCGACATCTGCGGGATTTTCGTATTACATTGTATAGACTAGCAATATCTTGCAGCTGTAGAAAATATCCTGCAGATGTCGCTGCGATCCTCATATTTCAGCAGCATCATTGCACATTTAAGTGATACAATATTTTAGCGCTTTTTTAAGTATTATGGTGTTATTACACGAGGACTCAAAGACGCTTGGAATCCCAGGCGTCTAGCGACAACAGCCGCCTCACGGTCCGTCTTTTCCAAGCATTTCATTGGCTGTTCCGGAAAAGGCTTTTCTATTATCAGATTTCCAAGCATTTGATTGGCTGTTACTGGCGAGTCGCCTCGTTTCGGGCGTCAAAGACGCTCCGACAGAAAAAAAGACGCTCTCTCTCCAAGCGACTCCCCTGGAGCCATAGGAATACATGGAGACGCACGGAATCTGAAGCGTCTTTGACCCCTCGTGTAATAACACCATTACAGGGATAGCCGATTTCCACACAATGTATTCTAGGCACTATAGTTTCACTGGCTGGCGGGGATTTACATTACGTCTACGAAGCCTTCTCTTCTTTACGCTAGAAGTTTTTACCTTGCTATTATTGTAGTCTGATGAATGGCGGAACTTAAAAAACTCACTTGTGCTACAGTGTTTTGCAAAATGTAATGGATTACAAATTTTAAGTAACGTGTTTTTTCCGTTTGTGGATAAAGTATTCTCAAATACAATTGCTTGGGGAGAGTGGTTAAAAAGTTGGCATGATGACTCGTGAAATTATTGTGTTTATTTTGTTTCTAAGTTTACAGAGTTCTGTATTGACACGATTGTGAAAAGACGACTTGTATCTATCTATCAAACGTGGTATTAAACTGTTAGTTTTAAATTGTGAATATTTCAAGGAACTTAATATTGACAAATTTCAATGCAATGGATTTGAAGTGACAGGTGAGAAGTTTTCAGTTGTTATTTTTGCCGTGCAATCGTTTTCAAGCATTATATCTAATTTTACTTTTTAAAATTGATATTTATCGCATTCGGGTAAAAATTATAATTTAATTTCTACTTAATATCAAATTTCCCCGTATGCATCCATTGCTTATTGGAAGTCCGGGGTCATGTCGTGAGTCTTTGATTTTAAAATCTATAAATAAGTTGCACATATTTTTTACAAGCATATATTGAATAAAGTGTAGCATAAAACTTTACAAGTCGAAAATTTCTCAATGGTAAATACAGTAGGGGAGACTGCGGATACTTTATCCCGGATCATAAAGTATAATAAAATCAATAAGTAGAGTTTTGAAATCTGGCAACATATTTTAAGATGCATTATTTCAGATAATCTAGCAAAATAAATGAAGACTGTGTCATTATTTTTTGAAAGCTTTATTCATTACTTTCACTTTGTATTATTGTATACTTGTATTATTTATTAAAATAAAGTTTAACTATTTGTTGATTTCTTTCTGGCGTTTGTTTCTAAAGTTTTCATTTTAGTTTTTTTTTTAATTATTAAATTGTTTTTATAGTTTTTATAAATATCTATACGGTCAAGTCATCAACAAAGTGTTTAAATATTCATCTTGTAGTCATAAATGAAAGAAATAAAAGTAAAATGTTTATTACTAACTTATAATACTGCGTTGCATGCATAATGAAACAATATTAGCTTGATTTTTGACAAGGATCAAGTAGGGGAAAGTGGGGTGGAATAGGACAGTCTGTTTTTCTCTTTATGTATCCTTCTAAACATTTAATTAATCGCACACTAGATAAAGCAATGGTAGCCCAATCTTCAATAGAAAAAAATGGTTGATCTGCACAAGCTTGCAATTGTATAAAGAAAAAGATTATTTTAGGAATCAAAAGTAAATTTGCTTCATATACTTTTTATGCTTTCTGTATATTAATTACTTGTTTATGCGTAGATGTATTAGTTTCCCTATTTATGAAACATTATACTGTATGTATCCATAATTTAAACTAAGGCTAAAAGCACTATTTTTGTGTATATAAGAAGTTTAACATAAAAGAAGGTAGTGGGGAGGAATGGGACAAGTCTAATTCCTTCTTTTTAATAACATGAATGTAAATTGCTAATATGCAACTCTTTTTTGAGGGTAGAATATTAATTATAACATTATAAATATATTCATTTACTTCAAAATATAAATAAATTAAACTGATGACTTTTTAATGTCATCTCTGAATAACAATCCTGAATTTTCCTTCCAGTGATGAAGGTAATGGAATTTGATATTGTAGAACAGACATTATCAACCTACAATCTTTGTTAGAATGTATATATAGCCAACACTAGACAATTTGTGTCTTGTCATACATTGTTTTATAGCTGTCCCATACCTCCCTGTTAGTGGGGAGGTATGGGACACATTTTGAAATTTACAATTTATTTATTTATGAAATTGTTTCTGCAAATTATGTTTCTATATTGTTCAAGAAAATTAGAAAGTGTTTCATTTTGTATTCTATAAATCGAAATTTTTGTTTTTGTGTCAAAGTTGATTTTCTTATTTTTGTAAAAAGTATCCCATTCCTTCCCACTCTCCCCTATATTGCATAAAGTTTAGCGTAAAACTTTACAAGTCGAAAATTTCTCAATGGTAAATACAGTCATGTAACGATACAGTAAAAATGTGATTTTATTAAAATTCCATTTATTTATTTTTTTGTTATAATTCTAGCTGTGAGAAAAAAGACGCTACGATGTCATTTGTTCAAAAATATTTCATGTCGCCAATTAAAGGTCAAAAGTTTTTATTATATGCTGTATGCAAAACTGTTGTGTTTAAATGTAAAGTAATATTTTACTTCAACTGAAGATTTTCGACCCATAAAAAGACTTTGATATAGTTCCTTGATTGGAGATTTCGGAAGTGAGATGTGGTTGAAATTAGGTTTAAGCGGCTACTTCACTCACGCAAAAAACATCTTTCGCTAATGTTAAACCTATGCGGTCTATTTTTTAAAACATCTCGTTTGCATTTCAATATTTTTAAATGATTTTTCTTGCATTGGAAAACTGAGGTCAATCTGTGCAATTGGAATTTTTTGTACTTTGTAACACTTGAAAATTGTTTATGAATTCGGTATGTCTGGCCATCTTTAACTACAGTAAATAGACTCTGATATAGGTTAATGATGTTTACCATGGCATGTTCGGCATTGAATATTAAGTGTGTAGCATTAGGGCAATTCAAAGCCAACGTTACCGTTTTTAGTATTATGTTTACATCAAATAGGTAATACACAGTACACTGGCCTCCAAAAGTTAAGGTACACGGACTAAATGCGTTCGATTGCACACGTTTTGTCGAATATCTACAAAACTTATTGGCGAATTGTTCTTGAACTTCTGGGATGAAAAGAACATGTTTCATTTCATATTTCTCGGTGAAGATTTAGTTGGGGGTACAATTAGGGGGCTAATAATAAATTTAATAATAAAATATTTGCGATCACCTATGTAACAGGAAAGGCTGGAAATGGTTTGTCACTGTGGTAAATGACTATTTGGGTCATGTTCAACGTTTGTATGCATTTGTGTAAGCATAGCACTCATATTAGTGAAGATGTTAACGTTTTTGTGAAAAACTCAAACGTTTTTTGTTTATAGCATACAGAGTTTTCAACCAAATTTAACACAACTTTCCAAAAACTGGCAAAGAACAGTAGCAACAGTATAGTGCAGTTAAAACATGAATATATTGAATATTGGATGAGATATGGGCCTTTTTATGAGATAATTTTTAACTTCGCATGCGTGGAAGATTTCAAAATTTTTATTTCATAATTTGGTACTCAGTATTTTGGGGAAACTTCTATAAAAAGTCCAGTCAAATGTTGTGAAAACTTAGGAAGATGTAGTGAGCTGATTGAAAAGTTGTGTAAAATCCCTTATAATAAAGCTATTTTTAGGAAGCAACTCACTATATCGACCCCATCTTTGTGAATTTTCGCGATATTTGACTAGACTTTTTATATAAGTTGCCCTAAATAGCCGACTACCAAACTCTGAAATAAAAGTTTTGAAATCTGCTGCGCATGCGCAGTTAAAAATTATCTCATAAAAGTGCCCATATCTCATCAAATATTCAATACATTCATGTTTTAATTGCAGTATACTGTTTCTACTGTTCTTTGTCAGGTTTTTGGAAAGTTGTGTTAAATTTGGTTAAAAACTCTGTATGCTATAAACAAAAAACTTTTGAAATTTTCACAAAAACGTTAACGTCTTCACGAATATGAGTGCTATGCTTACACAAATGCATACAAATGTTGAACAGGACTAAAATAATCATTTACCACAGTGACAAACCATTTCCAGTCTTTCCTGTTACATAGGTGATCGCAAATATTATTTTATTATTAAATTTATTATTAGCCCCCTAATTGTACCCCCAGCTAAATCTTCACCGAGAAATATGAAATGAAACATGTTCTTTTCATCCCAGAAGTTCAAGAACAATTCGCCAATAAGTTTTGTAGATATTCGACAAAACGTGTGCAATCGAACGCATTTAGTAAGTGTACCTTAACTTATGGAGGCCAGTGTATTAAACCTGTATTTTTTATATTTTCAATGTATTTTATAAAAGGTTGAATAGTCAAAATCAATAAGATCCATTGTAATCAGCATAGCTTCTTTTTGTGTTTGTCTGTTACACATTGGATGTTGGTCTGTTACAGGTAAGATTACATATTTTTTATAACTATATTATGGCAAGTCAAATTTTGTGGAAGTAGAATGTTTCTGAATTGCCTCTGAATGAGAAACATTTGTTATAATAAATTATATGTTATTTTATAAATAATATAAACATTAGGGTGTCCGAAAAGCATGGAAATTCCTGTTTGTCTGTTACAATACTGTCTGTTTAATCATAATTATTCGCAATAAATAATTTATTCATAATACCTATATTCATTTATCTTGTAATATCATATACTAATTGTAGCTATCTTTTAATTAACTTATTATAATTTAAAAAATAAGGTAAAGTGATTTATTCCTCTATGACTGTTAGTCTGTTACAATAGAATTGCCCATTAATAGTTCACTGACAGGGGCACTCAAAAGAATTTCGTTACATTAGGGTCAATAGGGAAAAATCTGCAGTCGTTTAATAATATTACGCTATTTAAAATCTATTGAAATGGATATAAATCGCTGAATTTCACTACAAGATGACCATAGAATAGGGCATTCATAGCATTCACTAGATTAATTTTAACACAATTATTCTAATTGTTAAATAAATCATATTAGATGTAAATTTCCAACTGGGCGAAAAATGTCCGGACCAGGATTCGAACCAGGGATCTCCTGGCTGAAGCCGCCAGTGCTCTGCCATCCGAGCTTTCCCGGACGAACCTGGTGGAACTTTTTCACCCAGCTAACCTTAATGATTATAGCATCTGGTCTGAAACCTGGTTCAGCTCAACAGAATAAATCTCAGGTAATGGAACTCCAGAAATGTTTCCTTCTGGAGTTCCGTTACTTGGGGGAGAGGGGAGGGGGGTAGTCTGGACAAGGGGCTACAGTAGACATTCAAAATAACAATTTAAATAATGTAGAAAAAAATGACTAAAATATTTTTATAAATTGACAACACTGTACTCCATACTAAGCAAAACATTTTGTGGCAATCGGTTCAGATTTTTTTGAACTGTTGCTAGAAGTTTAATTTCATGATTGAAAAGTAAAAATGAAATTTCTTTTTCATTTTAGCACCACAAAGAGTATTTCTATAACCTCCTTTAAAATATTTAAAACGTTGAGTGTCACGTCAATCACCGGTGACTGACTGAACTCTTTAAAATATTTAAAACGTTGAGTGTCACGTCAATCACCGGTGACTGACACCGAACTTTCAGTTTAGACCGCGTCAGTCATCGGTGACTAACACTATTCGATTGTGCAACGGGAATCTTATTTCGTGACCCAAACGGAAAGACAGACAAAATAGATTTGGCATTCAACGTGTTAAATTGCTTAAACGAGTAAAACTGAATCTTAACTTCAGAATGTTAGCATGGGGCTAGTGTAGACTGACTACTGCCGGTTAATGTAAACAGTTCATTGTTTTCCATAACTTTTATTTTATGTAATAAATTTATTATAGTGTATGTACAAAATTATGTGAAATTACAAATATAATTAATTTATTAAACATCAATTAAGACTGATTTCCATGTAAATAAGAATCTGTCCATGATATTTTCAACAGACATTTCAAGCAGAAATTTGAAATTTTTTCTACTTAGCCTTGTTTTTAAAATTAGTTCAATAAAATAGAACAAATAATTATCTTTATTTTCTATATTGGTTATCAAGCGTGAAATTGGTTACAAGCATGAAAAACATCAGCTGTTTACGTTACTAAAAAGTAAATCGCATTGCCACCAACTTTTAGATGTTGCAGTCTATTGTTTGTAATGGCCGGATGATGACAAATCCTAGGAAAACAATTTATATCTATAAAATAGCATATTTAGTTGGAAAAGCATATCTTTCCTTATTTACACTTAAAAAAATAACAAAGCATACAAACTGTCAGGGATATACCCATTGAATCAACTAACATTGACTAATGAAGATCAGATGACTTTGTATGACTATGTCACTGATTATTTCAGAACTCTCAGCTATTTCTGATTCGGTAACAAAGGGAAGAGAAAGCGCTACGAGAATCAGCGTAGCTCAACCTTATCGCACTGAACGTACAAGCATTTTAAGATGTGCTGTAGACAACTTAAACTACTTTTGATCAAGAAAATATTTCTGACAGTAAAAAAATACAGTAGTTGATGAATAGTATAATTACTCCTGAATCTGCGAGACCATTTCCAAGAGCAACAAATCGCAAAAACAGTTTAAAATTCTGAATTTTACTTTTTTTCTATTTATTACTGACTCTTGAGAAAAATGCATAAAAAGTTTTCACTAACAGGAAAAAAAAGATGATAAAACAGCTGCAAGCAATGAAAAGGGAATTACATTTTTCGAAGAGCAAGGACCCCCTCCCCCCCCCCCCCCAAGAAAAAGAAAAATTAGTAACAGAAAATTTTTAGTTTGAAACCGCAGAAGTGTTTCGAATGTTCTTTGTAAAATTTCTAGTATAACAGATCATCACTTACAAAAATCTTTAAAAATCATTATAAACAAAAAATGGTCTGCAGCGAGCATTTTTTTTTATTTAACTGAAATTTAAGTTGAACTTGCGAGTTTAATTTTCCTTACCGTTTTACCTCTAACTTTTTATTTTCTTCTACATTTTTACCTATGAATTTGCATAGTACCCACAGAACATTCAAATAAGAAATAACAATGTAGTATTTTTAGTATAAAATTTTGGTATAACATTGTCTTAAAGGGGTATTAAAGAAGGGACAATAAGGTGGGGGGGGGCAGTAAGGGGAAAAAGGGATGGTAAGGATGGGACGGTAAGGAAAATTACCACCTAATTTTAGGCAAATCATGTTAAGACTAAGTGATAGCCACAATGTTCATTGATTTTTAGAAAGTTATTTACAGTGGATTAAAAAAAAAATTAATTTACTTCGAAAAGTGCAGGAACAAGTCTTGGGGACGGTAAGACTATCCATAAAGCCACGATGCTTGAAATTGATATTTAAATGCTGATTTATATTCTGCAGTCAATTTCCTGTCAAAGGATTTTAGCCATTCTTTCTCTTACATACTTCTGCATGAGAAAAAAGTTGAAAAAAATTCTGTGACTGCATCTGAAGTGATTTTCTGTATAATTTTAACACGAAGGGACGGTAAGAAATCTAAAATCCAAGGACAGAGTTTAAAAAAAAAAAAAATAACAACCGTAAAAATGTATGCAGGTTAATTTTTTACTACATATTTATATAAAACAATAGACCCAGTTTCGGAAAAAATGACATCGAATTACTTTTATTGAAACAGTTTTATACAGACAGCTCCAAACTTAAAAATCAGCACCAGGGTCACGGGAAGTATAGGAATTTCGTGGTACATTTGGACACCCAACATCGTCCAAAACTTATTTATCTCGTTAATATTGTTATACAGTCATGTAATGGGATGTTTTCCAGTATAAGAAATAAAAGAAACCCCACAAGAATATGTACTAAAATAAAAATTATTATTCAGGGACTTAAAAGTCAAAATTGTGTGAGAATGCCTCATATCTAAAACATTTTTTAATGAGATGAAATTCGTACAATTAGAAAATCGTTGTGTCGTCGATGAATTACTTACATTTTATTTTCTATGAAAATAAAAAGTTTTGGTCAAAAACACAGAGAGCCAACCTGGGCCACACATATGTTTACACGTATAATTAATAAATAATTATGTATATTTATGTATGTATTAATTACTTTTAAAAAAAAATTTTGTACATTTTCGTTTTTGGCCGAAAATGGGAATATTACCGGAATTCGGTTTCGGTTTTAAAAACCTGTTTCGGTCGGTCCTTAATTACAGTTAATATATATATATATATATATACGTAATATTAAATACTACCTTTGGTCAATTTCAAACCAATGTTACCATTTTTAGTATTTTATTTTTTACCTCATAGGTAATACACACATTTTGTGATAGTATTAAAACATATTTTTTATATTTGCAATGTATTTTATAAAAAGTTGAATAGTCAAAATCAGTAAAATCCATTCAGCATAGCTTCTTTTATATGTGCTATTTGTTTGTCTGTTACATATTGGATGTTGGTCTGTTACAGGTACGATTACATATTTTTTATAACTATATTGTGACAACACTCAAATTTTGTGGAAATCTAATGTTTCTGAACTGCCTCTGGGTGAAAATACATTTTTGTTATAATAAATTGTATGTTTTTTTAATAAGTAATATAGATAAACTAAATGTCCGAAAAGCATGGTAATTCCCGTTTGCCTGTTTCAATACCATTTTTTCAATCATAATTATTCACAATAAATAATTTATTCATAACTATATTAATTTATCTTATAATATCGTATACTAACTGTAGCGATCTTTTTAATTACCTAATTATTATTTTTAAAATAAGATAGTCATTTTTTCCTTTGACTGTTAGTCAGTTACAATGGAATTCCCCTTTTTTTTACCCGACTGCCAAGAACGGTTATGTGTTTCACGCGTATCTGGATATGTGCATTTCTTTATACCGTCGAAACATGCGAACGGCTGGATGGATTTTAATGAATGAGGTCTATCGATTCGTCTTAACCGTCCGATGGTTATAGGTTAGGTTTTGTTTTTATCAATTCAAAATGGCCGCCGTACAATACAAAATGGCGGTAGAGACGAAAAAGAAAATTTGCGCACCCTATTGAGTGGCATATCATTGGATAGGTCTTTCAAAATGAAGACGATGTTTCACTGATTATTTTACAGTCAGAAGCTCCGTTTAAATATTACACAACCTGGAAGTTGTATAGGTAGGATCTCTAGCTTTACTGCAACTCTAACCTTCATAGACATCTACTGGCATCAACAAAACAGTGTTTATAGATAGGAACTAACAATTAAACACAACTTAAAAGTCACCAATACAAGTAAATAAAAAAAATAGATAAGTAATATAAAAAATAGTTTCACATTGATGAGGAATAATTAATAGCTTTTTGCGCAATCGTGTTTTTTGATTTTTCAAATTTAATTCAATATTTAATATGATGTAAAACGTTTATATATTAAACGAGTCATTTGAAGTTAACTGCATATTCGGCTCTTATTTGTACAATTCTATTCATTTCGTAGTAACTTAAATGGTTATGAGAAAAATTATAGACATTTCATTTGAATCGCTGCTAACCCCTTTGATGTAGTTTAAAGTAATTTGTGTATTTTTAAAACTATTTGTAGTTTTTAAATTTTATATGATCCGGTAAAATTCTAACACTTAAATTCTGAAAATATTGAATCCTACTTGATGAATGAAGTCGTGTTTCATAGTAAGTCATGTTTCTATTGTAATAAGCTTCATTATGTCGTTGTATTTAGTTTTCTAGTATTTGGTTTACAAATTTCAAATAGTGTATACATATAAAGCAACTTGCTGCTGAAATAACAATGTATTCAAATTTCACTGCAATTTGAATATTTTTATGAAAAATATATCTCGATAAATCGGATCATATCTAGAAAATCATACCTAGAAAAATATAAATCTAGATATTTAATTTTCATAGATGCCAACCTCCGGCTTTTTTTTTAAATTAAGAAAACATGCTTTGAACCAGAAAAATTGTTTGATTAAAAGTGTCTGCTATTAAATGAGTCGTTTGAAATTTACTTAATTTCGTAAATTAAATAAATTTCTGGTTGGAAGTATAATTTTTTGATTGTAAAAATCCGGAGGTTGCCATGTGTGAATTCAATTTTTTTTTTTTTCACTTTGGCATTACAATTTCACTTTTTTTAACCCTTTAGTGCGCAGAATGTGAATTTAATTTAATAGATTTTTTTATTTGTATATACCTAATTCACAGCAGAAAATTAAAATAGTAATATTTGCTTTAATTAATAAGACATTGAATATTTAAAAATAAAGCGAAATTAACCATTGAAACTTTCTGGTGTAACGTCAGGTTCTCTGAACTACGTAATTTCTAGAACGTATTCTATCATGGGAATTAAAGAGTTAAAGGTTAAGCTTTATAAAATAATTATATAAAACAAGGTATTTGGAGACATATTTATTAAAATATTTACTAATTTGCTATATTTTAGCGTAAAACAGACACACGACAGTAGTTTTTACTTGTATTGCATATGTGCAACAGAAGATAAGATTGACGTATTATATGAAAAATGTATCTCTGATTTTTTTTCATTACTTTTCCTGTGTCATAAAACTTTCAGAGAATCATATATAATTTTTTCGAAACAAAATAAAAAATCGCACATTTAAGGGTTAATTTAGCAGATTTTATTAGGATGCCACTTTTAACACATACCAACACGGTTGAAAAGTGCTTACGAATTTGATGTCGGCGTCCGTCCGTGTTCTAACTCGTGGAAGTATACTCTGATGCCCGTGCAATGGATATACGTATCATTGAGGTTTACTATGGCATGTTCGGTAATGAAAATGAAGTTTGTAAGTAACATTTTATAATTCGTTTAGTGATCCTCTAAAGAACTCCTTTGCATTATGGTCTATGGGGGGAAATTGTTTTCGGTGTATTTTAATGATATTACATTATTTCACGCATATTGGAATTTATATATGGGGCTGGGAATATATAACGTTATCATTTTAGGGGGTAGGGGGGGGGGTCTGGCATTTGATATCTTAAGATATCTCAGGGGGGAGGGAATTGCTTCTTGGTATCGTTATCACTTTTGATCCAGCTTAACTTTTCTTTTTTTAGAACAATTTTCTTTACATCCAAATAGTCTGTTTCCTTTATTATTATTATTATTTTATATGCTTTTATGAAAATACAAAGCTGTTATCAAAGCCATTAAATGTTTATAAAATCATTTCATTCCAAATTTTGTAATAACCCAACTTTTGGGATTTCTGTTCTTCCGCTATATGCGCATATAATCCACTGTTAGAGAAATGAGTAACATAATATCGCTTAAAGGGACACATCTCGAGAAAAGTAAATTTCACAGGAGAGGCAAAAGGAGAAAATTTGCGTTATTTCACACTAACATGAAATTATAGCGCTTAGGTCTGCATGGAATGGTAAAAACGTGCATAAAAACGTGCATAATAAAGACGTAGGATGAGGTTTGGAGGGTTGGGTAATTTTACCTCCCTCCACAGCCCATTCCTCTTCTCTGGTCCCAATTGAACATATAGCGTAATAAAGTGATTTTCCGTATACCTACACCTATGAAACTTTGTCTCGCAAGACATAAAACGCAAAACGAATTTTTGCGAGATGTGTCACTTTTCTTGCAAGTGAGCGTTATGTAGGAAATGATACTAGCGTTTAATAATAAAGCAAGACAAAGAATGTTACACTAGATTAATTTAAACACAATTATTCTAATTGGTAAAAAATCATAGCACTTAGAATAATTGTGTTTAAATTAATCTAGTGTAATTGCGTATCCAGCGATTTCTGGAGTTCCATTATCTGTGATTTATTCTGTTGAGCTGAACCAGATTTCAGACCAGATGCTATAATCAATTAGGTTAGGTGGGTGAAAAAGTTCCTCCAGATTCGTCCGGGATAGCTCAGATGGTAGAGCACTGGCAGCTTCAGCCAGGAGATCCCTGGTTCGAATCCTGGTCCGGACATTTTTCGCCCAGTTGGAATTTTACATCTAATACAAAGAATGTTGTCCACTGTCCAAGTTCTGCTTTTAACCCTTCCGGGAAGGGGTAAGTGCAAGAAGACAATGTTACTATTAAATGCATTTTGTTACAATAAGCTATTTTTTTAAATACTTTAAAATAGTAACCAACTCTTTTATATGTTGTTTGATATAAATGTATTTCATGTACTGATATTTTATTGACTTCTTGAATCGTTAAATATGCGACTAATAAATGTATGACCATACGTATACATCACTGCAAGCAAATAAAAAAAAATGTAAAAATAAAATTTTTTAGACATTGATAACGGTATCATCGGGTGCGTGTGTGTAGGGGTGTTCAGCGAATGATAACGTATGATATCGTAAGGGGGGGAGGGGGTCCAAACTTACCAAATTGTTGATAACGTTATAATAGCACCTATATAGAAATTATGTATCATTGAGGTTCAGGGTCATTCCATGGTAACTTACGTTACATTTAGAACAATTTACTGCAGTAGTTTCAGTAATATAACACCAAAACATATTCAAATGTAAAGTTGACACGATTTGTTAATTATATCTATCCAAAGCACACTTTGGTTGAAAATTACCTAAAAAGTGAGAATGAAAATTTTACTTTTTATGATAACTTACGTTCCTTTTTCAGTAATGTCAGTTACCATAGTAGATACAACTGCCCAAGTTAAAAAATAAAAATTACATTATGTAATTTTCATCTAAATTGAACTTTGAATAGGTTTAATTAACAAATCCTGACCATTTTTTCATCTTGAATAAATTTTTTTTGTGTTATTTTACCAAAATTACTGAAGTAAATTGTTCTAAATTTAACGTAAGTTACTATGGAATGACCCTTCAGTAAAACATTACAAGATGTTTACTACAGACTATAGTGCGCATAGCATTCATCCTTCATTGACAGGGGCACACAAATGAATTCTGCTACAGTGCTGTCTATGAACAGTAATTGCTGGACGTGCGTTTCTAGTTATGGCGAGCGTTTTTAAATTGAACCAATTGTTTTCATATTACTGGGTGTGCATAAATACTATAGATCCTATACAGGACTGCACAAAAGATCTTGAGTACTTTTCTGTTTGACGGAAATGGCTGAAAGGGAATTTTCAACTGTATGCTATGCGGTTCTTAACTTATAACATACTATTTAGTGTTTATAGAAATCTATAGGTCATGCACAAGCCTGCACAGACGCAATTCCATTGTAACAGACTAACAGTCATAGAGGGAAAAAATAAAAATAATAATCAGGTAATTAAAAGATGGCTATAATTAGTATATGATATTGTAGGATAAATTAATATAGTTATTATGAATAAATTATTTGTGAATAATTATGATTAAAAAAGTGGCATTGTAACAGACAAACAGGAATGACCACGCTTTTCGGACACCTTAATGTTTATCTATATTATTTATAAAATAACATACGATGTATTATAACAAAAATGTATTTTCCTTCAGAGGCAATTCAGAAACATTCTACTTCCACAAAATTTGAGTGTTGCCACAATACAGTTATAAAAAAATGTTATCTTACCTGTAACAGACCAACTTCCAATAGGGGAGAGGGGGCACCTTTTGAACATTTTTTTTTTAAATCCACATATTTCATACTTGAATTATATTTATTGAATTTTAAATATTTCGTGAGAGAAAGAATGTAATTCTGCATCATATGAAATAAAAAACTACAGTTTTGCAGATGAATTAAGTATGTTGTGAGGCTTTAAAAAGCTGAAAGTTTTCTGTTCAAACCTGCCCCATGTAGGGGTACCTTTGAACAAGCTAGGGACACCTTTGAACAAATAAACAAAATATGAAAATATTGATAGTTTTTATTAAACTGCATATCTTTCCAAAATATAAAGTAATAGGAATAAAATTACACAATTACATTTAACTGAAATTACTATTTTTTTATTATTTAACCCAATTTGTATCCATCAAAGTAAACTCTGGCACAAACAGGTAGGTAACAACAAACACGTACAACAAAAAGCAAGATCAGTTATGAGATGGCTCCAAATAAATTGCGACGACATCACAACACTCAGTCAGTAACACACCTGGAATAAGAACGCAACTAATAAGTGTTAAATGTTACCCGCGATGTAATTTGTGTTTAATGTATTATGTGTTTAATATTTAAAAAAAAAGAAAAAAAAAGGCCTAAGACATCCTATCGCCACAAAAAAATAATAAAAGCAGGTTTTGTCTAATATCCATATGTGGTGAGCGGTAGCCGCACAGTATCAGCTGGCCATGGCCCGCAACAGGAGCCCCGCAATAGACGAATTGCACTTTACCCCCGGCCAAGCAAGCTGTGCACAATGGCAAATCAAAAAGCATCAAAAAGCCTCCGTCACCACATTGTCCGTCCATGTATAAGTGTTCTGCAAAAAGAAAAAAAATCTCTCTCTCTCTCTCTCTCTCTCTCTCTCTCTCTATATATATATATATATATATATATATATATATATATATATATACACGAGAAGCCAACCAGCCCTGAAGAGCGGAAGAAGACAGAAGACCACAAGAGGCTAAGTATAAGTTAATTAATATCAGTTAATAAATAATAGTTACCAAGTTAAATTATAATAGGGACTAGGCTAGATAATGGGGAGAACATTAACAGCTAAAAGGGTGATAAGTTATAGCTTAGTTATAAGTCTTGCGTTAATAGTTAAAAGTTGTAATATTAGCATTTACTTTCTCCAGCTTCTCTGTATCGCGGCCCCATCCCACTTAAATTCAAAACGCGCTACTCATTTGAGATTTTTCCCCCTAGGTGCCACGATGCACATCAGAGTAAAGTGTAGTTCTCCTCAATGGGTATAATCAACTAGCAGTTTAAAGCAAAAAAGCCAACGCATAATAAAAGTATCAAGGTCAAATATTAAGTCTCATTATAAACACCAAGTTAAGTGGGTAAGAGTAGTTAGAATGACGTTATAGTATTAATATTTCTAATTGATTAAGATTAAGTAAGTTGATTATTAAGTAGTAAGATTAATAAGTATTACAGTTTAGTTCATTTAATGTAGTAATTGTATTAATAAATATATCATGGCTAACAAACCATTCTCTTCCAGCTTCCCCCCAGGCCCTCCCGGGCGGCCGGCCAGGCCGACCACTCGGGGAGCATTCCCCCCCCCCCCCTTTTTTTTTTCTTTAGCTCGCCTCTTTATTAGGTGCAATAGGACTGTCCGCACGAGCTACCGGACCCGCTCCAATGGGACAGCCCACGGAGCCAGTTTTTCCCCGGTGGGGTATGGTAGGAAGGCGTAGTCTCATGTCCCTTGCAACGTTAAGTTTGCCTAACAATTCGGCCCCAAAAATTAACACATGGTGCAATTTGTCTATCTGCGGAGCCCCATCCTTTGTTTTCTCTATCCCCCACCCCCATTTAAAAAGAAATAATCATTTTAATTTGACAAGTATGCATCAACATTTAGGCTTCAAAAATTCCATGCAATCCCATTTAGTTCGGGCAGCGGGGGCCAAGCTGGTAGAACATTATACTCGTAGCCGTTGGTCACAGGACCCAGGCTAACTGCCGGCTAAAATTCCGTCATGTACGCTAATGGTGCCTTGTGCATGTAAAATCCGTCGTGGGTGCGAAGTTCTCCAAGTTACCTGTGAATTATACCTCTGGGAGTGCCTTGCCAGGTGAAGGTCTCGTCATCTGATCAAGGTTCTAAATTACGAGATCAACTTGAGTAGCAATGTGCAGGTACCAATCAACAGGATATAACGTTAAGGAACCGGCAAAACAAAGTAAACACAAACGAGCAGTAGGCACTGCAGATAGGATGACGATCGAGGCAATGATGTCGGGTTTATTCCCGTCTCCCTCTGCAGCGATTCGTCTACCTTGCAATTCGGCCCAAAATTAGCCATACAGCGGTAAATCTTAGCTTTTCGGCCATTTTAATTTTAATTTTCCCTCAAAATTGTCCTCTTCTACAGCTAAGAAGTTTACCACCTTTTAGGCATAAAAAATAATCCAGCCCTTTTCCAACTGGCATGGCAAGTATGTGGTGTGCGGCAACAATCATAGTTTTGCAAAGTGCAATAAACAACCTAGACTCATCAACTTGGCTTAGTATAGTCGGCCCGGGTGCTTGCTGGTGTGGTCACCGCGGTGTGGTCCGCCGCCTGCGGTGATCTGGCGTATGTACTCTCAATGCATCGCCCTGCTTTCCAGGCAATTACAAACCCGTTCAGCTGGGTTAACCCCGGTAGGTAGGGGCCTGGTCAGTAGTCTCCGAGGCAGAACGGGGGATCCCTCCAATTATGTTTAATTGTGGCAACTATTTTATATAATATCCTTAAAATCCACCGAATTGATATCTGATGCCTCTGGAAAATATATTTTCTTTTTTACGAAGAAACCTGACATTAAGCCATTTAATCTGTCCAACGTAATGAAGAGTTCTTTTTACATGAAATTGAACTAAAATGAAATCATTTACATTCAAACTGTTATAGAAAATGGATAAAAACCTGTTTTATGAAATCCAGAAATAATGTTTACCATTGTAAATGAAACAGTATAGTGAAACAGCACCGAAAACTGGCGAAATGAAGCAATTAAAATAATAAAACTTTGTAAAAAATCACCATAAAATTAAAACAAAACACAGGACGCGTTTCGAGCTAAAAACATAACAGCTCGTCATCAGCTAAGCATACACGTGTCCGAAAACGAACAAGTTAAAAAATGAACTGAAGAAAAAGAATGTTGTGAAGAATTCGACAGATGGCGCTACCTGATAGAGGGAAATGTGTTGAAAAAAGATAGAAGAGAAAACGAAATGGAAAAAATGGAAATAAAAGAAAAAATAAAAATAAAAGAAGTAACTTAAAAATATAAATAAAAATAATAAATAAAGAACTATAAAAGAACAAGAAAAAAATCCAAATTATTATTATTATTTTTTTTTTTTTTTTTTTTTTTTTTTTTTTTTTTTTTTTTTTTTTTACAAAATAAAAAGAAAAGAAACAAGAGAAAAGGGAAAAGAATTACAAAATTAATTTCCACGCAGGAGATAGGAAAGGAGATGATGGGAGATCATTGACAAGATTAGCAGAATTTTTAGAAATAAAATATGCTTCATGAAAATCCAAGTGAGAGGGAGAGGCAGGGGAAGAAATAATTTTGGCCATGGAGAAATTGAAACAATGACTGGAAGACCAACAGTGAGAAGCAATCGAAGATTTAGAGATTTCTTGATTTGCAATATATCTCTGATGCTCGCCTAATCTGAATTTTAAAGCTCTCTTTGTTTGACCAATATAACCTAAATTGCAAGAGCAAGGAATGAAATAAACACCCCAGCGGTTCTCAGTAGGAACAGGATCTTTTAGAGAAGAGAATTTAATTTTATTCATAGGTTTGAAGATAACTTTAAAGTTAAAACGAGAAAGTATTTTAG
This sequence comes from Maratus speciosus, assembly GCA_963932465.1. Lineage (NCBI taxonomy): Eukaryota > Metazoa > Arthropoda > Arachnida > Araneae > Salticidae > Maratus > Maratus speciosus. Next base: position 663,955,626 of record OZ010787.1, read on the forward strand.
CAATTTTGAAACACAGAAGAGAATAAAAGGGCAGAACTATTATAGAATTAAAATTAGGAGGATTATTTGAATCAGAAAAAGGACGTTTAGGCTTATTAAATTTATACAAAGCTTTATCAATTAAAGAGGGATTATAACCACGAGCAAGGGCAAGAGATTTCAGATAATTAATTTCATTATTCAGAGCAGAAGAGTCAGAACAAATGCGTAACGCCCTAAAAACAAAAGTATAAAAGGACGCCACTTTTTGTTGAGGAGGATGATTTGAAAGGGCATGAGGGGGAAGGGAGACAGCGAAAGGTTTTCTATAAACGGAGGTAGAGAACCGATCTGGGAGTTTTGAAACCAAGACGTCAAGGAAAGGAAGAGAATTGTTCTCTTCGACTTCGAGAGTAAATTGAATACAAGGATCAACAGAATTAACAAGAGAAAGGAGATTAGAAAGATCAAGGTCAGATGGAATTAAAATGAAAGTGTCATCAACATACCTAAACCAGAAAGGAAATTTATATAAACTGAAGAGTTTTTCTTCAACAAAATGCATATAAATATCACATAAAAGAGGAGACAATGGATTACCCATGGCCAGACCCTCAGTTTGAGAATAGAAAGAATTGTTAAACTGAAAAGCAGTTTGCCTGACACAAATACTAACTAAATGCAGGATTTCATCAATCTCAATGGAAGAGTAATGAAATTCGCGCAACCTTCTTTCCAAACAATCAATTGCCCCTTGAACAGGCACGTTAGTGAAAAGGGATTTAACATCTAAGGAAACCATTATATAATTGCAAGGAGAAAGGCGTTTAATTTTATCAACAAAGTCAAAAGAGTTTTTCACGGTATGAAAGTTAGTGGAAGATAAAGGAGCGAGTAACTTAGAAAGGAACTTGGCAAGTTTATAAGAAGCAGTACCAATATTGGAAACGATAGGGCGAAAGGAAAGAGTAGGTTTATGGACCTTAGGAAGAGCATAGAAACGAGCACAATTAGCGATAGTAGGGGTGACCAAACGTTTAGTGTTATGATTAAGAAAGACAGAATTTTTAATGACATGCTTGATGTCAGATAAATGCTTAGTAGAAGGATCCTTTTTTAATTTGGAATATGGACCAGAGTTTAACATAGATTCAACGTGGGAAATATAATCAGATTTATTGAGAAGAACTGTTTGACCGCCTTTATCAGCCTTAGTAATAAGAAGGTTAGGAACGGAATTAAGTTCACTGAGAGCAGATTTCTGAGAAGAAGAAAGATTAGACTTATTAAAAGATTTATTAGAAGAAATGACATTAGCCAAAAGGTAGCGAAGAGAATCAAGTTGACCAGAAGAAATTTTACTGTTTTTGAAAGAATGTTCAATGGGAGCAATTAAGTTCGGAATAGAAGGCTTAGAAATGCACGAAAAATTCAAGCCAAGTGAGAGAACATCACGCTGAGAATCAGTAAGAGAGTGAGAAGACAAATTGACAACATAATTTTGCTCAAGAGGAGAAATACTAGGAGCAGAAGAATTAGAAGTCAGAAGAGAAGAAAACTTTTTATCCAAAATAGCATTGTGACACCTAGATTTGAAATCGACGTAAGCAAAAATCCGTTTCTCAAGGAAAGGGAAATAAATTACAGTTTTACTTAACTGTAAATGCAAAGAATATAATTCATATTCGATGCAAGAAAGAGAGTAACGAACATCTTGAATGATGGCTCTAAGAATAGCAAACTTACTCCTAGTTAAGGCATTTTGAACACGAATGGAAGAAGGAAGCTTGAAAATAATATTAATGAACTTAGGAATAACCCTTGAACGTTTACACCTTAAAAGAAAATTAAGCCTATTCAAACACCTGGCGCGCTTCAAACGAAGGTGCTTGAAACGATTAATAAGTGAAGAACCCATAACAAGAAAGAAGGAAAACAGGACCAGAAAATGAATAAAAAGATAATAAATAAATAAGTAAATAAATAGAAGAAAACAAAATAATAAAACTAAAATGAAATAAAATAAAAATAATCCCTCTTTAATTGATAAAGCTTTGTATAAATTTAATAAGCCTAAACGTCCTTTTTCTGATTCAAATAATCCTCCTAATTTTAATTCTATAATAGTTCTGCCCTTTTATTCTCTTCTGTGTTTCAAAATTGCTAAAATACTTTCTCGTTTTAACTTTAAAGTTATCTTCAAACCTATGAATAAAATTAAATTCTCTTCTCTAAAAGATCCTGTTCCTACTGAGAACCGCTGGGGTGTTTATTTCATTCCTTGCTCTTGCAATTTAGGTTATATTGGTCAAACAAAGAGAGCTTTAAAATTCAGATTAGGCGAGCATCAGAGATATATTGCAAATCAAGAAATCTCTAAATCTTCGATTGCTTCTCACTGTTGGTCTTCCAGTCATTGTTTCAATTTCTCCATGGCCAAAATTATTTCTTCCCCTGCCTCTCCCTCTCACTTGGATTTTCATGAAGCATATTTTATTTCTAAAAATTCTGCTAATCTTGTCAATGATCTCCCATCATCTCCTTTCCTATCTCCTGCGTGGAAATTAATTTTGTAATTCTTTTCCCTTTTCTCTTGTTTCTTTTCTTTTTATTTTGTAAAAAAAAAAAAAAAAAAAAAAATAATAATAATAATAATTTGGATTTTTTTCTTGTTCTTTTATAGTTCTTTATTTATTATTTTTATTTATATTTTTAAGTTACTTCTTTTATTTTTATTTTTTCTTTTATTTCCATTTTTTCCATTTCGTTTTCTCTTCTATCTTTTTTCAACACATTTCCCTCTATCAGGTAGCGCCATCTGTCAAATTCTTCACAACATTCTTTTTCTTCAGTTCATTTTTGAACTTGTTCGTTTTCGGACACGTGTATGCTTAGCTGATGACGAGCTGTTATGTTTTTAGCTCGAAACGCGTCCTGTGTTTTGTTTTAATTTTATGGTGATTTTTTACAAAGTTTTATTATTTTAATTGCTTCATTTCGCCAGTTTTCGGTGCTGTTTCGCTGTATTCAACTATTTGGGTGCTGCACCGTGTTATTGCTTTGCACGTGTTCAAGGTATTTGCTTTTCTTTCTTCCCAGTTTTGTTTTTATTTTTATTTTATTTCATTTTAGTTTTATTATTTTGTTTTCTTCTATTTATTTACTTATTTATTTATTATCTTTTTATTCATTTTCTGGTCCTGTTTTCCTTCTTTCTTGTTATGGGTTCTTCACTTATTAATCGTTTCAAGCACCTTCGTTTGAAGCGCGCCAGGTGTTTGAATAGGCTTAATTTTCTTTTAAGGTGTAAACGTTCAAGGGTTATTCCTAAGTTCATTAATATTATTTTCAAGCTTCCTTCTTCCATTCGTGTTCAAAATGCCTTAACTAGGAGTAAGTTTGCTATTCTTAGAGCCATCATTCAAGATGTTCGTTACTCTCTTTCTTGCATCGAATATGAATTATATTCTTTGCATTTACAGTTAAGTAAAACTGTAATTTATTTCCCTTTCCTTGAGAAACGGATTTTTGCTTACGTCGATTTCAAATCTAGGTGTCACAATGCTATTTTGGATAAAAAGTTTTCTTCTCTTCTGACTTCTAATTCTTCTGCTCCTAGTATTTCTCCTCTTGAGCAAAATTATGTTGTCAATTTGTCTTCTCACTCTCTTACTGATTCTCAGCGTGATGTTCTCTCACTTGGCTTGAATTTTTCGTGCATTTCTAAGCCTTCTATTCCGAACTTAATTGCTCCCATTGAACATTCTTTCAAAAACAGTAAAATTTCTTCTGGTCAACTTGATTCTCTTCGCTACCTTTTGGCTAATGTCATTTCTTCTAATAAATCTTTTAATAAGTCTAATCTTTCTTCTTCTCAGAAATCTGCTCTCAGTGAACTTAATTCCGTTCCTAACCTTCTTATTACTAAGGCTGATAAAGGCGGTCAAACAGTTCTTCTCAATAAATCTGATTATATTTCCCACGTTGAATCTATGTTAAACTCTGGTCCATATTCCAAATTAAAAAAGGATCCTTCTACTAAGCATTTATCTGACATCAAGCATGTCATTAAAAATTCTGTCTTTCTTAATCATAACACTAAACGTTTGGTCACCCCTACTATCGCTAATTGTGCTCGTTTCTATGCTCTTCCTAAGGTCCATAAACCTACTCTTTCCTTTCGCCCTATCGTTTCCAATATTGGTACTGCTTCTTATAAACTTGCCAAGTTCCTTTCTAAGTTACTCGCTCCTTTATCTTCCACTAACTTTCATACCGTGAAAAACTCTTTTGACTTTGTTGATAAAATTAAACGCCTTTCTCCTTGCAATTATATAATGGTTTCCTTAGATGTTAAATCCCTTTTCACTAACGTGCCTGTTCAAGGGGCAATTGATTGTTTGGAAAGAAGGTTGCGCGAATTTCATTACTCTTCCATTGAGATTGATGAAATCCTGCATTTAGTTAGTATTTGTGTCAGGCAAACTGCTTTTCAGTTTAACAATTCTTTCTATTCTCAAACTGAGGGTCTGGCCATGGGTAATCCATTGTCTCCTCTTTTATGTGATATTTATATGCATTTTGTTGAAGAAAAACTCTTCAGTTTATATAAATTTCCTTTCTGGTTTAGGTATGTTGATGACACTTTCATTTTAATTCCATCTGACCTTGATCTTTCTAATCTCCTTTCTCTTGTTAATTCTGTTGATCCTTGTATTCAATTTACTCTCGAAGTCGAAGAGAACAATTCTCTTCCTTTCCTTGACGTCTTGGTTTCAAAACTCCCAGATCGGTTCTCTACCTCCGTTTATAGAAAACCTTTCGCTGTCTCCCTTCCCCCTCATGCCCTTTCAAATCATCCTCCTCAACAAAAAGTGGCGTCCTTTTATACTTTTGTTTTTAGGGCGTTACGCATTTGTTCTGACTCTTCTGCTCTGAATAATGAAATTAATTATCTGAAATCTCTTGCCCTTGCTCGTGGTTATAATCCCTCTTTAATTGATAAAGCTTTGTATAAATTTAATAAGCCTAAACGTCCTTTTTCTGATTCAAATAATCCTCCTAATTTTAATTCTATAATAGTTCTGCCCTTTTATTCTCTTCTGTGTTTCAAAATTGCTAAAATACTTTCTCGTTTTAACTTTAAAGTTATCTTCAAACCTATGAATAAAATTAAATTCTCTTCTCTAAAAGATCCTGTTCCTACTGAGAACCGCTGGGGTGTTTATTTCATTCCTTGCTCTTGCAATTTAGGTTATATTGGTCAAACAAAGAGAGCTTTAAAATTCAGATTAGGCGAGCATCAGAGATATATTGCAAATCAAGAAATCTCTAAATCTTCGATTGCTTCTCACTGTTGGTCTTCCAGTCATTGTTTCAATTTCTCCATGGCCAAAATTATTTCTTCCCCTGCCTCTCCCTCTCACTTGGATTTTCATGAAGCATATTTTATTTCTAAAAATTCTGCTAATCTTGTCAATGATCTCCCATCATCTCCTTTCCTATCTCCTGCGTGGAAATTAATTTTGTAATTCTTTTCCCTTTTCTCTTGTTTCTTTTCTTTTTATTTTGTAAAAAAATTAAAAAAAAAAAAAAATAATAATAATAATAATTTGGATTTTTTTCTTGTTCTTTTATAGTTCTTTATTTATTATTTTTATTTATATTTTTAAGTTACTTCTTTTATTTTTATTTTTTCTTTTATTTCCATTTTTTCCATTTCGTTTTCTCTTCTATCTTTTTTCAACACATTTCCCTCTATCAGGTAGCGCCATCTGTCGAATTCTTCACAACATTCTTTTTCTTCAGTTCATTTTTGAACTTGTTCGTTTTCGGACACGTGTATGCTTAGCTGATGACGAGCTGTTATGTTTTTAGCTCGAAACGCGTCCTGTGTTTTGTTTTAATTTTATGGTGATTTTTTACAAAGTTTTATTATTTTAATTGAAACAGTATAGTGTTTGTTAAACAAATCTGCTAAATCAGGAATTATTGTTATGTATCCTGAATTTGCCTGTAGTTGAAGCCCTTCATCAGTATAACTTTCATATTAAGTATAATAACACTTAATTAATCTCTTAATTTTCATATTTAAACAAATTTTCAACAATAATACTTAGATACATCTATAACTCTTTACTTTATAGTTTTAATTGTTCAATGGTGCCCCAACTTTTCCGTTCAATGGTGCCCCATCACATGGAGTTTAGCATACAACTATTTACCCAATTAGGTTTGAGAATCTTAATAAAACCTTATAAGTTAAAGCTAACATCTTTATTTAGGTATTAAATAGTAAATTATAATTTTAGGGATACAAGATTATCAACAAAAAGCTTACAACTTTATTTTGTTAAGTTTAGATTCAAGAAAGCAAAATATGCATATCCTGATTAGACAGTAGTGTGCATACAAAATAGTAAAGATTTGTATTCTTGTTGCATTGAAGCAGTAGTACTGTGCTGCCATATATATTTCAAATATATAATTTATCTAAAGGAAAATATTTAAAGTGTTCAAAGGTACCCCCCCCCCTCTCCCCTATGAAACAGACAAACTAATAGCACATAAAAAGAAGCTATGCTGATTATGATGGATTTTATTGATTTTGACTATTCAACCTTTTTATAAAATACATTGCAAATTTTAAAAATATAGGTTTAATACTATCAGAAAATATATGTATTACCTATTTGATGTAAAAAATAAAATACCAAAAATGGTAACATTGGCTTGGAATCGCATGTTCACTTTTAATGTTAATTAGTGAAATTGGGTTTTCAAAATACACTGGCCTCCAAATGTTAAGGGACAGTGACCGAATGTACATGGTATGTCGAATATCTACTGAAATTCTTGACGAACGGGACTACTTCGTAGTAACGTTAGTATTTAAACACAGAGAGAAAATTAAGTCTGATAGCGGATTCCTAACATTAATTTTTCGGCATTTTATGATGTTCAGTTACGAGTTTATTTTTGTAATTTTGTTTGCATAAAATTTTATATAATTAAACCCGTTCGAAATCACTTTAGTTTTACCCTAAAAGTATTTTGATCCAAAAACGAATTAATTTTTAGATTTGTTAAAAATAGTTAAAAATATTTAATAACTTATAAGTAATTTGAGGGAATTTTTTTTCTGGTACGTGAAACTATATAATTATATAAAGCAAGTGTGTGTTCAAAGTAGAAAATAATGAAATACTATCCCGTATCAAACAGTCAAGAGGGCCCCACCAGTGGCCGAGAGGTTCTGCTCTCGAAGCTAGTAGACGGGAGGTGCTGGGTTCGATCCCAATCGCGCCCGTCGACCTAATCGTTCGGAGTTTTCGTGGTTTTCTTCGAACCTTGGTTCTGCAAGCGTTAATACGGGTTAGGTTCACTTAGAAAGACCCCCACGAAGGGCACTCCCCCTCTTAGGGCCTGTATCCCTCGTGTTAATTGGCCGACATAAATACAACCAACCAACCAAACAGTCAAGTTGTTTTACAAAATTAAATAATAAAATTATTGTAACATTAAATCGAGTATGATTTCGCAGGATTTTTATAAAAAGGGGGCAGATAAAAAAAAATTCTACAAATCATTATACATTCGCAACCGTTGCAGTGGCACTAGCGCACTTGGATATCAGAATCAAAGAATTGCATTCAAACTCATTTTTTATTATTTTTTAAATTGCACTTTACATACTATTCAAGGGCCACACTATATGAATAATGGCATATATAAATAAATCCATTTTTTTCGAAATTATTTTTAAAGTGCTGTTAAACAGTGAAGTAATAAGTGCTTGTATAGGGAGATGTATTGTTTTTTCAGTTGTTTGTATTTTTACTGAAGTTGATAGTGGCAGGGCATTTTATTAAGTTTTAATACCGAGAATTTTTCTATTTCAGTATAGGAGACTTGTTATGGAGAAATGTTATCAAGATCGAAGTCTGTGTAAGTTTTGGAAGCATAGACCCCCTTCATCGAACAACTCAAGGCAAGGTATCTAGAAATAAATTAAATCTTGGTTACAAGGAGACAAAGCTTACATTCTTCAAAAACCTGTATGCAGAAATTTTCAAACGAATCGCGTGATCTTGCAATCTATAGATCAGCAGTGGTAAGCAGATTTCGTAGATTTAACTTAACAGAAATTTAATGACTGGTATCGATAAATGTGAACTTGTATCGATATTTTATCTAAATTTGCTTGGTCTTGCGCTCTGAAATCTGAACGTGCTGAAGATATAGTGCCAGTCTTTGAATGCATTTTTTGTATCACTGAAACCAAAGTATTTGAATACTGACTCCGGTAAAGAATTTTTAAATTCTCGTTTGCAGAAATTTCTGAAAACAAGGTGCTCGATTTTTTACAATTTGTAACAATACGAAAGCTTGTGTAGTGGAGAGATTACACCACACCTTGAAAACTAAAATGTGGAAATATTTAATACCACATCATACCTACCGATATATTAACGTTTTGTATCCATTTTTAGATAGCTACCGGGTGTCCCAAAAAGGACTGACTGATTTTAAAATTCAATAACTTCCAAACGGTGACAGATATTAAAAAAATTCTTGCAGGAGGGTTATGCATAAAGTCAAAAGTTTTTTTACAGTGATTTTTGATTTTAGTTCGAATTACAAACAATAGATGGCACTGCGATCAATAGAGGCTAAATTCAGGCTCGATTTTTGGTACTTCGTGGCCCGGATAATACATTTCCATCTCCTTTTTCTGCATGGAACAACAGAAAGGACCCAAAATCGAGTTTGTATTTAGCGACTATTGCTTACAGCGCCATCTATTGCTTGTAATTCGAACTAAAATCGAAAATCACTGTAATAAAACTTTTGACCTTATGCAGAACCCTCCTGCAAGAATTTTTTTAATATCTGTCACCGTTTGGAAGTTATTGAATTTTAAAATCAGTCAGTCCTTTTTGGGACACCCGGTATATTCATAAATATCGCATCCCTATTAAGAGAGGCTCCAAGTGAAATGAATAAAGAAAGTGAAGTACGGTTTTCCGTATACGAAGATATGTAAAAACTGGAAAGAAAAGCTTGCGATTTTAATTCTGCAGACTTTGTGCACGTTTCTAAATATAAAATTACTTTCGAAAAAGGTTTCTAAACAAATTGGACGGAAGAACTGTTTTTAGTAAAAGAGTGTGATGTAACGAAAATTCCACCAGTTTACAGACTGTTTATCCAAACCTATTGAAGAAACATTTAATGCAGAAGAATTGCAAAAAGTACAATCGAAAAAATGTTTTTATATCGAAAATATACTGAAAAACATAAAAGGACAACTCGAATATCAAGTTTATAGGTTACCCCTCTAAGTGTAACATGTGGATACCCTCTTCAGATTTAATTTCTCTATAAAGCCCAAATTCTTACATCTGGAAGGATCATTTAGAATCATCTCGTTCTACGTGACGTTACCTTCTGACTGTTAAATGAATATATTTTCCATAGCACAAAATCTTGCATTATCTTACCAGGTTACCTATGCCTCTAGATTTGAAAGGCGAATGGGAGGTTGGTTTAACGGAACTGATTTATCCTATACGTTGCGTAATATTACAGAATACGGCAAAGAGTGTGAATAAGTGTTGCGTAACAGTTTAGAATTAGCAGATGGAAGACATAGAAAAGGAATATAATTCCCTCAGGATAATATGAATTTCCAAATGCCATTATTAAAGTGGTTAACGATGAAAAATTTGGTGATAGAATTTCAGTTAGCTACAACATACGCACTAAAAAAGTGAGTTTTTTTGAAGGGATATGCAAAATTAAACTTTTTATCAGGTTTAGCCGAATGTTTGGCATTCCCACTAGATGTAGTTGAAAATGTTTCATCTCCTTGAGCATCTTTTGAAATTCCCTTTATAGATGACCCGCAGGCCTTTTTAATTTCTTATACCTGCACATTGATATTGTAGAAACACAGATTGTTGGAGATACAGTTGCACCATTATTGTGAGAGATCCCTGTTAAAGGGGGAGATGAAGATATGATTCATGAAGTGTTTGTCATCACTCTCATTACATACCGGTGACTCGAAAGAATTTTCAAACAATTGAAACCTTTTATAAGGATGCACACAGGCGATAGAGCTGTCATTCGATTGCAGGAGAGCAATTTATTTACAATTTCTGTTTTACAATTTTGTATTACACAACTGGTACTACTTATGAGAAGCATATAATTTTCTGTTAATTGCGGATGTGAAAAAAGTGTTTTTTAACCAATATTTTCATTTTATGTTAATTTTTAAAATTACTTTTTACGTTTTTAAGATGCTATAATACATTTTTAAGATGCTTATGTTGAATAAACATTTTTCAAATCTGAGTTGAATCGCAAAAGGGGAAGGTTCACTGGCGAAATATTTTACGTCAGTATCGTTTCTTGCATTCCATTATTGGACACGGAGCACTGTGATTGAGTAATGTTGAATAAGGTATTTCTATTTTGATATCAGAATATAATTTAGATAATTAAATTTAATGATTTCCAAGAACACTTCGAAATTGTTCTGTTCCTTTCATAGAATTAAAGAGTACGTGTTGTCTTAAGGTGCGTTTATGTTTTACCCGACGAAAAGTCGTAAATTTCAACTAGCATTTCTTTACATATTGCTCTGTGGTCATCAACGAAAGAAAGCGGAGTCTCCACTAAAGAAAAAGGTGGTGACGAACATGTCAACGACGTGCACTGCTGACCACTAACCTGGTAGACATACTACGAAAGTCATAAAACATGAAAGGAAGGTGTCTTACCACAATAAATGTTCCGAGGTGAATAAAAGCAGTCTGTTTGATGCTTTAGACGGCGATTTATGTCCCACTGTATTACTGCTGTGTGAAGGACTATGGATGCATAATGGTAGAATCGTCACAGTCAATATGTAGCCATTATGCGGATAAGCTGAACACAGTCTCTTATATATATGTCAAAGAATGCTGAGATTTTTTTTGTTGTTGTTTAAAGAATAAACGTAAAGGGCCATTCCATGAAAGACGGACAAAATGTCCTGCTCATGACACTTGCATAAATACCTGTATCTATTAATTTATAAGTTTATAAAATATAAACTATACATTAAAAATAACCAAAAATCCTACATTTTCATATTAACATAGTTGTTTTAATTGCAGGATGCAATAGGATTGTTAAAACAGCAGTAATATGTAGAGAAGCTATCCCGCACGTGATATGGAATGGGCCTTTATTAGGTTTAAAAATATCCACATTTTTACCATAGACCTATGTATTATACCCGTTTTTAAAAGGTTTTTTAATCTCCAATTTTAAACCGCAGACCTAAGTATTCTGCCTGTTTAGGGCCGTTCCGTTAAAAACGGGAAAAAATGTCCTGCGCGCGGCACTTAAATACGTATAATCTATTAACATGTAAGTAAACTATACATTTATAATAACAAAAAATCCTAGATTTTCATATTTGTATACTGTTTTAATTTGAGGATATATAGTATTGTTAAAAAAGCAGTAATATGTAGAAAAGCTGTCCCACAAATGACAGGGAATGGCCCTGTAGTTCTAAAACAATCATTCAGTCGTAAATATAACCTCCTGGTTAATAAGGCTTAAATGATTATCTCGAATGATGTATCTAGAATTTCTTTTATTTACGAGTAAATGTAGAGTTGCATATTTTAGAAACCATAATATTATTAACCACGACATCACAGATAGTTAAACAAATGAAAGACAATTTAAATAATAAATTTCAAAAACATTGATTTTCCTTACATAATTGCTTTCAGTAATTTGATAAAAATAGGAAAGTAAGTAATTTGTCTTCCGTACTGTTTAAATCTGAATGTTTAAGACTGCGGACGAATTATATCACATGAATATAGTGTTTTTAAAACTATGCTTAGAGATATCCAGCACAGTTGCTGTTCTTGTCATACAGATCATTTGAAAAGAAATTTAATCCATACAACTGGGTTTAAAGAACGAATGTTAGGTAAACTACAACTGTTTTTTGTTAAGATTACATGTCATATTTGGCACCTGGAGTCATTATAAAACGCTGTCAAAATAGTCACTTGGAAGTCTTTAAAAGGCAACAATTTGAAAATATCCGGCAACATAGTGTTCTTCAAAACATGCTGATACATGAGTAGTGGAAAAATGACAGTTAAAGCTCAGCAGTCGGCGGAGCTGCGGAGTCGCTTCCCGCACCACAGCCTCTTTCTCTGCGGCATCCCGTGTCCACATCGCCAACATAAAACCCATCGCCGAAATAAACTCATTCACCCTGGCGGGAAAAATGGCGTTTTTTAAATAAAAAATAGTGCTTTTCAACTATAAGATGAGGGATGAGCGTTTAGTTAGAACGACGAAGACTCCCTACATTGTATAAGTAAGACATCCCAAGACTAACAAAACCTCTTTAAACAAGCAATTTTTAGAAATAAGAAATTATTTTTAAAAGGTTGTTAAACGGGGAAGTGATCAGTGCTTTGTGTGCTTGTATACGGATATGTATTGTTATTTGAATTATTTATTAACCATTTGGAAAAATGGTTATTGTCCTCCGTCAGCGTAGGAAATCAAAAACCTATCTGAAGCTTTTTATTAGTTGAATCCGCATTTTATTCGTTTCTTGATGGTCTATACAGTAGTCTGTATTCCCTTTACTTTCAACAGAGATGGATACTTCTGTTGCCACTATGACAAAAAAGTAATAAAAACTACAAAAAAAATTAACTCGGAAATAAATTGAGATACAGCTTTCAAACAAATTGCATTTAAAAGAAAATTTTTTTTCTCTATACGACGGTGTAGAAAGTAATATTGTGGGATGTTTAGAAGCTTAAGAATGAAATTTCATTTAAAATTGGTCCAGGAATATTAATGTTTAATCCATGGCGTACGTAATGTATGACCCAGCTCCGTAGAAGTTTAAAAATTTACAGTACCGAAAAATGTAATCCATGGCGTACGTAATGTATGATCAACTCCGTGCGATTTTTTATGTCTGAAATTTTAGTCTTCGAAAAAATCATTTTCCAAATGGTCGTTGTAATTTCTTAAATTGCATTTTTTTAAATATTTTTGCTGAAGTTGATAGACTGAGGGTGAATTTTAAGTTTTAACGATAGTGGTAAATTTTCCATTTCAATGTGAGAATGTGTTATGGAGAAAATTATCAAGATCCAAATCAAAGTGCTAGTTTCGAAGGAATAGATGTCCTTCATCGAGCAGTTCAGGCAAGCTACCTAGAGAAAAAAAAAAATCTTGGATAAAAGTAGTCGATGCTTACACGCTTCACAAACCTATACGGTGAAAGTTTCAAACGAACCGCGTGATCGTGTATTCAATGGCAAGCGGATATGGTAGATTTAACTTCTTTACAAAAATTCAATGACGGGGTTCGATAAATTTTAACTTGCATCGATATTTTACCTAAATATGCTTGAGCTTACCCTCTGTTATCGAAAAGTGCTGAAGATATAGTGTCAGTGTTTGAATCCATTTTTCTATCACGGAAACCGAAGTATTTGAATACTGACGCCGGTAAAGAAATTTTAAATTCCCGTTTACATTAATTTCTGAAACAAGGCATCTGATTTTTTAGAACTTTCAACACCTTGAAAGCTTGCATAAAGGAGATATTTAACCGCACCCTGAACCTACCGATATAATGACGTGTTGGATCGATTTTTAGATAGCTATAATCATACCTATCACACCGCTATTAAGAGAGCTCAAAATGAAGAGAATAAGGAAATGAAAGTGTTTTCCGTATACGATGATATGTCAAAGCTGAAAAAAAAAATCTCGCGTTTTTAATTCAGGTGATTTAGGGTTCTAAGTCTAAACCTATGTCTTTTGAAAAAGGATTCGAAATAAATTGGACGGATGAAATCTTTTTAGTGACAGATTGTCTAATAAGAATTACGCCAGTTTACTGAATCAAAGATTTATCAGACTAACCTGTTGAAGGAACCTTTAATGCAAAAAAATTGCAAAAAAGTGCAACCGAAAAAATATTTTGCTATCGAAATTATACTGAAAAACATAAAAGAAAATGACAAATCGAATATAAAGGTTATAGGTTACCCTTCTAAATTTAACCAGTGGATACCCTCTTCAGATTTACTTTATCTATAAAGCCCAAAATCTTACACCTGGAATGATAATTTAGAATCATGTCATTTTACGTGACGTTACCTTCTGGCAGTTCAATGAACTATTTTCCAGAGAACAAAATCTTGCATTATCTTACCAGATTACCTATGCCTCTAGATTTGAAAGGCGTATGGGAGGTTGGTTTAAGTGAACATATTTATCCTCCATATGTTGCGTAATATTACAGAATACGGCAAAATGTATGAATATGTGTTAAGTAACAGTTTAGAATTGGCAGAATGAATATCAGCAAGATGATAGCGACACGAAAAAAAAATTCGAATTCCCTCAGAATATTATGAATCTCCGAATGCTATTATCAAAGTGATAATTTGGAACTATGAAAAATTTGGAGGTGAAATTTCAGTTAGCAACTACAAAGGCACTAAAAAGGTGAAAGTTTCTTTGAAGATAAATGCAAAATTAAAATTTTTTATCAGGCTTAGCTGAATGTTTGGGATTCCCACTAGATAGTAGTTGAAAATGTTTCATCTCTTTGAGCATCTTTTGAAAGTCCCTTTTACAGCTGACTCGCACGCCTTTTTTAATTGTTATACCTGTACAGTGATATTGTAGAACCCTAGATTGTAGGAGACACAGTTGTACCGTTATTGCGAGTGATCCTTGTTAAAGGGGAAGATGGAGATATGATTCATGAAGTATTAGTCATAATCTCATTACATACCACCGACTCGAAAGAATTTTCAAACGATTGAAACCGTTATAAGGTTGCACACAAGACGTTAGGTGTCATTCGATTGCAAGAAGTTTATTGTGAAGATTCAATTTCGTCAAAAATATTTTTCATAACGTTTGTTCTTGATAACATATAACAAATAACATATACCATAATAACATAATATATAAACCGTAATATATAACGTAACATAACATATAACAAATACCACATAACATATAGCAAATACCACATAACATATAACAAATACCACATAACATATAACAAATACCAAATAACATAACATATAACAAATACCAAATAGCATAACATATAACAAATACCAAATAGCATAACATATAACAAATACCAAATAACATAACATATATAACAAATACCATATAACATAACAAATAACATAACATATAACAAATACCAAATAACATAACATATAACAAATACCATATAACATAACAAATAACATAACATATAACAAATAACAAAACAAATAACATAACATATAACAACAAATAACATAACATGTAACAACAAATAACATAACATATAACAAATAACGTAACATATAACAAATAACATAACATATAACAACAAATAACATAACATATAACAACAAATAACATAACATATAACAACAAACATAACATATAACATAACAAATAACATAACAAATAACATAACATATAACATAACAAATAACATAACATATAACATAACATATAACATAACATATAACATAACATATAACATATAACATAACATATAACATAACATATAACATAACATATAACAAATAACATAACAAATAACAAATAACATAACAAATAACACAACAAATAACATAACATATAACATAACATATAACATATCAAATAACAAATAACATATCAAATAACAAATAACATATCAAATAACAAATAACATATCAAATAACAAATAACATATCAAATAACAAATAACATATCAAATAACAAATAACATATCAAATAACAAATAACATATAACATAACAAATAACATATAACATAACAAATAACATATAACATAACAAATAACATATAACATATAACATATAACATAACAAATAACATATAACATAACAAATAACATAACAAATAACATATAACATAACATATAACATAACAAATAACATATAACATATAACATAACAAATAACATATAACATAACAAATAACATATAACATAACAAATAACATATAACATAACAAATAACATATAACATAACAAATAACATATAACATAACGTATAACATAACGTATAACATATAACATAACAAATAACATATAACATAACATATAACATATAACATAACAAATAACATATAACAAATAACATAACAAATAACATATAACATAACATAACAAATAACATATAACATATAACATAACAAATAACATATAACATAACAAATAACATATAACATATAACATAACAAATAACATAACATATAACATAACAAATAACATAAAACATACCACAATAACATATACCATAACATATAACAAATAACGTAACATATAACATAACAAATAACGTAACGTATAACATAACAAAACATATAACATAACAAATAACGTAACATAACAAATAACGTAACGTAACATAACATATAACATAACAAATAACGTAACATATAACATAACATATAACATACCATAACATTTTCTTCTGTTTTTGTTCAATACTGCAACCAATTTTTTAAGACTAACGTATCAGATAGGCAGCGGGTTGAACTGTTATAAAGGATCTGCTGTCTAGAAAGTGTATGGTTTCGGAAAAGCCCTCCGAAACCATCCCCTTTCTAGACAGCAGATCCTTTATAACAGTTCAACACGCTACCTGTCTGATGTGTATAATAGTCTTCAAAAGATTGATTACAGCATTGATAAAGAACGAACATTATGAAAGATCTTTTTGACGAAAATCTAGTTTCGCAATCAACTTTCCGTGATCGAATGACCAAAAACGTCCTGTGTGCGTCCTACTAACGGTTTCAATTGTTTCAAAATTCTTTCGAGTCGCTGGTATGTAATGAGGTCTGATAAACAGTTCTTGAATCCTATCTCCATCTACCTTTTTCCACAAGGATCACTACTCCCAGTAATGGTGACACTGTATCTCCGATAATATGATTTCGTACAATATCACTGTACAGGTATAACGATTTAAAATCGGCGTGCGGGAGAGCTATAAAGAGACTTCCAAAAAATTCTGATGGGGATGAAACATTTTCAAATACTTCATTCACCTGGTGGGAATCCCAAATATTCAGCTTAACCTGATAAAAATTTGAATTGTGCATATTTCTTCAAAGAAACTTTCACTTTTTTTAGTGTGTTTTGTAGTAGCTAACTAAAATTCTGTCACCAAATTTTTGATAGTTAAGGGGACCTTCTACATTAGGAAACCCCCCAAAAAGCACTTTTTTATGATTTTTTTTTGTAAGAAAACTGCATGATGGATCTTTTTGAAATTTTAAGTTTATTGTACATATCTTAAAGTATACACAAGAATTTTTTTATTAGATTTTGTTGCTTCTACTCTAAGTTATAAACAAATGTTCAACAGCATTTTTTGACACGGTGGGCAAGATTAAAAAAAAAACTACTCAATGGATCATCTTGATTTTTTTTAAATTACAGCTTATTTGTCTTCGATATGAATTAACCCCTTAACCTACAATGACGGGCATAGCCCGCGTACGATGATCGAGCCAAATGTAAATTCTTCTTACCACTAAAATTTCACAGTAAATATAGTTTAATTTAATCGTCGAAATTCCATGATTAAACAAGGCGAAAATCTCTATTAAATTTTAGTGGTAGCTATGGATTTGCCAAAGCGTGGAGCTGTTAAAAGTAAATCGTAGGTTAAGAGTTTAAAGCTTTTACTAAGATTATTTAAAAAAAAAAGTTATTAACAAATAAGAACGAATTTTTTTAACAAACAAATTTTTTTTTTAAATCCGCCATTACATAACTTTTTTTAAATAAATTTATGGGTTCCTTTAATTTAACTAGAAGCTATACTCACGAAGTTTACGAAAAAAATTTATTTTTGTGTTTCAGATAATTCTACAAGGCGCTATCATGCCCACCGTCCAGACGAAATTGTCCAAAGCAGTTGAACATTTTTGTTTATAACTTACAGTAGAAACAACAAAATCTAATTAAAAAATTCTTGTGTATACCTTAAGATATGTACAATAAACTGTTAAAATTTCAAAAAGATCCATCATGCACTTTTTTTACAAAAAAAAATAAAGTGCTTTTTTTCTCCTAATGTAGAAGGTCCCCTTAATCACTTTAATAATATCATTTAGAGATTCATAATATTCTGAGTAATTCTAATTTATTTTCTTGTTGCTATCATCCTGCTCATATTCATTGCCGTTTCTAAGACTTCCATACGTCAATTCTAAACTGTTAACCAACACATATTCATACACTTTGCCTTAATCTGTAATATTACGCAACGTATGAGGATAAATGATTTAAATTAAACCAACCACCCTATCGCCTTTCAAATCTAGAGGCATAGGTAATCTGGTAAAATAATGCGAAATTTTGTTTTTAGAGAAACTGTTCATTGACTTTTCAGACGTTAATGGCACGTAGAATGACGTGATTCTATATTATTCAAAGTGTAAAAATGTGGGTTTTATAGAGAAAATAAATCGGAAGAGGGTATCCACTGATTAAATTTAGAGGGATAACCTTTAAACTTAACTTGATATTCAAGTTGTCCTTTGCTTTTACGTTTTTTCAGTATATTTTCCATATCAAAATGTTTTTTACGATTGGAATTTTTACAATTCTTCTGCATTAAAGGTTCCTTCAATAGGTTCGCCTGATAAATCTTTGATTCTCTAAACTGGCGGAATTCTCGTTAGACAATCTGTCACTAAAAAATTCATCTCTCCAATTTATTTCGAATCTTTTTTCGAAAGTTACTTTGTTTAGGCTTAATACGCTAAATCACCCGTATTAAAAATCAAGGTTTTTTTTTCGGTTTTGACATATCTTTGTATACGGAAAACACTTCCCTTTCATTTTCTTTATTCACTTCATTTTGAGCTCTCTTAACAGTGATGTGATAGGTATGATTATAACTATCTAAAAATCGATCCAACACATCATTATATCGGTAGGTTCAGGGTGCTGTTAAATCTCTCCTTTACACTAGCTTTTGTGTCGTTAAAGTTCTAAGAAATCAAATATCTTGTTGTTTCAGAAATTAATGCAAACAAGAATTTAAAAATTCTTTACTGGCGTCAGTTTTCCAATACTTTGGTTTCCGTGGTAGTAAAATGGATTCAAACACTGACACTATATCTTCAGTTGAAACTTTCAGCGTACAGGTTTGTGAAGCGTGTAAGCATCGATTACTTCTATCCAAGATTTATTTTTTTCTCTAGGTAACTTGCCTGGAGTTGATCGATGAAGGACGTCTATTCCTTCAAAACTAGCACTTTGACTTGGATCTTGATAATTTTCTCTGACACATTCTTGCATTGAAAGGGAAAAATTACCATTATCGTTAAAATAAAATTCACCATCGTTCTACCAACTTCAGTAAAAATATAAATAATTTAAATAACAATACGTATCCCCATACAGGCACACAAAACACTGATCCCTTTACCGTTTAACACCATTTTAAAAAATAATTTCGAAAAGGATAACTTTATATATTTCTAAAAATTGCTCGTTTAAGGGTGTTTTTTTTTTCAGTTTTGTGATGTCTCGCATATTATACAATGTAGGGAGTTTTCGTCGTTCTAACTAAATGCTCACCCCTCATCTTATTATTGAAAAGCACTATTTTTATTTAAAAAACGCCATTTTCCCGCAAAGGTGCATCTGAATATGTTTCGGTGATGAGTGTATGGTGGCTATGTGGACACGGGATGTCGGAAAAAGGAGGATGTGGTGCGGGAGGCGACTCCGCAGCTCTGCCGCCTGCTGAACTTGAACTGCCATTTCTCTACTACTCATGTATCTAAGCGTGTTTTGAAGAACACTATTTTGCCAGTTATTTTCAAATAGTTGCCTTTTAAAGACTTCCAATTGACTATTTCGGCAGCGTTATATAATATTTCCAGGGGCCAAATATGACATGTAATCTTTTTCAAAAACAGTTGCAGTTTACTTGACATTCGTTCTTTAAACCCAATTGTAAGGATTAAATTTCTTTACAAATGTCTCCATGACAATAACAGCAACTCTGCTAGATTTGTCCAAGCTTAGTGATAAAAACACTATATTCATATGATATAATTCGTCCGCAGTCTTAAACATTCAGATTTAAACAATACGAATAGTCCAAGAGTCGGCAGCACAACAACCTATATTATCAAGCACAAGAAAAAAACCTTTATTTTATGGAAGAGTAGAAGTAGGGGAATCTAATGATTCATGTTTCCCGGAAGTGAAGTGGTGCATAAGCCAAAAATTAGTACCATTAGTGGTTGACTCGTAGGTTTATCATTTTGTCCTACAAACAAAGATATGAAAACATGGAGGACTGGGAGCAGGAAAACACAATGATAAACTTACGCGTCAACCATTGGTGGTATTAATTTTTGCTTATGCATCACTTCACTTTCGGCAGACATGGATCATTAGATTTCCTTACTTCTACTCTTCGACAAAATAAAGGTTTTTTTCTGGTGCTTGATAACATAGGTTTTTGTGCTGCCGGCTCTTGGACTAGAAAGACAAATCACTTATTTTCTTGTTTTTATCAAATTACTGAAAGCAGTTATATAAGGAAAATCAATGCTTTTCAACTTGATTATTATTATTATTGTTGTTGTTGTCTTTCATTTATCTGTGATGTCGTGGTTAACAATACTTTGGCTTGCAAAATATGCAACTCTACATTTACTCGTAGCAAATGAAATTATGAAAATAGCATTCGAGATAATCATTTAAGCCTTATTAACCAGGTTATATTTACGACTGAATGATTGTTTTAGTACTATGGGGCCATTCCCCTGTCACGTGTGGAACAGCATATCTACATATTACCGTATTTTATGGAAGAAACGCCGCACCCGTCGTAAGCACCGCACTCCTCAAAATTGGTCTGAATCTGAATAAGCTTAAAAATATCATAAACGCCGCACCCGTGGGAACAGTACTTTAATCGACAGTGTCTCATTGACCTAACTTTAATCAGAATTTTCTAAAAAGTGTAGGGTGCCTCATTTTTAATAACTAAAGATTCTAATATTTTATTTAAATCAGGTTTTAAATATTTTTATGTAATTATTTTAATTAAGGAGACTCAATTGGTATTTAAACCGTCCAGAGTGCGGGACGCGGACCCCTCTTCTTAGGCGTTCCACATTTTTTTAAGTGGTTGGTTGGCCCAACTTAGCACGCTTTTTTATGTCGTATCCGCTTTAGTCCTTTTGTAGTTTCTATTCGAAGCCCTCAAAATCTGAGTGGAAGAGTTGTAAATTTTCTTTGTCCACCTGTATTGTTCCCTATCATCATCGGAAATGTCACACTTTTCATTATCGGCAAAGTCGGAAAGTTTCGCTGTGTTGAGCAGGGGACTTCACTTAAGAACAGTCTGAAGAAGTTTTTACTTTATACCAATTTTACTAGCGCAAAAAAAAATATATCATAAATGCCGCACATGGTGTAAACGCCGCACTTGACAAAAAAATTAACTGTTAAACTCGTAAACGCCGCGCCGTTTCTTCCATAAAATACTGTACTACTATATTCTCAAATTAAAACAACTATGCAAATATGAAAATCTAGGATTTTTTTTGTTATTACCCGACTGCCAAGAAGGGTTATGTGTTTCACGCGTATCTGGGTATGTGTATTTCTTTATACCCTCACAACATCCCAACGGATAGATGGATTTTAATGAATGAGGTCTCTATCGATTCGTTTTAACCGTCCGATGGTTATAGGCAAGGTTTTGTTTTTATAAATTCAAAATGGCGGTAGAGACGAAAAAAATTTACGCACCATATTGAGTGGCATATCATTGGATAAGTCTTTCAAAATGAAGACTATGTTTCACTGACTATTTTACAGTCAGAAGCTCCGTTTAAATATTACACAACCTGGAAGTTGTGTAGGTAGGATCTCTAGCTTTACTGCAACTCTAACCTTCATAGACATCTATAGGTTTCATCAAAACAGTGTTTATAGATAGGAACTAACAATTAAACACAACTTAAAAGTCATCAATACAAGTAACTAAAAAAAATAGGTAAGTAATATAAAAAATAGTTTTACACTGATGAGAAATAATTTAATTAATCTGCTTTTTACGCAGTCGGATTTTTTAAATTTAGTTTTAATTGTATAGTTTA
Source organism: Maratus speciosus (assembly GCA_963932465.1). NCBI lineage: Eukaryota > Metazoa > Arthropoda > Arachnida > Araneae > Salticidae > Maratus > Maratus speciosus. The sequence continues at coordinate 663,977,837 of OZ010787.1, forward strand.
TATTTTTAAAACTTACAAGTTAATAGATATAGGTATTTAAGTTTCACGCGCAGGATATTTTTTCCGTTTTTCATGGAATGGCCCTAAACAGGCAGATTACTTAGGTCTGATGTTTTAAATTCGAGTTTTGAAACTTTTTAAAAACGGGGAGAATGCTTTGGTCTAGAGTAAAAATGGGAATATTTTAAAACCTATTAAAGGGCTAATCCATATCACGTGTGGGATAGCTTTTCTACATATTATTGTTGTTTTAACAATGCTATTGTATACTGAAATTAAAACAACTATGCTAATATGAAAATGTAGGATTTTTTGTTTTTTAATGTATAGTTTATATTTTATCAACTTATAATAGATGCGGGTATTTATGTAAGGTTCACGTACAGGACATTTTGTCCGTTTTTCATGAAATTGCCCTTTACGTTTATTTCTGAAACAAAAAAAAAATCAGCATTCCTTGACATAGACATAAGAGATTTTTTGTTCAACTTAACCGCATAATGGCTACATATTGACTATGACGATTCTACCATTATTCATCCATAGCTCTTCACACAGCTGTCAAACAGTGGGACATAAATCGCCGTCTAAAGCATCAAACAGACTGCTTCTCTTCACCTCGGAACATTTTATGTGGTAAGGCACTGACTTTTGTTGTATGTCTACAGGTTAGAGGTCAACAGTGCACGTCGTTGACATGTTCATCTCCACCTCTTTCTTTTGTGGAGACTCTTTCTTTTGTTGATGACCACAGAGCGATTGGTAAATAAATGCTAGTTGAGATTTACGGCTTTTCGTTGGATAAAGCGTATAAACGCACCTTAAGACAAGACGTACTCTTTAATACTATGAAAGGAGCAGAATAATTTCGGAGAGTTCTTGGAAATCATTAAATTTACTTATCTAAATTTATATTCTGAGTACAAAATAAAAATACCTTATTCAACACTGCTCAATCACAGTGCTCCGTATCCAATAATGGAATACAAGAAACAATACTGACGTAAAATATTTCGCCAGTGAACCTTAATCCTTTGCGATTTAACTCCGATTTGAAAATTGTTTATTCATATGTTAGAATACATGCTCGCAAAAATGTTTTTAAAAAAAAGTATGAAAATATATTGTTTAAAAAGCACCTTTTAAACATCTGCAGTTAACAGAAAATTATACACTTCTCATAAATAGTGCCAGTTTTTAAATACAAAATTGTAAAATATATGAAATCACCTTTGTAAAAAATCTATTTTCGACTTCTATAATGGTAGTAAGTGAATTCCAACCATTTTCATTTTTAAGCGCACTAGGCGCAGTTTAGAGTGTATTTTTACATACTTATATTTTTCTTATTCAAGAATGAATAAGTGGTTAAAGACAGGTGAAATAAAACGTAAAGAAAAGATGGAGTCAGACATAGATAATGGTGATTTAATACCTCATAATTTAACAGAGAAGAAATTACTGCAAAGGAATAAAGCATAAGTACTCAGAAGAATATTGAATATTGAGATTTACGTGCACCTGTATTAATAATGAAGAACAGCCTGTCTGTATCAAATGAACATATGAATCCATCAAAACTCCTTAGACATTTACAAACCAAACATAGAGTTTTTATATAAACCAATTGGCTTTTTTAGAGCAAGTTTAAAGAACTGAAATCAAGTCAGAAATTAATTGAAAAGACCGCAACTGGTTCCAATAATGAAAAGGCCGTTCTAGCCTCGTATCAGATATCTTCGTTTGCAGCAAAGTCTGCAAAACCTCATGCGATTGCAGAGAATAGAATTCTACCTGCTACTAAAAAAAAATGTTCACAACGATGCTAGAAAAAAAAGCAGCAAAGGATCTAAATTTAATTTCATGATCTAATGATTCTCTTTAGAACAAAATAACCGACTTAGTGAAAATATTGAGAGCCAATTAATTGAACTTCTAAAAACAAGTCCTTATTTTGCATTACAGGTGAAAGAGAGTTTAGATGTTTACAATAATATGAATTTGTTAGCTTTCGTTCGTTATGAATTTGGGGATAATGTATGTGAAGATTTTTGGTTTTACAAGTCCATTTCATCTCACACAACAAGTGCAGCTTTATTCCCCTGTTTAGACGGTTTCGTACAAGGAAAAGAAATAAACTTGTCAAAATGTGTCGGAATAACTGCAGATGAAACTCTAGCTATGAGTGGATCTATTAATGGTTTAATCAGAAACATAATGCAGTTTGAATATATTTGTATTCTCTGTGAATCACTGGTCGAGAAAAAATTGCCTGAAGATTTGAAGTCTACATTCAACGAAGTTATTTCAGTAGTAAATTCTATCACGGCTCGATCATTAAATTCTAGACTTTTTGACATTCTGTGGAAAGAAATTTGGTATCAACACAAAGTTACTTTTACATTGCATACAGAAATTAGGTGGCTTTCACAACGAAAAGTTTTAAATTGCATTTTTTGACTGTGTGATGAAGTAAGGCTATTTTTAATGGATTCCAAACGCCATTTGAAAGCATTTTTCTGTTCAATGTGGAATAATTGACAGATATTTTTAGTTTTCTGAATGAGCTGAATTTAAGCTTACAAGGAACATCGGTACATATTTTCAAAGTCCAGGGCAAAGTAGAAGCAACAATATAAAAAACTGAATTGTGGACAATTCGACTTGAAAAATAATGAACATTTTGAATCATTCCCAACATTATTCCATTTTTTACAAACCTCTGGCAATACAATGCCCCCTGTTATTGTTGGAAATTTCGTTGTACACCTGAAGAACTTGAAAAAAGCTTTCCGACTTCATTTTCCTACTTCAATGTCAGAAAATGAGTGGATCAAAGTTTCATTTCACTTCCAAGACATTAGTGAAATGGAATCCTTAACATTCTTAGAGCAAGAACAATTTGCGGAATTATAATCAGACAATTTCATGAAAATTGCTTTCCAAGCATTCCTAATTTTTGTGTTGTGCGAAGAACATAAATGTATGTATAAATGTGTAAAAAAGAACGATTGCATTTAAACTACATTTTAAGTTCATTGACGTTTATGATTTACATTTGTAATTATTACCCAAACAGAAAATTGCGATTCAAACGAAGGGGGCATAACAGTATGTAGTTGGCAGTTTCTCGTCGTGTTAAAAGCATTCATATTACTTTATTCACCGTCTATATGTCCAGTGTATTGTTCTGTAACATGAAATGTAATAATATTTTAAGTTAGCTTTCTCAGTGATATTGTGTTTAAAAAAAATAATTGGTCATGTTGACCGCATAAATTTTTAATTAATTTAAACATTTTTTAGAATCATTTTTAAATTTCCTGTGTCATAAAATATCCCGTGTGAATTTTTGTAATATTGGTAAAAAGGTTTTATAGGATTAGAATTTTATACGCAAAGTTTTGATACATGTATAAATGTGCTAAATATAAAACTTCCATCACAGCCCAGCATTAAATCTACAGTGCTAATATTGCTTCTTATTTGTTATTTTAATGCTATTATTTTAATCTTATTTTGTTATTTAAATATTATTATTTGAATCTTCTAAAAAAATTTCAAATCTGCAGCCAAAAAAAAGTGGGGGGGGGGGGGGGGGAGCGATTGCAGAAGAAATTTATAATGGGCGCAGCGTAAATAATGTCGTGCGTCTCATTAACCCTAGAACTACCGAAAATTTTACTCAAGTTTTATAAAAATATTACACATCAGAATTCTTATTTAAAACTATTGAACTTATTTACTTAACTCATTATTGTCTGGTTTACATATTTAGTTTATTTTAAAGAAATTTCTGGTTAGAATAAATATTTCAAATGTACCCATCGGGTCCATTGGACCCGTCTGGTAGACGGAGGGTTAAGTGCATAATTTTCAAATTCACAATTTAAGGTGACTCGGTATCCTTTAAACTGTGTTTAAAGTTTTTCAGAATTGTTTTTTCAAAGGTTTTATAAAAAAAATGATTAAGTTAAGAATGAAATTAGATTATTCTGGTAAAATATCAAGATTTTTAATTAAGAAATTTAAGACTATTTTAGACCAAATTTTTGCTACAATTTTGAACTTTTTGCATATTCTTCTTTAAGATGTGCTCTATAACTGTTAAGGTCCAGATTTAAAAAATGCTAGTTTAAAGAAAAAGACATTGTCGTGGCATTTGAAACTATGACTATTTACAATAAAATAATAAATATTTTTTAATAAACTTTTTATATAACTGAAAATTAGTTCTTCTAGAGAAAACCAAAGTCAATTGAAACATTTAAATTTTTGTCATTTTGATCATACTGAAACATTTAAAGGAAAATGGATGCAGTGAAACGCCTTTTACGAATATTTTTAACTTTTGGGAACGTTAAGAATTTACCTTTTTTTTTTTAACTTTTTAGGATCTTTAAAAAATATCTTGAGAATAAACTATTAAATTCATTTTGAGCAAAAAAAATTGAAATTTACTGTATTCGTCATATTTCGCAAATTGAAGGGTACCGAGTCCATTTAAAATTTGTTTTAAAATTGTCTATATAAACAATTATATCCTATGTGTATTTTTGTAATATTCTTACGAAATATTTTATAAATTTTTGCTTAACTTTTTAATACTTGTATAAATTTACTAAATATTATAACATTTCAAACAATTAGTACTAAATGTAGACTGATAATGCTGTTTGTTGTTTCTGTTTTGAATTGTTAACTTAATGTTTTTATTCCATTATTTATATATTCTTTAAAAAAAGAATCTGCAACAAAAAATAAAAATCTACAGTCGGGAAAAGGAAAAATATCCCTTGAAAAAAATTCTATCCCCCCCCCCCTTCAAAAAAAGAGAAACCTGCTGTAAAAAAGAAAGAAAAAGGACTGCAGCCACCAAAAAGAAAAAACTGCCGTAAAAAATAATCAGCAGCCCCCCCCCCCCCCCCAAAAAAAAAAAAAACCATAAAAGAATTCTGAAGCCAAAAAAAATCTGCAGTAAAAATAATAATAATCTGAAGTAAAAATATAAAATATTAACCTTTAACTGATGTCACAGAAATTGTCACATAACTAGTGTGAAGTGGTCTGTGAGACCGCTAAATAGAAAGATGAATAAAAGCCGCGATTAGCTCATAGGATGTTGCTTTTGTACTAAACTTTTTGCACAGGCCTGTTATAATTAAAATTCACCTATTCAAAAGTCTCTGGTGTTAGTATTAAAGTTCCAAACGAAACAAAATTCCAATAGTGTTTGTAGATAAACTGAAATTCGCAAGTTAAACTATGAAAATTGAAAAAAGCACCGGTCTGTGAGACCGGTAACATCAGTTAAAGGTTAATCTGCAGGAAAAAATATAGTTGGTCACACAACCGATTGCATAATTTTTAAGTTGTCAGTTTAAAAATTGCTTTAAAATTATGTGTTTATCAAATATCATGTGAGCAATTTCATTATATTCGTATGGAAAATTTGATAAACAGACGCTTTGTTTACATTTTTGGTGCATGTATAACTATACTAAATAATATAAAATTCCAATTTTATCCAGCATTAAATGTACACTGCTAATATTTATGGTTTCTGATATTTCAAATTGTAAATTTGATGTCATTTTTCTAATATTTATATATTAATTTATTGTTCTAAAAAAAAAAAAAAAAAATTCTGCAAGAATAAATTTGCAGAAAAAAACAATAAAATATCGTTATTTACGACGTTGATTGTGTAATTTTAAAATTGTTTAATTTTTCTTATTTTCCCGTGTAATCGAATATCTTGCCTGTATTTTTGTAATGTTCATATGAAAGATTTTATAAATAATTCTATTCATACATTTTAGAATATACTGAATAATATAAAGCTTCAATCCCTACCAGCGCTAAATGTGCAGTGCTAATATTCTTCATGGTTTGTTATTTTAATTTACTATTATAAACATTGTTATATATTGCTGTTATAATAATAATATATTGCTATTATAAATATCATATATATTATCTAATTATAAATATTTTTTTTAAGTGTAGAAGAAAAAATCTTTTAAAAAATGTAAACAACTGTTAATTTATACATGAACTTTTAATGTATGTGAAAATGTACAAAGTTGTAGTAATACCTCTTCTAATAATTATTTACTTATGTATAGTACTTGTGTATATCGTTCAAGTTTTGGTTCATTTTAAAATGGAATATTTAACAAAGTACAAGAAAAACATACAAAGAGGAACATTGATTCTCAATTCAGTGTCATTCAATTATTTGAAAATATTCAATCAAATTCAATTATTTGAGTGCGAGAGCTTGAAAGTGGAAAATATTTAAATGACCCAACTTATGTACTTATCTGCAATTGTTACTAATATGAAAGGTAAACTTTATCATTTTTTTTCCATTATAAAACTTTATAAAAATGATAAATTTATTCATAAAATGTTGATGCATCTAAAGATGTACTAAATACTTATACAGTGTATTTATTGCTTTACTTCTGTATGTACACTGCTTTTCAGTTCAGTGACTGAGTTTTTTGAAATTCTAATTTTTGGTAAAACAAACTAAAGCGATGTGAAATTTTGCTCAGAAAAAAAAAAAAAAATCGTCCAGAACATTGGGAAGAAGTTTTTTTTTTTTAAATGTGTATCCTATGTGTATTTATCTACTACTATTTTGAAAAGGAAAATTAATTTTATTAAAGTTCTATTTTAATGAGATTTTTTTCGTAATGTTAAATTTTTATAAAAATTTTCGATACATGTAAAAATGTCTTAAAGTATCTGTATGCCTTTTAAAGTATCAATTTTGATCTAAATTTCAATTAAACTTTTTTGGGGAGAAAAAGCGGCATGATGATCGTAGAGCTTTTTAAACATGTATATTTCTTACAAACTTTAAAAGACCAAGTAGAAATTTTTTTTGTACAATTTTTTTTTGGAAAAATTGTTATAACTCATTAGTTCAAGTATCACAAAGTTTTAAAATTCCGTTTTAAGTATATATTTTCAAAGGAAGTAGGTCATTCTTATACTGATTTATTGAAAAGTGAACTACAGTTTTATTTTATGAATTGCTAACGCTTTTCAGAAATTTTCAGCGATAGGAATTAATGAAATGAATTTATTCTTAATAGTTTTTAAATTTAAATTATTTTAAAAAAATAGCAATTTTCAATTGATTTTATAAGATTTTTTTTAATTGCTTATTTTGTATGCTTGTCACTTTTTCATGACATTTTAAATAATTCAAAATTTACAATTTTTTTTTTCTGAATGCATATTACTTAAATACTTAATTACTTTGTAAGGAACCAGTAACTTTGTTACAGAGGCTCTGTAGTGGTTTGAAGGTGAACATGGTGTAAGACGTAACTCTAATATAGAGGCACTCTGATTGTCCGCGGTGCATTTTTAATTAGGAGTTCACTGTTCCGCAAGTTAGCGGTAAACTTATGCAAATTTATTTGCTCAGTCTGCCAGAGTATAAATAGGGGAGCAAAATTATGTTAAGCGGTTAGCTAGTGAGTCAGTGCAGTTAGACGTTGGAGAGAGTGTGAGTTGGCGTAAGTAGTTTTGGTGTGGAGAAACGGCCTGTATGGCTGGAGCTTAGCCTGGGAACAAAAACCGATTTAGAGTGAGATGAAATCTAGATGTGGACTTGAAATGAACCCCGCCGTCTCAGCTCAAGCATGATCCGGAGAAATGAAGTTACGTGAGTTAAGTTTTAAGTTTATATTTAATTAAGATTGTTTTGTTGATATCACGGAGTGAGGGCGACATTTACGGGATTTTGTCTGCCAACCCCTTGCCCGCTGTTGAATAAAAGCTCTAATATTTAAAGCCTATAACACTTCTCATGAACTCCCATCGCCATAATTCCCCACAACTTAATTACTTAATTTTATATTAACTACAAAATATCCTTAAATGGTCCTAAAATTTTGTTGCCTTTTGGATATAAATTGTTCATGCATTTTAATTTATGTTTTAGATATATATTCAAAGTAATTCTTACGCTGATTTATTGAAATATTTGAGTTACACAGTTTTAATTTATGAATAATTAACACTTTTCAAGAATTTTTACCGTCGTAAAATCATGCTATTTCATACTTAAACTTGCAATATTTTGTTGCTCCTGCATGTAAATTGTTAGTGTTCCTTGTCATAGATTTTTTTAAACATTTTTATTGTAATATTAGAAAGAAAAATGTAAAATTTTATTCAACAAGGAATTTATTATTTTCATCTAAAAGAAATAATTTTAAATTATTCATTTTACGTAATTAACTACAATTTATATTTTTACCAAAAATCTACTTCGTTTTATCAAATTTGTCCTCTATGAAAAAGTTTTGTAACTGGTAAATTTATAAATTTTGAATCCATGTAAAAATGTAATAAATGTTAGTATAATTCTTTATTGTCGATGTATATAGAGGAGAGGGAGAAGGAATGGGACACTAAATAAGAAAATCCAAAAACAAAGATTTTAATTTATAGAATACAAAATTGTAACAAGAATTGAACAAAACAATGAAAAATGAACAAAATTGTACATTGTATAGAATACAAAAAACACTTTGTAATGTCCTTAGACAATATAGAAACATAATTTGCAGAAACAATTTTATAATTAAAGAAATTGTAAGTTTCAAAATGTGTGCCATACCTCCCTGTTAGGGGGGGGGGGGGATATGGGTCAGCTATAAAACGAAGTATGATAAGGCACAAATAGGCTAGTTTCGGCTATATGTACAGTCTAACAAAGATTGTAGGTTGATAATGTCTGTGCCACATCTTTGTCACTGGAAGGAAAGTTTAGGATTGTCAGTCACAAATGACATTAAAAAATCACCAGTTCAACTTATTTATATTTTGAAGTAAACAGATGTATTATCAATATTATAATTAATATAGTACCCTCTAAAAATATTTGTATATCGGAATTTACATTCATCTTATTAAAAAGAACGAACTAGACTTGTCCCGTTCCTCCCTTTGCTGGCATGTCCCATTCCTCCCCACTACCTTCTTTTTGCATAAACAAAAATGCTTCTTTTAGGGTTAGTTTAAATTATGGATAATATACAGCTTAATGTTCCATAAATAAACTATTCCATCTACGCATAAACAAGTCACTGATATGCTATCTTCTTCTTTATACAATTGCAAGATTATGCAAATCAGCAATTTTTTTCAACTGAAGATTGGGCTACCATTGCTTCATCTAGTGTGTGATAGATGAAGTGTTTAGAATGAGACATAGAGAAAAACCTGTCCCACTGCCCCATTCTACCCCACCCTCCTCTATACACTGCTTGTGTTGTTTCTCTTCATATTTTTTAACATTCTAATGCATAACATTTAAAAGTGACTAAAAATGACAAAAGACTAAAGCAAATGTATAAATTGCATGTATATATTTTTCTTGATGCTCTTAGTGGCGGAGTATTTAAAAACTAGTATTGGGTCTGCACAGTTGAAACGGAATATCTTATCTCTATATTTTTGGGGGAAAAGAAACTTAACCACTTGAGGCCTGAGGGTTGAAATAACACTATAAATACACATTCATTGCTTTTGGTCAAACAGAATGACACCCAGACGGACAGAGTAATTTAGATTTACAAGTATATATCTAAAATGACTAGCCTTTTTTAATATATGAATTTTAATTATCAGTAATTTAAATTTCCGCAAAAACAAATTGAAAGGCTTTAAACAAATGAATAATTTACAAGTCCTCTTTATTTGGTAAAGAGTTTAAGTTAAGTAATTGTGATTTTAATTAATTATTTTTTTTTTGTCACACTGTTTAGAAAACATTTTGCAAACTCTGAAGAAAATGACATTTATTTTATGAATAAATTGACCAGTGCTATCATTCATTTGTTTTGTTCCAAAGCCAAAAACAGTTAGCTGCATAAAAGTAAATCAGACAATCTAGTCTTTATGAAGAAAATAATGGGGGTCCACGTTTGTGTACCTCAATTCTGAAGAGATTAAACAGGCTTTTTTTCAGTCTTCAGTTCATTGCATAAAATGTTATTTTTATTTGAATCGGTAAACAATAAATAAATAAACAAAAGATAATAAAATAAATGTAATATGAAATTCTGTAGTAGCTAGTATTTTACTGAGGGAGAGGTGAGCAGGGCGTAAAAGTAAAGTTATTGAAATAGACAAAGTGCGCTCAAGATTTTACAAAAATAATAATCAGTAGCTTCGGGGAAGAGTTTATTATAATTACTATTTCATGTTTAGCCATATTTACAACAAATACTAGTATATAATCCCCGTCAAAAATGACACAAAGTGAATGATAAATCTTCAAAACAATAGTTTAAAAAATATTTTTCTGACTTAAAAAATATATATATATATATATATATATATATATATATGCCTCATGCATTTTGTTATTCAAAAAGTATTATCCTTTGATTTTTTATGATTAGAATAAAGAAATGATGTAAACTACAATTTAGTCACCAGCGCTTAAACGCGCCATTTCCAGCTACACATTCTATGACGAAAATGCTTGTTTAGGTTCCCTCTACATTAAAAATTTATAGTTTAGCGAGATTCCTTTTTTTCGCTACAAACTATGTTAAAATTCAAAATTTTATCTGCAAGATAATTAAACTATGTTGTACCGATAAGAAATATTCATTTTATTAGCAATGTCTTCAAATCTGATAAAATGCATTGTAAAAAAAGTACTATTACAACAGAAAGTTGACGTCAAAAGAAATGGCAAGAAACATAAGCTCCTAATTTATTGGGAATTAAAACGGCCTACAGAGGCGCTGCTCGCAGCCTTCGGTACAGAAAAAATTGTCCCTTTAATATCCCTTTAAATAATGCTAAAGGGCCATTGAAATAATTCTTTATTGTAATTGCATTTGAAAGTTTTAAATATTCAAATTCGGATAATTTTTACTTTGTCATATAAGACAGAAAACAAATGTCACAAGAAATATTAGGTTGTGCAAAAGATTAATCATTTTGAATAAATTAAAAATACATTTAATGCAGTGTGCTTGCATGGACCTTCCTAGAGCGAAAGTTATCTTTTCTTCACCAGATGGCGATAGTTATCAGTTAATTTTAATTTAGAACTTGTTGTTGTTGATTTGGCCCTTAAATTTAGAACTTAATAGGATAGCTTTTGAAGGTTTTAAACAAAGTTAAAATATTTAAAGGTTTTTAATATACTTTTACAAATATTTTAAGACCAGCATCGGCATTAGCCTGTATTTTGTTTTAATGAAGCGTTCAAAGAGTCATTAATTTGTTTGTAGATTTGCTGGAATTTGAATCTGGATTGCAACAGTATCGTTTGTTTAGATCTGATATCTATGTTTATAATAGCTTAATTTTAATTTAGAACTTAATACATTATAAATGGATATGATACACATGTTTTATGCGAAAATATGCTGAACAGACATGATTTCAAATAGAAAAAATTATCATTTAGCTGTCATATGTTAGGATATGTTTTTCATTAAGCCTAACATAGCGTTTAGCTACTGTCGATTCGCAGACCAGAGTGGTTCGCACCGGCACAGTTACCGGCAGTTTCCTGCACTCAGATTTTATTATAAGTAGATTATTATTTCATGTTTAGCCATATTTACAAAGAATACTAGGATTACCATACTAATTGTAAAATTAATATTAATATCATCAAATATTCATAAAACCTTCCATTGATTAATATATTCTGCTTTCTCAATATCAGATCTTTGGATATGATTCTGATTAGAAAATAATACAGAATTCATTTTAAAGCCTTCTGCACATACTAACGTATGATTAACGTATTGTCACAGTACTTACTTGGGAGCTAAAATCATTCGGCTAGCTTCTGTTATTAAAGTTGCATTTTTCTTTTGATTCTAAGTTCCTACTTCATATACGGTACATCAGTTTGGGGGAAATTACTCCAGATTACACAAGCCTGCGAGGGTTGTGTTTTTTAACTTTTGATAATTGATATTTATGTACTTTTGATTGCCGAATCCGAAAAAAACGTTCATTTTTAACCAACACGTCAGGATTTTTTGCAATCGCATATTTCAAATATAAAAAGTAAAAAAGCGAAAATCTGATACTATACATAGATGTAATGGTAGTGTTTAACTTTTGATAATTGATTTGTAAGTATTTTCTAGCGCTGAATCCGAAAATGACCTTCATTTTTAACCATCTTGTCAGGATTTTCGCAAACCGTAAATTTCAAAGTTAAAAAGTGAAAAAATAGCAAAAATCTCTATTTTATCAAATGTGTCATCGAACTCCGCTCTTGAATATCAAAATACACTGAATAAAAAAAGTTGCTCTAAATAAGTAAATCCTTAGCGATTTCTTTGATCATTAACTACACTCGCATGCGGCTAACGCGAAAGTGACATAGTTTTTAGTAATTTTAAGGCCTGGAGGTGTAGTGGTCAGCGCGTCTAGACGCAATAGGTGGTCCAGAGTTCGGCTCCGGGCTATGAAAGGTTCATTCAGCCTTTCATCAATTCGGGGTGGATTTAAAACATAGGAAGATTCAAACAAAGGCATAGGAAAACCCAAAAATCCTAAAAACATAAATGTAATCAGTATAAAGAAGTAATTAATCGCATGAACAGTTTTTTACATCTTGTATGCACTTTAAACAACTAAACAAAAAGAATTTTCTTGGCCAAGCAAACCTATGACGCCATTTATTTCATTACATTTTACAACTAGCATATAATCCCCGTCAAAAATGACAAAGTGAATAATAAATCTTCAAAACAATAGTTAAAAAAAATATTTTTCTGACTTAAAGATGACTCATGCATTTTGTTAATCAAAAAGTATTATCCTTTGATTTTTTATGATTAGAAAAAAGAAATTATGTAAACTACAGTTTAGTCACCAGCGCTTAAACGCGCCATTTCCAGCTACACATTCTATGATGAAAATGCTTGTTTAGGTTCCCTCTACATTAAAAATTTGTTGTTTAGCGTGACTTTTTTTTTCGCTACAAACTATGTTAAAATTCAAAATTTTATCTGCAAGATAATTAAAATATTTTGTATCGATAAGAGAAATATTCATTATATTTGCAATGTCTTCAAATCTGATAAAATGCATTGTAAAAAAAAGTACGATTAACCCAGAAAGTTGACGCCAAAAGAATTAGCAAGAAACGTAAGCTCCTAATTTATTGGAAATTAAAACGGCCTACAGAGGCGCTGCTCGTAGCCTTCGGTACAGAAAAAATTGTCCCTTTAATTTCCCTCTAAATAATGCTAAAGTGCCATTGAAATAATTCTTTATTGTAAATGCATTTGAAAGTTTTAGATATTCAAATTCGGATAAATTTTACTTTGTCATATAAGACAGAAAACAAATGTCACAGGAAATCTGAAATTGTGCAAAAGAATAACCATTCTGAATAAATTAAAAATACATGTAATGCAGTGTGCTTGCATGGACCTTCCTAGAGCTTTCTTCCAACAGATGGCGATAGTTATCCGTTATTTTTAATTTAGAACTACTTGTTGTTGATTTGGCCCTTAAATTTAGAACGTAATTGGATAGTTTTTGAAGGTTTTAAACAAAGCTAAGATATTTAAAGGTTTAATATACTATTACAAATATTTTAAGACCAGCATCGGAGTTAACCTATATTTTGTTTTAATGAAGCATTCAAAAAGTCATTCATTTGTTTGTAGATTTGCTGGAATTTGAATCTGAATGGAGACAGTACCATTTGTTTGATCTGATTTCTATGTTTATAATAGCTTAATTTTAATTTAGAATTTAATACATTATAAATGGATATGATACACATGTTTCATGTGAAAATATGCTGAACAGACATGATTTAAAGTAGAAAAATTATAATCTAGCCGTCATATGTTAGGATATGTTTTTCATTAATCCTAACATGACGTTTAGCTACGGTCGATTCGCAGACCAGAGTGGTCCGCACCGGCATGGTTACCGACAGTTTCCTGCACTCGGATTTTATTATAAGTAGATAACGGGATTGGCTTAACCTTCATGCAGTTCGAATGTTTAACTGTATCGGACGCTGTTTATAACGGATATTAGTGAATGTTTTTATTCTACACATTCAGTTTACTATTTACTTTTATCTCTAAGTGCTTGCTAGTCTAATTCTATTAAAATGGCTTCTGAAATCAATATGAAAAAAAATATCCCATGAACGTGTTTTTGTTTTCAAAGCATCAACGATTATTAAGTACCCACGGGAAAAATCGAAATGAACGAGTGCGAATGAGTTAAATAAGCCGATATTAGAAATTTCTAATATAGACTTTACGTATGTGACATCATAACGTGATATAACTCCTACCAACGACATACCTGCTACAGAATCTGAAATCACCTAGGACACTTCAAGCCATATATTTACGACCTGCGTTTATGGTGCAATATTTTACCACGATTCCTGCTGTGACTTTATTTCTGCAAAGGACATTATGAATGAAATTTTATGGCTTTGATTTTCAGAATTTACTCTTCCGATACCTCAACCATAGTTTTTAATTTGATTTTATTGGATGTGACATTGCAAGAACAAATATTCTGCATTTCTCATACTAGTGACGAATTGCAGAGCATAACCCCATTTATAAATGTCTTTTCTCAAAATAAATGAGAATTCACGCAATTTGAGTTTCGGGAAGAACTCGGTGATAGTATGGTTTTGACTTATAGTTACGCAGGAGGTTATAATATATATATACACATCAGGGTTTAAACGCAATAACAGCTGTAAATTTCCAAGTGAGTGAAAAACGTCCGCTCCAGGATTCGAACCAAGTATGTGTGGATGACACCGCCAATGTTCTACAGATTGAACCATTTCCGACAAATCTGAAGGACTCGTTCGCCCAAATTGTGTTATAAAGTAATCTAATTTAAACGGAATATTAACAAGGGAAGAATATTTTTTTTAAAAAAATGGAATTATCATAGACCTGATATTAATTTCAATATAAAATGTTACGATTTAATTTGATATAAAAGCTCGTCATTTATTGCCAGTAAAAATATTTTAATGTTGAATTTTAATAATTCTGCTATTCACGTTTAAAATTTGAAGAGTCATTCTCATATTTAAGTAAGAGATTATCAGCTATAAATTTTTAAAGAGTAAGTTTATGATTTAAATAAGAAATGTATTCATCACACCTATGCGAATTATTAGCCACACTTAAGTAAAAATGTAAGCAAGCTTATATACACCAGAAAACGAACGTGAAACGATCTTGATCTTATGTTTTAAAGGATCCTTCTACATTAGGAGACCAAAAAAAGAACTTTCTTATTTATTGTTTATTTATTTTTTTATTTTTTTTTTGGTAAGAAAACTGAATGATGGATCTTTTTGAAATTTTAACAGTTTATTGTACATACCTTAAGGTATACACAAGAATTTTTTATTAAATTTTGCTGCTTTTACTCTAAGGTATACACAAGAATTTTTTATTAAATTTTGTTGCTTTTACTCTAAGTTATAAACAAATATGTTCAACTGCTTTGGGAAAATTCGTCTGGACGGTGGGGATGATAGCGCCTTGTAGAATTATCTGAAACACACAAAAAATTTTTTTTTTCGTAAACTTCGTGAGTATAGCTTCTAGTTAAATGAAAGGAACCCATAAATTTATTCAAAAAAAGTTAAGTAATGGCTGATAAAAAAAAAAAGTTAAAACAACTCGTTCTTATCTGTTAACTTTAAAAAAAATAATTTTAGTAAAAGCTTTAATTCATATCGTAGCAATTAAATAAGCTTTAATTAAAAAAAAAAAATTCAAGATGATCCATTGAGTAGTTTTTTTAATCTTGCCCACCGTGTCAACCGTATTTTTTGACACGGTGGGCAAGATAAACTGGTCAATGGATCATCTTGATTTTTTTTAAATTAAAGCTTTTTTAATTGCCTTCGATATAAATTAAAGCTTTTATTAAAATTATTTTTAAAAAAAAGTTAACAGATAAGAACGATTTTTTTTTTTTAAATCAGCCATTATATAACTTTTTTTTAAATAAATTTATGGGTTCCTTTAACTAGAAGCTGTACTCACGAAGTCCACGAAAAAAAATTATTTTTGTGTTTAAGATAATTCTACAAGGCGCTATCATGCCCACCGTCCAGACGAAATTTTCCGAAGCAGTTGAACCTATTTGTTTATAACTTAGAGTAGAAGCAACAAAATGTAATAAAAAAAATCTTGTGTATATTTTAAGAATGTATAATAAACTGTTACAATTTCAAAAAGATCCATCATGCAGTTTTCTTCCAAAAAAATCATAAAGTCCTTTTTTTTGGTCTCCTAACGTAGAAGGTCCCCTTAAACTTATTCCTTCTTTGAAGGAAATTTATTCACTACACTCAAACGAATGTATGGACCTGTTGAATTTTTATTCATTAGGGTAAGTCTTCATCGGTGTTTCACATTTCATAATCGTGAAAATTTTCAACAGTTAGACAAAATGATATTAATGCTTCTGAGTTTGGATTATGTTATTTGCATGCGTTTATTATATTAGCGAGCGCTTAATACAAAGTACAATTAATGTAGAAACTCTTATTTGAAAATTTAAACTATAAAATTGTACTTTTTTTTTCACATCTGGGTGTATATTTCTACAAAATGCAGTTTTTTTTTTTTTTTTTAAATCTAGTAGAACATTTAACTGAAGAGTTATAATTTCTCATTTTAAATTATTTAACATTTATATAATTCAGTGAAAAAATTAAACTATTGCATAAAGATTCCATTATGGAATGGAAAAGCTACCTGTTAATAAAAAGAATTTCAACAATTACGCAATTTTTTCGATTGTATAAAAATTTCTTTTCAGATTGAAAAGAATAAAAATTTTCCCAAAACTCTTATAAAAAATATTTACCAGTACCCACAAAAAATTTAATACATATTATATGTATGTGCATATGCATGCTTGTATATATCTTTTTATTCGTATTTTTTTGCAAAATTTTATTAACTTGTAAATTTCTTAACTTTTTCTGTTAACTTGCAAATATTTTTAAAAATATAAATATTATACACACATATATACATACGCATACATATACATTCGTATGTACATACGCATACATATACATTCGTTTATACATGCAATTACCCAGATACACCTACTCCTACATAGACAAAAATCATATGCACACACGTACATATACGATGTACACGCACACACACACACAAGTATACATACATATGTGCCCACATGCATCTGTATGACACACACATGTAAACACACGCACACAGATATATATACACACATACAAACGTATAATTATGTAGATACATACATACGTCTATATACCCGCCTATATGCATACATACATCCACACATATATACACATACATATATAATTACATACATATAAGTACACACACGCAACCATACATATATACACACACATGTGTGTACAGACATTACACATACACACCTTTATAAATATATACACACATATACGCACATACATACAAAACCCATATGCATACATATACGCACATACATACAAAATCCATATGCATCCATATACACACATATACGTACATATGCACACATACATACACGCATATACACTTATATACGTATACACACACGTATATACGTATATATACGCACATAGCACATATGCAAAACAGATACATGCACACACACATACAAACACATGTATTCATATATATATGTACACACACGCATACATATATACATAGACATTTGTACATGCATTACACACATATACATATACGCATTTTATACGTATATACACATACACACATGTGTACATATACGCACTTGCATACAAAACGCATATGCATATACACATTATATATACATACATATATATACACGTATATACAAATATACTTATACACAAGTTCTAAAATACATACGCCCATGCATACATATACACACATTCAAAACAGATATGTACACACATACAAAACATACATATACACACATATACATCCACATAAATACATGTGCACACATACATATATAATAAACAGAAATACATACATTTATATACACATAAATACATATACATAAACACCATACACATAACCACACGTACATATACAAATGTACCAAAAATATATACGCCCATGCATACATATACAGATTCAAAACAGATATGTACACACACATACATACATATCACACATGTATGCATACATATACACACATATATATACAGACGCACATACATATCACACATGTATGCAGATATATACACATATATACATACGCACATACATATCACACATGTATGCAGATATATACATACGCACATACATATCACACATGTATGCAGATATATACATACGCACATACATATCACACATGTATGCAGATATATACATACGCACATACATATCACACATGTATGCAGATATATACATACGCACATACATATCACACATGTATGCAGACATACACGTATACACACACGTATATACGTATATATACGCACATAGCACATATGCAAAACAGATACATGCACACACACATACAAACACATGTATTCATATATATATATATATATGTACACACACGCATACATATATACATAGACATTTGTACATGCATTACACACATATACATATACGCATTTTATACGTATATACACATACACACATGTGTACATATACGCACTTACATACAAAACGCATATGCATATACACATTATATATACATACATATATATACACGTATATACAAATATACTTATACACAAGTTCTAAAATACATATGCCCATGCATACATATACACACATTCAAAACAGATATGTACACACATACAAAACATACATATACACACATATACATACACATATACATATGCACACATACATATATAATAAACAGAAATACATACATTTATATACACATAAATACATATACATAAACACATACACATAACCACACGTACATATACAAATGTACCAAAAATATATACGCCCATGCATACATATACAGATTCAAAACAGATATGTACACACACATACATACATATCACACATGTATGCATACATATACACACATATATACATACGCACATACATATCACACATGTATGCATACATATACACACATATATACATACGCACATACATATCACATGTATGCATACATATACACACATATATACATACGCACATACATATCACACATGTATGCATACATATACACACATATATACATACGCACATACATATCACACATGTATGCATACATATACACACATATATACATACGCACATACATATCACACATGTATGCATACATATACACATATATACATACGCACATACATATCACACATGTATGCATACATATACACACATATATACATACGCACATACATATCACACATGTATGCATACATATACACACATATATACATACGCACATACATATCACACATGTATGCAGGTATATACACATACGCACATACATATCACGCATGTATGCAGATATATACATACGCACATACATATCACGCATGTATGCAGACATATACACATATATATACATACGCACATACATATCACACATGTATGCAGACATATACACATATATATACATACGCACATACATATCACACATGTATGCAGATATATACACATACGCACATACATATCACGCATGTATGCAGATATATACACATACGCACATACATATCACGCATGTATGCAGATATATACATACGCACATACATATCACACATGTATGCAGACATATACACATATATATACATACGCACATACATATCACACATGTATGCAGACATATACACACATATATACATACGCACATACATATCACACATGTATGCAGACATATACACACATATATACATACGCACATACAGATATACACATGAATACATATGCACACATGTATATATAAATGTATTTCTGTTTATATATGTATAACCACACGCGCATATACTCATATACATAACCACACGCGCATATACTCATATACATAACCACACGCGCATATACTCATATACATAACCACACGCGCATATACTCATATGCATAACCACAGGCGCATATACTCATATACATACAAACTTACATGTACACACATTAATGCATACATGAATACATATACACAAATACACACAATACATATGCATACACGTATATGCAAATATACTTATACACATGTGCCAAAATACATACGCCCATGCATACATATACGCACAATAAACAGCTATGTACACACATGCAAAACAGCTATGTACACATACATACAAAAACACATATACACACATACATATACAGATGAATACATATAAACACAAATACATACATTTATATATAAATACATATACATAACCACATGCGCATATACATGTACATAACCACATGCGCATATACATGTACATAACCACATGCGCATATACATGTACATAACCACATGCGCATATACATGTACATAACCACATGCGCATATACATGTACATAATCACATGCGCATATACATGTACATAACCACATGCGCATATACATGTACATAACCACATGCGCATATACATGTACATAACCACACGCGCATATACATGTACATAACCACACGCGCATACATAACCACTTGCATACGTACATGCACAAATACGCCAATACATATATACACAAATACGAACACACGTATATACATATATACATACAGATACTGCAGAAATATATATAAACATACATATATACACATGAATATATACTTGAATACATATACACACTTAGATATATACGTATACACAAATACGTGCACACATACATATAGACATATGCATACAAAGTTATAAACATATACTAGCATTAATGCATACATGAATACATACACATACTATACAAATAAAATCATATACACAGATGAATACATACATGAATACATATACATACTTAGATATATACATATACAGAAATACGCACACACACGTATATACATATATACAGATGAATACATATGCACACATACATACATAAACACAAATACACACATTTATATATACATATATACATAACCACACGTACATATACGCATATACCTTAACACTTAAATATGTATATGCATAAATACACAAATACGTGCGTACACACATATACACTTGCATATAGGCACATTAAAGCATACATGAATACATACCCAGATATTACAGAAATATATATACACATGAATATATACACGAATACATATATACACATGAATATATACACGAATACATATATACACATGAATATATACACGAATACATATATACACATGAATATATACACGAATACATATATACACATGAATATATACACGAATACATATATACACATGAATATATACACGAATACATATATACACATGAATATATACACGAATACATATACACACTTAGATATATAAGTATCACAAATACATGCACACATACAAAGTTATAAACATACACACATTAATGCATACATGAATACATACACACACACACATATATATACATACGCATACTATGCAAATATAATCATATACACAGATGAATACATACATGAATACATATACACACTTAGATATATACACATACGTACACACACGTATATACATATATACATACACATACAGAAATATACATACATATATACATACAGATACTACAGAAATATACATATATACACATGAATATATACATGAATACACTTAGATATATACACACACATTCATATAGACATATATTCATACAAACTTACAAACATATGCACACATTAATGCATACATATACACAAATACACGCACTTATATAGATGCACATACAATACAAATATAATCATATACACAGATGAATACATACATGAATACATATACACACTTGGATATGTACATACACAAATACATGCACACATACATATACCTACATACTCGCATAGATACATGTGTACGTACATACATATACACAAATATGCATACGTATCTATACACTCACATGCATACATATTCATATCCACATACATATATACCCACGTATATACATAAAGACAAATGTATACATGAATATCTGTATACACTTCATACGCACTTATATACAAATACGTGCAAATATACATACATGTATACGTACATATGCACTCACATATATACATACATGCATATACACGCAATTGATATACATACATAGAGCAATATACATACATAATCACATGCATATGCATACATGAATAGTTGCGTACACACACATTCATATAAACGCACATTTATGCGCATTTAGATATTTACATATACATGCATTTATACGTACATATGCACTCGTATGCATCTATACATACATACATAGTTCATATATAGACACCCTCACATGCGTATAGATTTATAGATACATGCACATATCATGCATCACCCATACATGTATACAGGCATACTCATACATGTAAACACACATATACATACATGAATAGTTGCATACACACACATTCATACTTACATATATACCTATAAACTCATACCTACATGCATGTATACGTACATATACACTCGCATACATATGCAAACACACATTCATATATAGACATCCTCACATACGTATACATATATACATGTACACACACATACATAAACGTACTCATACACGTACACACATATATGTATAGAGGCATGCACACATACATGTAAACACACATATACATACATGAATAGCTGCATACACACACATATAAACTCATATGCATGCATCCGTACATTTACACTCACATACATATACACATAATTCATATAGACACCCTCACATACGTATACATACATATACATAAACGTACTCATACACGTACACACATACATATATAAAGGCTTACACACATACACATAAATAACACATACTTGAATAGTTTTACACACATACATTCATATAAACACATTCATACGCACTTAAATATAAACACATACATACATACGTATTCACTCAAATAAATATACATACACATATTTATGTGTGTGTATATATATATACACACGCACACCTGCATACGTATATACATGCATGTATACGTACATATATACATATACACATACATTTATTGAGGGATGCACACATGGTATATATACATGGTAAATATAAACACAGCTATATACGCTGATATATACACATTTACACATATATAAAATATACGTATTAAATATTTTTGTTGTAAATATTTTTAAAACTTTTTTAATTCGTATTCTTTCAATGAACAAGGAAATTTTTACGTAATGGAAGGCATTTGTATGTAATAGTTGAAATTATTTTTAAAAAATTGTATTTCCTTTAAATATTTGATACTTTATGTAACAGTTGAATTTTTTTCAGTTTGTTTATACGAGTTAAATCATTAAAAATATAAATTTCATTCCAACAAAAAAAACAGTGAAAAAACAAACTTTATTTAAATGTTTTAAACACTATATTTCAAATAGCATTTACATTAATTTTACATGAAAAGCGCATACTGATACATTCGACACCGTTTAAAAATATAGAAATGACATAATTGAATTCACAAGCATTAATATCATCTCTCCTAACTTCCGAAAATTTTCACGGCTAATAAATATGAGACAAGGTTGCACAAAAATACAACCGATACATTCATAAATTCGTTTTGGTATAGTCAATTTTCTTCAATAGAAAAAATGAGTTTAGACCATAATACGAGTTCATTTTCTGGAGTTATGTTATCACATGTACATTTTTAAAGTTTGTTTGAGGTAATCGCTTATTTCAGTATGAGAACATTTTTCTAATTTTTAATGGGGATAGCTGAATAACTCAAAACTAAAATTTTGTCATTGGTGTGATTTTATATTTTTTATAATGACGCCGATATATTAAATTAAATGTAAACATTTTATATTGAAATTCATACCAGATGTTGATATCTATAGCAATTCAATTCCATTTTTGGTTGGTATATTCTTTGCTGGTTAAGACATTGAGTTTAAACTCTCTAATATGTATCTAATATTGCCTATTACACAGCTTTAAAGTTTAAAAGATACTATCATAGAAATCCTCCGGAAACACACATGAATTGCGTGATTTATAGCTTTATTATATATGTAGGAGGGGTTATGGGCTGGAATTCGTCGCTAGTACTTGAAATGATATTTTGCTGGTTCTTGTGATGACACATCCAATTAAATTACTAGCTGCGGTTGAGTTGTTTAAAGATTCGAAATTCTAAAAATAAGTCTTCAAAAATTCATTCAAAATGTCCTTAGCGACAATTAAGTCACTGCAGGAATCGGGGAAAGAAGTTGCGTCATCATCATAGGCCGGAAGTATATGGCTTGAAGAGTCCTTGGTATTTCGGGTTCAATACCACGTACGCCGTCGGTAGGAGATAGATCACGTAATATTTCCCCACGGTCAAAGCTCATTATAGAAATTTATAATCTTGGCATAACTCTTTCGCATAAGTATTTCTTTCTTACATGTGCGCTTGTAAACGTTGATATTTTGAAGACTGAAAAAACTTCTTTATTTCAAATGAAAATCAAATTTCAAATTAATTGCTTAAGAGGCGCAAAGGCCAACATAGTGAAAAAGATTCCATACCGGGACTCGAACCCGGGCCATCAGTATAGCGCACTGATGTTCTGCCGATTAATCACATGGAACGATACCCAGCCTGGAAAATTTCTCACTATTACATATTGGCACTGCTACAAAAACAGCACAAGATGGGAGATTTTTTTCCGTGAGCCACCGACATGGGGCAAATACGAAGCTTCTTTATGGCGTCTTTTTTGCATATTGAATTCACAAACCATTTTTATGCAATTCGACTAGCAAACCCATAACGTAAGTGCCTACATTTAAATGCCCGTTTTCGTGAAATTTTCTCAATGTTTTTTATTGTTTTATTTCAAAGAGCAATTTTTTACGATTCCACATCTATTTTAATATTTTTCCTGTGATTTCTAGAAGAGGTGCCATGACTAATTTAATAAACAGGAAGTAATGAGTCAACTACCGGAAGTAGGCGTAGGAAGGCCACGGGAAATGTAATTTTTTTTTTACATAAAATCACTAATAAATCTTAATTGACATATCTAGATTAATTTTATAGGTAGGAAATCTTTAAATGCAATTTCTCGAAAATCATTCTTTACCTTATTTTCATGCTTGATAAACTCTATTACGTAAAATGTTTTAAATATATACCAGTGAAGATTTTCCAGAATGCTGGCCACATGACTCCCCACTGTTCTGAACAAAAATATAAGCTCTATCAGTTAATGTAATTATTTTATAGGTACTGAAAAATAAACAAATAATTTCTAATTAAAAATATTTATCTTTTGACATACAAGTATTTCAGTTAATTTTGAAGATATAGTAAAACTCATAGTTCAGTGCACAGGCAAGTGTCATAGTAGTAGTTAGTTAAAATGAAAATGAAATATGTTTAGTTGAACTGAGTGTACTATATCTGGCCTAAGCATGAAATTATGCTAATAAAGGCAAAAACCACAATTTTAAAACATATTATGACGATATTGTTAGGATTTTACGTTCTTTCATCTTCTGTATTATAAATGAACTAAAAATATGTGTATTTATGCGATATTCTACATTAAAAAAGCGCTCCGAACGTGGTCAGATACCTTAAAGGTGTAAGCGGGTGTATCAATAAGTTTTTACCCTCACATAGAAATAATTGAAATTTATGAAATTGCTACATTATATTAGTCCTTCTCTATATAGTCGCCGTACTCAGTAACACATTTCTGCAAACGATATTTCAAAGAGAGCGGGGAGGATGTATTCCAGAAGGCGCGATAGTAGACCCAAAGGGAATAATTATCCTAACTTTTGCCGACCCCACATGTGACATTGTTGGAAAGGCCTGTGACCATTTATTCATGCTATACACCTCCCTCCCCACTCTCCCCAAATTTGCTCTTCGGGGGGCACTTTTCTAAATTTTTCGGATATCATTCATACACCCCTGGGGGCTCGGGATTGCATAACATGAATAAGTAGTCACAGGCCTTTCCAGCAATATGTCACATGTGGGGGTCGACAAAAGTAAAAAAAATGCCACCCCCCTTTGGGTCTACTATCGCGCCTCCTGGAATACATTCTCCCCCTCTCTTTGAAATACCGTTTGCAGAAATGTGTTACTGTGCACGGTGACTAGATAGAAAAGGTCTAATACAATGTAGCAATTCCGTAAATTTCTATGTGAGGATAAAAACATATTGATACACCCTCGTAGTCTAGATAAACGTCAACAGTAAATTGTATATGCAGTATAAAAAAACTCACTGTTATAGGTTAAAAACAACATCGAGTACAGTTAAATATTCAAATTGTATGAAGTTTAAACCTATCAAGGACCTTTTCATGTCACGTGTGGGACAGTTTTTCTACATATTACTGCTTTTTTAACAATGCTATTATATCCTCAAATTAAAACAACTATGTGAATTTAAAAATTTAGGGTTTTTGTTATTTTAAATGTATAGATTAAATTTTAACAACTTATAAGTTAGATATAGGTATTTAAGTAATTGTCAAGCGCAGGACATTTTTTCCGTTTTTTATGGAATGTCCATAATCGAGCAGATCACTTTGATCTAGGGTTTAAAATGTAGAGATTTTTAAACATTTTAAAAAGGGTCATAATACATAAGGGGTCTAGGGTTAAAATGTGGATATTTTAAAACTTATTAAAGGGCCATTCCATATCACGTGTGGGATATATTTTCTACATATTACTGCTGTTTTAACAATGCTATTGTATCGTGAAATTAAAAGAACTATGCTAATAGACCGAGAGCCGGCAACACAGACAATCACCTCATCGAGTTCACGGATGAAATTCTATGGTTAGTTAAATCATGATTTGGATATTAAAACGCAATCGGTCTGCCAAGTGCTATCTTGGTGGAAAAACACCGGAAAACCCGATTTTAGCGGCTGACTCGTAGGTTTACCATTGTTTTCCTGCACCCAAAAGTATGAAAACAGAGAGCACTGGGAGCAGAAAAACACACTAGTAATCCTACGAGTGAACCGCTCAAATCGGGTTTTCAGGTGTTTTCCACCAAGATAGGACTTGGCAGACCGATTGCGTTTAATATGCGAATCAAGATTCAACTAATCCTAGAATTTCACCCGTGAACTCGATGAGGTGATTGTCTGTGCTGCCACCTTCCGGTCTATAATTGAAAATCTATGATTTTTAGTTATTTTTAATGTTTATATTTTGTTAATTGATACAGGTAGGTATAACTTTGTCCGTTTTCCATGGAAAGGCCCTCAAGTTTTCTAAAAAATAATGGAATTAGATGACGTTATAGCTTTGATTTGCCAAGAAGATTAACTTTGCTTAGTTGTGTAAATTGCATACAAGATGATAAAAATCGCATATGATTAATTACTTCGCTATGTTGATTATTTTTTTCGGACTTTGCGAGCCTTACTATTTTTTTAGAGGTGAATCTTCTAATGCTTTAAGTCATATTTTCATGAAAACATTTCGCTGCACTGGTCACAATTATGCATCTTTAAATGATTCTTCATAGGTCGCCTTATATCACTCTTTGGGATAAAGTTTTTTCACACTTGAAAAATTATAAATACATATATTAAGCTTATAGGATTGTTTAACAAATTCAACATATTTTTTAAATAGTCACTTGTCATAAATTTTAAAAGTATCCAATTATGTTATGTTAACCTCATTTGCGAATACACGAACTGTCTAAAAGCATAATTAAAAAGTATATCAAATAAGGAATTTAACCAGTCTAGAATGTTCAAACCTGGTGATAAAATTTAACTGTTAGCTGTTGTAACTACCTAACAAAGTAGTGTCTTGAAAACTAACTAACTTAAGCGACTTAAATAGTGTGCAAATGTACAATACTGTACCCACACAATAACATTATACTGAATAATGTAATTAACTTGTTTCTTGCAAATTTATAAAATTGTAGGTTGCGTAAATGTTTAGAAAATTATAAATAAAATAGGATTGGTTAATTAATTCAACATATTTTTAGATAGTCGCGTGGCATAATTTTAAAAGTATCCATATGGGGCATTCTCACAATCTTTTGACTTTTATGTCCCTGAATAATTTTTATTTTAGTACATATTCTTGTGGTTTTTTTTTTCTACTTTCATATACTGGGAAACCATCCCATTACATGACTGCGTAACAATATTAACGAGATAAATAAGTTTTGGACGATGCTGGGGGTCCAAATATCCAGGAAACTCCTATACCGTCCCGTGTCCCAGATGCTAATTTTTAAGTTTGGAGCTGTCTGTATAAAATTGTTTCAATAAAAGTAATTCGATGTCGTTTTTTCCGAAACTGGGTCTATTGTTTTATATAAAGAATAGCAAAAAATTAACCTGCGCACATTTTTACGGTTGTTATCCTTTTTAACTCTGTCCCTGGGTTTTAGATTCCTTACCGTCTCTATTGCTAAACTTATACAGAAAATCACTTCAGATGCAGCCACAGAATTGTTTTCAACATTTTTCTCGTGAAGAAGTAATTCTAGAGAAAGAATGGCTAAAATTTTTTGACAAGAAATTTACTGCAGATTTTAAATAAGCATTTAAATATCAATTTCAAGCATCCTGGCTTTATTGGTAGTCTTACCGCCCCCAAGGTTTATTCCTGCACTTTTCGAGGTAAATTATTTTTTTTTAATTTAATCCAACGTAAATAACTGTTGCTAAAAATCAATGAACGTTACGGCTATCACTTAGTCTTAACATGATTTGCCTAAAAATAGGTGGTAATTTTCCTTACCGTCCCATCCTTACGTCCTCCCCCCCCCCTTACCGTCCCTTCCTTAACATCCCTTTAAGACAATGTTATACCAAAACTTTGTACTAAAAATACCACATTGTTACTTCTTATTTGAATGTTCTATGGGTACTATGCAAATTCATAATAAGTGAAAATTTAGAAGAAAATAAAAAGTTAAGAGGTAAAATGTCAAGGGAGCGGTAAGGAAAATTAAACTCGCAAGTTTAACAAACCTCAGTTAAATAAATAAATCGTTGTTGCTGACATTTTTTCTTTATTTTGAATCATTAAGGCATTCATCTATAAGTTTAAAATGCTATTTTATTAAGTTTAATTTCACAGGATTTTTATTCCTGAAAGTTAAAATTTTGTGAGAATGCCTCATATACTCTTTATGAGGCAATTTTTGAATTATGTAACATTTTCAAGTATTTTGGAGTGTCTTAAAGATCTGAAATATGCTTTTGGCTGTTAAGAAATTTGCAATTTACTAGATTTTACATATTACAGTCTTAAAAAAAAAAAAAAAAAAAAAGTCTAGAAATATCTAAAAATTAGCATTAAAATGCTTTTATAAACACTTTACAGAGATACATTTTTTTTAATCATCCAATTCTTAGACATTAAATCTAATGTCATCTGTACAATATTTTAAATTCCTGTTTTCGAAACGTTTAAAGTTCAAAACCCACATCTATTTACTGGAAAATTTATATGTTAAACTTCGATTTGCCTTGCTTCCAGTAATGATCTGGGATCTTTTTTCAGCACTTAGTGCTTTACCCGCTCAAAATCTAAATAAATTTAGGCGTTCGATAGGGTTTGTCCTGTCTGCGACATCTGGGATCAAACGACAGAAGCATGTATAAAATTAACTTTCCACTATTTTCTCTAAGATCTTTAAATGTCTTTTCAAATAAGTACGTAAACGAATCTTTTTAAAGATTTAATAAATGCATTGTAGTGACTAGTATTGTCAAAAATTTAACTTATAATAAAATCAAACTGCAGGAAAGTGTAAGTAACCATTCTGGGAAGAACCGTGCCATCTATATATTTAAAACACAAGGCTGTTTTTTAGTCAGCTGCCCTATGAACTGATTTTGTTAATTATTCCCTTTAAAATGAAAGCTCTTCATTTGTAGATGTGCCTGAACTAGCTATTTTTAAAAATATTCCCATTTTTACGGTTCTGTACTTAAAAAGTGAAAACGGAACCATTATAAGATCACTCCTGTGTCTGGCTATCCGTCTGTCATAGCCATTTTACTCGTAAACTATGGAACGTGGAAAGTTCAAATTGACTGGAAGTAATAAAGGCTATTGACTCACATATTTATAGATTATTAACCATTCAAAAATATATTTAGGAAAAATGTAGAGGGGCTAATTAAGTTACTTGAAAAAATAAAATCCTTTTTTTATATATCGTGTGAAAGCTTTCGTAATGCCAAACTAAAAAATACGTTTCTTTTAATTTTAAGTATTATATTTTCAGAGACATCGTCAAAATATAATACAAAAATATGTTCCCCCCACACTATTTCCGAATCTACTAAAATTATGAAAACAATAGGGGTAGTAGAAGTTAATTTAAGCCTTGTACGAAAACTATAGCGATTACCCTAGGTCACATGGTTTTTGAGAATCGCATTTTTCCGTTACACACAAATTTCGATTTGTGGGCGATCAGCTAAGGAGTTGAGGAGCGCTGGAGGTACCTATCGTCGAAGTATAAAAGGATTATTGATAATGATTTTTGAAAAAATTGTCGGTCATTAGCCGAGATATTAACCCTTAAAGACACGGACGGTTTGCACATACAGACACAGGAAACGAACTCTATGCGCCATCCGCTTTTAAAGCCTAGATAACAACTTTTAATGATATATTTGTGGAGTGCAATGTCCAGTAGTAGTATAAAAGCAATAAACGTCAAACTGTTAAAAACAGACTAATTTAATTAGAATTAATCACACAATTACTATGGGATTTATTAGTTTGCATTGAATGGCTCTCTCAATACGCCACGCGTGTCTTTAAAGGTTAATTAAACACACATCTCGAAAAACGCGGCGTTGTAACTTGGCGACCTTCTTTCGACGAACGATTAGCACAAAGCCAAGTTTAAGCTTTGAACAAGGGTTTTGTTTTAGGTACACCGTAAAATGAAGAGACTATTACTAGGCTGAACTTGGGTTTATGAAATGCGAAATGAAGTTTAAATGTGCACTGATTTTATTGTTAGCGCCGATTTAAATTCATCATAAACAGATTAGGATAAGATTAAAAAAAAGAGTTATACAGAATGGAAATATTTGATACTAATTAAACTTCACATTTATCTCAACTTTCATGGCATATCCATTTATACTTACTAGTATATACAGCTATACCCAACCCTACGTTGTAATTTTTTTTTTTTTTTTTTTTTTTTTTTTTTTTTTTTTTTTTTTTTTTACAAAGTCTTATTAATTTTTTAGCAACTATTTTTTTTTTAATAATACAGTTACTAATTAATATATTTATTGTACGGAACACTCTCTGCGCGAGTAATACTTGACTGTTGACCGATTATTATATTTTAGTTTATAATTTTAAAAGATTTTTATGAAATTTCTTCAAAATGGTGGCAATCGTATTACTTCCATTGTTTCAGATAAAAGAGAAATAATGAAAATTATGCAGACAAGTGGCTTTTTGGACATCATTTTTCATTTTCAAGTTCTTTTTGGTAAAAAAAAAAAAAAAAATCCACGTATACTTTGTTTTTATAAGCGACTAAAAATTCATATTCATTGCGACACCATGAGAATATTGCCTTTTGGGTTTATTTTATCTTTATGCATTATGACTTTATTAGTTTTTTTTCATTACAATTATGTAGAAAATATACTTTTATTTTAACAGAAGACTGTGGTTAAGCATAAAAGTACGTATACGAAGTACAGTTGAAAAGTTTCACGGTTGACGTTATGCTTAGCTTGAAATGCATTTTTACATTAACAAAACTGAGTAGAAAGTGTGATATGATTGTGTACGTTATTTTCACTATTTTTTCATTTCTAAATTCTAAAGATTAGAATCGAAGCCTTTATGGATCATTGAACTATTTCAGAAATTGAATATTGAGTAAAAAAAAATGTAGAAATAATTTGACATTTTAAAAATGTACTTTTCTACAATACAAATTTTTCAATTTAAAAATCTTCATGCTAGTTGTTTGTATGAAGTCTTATGACAATGAAACGCAGAGCAACATTCCATCATTTTTGACGGGTGTTATATACTACTATGTAATATATATTCTTATAAGTAAGTAAAATAAAACCGAGAAATATTTAAAAATAAAAGTTTGAAAAATATTTATTTTATAGAAATGCTCGAAATATCGCCCATAATACACAAGGAAAATAATCTAAATGATTTAATTATCTTAATTTTTCAAAGTATAAAATGCCTTTTTAGTGATGAAATTGTAAATGTATTTGTTTTTACGGAAAGGAAATCAAAAATCAATAAAATTAGTTTGTCAAATGATTTGAGTCTATTAATGTAATAAATGTGCAGCGTAGGCGCCCAGGCAGCTACCCCTAATGCAGACATAACCAATGCTAGGTTTAAACAAGAACGAAAAATCGTGCGTTCAGCATAGATTATGAATTACTTTCCAATATATTCAGAATACTATATCAAAATTTCACAGTTTACTAAGATGAAAGTGGATGATTAAATGAACAAATTTTTGAAACACAACGCATTTGAAAATCCAATTTCTTCTATTATCATGAATAGAAGGGAATGCGATTTTTTTGTGCAACCCTGTATCTGATCTATAGATATGTATGTTTACCACATAGTAAGCTAGGCTAAAAGTCAATTCCGTTAACCCTTTAGTGCGCAGCTTTGCATATATGCAAACAACACTGTTTTGAATTTAATAGATTTTTTTAATTCGCATATACCTAATTCACACCAGAAAATTAAAATAGCAATATTTGCTTTAATTAAAAAACAGACATTCCGTATTTAAATAAAGCGAAATGAACCATTGAAACTTTCTGGTGTTAAGTCAGATCCTGTGAACTACATCATTTCTAGAGCGTATTCTATTATGGGAATAAAAGGGTTAAATATTAAATTTTATAAAATAACTATATAAAATAAGGTATTTGGAGACATACTTATTAAAGGATTTACTAATTTGCATTATTTTAGCGTAAAATAGCCACACGACAGTAGTTTTTACTTATTCTGCACATGAGCAACAGAAGAAAAGATTGACGTATTATATGAAAATGTATCCTTGATTTTTTTTTCATTGTTTTCCCTGTGTTATATAAACCTTTCAGAGTATCGTATATAATTTTTTCGAAAGAAAAAATCGCGCATTTAAGGGTTAAACGCACGGCACAGTTGAAACTTTCCACTCAACAATTTCCGCCAAAAAACGGATGATGTTGAGAATTTTTGTGCGGCCCTCTGCACGATCTATAGAATTGATACACACCAAGTAATAGTTAAATTTAAAAATGCGTATCACAACTGAAAATGCACTTCCAGCAATTATTGTTTGTAGGCTTCAATAGTTCAGTGATTGTCCATTTTCTTCTGTAGCCAAATTCTTTTGTGTGCCCCTGCCAATGACCGATTCTATGCACACCCTGGTCTATAATGAGAAACTTTCAGTACACCTCGGTGATACTTATAAGTACCGTCAGTAGATAAACGATTAAATTGATAAGTACCATTAAAATAACATGTTATTTATTTAATACATTGATTAGTTGTAATACAGTTTAGAATGAGTTATAGATACATTACTTTATCTTGTTCCAAAAGCATCATTGGTTACACAAAAAAAAAGTATTTTTAAAAGGATGATTTTCTTTGCCTTTGCATCTTTTCAGCTTTCTTGGCGTTGGGGGCAGGGGGGGGGGGATTTTTCAATTCAGAAATATTTTTATATTTCTATTGTAAGAACACTCTATTTGTACATTTCCCAATTCTACAAAATACTAAGAAAAATATTTTAAAATAAAAGATTTGAGTGGGGCTATAAATATTGCACAAAATCCCTATAAATCCAAATTGAATGAATCCTTCTAAATCCTTCAATCCTTTAAAATCCTTCTAAAATTTATTAAATGATTATGTAAATCTTCTAATGTAGTTTAAACAGTTCGTGAAAAATACTTTTGAAGATAAATTTTTCATTAATTCATAATTCAGTACATAAAGGGTTAAATATCTTAAAAGTAGTGTCAAAGCATTACAATGCACCGCCAGCGATTTTTCTCGATACATCGTAAGGTAACGAAATTCTTTTGCGTGCCCCTGTCAATGCTACGCACTGTATTTTCAATAACGAACATGCCATAGTAAACCCCAATCCATTTGATTGCAATCGGGCAGTATTTACGCGGGTTGGAGCATGGTCAGACAAACGGAATTCATAAGCACTTTTACACTTCGTTGGAAAGTGCTATAACAGTCTTTGTTTAGATCTGATTGGCCAGGAGTGTGATGGAGTGTGTCCAGGACTGTGATGGAGCAGTCCATAATTTGGTCTATTCTACGCGACACTTAAGGGTGTATTCCCATTCAAACTGCTTATTTTGTGATTTATTTTTAAATTCATTTTTGCTCTCAAACGCATCAAACTGGCAAATTCTCTTATTTAGACACTACATAATGTGCCATGCTTGTCGATTTTTCGATAAATGCAGAAAATATTGCAAAAAGCTGCCAAACTGGACGTTTTGAACCGAATTTTCCGAAGCGGGAGATCTGGGGATGAAAATAATTGTTTAAAAATCAAATTTTAATGAATTGAGCGAAAAATGAAAGCACACGGCCTCTTATACATCTCTTCAAAAATGACCTCAGCCAGTTTCCTGTTTTTACTTTTAAAAATGAGTCTGAAAATGTCTCAGAAAATTTCGAGCTGTTGAGGGTGGAAAAATATTTCTTCGAATATAACCCTTAACAGCAATTTAGCCCTTAGATACAAAATGCAGGATTACTAAAATCGAAACGTATCGAAGATTGTTGGTTACTTCAAAAACAGTTTCAACCAGTCCAGCAAGATTAACTCTGCCAATAAATAGTTTCTCACAGACATACAAGTGTTACTAAAAATAGCCACCCGTGGTCGTCGATTCAATTCATTGTAGTATAAACAAACTACGTTCTTACCAAACTAGACTGTGTTTAATTCTATACGTTTGGAATTCGCACGGCAGGTGGCGGAAATCGCTCAAAATCCAGTCGAATAGTCTAGGATGCCTTCACAGTGGGATTCGATTAGTGTTGCCATATCTTCCGATTTGCAAAGGTTCCAAGACCTGTCCCGCATAGCCACTGCACAGGGCCGATTTTTCAAACGCAGAAATTATTACTGTTAGTAATAGTATAGTAGTAGTACCACGCTATTCGTTAGTCTGAGTTGAACGAAAAACAGGAAAATACAGTGAAACCTGCAGAGACAGAACGTACAGGGCTCAACATGGAAAAATCCACTAATCGGAACGCTATTTCAAAATTGATATCAGCAGGGCTCTAAACGGAAAAATAAACGAACTGGAATGCTATTTCAAAAAAATTTTTTAAGTGTGGATAAATTTATTTCTGTTTATACAAAAACAATTCTAACAATGCATTCAAGATTCTAAATAATTTTAAAAAGTTACAGAGAACGCAATAAGCTATATAGTGCCCCGGTAAAACCTAAATTCAGTCTGCTTCCATCTTTATATCAAGCGTAAAATCAAAAGGCTGGAATGTGTGGCCTCTGATATTTGTCACTAAAATTTAATAGTCATCTGCCTCGTGAGACGTACGTTTGGAGTAGGGAATATCGCAATCGCTTCACAGCCGTGATCCGTGGTGGCTTATCACAGTGAATTATGTGTAACATTAACAAAACTAGACTCCCTTTATAAGTGAGTTGCTAGTCTGCTACAAATGTACAAGTTTCACACAAGCATTTAATAAATTCCTTTTCTCAACAATGTTTGGCAGAAATATTTCGGATGTCTCAAACAAATTCGAAAATAAAAAAATTTGTATATTCAAAAGTTCTCATGTATTGCAATGCTGTTGCTCAAAATGTTGTTGCCATGCAACGCATATACAAATTACTAAAATTTCATGAATTATTTTATGCGTTTTTATGTATGTTATATGTATGTAATAATATTTCATGTGTGTAGCATGTATTTTTCTATTTTTTAAAATATTTCCTATTCATTTGTAATAAGTATGTAAATATTTTATATTTAATGAATGTCATTTTCCAATGTTTTTTACAGAAGTGTTTGAAATGTCCCAAAATTTGTAAAAATTTAAAAATTATATTATTTTTCAGAATATTGTGATTCTAAAATGAAAATTAACGTTAATGTTTCTCATATAGAATATTTCATGTGTACAATACCTATTTCCCTATTTTTTTTTTTTCAAAATAATATTTATTAGAGCAAATGTAAATTCAGTAAAATAACAAACTTGTCAAATGATTTCTTGAATCTCTTTTAGTAAAAACCATGCACCAAAAATTATGCGCAAACGATTTTTTATTTAAAATTTTTAAGAGAAGGTTGTAAAATTATATGTTAAAAAATGATAATATTTAAAATGATTTAAGTGCATTACAGTAATAAAAAAGATAATTGGTATTATCTTTTGGAACTTGTTGTAACTTACGTTTGTAACTTGTCTGATGCAGAAAAATATGATTTGTTAAAACTTTGATTTAGTTGATCAATGTATCGAGTAAAATTACAACTGAAAAAAAAATTCTGCAATTGTAAAAGTATATTTAAGCGCTAAAAACATTTAACATAATGTAAATTTATGAAAATTAAACAAAATTTTAAATTTATGAATATCTTAAGAAATTGAAAAACAGTTCTTCACTAATAAAAGCTAAATAATCTCTCACTAATAAAATACTGCTTCATGTACAAATGATCCAAAAGTCTTTATTGTTAAATTACAAATCTTTCATGATAACCTTACATTTCTATCATATTTTTTAAATGACATTCTTTTAAAAATGTACTTGCTGGTGAATGTTTTTCTCATGCTCAAAATGCATTGTAATGATGGATGCAAAATCTTTCAAATATTTTCATGATGACCGTATATTGCTATATTTTTAAAAGGACAGTCATTTAAAAATGTACTTGCTGTTGAATGTGTTTTTTTATGCTCAAAATGCATTATGATGCATGCAAAATCTGTCATGTAACATGCAAAATCTTTCAAATGTCTTCAAGATGACCTTATATTTCTATCATTTTTTAAATGACAATCTTTTAAAAGATTACTTATTAGTAGATGTTTTTCTTATGCTCAAAATGCATTGTAATGACGCAAGCAAAACCTTTCATGAAACATGCAAAATCTTTCATATATTTTCATGACGACTTTACATTCATATTTTTAAATTGAGAATCTTTTAAAAATGTACTTACTGGTGAATGTGTTTCATATGCTCAAAATGCATTGCAATAATGGATGCAAAATCTTTCATTTAACATGCAAAATCTTTCAAATGCTTTCATGATGACCTTACATTTGCAATCGTATTTTTAAAATAAGAATCTTTTTTAAATGTTCTTATATTCAAAATGTATTTTAATGAAGCGAAGACACTAAAAACAGTTCATAGAAATAGATTGTTACCAATTGTTGCAATTTATGAAAATCGTAAGAAGTTACTAAAGTAAAAATGCATTTATAATCGATTATATTTTTTCTAAAATTATCCATACTAACTGATCGGTGTATTATATAAACTATTTCAAAATAAGATGTGTTTTTTGTTTCCTTTATGTCTCGCAATAATTCGAGTGTAAAAGGTTTTTAATGTGTTAAAAATGCTTAATGTACTTCTGTTTTCTTATATAATGATACAATGATGCTACTTAAAATTATGAAACTTAAACGAAGTGTTTGATTTTACATCTATCTTAATGTTGAAAATTTTTATTAAATTGTTTAATATTTTTAAAATGTATTTGTCAATTTAGTGTATCTGAAAGAAACACCAATATTTACAAAACTAAACATATAAACACGACTTTTTTAAAAACAAAATCGCGATAATTACCCAAAAGTTCAATGTTATTGTACACAACAGTACTTAAAATGCTCTTGAATCGATTAACTGAAAAATAAAATTATTCCAAAACCTCGGTATAAGATTGGTATTCAAAACTATTACTAGGATTCGGTGAAACTTTTCTTTTCTTTTTTTATTAAGATTAGAACACTGGCTATTTTTGTTAAGAAATCATTAGTAATTAAAATAATTAAAAGGATTTTAAGTATGCTATAGCAGTTTTTTAATTTTTACAAATGAAATTAATAAAATTAATAATAAACATTTTGCATCGCAAAAATATTTTTAATTTTTAAAACTAATTTTATAGTTTAATTTTATAAAGTAATTAAAATGCACCAAAGGGAATATATAAAAGCATTAAAACTAAGCTAATAATTTAAATAATTTCACGAATGTCTTGGTGTATGCCAAAATTTAAACATTTTAATACAATGATATCAATTTGGAAATAAATTCCACTGGGAGGAAAAAATCTACTCTCTATGATGAAAATTTAGTATGACAGAATAACGTTACATGTATAGCATGGAAAAATCTATTTCGATAATAAAAATTTATATGCTTGGATAATATGTCCATGTCTGGTTACTCTTCTGTACCAAACTAAGCACTGTAGGTAGTAGAAGGAGGGCGAAAGTTTAAAATACTTTCTTCTTCTTGCTTTTTATTAAGTATTGCTGTATTATTACGAGTACAAAGTTTCTCTCTGGATGCGAGTGAATCTAATTGCAGTGTTATACAAAAATCCTTTAATTCCATTCGAAAGTAGAATATTTTGTAGAATCGGATTTCAAAATTTTCTTTTTTGAAAGAACGTAACGGTAAAATAATAATGGTATTCTTCAGTATATATGCAAGCATGCCACGACAAATCTAAGTATTTTCATAATTATATTTTTATTTACTTGTTAAAATGTAAAACTACATTATTAGGTATCCATAAATTGCCATCGGCAAAAGAAGCCTCTTTAATCAAAAACAGTATCAAATCCACCAAAAAATGGAACTCAAAATATTACTCTAAATATCGAAAAATTTGTAATTTCTAGTGTTTCTGATTTGTGCTGCTACCATTTGATCTGAAATTAAGAGACTGATCTCTGCTTATAGTAAAGAAGGTCTCTTAAAAGATTTTTCTCTATCAATAAATGTTTGTGCAGATTTACAGTTAGTGACGTAAAATCTTTTTTACTTCACAAATATAGCAATTTTTATAAATGAAATCTTACAAATTTTTATCAGTTAATTCGTTAAATAATTTTAAGTGATTTCCGTATACAATACATAAAGAAATAGTTTTTATGAAACTCCATTCACTTTTATCACTTCTTTTCGTTTCTAATTTTTTTTTTAATGTTAAAATTTATGGAGCGTTTCGGTATTAAGCATACGCAGTGCATTCCTGAAAACTAGGAAAAACAACTGAGCTATGATAATTTGCACTGCAAATGTGCTATCACATCCATGTATCAGTACCACAATAGATTTCTTTTAACCCTTTGAGTGCCAAGAAGCGCGATCGCGTTCTTCAATACACTGGCCGAAAATGCCAGGAACGCGATCGCGCTCCTGGCTCACGCATGAACTAATACGATCTCTATTTCATACTTGTCGATTCTTGTTTATTGTCACTTATGTTGAAATTATAACATTTATTATATTTTGGAATTATAACATTTATTTTTTGTTTTTGAAATACTTGTCGTAAATAAAATGTTCTGAATTTAACTAAGAAATATATATATTTTTTAATTTCTACTTTCCTCTAGCAGCGTGGCACTTTTAGCTAATTCTCTAAAAATCATGTTGGCTCTCGAAGGGTTAAAGACTTTAACTGCCGTAAGACACTCTGGTTGCCGCAAGCATTACAAATGAAATAAGCCATACAATGCTTGATGTCATATCCTACCAGTTCTAACAGTTTAACATTATCGTTACCTTACATTTATATTTTTCCCCTGTTAGTCTTTCTCTCCTGCTAAAATTTTCAAAATAATAACGATAACTGACCGCTGAAATTGATAATATACTATGGTTTCTGTTAATCTGTTAACCCTTAAATGCATGATTTTTTATTTTGTTTCGAAAAATGTTATAAATTATTCCAAAAAACTTTTATTGCACAGGAAAATTAATTAAAGTCAGATATATATTTTTCGTATAACACGTCAACTTTTTTCTTATGTTGCAAATCTGCAACACAAGCAAATATTACTGTCGTAACTAAAGTAGTGAAAAATTAGTAATTATTTTAATAAGTATGAATCTAAGATATCCTATATTATGTGAATTTTTGTTTTGTAAAACTTTAAGTATGAATTAAAGTACCTATACAAAACATAAGCGAATTCTGAATTTCTGATGCTTTCTGTTATTTCCCGCTAAATTGACTAAATATCAGCTATAGTGCCTTCTTTTGGAGGAAATGTGCAAAGATCCTTCTGAAAATATAATGTAGCAGATATGAAACATAGATTAGTTAAACAAACCTCCGCTAGATGTCATAAAAACCCAATTTTTCTACTTGTTGCAGATATCCTATCCGATGCATTTAAGGGTTAAAGTTAAATACCCGTTCTCTTTTCAATACACTAAAAGTAGCAGTTTGAATAATATAGTCTAATATTTGAAGTGAAATAGAATCTGAATTTTATATCCAAAGTCTTTGTGAATTTTAATGTTTAATTTTGTAATATACATTTTGTAAATACATCAAAATTGTATTTTTTTTTTTTTTTATTCTTCCATGAAATGAAAAATTAGTAATTATTTTAAGTATGAATCTAGATACCCTATATTATGTGAATTTTGTTTTGTAAAATTGTAAGTATGAATTAAACAGAACATAAGCGAATTCTGAATATCTGATGCTTTTTGTTACTTCCCGCTGAATTGACTAAATAAATATCAGCCATACTGATTTCTATT
The DNA here is from genome assembly GCA_963932465.1 of Maratus speciosus. NCBI lineage: Eukaryota > Metazoa > Arthropoda > Arachnida > Araneae > Salticidae > Maratus > Maratus speciosus. Next base: position 664,018,730 of record OZ010787.1, read on the forward strand.
GGAGGAAATGTGCAATGATCCTTCTGAAAACATAATGTAGCAGATATGAAACATAGATTAGTTAAAGAAACCTCCGTTAGATGTCATTAAAAACCCAATTTTTCTACATGTTGCAGATATGCTACACGATGCATTTAAGGGTTAAAATTTAGTACCCGTTTTCTCGTCAATACACTAAAAGTAGCAGTTTGAATAATATAGTCTAATATTTGAAGTGAAATAGAATCTGAAATTTATATCCAAAGTCTTTGTGAATTTTGATGTTTAATTTTGTAACAGGCATTTTGTAAATACATCAAAATTGTATTTTATTTTTTTTTATTCTTCCATGTATGCTGATGCGCAAACATTTTATGTAATTTTAAAATAAATTTGAATTCGGAACATACGACTGGTCATGTTTCATCCATTTTACTCTGACTACATTTGAATATAAATTTCGTTATTATTAGAGTTTTATATGACTTTTTCTGTACTTGCAAATGCTGTGTGCTTCACAAGTACGTAAATATTAATTGCTTGAAATTGTTAAAATATCTTGCATAAACTTCTTTCGTTTCATGTTAATTTCTCAGCTGTTTTGCTAATGATGGTGGTATATTAAATGTAAATAATGTTAAATATAAAAGATGTTAAATGTAAATGACCACATGTATAATGTATCTAGTGATTTTATTTACCGATTTCCTGTTTTTAAAATTTTTTGCCAAAATATATGTATTAACAAAAATCTTGAATGTCGCCGTCTGAGCAATGAAACATATGTCGATCTGAATAAAGTTATTTATAAACCTTTTAAGTGTATTTTTTATCACTTTTAACAAATATTAGCTTAATTTGAACGATTTAAAGCGATTTTCATACAGGATTTTGTAAATGATTTTGTTGAGTATAAATTCCTTAGTGGTCTTATTTGCATATACAAATAAAATCATTACGTAAAAAGCGTCTTATTAACATTTTCCTATCTGGTTAATTCTGTTCAGTATTTAGCCAAAATTGTTTGAAATCAGTATATTAGTTAAGCTTCCTCGAAACTCTTGATATTAGGTTGTAACGAAAGTTTTCCGCCAAATCACCATTACATAATACTAATTATAATATATATAATTAACTGTAATTTTATATATAAGCACCATTCTGCCAAACCTTCACAGTGTCATATGATACAACACGAGTGCCTAAAGCTGTACACTTTATTCGGTGACATTCTGTAGCTGACTTTTTGCAGCAGAACTGGAAGTAAATGATGGTTCTAATCTGGTACCGTGATACTTCCTTTTCGGACACCTTGTGTGGAGAATTATATGTTTTGACGCCAAATGGGCGATAACGGGATAGCAATGGATCTATTGTTTACGTAAGGTAACCTCTCCTGGGCTCATCGCGCGCGCTCTCTCTCTGTTTTCTTCGAGATGGTGTTGTTGAAAGAATATTCTGTTTTTAAGAACGCGTTTCGCTTTTGTAAATAAAATGTATTATAGTGTATAATAGATGTAAATATGTGTCTTCCAATTAAAAGAAGAGAAAATTTGATATCCCGTGGAATTAATTGAGTAAGTGCCAATTGATTTATTTTTAAGATAGTGTTAGTTAATTTAAGAAATCCACTGAACCAAAACCGGTCGCCACACTGGTGCATAAGGCCGGGAATATAAATTGATAACTACGCTACTGGCATTTCATTAAACGGGTAAATTATTTAAAATTTCTCTTAAACTTACGATATATTGGAAGACATAATTCTTTGAATGAGTGAATATAAAGATGAATCAAAGTGAAGTTTTAAAACGAAACATAGCAAAACGCGGATCAATTAGAACCACAGTAACGAAATTGATAAAAAAGATTGATAGTGAAATTAAAAAAGAAAGTGATTCCAAACCGGAAATAGTTGAGGACTCTTTAGAAGCATTACTTGAACACAAATTATCATTAGAAAAATTGGATGAGTCAATTGAATCGGAAATTGAAACCGATAATTTAGAAACAGATATAGAAACTTCGATAGAATATAAGGAAGCTATTGTGACTTGCAAATCTAGAGCCAGTAGATATTTGAAAAATTTAAACATAAATTCAACTATCACGAGTGAACCAAAAGTAACTACGCCCTCCATATCAGACAGTCAATTAAAGTCGAATACGAAATTGCCGCGAATTTCTTTAAATAAATTTACAGGCGACATTTGCGAATTTCAAGAATTTTGGCCTCAGTTTAAAGTTGCTATTCACGAAAATGAAGCTCTTCAGCAAATTGAAAAGTTTACTTACTTAAAATCTTTAATTTCTGATTCAGCAGCTGCCGCTATTAATGGGCTTCCATTAACAAGTGAAAATTATGTAACGGCAATAAATATATTAAAGGACCGTTTTGGGAAAAGAGATGTTTTAATTTCCGACCACACTAACAAATTATTAAACTTAGAAGCAGTACGAAGATCAAATGACATACATTCTTTGAGAAAATTATTTGATGAGATAACTATACAAATACGATGCCTCGAAGCGCTTGATGTGAAGTCGGACCAATATGGTTGCTTATTATTACCCATTATTTATAAATGTATACCGAATGATCTCGTATTACAATTTCACAGAGAACAATGCGATAAAAAGGATGTTAGTGTAAATGATTTATTGTTGTTTCTGAAACGTGAAACAGAAGCGCGAGAAAAGGCTATTAATGTTACTTCTATCAGTTTTGAGAATACTAAATCCCATGAAAATAAATTTAAACAAAATTCTCCCAAACACTTTCACCAAGGAAAAATAAAAAATCCTTCGGCATTCACATTAAATACAATTACTGAAAACCTTTGCCCCTTTTGCTCTCAAAAACACGACGCAAATTCGTGTAAGTTAAATTTGGAACAACGAAAAGAATCTTTATTAAAACAAGCTAAATGTTTCAGATGTTACAAACGGTTCCACCGAAAACAGAATTGCAGAAACACTGAAATTCGTTGCACAATTTGTTTTTCGAGAACGCATCAAAATTCTCTTTGTAACAAAAAACAAAAAGAAAGATCATCGAATGAAAATAAAATTGACCTTCTTTCGACTGAGCGTGAACCGGGGGGAAAGGAAAATAAGAAATATGAAAAAATAACAGTTTCATCACTTTGTTGTAATCCAGATGAATATATTTATTTTCAAACATTGAAAGGAATTATGATTGGAAAGAATCAAAATATTAATGTTCGAATATTATTAGATAGCGCCTCGCAGCGAACATTTATTGGGAAGAATTTATCTAATCGTTTAAATTTAGAGGTGACAGGGCAGGAATCATTAAAAATTCATACCTTTGCTGGAAAGAAACCTATTGTTGATAATCATAATAGAGTAAAGATTTTCCTAAAAGACAATAATTCGGACAATATAATATGTCTGGAAGCGTTAGAAACGGAGAGAATCTGTTCCGATATAATACGAGCACCAAGTTCTGAGTTATATAAAAAAAATTAAAAATATGGGTATAGAGTTATCAGACGTTTCTAATGAATTAGATGATGGTGATAATGAAATAGATTTATTGATTGGTAGCGATTACTATTGGTCAATTATGACAAGAAAATATAAACGTATTTCACCAACTCTTGTTCTGAATGAAACTAAATTAGGCTGGACACTTCACGGCAAATTCTCAGAGGAAGTTAATAGAAATAATTTAGTAAGCGCTATGTACATATCTATTTGGGATAATAATAAAGATGATAAAATTTCAGTTCAACTTGAAAAATTCTGGACTATAGAAGGGTTGGGAATTCAAGAAGATAATACGAACAAAGATTTGTGTGATAAACAAATACTAGAACAATTTGAAAATTCGATTGAATTTAAGAACAACAGATATGAAGTTAAACTACCTATGAGATATGATAATCTTGATCTTCCTAATAATTATGAAATTGCCAAAAAGAGAATTGAAAGTTTAATTAAACGATTTATGAATAATCCTGCATTGTTTAAAGAATATAAAGATATAATTAATGAATATAAGGCTTTGGGAATAGTAGAAGTTGTTGAACCCCAGGAAATAAATTCGACCAATGGTAATTTGACATACTATTTACCCCACCACCCTGTGATTCGAACGGGCAAACAAACAACCAAACTGCGCATCGTTTTCGATGCATCATCTCACGCTCCTTCTGAACCTTCTCTAAATGATATGCTCTTTCCAGGTCCGAATTTGAACTCTGATTTATTTGATTTAATTTTACAATTTCGAAGCAATAAGATTGCCGTAGTGGCAGACATTGAAAAGGCATTCTTGCAGATAAGCCTTGCTGAGACTGACAGAGATATGACACGATTTTTGTGGATCGAAGAACTCCCTCAAGATAAAAATGCTCCATTAAACTTTATAATTATGAAAATGTGCCGCGTATTATTTGGCGTTACTTCGAGTCCATTCCTGTTAGGAGCAGTAATTAAGCATCATGTGAAAAAGTATGCAACTTCGTATCCGGAAACTTGTTCCAAAATTAAATCTTCCATGTATGTTGACGACCTTTTGTTAGGAGCAGATACTGTTAGTGAAGCTTTAAAATTTTCAAAAGAATCGTTAGATATTTTTCAACAAGCAAATATGTCCTTGCGGAAGTGGCAAAGTAATTCTACTATTTTAAAGGAACATTTAAAATCATTAGATATGAACGTTTGCCCTGATACATCAGCTGATACAATTCCATTTAAAATCTTAGGCTTAATATGGGACACGGAAGAAGATATTTTTAGATTTGATAATCATAGTCTTTTAGAATTTGTTCATTATCAGGAAAAGTCTAAAAGAACTGTAATTCGAGCGGCTGGAAGAATTTTTGACCCCATTGGGTTTTTATCTCCATTCACGATTTTAATAAAAATGATTTTTCAATCATCATGGGAACACGGTATCGATTGGGACCAGAAATTGCCAGAACATTTAGAGAAAAAATGGGATAATTGGTGCTTACAGATTCCATATCTTAGTAAAATAAAAATCCCAAGGTATTATTTCCAGGACATCGAATGTTTTGATAATGTAGAAGTCCACTGTTTTAGTGATGCAAGTATTAAAGCCTATGGAAGTGTTATTTATCTTAGATATAACAACAATAATAGCATAAAGACAAGTTTTGTTACATCAAAAAGCAGATTAGCTCCCATAAAAAAGTTAACTTTACCACGTTTGGAGTTAATGGGTGCTATGATTGGAGCTAGACTTGGAAAACGGGTAATGTCCATTCTCAAGATAAGTGAAAATAAAGTACACTATTGGACTGACTCGAACATCGTACTTCACTGGGTCAAGAGATCATCTAGTACTTGGAAGCCATTTGTCAGCACTAGAGTATCGGCAATACAAACTTTGACAAATCCGATGAATTGGCGACATTGTCCCGGTAGCTCAAATCCTGCTGACCGACTTACGAGAGGACTCTCACTTCTCGACCTCGAGAGCGATGATCTATGGTGGTCAGGGCCTCCATGGTTAATTAAGGATTCAAATTTATGGCCCAAGGAAGATAGAGAAGTAGATGAAGATATGAAGCAACTAGAAGCTAAAGGAAAAGTAATTTCCCAAAACCTTTGTTCATCAGAACAACAGAAACCACTTATAGAGATTGAGCGTTTTAGTTCTTTATTGAAGGCAATTAGAACAGTGGCAAGAATTAAAAGATTTGTCTTCAATCTAAGAAGTCCAATTAAACATAAAGGTGTATTATCTGCTGAAGAATTGACAGAAGCTGAAGAATTATTAATTAAAGAAGTACAAATGAAAAATTATAAGGAAGAAATTGAGTCATTAGAAGAAGGAAATCCCATTAAGAAGACCAAGAATTTATTCGTTATGTCCATATTTGGATAAAAATAAAATTTTACGAATCAGAAGCAGACTTAATGAAGGCTCATTTAGTTTAAATGAAAGCAATCCAGTCATATTGCCAAAGAATGAAAAATTTACCGAGTTGTTGATTATGCAAGAACACAGAAAATTGTTGCATAGTGGAGTTTCTTTGACACTTGCACAAATCCGAAAAAAATTTTGGATTCCTCAAGGAAGACAATTAATTAGGAAAAGTGTCAGGAAATGTTTAATTTGTAAAAAATACAATGCGAAAGCAGCTGACCAACTAACTGGCCAACTTCCGAAGGAAAGAATATCAGAATCTCCTGCGTTTACCGTTATAGGATTGGATTTTGCAGGACCGATAATCGTAAGAACAGAGAATAAAGAGACGTCAAAGTCATATATTGTACTGTTCACCTGTGCCACAACAAGAGCAATACATCTGGAAGCAGCCAGGGATATGACTACAAAATCTTTCCTTTTGTGTTTTCGTCGATTTATTTCAAGACGCGGAAACTGTAAAATGATTTTTTCGGATAATGCAAAGAGTTTTAAGGCTGCTGATAAAGAATTACAACAATTTGAGAAAATCATTAAAGATCAAGAACTCCAGGATTTTATATCGAATAAAGGTATGACATGGAAATTTATCGTCGAGCGTGCCCCATGGTGGGGAGGGTTTTACGAAAGGCTCGTAAAAAGTGTAAAAGAACCCTTAAGAAAAATTTTGGGAAGAGCTCTCATCACATTTGAAGAATTGGCAACAATCTTGACAGAAATAGAAGCCATAATAAATATGAGACCGCTAACCTACACAACAAGTGATTTCGGCGAGCCAGAGCCACTTACCCCGGCCCATTTCCTTCAGCTAGGAAGAGAGAACATCAGTTTTCCTCTACATTTTGCCGAATTAGAAAATAAAATTTCTACTAAAGAAACTTTGTTAAGGAGAAAACGATATCAAAGTAAGTTGTTGAAACAGCTCTGGATTAAGTGGAAGGAACAATACTTATTGAATTTAAGTTCAGTTCATGAATTTAAAACTCCTGAAAGACACAAAAACTTAAAAATTAGCGATGTTGTTTTAGTAGATGGTACTGCTAAATCTAAACTGTTGTGGGACTTAGGAATAGTTAAGGAAGTCATTATTGGCAGAGATAAACTTATTCGTGCTTGCATAATAAAAACTGCTAAAGGACTGCTGAGAAAACCAATACAACTTTTGTATCCTTTTGAACTAGATATCTGAATGATAAGTGATTTCAGTACTTGATTTGAAATTTATTTTTTCTACTAGTGTTTGAATATCAAAGTGTGTTTGTTTTATAAATTCATGTTTGGAATTTTTTTTTTTTTTTGGGTGTGTTTTGCAATTTGTTGTTTATTTAGTAAAAATCTTTCATTTATGCATAATTGTACTTTATTTCAAATTGACAAGATAATTGAATTAATAATGGTATTTAATTTGTTTATATTATGTATATATATATATATTCAGTTAATCTTATTCAGGTAAAATATCTGGCCAGATATGTCCATGTAGCTACATGTTATAAGAGCATCTTTTTTTTTTATTATTTATATTGATCATGACTTTATTATTTTATGTTTAATTCTTTATACTTCAACGCCTGTAGATTGAAAATTTTCTATTTTATCATTTGAGTTGTCATTTAAGGTCAAGTTTATTATAAGAATGTTTATGTTGATTTATCATTATGTACTCTCATGAGTCCAGGTGGGGAGTGTGTGGAGAATTATATGTTTTGACGCCAAATGGGCGATAACGGGATAGCAATGGATCTATTGTTTACGTAAGGTAACCCCTCCTGGGCTCATCGCGCGCGCTCTCTCTCTGTTTTCTTTGAGATGGTGTTGAAAGAATATTCTGTTTTTAAGAACGCGTTTCGCTTTTGTAAATAAAATGTATTATAGTGTATAATAGATGTAAATATGTGTCTTCCAATTAAAAGAAGAGAAAATTTGATATCCCGTGGAATTAATTGAGTAAGTGCCAATTGATTTATTTTTAAGATAGTGTTAGTTAATTTAAGAAATCCACTGAACCAAAACCGGTCGCCACAACTTCCTTTTCGGACATCTTGTACTTAATGATAACGATATTTTTTTACAAATTTCACAACACAGTGCAGTGTTATAAAGCAAGTCTGCTTCTTTCAAATGCCAAAAATCGTTTGACAAAATATGAGCAAACACGCCAACGTGAACTGTTTGCACAGACCATATTAGCTGTGGCGGAAAACTTTTGTTAAAACCTGATAGATTTAGTTACGTAATTTTTCTCATTAATTTGTTAAAAATAGGAGTTTAAAAATTTCTCCAGAAAGAAACATTTAAAAACGAATTTTACTTTGTTAAATCTGAGGATTATTCTTCCTCAAAAATCTAGAAAATTGATTTTTATTTAAGTCATGCTAAAATAATCGGTAAATTATATTGAATCCTCTTTTTACTCGACTGCCAAGAAGGGTTATGTGTTTGACGCGTATTGAATATCTGGCTATGTGGATTTCTTTATACCCTCTAAACATCCCAGTGGCTGGATGTATTTTAATGAATGAGGTCTCTATCGATTCTTCTTAACCGTCCGATGGTTATAGGTTAGGTTTTGATTTTATAAATTCAAAATGGCAGTCCTAAAATACAAAATGGCGGTAGAGACGAAAAAAAATTTTACTCGCCCTATTGAATGGCATATCATTGGATAGGTCTTTCAAAATGAAAACGATGTTTCATTGACTATTTTAAAGTCAGAAGCTCCGTCTAAATATTACACAACCTGGAAGTTATGTAGCTAGGATCTCTAGCTTTACTGCAACTCTAACCTTCATTGACATTTATAGGCCTCATCAAAAGATAGTGTTTATAGATAGGAACTAACAATTAAAAACAACTTAAAAGTCATCAATACAAGTAAATAAATAAAAAAAAAAAATAGGTAATATAAAAAAAAAGTTTCATATTGGTGAGAAATAATTAGTTTGCTTTTCATGCAGTCGGTTTTTTTGATTTTTTTAAATTTAATTTTTACTTGTTACTCTTTTATTTAACTCAACGTGGTTTTTGTACGTAAAGGTGGAATTTTGCAAATGATTTTTAACCCACTCCCTGATAGGTTAGAATAGAATGATACTAATTAAGTCCTAACGTGTGTTTCCTTTGACATTGATTTTGAGGCATTTTTAATTAGCCCATTACAGATGCTAAATCGACTAATACTCTCTGTAACCCGTGCAATTGTAAAGGAGTGGGGAAAACAATCAATTTCATTATACGCCCATAAACACTCGCCAAAATTGGCCAAATCGCTGTGAAACTACAACAATGAAATATTTTTGAGGGGGTGGGGGGGGGTGGGGGGTCCGGAGCTCAAAATCCTATTTTACTTATTTATACAGATTTTGTTATGAATTTTTTTTCTGAAATATCTTTTAATATAATAAGAATATTGCATGTAAAAAAAAAATCTGGAAAATTTTATATATATATATTTTTAAATTTAAATTGTAAAATTTTAGACATTTAATTTTTGATATAACTCTGGAAGTACTGGCTCGATTTACAAAATTCTTACACTTTTGTGTACAGAAAATGTGTCATTTTAATTTGTCTTCAGGATTTCCTAAAATATTGATTAAGATTTTATAAAAAAAATTTAAGTAAAAAAAATAAAGTATTTTTGTGTGTGAGTTTTGCATTCATTAGCCTATTTTCACAATTATCACTCAAAATTAAAAATCCTGAAGACAATTTGTTGGAAATAGAGCATAAAATCTCTGTTAAAAATTTCATATATCTTTCAAGGAACTTTAGACATATTCTTTTGAAGTTTACAAATCGCGAAAAAATTCATTGAGATGAATGGAACTAAAGTTCTCGTCAGCGAACAGCTGATGCATCGCTTCTCAAGGCAAAAAGTGTTTATCTCTGGATCTAATGAAGATAAAAGCATGCGGTTTGCTGTATTTAACGCTAAAAACTTAGTAATTTTTTTAAGTCAATAAAAAAATTTCATTTTTTTTAAACTTTTTAGCCCCGGACCCCCTTAAAAACTAAAATGAAAGAAAAATATGAATGAAAAATGTAATATTTTTTAAAAATATGCTTTTACCAATACCAATTTACGATTATATATGTAGAAATCTATAGAAAAATCCTAAAAAGGTAGTTTAAATAATGTTTAATGTTTTTTTTTTCTGTTGGACTATCTTAAACATCTTGGCTCAATGACTATAAACAGATTTGCATGTAACTAAGCATGTGCATTGGATCTCGATGGAGAGTTCGTTGGCCTACTTGGATCACCAACTTGTTTGGAAATTGTGGTCACTAAAATGTTTCAAAAGAATATACAAAAAAATTAAAAATCCAAATTTATTTTTTCCTTATGCGTCAGATCTTTATACAAATATTCAAGAGAATTTTTTGTCCTACCTCCATCTTAAAAAAATGTGACTCTAACAGACCAATTTGACATCCTAGCGTGGCTGGCATTTTTTAAGCAAGACAGCACGAAAAAATAAAGGGTTATTTAATAGCTTTGCTGAACGTGGATTTTTGCAAGTTGTCTTTCATTGTTTTAATTATTTTTCCAACTCTATATGCGCAAAACTTTATATTGATATCCGCTTTCGTTAAATCCTCGCCAAAATTTGGCGAGAAAAAATAGCCGTAATTGAACCAACATGGCTATAGCTGATTAATTTGGCGAACTACTTATTCAAATTCAGTATTGACGAAAACTGGGAATAAATATTCTCTAATCGGGTTCTTCGCGCTTTAGCTTCGTCTTTTCGAATAAAGTTATCTAAAATCTTAAAATCAAGAAGTAGGGAGTGTACCTTTTCCTCCAGGTGTAGGATCGGCATTGTCGACGATTTCCATTGTTACTTTCTTCTATCTTCAATAAAAGAAAGTATTGTAATCGAAATTTTTTTGACTTCCGGTTTTCGACGGATTTACATGCTTTAGGGGTCAGAGTTCACAAAAAAACATGTTTATAAAAAATGTCCGTGTGTCGCCATTGTACCGTCGAAAAGTGTATGAAGTTATGCATAGTATTGAACCAATTTTTTTTTAAGTTTTTGGCTATGGCAAGGAGGTTCTCCCTTAATTTGGAAAAAATCCGCCGGGAGGGGGCGCTGTAATAGCAATTTTTGTGCGATTTTTATGCGATTTTTAATATTGTGCCATCGAAAAGTGTATGAAGTTATACATAGAAATGAACCAAATTTTTTGTGTGTGCTTTTGGCCATGGCAAGAAGGTGCTCTCTGAATTTGGAAATATTCCGCCGAAAGGGAGCACTATATAATAGCGAATTGTTTTGTAATTTTCTTGATTTTTCCTATTTTTATTGTACACCGGTGGCTCGTGAATCGACGGGAATTTCCCATCCTGATAACCCGACGATTTGCGAACAGCTGATATACAACAGAATAACGATAAACTCTTGATTTTAATAAATATCATGATCGAGATGAACTCTTTTTTACTCAGATTAATTGACTGAAGCAGAAATTTAAGATGAAAGTCAAAGTTGATATAGAACTTTTAACTAATAAAAATGAAATATTGACATTTGTAACAACATTTTGAAATATTAAAATATATGAGATAAAAGAAAGTTTTGGGATTGGCACATCCAACTAGTTTCTAGTAATTTGATATAAGAAAGTTATTTTCTCTTCATAATATAATTATTCATCTCTTTAATGGTCTAACAAACAATTCAAAATGTATTGCCATTTTTACAAGCATTTTTGAAACTCTGAAAACCTCTTCCAAAATATTTTTGGAGCAGATCATCTTTAAATTTGTAAAAGATAGCACTGGTCGGTAATATATATCCACTAAAAAATAACTTTTCAAAAGTAAAAAAAAAGCCAAGCTAAAAAAAAAGTAAAGTTGTGGCTAAAAAATGGGGTGATATCAAATTTCCAAGCTTAAATTGTTGTGCTTATTTAACATTTTCCATTAAAAAATTAACATATGTAAGTGGAGTGTCTACGTATACGTTAATAGAAAGCCTTTTATACTTTACTAAATACATCATAACGTGTTTCTGAAAATTCCAATTTAAAAAAAATATATATCCATGAAGGGCTTGGCGGCCATCTTTATATTACGCACAAATTTCTAAGCATACAAATTCGTATAGGGGTAACGTAATATGTTTGCATTATTAACAGTTTCGAACTTCTTGTTTTAACTACGGAGAGATAAATTAAGAAAAGTTTTTATTTTGAGAAAACAAATTGATTTTCACTATTTTCAAAAATTTAACTATCCCCCCAAAATATTCATAAGATGAATCCTCAAGATACATCACCATTTTCTTAAGATACAAATTTCTACGCACACATTTCCATAAAAGAAAATAATAAAATGTTTGCTTGAGTAACAATTTAGAACTTTGAATTTTAACTACGGATTTGTGTAAAATATGGAAAGATGGCCGCCAAGCCCTTCATGGATATATTTTTTAAAAAATTGGAATTTTCAGAAACACGTTATGATGTATTTAGTAAAGTATAAAAGGCTTTCTATCAACGTATACGTAGACACTCCTCTTACATATGTTAATTTTTTAATGGAAAATGTTAAATAAGCACAACAATTTAAGCTTGGAAATTTGATATCACCCCATTTTTTAGCCACAACTTTACTTTTTTTTTTAGCTTGGCTTTTTTTTTACTTTTGAAAAGTTATTTTTTAGTGGATATCATTTCTTTTTTTAAAAAACAGATTATATATAATTTAAATAATTCTACTCACTCAAATTAAAATGAGTTCTCGTATAGCCTTTGTAAACAGTGGACAAACACATATATTACTAACATATCATTCATTTTTTAAAGTAATTAATAATTTAAAAGCAAGGAATGTCAAATTATTTTCTCAAAGCATCTCTCTTTCTCAATTTATAGGTTCGATAAAATTATTTATGAAGGATGGAAATTTAGTAAAAAATTGATGGAATCGAAATAAAATATAGATTTTTAGTTAGTCTGTCAGTTAGTTGTTTGTTCTATAATAACTTTTTTAAAATGATCTCGTACTAAATTTATTTTTCAAATTTATTTTATCTCTATAAATACCTATGGCTAATCGGAGAATAAGGTCAGCAGGCATCTAGAGCATCAAAAATTAGTTTAAAGATCTGTAAATCTAGCAATTCTATCCATAATGAACAAAAATATATTGGATAAAAAGATAAAAAAAATAAACTGTAATTAAAACTTCATCTTCATTTAGATCGTGTTGTAGAGAAGAAAGGTTAAACATGTAATTTTATGCTACTTTGTTTATCCATACGTATTTACCTAAATGTGAGATTATTAATTTCATATAAAAATTCCAAAAAAAATTTTCTCTTTAATAGTCTATTATTAAAGCGCATTTACATTATAACTGAATAAAAAAAATTCCAGTGAAAAATTGCCTAATACCTGGAGTCTTATCGTTCACCAGAATTTTCTTTTAAATATACCCAGTTTCCATCTCTAATCTCTGACAAAGGAACACAGACATAATAAAGTTAACAAAATACTTATATCTTTCTGATTTATTTTGTGTGTTTGTGTGTGTGTGTGTGTGTGTGGGGGGGGGGGGGGTAGGAAGGGCGTCTTAAGAACTTCTTTTAGTTTTTAGATTTCTGAATTATTCATTCAAAATATTTACCTATAATATATAAGTCTTGTTGTGGAATTTTCATTAGCTAAGAGTTGGATCAACTTATACATGATGTGAACCTATTAATTATTTTTGTAAAATACTAGATGAGCACCATTAATATTTCCAGACTATTTGCCTACATTTTAAACTTGAGTCCTTTACAACTATTTATTAGTTTTCTATACAAATTAAAGGTTTGTAATAATCAGATTCATATCTAAATTTTCATGAAATATTGCATATCGAATTTTATACTTTTGATTGTTTTAATCAAAAGTGAAACTTGAGGTTTTTTTCTTCGTATTATAATAAGTGAGTATCTTTACTATTCCTAGACAATTTTTTCATTATTCTTCCAGAATTCCTTTTAGAAAAATACAGTTAACAGTCAGGAACAAATTAAGTGCGGTTTATATCCTTTTGCATCGCTTTCACTGAAAACAAATGTCTGCATTGTCGCAGACGGGAATTAACCACATGGTGTAAGTTTTTTTTTTTATCGTATTTATTTAAAAAAATTACCTTTGTTATCGAATACAAGGGTAATTTGTAATTTAAAATTAAGTTCGAATAGTTTTATTACAGAAAATCCACCGCTGCCAATGTTCAGCAGTTACTAGACTTTTGGCAAAACTTTTTAATAAAGTGTGTGTTCATTTCATTTTGAAATGATTTCATCGAAGAAAACTATTGCTGGGATAGATTTTGTTACAGCTTCTAGAATACCTAGTGTGGAAATATGCTATCCAAACAAAGCTAAAAATTTGTATCTCTTAAATGTACGACGATACTGCTAAATTCCCAAGTGTCGATCGCAGTGACATCTGCGGGATTTTCGTATTACATTGTATAGACTAGCAATCTTGCAGTTGAAATCTTGCAGTAGAAAATATCCTGCAGATGTCTCTGTGATCTGTATATTTCAGCAGCATCTTTGCACATTTAAAGGATACAATATTTTAGCACTTTTTTAGGTATTACAGGGATAGCCAATTTCCACACTATATATTCTATGCGCTATAGTTCCGGTACAGCGTCTAGAATATATTGTGTGGAAATCTGCCATCCAAACAGCTCTAAAAAATTGTAACAGCTCTAAAAAATTGTATCTCTTAAATGTGCAATGATGCTGAAATCCAATGACCCGATCTCAGCGACATCTGCGTTACATTTTCAAATTTCAGTGGACGCATTGTATTATAACAGCGTCTAGACCAAATCGTCTTGGCGTTTTAGAAAAAATCCTGCCGATGTCGCTGCGATCGACTCCTTGAATTTCAGCATCTTTTGACATTTAAGGCATACAATATTTTAGCACTTTTTTAAGTACTACAGGAATAGCCGATTTCCACACTATGTATTCAAGACGCTATAATCCAAACAGCGCTAAATAGTTGTATCCCTTAAATGTGCAATGGTGCTGAAATCCAGGGAGCCGATCGCAGCGACATCTGCGATATATTTTCAAATTTCAAAGTAAACATCGTGTTATTTGAAGTGTCCAGACAATCGTCTTAGAGTTTTAGAAAATATCCTGCGGATGTCGCTGTGATCGACTCATTGGATTTCAGCATTGTTTGACTTTTAAGGGATCCAATATTTTAGCGCCTTTTTAAGCATTACTGGGATAACCGATTTCCACACTAAATATCCTAGACGCTGTAGTTCCGGAGATTACGCTCACAACAAAACAGTTTACGCTAAAACCGTATTTCATTCATGGGGAATGACGTCAAAGTATTTCCAGATTTGTCTCTCAGCTCGCTAACGAAGTGAATATCGTTTACAACCCCCCCTTTTTTTAGTATCACATTTAACTCGATTACTTTTCAGAAGATTTTTTTACATTAGAAATGAAATTTTAAATGCCAATAACTCTTAATGCATACATGTTAGAAAGTAACACTTCTCTCAAAAACTAATGTTTTTTTTTTTATTATTATTTAAAGCATTTTTCATTCTACAAATTAAAAAGTATTGATCCCACTAACATAACTGAGCTTCTCAGAATTACGAAATAAATATTATAACTCCGCCGTCATAAGTTTCTTTTCTTAAATCTTGTAAGAAAGCATGAAAATCAGAAACTGAGATACTCAAGTTTAAATATATAGGTGTTTAAAGAGCAAGTCATAGTTTATATTTACGTTTGCAGGTGCGTTCGTAATTATATAAATACGTAGCACCTATAGTCGTCGTTCAGTCCGTCTGTCTGTCCGCATATAACAGAGCAAAAACTACCCAACCGAATGGTCTGAAATTTTAAATATATAATTATTGCAAAATTTTGTCGAGTCATTTCAAATTTTATGCTAATCAGATGTATAGTTTAATTACAGGGACAGTCAAAATTTTCCGGTACAGGACGGCCAATGGGGAAAAAAATTTCAAGTGCATTTTAATGATGTTACAGCCTTTCGAACAGAATGAAATGGATATGCATTTATTGAAGTGCACTAAAATATACATTCAGTACAATATGCGGTCAAAAAGTATTTATAAAACTAGTTATAGTACGAACGCACCTCATTTGCCACGTTTGACGAGCAATTTTCAACTTGTTTATTGCTGCAGGCGTAATTTTTGTCAGATTTCGATTCGGTTTGTTTTAAAATATTTCTATCACTAAATGTTTTTTAAATATTTTTGAAAAATCAATATTTTGAATGTTCAAAGGTCTAATTCCCCTTAATCGGTCTTGACGTTTATTTGACGGTGTTAGCATTTATATATATATATATATATATATAGCTTGGCAGAACGACCGCCCTGCTTGACATAACTTTGAGAATCATTTGATAATATTTAAAAGTTTTTTGTACGAATTAATGATTTTTTATGACGAGGTTGTACATCTACAACATGAAATATCATAGTCTGAATTTAATGTTTCAAATGAATTCAAAGCAAATAAATTTACAGATACGATCCAGGTTAAATGAATTTTATTAATTCCTCATCTTATTTATCCTCACGATTCTTGGATTAAAGTCAACAACTACATCCTGTTGTCAAACTTCAGAAAAAAAACTTCATATTAAAAATTAGTTATTTTACTAACATAAGAGCAATATTTAGAATTAAAGTTACTGTTACAATATATGTATATAAATAAGCTTTTGTAAATAGCAGAAATGAAATATGTCGATGGTTTGGGAGAGCAATAACACTATCGTGTTTAAATCTTTTTGTAAAATAATAAATAAGCACCTTTGGTGTTTCTAGGCCATTTTTGTATTTTATAAACTTCAGTGTCGTTTGCCATTATCCACGAGTTTTCTTTGCTAATTACTGATTTATAATGACCTGATTCTACGTCTGTACCTTCATGAAATATTGCAGATTGAATTCTATAATTTTGATTATTGAACTCCAATATGGTATTAGACACACTCGTAATATTAAAAATCTTTTTATTCCTTGTTTCATCCCAAATCATTATCTGACATATAACAATTTGAGCGGGAACTTCTATTTCAGTTTTTATTGAGCAAAAATCATCACAATTCTCGCATCGTATTTGATTATCTGATGTCTCCCATCGACTCAAATCTGTTACTAATTTCTTGATGCCAACTGATTTATAATTCTGATCACTGTATAAACGAATAAAACAAATTTTGTCACGTTGTACGGATGTGTATCCGCAAGTTGGGTTCCGACATTTTATAGTAATTAAATTTATATTTGTCGTTAAATCTTTAAGTATTTTATTTTGGTTAATAAGTGCTGTTAAAAATTCTTCCGCATCTTGTTGTTGATTGTTGATAAATGGTAATCCAAGTTCTTGTCTGAGACACACGCTGTTCATTCTGTCATTTCCTTCAACATGTTTCTCAGTTAACATTTTCAGAGTTTGGCAAACAGAACTCGCCTGACCTATACTGAAAATTATTTCTTCAAAGCTAAATATACATTGGCATACAGAATTTGCGTAGCAAGATACCCCATCGCTATTCAAATAACCAAGAGGCATCTTTTCGATGAAACTTACATTATTTGGATTATCATCAATAATGGACATTTCTGTTGACAGTCGAGTTTTTCTGCTGTACCACACGTGATCATTCGTTTTTTGTTTTATTGATTTAGTAATTCTTAAGATATTTAAATCGGGTCGATATGTTTTCCTTAATCTGTTGTATTCTTGTACAGATTTACTGTGAGCAGTAACACTCTTGGGGTCAAAATTTATAATATGAAGACCGTTTAAACTTTTAACTCTTGACAATGCTACATAACTCTGTCCATGTGTAAAAGTACTGTTTCCAATATCTATTAAACATGTTGATAAACTCAGACCTTGACTTTTATGGATAGTTATTCCATATGCTAAGGATATAGGAAACTGTTTACGATAAACATATATTTTTGATAATATTTCAAATTTGCTAACTACAGGTTCAATCTTATGGATTCCAGAAATAAATTGTACATCTATAGCTTTCACTTCCCCATTAGCATCTTGAACAAAATTTATAATTGTGCCTATAGCACCATTTACTAATCCTAAGGTAACGTCTACATTACGCCTAAGCATAATCTTGGTTCCTATTTTAACTTCAATTTTTTTATCCAATCCTGCAGTCCTAGAGTTATCCTCTTCATAAGTATTTAATTTCTTTAAAGCTCGCTGTTTCAGATATTTTTCACAATCGATATCATCTTTAGCTATCAGCACTGTTATTTTTCCAGGAATTAATTCTAGCATTTTTTTGTTAATGTCTTCGCACTGACTTCTCGTTGGCATTAAACATATAGTATCGTTTGACAAATGCTGAATATAGTTGCAAAGTTCTAATAATTTATCATGACTGGAATCGCTTTTAAAATCTATTTGCTTTCTACATAAAATTTCTACATCATTTTGATTGATAATACCCAATCTAATTCTTGATAAAAGTGCTTGAAATGTATGATCATCTTTTTGTCTCATATTGATAGTGAGCTCGTCATATGAAAATAAGTCTTTCCATATGTTCGTAGCATGTAGGCATGAAAAGTACTTATCTATTTCTGATTAATTTAATTCCATAAATGGTGCATTTTGCATAACTGGAGGCAGTTGTAATAAATCTCCAAACAATAATATATGAATTTTACCAAACCACCCATCGTCTTCACAGACTGTATTAAAAATTTCTGATAGCCTTAGATGAATGTACATCAATGTTACATTCGAAACCATAGAGATTTCGTCAATTATTATTAACACAACATCTTTTAGATTTGTTCTTAAAATCTGTAACACATCATCGTTCAAGTTTTTATAACTATCGACACCTCCATGTTCTATTGGTAATTGTAATAGCCTGTGGATTGTTAAACCATCGATATTAAATGCTGCAATCCCTGTAGGTGCACAGACAGCTACCTCCTTCTGTAAAGTTTGCATCACCCATAATTTTAAAAATTTTATGACAAAGGACTTTCCAGTGCCTCCTACTCCTGATACAAAGTGTTTTAAAATTTCATTTTTATCATTGTGTATATATTTTGTGACATAATGAAATACTCTTTTTTGATCTTCGTTCAATTTATTTATTAATATATGGAGATCTTCGATTTTATTGGGAAGCGCGTTACGGAATTCATTCATTGCTCCGGCAGCTTCAATAAGGCTAAATTCATCTGTTTTATTTTGTTTTACTTCAGTTGGCGTACTTTTGTTATTTTGCACCAAATCGTTTACCAATGTTATTACTTCATCCCTAGCTGCATGTATTTCTTGTAGTTTTTCGTGATGTTGAAATGCCAAAATCAAGTCATTTTTGCAATCATCAAACGCTTCAGAGTAAGTATCATATGTGCCTTTTATGTTGTCTAAAGAACGCCATGGCTTAAACAATAAAAGAAGGGAATAAAAATAATCTTCTGGATTTTGCTGCACATTATATATTTTATGGCTAATCAAGCAGTCTATTTTCCTTTTTTTAATGAATCCATATTTGAACTTGTAAGCTACCGTTGTATCTTTTATTTCTTTAACAATATCGTAACATTTGACAAAATCGTATAAACATACATTCTCTAATTCTTGTGGACGTGCGGGATAGTGGTCATCAACTAATGAAGACTCAAATATAGCTGTTGAATTTTCATCTAATTCCTGCATCTGTTTATAATTTTTTACTTTTCTTTGTCGATTTTTATATACGTTTACATATTTGATGATCGTGTTTCTGTCTTTCCCATATAGGGGAATACCTAACAGAGTATCTGCAGCTTCTAAAGCACCACATTCTCGGCTATTTAAACTTCTCATTGCAATGTTCCATAAACGTAATTGAAGAGATTTATTGGAATTAATGTCACTAAATACATCAACATTAAAACTTTTTTCGGCCTTTGTCTGATATTTTGTGATGTAGTGACTTAAAATTGTGGATTTTTCACAAATTACTTGCAGGTCCATATTCCCCTCCCATGCTAACATAATTGGTGCATTATAATCGTTAATATACCTTTCATCCTTTGTTCGTGGTAAATCGTATAGTCTACTATTAGGTCTAAGGTTTCTACGACCGTAAATAGATGCGGCTACTGTACGAATAGTCAATGTTTTTGTCTCCGTACGTGGGAATCCGAATCTACATATCCTTACCTTTCCCTTTTTCGTTTTTTTTTAAACGCATGCAGTAACTGTTATGGTGATGAGTTTGAAAATTTGTTACTCGATTGTTTAATGTAGGAAACAATTTTACATCTGGCAGGCTACATGTAACATATTTTGAAATGAATTCTGCTATCTCATCATTACTTGATATTCCGATTACAGGAGCATTTTTGACCCATAATAAAATATGAAAATGTTGCATTCCCCGCGATTGGTATTCACGGCGCCAAACATAATGTATCACTTCGCCCAATGGCCCATCTTTGCTGCTTATAAATTCCATTACAGCTTTAAATTTGTTATCAATAAAGCGTGATGTAGACACCGGGTCCATTGCTATCAAGGGAAATGTAGATTTTCCTTTACATTTATCCACATTAACTTCTTTTAAGTAAGCATCTAAATCTTTCCAGTTATATTCTCCCGGACTTAAAGTTAGAAAAAATGTAGCTGGCCCATATGCCATGATCATTGTATTAATTTCAGCTCGTGGTTTGTACCAAAACGACGGTGAATTTCTTAGTCTGGCAAATATCGACTTTAACGATCCATCTATTTCTTTACCATTTAACATTAGTAGATACTCTCTTGCTGTAAGTTTTACGGATGCAGTATTCATTTTTTGATATATACCTGCAGCTAGTCGCCGTATATTTGTCAAATTTAATAGAAAGAACAAATATTGCAGATTAAGTCTAAATCGACTATCATAAGACGACAGTACACGCAACTTACTGTATTCATGAACACTTAGTTTTGTAAATCGTTTTTCATTCATTCCGTACCGTCCTGTAGGATACAAATCAGGGAAACATTTAACATCTAATTCTAAATCTCTGTTATCTATACAATCCGCATCAACCTTCAATAGTTGATACAATTCTTTAGCTGGTTTATTAATTTTTTCTTCATTTATGGAATTAATTGTAAGATGATGATAGAATTGATCATCAAAGTTTTTTGTGTTAACATTGCTCGAGAATTTTTATTATTTGAAACTTTTGGGTCCTGGCAATCTTTAAGTGCCTGGTTCTCAAACAAAGCATTTTTTTTTCTAGATAACTCAATAGAATTTTCTTTATGGGAGTGGCTTTTTTGAAGAAATTCATCGCATTTGATTTCTGAGTTTGCTTCGAACTGAGCATTTACATTGTCTAATTCATTAAATAATTTTTCAGCACAATTAGGCAAATCTATGCTTTGGTATAGTGTATTGTTTTTCTTTAACCACATTAATGCATTATAAACATTTGTAATGTTAACTAAACTTTCCCAAATATTTCTTTGTTTTGTTGGAATACTCCGTACTATTACATATAGATCTTGTTGTGGAATTATGCATTGTTGAGGATTAGGTAACCTCGCCAAAGTTTCTTCTAATGGTAATGGAAGATGAAATGTTCTTCCTATCACTTGACGATTTGAAAATCTTGAAGGTTTATTATTTCCTGACACTGTGCCCATTTTTGTAACAACTTGAAAAGCTTTTGCTCTCTGTATTAATAATTTTTCATAATTGTTTAGAATGGCAATTTCATTTGGCACTGGTTGCACAAATAAATTATTGATTAAGCAAGTAGGTGGCATTTTAAGGCTTCGAAAATACTTTAAACAATAACAACAAATGAATTCGTTTGGCAAATTGAAGTTATTCATATGCGCTGTTAATTGTTTCCATAAGTCACCTTCTAAAGGTACTCTAAGTTTATTTATGTTTTGTACATCACGTTGAAAATGGAGTTTTTGACAGGACATGCAAACTTTTGTAGGAGTATCTGACACCTTTCTTTTCATCACCTGTAAACCAGTCTTGTATTTAAAGAGTATTTCGTCTTCATTTTCGTATTCCTCACCATGCACGAGAAACCTAGCTCCACTTTTTTTGTATTCATCCTCACATATTATTAAACTTTTTATATCCAAATTGCGTATTGCATCTTCTATTCCATTTATGCGCTTTTTTGAATTATTTATGCCGTAAAGTAATTTTAATATAGCTCGTAAAAACGGATAATGTGGTGAGAAGCTTCTTAAAAATTGCATATCTGTAATTGTAAGATTTTCTATATCAGACATTAATGGATAGCCCATTTTTTTACTATGGGTATTTATCATATTGTGAGTTTCCATGAGGCTGATAAATTTTAAAGACAAAAATAGTGTATTTGAACATATATTCTTCATAATATCATATAATCGGCAAAATAATTTTCCATTATCGTTTATATTACATATTTTAGGATTACATTTCCATTTTTTATCGGCTTTGCAACCTTCAACTGCAGGTGGAAATAAATTATAACATTTGCCATCTGTATGTACTTGTAAAGGAAAAGAGTTGTCATTAAATTTTGTGTATGTCGGCTCTGAGAAAAATGGTTCAGAAGCACACGAATGCAAAGATGAACCTGTTAATACTTCATACTTTTCTTTTGAATCTTGCATCAAATTGGATTTTGTAAGTATCACTTCAATTTTTGACCTAATTCGGTGAAGTTTTGATCTTAAACTATGAACGTGTTCTTTTCGTGAAGCTACAGCCCATTTCAGTATGTTTTCGGCTTCTAAGCGAGCATTATTCAATGGTATTTTTTTTTTCGGTACTTAATTTTTTGGTTAATGGTTCTTTGTATTGTTCTGTGGTTATGTAATTTGTCAAATTTGCTTTTGCTATCTCATTAGGTTTTCTTAAATCATCGGTAAATTTTATAGGAGGGTCAATTCCTAATTCTGAGTGGTTGCCCATTAGTTTTTCCTCTAATAATTTATCATCATTCTGGACATTATTGTCGTAACGAAACTCTTTTTCGGAATAACTTAATCTCATACGCTTCCTAACCGGAGATGGATTTTTTGAATAGTTTAATCGCATTCTTTTTTTAACAGGAGAGGGATTTTCTGCATATTTACTGTGCCTGGTTCGTTTTAAAATTTCATTATGCTTTATATAATAGTCCTTGGAGTATTTTTTCCAGTAATTCTTTTTTAAGCCTATTTTATCATCCAATTGCGATTGCTGTCCAACATCACTTTTTAAACTGCCAGATTTTTTACTTCGATTAGATAACTGAACAGACTTTTCGTAAAAAGCATGGTTGTAAAGTCTTTTTAATTGCCTTTTAGTTGGCATTTTAACTATCTGTAAAAAATAGATTTACCTACATAAGTCTTCGAAGTCTTGTAAGTAAAAATGATGATTTTTTTCGTAATATAATAGATATTACTATAAGACAATTTGCCCATTATTCTTTGAGAATTCTTTTTGCAAATATATAATAAACAGTCAGGAACAGTTTTTAAAGTGAGCGTTCATATCATTTTGCATTGCTTTCATTGAATAAAACTACGGCCGGGATCCAGATAGATTTTTCGCTGTTAGCGAAAGGAGATTCACCGATCAAAACCCTGCATTTTTTGGGACTTTTCGTTGTTTGCAAAAAGGCAGGATTCTGATTGGTTAATCTCGTTTCGCTAACAGCGAAAAATCTATTTGGATCCCGGCCGTACGTCATTTAAAAAGTATTGAGTCACTCTATTAATGCTGAGGCTACGAAAAAGACAGGCTAACGAGGTGCATACCACGTGTCTTCTGGTAATGACCGCTAGAGTGACGTTCTGCTCTAATCGTACACCTGAATTGGTGCATTCGAGTATCACGAGACTCCAGCGGTCTGTAAAAAAGGTACGTGGAATGCAACGCGGTAGCATGTCTTTTTCGTTAGTCTCGATTAATGCCATGAATGAAGTGGAATGCTTGTTGAAATCTAATGCGGAAAACAATCTTGCATTTTCACATCAAGAAAAGGTATTGGTCGCATAACAAAAAAAAAACGCATTCATGAAGGAGGGAGGATAGATGGGGGAGTTATAAATGACGTCAATTGATGTCATTGCTACCCTCTCCCGCGTCCGCTATGACCGCGTCCTATACTGGAGACTGCTGATTAGACTACTGTTGGTCAAAATCTAATATGGCGGATTGGCATCACCATTTTCCACAAAATAAGATCGTTATGTCGGCTCCTTTATATTCTTAGCTCTATGGTTTTCATCCTTTTGAAATTATCTAAGTGACTGATTCAGGGTTGTTTCGTTATACATTTCGATATCGAAGTAGTCGTTGTTTCCATGCAGTGGTACTTTTCACTATTGTTTTCTGTAACACCCAGATACTGGAATTAAAGCAACTGGGTTTAGAACCAGTCTTATAATACAGGACTGGTGGCATATTCACAGTATGCATACTCACACTGAAGTTTTTTTTTCAAAGTCGGCAATCCAGTTTTTACAGTTAGAGGATACTCGTCTGAAAGATTCTAATCAAAGAAGTTAGCAAACTTTGGCTTCCTATTTGATTTTATCCAAACTCGTCTTTACCTATCAAAGTTTTTGTCACCATTCTCATGTAGATCGCGACCAACGTCATACGAATCCAGTTCATGACATATAAAACCTCACACGGAGTGGATTATCTTTACACATTGGCAGGCACAAAACGGTGGGTGCACCACTTTGTACGAATCACCGAGTAAAGATGGTCCACTCCGTGTGACATTTTAAACGTCATGAACTAGCCTTGTATGTCGTCGGTTACTTGTAGACACCTTAGACTTTACCACTGAGCTCTAAAATAGTACAGTGTCTAGAATATATAGTGTGGAAATCTACTATCCAAACAGTGCTAAAAAGTTGTATCCCTTAAATGTGCAATGATGCTGAAATCCAGGGAGCCGATCGCAGCGACATCTGTGATATATTTTCAAATTTCAAAGTAAACATCGTGTTATTTGAAGCGTCCAGACAATCGTCTTAGAGTTTTAGAAAATATCCTGCAGATGTCGCTGAGATGGACTCATTGGATTTGAGCATCGTTTGACTTTTAAGGAATCCAATATTTTAGTACTTTTTTATGTATTACTGGGATAGCCGATTTCTTCACTATATATTCTAGACACTGTACTTGCGTGGATTGAAAGCGTAATGCGTTCGCGGCAAAAATTGAACCGATCAGTTACCTCTGCGTACTATTATGGAGCTCAGTGCCCTTTACAGATGATAAAGAAACTATAATGTAAGGATCCAGGAAAACAATTCACTATTTTCGGAACAATATTAAACTGTCTGGACCAAATTATTTGCAAAATTTTCTCTTTTTAAAAGTTTCGCAAAATTCAGGTTTTGGTTTGGCCAATCTTCTTCCGAAAATTTTGCCTGGATTCCTGCCAAAATGTTGTTGCGTCCTATGTCAAAAAATCTCATTTATTACGAAAACGACAAAAAAGATTTTATGCTGCGTTATTTTGATTATTGCATGATAAATAACATCTGTTTTCGATAACGAAAGTACAGCGTCTAGAATACCTAGTGTGCAAATATGCTATCCAAACAGTGCTAAAAAAATTTATCCCTTAAATGTGCGACGATACTGCTAAAATGCCAAGTGTCGATCGCAGTGACATCTGCAGGATTTTTGTATTACTACTATTACATTGTATAGACTAGCAATTTCTTGCACTTGTAGAAAATATCCTGCAGATGTCGCTGCGATCTGCATATTGCAACAGTATCATTGCACATTTAAGGGATACAATATTTTAGCGCTTTTTTTTAAGTATTACAGGGTTAGCCGATTTCAACACTATATATTCTATGCGCTATAGTTTCTGAGCGCTGTTGGTTAAATTTCGATATTTGTGTTTTAGAATGAGCAATAGAGAAAAGTACTAAAACTATTGAAACAACAACTTCTTTAATATTGAAATGTATAGCAAAGGAGTTCAGAATCAATGCCTTAAATAGTTTCGAATATGCACTGTTGTTATGACATCAATACCCTTCCTAGATGTCGAAATGCAAAATTGTGTTCAACATAATTGGCCGCAATCTAGATAGATTTTTCACTGTTAGCGAAACGAGATTCATCAATCAGAAGCTTGCACTTTTGCGAACTTTTCGCTGTTTGCAGCAATGCAGGCTATTGATTGGTGAATCTCGTTTCGCTAACAGCGAAAAACTATCTGGATCCCAGCCTAGATTTCTATAAACATTGCACTTCATCCATGGCACTAAGAAAATGACTCAAAACTTTTATGACATAGGCCGGGATCCAAAAAGAGAAAAAATTCTCAAACATTTCGGCTTCTGATTGGTCAAACTCATTTCGCTAACAGCGAAAAATCTATCTGGATCTCGGCCATAGTTTTCTTCGATGAAATCAATGCAAAAGGATAATATAAAAAAATAGTATAAGACTTCTAAAATGCTTTGGCGGGTTTATCGCTGGTTGGCATAATTTGTAAACTTTAGAATTAATTAGCAGTTTTTCGCTAATTAAGAATAGAAAATTTGTGTTTTTAAAGCTGAAATTTATAAAAGCACGTAGATTGAGTAAATATCTGTCCAAAAATGCAATCCTTACTTTTTTATGTCCATTATTTAAGTCTCTACCTCGATTGAAACATAAGCTGTGACGAAGAAAATAAATCTGTCATTTTCAGTATCTCGACGTTATTTTAAAATATCTATATCTCTGTTTATAATTAATTTATGAGGATGCATTTGGTCTCAAATTGAAGATCTTTTCCATTAGGTCCTTCTGGTTTTGGTTTTATTTTTCTGTGATGATTGGTTCTTTTGATATGGGAAATTTTACGCTGACATGTTTGGTCGATTTTACATGGAGAAGTTGTCTTCAGTATAATAAGCAGTTACGGTATCTTGCCGTGTTATTCTTGGCGTTTGTTTGTTTGGCGAGGTTAGCATATTTTTTTCAGCTTGGCTTGGCAGAACGACCGTCCTGCTTGATATTTATGGGATTCAATTTTTAGCAATTTTTAAAATATTACTGGAATAGCCGGTTTCCACACCATGACCATGATCTAGGTAGATTTTTCTTTGTTATCGCAACGAGATTGACCAATCAGAAGCCAGAATTATTGCTAACTTTTCACTGTTTGCAAAAATGTACCTGGATCTCGGCCTATATTTCTAGACGTTATAACTGAGCTCAGGAATAGTACAGAAAGCAAACTCCGTATTTTGATACATTAAGGCCGGGATCCAATTAGGAACAAGTGTGTCGCTATAACGAAGTAGTGACATATGGCCAATAAAGGTTTATTGGTAGAAGTGATAAAAACAAATCGTTAAAGGTCTTTGCGAGCGTGTCATTATCGTCAGGCTAATGCATAGTGAATTATTTCCCTAGTCTAATAAAGCTCGTCCATGCGCGTATCGTCTAATGGAGGATATTCCAAATATGGGTTCAAGGCTGAAAAAGTCACGTGGTACCGGCAATTTACCTAAAGAACTTCTAACTGATGAGAAGGGAAACAGGAAACTACTACTGCTTTCTCCGGTGAACTGTTTCATTGGCTAGCGGGGATTTACATTACATCGACGGAGTACCCTTCTTTACGTTAGACGGTTTTGCCTTGACCACGTGATCATAACGTAGATAGAATAGCCTCTATTCAAGAAAGTGGATTGCCGTACTATAGCACCTAGAATATATAGTGTGGAAATTGGCTATCCCTGTAATACTTAAAAAAGCGCTAAAATATTGTATCCCTTAACTGTGCAACGATGCCGCTGAAATATACAGATCACAGCGACATCTGCAGGATATTTTCTCAGATATTGCTAGTCTATACAATCTAATACTAAATCCCGCAGATGTCGCTGTGATCGATACTTGGGATATTAGCAGTATCGTCGCACATTTAAGGGATACAAATTTTTAGCGTTGTTTGGATAGCATATTTCCACACAAGGTATTCTACACGTTGTAGCCATACTTTCGGCAAAAACTTGAAATGAGCATGCTTCCTGTGCATATATCGGCCCCACCAGTGGCTGAGATGTTCTGCTCTCGAGGCTGGTAGACGGGAGGTGCTGGATTTGAACCCAATCGCGCCCGTCGGCCTAACCGTTTCGGAGTTTTGTGGTTTTCTTCGAAACCGTGGGTTCCCATGCGTAAATACGGGTTAGGTTCCCTTAGAAAGACCCCCACGAAGGGCACTCACCCCTGGGCCTATATCCCACGTGTAGATAATTGGCTGTCATAAATACAAACCAAACCAAACAAACCAAACCTGTGCATATATCACCACTCTTATGTATAAAGGCTCTCTGTTATGGTGTTGATTCTGAGCGCTCTTTGTTAAATTTCTATATTTGTGTTTTAGAGAAAGCAATACAGAAAAGTACTGTTACTATGGAATCAACAACTTCTTTAATATCGAAATGTATAGCAAAGGAGTTAGGAATCAGTGCCTTAAATAGTTACGAATATGTATTGTTGTTATGACAATCAATACCCTTCCTGGAAATGCAAAATTGTGTTCAACATAATGGAAGATAATCCAGCTACATTTTGATCACGTGGTCAAGGTAAAAACTTCTATCGTAAAGAAGGGAAGGCTCCGTAGACGTGTAATGTAAATCCCCGATAGCCAATGAAAGGGTTCATGAGGCAAAGTAGTAGTATCTTCCCTTCTTATCAGTTAGAAGTTCTTTGGATAAATTACCGGTATCACGTGACTTTTTCAGCCTCGAACCCATATTTGGAATATCCTCCATTGGGCGCGATCTAGATAGATTTTTGGCTGTTAGAGAAACGAGATTCATCAATCAGAAGCCTGCGTTTTTGTGAATTTTTCGCTGTTTGCAGAAATGCAGGCTATTGATTGGTGATTCTCGTTTTCCCAATAGTGAAAAATCTATCTGGATCCTAGCCTACATTTCTACAAACATTGCACTTCATCCACGGCACTAAAAAAATGACTCAAAACTTTCATGACATAGGCCGGTATCCAGAAACAGCAAATATTCTCAAACATGCAGGCTTCTGATTGGTCAAACTCATTTCGCTAACAGCGAAAAATCTATCTGAATCTCAGCCATAGTTATCTTCGACGAAATCAATGCAAAAGGATAATATAAAAGAAAAGTACAAGATTTCTAAAATATTTTGGCGGGTTTATCGCTATTTGGCATAATTTGTAAACTTTAGAACTAATTAACAGTTTTTCGCTAATTATGAATAGAAAATTAATGTTTTTAAAGCTGGATTTTATAAAAGCACGTAGATTGAGTAAATATCTATCCAAAAATTCAATCCTTACTTTTTTCTGTCCATTATTTAAGTCTCTACCTCGATTGAAACATAAGTTGTGACGAAGAAAATAAATCTGTCATTTTCAGTATCTCGACGTTATTTAAAAAAATCTATATCTCTGTTTATAATTAATTTATGAGAATGCATTTGATATCAAATTGAAGATCTTCTTTATTAGGTCCTTCTGGTGTTGGTTTTATTTTTCTGCGATGATTGCTTCTTTTGATATGGGAAATTTTACGCTGGCATATTTCGTCCATTTAACATGGAGAAGTTGTCATCAGTATAATAAGCAGTTACGGTGTCTTGCCGTGTTATTCTTGGCGTTTGTTTGTTTGGCGAGGTTAGCATTTTTTTTTTCAGCTTGGCTTGGCAGAACGACCGTCCTGCTTGATAAGCTTCCTCAAAAACAAATATGTGAACTAAATAAATTTAATATTCCTAAATCTCGGATGACATACAACTTGCGCCAGCCCGAACCATTTTTCGAGGAAAGAGTTTTATATACAAGGAAATAGCCAAGATTGTTACTTTAATTTACAAAAAAAAATCCCTGCCGGCCCGGCCTACAGGCGGAGGTAGATTTCGAAGTTCAGTATACTAATTTCACCAACAAAAACTAAATCATGATTAGCTATAAACCCACTTTAACAATTTTATCTGGCCGTTTTCGACGAGTTTTTATATAATAGCTAGTTTTATCGGAATCATTGGCGGTATTAAAAAAAAAATACTTTTCCATGCTCAACAACTCGAAATTTTCTGGCACATTTTTATTCATTTTTAATAGAAAAAATATGAAACTTGGTGATGTGATTTTTGAAAAGATTTATAAGCGACCTGTGTTTTTATTTTTCTTTCAATTAATTAAAACTTGATTAATAAACAATTATTTTCTCAGTAGGACAATATTTTTCGTTTCTAACACAATCGCTTCGGGAAATTCTGTTCAGAATGCCCACTTTGACATTTTTTGAAATATATTCTGCCTCTATCAAAAAATCGATCATTACGGTACATTATATAGTTTCTGAATAAGAGAATCTACCAATTGGATGTGTTTGAGAGCAAAAATGAATTTAAAAATGAGTCAGAAAATAAGCAGTTTGGATTTGAATACACCCTTAATAAGATGATTTTTTTCTTCAACCGCTATGTATTTTTAATTTATTTTTGCTGTAAGAATCGGTCCTATCAAAAACTTGTCTATATAAATGTTTTAGACAATATTAAGAAGATATATGATAAATTCATGGGGATTTTATATCTTGTGAATAGACCGAGTTATGGATTTTTTTCTCTTCAACACCCTCTTTTTGATTTCGTTTTTAATTTTTTGTACGAATTGGTCCTATCAAAAACTAGTGAATATAAAAGTTGTAGATAATATTAAGAAGATTTATAATAAAATTAATTGAATTTGATATCTTGAGAATTGAAGAAGTTAGGAATTTTTTTCTCATAAAAAACCCTATTTTTTGCTCCCCTTGAGCTCATTTTTAATTTTATCCAAAATCTGTGATACATAAATTTTTGGCCCTATTTTTAGAAGTAATAAGAACTTTAAACTGATTTAATATGTACAAAAATTAAGAAGTTATGGTTGGTTTCTGTTTTCACAAAACCCTCCCTATTTCCATCCCCTTGGTCAGATTTTGCCCATTAACGAACTTGGCAGAGATTTATGCCCCTTGATTTTATGTATCAGTTTGGAAGAGATTTGTGCAGAATTGTGGAAGTTATCGTGTCTAGAAAAAAGTGATATATAGATAGATAGATAGATAAAGTTTTTTACTGAGGGTGGTTTTGGGTTCTAGGGGTCATGATCGGTGTGGATCTGCAAAATTTTTTCAGAAATTCCAAAATAGGGGAGAATGTAATAGGTAGTATTTCATATGAAATCTACCTAATACCAGATGAAAACATGAAAAAGTCATTTTAGCTATCTTAGCTAACAAATCAGTAGGATTTTATCCTTTTACCTACTTAGATATTCACTTGGCTTATAACTGCAAACACATTCACTTATCAACTTTTTTAATTTTATACAAAATTCATTAAGCACACGAACAAATAATATACCTAGTGGATCACGGCAATTCAACCAAATCAATAATATGATTGGCATCTAAATTCACCGAAATTCACCTAGAATTCTTACTAAACACTTCCGGATCCGATTATTTTTTAATTTTGAGAAAAATGTTACTTTTAATAATGTTAATAGTGGCTATCCGAATAGATCGACTGAAGTTTAAGGAATATCTCTTTCTCTGAAATGTAACGAATGTTGTTATTTTGCGTACAATTCTATTCATATGAAAATAGGCTAAGGCTAATGTCAGACGAACGTCTTTTTGCACAGTTTTTTCCCTACATTATCATCCCTACACAATGCCGCTAGCAAAGGCTAATGTCGGACGAACGTCTTTTTGCACGCTTTTTCCCTACATATCATCCCTACACAATGCTAGCGGTGTTGTGTAGGGATGATATGGGAACGTCCGTTTGTTACTCTGTGATAATTAGAGCAAATTTTCTCATATAATTCCAATTATTTTATTACAAAATATAAGTAAGATAAAAATTGATATAACCAGCTAAATACCACTGTGTTCCACACACAAACATATATCTAATTTATAACAAAAAATTACTTATGTATATATTAAATGACTCTTGTGACACTCTGGTCACGAGTAACAAAATTTTGATTGATTATATAGACAAGGGAAATGCTTTTTGTTACAAATTAGATATATATTAAATGAGTGGAGCACAATAGTATTTTACTGGTTATATCACTTTTTATCTTAATTATATTTTATAGTAAAATAATAGCAAGTATTTGTAAAAACCGCACGAATGGTCACAAGAGTAACAGTGGACGTTCCCATATGTAGGGAAAAAAGCGTGAAAAAAGACGTTCGTCTGACATTAGCCTTAGGAAGAGTTTTTGGAAACGTTTGAAAATATATTATAACAGGATTCAACAGATATTACAACTTACTAATAATTTTTGCGTTTTATCACACAGGATTTGTTCAGAAAAATAACCTATATGTTTTAATTTACAGAGTCTAATATGTTTAAAATAAAAGAATCGCCAACGGTGTAAAGAGAATTAAGCAATCTTTTATTTTTATTCTTATTAAATGACAAAACATAAATGA
Organism: Maratus speciosus; assembly: GCA_963932465.1. Classification (NCBI taxonomy): domain Eukaryota; kingdom Metazoa; phylum Arthropoda; class Arachnida; order Araneae; family Salticidae; genus Maratus; species Maratus speciosus. The sequence goes on from OZ010787.1 coordinate 664,051,175, forward strand.
AGTCATAATAAGAAATATATAGACTACCATTACTACATGTAGATAGTAACAAAAGTAATTGTTAATACAAAATAATACTCGATGAAAATACATGTACTATTAGTAGTACGCCAGACCCCGAACGGGTTAAATCTTCTACTTAGTTTCCTGCGTGAAACAGTAAAAAGAAATATTGATATTTAGTGGTAAAATGGCTCATAACTTTTCTCATTTGGTCTATTTAAGTAATTTAAAAAAATAGTTCATGTTGCCCTGACTCCTTGAGCTTTTCAGCACTTATAAATAACATGGTTATGCACCTCGTGAGAAAAAATAGCCTAGAAATGCCGATATCCATTTGAAAAATGAATGCGTTTTCTTCTCGAATTTCTTGTTTTCGGCTCGATTTTGTTAGCATAACAACAAAAATATAACAGTTCTAATCGTCCAAATTCTCTAAAATTTTAGTAGGTTATAAATGTAACTGTATCCAAGTAGTCTTAAAAGTTTAGTGAAAAAATATGCATATTTAGTGGTGAAAACTTTAGCCGAATGCAAGCGAAATCGTGCCAAAACATGCCCAGTTTTTAATGTTTTCGTCAAAAACTTCACACATTTTATTTTGTAAAAAAGACTTCTACTTGTCCGAATGTGCCGAAATTTTTGTAGGTGAAGTAAATCCAATCTACAGAGATGGTCTGAAAAGATGGTGTCTAAATATGGACGTTTAGTCCCTTTCACCGTAGAAAAAAAATAGTCTCCGTTAGGCGCAATGTAACTTACGGTCGCGAATTTGTTTTAAAGAGTTAAAATTCGTATTTCTTTAAACCGATTGCACCGTGGAAGAGAAGAAATTCTCAGCTTTCTATACGTATGTTTTGTTAATCGGTCTCTTTGAAATTGTGCCCTAGGGAAGCGGCGCCTTATAGGAGAAATAATACCACGAAAACGACCCATTTTGAATTTTTTTTTTCAAAGGGCTGACAACGGTGTTTTTTCAAACTAATTATGGCAACCAAGACATAACAGTACGATCTTTCAGAATATGTTTTTCATTTTTAACTTTACTAAGCGGTAAAAAAAGAATGCCCCCCCCCCTTCTAAATTCCTGTTTTACGTTCATTTTCATCGCGCTATGTCAATCGGGTTATGGGCATGCGCGAGCTTATTACCGTCTCGGAAGGCAAGAGATGAATTCTTCGATTTTTAATTAATAGTTCAGTTGATTATTGGAAATTTAAAATTCTGAGTTTCAGGTGCATTTCGACATTCCTTGGACTATTCTCACCTAAATTTTCAGCCTTGCACATGCAGCAGATTTTGACACCCATTGCGGACGGACACACACACACAGAGAGAGAGAGACAGAGGGACACTTTCTTTTATTAGTATAGATTAACCCTAAAATTTCAACATTATTAGGGGTCAATTCCATCGTAACTGACGTAGCATTTTATCATCGAATTTTGTTTCAAATCTATATGGAAAATTTTCTAATAAAGCTAGAAAAAATTTTTAGAATTTAAAATATTTCTTACTAAGGTCTTAATACCCAAATACCTGCAGATTATTTCAATCTCTCTTTTAGTCCCAAAAATTGCAATTCAAAATTATGTCACTGACGTAACATAAAATATATAAACATTTCTTCTGCCTTCACTGAAGTGTAAAAATTATCAAAATTGTCCAGTTAAAAAAGTGATTTAATGTTCTCAACAACACTAAGTAATGCCAAATTATAACAGTAACTTGTTTAATTAATTTCTGAATAATAAAAAAGAAAAAAAATGGCATTTACACGTGTAACTGACGTAACATTATGACTTTACAAAGACAACAATGGTACTTAACTTAGTTTGTAAACAGTAATTTACAATGCCTTTTTATTAGGATTTTCCTATAGAATATAAAAATATCAAGTTTTCCAATCATGCCCCTAAATTAAACATATAAATTTGATTCCCCCCCCCCCCCAAAAAAAAAGATTATTTTCTGTGGAATTGCCCTGGTATAGGTTTAAATGTGCATACTTCTCCTTTATGTAGTAGAATGAAGAATTGCCACGAAAAAAAATTCATCATAAACACAATACGAATCTTTATTGTAATAGTAAATTATACAGTAAAAAAATACAGACACCCCCCCCCCCTTCCAGTAGAATATTCAGGATCAAAGTGAAAGGGGGTGGGAGGACTGGCGAACTCATACCGGTATATAAAAAAAAATGGGTAGGGCATGCCATTAAACTCTTTAATAATAACTTTACGTTTTTTTCGTAAAGAAGTTACTGCGGTGGAGCTTTCAAAGACAGTAACTTTCTTGATTACGCAACGGACACCATGACAAATATTTTTGAGCTCCACTTTCAGTAATAGTATTTTATTATTTTTTTGGACTAGCGTTACGAAAGTACTATATAAGAGACATTATAGTTACATTCTATTTTACTTATCATTTAGACACAAAGATTTTTAACTTAAAAACTTTTGTATTCTTACAAACTTCAATGGTATAATGTTCTTTATTCCATATTTACTTTTCTTGTCACAACTGTCACACGGAAAGAACGATTTTGTTTAAAAAAAAAAATAGTTGCGCCAACCAAATTTTGACCCATCCAAACATTTTTTGTTGGACTGACAAAATCATTTTGTTAGTTGAACGAACAAAATAATTTGATTAGTCCAACCAATATTTTATCAATCCAACCAAACACTTGGCTGGGCTATATTAACTAAATATTTTTTTTCCGTGCATGCTTATAGAATAGCATGTAAAAATTTTAACTAGCTTCAAAATTTTATTGAATTCTCCGAAAAGAGTCATTGAACTTTCTAATCTGCTCAAAGCCCCTATGCATTTAAATGTGCTATTGTGTGACTTTGTTTCATGTTACTAGATACCCAAAGTGTCAACGGCTTGAGAGATCCTTCTTTTTGAAATACTACGTAAGACCATTTAAGGGGACCAGGTAAGCAAAATTTGGGAAAAAATCGATTTTTGCATTGTTATACCATTAAACAGTTTAAACATTTATCTTTCCAACGATGTGTCACACATGTTTATACTATATATATATATATATATATATATATATATATATATAAAGAAGTGTTGGAATTATTATTCTTTCTAAGAGTACTTCACAGCTTAACGGCCATTTAAATCCTTAATTGACTTTTTCTCAAAACTTTTTATGTTTGTATTTCTTTTTTTCGATAGCTATTAAACTTAAGAACTCAGATTTTTTTAATACTTATGTTATATTGTATACTTTAACACAGGGATTTAATGATTTGTTGAAAAATATTTATTTTAGGCAGTGAAATGTTATCAAAAGAGCTAATTTAAAAATGACTTTCAATAAATAATTAATAATTAATTTTTCGATTCACTTAGAAAGAAAATGGTCGGTTGAAATACGTAAAACATGTTATTCTAACGACTTTAAAAAATCTAGACCTCTATCTTTAACCTTTTCTGAGAAAAAGGTACATAAAGTTGGTGGATTTAACATGGCGGAGATAGGGCTTTCCTGGTCCCCTTAAAAGATTTGACGGATTATTTTTTTTAAATAGAACTATAGTATGGAAGATTTTTGAAAGGAAAATTTCAGATATGGTTTATAAGGGTTATGTGGACTGTGCTCGCCTTGATTCTTGTTTACTGTGCCATGGAAAATTCGCTTCAGTGGTTGTCCCAATGGAGTTCTGAATAAAGAGGAGGGGACATATAGTGTACTGTTTACCAGTTGCGAGTGGAGTAACTGAGGAGGTTGTCACAAGATGGCAGCTGCTTTTTTAAAATCGGATCTACAGTTTCTAAATACCACCGGGGCAAACTTCCAGTCAGTAAAATTGAACAGAAAAGTTTGTCTTATTTAAGCGTCTTATTCACCGAAATATTTTCTCAATAATATGGTAAAAACGTCTATCAAGCAGGACGGTCGTTCTGCCAAGCCAAGCTGAAAAAAATGCTAATCCCGCCAAACAAACAAACGCCAAGAATAACGGCAAGACACCGTAACTGCTTATTATACTGATGACAACTTCTCCATGTTAAATGGACGAAATATGCCAGCGTAAAATTTCCCATATCAAAAGAAGCAATCATCGCAGAAAAATAAAACCAACACCAGAAGGACCTAATAAAGAATATCTTCAATTTGAGATCAAATGCATCCTCATAAATTAATTATAAACAGAGATATAGATTTTTTAAAATAACGTCGAGATACTGAAAATGACAGATTTATTTTCTTCGTTACAACTTATGTTTCAATCGAGGTAGAGACTTAAATAATGGACAGAAAAAAGTAAGGATTGAATTTTTGGATAGATATTTACTCAATCTACGTGCTTTTATAAAATTCAGCTTTAAAAACATTAATTTTCTATTCATAATTAGCGAAAAACTGTTAATTAGTTCTAAAGTTTACAAATTATGCCAAATAGCGATAAACCCGCCAAAATATTTTAGAAATCTTGTACTTTTCTTTTATATTATCCTTTTGCATTGATTTCGTCGAAGATAACTATGGCTGAGATTCAGATAGATTTTTCGCTGTTAGCGAAATGAGTTTGACCAATCAGAAGTCTGCATGTTTGAGAATATTGGCTGTTTCTGGATCTCGGTCTATGTCATGAAAGTTCTGAGTCATTTTTTAGTGCCGTGGATGAAGTGCAATGTTTGTAGAAATGTAGGCTAGGATCCAGATAGATTTTTCGCTGTTAGCGAAACGAGAATCACCAATCAATAGCCTGCATTTCTGCAAACAGCGAAAAGTTCACAAAAATGCAGGCTTCTGATAGATGAATCTCGTTTATCTAACAGCCAAAAATCTATCTAGATTGCGCAAATGGAGGATATTCCAAGTATGGGTTCGAGGCTGAAAAAAGTCACGTGATACCGGTAATTTATCCCAGGAACTTCTAACTGATAAGAAGGGAAGATACTACTACTTTGCCTCATGAACCGTTTCATTGGCTAGCGGGGATTTACATTACACGTCTACAGAGCCTTCCCTTCTTTACGATAGAAGATTTTACCTTGACCACGTGATCAAAATGTAGATGGAATATCCTCCATTATGTTGAACACAATTTTGCATTTCCTCATCTAGGAAGGGTATTGATTGTCATAACAACAATACATATTCGAAACTAGTTAAGGCACTGATTCTGAACTCATTTGCTATACATTTCGATATTAAAGAACTTGTTGTTTCCATAGTAACAGTAATTTTCTGTATTGCTTTCTCTAAAACAAAAATATAGAAATTTAACAAAGAGCGCTCAGAATCAACACCATAACAGAGAGCCTTTATACATAAGAGTGGTGATATATGCACAGGAATCATGCTCATTTCAAGTTTTTGCCGAAAGTATGGCTACAGCGTCTAGAATACCTGGTGTGGAAATATGCTATCCAAACAACGCTAAAAATTTGTATCCCTTAAATGTGCGACGATACTGCTAAAATCCCAAGTATCGATCACAGCGACATCTGCGGGATTTAGTATTACATTGTATAGACTAACAATATCTCGCAGTTTGAGAAAATATCCTGTAGATGTCGCTGTGATCTGTATATTTCAGCAGAATCGTTGTGCAGTTAAGGGATACAATATTTTAGCACTTTTTTAAGTATTACAGGGATAGCCAATTTCCACACTATATATTCTAGGTGCTATAGTACGGCAATCCACTTTCTTGAATAGAGGCTATTCTATCTACGTTATGATCACGTGGTCAAGGCAAAAACGTCTAACGTAAAGAAGGGAAGGCTCCGTCGACGTAATGTAAATCTCCGCTAGCCAATGAAACAGTTCACGGGAGAAAGCAGTAGTAGTTTCCTGTTTCCCTTCTCATCAGTTAGAAGTTCTTTAGGTAAATTGCCGGTACCACGTGACTTTTTCAGCCTTGAACCCATATTTGGAATATCCTCCGTTCGACGATACGCGCGTGGACGAGCTTTATTAGACTAGGGAAATAATTCAATATGCATTAGCCTGACGATAATGACACGCTCGCAAAGACCTTTAACGATTTGTTTTTATCACTTCTACCAATAAACCTTTATTGGCCATATGTCGCTACTTCGTTATAGCGACACACTTGTTCCTAATTTGATCCCGGCCTTAATGTATCAAAATACGGAGTTTGCTTTCTGTACTATTCCTGAGCTCAGTTATAACGTCTAGAAATATACGCCGAGATCCAGGTACATTTTTGCAAACAGTGAAAAGTTAGCAATAATTCTGGCTTCCGATTGGTCAATTGCGATAACGAAGAAAAATCTACCTAGATCATGGTCATGGTATAAAAACCGGCTATTCCAGTAATACTTTAAAAATTGCTAAAAATTGAATGCCATAAATATTGAAAAATACTGAATGACAAATGTCGATAGCAGCAACATTTTCTAGATCTTCTCTGAGCGAAACGTTTTCTCATTTGATGTCTTTTGAAATAGTTACGTTGGAATTACCATATGTCGCTGTGATCGACATTCATCGTTCAGCCTTGTTCAACATTTATGGGATACAATTTTTTAGCACCTTTTTAATAAGCCGATTTTTAAACTATATCTTCTAGATTCTATAGCTCCGTTATAAGCCTAGATTATATGTTGTAGAAATCGACTATCCCAGCAATACTTAAAAAAGCGCGGAAATAGTGAATCCCTTAAATGTACAACGATGTTGAATTCCAAACAGTCATTTGCAGCGACATCTGCAGGATATTTTTTAAAGAAGAAAGAGACACGTGTAATGCACCGCTATAGCGTCTAGAATACATAATGTGGAAATTTGCTATCCAAGCAGCGCTAAAAAGTTGTATCCGTTAAATGTGCACTGACGCTGAAATCCAGGTAGCTGATCGCAGAGACATCTGTGATATACTTTCAAAGTAAACATCGTATTATTACAGCGGGCTTGACGCCAAGCACACAGGTCAGATGTATGTTAATAAAATGTGAAAAAAAATGCTACAGCGTCTAGACCAAATTATAGCGCCTAGAATATATAGTGTGGAAATTGGCTATCCCTGTAATACTTAAAAAAGTGCTAAAATATTGTATCCTTAAATGTGCAACGATGCTGCTGAAATATACAGATCGCAGCGACATCTGCAGGATATTTTCTATAACTGCAAGATATTGCTAGTCTATACAATGTAATACGAAAATCCCGCAGATGTCGCTGCGATCGACACTTGGGATTTTAGCAGTATCGTCGATCATTTATGGGATACAAATTTTTAGCGTTGTTTAATAAAATATTTCCACACTAGGTATTCTAGACGCTGTTACCAAATCGTCATGAAGTTTTAGGAAATATCCTGCAGATATAGCTGTGATCGACTCATTGGATTTCAGCATCATTTGAAATTTAAGAGATCCAATATTTTAGCACTTTTTAAAGTATTACTGGGATAGCCGATTTCCACACTATATATTCTAGGCGCTGTAGCACCGCGGTAGCCTGTCTTTTTCGTTTACCTCGGAGTAGATAGATGAAGTCATTTGTAGCTGTTCCTAAACTGTGACCAACAACATATAAGGCCAGTTCATAAATTAAGACGGAGTTGATTATCTGTACACGGCAATGGACACAAAAAAAAAATCGGCGCGCAGCTTTGTACTAATCATCGTGTAAAGATGATCCAACTCTGAGGCTAACGAAAAAGACAGGCTACCGCGGTGGGTCCGATTCTTCTTTTTTTACAGACCGCTGGAGTCACGTGATGCTCGAATGCACCAAAGAAGGTGCGTGAAAAGAGCATCACGTGACTCCAGCGGTTTGTAAAAAAAGAAGAATCGGACCCACTGCGGTAGCCTGTCTTTTTCGTTAGCCCCGATCCAACTCCGTGTGACTTTTAAACATCATGAACTGGCCTATTATGTCATTGGTCGCGCTAACACCCTCCCTCCTGCGTCCACCGTATATAGCGGCATCTTCTACTGGAGACTGCTAAATGGGCTGCTATCGGTCAAAATCAAGAGAGAAAAGGGCAGAAGAGAGGGAAAGAACTCGTTTCTTTTGGTAACTAGTTTTTCACACGGGAAGATTGACATGTCTGTTCCTCTCCTTTCATAACTTCATGGTGGTGAAATAAGCCAAAGCTACCTAAATATTTGAGAAAGTCTTGACTCGCGTCACGAAAACATCACACAAAGCAGGCAAAGCAAAGAAACAAAATCATTCATTGGCTCGTGAATATGAACGAGCCAATGAATGATTTTTCTTCTTTGTTTTGCCTGCTTTATGTGACATTTTCCTGACACGTGTCAAGGCTTTCTCCAATATTTAAAGGGCGTTGGATAGGCCGGGATCAAGATAGATTTTTCGCTATTAGCGGGATGAGATTGATCAATTAGACGTCTGCATTTTTCCGAACTTTTTGATGTTTGCAGTAAACACCGAAAAGCCTGCAAGGATGGAGGCTACTGATTGGTCAATGTAATTTTACTAACAGAGAAAAATTTATCTGGATCCCGGACATTAACTTTGGTTGGTTAAAACAATTTTGAATAAAATCAAATGAGGAAGCCAATGTTTGTTAACTTTTCTGGTTAGTTTAATTGAAATCTTCCTCGTCTATTACTGAAAACTAAATTACCGTACTTTGGACAAAAAATTGAAAATGAGTACACGAATTGTAGATATGTCACCACTCTAACACAGTGTTGCCAGATGGGCTACTTTTTTTAATTCAGATACTTGATTGGCACCACTTTTTTGAAATTGTAAAATGCGCCTTATTTAATGACATATTAATTAAGGCGAAAACAAAGGGAATTTTACCGTTTATAATAAGTGCTGGCAATCAAGAAATCTGAATTAAAAAAAAGTAGCCCACTGGCAACACTGCTCTAACATATAAATGTTCTCTGTTATGACCATGATTCTAAGTGCAGTTGGTTAAATTTGAGTATCTGGGCATTAGAGAAAGCAATAGTGGCCCACCGTGGCTGAGTGGATAAGACACCATGCCGCTAATCGCTTGAGAGCGTAGGTGGAAGCAGATTCGAATCCCGCTGTGATCCGCATGTGATATGATGTATGTGTTCAATAAATCAAACAAACAAACAAGCAAGCAATAGTGAAAGGTACAGTTGGCATGGAAACAACGACTTCTTTAATTCGTATATAAAATTAATGAATAGTAGTAAATGACTCAAGTTTAAAATGTAGGCAAATGGTCTCGAAAATCAATGGCTCCCATCTAGTATTTCACAAAATTAATTTAATAGTTTCACATAATGTATAACTTGATGCAACTCTTAGCTAATGAAAATTCTGCAACAAGACTTATGTAGGTAGATCTTTTGAATGAATAATTCAGAATTCTGAGAACAAAACGAAGTTCTTAAGGGCTCCTCCTCACACCCCCTCAAAAAAGGAAATACGATAGAAAGATATAAGAATTTGGATACCTTCAATATGTCTGTGATCTTTTGTCAGAGTTCAGAAAAAGAGTCTGGGCATAAAAAAAAAAAAAAAAAAAATTGACGAACGATAAGACTATAGATTTCAGGCAATTTTTAACCTAAAAATATTTAATTCTAATGTATATGCGGTTTTAATAATAGACTATTAAAGATAATCAATTTAGGGGAAATTTTATAGTAAATTAATATCCTCACATTTATGCAAATAGGTATGGATAAACAGACTTGAGTAAAATTACATATTTATTCTTTCTTCTCTATAACACGATCTAAATGAAGATGAAGTTATATGTACAGTTTATATCTTTCAATTTTTAGATTTTTTTTTATTAAAATGTTCCTTTATTATGTCTAGAATTGCTAGATTTACAGATCTTCGATTCTTTAGATGCCTGCGGGGTTTCATTCTCGGATTTTACCGTAGGTATTTGTAAAGGTAAATTTATTTTGCAAAACCGTCAGCAAAAAAAGTTAGAAAAAACAATTAACTGACAGACTAACTGTAAATATATATTTTATTTCGACTCTGTTTTTTACTAAATTTTCATCTTTCGTAGAAAATTTTAAGGAGATATAAATTGAGAAAGACTGATACTTTAAAAGAAGATATTGACTTTCCTTATTTTTAAATTATTAATCACTATAAAAAATGAATGATAGGTAAACAAAATGTATAATATTGTGTTTGCTCCCTGCTTATAAAGGCTATACAAGGACTAATTTTAATTTGAGCTAGTAGAATTATTTCAATTATATATCATTTGTTTTAAAAAAAGAACTGATATCTACTAAAAAACAACTTTTCAAAAGTAAAAAAAAAAAAAAAAAAAGATGAAAGTTGTGGCTAAAAAATAGTGTGATATCAAATTTCCAAGCTTATATTACGGTACTTATTTAACATTTTTTGATAAAAATTTACCATATGTAAGTCGAGTACCCAAGTATGCGTTGATAGAAAGCCTTTTCTCCTTTACTAAATACATCATAACGTGTTTCTGAAAATTAAATTTTTTTTAATTATGCATGATGGGCTTGGCGGCCATCTTTCCATATTTTACACAAATTTCTAAGCACTCAAGCTCGTAACATATTTGCATTATTAAGAATTTCGAACTTCTAGTTTTAGCTACAGACAGATAAATTAAGAAAGTTTTTTATTTTGAAAAAAAACAAATTGATTTTTACTGCTTTAACTAATTAATTAACCCCCCTCCGAAAAAAGATAATCATAAGATGAAACCTGAAGTTACTTCAGCTTTATTTTTAGACACAAATTTTTAGGCACTCATTTCCATAAATTAAAAGAATAAAATGTTTGCTTTAGTAACAATTTCGAACTTCCAATCTTAACAATGAACTTGTGTGCTTAGAAATTTGTGTAAAATATGAAAAGATGGCCGCCAAGCCCATCATGCATAATTAAAAAAAATTTAATTTTCAGAAACACGTTATGATGTATTTAGTAAAGGAGAAAAAGCTTTCTATCAACGCATACTTAGGTACTCGACTTACATATGGTAAATTTTTATCAAAAAATGTTAAATAAGTACCGTAATATAAGCTTGGAAATTTGATATCACACTATTTTTTTAGCCACAACTTTCATCTTTTTTCTATTTTTTTTTCTTTTTTGAAAAGTTGTATTTTAGTAGATTTGTTTTTACTGGTGTCAGCTTGCCTGCTAAAACAGTCAGTTTGTTTCACCGGTTGTCACAATATGGCGGAAACGCAGGGCCTGATTACCGCAAAAGTAAACTTCCACCAGGAAATAGTGACATTATTCATGACTGAAATTTTGCATTAATAAGGCCTTTAAATGCGGAGAAAATTTCTATATAAATTTAATGGTGGAAGTTTCACCGGAGGTAAACAGCCCTTGCGAAAGCGGTTACAGTTGATGCTTAACTATTTTAAGGATATGTCAGTTCCTCTTCATTAATAGTTCCATGGTTGTCCCATTGTGATATTAAGAATGCATGTTTTCTATGAATCAGGTAAAACTTAAAAGTCAAAGTGGCAATATTTCACTCTAAAACATACTTTTCAATCATTTATTTTTATTTTATTTTAATTACTTTTGATCCACCTATTACGAATAGGATGTCGTTTCTCTTATGGACGGAGTTGAATTTCGTCCCGAAAGAAAAAGATACATTTTTATCAACAGTTTTATTTTAGCCTGACTTGCGACTTACTCAAGTGCTGCTGATCAATTTTCCGAACTAAATAATTCTTTAACGACGTTATGTTAAAATATACAAGAGTTCAAATTAATATTTTATGTGAATCTGAAACTGAAGAATTAATTCGGTCATCTGAATCTGATGATGTATTTATATCTTCCGATAGTGATACTGATGATGACTCTTAAGATGATGTATTGGTGATACTTTAGATCATAGATTGGTGTCCTCTAGGCGTTTCTGCCTGCAACATATTCCTCCTAAATTTTCATTTACTGGTAATCCCGAAGCACAAATTCCGATAGTGAACGCGGATGATCCCTTAGTCTGTTTGTCTGATGAGGTATTATCTTTCATAGTGAAAGAATCTAATCGCTATGCACATGAGTATTTTGAAGAGAGGTATTTAACACCGTGTTCTAAAGCATTGGACTAGAAAGAAACAAATACTGAAGAAATAATGTGTTTCCTTTCATTGCTCCTTTTGCAAGGTATCGTCGTTCAAAAACAATTCGAAAAATAATTTTGGTCTTAAGTGACCTGCTATATCGACTCTTTTCTTCAGACATGTAATGACGGAAAAAGATATGGATTAATAATGAAGTTTCTTCACTTCGAAGAGAAAAACATTTGACGACGGAACACATCTATAAGCCTTAAGTTATGGAAAGTGAGTGAGTGGCACCAAAAGCTTATTCAATCTTTCAAGTTTACGTATATTCAATAAAAAGATATCTATTGATGAATCCCTTATAGCATACAAGGGTCGTCCGGGATAGAAACAATACATTTTAAGCAAAAGGGCTCATTTTGGAATAAAATTATTTCAACTTTGTGAATCCGAAAGCGAGTATATATGGAATTCATTCATTTCATGCATTGACAAAGAGACCGATTGCCATAAAGATTATGAGAGTTGTGGACTTTCAACAAAGAGTGTTTTGACGCTCATTGATGATCTTAAAGGCCAATGTTACTGTTTAGCCACGGATAATTATTACACTTAACTTGAATTGGCAGAAATATTAATACAAAGTAGGACAGACATTTGCGGCACTTTAAAGAAAAACAAGAAAGGTTTACCAAATAGTTAAATCACTTCGTGTATAAAAAAAGTGGTCGGATAATCGATTTAAAAAAAAGGAAGATGTGCGCCATGAAAAGGAGAGCTAATAAAGAAGTGTTCATATTGAGCACCTTTCATTTTTTGGATGTGATGATACAAGTCAGTTCTAAAAAAGATGCTACAAAAATAGCTAAAGCTGTTGTGTGGTACAATGGTACTATGGGTGCAGCCTAAAAAAAACCCTGATTTGACAGACATCCTGCAGTAGTTTCAACAGAATATCTCCATTTTCTGTAAAATACAGATTTTCTCTGTTACCCAGCGCAGATATGGGTTTTGACGAAACTTTTATAGTCATACGATTCTTCGCTTTTAACCTCTATAACCGATAAAATTTTTTGTCTACATTCTTCGGATCTTTACTCTTGACTGCACTTGTTGTTTACCTCGTGTTTCGCGCTTGCCTCCATCTATCTGTGTAAGTTTCACAGTGGAGTGATACGCCCTATTTTTTTATTCTGTTTGTAATATTTATTATTGCCTTGCATGTATAATAAATATGCAAGAAGCGACATTTTCTTGAGAAAAATGTCAATCTTCTTGCTCATCCCGAATATCATATGTTACCCATTATCCATTGCCTATAAATATTCATAACGTTGAGTATCCATGTGTGATTAAATTTTATAACCGTAGATTTACAAAATATACATCACCTCGCCAGCATGCATTACGGGATTATGTATATTCCTTTAAGCAAGCTCTGATTTTGTTCAAATTTAATTTTAATGTCTGTGTAATAAGACTTCACATTTTCGAAATTTATATTTTTTTACGGAAATCAAAACTTTGAAATTAATTCAAATTCTGAATTGTTATCCGAGAATTCTCAAGAGAATATTGTACGAAGTGTTGCGCCGTTTAATTGTAAAGTTGCAAGTGAAAAACATTCTCTTAAACTTTTATCCAAAGCATAAATAAGCAAGTATTTGAAATAAGCGATTTAGCCATAAACTGGACATGTCAGTATTTGTTCAGTAATAAGCAACAATCCTGGATCTCACAAAATATGTGGATTTCTTGAAATTTTCATTTCTCAATACTTTTAAAGTTTCTGTTTGATTAGAAAATCAAATCTTTAAACTACACCTTACAAAGTTGATAAACTTAGGACACCTCGAATTGTGATTAAAGTTTATCAGCACTTATGAATTTCGAGAGTCAACATGGAATCAAATCACCTTTGAAAGATTAATGCTCGTATTCACCTTCTACCTCGACCTAGAAAACCTCGGTCGAACGCTAAAATGAAATTCACAATAACATTTGATTGGACATTATCAAGGAGTTGTCCATTCAGGATTAAAAGTGCGTACCGTTTGAGCGTTCGACCGAGGTTATCGGTATAAATCGGGGTCGAAGTAGTTGGTGAATAGGAGTGTTAGAGTATTTTCATGTGTCTCAACCTAGTATTCCATGCTTAGCCCATGATCTATTTGAGGGAATTATTCATTAATTATTTCACAGAAGAAAAAGTGGTTCACAAAGTTTTTTGAATCGTAGAATTTCCTGTTTTCATTATAATGAAACGCAATAAATCTAATTGAGTGAATGTGAAAACTGGGAAATTAAGTGTTCATGCTACCCAAAATTGGTGTCCTATAAGATTATTACTAATTTTAATCGGCCAAAACACATTAGACAAATAAACACAACCTGGTGTTTGTGTTTGCGCCTACGTAAAATTATAGAAATAATTTGTATTCTGAAGATTAGTGTTGACGAAATTTTTATCTACATATACTTATTGATGAGTATCTAGAACCGAGAGTCGAAATATTTTCAACTTCGTTGAAATCCAAACTTCACTTTTTAGTGCATTATGCTTTTGTCATTTCTCAATTTGGACTCAGAAAAGCCGGTCCGTCCAACAGACGTACCAGCCAGCATTATCGAAGCTATACAGCAGATCCAAGCGATATTGTAGTTCCGTGGTGTTGGCATCAGTGGATCAGAGAAGGCACGGCCAGCCATAGCATTGTCTCAGGACGTCCCCAGGCCACAAATGCATTGGAGAATTGAGCAATCAGAAGAGCAGCCATATCTACACTAACAATGTCACTATCATCTATTCGTCGCAATTTGCCAGTTGATATGATGCAGTGGTATCAAGGCATAGCATTCTTGGATGAGAAGCCGACTCTAGGCTCAGTTCTGGACGTCGATCTAGGCAGTTGCTTCTAACCCTTCAACATAGACGGTTTTGTCTGGATTGCTGTCGATCTCGAGCAAGCTGAGTAGTGTCTTATTGGAGAAATGTGTTATTCAGTGACAAATCCCGCTTTCCTCTCTGTGTTAGTGACTACCGTGACATGATATGACTCCGCGGAAGTTACGGAGTGCCAACGCGGCGTGAAAACGGCCACGCGTAACCTCCAACGAACTTATGTTCCCATTCAAGTGACTACCATGTATAGGCAGAGAGGCCAGCAGTCCAATCCTGCATTTGTTACTGAGAGGCACACTGTCATAACACCTGGAGTGACATTCTGGGGAGCGATCTGCTGTGACATCTGATCACTTTTACTCTTGGTACAAGGTACTATGGCTATCAGGTACGTAGACATTTTGCAGCCGGTGGTACGGTCTATGCTATTAAGTCGCCTAGGTACCAATTATCAGCAAGATAACACTAGGCCACATACTGCACGGCTCTCGCAACAATGTCTACAAGGATATAATGTCCTTCCACGGCCTGCCATCTCATCAACTCTTGCTCCAGTAGAGAATGTTTGGGACATGTTGGAAAAGCGACTTCAGCCGTCTCGGAATACCGCCGAAACTAGTTTATCAGTTGCTATAAGTATTGCAGAATCTACCACAGAGGGACATGAGTAACATTATAGACTCCATGCCTCACCGAGTATAGGCTCTTATAGCTTCCAAATGTGGCTTTACAACCTACTGAAATTGACATTCTTTTTGTTGCTACTAGTCAATAAAATGTTTTCTTGTTCTCAATTTATAACTATTTGTTCATCTAAGCAACTATTTACAAGCTATTTACATACCAAGTTTCATGATCGTGACTCAATATTTCTGGGTGCATTCTTTCTTTTGCAGGAGAGTGTACATATGTAACGTGTAACTCTGGTTTACATTCCTGAACAACTGGCTCTCTTTTTGACCAGTCAACTCTGACCCGAGTCAACTCTGCGATTCGAGGTTTGAACCACTTTTGGTGAATACGGCCGTAGGTGCACTAGATTTCGCTAGCCATTGCAGATGCACACAGAGCGAAACTTTCTTTTATTAGTATAGATAATATGAAATTAGTTTAACGAAAGAGTTCCGCAATCTGTTTTGACCCATTCGCAATTTTTTTCAACTACGTACTCGGCGAAAAGCATGTTTCGTTTATATATAGAACGTGCGCGGCACGAGAATAGTTAATAGACTTCAAATGAGTAACCCTCTCTAGTTTTGAATCCGACTCTGCCGCCGCCTGCTGTACAGATTGGCTAATAAATGACGGATGGTTAGCCTGGTTTTTGGCCATAGACTAGTTTCAACCACGCGACAAGGTCTGCCCAAAATTTCCACTAACCAACCAAAATCGCCGGTTTTTTAGTCAATATTTGCTCAACCAATCAAAGTGGAGCAAAACCTATGTGCAAACCACTGAGCTCCATATATAAAGATTTACAAGGCACAGATTAAATATCTCATATATAATCATAATGTAAAATATTTAATCTGTGGTACAAGGTGACGCACAGTGGAGTATTTGACCCAAAAACCTGGCCAAAAATGCAAAAATTAAAATTTCGTCAACAATTGTAAAAATGAAATTTTTTAATAGCTAACTAATTGGTGCATCGATCTATGTCTATTTTAGGAACATGAGTTATATCCGATGTCTCCTGGCATCAGCTGAAGAGGAAGTTTCTTTCTGAGAAGACGTGGTTTTTGTTGTTTTTTGGCATTGTTGTTATGTTTAAATATAATTTTTTTGTGGCTCAATGAATTGTTGAATATGAAACTAAACATGGATTACGTGTTTAACAAAGGTCAGAGCTTAGTATTAAACTATGTGTTAATTTAAATAGTTTTGTTTTTAATGTAATAAAAAACCATTAAATGTGTAAAAGGGTTATTTTTAAAGCGTTTTTGGCTCTCATTTATACATATCGAAAGCTTTTTAAATATGTGCCGCGCTTTGACCAGCCATGTTCGAATTATAACCGTATTGGTTATAGTCTTGGGTGTCAATTTCTGCAAAAAAATCTTCCGCATATTGTTGCCATTTTTTTTATAATTTTGTTTTCGGGATGATTATTTAAATGCTCTGTCTTGCGGCCACCGAATTGAAAAGACGAGAACTATATATTTACTGTCGTATTGCAGATTTTTAGCTCTCAGGATATTACCGAAGATCTTCTGCACCTACATATTCTGTCTGTATGTATGTATGTACGTACGTACACATCTGCGTATGTAGGTACGCACATACGCACGGAACTCGATATATTTTGATAGAAATACCCGATCGCCTTCCAATTGTATATACTTATTTATTGAAAAAAGGTTCCCTAATACATAAGGAGAAAAAGGAGGGAAGTAACCCTTTCGAGGGCGGTGTCCTTAAATAGGGACACCTAATTTTAATTCCAAAACTGATAAACGGCACCAAGAAAATTTAATTAAAAATTTCCTTTTAAAATGTGCGTGAAAATAAGCAACTTCATATTTTCTGATAACTCCGCTTATCAACTAAAAAGAGCAAGCCATACAGTAGCGAGACCCTACAACTTCTTCTTCCAGTAAGGTCTGATGGTAGTCCCGATAAAAGACAAGAAGAGAATGATGAAGAAGAGTTCTGAAGAATCATTTTGAAACTGGTAACATATTAAATATATTCAAAAACTAGCAATCTATACTACATAGACTCCACTTTACTGAACCTACTATTAAATGTAACACTATTAAACATAAATTAAATGCAATAATTATTATTAAATATAATTTAAATGTAATAAGCATTATTAAATGTAAATAATAAGTTTTATATGTAGTAAAATTAAATACATTTAATAAAACATTAATAGTGAATAAGACAAACCTATCAACAATTACTTTCCTCTTAAAAATAGTAAATAGTTTAGGTTACAAGTCGCTCAACTTCCAAACTCTCTTCGGTAATGTTAAGTCAATGGACATGTGATTTATTCGTCTTTTTAAAATATCTACTTAGTAAATTAATATTTTAACTTCTTTTTTCTTTGTGCTCTTCTTAAATGATGACTCTTTTTTTTCTTGTCAAAATATTTATAAAATGTATATTTATTATTAAGTGAAGTGTTAAAATTTTACTTACATTTCGTCAGCTTTTAAGATATAAAATATTAAACTAAGCTACGGATTTGTATGTATACTTCATAGTTGCTAAAAGTTAGTTCAGTGAAACGCATAGCACAGTTAAAAATGTCCATTCAGCCATTTTCTTGAATAAACGGAAATGTACTTGAGAACTTTGTGCAGCCCTGCATATGATCTATAGATTGTATCCACACCCAGTAATATTTTTAAAAAATTGTTCTATTTTAAAACACCTATCACAACTACAAAACACTTCCAGCAATTATTGGTCATAGACTACGATTGTTAAATTTATTCTTCAGCCATATTCCTTTGTGTGTCCCTGTAAATGAACGATATATTCTATGCACACTATATTCTACAATAAGTGCCTTAGTACACCTTAGTGATGAATATAAATTTCAGCACGTTTAAAAGTGTGATATCATTAAAATACAGAGTAAATGATTTTTCCCCATAGACCATATGTAAGGGAATTCTTTTGGGTGTCTCTGTAAATGAACCGTAAAGGCTATAGACTTCATTTACAACACCAAACATGCCATAGTGATACCCAATAACATCTAAGAATTTCAAGCCAATCGGACTATATTTACATCGAAAAATATTTTTGATCAGGATTTCAGGTCAAATACTCCACTGTGTGACGTTACGAACAGGTTTTTGCTGCTGCTTTAGGACAGCTATCAGTACCTTTTATCAATGCTTTTTCTATATGCGTATCCTACAGCTTTTTTAATGTTTTACGGTAAAAGCCACGTGATGTGAACTGCTCTATAGCAGGAGTTCTGATGAGGCGGTCAGAAGCTTGCAAGGCAAAGGTAAAAAAATAGTCGGCGTTGTCAATGTTAGATATTAGTGTTATTTACTATTATCCTAATTTATTCTTCTATAATTAAGCTATACATATCACATTGATAAATCATCTTCTAATCATGTAAGGGAATGCAATAAACAGCATTTTTTCCATGAATGCGAACTAAAATTATCGTCATTGTATCCTCCCACGCTGACCGGTGAGAATCATGTCGGGGAATATGAAGACAGATCTCCTGTCATATATGGAGCTCAGTGGGGCAAACAAAACGCCCACGGGGTTGTCAAGTTGGTTGGTAGGATGTCGAGGATGATCAAGTTCAGCCTATATTCCAGCAGCTCTAGCGGCAAGCCCTGAGCTCCATGCATAACAGGAGATCTGTGTTCCTATGGAGGATATTCCAAATCTGGGTTCGAGGCTGAAAAAAGTCACGTGATACCGGTAATTTACCCAAGGAACTTCTAACTGATAAGAAGGGCAGATACTACTGCTTTGCCTCATGAACTGTTTCATTGGCTAGCGGGGATTTACATTACACGTCTACGAAGCCTTCCCTTCTTTACGCTAAAAGTTTTTCATTGACCACGTGATCAAAACGTAGATTGAATATCCTCCATTTCCCGAAATGATTTCCAGCGGTCAGCGTGGAAGGATACAGTGACGACAATTTTAGTTCGCATTCGAGGCAAAAAATATTGTTTATCGCATTCCTTTACATGATTAGAGAATCTTTTATTAATTTGATATAGCTTAAGCATAAATTAGGATAATAGTATAATGAGAACACTAATATCTAACACTGACAATGCGGACTACTTTTTCACCTTTGCTACAGCGCCTAGAAGATACAGTGTGGAAAACGGCTATTCCTATAATGCTTTAAAAAGTGCTAAAAACTTGTATCCCATAAATCTCCAACAATGCTCAGCGGCAATATGCTGATACGAGCGCCATCTCGTAACTCTTTTCAATATAAACCCTGTGTTTTCAAAAATTATAGAATGTTAAATATCGGAAACTATAAATACAAGATATTTTAGTCTGTTATAAGCTAATTTAGTTAAGGAATGACGTGAAATAGGTTAAAGAGTCTCTTTTAGAATGACTATCGTTTTTAAATCACTACGATGGCGCTACGATCGACATCTTGTTATTCAGCATCGTTGTACATTTATGGGATTCAATTTTTTAGCACTATTTTGTAGCCGTTTTCCACATTGTATCTTCTAGGCGCTGTACCTTTGCCTTGCAAGGTTATATATGGAGCTTACTCATCGTGCGCTGTTAAAAATACCCTGAAAAGTTAACTCTGTTTATAAAGGCTATCTATTTTCTGACCAATGGAGAATATTCCATCGACGTCACGATCACGTGGTCAAGGTGAAGAACTTCTAGCATAAAGAAGGAAAGACTCCATAGACGTAATGTAAATCCCCGTCAACCAATGAAACAGCTCATGGACTAAGCAGTAGTAGCTTCCCTTCTTATCAGTTTGAACTTCTTGGGGTAAATGGAGAATATTCCATCTGCGTTATGATCACGTGGTCAAGGTAAAAACTTCTAGCGTAAAGAAGGGTAGAGTTGTAAAGGGTGGAAAAAACCGGGTTTATTCCCGGGAATAAACCGGGTTTTTTGGGAAGGAAATTTTTTAAATTTCCGGGAGTTTTCAGAAAGTTTTAAGCATGAAAATTTTTTAATTTATTATTTTTAATGATTTCAATTTTTGACAATGTAAACAAAACTAATAACGTAAAATATTTTTTAAAAAGCACGGTTTACATGAAAACTAATGAAATACAGGCTTAAACAGCAGAAATATTAAGCAAGATAAATTAAAAAAATTGTTATTTTAATCGTCAATAAGTAAAAAGTGAAAGAGGCAAATGAGAGATTCATCTTCCCATCAACAAATGTAAACAAAACAAAAAAAAAACGAAAAAATTAAAAGAAATCAATGCAAAAATACAAAGCAACTCGTTAGAAAATTAATATAAAGTATACCTGAAAACGAGATATGCGATCCAACAGAAACTGAAAAAAAAATCATTTTTTAAAGAAACATTCAAATCCTCACCTATTTACAGCTGCCATTGCTGTAAAGCTAATAAATTATTAAGACTCAGACTGTAAAATCATAAGTTTTGTGAATTCATAAAGTAAAATCTATCTTTTTGGAACATTCTTCCCTCAAATATCTTTAAAATAAAAATTTCAAATTGGAAAATAGCTGGTTTTGTTTATCTTCAAAACTCCTTCAAAATTTCCAATATTCCCCAAAATTCCGGGGTTTTCCCCAAAATTCCCGGGTTTATTCCCGCCCCTCAAAAACTGCGGGTTTTTTGCAACTCTAAAGAAGGGTAGGCTCCGTAGACGTGTAATTCAAATTCCCGCTAGCCAATGAAACAGTTCATGAGGCAAAGCAGTAGTAGCTTCCCTTCTTATCAGTTAAAAGTTCCTTGGGTAAATTACCGGTATCACGCGACTTTTTTCAGCCTCGGACCCATATTTGGAATCATAGATATAGTAAAAATAACTAGATTAACCACTCAGTGTTATTCCCCCATTCCTTCTTGATTCTGTTGCGGTTCGGTGGCAACAACCATTAGAGTGGCAGAAAAAGGGTGGAACTTGTGATACTACAGTAGCAATACATAGTGGATATCCGAGTATTGCGATGTTTTCATTCTGTATGTTTTAAATAAATATATGCATATGATTGCTTAGAATTGTCCGGAAAGACAGTGGAATACCCTATATGGATATTTACATCCATATTTGTAATTTGTTAGATACTTTTTTAACTAATTAGTACATCTTCGATGTAACGTTTAGTCCATTTAGTAATTTTTTTCTTTTCTAGTATTTCTGTTTTTTATTAAAATGCCGAGCGCATACCAAGTCCACATATTATTATGAAAAGATATCAGTCCAAAAATTATATGGAAAAAAAAGTTATGATTTGCTTAAAAGATTTTTTTTAAGAAGAATTTAATATATTTATTTTTAAGCATTTAAAGAATTTTACGTTTGTAAAAAACTTTGAAATTGTCATTTGCCAATAATTAGTTGTTAGCCCAGTTTAATAAATAAATGTTTATTAAGAATATTGACCTTGGTAAAGTAATTAATGTTTTCATCTACATTTGCTGAGTAATACATGGCTAAAAAAAAAAAAAAAAAAAAAAAAAATCTTAAGAATGTGTATTATTAATGCAGGTATTTATTTATTTTTATTTTTTAGGAGAAAAATTCTTGCTATTTAATTCAAGTAAACAATAAGCAAAAATTTATCACATACTTACATATTTAAAAAAATATTAACAAATATCAAATTTTAAAGAAAGTTTTGAAAGTTAAATGTTCTTTTTTTAAGATTACTAAAGCAATTAAAATGAATTTTTTGCATTATTTCCACGTATTCCTCTTTGTGTGTGTGTGTGTGGGGGGGAAGGGGGGGGGGTAATTAATACCAATGATTCAAAATAACAAATAGAGTATAATAATATAAAAATATTGGAAATTCTAAAAATTTTAAACTTTTTTTTTGTAGTTGGAGGAAGTAGTGTTTTGTTTTGTAGTGTAGTTCGTAGGAGAGTTTTACATTTACTTTTGCTACAACTTAAGACTGTTCTCAACTGCTCTGCTCAACAAGCGCAAAACGTTTTGACATACCGTATTTTATGGAAGAAACGCCGCGGCTTTTACGAGTTTAAAAATCAATTTTTTTCCAAGTGCGGCGCTTGCGCCATGTGCGGCGTTTACGATTTTTAAAAATTCATAAAAATATTTAAAATCAGATTTAAATATTTTAAATAAAATTTCAGATCTTAAGATATTAAAAACGAGGCATCCTACACTGCTCAGAAAACTTTGATTAAAGTTGGGTCAATGTGATGCTGTCGACAAAAGTAGCGTTCCGATGGATGCGGCGTTTACAACGTGTGCGGCGATTACGATATTTTTAATCTTATTCAGGCCAATTTGAGGAGTGCGGCGTTTCTTCCATAAAATACGGTATTTACAAGCTCATTTTTTAATGGAAAGATATAAAATTGGAAGGCCTGACTATACAAGCTATTTGGAATCGAATTGCGTTTCCCATTTTTTTATAAAGAAATTACCTATTGAGTTATAAGCAATTTTCATCACGTGACAAAGACTTTTTTTATCCTTCCTTGAGTGGTTATTCTTCTTTCGCGTAGAAATTTGGTTCAAATAGCAACTTTGACAATATTTTCTGAAAGATCTATGGCGTTTGCAAAAAATCGAATAAAAAAACAGTTCTGTTACATAGTTTCTGAACAACAACACCTGCCAATTTCATGCACTTCCGAACAGAAATGAATTAAAGCTTATATAATAAAATTTTGGATTTGAGAATAGCCTTAAAAAATCTTTTTTGAGGGGGGGGGGGTAATGTATTCACTTTTGATACAGCTTAACAATATGGGCAAAATAATAATAATAATAAATGTTTTAAGTTCTATGGGCGATGAAAATTTTATATGATTATTTGTTGTCATTGCAAAGAAACGAATGTGCAGGGAGAAAAAATCTAAGAACAGCGTTCTTTTTTTTGGGGGGGGGGGGGGGATAAGTTATGTATTTACTTTTGTTACAACTTAACAATTAGGGCTGAAAAAACAAATTAAATATTTTAAGTTTTGTGGGTCTGGAAAAGTTTGATTATTTATTGCAATTGCAAAGGAACGAATGGACAGAAAAAAAAAATATTTATCGAAGAGTTTTAACTACACTCTTTTTTTGGAGGGGGGGGGGGGGGCTGGTGAGGTCAAATATATATAAATTATATATTTTGCTACAACTTAAGAATTGGGCCACAACAATAAGAAAAATAAATGAAATGTTTTAAGTTTTGTGGGTAAGAAACATTTTATATTATTTAGTTTTATCGCAAAGGAATTGATGGGCAAAAAAAAAAAAAAAAACGAAAATTTTAAAATGTGTGTGTGGGGGGGGGGGGGGGAGAAGAAAACAGAAATTTTCGAGGGGTGGGAAGGGGAATAGATGGAAGGTGGAAATCCGCGGAGGAATCTTACTCTATACTTTAATATAAGCTGTCCCCTTCCCCTGAAAAAAATTCATTTAAAAATGTACATAACTTTTATTTTGGATTAAAAAAAAAAATATATTGAGGAAAATTTAAATTTCAGTTAAGTACTGTTTTGATTCACTTCCACGTTGAAGAATATTTAAGTATAATTGAGAAAAAAAGATAGTTTTTGAAAGTGAATAATCTTTCTTATTCATTTTTACCATAAAAATTATTTAACGATAAAAATTGCTAATTTCTAGTTAAAAATCATTGATATTACTTGTATACATTTTGAAACATTTATCAAGGCTTAAACTTATGGAAATGAAATTTAAGAACGCACAAGCTATTTCATTTTCTCCTTATATCGATGGATCACCGTCCATTTGCCACCCTAATGGAGTAGTTTCGTTCGCGGGCGCAGAATCAACTTTTCTCCCCGTATGCGTAATCTAGTTATTTTACTAGATCTATGTTTGGAATGGACTCTATTCAGGTGACGTCAGACGTCAGAGCTGGCGGTATGATGATCTGTTATTCTAGTTACTGCACCGGCAGAATACCGGAATGCGCAGGCGCAAACACCGCTAGCAGACGACTTTAGCCTTGACCCAGGTTGAGTGCATATATTTTAACTGAAAATTTGCAAACTTAGGGAATTTTTTCGCATACAGAACAACATTTTGAATTTAGATTACAATATATTAAGTATATGCTGCTGCATCAAAGAATTCTTTTGCGGTATTTTTAACAAACAAGCATTAATAATTCACACTCCATACACTGCTATGCTAAACACCGCCAGTAAATACCGCCAGCAGACGAATTTTAGCCTCGACCTCAGGCCGCGTGCATAAGGTCCATATCCTCCATTACCGGTAGGCGAGATTCTAAAAGATAGTCACGTTTTAGCATTATTGGCTTTTCCTGCGTTCTCATTAGCTGTTATCAGTCACGTGTCATGTATGTTGTTGGCGCCTGGTGCTTTTAGATTTGGCGCATTCTTATATGTGCTGGAAGGTCTGTTTTGAGTTACCAGTTAGGTACAACATACGCGTTATCGGACGTATGGATGCAAGCTTTGTAAAAAGAAGATAAAGCTTTTTGAAATAGAAGTTTTAAAATAATTTTTAACGTGTGTTTGTTTAATCCAGAAAAAAAATGTGGGAGGAGGTTAATTCTTCATTATTTTATATTTGATCAAGATACATCATAAATTAAGAGATGTCATTCATTTGTTATGAAATTGCGAGATTTATGTATCCTAATACAAATATAAATGAATGGCGTATTAAAAATCGGACTTTCTGTTTAACTCCTTAACAGTGACATTTGTTTTCTTACAAAAAAATTAAAAATGCGGCTGGACACCGCTTTTTCCACACTAGAATATTTACGTTACTTAATCGAAAAATATCTGACAATCAATAAATTTACAGTTACAAATTAGTGGTATCAAAATGCTTTTAATAACGAAGCGAGCAAAGTGTTCTTGCCCGAATCCAGTTCGGGCCACACTGTTAAGGGGTTAAAATGCTGTTTAAAGCGACAATAATACACAGTAATACAAACAGATATTTTCCCTGATTATTGCATTTTAATTCCTTTCTTCGAAAATTGTTTCTATATATATTAAATATTATTTTAATTCATTTATTCTAAAATTGTTGCTATATATATATATCGTAAGCTAATTGAAAAACCCGGCTTTGCAAACAGCCTAGGCTGTTAATAACTTTGTTTCTTACCAGAAATTTTATTTAATAAAATGTAACTTATTTCCAATTGGTATTTATTTGCCGTTATTTATTAAGTAAAGTTTCTGGTTTAGAACAGATTTATTTTAGCCGCGGTTTATACGCAAGTAATTAAAGTACATTTTTATTTTTAGGGTACATTTTTCGCAAACACATCATGTAGACAATCAAAAAAATTTTGAGATGGGGCTCATTTTTAATGTTGCCTGAGCAATACATAAAGTAGATATGATGCAGCATGGTAATATTTATAAAAGTTATGTAGGAAAAATTGATGTTTCAATGGAACTTGCAGATTTTTAGTATTTTCACAACATTAAGTAGAGAAAATGGTTGATTATAAGAATAATTATAAAAAATATATAAGAAAATTTCTGCAATGATTAAATCTGCAGATGAATCAGATTTTTAATGTTTCCGCAGTATCGCGCATAGAAGAGGAATCGTCAAATCAAACTTATTATAAAAATACATATGAAAATTTCTTTATTAATGAAATCTGTAGATGAGGCAGATTTTTTGTGTTTGTCCAGTGTTAAGTAGAGAAAACGAATTTCTGAATGAAAATAATTATAAAACATATATAAGAAAATTGCTGTATCGATAAAATCTGCAGATCAGGGAGATTTTTAATGTTTCACAACGTTACATGGAGATTACGGGTTGCTAAGGAATTATAAAATAATAATTTATAACATATAAGATTTATATTAATAATAATTTATAATATATAAAAAAAATTCTGCAATGGTGAAATCTGCAGATAGGACAGCTTTTTAATTTTTCCCCAGCATTACGTAGAGAAGATGGTTTGATAAATGAAATCGATTGTAAAAGATAAATCAGAAAAATGTAGTAATAATTTAATCTGAAATGAGGCACATTATTAATATTTTCCTAGCATTATGTAAAGAAAATTTGTTGCCGAATGAAATGGATTACAGAAAAAAGGAAGAAAATTGCTTTATTGACAGATTTCCTTTTTGCACCTGGTTGATAATTAAGGCTCATAAACACTATTTTTTAGAAGTAAATTTTGTCCTCCACCCATAAAGATGAACAAAAAAAGAAAATCTGCAGACAAGACAGAATGTTATATTTCGCATTACGTAGAAATAATATACTGCTGAATGACTAATATCAGATATTCAGGTGCATTGCGAGTTTATTTTTATTTTAAGTGTTCTACAGACGTAAATTAAATTAAAGTATCACTAATCTCAGGTAATTAGAAGATTAAATCATATATGTCAATACGACACTTTTCATACATACTTGCTGTGACTAATTTCATTCAGAAATCATTTTTCTCTATGTAACATTGAAAACACATTAAAAATGTGCCTCATCTGCAAAATTTATTGATACAGCTATTTTATATTATATATTTATTTTATAATTATTTCCATTAAGCAACACATTTTCACTAGGTACACCAGGAAAAAATTGAAAAATTTACCTCAAGTGCACCTGCTAATACAGAAATTTTCTTGTACAGGTTTTATAGTAATCTTAATTAAGCAACCTGTTTTCTATACGTAATGCTAGGATAATATCAAAATAGGTATCATCTGCAGATTTTATTCATAAAAATTTTTGCTTATATATGTTTTATAATTATTTTCATTCAGAAGTCCATATTCTCTATGTAAAGCTAGGAAAACATTAAAGATCTATCTACCATTTTCCACATTTATGTAAATATATAAAATAGTTTTAGCGAGAATTATAGCTTACTTTTAGCTAATCTATTTAACATGTGTATACAGTGAGACATACACAGATTTATAAATTTATATACTGTAGAAGGATGGATCTAGACCAGTGGTTCCCAACCTTTTTTGGGCCACGCCCCACCAAAGCGTCAGTAATGTCGCTATGCCCCCCCCCCCTCTTAATCTGTAAATTATGTCTGTTATTTTTAAAAAGCGATCTCTATTCACACAGTGGAAGCATAATAAAGCCTTTAAAATAACTATTCCTTTTACATTTTTTAACCTATCAAAGAGGTGAATCTTCTGTGGCAAATGTGTTTTAACAAAATTTTAATAAATGGAATGAAGTTATACATCTTCGCCTTTCTGCGATAAAGAGTTTTTGTTCTTTTCTATACCTCAATGTTAAAAGAAAAGTGATATGTGATAATGCAGACCGCACATTTTTTTCTTCATTTGTGCATTTTTATCTTCATAAAATATCTTAAAGGGAGACATTTTACATCTTTTCTACATTTTTTCTCTTTACATTTAACGTGAAAACTGTTGACATTCATTCAAACGTTTTATAATTCATTTTTGTGACTTATTAATAGTTTATGGAAAAGCTTTGTACACTAAAATTTCTTTCTGTGGAATATACAATACACATGAAGTATTTCAAAATTCTCATCTTTATAAAAAGGAAGTAGCTATTATTTTCAATCACAACACATTTTCCATGTTTTCCCTTTCGAAATATCGTTAATTGTCTTCCATGCATTATCTGAGTTTAAAATTTAAAATGATTATGTCATCATGTAAATTAATTTACTATGCAGGATGCCTGCACCAGAGCTACATATAATTACTATCTACCCATTTTATTTTCTAATGCTACAGCGGTGGTCAAAATTATAAGGACAAGGGAAAAGCGCCAAATCTTGGCTACATTTGGCCGGAAACTTATGCAAATTTAATGGATGGAAACTAAAAAAAAATTAAGAATATTTTTATAAGTTTTTATGGAAATATGTGGAAAATTCATATTCATAAAATGTATTATGGATTTATACAGCCATCAGATATGGAAAAAATTATAAGAACAACTGTATTTGTGTGTTCTAAAAAGTAAAATTAGCATGTTTTTTGCTCTGCACACGGAACTCAGCGACGATATAAATGCGTAGTAAGCGTTTGGGATCGTCATATTCTTTTTTTCAGTCACGCCGCTAGGTACAAAGCTTTCGGAGTTCGAGAAAGTGAAAGTGGATGCATTTAAAAGTTCAGGACTTTCTGTACGCCAAATTGCGACAAAGCTTAATAGATCAAGAATGGTTATTTACAATTATCTTAAAAATCCCGGTAAATATGGACGGCAAAGACATACAGGTAGGCCATCTTCTGTTTCTGTACGGGAGAAAAGAATGATAATAAGGCGAGCTTGCTCCAAAGAACAAACGTCAACAGAAATAAAACGTGAATTGAATTTAGAATGCAAGGCTCGAACTGTTCGACGTGTTTTACAAAAAGAAAAAAAGGTTCGCTATTGTAAACATATGTCACGACCGCCTTTTACAAAAGTTCATAAGAGACTGAGGATGGAGTTTGCCAAAAAATGCATTACTATGGGGAAAAAAGTGGGATGATGTTGTCTTTTCAGATGAGAAAAAGTTGAATTTGGATGGACCAGATTGTTTTCGCTACTTCTGGTATGATCTCCGTAGAGAAAAAGAAATTTTCTCAAAGCGTGCATTTGGAGGTGGCTCAATCATGGTCTGGGGAAGTTTCGCAACTGGTGGAACTACTCCAATAGTTTTTGTGCAGGGTAGAATGAATTTTGAAAGTTATGTTGATGTATTGGGCGATAATCTTTTACCGGAAGCACCGTTAATAACGAGTGGAGACTATTTTTTCCAGCAGGACAATGCCTTAGTACATGTTTCCAAACTTCAAAATCGTGGTTTGATGCTAATTTCGTGAAACTACTTCATTGGCCGGCTAGAAGCCCTGATCTGAATCCAGTGGAAAGTCTGTGGGGTATTCTGGCAAACGAAGTATGCAAAAATGGTATACAATATGAAAACAAGCAAGAACTCATGTCCTCCATCAAAAAGCCTGCTCAAAAATTTCCAAGAACGTTCTTAAGGAACTGTCAAACTCCATGACGTCAAGACTGATCAAAGTGATTGAAAAGAAGGAGTAGATTATTAATTATTAGTGTGTTTCAGGCAAAAACATTCATTGTCCTTATAATTTTGTCCAATTTTTACAATGACGTATTTTGTTAATTATGGCAAAACATTCATATTTTGCATTTTCCAATGTTTTGCATTCTATAATGATTTCTAGCATAATAAAGCATTTTATGTATACATTTCACTTTATTTAGTTCAGAAATAATTTTTTTCTGTGCAATTTTCAATTGTTCTTATAATTCTGACAACCACTGTATTTAATATTTGTAAGTTTTATAAAGTTCGTAGTATCTCGTTCAGATATTTCATATATTTTTAAGGTTAAATAGGCTCAAGACAGTAAAATTTATATGTTCTTTTAAGTAATCTCACGTGTAAAATAATCTCCGAGTGACATATAGCAGAGCAAATAGAAGTAGAAAGATCTTTAAATAAATAATCGAAAGCGTTATTTAAAAAAAAAAAAAAAATTTAAATACCGTTTCAGAAAAATTATAGTGGGATTTAATATTAAGTAATGTCAAAAACATATTTTAAAAGTTTTTCGTATAAATATTCTGGTGTTAAATGTATTTTAAAGTTTTCATTGGGTACATTTTTGAAATTCAATATAAAAAACTGCTTTTTAAAATTTTTTCTTGCATTCCATTTGTTTTTAACCTGCAACAATACTTAAAAAGATAGAAGGAACTGATAGAGGATGAGTGAGCAACAAATTTGGAATTGTCCCCCTAGAAAGTCAAATTGCCCCCCCCCCCCCAGTGGGGTGTACGCCCTACGTTGGGAACCACTGATCTAGACAAATGGTCTAATAAAGATTGAGGGCTCCAATTCCGAAACATGTTAGATTATTTATACATAAATTCATACAATACATACAGTTTAATGCATATATGGATACAATACACTAAAAGAAAATGTTTTAAAAAATTATATATTTAATGGTATGGGTTCAGTCGTGGAACAAAAGTAAACACCCCCTACTAACTCTGGAGCTAATTATAATAGAAGGAGGTCACTGGTACCAAAGAATTGGAAATAAAGTCTACTTTTAAATGATTTACATAAAATTTGCTTAGAGGACCACCTACAAATAAAAACCAAACCAAGATTTGTTTTCTTTTTCAATGGCAACACCCAGTTTAGACAATATTTTAAATCCTCGGTTCAAACTATACCTAGAAACGAAGTTTCAAGTCACTTGTATGATAAGTTTTTGCATTATAAACATCGAAAATTTAGAGTTTCTAATGTTAAGTTACATTTTCATATTTTATTAATAACTCCTGAAACTATAATCCTAATGTAATAATATTTTGTATGGTTATAATACTAAAAACCCAAACATAAATGCATTGAGTTTATAATTAAAAAAAATTATAATATGATTTATGAAATTAATATTCGAAAAAAAAATTAATTGTAGTCTACAATTTTGATAAATTTATATTTATTAGGTCATGCTTGATGCGAATTCTCAATTTAAAATTTTTCTCTCAACTAGTTTTTGAATTATGCTTAAAAAACATCAAAATGATTGTTTATGGGGGCCATCTATGATGTGCAGAAAAGCATAATTTGAAAAAATATATTTTACTCATTTTATTGAAACATTTGAATTTGGGTTGGCGATAGAACATATTAAGCGAGTGAAATGGTTATATTGGCAATAAATAATACATTAATAGAAGTGACATACTCATTCTGTAGCATTTCAACAATGTAGTACCGAACTTCAGTTTGGATACAGTCCCTAAAATATGGTCATTTTAAAATAATTAATTTCTCTGAAAGTAATCGTCTGAATTTCTTGAAAACTTTTCTTTAGGTTTATTAAAGGGTTTAGAATTTATTTATGGCGTCAGACTTGGGTATTGCTATTGAAAAAAAAAAAGAAGTTTGGGTTCGTTTTGATATGTAGATGGCCCACTAAGCAAATTTTGTATGCATCATTTAAAAGTAGACTTTATATCCAATCGTTAGGTACAAGTCACTTTCTTCTACAATAATTTGCTGCAAAGTTAGTAGGGCATGTTTACTTTTTTTTATCACGACTGTACATACATATAAATATAAATAAATAAACCTGCATATCCCTATGTAAACATTTAAACAGATTGAAACATGTGATGAAAACTTCATTGTACAGATAAAATACAGTTTTATACACTTACAAAACTAGTATGTTGTGGCCATCACAAAACTTTCTTCTATATAAATCCCATAAAGAACACTAATTGATATCAAGGTATACCTGAATCTGAAGTTTGATGAAAATTCGTGCATTAGTTCTTGAGATAGAGCTAAAGTGGAAATTCTGAAAAATGCTGCATAGGAACGTCACCTGTTGAGCAATTTGCACCAAAACATAAACAACACTAATTTATATCAAGGTATACCTGAATCTGAAGTTTGTTGAAAATCCAAGCATTAGTTGTTGAGATAGAGCTACTGCGGAAATCGCAAAAAAGGCAGCATAGCAGCGCCACCTGTTGAGCAATTTGCACCAAGATATATAAAACGTCTATTCATGTCAAAGACTCACTGAATCTGAAGTTTGATGAAAATCCGTGCAT
Source organism: Maratus speciosus (assembly GCA_963932465.1). Lineage (NCBI taxonomy): Eukaryota > Metazoa > Arthropoda > Arachnida > Araneae > Salticidae > Maratus > Maratus speciosus. The sequence goes on from OZ010787.1 coordinate 664,083,336, forward strand.
TAGTTCTGGAGATTGAGTTGTTGCGGAAATCGTGAAAAATGCTGCATAGCAGCGCCACCTGTTGAGCGATTTACACGAAAAATCAATCAGCATCAATTTCTATCAGGCACTAGCAGAATATAAATTTTTAATAAATTCCGTGCATTAGTTCTTGAGATAGAGCGGCCCCAAAATTTCTATCACATACCGACTGACAAACGGACAGGCAGACAGAGTCGCAGACTCACAGACAGACATTATGTAAAAACATGTTTTTCGGAATCTCTGACCCCTAAAGCGTATAAATCCGTCGATGAAAATTCGTGCATTAGCTCTTGTGACAGAGCTTTAGTGGAAATTCTGAAAAATGCAGCATAGTAGCGCCACCTGTTGAGTGATTTACACCAAAACATAAACAGCACTAACGCATATCAAGGTATACCAGAATCTGAAGTTTGTTGAAAATCCAAGCATTAGTTTTTCAGATAGAGCTACTGCGAGAATCGCAAAAAAGGCAGCACAGCAGCGCCACCTGTTGAGCGATTTACACCTAAGTGCATAAAACTTTAATTCATGTCAAGGACTAACTGAATCTGAAGTTTGAAGAAAATCCGTGCATTAGTTCTGGAGATTGAGCTATTGTGGAAATCGTGAAAAATGCTGCATAGCAGCGCCACCTATTGAGCGATTTACACTAAAAACTAATCAGCACCAATTTATATCAGGGTCTAACTTAATATAAATTGTTCTTAAATTCCGTGCATTAGTTCTTGATAAAGACCCACAAAATTTGTGTCGCATACTGGCAAACAGACGGACAGACAGACATTTTGTAAAAAATGTTTTTTAGAATCTCTGACCCCTAAAACGTGTAAATCCACCGAAAACCGAAAATTTTCATGAATCCAATTCTTTCTTCTTGTAAAGATAGAAGAAAGTAAAAAGCGTCTTTGGCTTGTGACCAGTTTTAGCTCTAGATTTGAACCCTATACACAGCTGTCACACTCGCAGGTTAAAAAATACTGACAAAAACTCATGTATATATTTCCTTTCCAAGACATATAGGAGAGCGAAAAAGCTAAAATCGCCAAACGACAACTGCGTCTATGACACGTGACTGAGAACAGCGAATGAGAACGCAGTAAAAGCCAATAATGCTAAAACGTGACTATCTTTTAGAATCTCGCTACCAGTAGTGACTGATTTCAGCCTCGAACCCAGATTTGGAATATCCTCCATTGGTCAGAAAATAGCCTTTAAAAACAGAGATAATTTTTTATGATATTTTTAACAGTGGAATTTTAACATGGAAATGTAGAAAGGGCAGCAGATCTCACTCATGAGTACAGCCTCATGAGTGAGATCTGCTGCTTTTTCAACATTTCCATGTTTAAAAGGTTATTCGATATTTATAACCTCCTTGTAATCCGGCTCCTCGATTGTAGAATCGTGAACAGGACCATGGATTCACGTTACGTTCTGTATGTGATGTCCTCAACCAGCCAACCACCCATATCCTGTCACAACCGTTTGTTTATTTGTTTAAAAAATGTCAAATGTAAAAAATTTTTTATTATTTTTCTTCTTACCCTTCTCTGGGTTATTTCACATGGTCTCTAAAATGTTGATGTTCCCATTGTTGTAAAAAACCAAAAAATTATCTATATTTTTAAATTTTATCTCTTTATATCTTTTTTCCCAATATTCTAAAGAATTTTATTATTATTTATGGGTGATTCTACGCAAATAGGCCATAATGATGAAACTGGAGGATATTTAAATTTTTTCAACAGAAAAACCTAATGCATTTTTTTTAACATGTAGTTTAGACATGGTTTTATCATATTAGCTCATGAAATTTAACTATTAATTAAAACATATATTTAAAATAAATTTTTAAACCTATTAAATATCATTCCCTCACATGCAACTACTACCACCCAAAAATATAAATAATACCATTTCTTACTGAACTATTTTTGAAAAAAAATTCTGACTTCTGTATTTTAATATGAACACATAAAGTATTATTTCTTTGTATTACATTATTTTTTTGGTCTGCACATGCACTTTTTATTTGGCAAAAGAGTTTGCAACTCATATTTTCGATCATTCCCTCCCTCATTAATAATTCTGGATATTTGAGATAAGTGGTACTACTGTAGACTGAAACATTGCATATGTGCTCAGCACATGGGTCTTACCTGTCCGTAAAACAATTTTTAGCCATCCTGGGAAAATAGTTCAGTGTGTAAGGAATAATTTAATTCACAGATTGGGCAAATGTCAAGATGATGTTATCATTCCCTCATTTAAATTTATAAAAATATTTTATTTTCTAAAAATGTATTAATGGGTGGTTTAGTTTTCTCTGAAGGGATAATTTGAGTACATGTATTGTTTTTAAGTTTACTTTGAGTACAAATTTTAAAAACTAATAATGTACATTTTATCATTCCCTCACTAGTCATTCCCAATGATTCTCATGTGAGAGAATTGTTCTATTATTTTTAAAAACTTGTAGAAAAGATATTTTTGTTGAAAATTTAATGCTTTTGATGAAAATGAATGCGTATTTTTAGGCAAATCAATGTATAAAATATTATTTATTATGCAAAAGGTAAAAGAAAAGTCAGCAAGGAAACCAAAAAAAATCTTGTGAAGAAATTTCATCAAAATAACTTGTGTAAGAATTTAGCAGTCAGTTGAAAATATTCCTGATACACAGCAGAAATGTAGTTTATTGATATGAAGCAATTAAGAAAATAAAGTCATCTTAAGCACAAAACTATATCTTATTGCATATAGATTTCAGCGAAAACTTTTTTTGTATATTCCTTGAAGAAATTCAGGCAATACATTTCAAAAGAGATTGGCAACAAGGGTAATATGCATACAAACAATGGGGACTCAATAAATTTTATTTAACAGTACCTTTAGATCATTTGGATTAGATAATTTTGGAGCATGAAATTAAAATGGAGAACTATTGGAAATTGATGACAAATCAGTCAAAGTAACTTCTGTTGAACCTACAGGCAATGGAAAGTTTAACTGGCATATGAAAGAGGATATTTATGACAACATGTGACTTTGTTTTAAAAAAAATTGAACCTCTAGAGCCTCTTAATAGCAGAGAATGTAGATTTAATCTTTCAGGACAAAAGCTTTCTTAAAAATATTATTTGAAATTGTTTTTCACAAAATTGTCACTTCCTCACATTGTAATCATCCCCTAATTCTAATAAAAATCTAAAAATTATATAGAATTTCTTAATATTAAGCCTGGCGGCTATTTTTTTTCCCAATAAGGAGCTTTTCTAGTGTCTTGTTACAAAAAATTAGAAACTTCTGACATGATTTATTTTTTCTTCATCACTATGATGAAAATGGCCTATTTGCATAGAATCGCCCTTATTCATTTAATATATTTATATTTTTTAATTATATTGCTTTCCTCTTCCTTAAGCAAAGTATAAACATTAAAAAGTATTTTTAGACATTAAAGCTACAAGTAAAATATTAATAATTAAACAGCATTTTTTAAATTTATTTTAACAATATCAAATCCTGTTTTCTATAGTACATTTTGATAGCGATATTAATAATAAATTTTTTTTATGCAGTCATTTTCATTATATGGCATGTTTCGGGAAAACATTTTGTGTTTTTCTGTCAAATTGCTTTCATTCTCATGTAAACTGAATACAGAAGTTGTAAAATATATTTTAGGTATGAGTGCAGTAAGTAGCAAATAATAATAGTCATTATCATATTCATGACACCTTTTATATTTCCATATAGAGACATTTAGTCGAAACATTTTCTTAATATTTTAAAGATGTAATTCTGATTATTATTTGAATAAATATTTATAAAAGACGTGCTGTAGTGGCTGTTTTTAAAACTTTTTTTTTTTTTTTTTTTTTTTTTTTTATGAAGCACTTAAGTAAGAACCTTTTCAAATAAATTTTGTTATAAGTATTGTAAGAAAAAAAAATCTTTAAGTGTGATAATATATTCTTACTTATATTAATGTAATTGTATATACCGGGTGTCCCAAAAATGACTGATAGATTTTAAAATTCAATAACTTTCAAACGGTGACAGATATTAAAATTTCTTGCAGGATGGTTATGTATGATGTCAGGAGTTTTTGTACTGTGATTCTTGATTTTAGTTCGAATTTCAAACAATAGATGGCGCTGAGAGCAATCTGTGCTCAGTCCAGACCCGATTTTTGGTACTGCATGATCCATTCAATACATTTTAATCTCCTTTTTTCACATGGAAAAAGAGAGAGGCCGAAAAATCGAGCCTGGATTTAGCGGTTATTGCTTGCAGTGCCATCTAAAAATGCTATTTGTAACTAAAACTGAAAATCGCAGCATAAAAACTCCTGACATCTTACATAACATTCCTGCGAGAATTTTTTTAATATCTGTCATGGTTTGCAAGTTATGGAATTTTAAAATCCATCAATAATTTTTGTGACACCCGGTTTTTATATGTTACTTTAAATGTATATCATTATGCATACAATTTTAAAAATATGTAAAAAACACTGAATGGCAAAATTTATGTAGTACTTGCTGCAATAGTATTCCACAAAAACAACTAAAATACTCACTTAAAAATTTCTTTACAAAGTTTAATAAACAAATTGTAAATAATATTTCACATTTTTTAAAAAATATAGGGGAAGACAGGGTACAATGAAACATTACTTGTAAAATCAAATTTGTCATAGAGAGTTGCAGTTTATATATATGTTATACAACTATATGTTCCAATTACTGATGTGATTTGGATACATTCACACTTCTACAACAGTAGCAATAGCTTTACTGCTTTTACACCATTGAAAGTAACTTTCTTTACTAAAAGTAATTTTGTTTCTTTTTCCTTGTTGTTATATGTAATAATTTTTTCTATGCATTGTTATCTTTGGGTTGTTGTCTTCATACCTCCAAAACCAAACTAAAAAAAATAAATATTAGAAGTTTGAAAATAAATTTTTACTTAGTAACCTCAGTGCGGGGTACAATGAAACACTTGCAGACGGGGTACAATGAAACATGTTTTATTATAGTAATAAAAGTAGTAAATATAATATATTAGAAGTACAAGTAGGAAAACAGAAAAAAAAAAGAGTTTTGTTCTAACCAGGTCGGTAAAAAATGCTCTTGTTAAGCAATTAAAAAATAGAAAGAGAAAAAAAAAAGCTAAGAAGGGATTGTTCTGAAAACAAACTCTGCCTGCTACAGACTCGGATGATGATCCAGATTTTTTTTCTAGGCCCAGCTGGTCATTGAGGTACTAAGAATGAGATATCCACACACAACATGGATGGCACAAGCAGTATCCGTATAAATGGAAACATAAGGAAATATATACCGTTGGAGAAATCATACATTTAAATGAAGTCAAATGTGAAGTACTTGATATAAAAAGACTCAAACCCAGTTTTAATTTTTTTTTTTTTTTTAGAAACTTACATTAAAAAAAAAACCTCATTGTGTTGAAACTACCACCCCATATTACTTCAGGAGCAACTGAAATATAAGCAGAAATGCTAATTTTTGAAACTGACTTAAGCCAATTTAATATAAAATGAAAGGTATTTCTTAAACTAATAGAATTTTCTTATTTTTCATCTTAGACTATAATATTTTTATCAGGTTTCTTATTAATAAAGTTTTGTTTTTGTATTTATCTCATTTTTAATAAAATAAACTATACTGGGTGAAAATTGCTTCCATCATTTGGAGTGTTTCATTGTACACCGGCATACGGGGTACAATGAAACACTGTAAGACATTTATTTTTTGTTATTTTTCAAGCATAAAGATATTGTTTAGAACCTAATAAAAATTTATTTAGATGGGGAAAATACAAGATTAAAAATATGCATTAATTATATTTTTGTGCCTGCAAAATTTTGGATAGGAAAAAAAAATTAGTAAATTTTGTTTCATTGTACCTCGTCTTCCCCTATTTGTAAATATCAATTTTGTAAAATATATTTGTGATATTAGAAATTGCAAATATTACTTACAATCTTTATCTACTTTTGGTAGAAAGTATATCAATTCTCAAACTTTTAGATTTTAGATTCTCTAGATTTTAATTACTATTATTTGTTAAATCATACATCTTTGTTCAACTTTTTGTGTGTGTATGTTATCCGTAGTATATGCAATTTCTTTATATTTAGAATAATGCAAACAGAAATACTTCAGTGAATAGAATTTTATTTACTGCAAAGTTCTTTTCTAATAAATTTGCTGTTTTAATATGGAGATTACAATTATATACTTCATGCATTTAACATTTGATGGATTTGTTATTGAATGATTAAATCGCAGAAGTGCTTATTGCGCTTTTAACCTATGCACTGTCAAAATGTGCATCCAGAATTTGTTTTTGGTACCATTAATAATTAAAAGAAATGTTTGTCTTTTCTAATTAGAGCATTTTTGGTGCTTATAACTAAAGGTAACTGTTAAAGCAGTTCCAACCAAATAAAATTTGTGTAAGGCAAGGAAAGGTCCTGAAAAGTTTAATAGTCTAGCTAAGGACAAAATTATAAGTTGATTTCTGCTCACTTTTTCAAAGCATCAAGCAGATTACTATGTAAAAATAAGAAAACAATCTTTCTTAATACTTTTGTAACGGTGAAATGCTATTTTCTCAAAAACTATCTGACCTAAGGTAATCACTAATTGTTTTCCTTCAAGGTTTAAATTAACTTCTACTACCCCTAATTTTCAGAATTTTAGTTCAGTAGATTCGGAATAGAGGTGGGGGGAACATATTTTTGCATTACATTTTCGACGATATCTCTGAAAACATAAGACCTAAAATTAAAAGAAATGCATTTTTCAGTTCAATGTTATGAAAGCATTCACAAGATACCCCGCATGATATACGAAGAAAAGATTTTTTTTTCAAGTAATTTAATTAGCCCCTCTACATTTTTCCTAAATATATTTGTGAATGATTAATAATCTATAAAAATGTGGGTCAATAGTCTTTATGACTTCAGCCAATTTGAACTTTCCACGTCCCATAGTTTGAGTAAAATGACAGACAGGCAAACACGGGAGTGATCTTAAATGGTTTCCATTTTTACTCTTTAAGTACGGAACCCTAAAAATAACAAATTATTGAGTTTTCCAGCTACATTTAGAAAGCAACTGAAATTCAGCTCACTGTATTTCCAATTTCTGCCTAAATTTTCATATTTGACTCTCCTTTTTATGTGTGTTGCCCTGTATATTTGACTATGAAATTATGCAAAAGGAAAAAAAATATATTAGCATTTGTGCATTAACAGTTAAAAATTATATGTGAAGTGTCTGTTCTCCACCATTTCCTCGGCGCAGGGAGTGCCTGGCTGGAAGAGGGGAGTCTCACATTGGCTCCTGCGGTCTCGGTCTCTCAAGAAGCAACAAGACTAAGACTTTGTCATAACCTTATACAAATGCTATTTCATCAAATATTTAATATAATTATATGTTAATTATAGTCTATTGTACTTTGTCAAGTTTCTAGAAAGTAGCGTTAAATTTGGTTGAAAACTCTGGATGCATTACAAAGAATTGCAGAAATTATTTAAAGAAATCTTTATATCTCTATGAATATATCTTTCACCCACAAGAAAAGTGACACATCTCGACAAAAGCAAATTTCATAGGACAGGCAAAAGAAAATTTGCATGATTTTTCTGCGACATGGAATTATAACACTTAGCTCTGTATGCAGAAGTAAAAACGTGCATAAAACCCTTAAGAATGAAGACATATGATGAGGTTTAGAGGGTTGGGTAAATTTAGCTCCTCACACAGTCCACCCCTCTTCTATGGTCATGAATGGACAAATAGTGTGATAAAGGGGTTTTCCGTATAACTACACTTATGAAACTTTTTGTGTAACAAGACACACCTATGACAGACCTATTAGTGGAATAAAACGCAAAATGAATTTTTGCGAGCTGTGCCACTTTTCTTGCAGGTGAGCGATATGTGCTATTCTTACATAAATAGGGATGCACCGAATATTTGGTATCTTTTCGATATTCAGCCATGTTACCAAATATTCAGTTTGGCCAAATATCAAAGTATTCGGTATGCGAAATATTCAGTTAGGCCGAATATCGAAATATTCGGCTGAACCGACTACTTAAAAAAAAACTTTTAAAACATATTTTTTAAAACCTTATAGAAAGAATCATATTTAAATAAAAGATAATCTTTTTACATTATTTATTTGCTGTGTGTTAAGTATTATTTATGCAAATTAACCTTCACGAGGATTTTCATAGGAATTAATTATGTACAAATGCAAGTTCCTGAACATTGTCCAGTAAATAATCTGTTTCTTGCTAAGATTTTAAGAACAATGTTTACAATCTCTTAAAATGATTGCCCACCCCAGACACTGATCTAGGATGCATTTAAAAACTTCCTTGCTTAATCAAAGGGAGTAGAACAGTTATTCTTGCTAAGTTGTCACCATATAAAATTTGAATCAATTGTATTATTTATTTACTTTTGCTTTAGTCTCTTCCTGACAAACAAATAATATATGATCCTGTGCAATTTTTCTATTATTTTTTTTTCACAATTTCTCTTTGATTTTAAAATGTTTGTTTTAGAATTTAAGAAAATTTTATTTATTTGTTTTAATTCATTTTATTTATTTGTTTCATCATTCAAGCCATGAAATTTAAAATTTTATTAGTTTAAAAATTTTTATAAATTATCCTCTTCTTAAATAACTCAAAGCAGATTTTTTTCAGCATAGAGTTTACTTGAAAAAAGCTCTTTATTTGAATAAAAGTTTCTATTTTAAATATTATGTAAAATTGTTTTAAAATTTAACATTTTAATGCCTTTAACCTTTGAAATATAAAAGTATTCGACAAGCCGAATATTCGGTATTTGGCCAAAATCGCTATTCGGTGTATCCCTAACATAAATGAACACAATTGTTATGTAGTGGCCCACTTAATCATGTGCCATAGCTACAAGTTATTTTGAGCATTCTATTTTACAGTGTGATTGCAAATATTATGTTTTTTATATAATTTGTTATTGATTTCCTAAGTGCCCTAGTGGCCAAACTTTCACTGGAATATATGAGCTCTAACCCAGTCTTTATTTATATTCCTATAGTTCTAGAAAATTTGTTAAGTATTTTTGTAGATATTTGACAAAATGTCTAAGCTCAACACTGTCTGGTGACTTTTGGCGATATAGTGTATGATGCAGAATTGCTGTTCCAGTGTGGCTGCACAGTATTAAATGTAATTTATAATATAAATATTCTACATTAAATTTAAAAGTACTATGCATATTGTTGCTATGAGAATGGTGAAAGAGATTGTAAGATATTTGTGTATGTTTTCCACATTTTGAAAAATATTGTGTGTTACAGAGAGCACCTGCTCTGAGCATAATCTAAGCATGTGCTCAGTGATGAATTCAGGGACCCCCCCCCCCCCCTCCCAGAATATCAAAAAGGATGGGGGAAAAAATCTTCAATTTCAAGAAGTTATATGTTTGAAAGCATGTAATTTTTCTAAATGAATGTAAAATGTAAATTACTTTTATAGGTGATGAAACACTGTCTTGACAAAAATGTGAAGAATGGGAAAAATAATTGAAATGTTTAAGGAAGGTGCAATAAGTTAAAGGCACTTCGTTAAAAAATGAAGAAACATTTAATCTCTCATATAATTATCTTGCAGATACGGTAAGGCTAATCAGAATTCATTTGTGATTTTTTTTTTTTCAATGTTCATTGAAATATATTTTCATAATTATTATTATCAATCTAGATTTCTGAAGTAGTGTTATTTGATTGTGTGCATGCAGGGCCATGCGAAGAAAAAACTGTGCCCGGGGCATAGTTTCAATCTGGTCCCCCCTCCCCCTCACCTTTTCTTTGTAGCAGGTGCACGCAAAATTGACAAAGTGCAGAAACAGAAATAAAGTCTATTGAATAAATATTTTACATTTATTTTGGAACATTAAAACGTGTAATTTTATAATAATTCAGAAATTCCAAGCAACTAAATAACATAAGAGAAAATTACAGTTAGTTGTTAGAGAGATTGCGATGTTTTGGACAGATTTAACTCAACCTTTCTCTTTTTTTTTTTTCTAGCCATTTTCAACTTTTGTTAGTATTTGAGTTGGAGAAAGTAGGGAAATTGTCAAGGTAAAAAATGCTAACAACCAGGTTAAAAACAAATGGTCCCTAGAGAGAGAAAAAAAAAATCTTCCAAAAATGATCGATAGCAAAAAAAAAAAAGACTTTAGTATAAATTTGGTGCCCCTCAATTTCTGCGCCCGGGGCGGCCACCCCCTTTGCCCCCCCCCCCTTTTCGCACGGGGCTGTGTACATGATGTAAACTTTTGTATATATTGAAGTGTGAAAAATTGTTTAAATTGAATAGTAGTCCAGGGGAAATGTACATTTTACCTTGCAAAAGGTCAGGTAGAAGATTTTATTTTTTTAATTCGTTTATATTGAGGCAAGCATGGAAAAACCAAGTTTTCTAACAAAATTTCTTAAGGCTAAATTTTTTGGGGCCAAAAAGCAACAAAATTTTGGGACTGTTTTATATATTTTTTAAATATCTCGAGACCCGTTGTCGTAGAATATTATTTGTCAATTACAATATTAAAGAAGACAAAATTCTCTACAACTTTCATATTTACAACTTTTTTATGCACTCAATAGCAAGCGCAGTATGCCTTTAAAAAATAAGACAATTTTTTCAATTTTCTTAAAAACCGTGAAAAACTTAGTTCTGTCCCGATTATTGATGTTTCCACGGATTTAATCATGTATGCCAACTTCTAAAAATTGGTAGCAGTAAATTATCTATTTGCACACCCACATCTTTATTTTCATCTCAACAGACATTTTATATTCAATAAATTTATATAATTTTAAAAGTAGGGCAGAATGTAGATGAATAAGACAATTTTCATCTTTAGTCAGTAACTTTAAGTGTATACAATGTTAATTTCAAAGCATTTTTTAAAAGAATACTTCAATATTTAGTAACTTATTGGCATGATAGTTCCAATTAAGAAAGAATTCTTGTTTAATTTTAATAATTTTATCATTTTTATAATGCATAGATATTTTTCCAGGGATCTATGGGATAGGTATGAAAATTTGCGAAAAACATATTTTACTACAATGGTATATTTTATTACCAGTTATTGATAACTAATGTTTTACTGTTTTAAAGATAGCAAACATTGGATTGTAGTTCCATATAAAAGGGGCGGCTTACATGCCGTATCTTCCCTCAGCCGTTGTTGTTTTGAATTGTTTGGCAATTTTTTGTTGCCGGTGTTTACGGATATGACCAACATGATATGTAAACCCCTTGTGACGTGTCGTGTTCTGGTAACCCCTGAGAAGCTTAGAATTTTGTGGATGTATTTTGATATTGTGTTCCATCGTTGTCTTTTTATTTTTATGTTAAATTTATTGGATGTATTTCATTGACTATAGTTTCTGTAGTCCGTTTAAATGCTGTTGCTGAAGTAATTAAGAAATATGAGGAAATTTTGAGAAGAAAGGGAGGTTTGTTTATAGCATGTCAATGCGTATTAAGACTATTTTGGAAAATGACGGTGATGTTATGAGAGAAATTTTGTGCTGGGGGCTTCAAGAAAGCAGGTGTCTGTTAAGGTATGTTGATAATTTTATGTATATTTTGCTGCTTTAAGAGTTTTTTACATTTTGAGATTGCTACAAAATGAGAACTGCTGAATTTTGAGAATGCTATACCGCGAGAAATGCTGAATTCAGCAATTTTTTTTTTCCGGTAAATGTGCGCGAAGCGCTCATACAACTATTGCGGATTGCCACTTTAGCGAGTTTCGTTTTTTATGTATATTTTGCTGCTTTAAGAGTTTTTTACATTTTGAGATTGCTACAAAACGAGAACTGCTGAATTCTGAGAATGCTATACCGCGAGAAATGGTGAATTCGGCGATGTTTTTTTTTCGGTAAATGTGCGCGAAGCACTCATACAACGATTACTGATTGCCAGTTTAGCGAATTTTGTTTATTATTTACATTTTATTTTCGTTAAGCCAAACATGCGTATAAACCGGTGCTTGGCGACATTTACTACTTGGCAGAAAAGGGGTTTTCACGCCAAGAAGAATTCCAAGATGGTGGCAGTGGGAACTTATGACATCTGTTCCAAAGGGGGGGGGGGGGACTAAAAAAATAAATATATTTTTATGTAAGAAATACTTTTACTTTATAAAATAGCCACAATAAAAATGACAACAGATTATTTCGCTAACTAATGTTATGTATTTATCTCTTGTAAAATTTAAAAAATCTGCCAATAAAATATTTGAGATCACTAGTTTCATAAAAATATTTAAAAGATTAGTTTTAATAAATATTGTCAAAAAAATTTTCCACTTATATCAATAAATATAACAAGAGATTATATCATTTTAGCATGCAAAAATATGTAAAACTTTAGGATTATCTATTAATTGCTTTAAAGCTGAAACAGAAAAACTTATTTTGGATGTTGAAAAATACATTTTGTGGAATATTCAAATCTTCTGTAATATGTACTGTTTTGAAACTATATCTGTTTAATGATCTCAGTGATACCATTTATCAAATGAAATATCAATTTATTTATGATTGTAGACCATATAAACATTTGTGTTTTCGCATTGATCCCTGTCTCATTCAACTCCACTTTCCCTACACAATAATAAAGGATACGTAATATGACTGCATAAGCTAAATGAAAAAACGTATTTTAATAATAATAATTTCTACAGGGCTATTTAACAATATTGTTTTTTCTTTTATGGCAATGTTGCAGGATTATTAGCATCCCGTTTCAAAGGAATATAATTATCCTGAATAAAATAGATATCTGGATTATGTTCACTTAGAGCTATAAAGCCGAAAAAGTACAAAAGTACAACATTAGATATTGATCTCAGGCATCCCATGAAAAAAATTTATTTAAAAGTAATAAAATGGAAGTGAGATATTTGTCAAGAATGCTCCCGTAGGTTTAATATTACCTTGCAAATGTCTTCGTGTGACTAATTTTGTCTCATAATTCATATAACTGTGACTTTAAATGCCTCAATACTACAACTACTGTAAAATCTTTGAAACGGAAATCTGTATATACGGAATATGGTCTTTAAAGAAAATATTATATATTTTAAAGAGAAAGAATATTAACAACTATACCTGCTAAGATAGAAACCTGTTTAAAGCGGAATATATTTTGGTTCGGTTTTCAAGGTTTTAATGAATCAATATTTGGCAAAGCTGATTATGTATTTCAGAATTATGTATTTAATGATTACACACTAATTATTTAGATTTATTAAAATTCTCATGGAAATTTTCTTTTTAAAGGGGGGGGGGGGGGGTGTGCCTAAATCCATGTTTGCCACGGGTTACAAAAAAAGCTAGTTTCAACCCTGAAACACATAATTTACTGCAACCAATATATAGAAGTACACACAAGATTAAATCCATGGGGAAACATTTGAATAATCGGGGCAGAAATGTTGTACTGCGCTTGCTATTGAGTGTATAAAAAAGTTGTAAATATGAGAGTTATTGAGAATTTTGTCCTCTTTAATATTATACTTGACAAATAATATGCTACGGCAACAAGTGTCGAGATATTTAAAAAAAAAAATAAAAAAAGGCTCAAAATTTTGTTGTTTTTTGGCCATAGAAAATTTAGCCTTAAGAAATTTTGTTAGAAAACTTGGCTTTTCCATGCTTGCCTCAGTATAAACAAATAAAAAAAATAAAACCTTCTACCCAACCTTTTGCAAGGTAACCCCCTTTTTGGTACATTTCCCCCGGACTATATAATAGTGATGTTTCAAATTTTATTCATGCACGTATTTTTATCTTCATAAATTTTTTCAATCGGAGAAAAGTATGTTTTTATTTAATTTTAGACTTTTTCATTAATTAATTTATCATACATCTTTACTGTATCCAGATGTGTATACTCAGAACTGCGTCCAATTATTTTAACAGATGGTGAATAGATGCAAATAAGATTATTTTTATGTATTAAGTCAAAAAGTATTGGTACCCAATATTTCTGATGTTTCACTTTGACTGTTCTTTGTTGAAGGGAGGGTTATTGTAAAGGTATTTTACATCAGCCTTTTAGATGCATGTTTTGGTTTATTTTTATCTGTTGAATTGCTTTTTGCAGATTAAATTTTGTAAACCTGTCAAAAACTATATTACTTTTAAAATGAGCTCCGTTGCAGTGTAGAGAGCTGGAAATGTCATTGAAATATTATTTGGCTAGGATGAAGCTGATGAACACACAGGTATGATTTGAGGAGTTATGGCAATATTTTGACCTTCAAAATGAACTATGTGGGAAACCTGGGAGCAAGAGCGATAAGGATGAGCTGAAAACTGCAGTGGAAGTGAATACATCACTATGTGTGAATTAGCAGCAAGATTAAGAAGCTGGATAGATGAGCTCTAACAAGCATCAGAAATTGTTTCAAAGCTTGTCTTTCTTTGTTGTTGCATTATAAAGGCAAACCATTTTTACACCATATTATTACACATGAGGAAAAAGATTCTTTCAGATAATTGCAAGTTCTCAGCACAATAGTTCTATAAAGATAAAATATCGGAACCAAATATTCAAGAAAAGTTAATGGTATCTGTTAGTGGTCTCGCAATGGTGTTTTCAACTACAGCTTCATGAGACCTGGTTGATCAATAATGGCAGATGTCTACTGAACAAGTAAACAAAAGGATGTGAGAGGTAGGGATTAAGCAGACAAGATTGGTAAATAGAGGCACATCTATCCTCTTACAGGCCAATGCTCGACTACATGTCGCACAAGTAATGTTGGCCAAACTACAGAAGCTGAATTTGGAAACACTCTGTCATCTACTGTATTCTCCAGACTTTGCACAAACTAACTACCGTTTATTCCAGGCAATTGAGCACTTACAAAGAAAAGTATTCCATTCAATATAAGCTGTAGGATACTCTTCTTATGATTTTATCACCACTCACTTTCCAGACTTCTTTGCTGCTTACATTAACAAACTGCCATTAAGATGGCAAAACTAAATCAATAGTTTAGGTGCATATACTTTGATTAATTATGTTCCTTCTTTCTTGAGATACAATAAACCAAACTTTCAATTCGAAATCGGGTATTTCATACTTAATGATTTGATTCATTAAATATATGCGATATAGCAATTGTGAATTTTAACAACATAGAATGTATATGTTCCATTACATCCATAAAAAACAAACAAAATTATAGAAAAATGTGCACTGCAGAATATCTTTTTCTAATCTTGTTGACTATATAATTTATAATATGTGTATAAGTATCTCTGAACTAAATTTAAGTAAAGAGGATGAAAAAAAATAAAATTGAAGAAATAGTGTGTATTATGCATTGGTGAATATTAAGACTGAGTGTTACAGAAATTTCTTTATAAATTTATTATCCATATAATATCTCAGTATAGTATTAAATTGATTTACTAATTTTATCTTTAGAATATAGAACTTATTTTTTGATTGTCAATGATGAAATAAGATTTTTTTTTTTTTCCAAATACAGTAGAACCCCGGTTATCCAAAAATCGGCTTAACCGAAAGACCTTAAAATTTCTTAAAGTCCTTTTTAATGTGAAATATTTTACTGTTAACACTATTTTTACCGATGTCAAATGACAACTTTCAACATATTTTTATTTATGATTACTATTTTATTTGTAAGTTTTAGATTAAAACAATTCCGAATCATTTTTAACACATTGAAGTTTTGTTTTAATTCCGATGACATCAGTTTCTGCAGACTCCTGTATTTCAAAGACTAGTGATTCAACCTTAGGCCATAACTTACACCAAGATATCACTAATGTTTTGCTTTGAATTTCATTCCTGAAGAAGTTTTACAATAGCAAACTTTCTTCTTATCTACAAGTTATTTGAAGAACTTGCCCTCCATCAGCCAGTCCTTCAATCAAAAATCGTTTCAGGATTTTTCTGTAATGTCTCTTATTGTTCTCAATAACTCCTTTATCCATTGGTTAAATCAGAGAAGTCCCATTCGGAGGCAAGAAAATAGCTCTAATCCCATCCTTTAAAAGCTCACTGTCTGATGGGTGTGATGCTGCATTATCCAACAAAAGAACAGCCTTCTGAGGAAGGATCTTTTTTTCAAAAAAATATTTTTATCTCTGGAACAAATTCATTGAGAAACCATTCACTGAAAATGTAACATGTGATCCACGATTTTCTGTGACCAGTATTTTACTGGAAAAGATCTCATGTTGAGATTCTTGAATGCTCTGGGCTTAGCCAATTGTCTGACTAACACGAGAGGGAGTTCATGAGACCCTGATGCATTATTCCTAACTCTTTGCTTAGCAGTCTCAAAATCCGGAGCCGTTTTCTCTGAAAAAGAAGCCAACATGCGGCTTGGCAACATTTTATAATTCAATCCTGTTTCATTGCAATTGTAGATTTGTTCAGGACTTAAGTTTTATTTTGCAATAATTTCAGAAAACATCATATGGAAATACTTTACTTGTGAAGAATCTGCTGAAAGTTTTTCACTGCAGATACTGATCTGACGACTGCAGTGCTGTCTCTTCCATCAATCTAACCATCCCAAACTAGCTGAAAATTGATGATCTCCACCCATTTCCTTCTTTAAGTCTTTTGCTTTTTCATGGTCCACTTAATGGCAACTTTTTTTCGCGTGCTTGAGTAAACTATAAAAAAAAAGAACTTCTTCCAGTTTCAAATTTTCACACTGCTTCATCGTACTTCTGCTAGTTAAGCCTGCATTTGTTGTGACCTTTGTACACCATTGTTCAATTTTGTCATTCAGGGTGCTTTGAATACGGTTCCACAACATTTTTATTTCAGCGATGTTCTAAATTACGATCACAGCTTTTCACCATAAGCCTCCCAGTTATCCGAAAATTCCTATGGAACCCTGGTTAACCAAAAATGCTTTGGTCCCATGCTTTTCGGATAACCAGGGTTTTACTGTAGTTTTGAAAAATGGTACAAGATACTTTTAAAAAATTCAAAATATGGTCTGCCTATAAAAAAAAAAGTTTGAATGCTTGCATGTACATTAGAAAAATCTTAAATTGATCTTGTATAACAGTGTCAATATCAATGAATTTTATTCTGATTTAAGCCTTGGAGTATATAATCTAATTTGAAGTAAAATAATTTTGATCTTCCTTCAAATGAAAAATTAATTTTAGTATATTTAGTATGTGTTTTTATTATACTATGTTTAATTAAGTTATCATTCATTTGCACATTCTTTATTTAAACAATTATTCAAAGAAGGTAAGGAAAGTTTTTTTCAACTGGATAATCATATTCAAGGTTGAAGCAGCACAGTTGAGGTTTATTCCAACAGAACAAAAAATGTTCACACCAGAACTCGAACATGGATACTTTGGCTTGCCGTGCCAATGCTCTACCTATTGAGCTTACCCGGATGTTACCTGGCTGACATAACTCACTCTGATTTATTGGACATGGCTGCAAACTGCAGCACTAGTTTCATTCACCCGAGCTATAACTAGAGCATTTGCATCATGAAAGTGTGTGATAACATGGAAGCTCCTCTTCATGTAAATGCTATAGTTATAGCTTAGATGAATGAAACTAAGCTCCAGTTTGCAGCCATGTCCAACAAATCAGAATGAATTATGTCAGCCAGGTAATGTTCGGATAGCTCAATTGGTAGAACATTGGCACGTCAAGCCAAAGTACCCAGGTTTGAGTTCTGGTCTGAAAATTTTTTACTCTGTTGGAATAAACCTCAACTGTGCTATTTCAACCTTGAATATGATTTATCCAGTTGAAAAAAAACTTTACTTCTCTTCATCATGACCTAATTACATGGTATACTGGAGTTTCAGTGTTATTACACATTTTCATCATGTAAATACTATAGTTATAGCTTCGATGAATGACACTAGTGCTGCAGGTTGTAGCCATGTACCATCCACATAGCCCAGTAGGTACAGCATTGGCATGACAGGCCAAGGTATTCAGGTTTGAGTTCTGGTCTAGACATTTTTCACTCTGTTGGAATAAACCTCAACTGTGCTAGTCCAACCTTGAATAATACGAGTATTTATTCAAAGTTTTAATTTTTAAATAATTTTTCTTTATTAGGTAATATAAATATAATATTATTTGGTGAAAAAAATCAATAATTTTTGCTTCATAAAATATTAAGTAATTAAATCTAACGCATTACTACAGTTTTAATTTTTCCATATAATGTGGAAAGGAGGTATATTTTACCTTTTAAAAAAGTCGAAATGCTCAAACTCAAAGGCCATATGCTTTTTACGTTTAAAAAATTAATGAAGTAGTTTTATAAATTAGTTAAGCTTTTTAAAAGAAATATTATTGTAAAAAGAAACCCACTATTATAAGCAATAAGAATATATGTTTATTTGTATGACTATACAAAGTATAAAGATCATTGTGATTGCTTACTGGAGATGTAACTTGATATTATAAATATTACGAATTTTCAGATTTTAAATTTTTGCTTAAATTCAAAATATAGTATGAGTAAAGTTAAACAAAATAAAAATATTGATCATAGAATGAGTTTATGTATGATAAACATTCATAGATCATTCTCTGGCAAAGGAGATATTTCAATAATTATTACAAATTTATAAAATGTGAAAAATATTAATTTTTACTTCATACACTTTAAGAGGTGATTTTTTTACAATTCACAATTCCTAAAAGCATATAAATTTTAAAACTCCTTTTATGGAAATGGATTCTTTAATGTAGTGTTCGCTAGGAGAATAATGGTAAATCAGAAGAATGATGGTGACTATTTTTCAATTATGGAAACATGTGCCGTTCCGGGATGATTTTGAAATGGAAAATGCATTATGATTTTAAAACACAATACAATAAAATATGCAGCTGCTGCATGTTCTTTTACATTGATTTAGAACTTACAACATGCGAGTCAATCAGAGCAACAGAACTTCTGTTTTCAAAAGTCTGGGAGGAGAGGGGTGGGGGCGAAGAAGAGAAAAAAGCCAGATATTTTGAAAAAAAAGTAGACACAAAGAAGCTACTGGGAAATGGGGCAGGGTGCATCAGCAGTTTAAACAAAAAGGGCAGGGTACAACACCCTTTGAAAAACATCAAATGGGAACATTACATGTAATGTTGTATATATCTAAACAGTCCTTAAAAGCATTTAAATAAGTCCTTCAATTTTGTTTGCTCTCAAGTCTATAAGACATGCTTGGTAAAACAGTAATTAAAAATGACATTAAAAGCAGATTTAAAAAAAAAATTAATTAGAAAAATCTGAATTTTTAGGCAGTAGAGGTTTGTTTTTTGCAAAACATATTCCCACTTGTGCTAAATACTCTTTTGAAAGGTACGCTTGTACCTTGAGCAGGTATGAATTTCTTAGGCAGTACTTTTAAGAATAGGGGATTGAAGGGAATGACAGTTCACGCAGCTTCCGCCAATTCAGTGAATCTCCATTTAAAGCTACTTTTGGCATAAATAAGCTTATTTTAAGTTCATTCTCATATTTTCTAGTTTTGTTAATAGAATATTATGTACTGCTTCCTCTTCACTGACATCATTCTCTAATAGCTTTTCTAGACTACATTTTTTTTTGTTTTTTCATTCGATATATTGTTAGACATATTTACATCATATTCATAAATGTCTAACATGTGTGATAACACCAGTTTTTTTACCCCTCTCTCTTTTTTATTTGCTATGTAATTCAGGTGAAATTTTGAACATGCATGGTTGCCAATTTTAAGATTTGAATTAAGACTGTTTTGAAAAAAATATTTTCCCCTGTTCAGCAACTCAAAAATTTATGACACAGTTTTAGATTCATTTTTAAATCTAAAAACGTGACACTTGCAGGGATGACTATTGAAGAGTTTTGCAATTGGACAGTTTTTCCTTTCTCTATAAATGAATTGAAACTTGAGTTATAAGCAATTGTTTTCTCAGGACTGTTGCCTTTCTAGCACTGTTTTGTCTGGAATTGCAAATCTGGAGATGCAATTTTAAATGCTAACTTTGGCAACATTTTCTGAAAGATTTTCTGCCTTTACCAAAAAATGAGAAAAATTGTTTGATGACATAGTTTTTGAATTAGAAAACCTGACAATTTTGTGTGTTTGAAAACAAAAACGAATTAATAAATATGTCTGATAATAGACAGTTTGGATTTGAGAACATTTGATGATTTGAAATAGAGTTAATAGAGGAGTATCTGTTTTCTGCATGGCTGTACTTCGAATATTTATTAATAACTGAATTTTTAACTGAGGATTTTTTTCCTTTGTCACTGCTATCACAATTTTTTTGTATTATGTAAATATATATTTCAAATATTTATATAATATAAACAGGTTTTTTACAGATAGCAAATATTCTTTGCATTAAAATTAATTTAAACAGTTATGCTTGCATAATGAGCAAATTATAGTTGACCATTTGTTTTTATCTGTCTATTTCTTATCTAGATAAATAAATGGTTAAATATAAAGTGTTCACCTGTAGGGGCTCAATTTTATATGAAAAAATGTTCATTCTAGTTTGTATTGTAATATTAGATTAAGTTTTAACACAGTTATTCAATTGGTAAATAAATCATTACAGTTGTAAATTTCAAAGTGGGTGAAAAAAGTCCAGGCCAGGATTCGAACCAGGGATGTCTTGGCTGAAGCCACCAATGCTCTACCAACTGAGTTGTCCCAGACAAATCTGGAGGACTCATTCATTCAACAAACCTTTAACAATCATAACATCTGATCTGATATCTGAATCAGCTCAACAGAATAAATCGAAGGTTAATTTTGGAACTGCAGTAAATGCTGCATCCATAATTATATTAGATTAATTTTTAACCCAATTATTAAATTGGTAAATAAATCATAAGTTGTAAATTTCCAAGTGAGTGAATTAGCCCTCCAGATTTGTCTGGGATGCCTCAGTAGGGCATTGGTGACTTCAGCCAAGACATCCGTGGTTTAAATTCTGATCCGGACTTTTTTAACTTGGAAATGGAATTTTAACTTGGACACTTGGAAATTTACAACTGTTATAATTTATTTACCAATTGATTAATTGTGTTAAAAATTAATCTAATATACGTGGGTGGTTCAATAATTATTGTCCCCAATGTATGTAAAATATTTGTACTGCGATGGTTGATGTGGAATATCGAAGCCTAATCTCTTAAATGCCTATATGCTCAATTTCAGAACCGTAGCTGCTATATTAACATAGTTTTGGAGGGAGGGGTGAAGTTTTAGACTTATTTTTGGGGGAGATTTTAAGGATGGGGGTGAGGGTGAAATGCTGGTTTGGAGTTTATGAGGCTACATTTGTGACAGTGGTTGAGATGTGGCTACATGACTATGATCCCAAGTTCAAACGACAGTACGTCTCATCCACTGTTTCAAATCTAGCCCCATAAGCTAAAAATCAGCCTTTCACCCCCACTCCCTCCTCCAAAACTATGTGAATATAGCAGCTACTATTCTGAAATTGAGCATATAGGCATCTTAGACATTAGGCTTCGATATTCCTGAACAACCATTGCAGTATAAATATTTTATATGCACTAGGGACAATAATTATTGACCACCCTCGTAATTACGCATGCAGCATTTACTGCAGTTCCAAAATTAACCTTTGATTTATTCTGTTAAGCTGATTCATATATCAGACTAGATTCTGTGATTGTTAAAAGTTTGTTGGGTGAATTAGTCTTCCAGACTCGTCTGAGATGTCTCATTTGGTAGAACATTGGTAACTTCAGCCAAGACACCCCTGGTTTGAATGCTGGCCCAGACTTTTTTCTCCCACTTGGAAATTTACAACTGTTATATTGTAATAGTTTGCATGTTTTTTAATAAATTTATGTAACACATGTTCCTTGAAACATTTGTACAAAATAATACTGATATATTTAATATGTAAATATTATACTAATATTTAACATGTTATTTTTTATTAAAGGTGATCCTTTGCTACAGTTTTTAAAGCAATTGACTTGTAGTAGTTGGAACCAGCAGGTTGAGTGTTATAAACAATGACAATAGAACAGAGTTTGAAGGTAAAAATTGTAGTTTTTGATTAAACCATTCACAGCGACCTAATAATATAGAAATTTTGTAAATATGGCTTAGATTTTAGCTTTTCATGCTTTTTTTTAATTTGCTTTTCTCCGTCTCTCATAAAATTGCTGGTAAATTTTATTTAAATTTTTTTAGGCTGTATTATAAAAAATATAAAGCAATTAATACCATATTTGTCCAGTATTTGAGAAGTAATCTTATAATCAGTCTTTAACTTTTAATATAACAAGAAAAAACTATTCTTATTGATATTTGTCAAAAAAAAAATTGTTAGCATGGCAAAAAGTAAACTAAACAATGAGCACATAAAGGAAATATTAATTTGTTTTGTATATGTATTCTATTTGCCATGGTTGTGTTTAAGAAAACAGTTGTATTTGTGTTTCATTCTTTTTTTTTTTCTCTTATAACATACATTATAAAACATAATAGCAATATAACATACATTAAAATACCTCGCTGATAATAAATATAATCATCTCTAACCATAATAATTTTTATGACATATATGAGCAATATATTTATAGGCATTTGCAACTACAGATAATGTCAGAATAGGCTAGGGGTTGGGTTTGTCGTCATCCTTGTCCTTATCAGCTTCATTCTTAGAGCCATGAATATAAGGAGATATCTTATTTGCATCTTTGATAATGTGTTCTAAACTTCCAAAATTGCTTGTTATGTTGCCTTTGTCAACGTCAGTTATTCTTCGAAGAAGATCTGGTTATTTCCAGTGTGTTGACTCACAGCAATTCAATACTAAGACAGGTCATCCAATTCTATGCATTGAGCCTCATCCATTTTGTTTAATGTGAAATTGGCCTCCTGGAAACAGCTTGCATTTGTTTTTTGTTTGATGTTATACCAGTGTACTGAGGTTACATCCTATTCAGTAAAATGGCAGTTACCCGTTGTTTATTTTTATGTTGTTCCAGAAGGAACCAGTGAACTAGATACTTTTGGTAGTTTTGCTTTTGGGCTTTAATTATACCCTGACCTACCTGGAATCTGGTAACAAAATTTCTATGTAGACCTTCCAAAATTCAAGATTGTTTTCGAGCTGGCTGGGCAGCTCTTCACAAATGGTATTATCTTCCTAGATTTTTCCTGCATTTGCATGTTGAAGTAATGGTAATGACATAATGGTTCATATTTTCTTTTAAGAGTCTTTGCTATCTATGAAGCCTTCTGTTTCACTACTGACCATTAAGAGCTCAAAGCTCAAGTTTAAGTATACCAGTCAAACAATATTCTTTATACACTTTCATATTTCTCTATTTTTAAATAAATCTACAGCTGAAATTTTCTTGTCTTTACCTGGGGTTTTTTAAACATTGAACTTTCTCTACTTCAGTAAAACATACAGAAAACAAGAGACAAGGAATGTTAGTATGCAGAATCAAAGAAGAATTGCAGTGTTGCTAAATTAGTGCAATTTTTTAATTCAAATATCTACCAGTAATGTTTGCCTTAATTAATCTATTATTAAATAAGGTGAATACCTATTACTGTTTGGAATCAGTGGGTTTTTCAAATAAAAAAATGAGCTAAATTTGCAAAATTGAAGAAGACAAAAGAAATTTGCATTTTGGTTTATGAATTTGCATCTTAAAGAAGATTTTTAGCCTCAAGGTTACCGAAACTCTGTTGTGTATTAAGCGGGATCATACGTAACAATTTGCATATTGAATATATTTTTGCATTGGTCTTATGTCCAAGAGACTAGAAAAAATTTGCATATTAAGCAGGATTGTGTGTTAACCATGAGTGTCTTTACCCACTGTACTTTATTTTATTGTTCCTATTTAAACTTTGTAAAAATTACAGACAATAATAAAAAAAAATACCGACAATAAAGACTTTGATTATTTTAAAAATCTAAGTACAGTTTATAAACATAACTTTGTTTGTAAAGCCTTTATTGTAAGATAGATAAAAAAAGATCAAAACTCTCATTTACAAAATATATAATCTTGTCACCATTTTAGGAAATAAATATATTCTTGTAATCTTCTTTTCACACCAATGGAAAATAATTCCACAAGGTTATGGGACATATTATTCTATCAGTCCACAACAATGGCATTCCATTTCATAATACTGGTTGAATCTTCTTTAGAAAGGGTTTGTTTTATCAATGTGTATAATGAAACAATTAGAGATCCTAATGCTTTATAAAAAAATTTTGAAGACTTTCTGGTTAAGGAGCAAAATTAATTCAGCCAACTAAATGGAAAAGGAGACTATTTAAAGAATTATCTGCCAACCCCACCTTTTCATATGAAAATTTCCCAAAAGTTAACCTCATATGCTAAAAATAAAATGATTTCTATTCATCTTCATATTGTTTCTCAAAACATTTGCAATCAATTTACCCTTCTGTCTCTTAAATTACCAAAAGCTATATTAAAAAATACTATGGTCTTTGCTGATCTTTTACATTGAAACTGCATAATAGAAGAGAGAGAATTTTTTCTGCTTGCCATTTATGATTTCATGCAGTATGTTAATATTAACATATTTATTGGACTGTTTAATTTTAAATTAATACTAATAAAAATTTTATCAGATGTTTATTGTTTATCTTTTTAATAAAAGTAATATGGCCTCTTGTTTATAGATATGTGGCCTCTAATGAAATTGCTGTTATTGGCCATTAGCTACTAATGAAATTTTCCAGTTGTACCCTTTATTTCTGGTGTGTATATATATCTGTACATATAAAGGGTGTTGCCGAATTTGACTGACAAATTCAGAGGGGTGATAATAGTCATCTAAAAATTACTTCATATAAGTGCTCTTTGATATATTTATATTTCACTTGTAGTGTGTTGTTTGTACTGTACTTTGTCAATTTTTCTGAAAGTAGTGTTAAATTTGGTTGAAAATCCCACATGCTATAAACAAAAAACATGCAGAAATGTCTTCAATTTTTTAACGAAACCTTTATATCTCTATGAATATATATGCTATTCTGCTATATACACCGATGTTGTACAATGTGCTGTGCCTGTAAATCATTTCAGTCATTTTTTTTGGTACAAGGCAATCAAAAAGGATTTTTTTAAAAAAAAACTAAATTTGTTATTGGTCTCCTAATTGCCCTAGTGATCAAAGCTTCACTGAAAAATATGAAGTCAAACATGTTTTTTTCTATTCCTGAAGTTCCTGAAGAATGTGCCAAGTATTTCTCTAGATATTCAGAAAAGCATCTAAAGTCGAAACTATCTGGTGATATATTTCTTATCTGAAACACACTTTTTATATACTCTATTCACATTTTTCTGTTTGAAAACTGCACAAAAGTAACTACATCTCACACTTTTATTTTTGTTTGATAACATTTGTACAATCACAAAATTTCAAAATAATGCAAAGTACGCAATTTAATTCTTTTGCTTTTGAATTATTCTAAAAAAAGAAATAATGTATGCTGCATATGAGGCTTTGATGATTAATAAGCGCTAAATTAATAGGTATCTGCATCGGGTCAGGTTACCTGCTTTCACCGTCACCCAACCCAACCTGCAGTTCCTGTCAGTGATATTTTTCTGGTGTTGGTCAGGTTGATTTTCAATGTTTTGGGTTCAGGTTAGGCATTGAACATTGCAGTTTGGGTTTGGGTTGACCCAATTTTTCCAAATATTGTCCAATATATTTTTTCAGGTTAAGAATCTGTGCACAATAAGATATCCATAATGGACACTCCTGAAAAGCAGATGTCTATATTTAGCAAATGTTTTTTCCAATTCTGGACACTTATACCATTGGGGACCTCCCAATCTATGCTTGCATAACATGTGTATGTGTGCATACACACAAGAGAAAAGAAAAGAAGCATTATTTCAGTAACATTCCAATCAAATTTTACAGAAATTGAAGATTGATTTACAAAAGGGCTATTTTTTTATCACAAATACGATACATGTATTTTTGTGTGTAATAAAAGCAAAATGTTGGTAATATTTTTGATATTCTGAGACATGAAGAAAATGGTTCTTAAAGAAAAAATAATCTATGATCACATTTCTTATGTACATTTTATTTCTCCTGCAGTAAATTGAATACATACAGATTCAATTTTAAATATGTATTTATTTTCATCTGAAACATAGTTCTGTTCAAACTTTTTGTGAGAATCTCAACAACCTGACTTACAAAAAATCTAAATATGGCCTACAAGAAATATTCTAGCTTGAATCTGACCCACAGAACAAAAATTAATCATCCCGACCCAAAGAAAGATATAATTGAAAACAACCCAACCCCATCACTCTATTCAATGATCCCTAGGAGTCCGCTATTCAGAAGTTTTACTATATCTGAATGTTAAAAAATATAAATTTGTCTGTTTTCCTGTTTAAAAAATAAAATTAGTATTAAAGATGCAATTGTGAAAAGTAACCTACAATTATACTAAGACATGATTTACTTTCCTTTCGTTTTGGGTCAGGTTGCAGGTCGAGGATTTTTTTTACCTGGTTTGGGTCATGTACAAAGACCATGCAGGACTCTAATAGGCACTAGTCAAAATAAAATTTAAGCAAAAATAAATTTAAAAACATAAATTTTTGTACCTTGAGTTAGATGCCTCATATAAAATCTATGTGAGCAAAAGAGTTAAATAGGCTCTTGCTAAAGAATATTTACTTTTTCTCGTTGAAATTAATATTATGCCTACCATGTGAAAATAAATATTTGATTACCAGAGTAGTTGAATTATTCATAAGTCATTTATCCTTATTGTACTGTATTTCTGTTTGTTCATATTAATTGTTTTGGCTATATTTCTTCTCATCTTGCATATAATATTCAGCTTCTGTGAACTCTCTTATTATTTCATATTTAACTAATGTGCCATAAACTTTTAACTTATATACTGAGAAACTCTACTGTTAATATTCAAAATATTCATATTAAATAACTTTTTAGTGGATTTCAAATATTAGGCTTCCAAAAATGTAATGCATGGATATAGAGCATCTATTTATACATGCACAAGAGAAAAATAAAAGAAGCATTATTTTAGTAAAATTCCAATCAAATTTTACAAAAATTGAAGATTGATTTACAAAAGGGCTATTTTTTATTTTTAAATTTCTTTAATCTGAGAGATTTTGTTATTCTGAATGTAAGCTATTAATTTTAGTGTCATTTTATAACTTAATATTTAATTATTTCTATGACTGAATTATAGTATGAAAAAATGTGAGGAATTCCATCATTTTTATTCAGCACTAGTGAATGAATTTTCTGACTGAGCATTTGATTTGCAGTTTTTTTAAAACTACAGGCTATATTTAATATACCAAAAACTTTTTTAGATTTTTAAATGTTAGCCATATTTTGCAGCTCTCCTAATGATTGATCTCCTAATTTCAATGATGTAAACATGGCATCCAATTCTATCCTATACTAAACTTTCCTCTGTTATATATTGCTTAAATTTATATTAAAAGAAATGAAAATGTTTCTACAAAAATGCATTGTAGTAATGAATTATTTTTGCGATTGTGTAAATTTTTTCATAACAATTTTTAACTGTAGATTGCAAAAGGCAAGATCAGTGGTAGCCACTGGCTGCAGAGCTATTAAACAAACAAATATGGCTTATAAAAAATTATCTGACCACCTTTTCTATTTGAAAACTTCTGCAAAATGTACTCTATATGCTTCAAAACATATGATTTTTTACTCCTGATCATATTGTTTCTCAGAAGGTTTGTAACCTATTCACCTTCTGTCTCTGAAATACCCAAAAGCCAGTGTCTTTGCTGACCGTTTACCTTCATACTGCTTACTGGGACAGAGTAACATTTTTCGGCATGCCATGAATGATTCCATTCTTGCCAGTTGCAATTTGTTAATATTAACATTTATTTGTTCTATTTAATTTTGACTAATACTAATAGAAATTTTAACAAAAGTTTTTTGTTTAGCATGTTTAAGTTAAACTAATCTGGCCATTAGTTTAAGAAAGTGGCCACTAAGGAAATTGCTATTACTGGTCACTATTTACTTCTGCAGGTTTCCAGTTTTCCCTTTTATGTTGCATTTTGCTGACTAGTAAGTTTTCTGAAGATTTCCCACCCCTGGTATGAAACTTTACTTTAACCTAAACCTTCAACGTCTAGAAAGCAGAAAATAACCAACGCAAAGAATGATAAATTCAGAGGGAGGCTCAGGACTGAATATTTCATCCCAGAGCATCAAAAGTCCCCCCCCCCCCCCCAGCAGATTTGAAATTTTGCATTTGGAAGTTGTTTAAACAACCAAATCCCACTCCTTCCTGGAACTCTACAATATCTCATCTCCCAGCTGTGCAAAATTCCCCCCTGGAAGAAATTGTCTGAATTGAAAATTGAGCATGCAATCATTGGTCTCTACAAATTCGTCTAAAAAATAATAAAAGTTGTTTATTTAATCTTATAAGCAGGATTGCCAAGATATTTTTAGATTAATGGAGTAGCAAAATATACTACATAATAAACTATCTAATGAAGTATCAAAATATGAAAGCTGTTTATTTTAAAGCAAGTAAAATTTAAACCCAGAAAAAAGGTTTCACTGATTATCACAGATGCAATTTAAATGTAACGAAACTGTTAACTTTTAGATATAGAACCTGACAACACACAGTGGTACTTTAAATAATGGTACACACCAAGTTACATCTAGAAAAATATAATTTGCTTTATATGTATTTTCTGTTAACTTCTGCTAGACTAAAGGTCTTGTTAGACTTTATTATTTAATATATTATATTTTGATAATATTTGTCATCACTGATCACCAGTCTGTCATTTTTTTGACAGACGGTTGACCACTATTTGAGAATTGAAAAACATATTGCAAATATCTAGTGTCAATTTTGAGGTTCATTTATGGTGCAGTGAATTTTTATGATTTTATCATTTTGCTTGTTATTTAAAATTTTCCTCCTTACATGTTTTGTTGTATGTTCTGCATCACAACAGAAAAGAAAGGTATCTGTGTTCATTGTTGAAAACTACATTTAAATGTATTTAGGAATTTAAATAAATAGTATTTGTAGTTAAGATATCCATACACCTTTAAAATGTCATTTTTGGTCGAAATATTGATGTTTCGTTTTTGCAATAGTATTAAAATTGAATCTTTTAACTGTCGAATTATGCTTAAATTGTGTCTGTATCTTAATTAGAACCAGAGTTACAGTCATTTAAAGTTACAGCTATTACAGTTTTTGAATTGTGTTTAAAAATTATTTTTAGCTTTTTCTCAAAATGTAGTTTTTCAAATTCTTACTATATACAAAGCATCCTATAGCAAAATATTATGCATGAAATTCCTTGAAATTTTGTTTACTTCTTTTACAAATGTTTATTGAAGGAATAGACTACATCATGATAATATATTAATTAGTTTTATATTTACAGTGATATAAGTGACAAAGTTGCAACAAATGTTACAAATTTTTCATTACATCAGTACTTCAACTGCTACAGCATCTGAGATATAGATGCTATTATAATGCAAATAGTCTGTGTTCTAGAGAAATTTATTCTCTTTATTATGCAATTTGCAAAATGCCAATACATTGGTTTGTTTTTGAGCTATCATGTTTTGCGGAAATGTTTATTTTTTACTTTTAAAAAGTTATTTCTGTGTAATTGATAAAATATTTACATATTTTTCGAAGTTTTAACTTAAATGTCATCAAAATAATTGGTATAAAGAGAATTTTAAAAAATCACCTCCGAATGTGTGTGGATACCTTAAGCAACAAAAAGATTTATTCTTTAGTAAGTTCTTTCTATATAAGCTAACTCTTGCATTTCCAAATTTAAGTTTAATCATAAACAAGAATTTGCTGGTTTTTATTTCAAAATTAAGGCTTAATATCACATTTAGAAAGTTCATCATGGAATCAAATTTTGTTTTCCCAATGTGAAGCACCGTAGCATAAGATGTTATAATATTAGTCTTATTTTTATAGGAGAGACAGTTTAGAAATGAATTATGTAAGTGGCAACTGTATAGAAACATCGCATGTACAAAGTTGGTCATTTTTTATAATGTAACTTTCACCTTGTTTAGTTGAAGAGTCAATTATATTTTGCTGCTATGTTAAATTTTTGCACAGATTTATATGAATATAGTTTAAATTGCACTTTGCAATGTTTATCAATCTCTTGTGGAGGAATATTTGAAATTAACACCTAATTCATGTTGACTTTTTCAAAAAATATAAGAAAAACTGTCATAGTGTCCATTTCCTTTATATAAAATTGCTTTTGTAAGCACTTCCAGTCAGCAAAGCTACCCACATTCTGTTTTAAATGTTTATTATGTGAAATATTTGTACAGTTGCATAGCTTTAGAAAGTCTTCCTTGCAAAATTTTGATTTCCACAGATTTCTTTAAACTTATGCAAGTTTATATTATTACTGAAGTAAATTGTCTTATGCATAATGTTTATTTCAGAAATAAATGCCAATTGGTAGCAAAGATATTGTTATTTTGTTAACCCTAAAAAGGCCCATGTTTCATAGGTAGGTTAAGTCTTAATATGTCAGGAAATTAAAAAAAAATTACATTGTATGTAAATCACCAATAAAAATTCATCTTCAAAAGTTCAGTTTTAAACTTTTTATGTTTTTATATTTCATATGAGAGAAAAAAACAGTATGAGCATATTGAACCTGTTTATAGTAATTTGAAAAATATTAGATAAGTTGAAAGAAATATTATTTTGCATGGAGAAAAATGAGTAAAGTTCTCAAATATATTTTACAGCCCACAGTAAAATATTACTGTAAATGAGTAGCTAATATGTTATTCAATGGCAAGGAATTCTAAACTAAATAAACATATATAGAGTGAAAATGCAATAGGTATGCACAAATGCTACAAGTATCTACTCAATGCCATACCATGTTTAAGAAAAGATTCTGTTAGAAGTAGGATTGGGTTTCTTCCAGGACAGTAGAAGAGCATGGGGGAAAAAACAGAAGAAATCGAAGAAACCAACAGAAAACAAAAGAGATGCTCAAAATTAAAATATGTTAAGTGTATAAAAAAATTAAATTCAAAGCATAATTAAATAAAATCTAAAGTGGAAAACAATATTAAAAATGTTATTTTTGAAAAACTAAGTTATTTTTTAATAACAAATTTCCATGCAGCAGGTATTTACAGGTGATGTTTTTACAACTTTAAGGGTAGGGGGCATATTTTTTTTTCATTGTCTATACCATTTCTGTAAAACAATAACTACCAATTCTTTATTTTTCACATAAAAATGCAATATTTTAAAGACTATTGGACAACACACTAAATAAAAAAATATTGTCATTATTTATAGTGTTGATTTTAAAAGACTAATATTTGAAACAGAAAGTGGTCCATATCTGAAGACCTACTTAAAAGACTCGGTCAGGAAGAAGTTAGATCCAAATACCTGGTTGAAGGGTGTTTGCAAGTGCAGTGAAAAACTTAATAAAAATTATGGGTATGTCAAAATGTTTTAAAAACTCATTTAAGTTCTGTAGACTTGAAAGTATTTTTTCATATTTTCCATTCATCCATTCTGAGTTAAGAAACTGATTGCAGCATCTGACTGCTAAAAAACTTCGGTTTGATATACTATGCTGCACACTGTAGTAAGGAAAATGTGGATTTTAATGAATTAATTATTATGTATTAGTTCCCTTAACAAAACTGATATAAATTAAAAGCACTGCCGTTTATTTAAATGAGTTTCAGTCTACAGTAGGTAAATACTATTTATTATCAGTTAAATAATTTTAAATAATAATTTTTAATGGATTTTGTGTATTTTGGATTTCTTTTCTGCAGGTACCCAATAATTGAAAAGCTTTAGTCGTGTGTGTGATCTTTGATTAAAAACTGATGTAATTATTAATTTAGCATACATTATTACATTTTTATAGGTCTAATTAAATTTACTCAAGGTTATCTATAAGAACAATGCATTTATTGTATTTTACAAAGTTGTAACTTATATGGTAAATTCCTAAAGAATAACAGTTTCTTCTACTAGGAAGAAACTGACTCTCCTAGGAAGAAACCTAGTTCTTCCAGTCATATTTTTTTCATAGTTTTTCCTACTTTGGAAGAAACTTGCCAACCCTGGATGGGAGCATAAATCTGTCTCAGAATTTCACACCGAATTTATGGTACACCTTTTTTTAATGTTAAGAAGAAATTTTGACATAGGCTACTAACCAGAAAGTTAGTAGCAGAGTATATTATGCAAAAAAATATGTATGTGATGTGCTTTACAAGATAACTAATGAATGTTATGTTTTATCACAGTGGGCTACAATGAAATGGTTCATTTGAATTCTTTCTAAATTAGTGTGCTGAGTTGAAACTTTTTAAATTCAAGTGTTGCTTTAATTTTCATGCAATATAAGTTTTATTTGTTTCATTTGTAATTTCTATATTATGGCGCTTTTTTTTTACAGAAAATAAGAAAATTTTATTTTGTTGCTTACCATTATTTGATATTTTCTAAAACTTTTGTCTTGTTTGCTCTTTTCAACATTAATTGTTCCAAGTACTGTGTTACTGCTTAGTCCAATTTGGCAAGATTTATAGTGCTGAAATGATTAATGAAAAAGACTAAGTCTGGATTCTTATTTGCTTAATAACTACAGACACTTTTAGCATTTTCTAAGTCTTTACAGAGTCCTAATGTTTAAGATGAAAATTACCCATAATCTTTCAAACAGCAAATAGAATATATAAACTAATAGAAAAATATAACTAATTATATTATATTTTTAAATAGTATTCTTATTTTGAGTTTCTTTTGATTTATTTATAAGATTTCTCTTATATTTTGTAAAAGTGAAAGAATCTGTATTGAATGTCTGACCTTTGCAGACCCTCTGAAGATATGCTGCTGACCCCTTGGAGTCTATGGACCATACTTTAAGAAACACTCCTCTATGGAATTTTAAAATAGTTAGGGCAACTGATAGACTATCATTATTTATTATTTTAATGTGGAGTGGAAAAGTAAGTTTTCATATCAGATTAATGTAAATGCATTAATTTATACTTGCAATATAATTTTGAAACTAAAAAATATTGCTGTCATATATATTAAAATGTTAATGCAATACTGTAAGGTCAGTTCAGTGCAAAATTGATACATTTGCTCATGCATGAAATTAAATTTAGAACCTGTTTAATTTAGAGGAAGGTAGAATGAGATCCAGTTAGCGCAGTAGTCAAGCTAAAATATTTTGCATGTAATTATCAATTAAATAAATTGAGCCGATCTACAATTTTTGTTATATTTTCTGACCGTTATCAAGAATATATATATATATGTATGTGTCAGAAAGAAAAGTTTGTCATTCTCTTCCATAAAAAATGATAAAGAAAATGGAAAGAAAGAAAAATATTCATATAAGAACTATAAAAGAAATTACCTTGATATTCATGGTTTAATATTTTAAAAACGTATAAAAATGAAAATTAAAGTAATAAAATATATATATATATATATATATATTATAAATTGTTAGCTGCATCAAGTTTCAAATTTAGTATTTTAATAAAATTCAGACAGATTTTAATGGTCGTGTAGTTAAAAAAAAAAAAAAAAAAAAAAAAAAAATAGTAAATATCGTTGTTTTTTTTTAAAAATGAGGCCATAGTAAGTAAAAGTAAATGCTCTACCCAATATTTTTAGTTTAACTTCTGATAAATCAAAATTCTTTCACTTCATTGAATAGGTTAACTGACAGCAGCATCTATCGCCCTAAATCAATAGGGATTACTCATACAATATAGCAATTTGACAGGATTTCAATACTTAATTAATTTAAAAGCAACTATTTAAAAATAGAAGAATTTTTCTAATGAAACATTCAAGTTACTTACCATGAAATCTCGATGAGTACTCTCTAGTACAATTATTAAACTTTAATTACCTTATATTTTAGTATTACTCATTATTTATATCTGATCTTCATTTTATAATGCAATCTAGAATGTTTGAATGTGATAAGTGTTTTAGATTTCATTAGTCATGAAAGAATAAATCTTTGTAATTCATGTAACAAATTAATTGAGCCCAAACATAAGGTTTAAATAGAATCTGATGAAGAGCTTGTTGGTTTACTATTGTTTTAAAGAAGATTTCAATTATTTTAACATTTTTCTGGGTACAATTTTAAAGTATTTTGTAGATGATGGCATGTAGAATGCATGTGTGATATTTAAAACATTTTTTGCTGAGTGAGCATTGCTTAAAAAAAAAAAAATCAGTAACAACAAATACATAGGGTACTTACCTATGTAGTGCATATTATGTGTTATTGTTGTACAAATTTTGTCAAATCATTCAATGTACATCTGAAATTGCAAAAACAGGTTAAATTACTGTGACTTCTCATTATATCACATCTCTTAAAATGCAAAAAAAATGTGTGATATAACCAAGGGTATTAAAAAATTAAATATAACATACAAGGAAATGTTTGTGTCTGTCTTGATAATGTAATTTATGCACATATTATCATTTTCTTAGTGAAATTAAGAGGTGTACCTATTACAATCAACATTTAAATATAGTTACATAATAAATGAGATTTAACTACAGTTTATTTTATAAACAGGCATGAAAATGAAGATATATATCTGAATCAGCAGTATAACGGGATATTGTTGCAATATTGTATGCAATATATTTATGCATAATCAAAACCTGCATAAATTTTATTTTCTATTCTTTACAGTATTTGGATAGAAAATTACTGTTGATGCATGCATTTACCAATATATTTGTTTACTTAAGTTTCTAATACACTTTTAATGTATTAATTGTATGGAATTTTGTTGACAATTAATTATATTGCATAGTCTAATTTTATAATATACTCTAAATAAAAACGCTGAATAAATTTGTAAATGAAGCAATTTCAAATAAAGAAATCCAGCATTAAAAGTTGAAAACCTAATAACGACTAAGTAGACAAGTGTTGCCCACAAGAAAGTTAATTTCTGTAGTTGATCATTACTTGGTCTCATACTATGTTCACACTGAAATAGTTGAGTCACTTAATCTTTTTGAAATGGGATACCCAGAATTAGGCTTCACCTGTTCACATTACCAAAAGTTTTAAGAGACTTAACTTATGTTAAATTTGTAACTACAACTTCTAACTATACATAGTTTATTATTATTTTATTCTTAGCGGCGTGTTAATTAAATAAATGATTCAAAAGATCATTCAAAAAAGCTCAATAATTATTTGTAGAACTCAGTTCTAATTTTAATAATAGTTTCAAATAAGAAAAAGAGTTCAGCAGGTAGATTTCCACTCAACTCATCGTTAAGAGAGTATCAAAAGTTAAGCGAGTTTCAGAAACTTGCTCAAGTCATAATCTTGATTCCGGGTACGTCTGCTTCAAAAAACTTCAAGTTAAGTGACTCAACTATCTCAATGCGAACATAGTATAACCTAGACCCTAGGTTTTGCTAGAAAATGACAAAAATCTGTGACTTCATGCGTTGTGTTGCTAAACACTGCAGTTCAGGTTTGCTGCTGAGATTAGCAAATTATTGAGCAGAACACATATTTCATAAAAGAAGCAAGTTACACTCGCGTGATTTGTAGGATGACACACTTTTACCTCCTGAAGTAGCATGAAAAGTGTGCAACAGTGCTTGCTACAAGCTACTGACTTTTTTGTATCATGCTTTTTGCTGAAGAACATTGTTCAAAATGTATTATGCTGCACTGAAAACTATTGTAAAAAAGTATCGACTACTGTAGTTCTGTTACTTTGAGTGTGCTGCTTCCGACCGCTGATTTAATTTATGATTAAATTAGAAACTAATTTCTTTCATTTATATTATTTTACATAGAAGAATATTGTTTGATGTGGAACAAAATTTTTTAAGAAATTAAACTAAATCAAAGAAAATAATTTCCCGTAGAAGTAAAACAAAACAGCTAAAAATAATAAAGCATATTTGAAAAGCCTGTAAATTATGTATCCTTTTTAAATTTATAGAATTTGAAATGAAATCCTTTGTCAAATGTCATTTTTTTGTCAGTGATTACTAAAAATTTTGGTTGGATAAAAGAAATCAAACAGAATTATTTTTAATCTTGCATTTATGATTTTAATTATCAAATCTACATACATCTAATGCTTGATTTATGTTGATTTTGATTCAAAATATTATTGCATGAAACTGCATAGTTCTGCATTTTATTTGTAAGTAAATACATATATAATAAACTTAATAAATCATAACTAAACTGCATTTACTTCTTCCAAGTTCAAAACAGGTTTGAATTTTCTTGTATTTTCATGTTTTTGGCAATGGATTTTCTGTATTTGTGTATAAATAGAAAGCTTTTTCTAAAATGTGGTGAAAAGTATTTTAATTTTTAAGCACATTTTAAAATATTGGTATATTAGAAGGTATTGCTGATTTCATTCTTTTTGTTTTTATACTATATGAGCTTTTTTTAAACTTTTCTATGTTTTTCTTTCTTGTGCGAAAATTGTAATATTTCTAATGGTGCGTAAAAAAAAGTTTCATAATTTTTACACTGAACTATAATGAATTTTCTGACTCTATGTAAGTACATTTTATTTATAATGTGGAGCTTTGTTGTAACATATTGGAAGTGCTGTACATTAAATAGAAGTTCTTTTATATTTTCCCATCTGCAACAAACTAATATGTTACAGTCTGAATGCTATGTTAGGTTATGCTGCAAAAGTTGAGTATATGGAAGTATTTTTATAAATTATTGATGCTGCTAATACGTTTCTTATAAGCTACTGTAAGACTTAAAATGTGTAGATGTAGATTTGTTAAGTAATGAAGATACATTCTATTACTTTCAAATAAGATATTACAATTAAAATCTGAAAAAGAATATATATATATATATGTACAGGATGGAAAATGTCATAGGGTGATGAAAATATTACTTAATGAAACAGAATTATCATTGCAGCATTTAGTCACCCCTTTTAATAAACAACTTCATGTCCTTCTCATACGGCATTCCAGTTCAAAATCTATTATTGAAACCATCTCTCATTACACTGTCCACATCAACACTCAAATGTTGTCTTTCAACTAATCAAAAAGGGTTTTTAGTTTTGTGTCAGATTCTGTTATAATATTGTCTCTGTCATCTTGTGGATATTGATAAAGTTATTCTCCTCAGAGATCTTTATGGATTGGAGAATATATTTCCCACTTTATTTTAAACTCTAGGAATGTTTAAAATAAGCTGATCAATTTTGAAAATAAGTAATTTCCCAGCTCTTATCAGGAAATATGGAGGTCAGTCGACTGTTCTTTGTATGAAAGTCGAGTTAAGTAATTTGTTTTTCTTTTTTTGAAAATATATGAACAATTAATTCAAAATTTTGGTAAGTTTAATAATTACGAAATGAAGTTTTAAATTTGCTAGCCAGTGATGAATTTTTTTTTCTAAGACTATTTTTCACTTCATTAAAGTCACAAAATTTCACAACACCGGTTAAGGTTTGTTTGTCTTCCATGTCCTCCTTTGTCCCCAGAAATTTGTTTTGTCTTCTATGCTACCATGAAAAAAGAAAAAAGGTATTAACAATTATTTCAAAATGTTGCACTGCTAAAGCATAGATTAGTGGTTTAGCTATTCTTTTGGATAAATGATAATTACAATTAAAATAGATTTTTCAATACTTTGGTGAGGAATGGGAATTAGTGCAAATAATAGGCTAACCCATGTATGTGAACTGAAAGTCAGAAAAAAGGTGAGTTTTAAATCTGAAATATAACTAGAAGAGAACTAGAAAGACTAAAGCTACTATAAAATAGCTTGCTTGAAAGTCTGCCAGGTGTCATAAAATTGGACTATCGGGTTATTTCATATCTATTGCAGTAAAAAACAGAACAGCTGAGAAAGAAAATCTTAAAATGAAGAAGCAAAATAAAAAAGCTTTGAAAGATTAAAGAAATAAATAAAAATGTAAAAGCAAAAGGCAGAGGGGGGAAGGTATATATAATAAATTAGGTAATCAATGAAAGTGGAAAATGTTTAAAGAACAATGTTTTCATGCAATTCAAAATGAATTAGTCTGATCTTTCTTTAATATACTTATCTGAAATTCAACTGATAGATTTTCTAAAAAGTTATTTAGCTCTCCCAAAATTAACCATGTCTATGCTTTCTATAACACTCAGCATTAATGGAATTTATTTTCAGCATTTTCACAATTTTAGATGATTATTGTTTTATTTTTTTGTCTTCTAGAGTCATTATTTACATAGCTGTCATCTCTTATTTCATGCTTCAATTGAAGTTATCTTATATAGTTTTGATTTGATTGTTTATATCATTAAAAATTAAATGGCAAAAATGAGTTTACAAATTTATCTCTGAAATTGCTGGATTTGGTGTATCTATGAAATTAAAAGAATAAAC
This sequence comes from Maratus speciosus, assembly GCA_963932465.1. Taxonomy (NCBI): domain Eukaryota; kingdom Metazoa; phylum Arthropoda; class Arachnida; order Araneae; family Salticidae; genus Maratus; species Maratus speciosus. The sequence goes on from OZ010787.1 coordinate 664,122,029, forward strand.
ATTATTTTTCACAATTTGTGTCCTTTCTGTTTCTTTTTCTTTTTTGACTACTTGATTTCAAAAGCATAAAAAGTAAAACAGTGCTATCCAGTATGTGTATTTCCTGAAAGTTTGAATTACTATTATTTTTAATAATTACCAAAACAGAAATTTAAAGTACAAAAAGGGTTTTTAATTAAAGCTATATTTTTCTAATGACCAGTTTAAATTCAGAAGTCATAATTTAATTTTGTTAATATGAAAAGGCTAAATAGAAGTTTGAAAGTTAAGAAAAAATTGTCAATAATTATTTTCTGTTTAAAACAGTAGTGGCTGGTGCTGTTTTTAAAGGTGGTCCATTTTTGTATGGTGAAATTGTGGTTAAATGATTAAACATGCCACTGTAAAAGAAACTTCTTAAAGATGGTAAAAAGGTGAAAGTTAAAAAAAAAAGAAAAACATTACACATAAGAAAATTTTGAACATGTAATGTACAATGTAGAATTGGGTGTACACATAATTTAATTTGTGTAATTATATTTGTCCATGCACATTTCTATCAACAAATCTTTTTTTTTTTAAGGAAGCTACTTTAAAATAGTAAACTTTTTATGTTATTTTGAAGCACTACCTACCACTATTTTATAGAAAGTCACAAGTTTACTGCATTTTAACCGATAGCATGAGAAGTGCAGTATCTGAGACTGTGCTTAATGAGACTAAGCTTAACAAGGTTTTTCGATAAAGTAGAGCTCATGTTTTAAAAATGTCCTCTGTGCAAAAAAATTATTTGAAAACAAACATTTGTTTTCTCCCTTAAGTTGAATGTTCAAATGGCACATCTGTACAGTTTTATATTAATATTTAAATAAGAAAGTTTTATTGGATCCATAAATAAATACTCTTTCTGAGAGCACATGTTCACTGTTAGGTTTTACTTTTTCACCTCCCATGTTATAGGTAGAAAGAATCACAATTACACATTATATCCCTTTCAGACTATAATATTCAAGTTAACTTAGCTCAAAATTTGAAGGTGGAATGCCCAGAGTTAGATATGCCTGTTCACATTGCAAAACTCATCTGAATGTTACTGTGTGAAAGATCTGAACAAATTGGAAGTGTGGGCGGGCTTGCACATAAGTTAAACAAGCCTTGAGAGTGAATGGCAGTGAGCTTTATCTAACTATGTTGGAGATCTTAGATAAATGACATAGTCTGAACTAAGTATTACACTTGTGTTATAGGCATTTGGTTAAATGCAACATTTTAAAGACAGCAGTGGTGCCTTTATCATAGTCACATATTCATAAAAGCTCAAAAACTAGAATTTTGTATGTGATAAAACATCTTTGGGTCCTATTGACATGCAAATTTTATGACATTAACAGTTATACCAAAATTTTTATATGCTGATTAATGTGTCTAGATACCTCCAGGCACTTAACTCAATTTTTCTAAATGAGTGCCTGTAAAAGCCTCAAAGGATCCCATTTAATGTTAAAACAGAAATTTCATTAAGTACTCAGTTGCAGAAGTTGCTTACTCTGCTAGAGCATTCATTCCTGTGTTATTACTATGATTCAGAAAATTTTGAGATAATATTTCTGATAGAAATTTTTGTCAACAAAAATAATTTTGCAAATTAATTTTACTTTTTATCAGTCTGAATTGATTTCAGTAGAAGTTTAAACTATTAGTGAGGAAGTATTTTTGAATTTTATAAACCTCTGTCACTGGTTGGAAGTGTTCATTGTGAAAATAGAATCTGTCAGTCTCAAAATTATCTTAACCCTTAACTGGTATTATGGTGCCATTGAGTCCCCACGTTTTTTTCTACTTGTGTCATTTCTTCATCCATCAGGAAGATTCAGATAAAAAATAAAGTATAGAAGTGATATACTTATTGATTTATTCACCTCACAAATACAGTCATGTAAAAATACCTTTGTTTTTATTTAAAAAAATATTTATTCTTTGTTTTCTTATATATTTTCTATATTATCTTCTATGTAATTTCAATTGGCTTCTCAAGGACATCCATCCTCCCTCATTGTAATATGAAAAAGTGGAGCAGGCAACCAAATAGTGTTACCATAGTTACTGACCTAAGTAAGAACAGGGAAAGTGACCTTGAGAGGTCAATTGAAATCACATATCGTATAGCTGGAGATGAAATATGATCATGACACCAGTTGTGTGCAAAAATTTTATGATGCCACTTAAAGTGTTGAAATATGAAAAGGCGGTCAGTTAGAACAGGGTATCTAGCCACCTGGAAAAGCCAGGGAAATGTACCATTTTTAGATGTAAATTTCCAACTGGGCGAAAAATGTCCGGACCAGGATTCGAACCCGGGACCTCCTGGCTGAAGCCGCCAGTGCTCTGCCATCTGAGCTATCCCGGACGATTCTGGTCGAACTTTTTCACCCAGCTAACCTTGATGGTTACAGCATCTGGTCTGAAACCTGGTTCAGCTCAACAGAATAAATCTCAGGTAATGGAACTCCAGAAATCGCCGGATTTTCAAACTAGTGTAATTTCGTTTCCAGTGATTTCTGGAGTTCCATTACCTGAGATTTATTCTGTTGAGCTGAACCAGGTTTCAGACCAGATGCTGTAATCATCAAGGTTAGCTGGGTGAAAAAGTTCGACCAGAATCGTCCGGGATAGCTCAGATGGCAGAACACTGGCGGCTTCAGCCAGGAGGTCCCGGGTTCGAATCCTAGTCCGGACATTTTTCGCCCAGTTGGAAATTTACATCTAATATGATTTGTTTACCAATTATCATAATTGTGTTAAAATTAATCCAAATGTACCATTCCTGAGGAAAAGTCTGGGAAATTTGAAAACTGGGAAAGAGTTACAAAAATTTGAAACTTCCAAGAAAATATTTCTTATTATAAAACTAAGGATTTGCAATTGCAGCAGGCATGAGATTTTTCCGCGGATCCGCGGTTTTCAGCTTTTTTGTAATTTTTGAATTTGTTTTTTTCCGATTTTCCGATTTTTTTTCGAATTTTCGTTTTTTTGCCATTTTTTCGATTTTTAATTTCTCATTTTTCAAGAATATATTTCGTGCAGACATCCGTTTTTTATTCGTTTAAATGAAAAAAAGAATCATGAAAGGATTTTAATCCACATCGAAATATGCTTATATTTCAATACTTTAACTACGAGAAGTCATTTATTGCGTGCGGTGGTTATCCTATTTCATCGCGATCGCTGAACCAGGGATGATTCTGTTCCGAAGAGTCCGAAGAATTACGGCAGTCATTTCCGAAAAAAAAAAGGTCATAAATCTGAAAATTCTGACATAAAATGTATCGCGAATTTAGACAAGTGGTCACAAAAGAAAAATCAATTTCGTCAAGCGTTCAAAGAAAAATTGCCAATTTCGTCAAAGGATCGGGGAAAAACGTCAATTTTCGTCAAAATGTCACGAAAAAAACGTCAATTTTTGCTAAAAGATCGCTAAAACATGACAATTTTGTCAAAAGATCGCGAAAAAACGGCAATATCCGTCAAAAGATTGCAAAAAACGGCAATATCCGTCAAAAGATCGTGAAAAAAACCGCAATATCCGTCAAAAGATCGCGAAAAAACGGCAATATCCTTCAAAAGATCGCGAAAAAACGGCAATTCTCGTAAAAAGATCGCGAAAAAACGACAATTCTCGTCAAAAGATCGCGAAAAAACGGCAATTCTCGACAAAAGATCGCGAAAAAACGGCAATTCTCGACAAAAGATCGCGAAAAACGGCAATTCTCGACAAAAGATCGCGAAAAAACGGCAATTCTCGACAAAAGATCGCGAAAAAACGGCAATTCTCGTCAAAAGATCACGAAAAAACGGCAATTCTCGTCAAAAGATCGCGAAAAAACGGCAATTCTCGTCAAAAGATCGCGAAAAAACGGCAATTCTGGTCAAAAGATCGAGGAAAAACGGCAATTTCCGTCAAAAGATCGCGAAAAAACGGCAATTTCCGTCAAAAGATCGCGAAAAAACGGCAATTTCCGTCAAAAGATCGCGAAAAAACGGCAATTTCCGTCAAAAGATCGCGAAAAAATGACAATTTCCGTCAAAAGATCCCGAAAAAAACGGCGATTTCCGTCAAAAGATCGCGAAAAAACGGCAATTTCCGTCAAAAGATCGTGAAAAAACGGCAATTTCCGTCAAAAGATCGCGAAAAAAAAACGTAAATTTCATATTAATGTTCTATATCTTGGTAAAATAAACTTTTCATTGTAAATAATTTCTGCCTAATTCATGTTAATTTCTTTTTAATTTATCAAAGCTAAATTGCATGTAAATTATATACATTAATAGCTATTATATTTGTTGTGCTTGAAATTCATAACCTGTCATTGTTCAAACGTCGTTCGCGCAGTTTTCAGCTTTTTTGCTTTTTGGTCAATCTCATCCCTGAATTGCAGCAGCAGGAAAATCTAATTTGCCTCTTGATGAATATTGCAAAGAGTATTTCAACCTGTCATACAAATAATTTGGTCTACCCCTTTTCAATCCTTCATTGTAACTCAGAAATTTTCAACTTGAGTTTCACTGAAACTTTGTTCTGAATGTTATAGGATTGATTAGATGTTTCTGCCTGTTTACTTATCTTTGTTTTGGCAATTAGCCCAAATGAATGTCATCCCCCAATGACTCCCAAATGATGAAGAATTTAGATTAGTTTAACCTCTTCTGTTCTGAAGCTAAAGTAATAATGCCAAAGCTTATTCATTAGTTTTTTCCAAGCAAAATGACAGAAAAAATATCTTTTCTGAAACTGATCCTATAGGTGCTTAGTAATTTAGGTTGAAAAATACATATCTAAAACTACAAATTCCCTTAAAAACATCCATTTAATAACCATTAACCTAAATGAACACAATCACAAATTTAAGAGCTTTAAACAAGTAAATTATCTACAAATCCTCAAAAATTTTTATTGAAAAAGATTTAAGCTAAATACTTATGAAAATTTCTCACTTTCTTGGTCATACTGTCTGTTGGGCATTTTTAGGCATTTTGCAAACTCAGATGAAAATAACATTTATTTTATGTGGAAATCAGCTTAGATGTTACCATTTATTCACTTGTTTTGAACGTAAAAAACATTCAGCTATTAAGAAGTGGTGTGAAAATGTAAAAAAATCGGACATTTTAGTTTTTATAAGGAAAAGAACAGAGGTCCCCATGTGGGGACCCAGGGACTGAAGAGGTTAATTTATTGAATATATTTTATTTGTATTAAAATATGTCAAAGCAATCTGTATTTAACTGTGACTGATGTGATAAGAATTTCATCCTGATTGGACAAAATGGATAGAACCTGAAGCTAAGTGTATGTTTAGCATGTAAAATATTCATTAACTTGTAAATTTTGCAAGAATTTGTTTTAACTATTCCGTAGTTACTTGTAAATCAGTTGTGAAAGTTCCATTCCCAAATTCACAACTTTTAAAGAGTTTTCGTGTATAACATCACAAAATCTCAGTACCTGGAAATTTTCCCCCAGAACATGAAAAAGTCAGGGAAATTTATTGCTGGTCTGGAATACACACCCCGTTAGAATCACAAAATTGAAAAAATTAGAGAAATGAAGATACTGGATTTACTTGTAACTTTTTTGCATCTTAGAAAAATTTGGCAAAAAGAAAAGATTCGGATAATTTTTACATGAAGGATGTGAAACAATTTTAATAAAATGAGATTCCATATTAATCTAATTGGATGTGGTGTGACGATGTTCATCTCACAATCTGTTTTGAAGCCAGATTTCAGTTTTGTTTTGTTTCTGTGCAATGAAAGGAGCAAATTCGCCATTTTGTTTTTTGCTTTTTTTCACACTTTAACCTGCTCCAAAAAGTGAAGGTGTTATTTTTTTTATACATCTGGAGATTTCGGAGCTAGATATGAAAATATTTATAATAAATTTACTAAAATATTATATTCACCTTAATCCTTAAATGCACAACTTTTTTTGTTGTTTATTGCAAAAATATCATGGATACATTCTAGTGTCTGAAATGCCAGAAAAATTCTAAAAGAAAAGTTGTATTGCTAAAATTCTGGCTGAAAACTGATTAATTAATGGATTGTAGCAACAAACATTTTATCCTCATTCATACAAAAGTTTAAAAAAAAATGATTTAAATCATTTCTACGCACTTTTTTAATCCATAAAAAGGTTTTTAAATGGGGGAAAAAATAACCGTAAAAACTTACACAACTTACTGTGGATGCAATTACCTACTTTAAAAATTGATTATAACATTCGTAAGCTGCAATGCTGCTAAAGAGTACAAAATGTCATTTAAGAAGAGAGGAAAAATTAGCTTCATATGATTATAGGCTCTAAAATCTAATCTATAGATGATCAGTTATACTATGCATTGATGGGTTAAAAACATTAATTTTAGTTGCTATTGAAAAAAAACTTTATATAAAAAATACTGAGAAAATAATCATATTTTTCGCACTCCCCCTTTTGTCACTGAAGAAATGACAAAAACAATGTAAAAAATATTGCAAAAAGAATATATATATATATATACCAGTATATTATGTATAAATGTTGCGTAAGTCTTACATTTTTCAAATTCATTCTATTTTATTATTGAGCTAAAAATTAAAATGTACAATTTCAATATTTTAGTTTACTCTTAAATTATCAACTAGTATAATTTTTTTTTTAAATATTAATTTAAAGCACTTTATTAATGGTTTTTTTAGGTAGGCTGTCGTTTAACATTTATGTGTGAATTTTGTTTTTCTTTCAATGCTTTATTTCCTTATAACTGATATTTATATAATACAACAATTATGTATTACATTACTCTAATTTGAATACTTGGTTTGTAAATTGTGTAAAATAATTATAAAAAATAGAAATAATTCTATCTAAATTTGTATTATTTCTAAGATATCACGACCTCTCAATTTTGGTCAGTGGTAGTGGTCATTTCATGTGAAATCAACTAATTTAAATAAAACTTATTGCACCATAGTCACTTAAAAAAAAAAAAAAAAAAAAAAAAAATCATAATCAGACATTGTTGTAAAACCGTTAAATTTAAAATTTATTTACCGTGAAATTTAAAAATAATTTGCACAATATTAACTGAGATATAGCCTTTTGAATATTGGGTTATTTTTACCACATGGTGGCCATCTTGAATTCCATCCCAATGTCTATAAATGTGCTTGACAACTAATGACTCAAATTCTATATTTCTGGTACAGATTTGAAGCTATTGGTATTAAGAATCTATATATTTTATCAAAACAATAGTAAATTTTCGTTTTAATACTTTTATTAAGGCTTACTGTAATGGGCCATTAAAAATATGGAGGATCATGAATTTTCCTAAAACTTGGTAGAAACTCTATTCAATATGTATGCTTTGAGGGAGCTGGTCACTCAGCTTCGGAATTCTCCTCCGTAATGTTAAGTCTATGGACTTATGATGCATTCATCTATTTAAAATATCTTCTCGGGAAATTAATATTTTTAACTCCTTTTTTCCTGTGTACTCTTCTTAAAGGGTGTCTCTTTTTTTCTTAGTTTTCAAAATATTTCTAAAATCTATGCTGAATTTTATATTTCATGTGTTAAAAGCGGGCGAACTACGAGTAAGATTTCAACACTTCCTATAAAATTAAGTCTATACTTTAGAAATATTTTGAGAATTAAGGAAAAAAAAGACCTCTTTTATGAAGTGTACACAAAAAATAGAAGTTCAAAATATGAATTTCCCGAGGAGATATTTTAAGTACACGAATGTATCCATTGCCCATAAACTTTACATGAGTGAGGGGAAATCGGAAGCTGAGTGACCAGCCCCCTTAATTAGAAAAAAAAAAATGAGAGGTAATTTTTTTTAATGGCTTTTTACACATAAGATGTCACTTACCAAACAGTGACTATCTTAAAATGCGTAAGTATCTCTGGCTAAAGAAATAATAGTTAAAACTAAAATTATCTGGCATATAACTTAATGTGTGTGTGTATATATATACAAACACTATATTGCCATTAATGACCGGCAACTTTCAATTTTAGACATTTTGTCGAATATTTATAAATATACTTCACAGATTCTTCTGGAATTTTAGGATTGAAAAGAACATGTATGACCTCCTATTTAGCAATCTCGATTTGATAAGGGGGGCAATTAGGGGGCCAACAAAAAAATCAAAGAAAAAAAATAATACTTGGGATCACGCTGTAAAATAAAATGAACGAAATGATCTACCGCTACCGAATATAAATAAACAGACATTGTGCAATATGTGTATTCTTTTGTGTAAGAATAGCACATATGTTAAGAGAGATATAGCGATTTATTTAAAAAAATTAAAAAATTCTTGCATGTTTTTTGCTTATAACATGCATGGTTTTCAACCAAATTTAACGCCGGTTTCAGAAAAATTGACAAAATATAGTAGAAACAATATAGTTTAATCGGAATATAAATATATTAATATTTTGGGAAATATGCGCAGTTGTATGAAATACTTTTTATCTGCGCATGCGCGAACGTTAACAAGGATCATTTTACATAATTTAATAGTCAACTCTATGGAGCAACTTATTTAAAAAAATCTAGTCAAATATCGTAAAAATTCAGAAAGATATCGGCGTTAAAGTGAGCAGATTTTTAGTTGTTCTCTAAAAGCAGGTGAATGATAAGGGATTTTACACAAATTGTCATTTTTTATTAACTGACTTTCAGAAAAAAAGTTAGTATTTAGTGAGTATCAACGACTAGATTTGCAAAAAATGCTTCGATTTTGATACTTCTTTTGATCATGGCATAGGTTCGTTCTAGTGGTTATCCAAGAAGAACTAAAGCATCAATAAAAAATTAAAATAAAAAAAAATTTAAAATGACAATTTGTGGAAAATCCCTTATCATTCAGCTGCTTTTAGATAACAACTAAAAATTTGCTCACTCTAACGCCGATATCTTTCTGAATTTTTACGATATTTGACTAGAGTTTTTTTAATAAGTTGCTCCATAGAGTTTAATATTATATTATGTAAAATGATCTTTGTTATCGTTCGCGCATGCGCAGATAAAAAGTATTTCATACAACTGCTCATATTTCCTAAAATATTTAATATATTTATATTCCAATTGCACTATATTGTTTCTACTATATTTTGTCATTTTTTCTGAAACCGGAGTTAAATTTGGTTGAAAACCCTGTATGTTATAAGCACAAAACATGCAAGAATTTTTTAATTTTTTTAAATAAATTGCTATATCTCTTAATATACGTGCTATTCTTACACAAAAGAATACACATATTGCACAATGTCTGTTTATTCATATTCAGTAGCGATAGATCATATCGTGCATTTTATTTTACAGGGTGATTCCAAGTATTATCTTTTTTCTCTGTTTTTTTGTTGGCCCTCTAATTGCCCCCCTTATCAAATCGACATTGCTAAATATGCGGTCATACCTGTTTTTTTCAATCCTGAAATTCCAGAAGAATCTGTCAAGTATATTTCTAAATATTCGACAAAATGTCTAAAATTGGAAGTTGCCGGTCATTAATGGTAATATAGTGTATATATATATGTAACAATATTTTGTAATGATGGCGACATGCTTTGAGCAATAACACAATAATCGCTTTCTAGATCCGTTATAAAGTTTCTACTGAAAATGATCACACAAAGAAGGAAAATTACAGAACAGTTAATTTTAATAGAATTCAATTTGGCATTTAAGATTAAAATAAAAAATGAAAGACCTTGAAACAAAATAATATGTGAAATGTTTTTTTTTCAAATAGATTTTGAAAGAGAAATAAAATATTAATATACGCATTTTAAATGGAAATGAATTTAAGTGAAATGAATGATTGGAATATTTTTTAAGATAAGAAATAATTTAAATAAACTAGGGTTATCGAATCATGTTGGATAGGATAATTTTATGGAATATTTTTAATGAAGCGCGGAAATTTCGTTTTCATAATATACAAGGTGGCCATAATTAAACTGACAGTACACAGGTTCTTCTGTAGCGCGATCTAATTGAGAGAATGACGCCACATTTTGTAAGAAGATTAAACAAAACGGTCAAAGGATTCCGCGAAAAAAAAATTAGTTCCAAAAGTCACCGCTAGGGGAATATGTGGTGCTGTTTAACAGAAAAAAAGAGTTTAAAAAAATACAGAATCAACACTAAAATCGTTAAACGTACTAAATAAAAGGTAATTTTACTTCAGTATTGATTCCGCATTTTTTAAAACACTCTTTTCTGCTGCACAGCGCCACATATTCCCTTAGTGGTGACTTTTGGAACTAATTTTTTTTTCGCCGAAACCTTCGTCCCCCGTCTTGTTTAATCTTCTTGCAAAATTTGGTATCATTCTCTCAATTAGATCGTGCTACTGACTCTGAGTACTGTCAGTTTAATTATGGCCACCTTGTACAGTCGTGGGGAAAAAAAGTAAACACCCCCTACTAACTCCTCAACAAATTATCGTAGAAGAAAGTTACTGGTACCACACGATTGGTAATAAAGTCTATTTTTAAATGATGTATATAAAATATTCTCAGGGGACCATATGCATATTAAAACGATCATTCTGGTGTCATTTAAACGCAGTATTCCCCGGGAAAATTCTATCTTTTCCCTAGATTGAAAGAAACTTTCATCTAGTATTGGCTTTCTCGTGACGTCATGCAGCACACTGTTTATTGATAACAGCCGCGCACTTCAACTTTCCTACTTTAATTGTTAGTTTATTTTCATTTTTTATATTCTGGAACTCCCTTTTCTTCACTGTTTACTATGTATGGGTGTTACTACTATCTCAAAATTAAAATTTGTCCTCGTGCATTTTCGGTACTTCCACCAGGGAGAGGTCAGGCTCTGCCTACTTTTTTCCCGCCGGCCTTGGGGTGTTTGCTCACTGCACCCCGGTCACTTATACATTCCCCCCCCCCCCCCCCCCCAATTTGGTTCAGTCGACCGGCGGTGCTTAGGCATCCCGGTCACAAAATTCATACCCCAGGTTTTTAATTAATTTTGAAGTTGATTGTTTGTTTGTAGCATTTAATTTTAATCTTAACTTGTCCCCATTTTCGATCACTGCCAATGCCAAAATGCAAATTGCATTAGCGGTGTTCTTTCGATGTCTAGTAACACAAAGCCTTTTTAAAGGCTAAACGGTTTGTGTGAAAGCCGGAAGACCCGCGACTTGTAATGCGCACTAGGCTTGACATCAAAATTAGTGAGATATGTGGTCCCCCCCCTTTTTTTATAAGTTCTTAGAAAAGTTAGTTAGGCTTGGCTACCTTATGCTACAGCTTTCTGTGCTCGTTGGTACCCTACTGTCTTTGCATTTTCCTTTTTTTGCCGACGCCAGTTGGTGAAGTGACATCGAAGTATAGGGCAACCAAAAAATTCTTGGATGCCTTATGCGCCCCTTTTTTATGGAGGTTATACTAACCTCGTGCTTCCCACTCTGGAATGGCCCTCGGGACTCCACCAGAGCTTCCAAATTATACTTTTAGGCCGTGCATTGTTTCGAAATTCATTCTTAGTTCGCATTCATATTTAGTTGGAGGTTACGCGTGGCGGCGTTGCACGCCGCGTTGGCACTCCTTAAGCACCGCGATGTCATGTCATTAAAACGAACCATAACTTTGTTTCTTTACAATAGCAGTACACAATTCTGACAGCATAAATGAACTCTACACCCTTCAATTTTCTCTCAAACAAATTTTTATGCAATTCGCACGAAAATTTCCGAGAAATTAATTATTTTAAAACGAGCGTATTTTAGGGGGTATATCCAAATTGAAGTTCGGTACTCGATTGTTGACCGAGAGAGCCCCCTTCTTGATCAAGGCATCTTAAGCGCCACTAAAGCGGTCATTGAAGGATGCAGGATAGCATAAGAAATTTCAAAATATCTAGTCACTTCTATCATGGACGGCCCCTTAAACCATCATTTTGCCATTTTTTAAGCATAATTTGAAAACTACTTGGAAGAAAAATGGGAAAATTTGGATTTTCATAAAGCAGGACTTAATAAATTTAAATCCATCAAAAAAATTGCAGGTTGCAATTCATATTTTTTTCTAATATTAATTTCATAATTCATATCATAAAATTATAAAAATTGCAAATTCAACGTATTTGTGTTTGGATATTTTAATATTATTGCTACACAAAAAATTAGCATTTTAGGAGTATAATTTCAGGAGATATTAATAAAAATATGAAAATGTAATTTAACATTAGAAGCACTCAATTTTGAATGTTTATAATTCAAAAGACTTGAAATTTGGTGTCTAGGCATAGTTTGAACCGAAGATTTGAAATATCTTGTTAAAAATGGGTATTGCCATTGAAAAAAATTAAGTTATGGTTCGTTTTAATATGTAGATGGCCCCTAAGCAAATTTTATATACATCGTTTAAAAGTAGACTTTATTTCCAATCGTTCGGTACCAGTAACTTTCTTCTACGATAATTTGTTGAGGATACGATAATAAGTGGAGTACGGGGTGTTTATTTTTTTTTTCCACGACGTACATATAATTCCATACCAATTTGAAGCTATGTCATTGCAGTACTTTTACATATTGAGTGAGGATATAATTCTCAAAAAATACTTACATAAATATCAAATACCTTACTATAATGGCCTACTTTTAAAAAACAGCCACATTATATATTTTTCTGAAATATGGGAGAAATATTAACTGTAAATTACAGTTGAATAATTCACATAAAATATTAAAAAATGATATTAATGAGTTAATTGAGGACATTTTTTGTTTTTACTTCATATTAAGTTATAATGTCGAGATAAAATTTATATGACCAAATCTAGACAAAATGAGAACATACATAATTGTAGAATACAAATCTAGAGCAAAACACTGAATATAAAGAAAGGTAAATGCAAGTTAAAACTCTCGACAAATCAGACGAAGTAAAAATGTAGAATACTTATATCACATTAATATAAATTTATAATACAGTAGACTCCCTCGAATCTGCACAGCTTGGGACGAGAGGTTGTGCAGATTTTAGAATTTTGCAGATTTCTGATCATTGCTTTGTTTACAATTTTTAAACAGTAATTTGAATATAATAATGCAACCAAAGTTATAATGAATGCTTGCTATATGCTAAAATATTAAAATTACTAAAGTAATAAACTAAAAAGATAAAAAGTAAGATAATTTTAAAAATGATTAAATTATTAAAGATAAAGTTGAAGTAAATAAATAATTAATATTGTATAATTAAATATGCTTAATAAAGATGAGATACATTTTCCTTGAATTATTTAATGAAATTTTCATCATAAAGGTACCCTAATTATTCACACAAAAATCATAAAGTAAAGATGTCTTATTTCAGGTTTAGCCAGTCTTAATATCCAAAAAAGCTTGATTAATACATAAATATATTTGGTAAAAAAGATTGTGATTACCAGTGATTTCAGCAATATCTTGATTTTTTTCAGAAATAAATTTAAACTTCCTTCATGAAAAACCACTAGTTCAGTCATATTATCGAGAAATGCATATTAAAATACATATGGAATGATATAAAACTAAAAAGTTCTGTAATTTTGCCCCTACATCTGAACTGAAAGTTTCATTGTTTACATCTGCGATGATGTTATTAGGCGGGTATTAGGCGTTTGCAGATTTTACGGTTGCGGATTTGAGGGAGTCTATTGTACAGTATTGAAAGGCAAGTCAAAACTGGGAACTTTCAGGACACGTGAGTCACAGTTAAGAATACATTGTAAACTTAAAAACAACTTCACTTTTTATAAAAATAATATGTAGAAATGTTTTGACTTCTGTCATTATAAATACACGATTTTTTAAATTGATTTTAATTTTTGGATTTTCTGCAGAGATTTTTTTCTTCACAGTCAAATCTAAAACTGCCAAGTGTTTAATCTGTCTTGAAGCTTAAGAATAATAGTTGAGTTGCTCGCTGTTCCAATGGTACAATATTGCATCATGCTTTGATTTCATACAATAGGGAAACTAGATGATGCAAGATTAGCAATCATTGCGTGAATTCCATCATCATTCAAATGTATTGAAATAAAAAGGATACAGAAGGATATATTTATATCTGAACAGTTAATGCATATTGAATGATTCTATTTTATATAATATACAGTTCAAGTTTTTCAAGGGATCACACACAAGTGAGAAACTTCTAAAGGCTCCTGCCCCTGCCGGCGAAGACACTCATGAGCTAATGCTAATCCTATGGGGAGGGATTTATCTAATATCTCGTTTGCATTTCGACATTTTAAAATATATTTTTTTTTTTTTTTTTTTTTTTTTTTTGCATTGAATAGCCGAGGTCCGTCTCTACATCGCACCTTTTTTACTTTTTCGATTTTCGTCGCAGACATTTTTTATAAAGTTACTTTCACTTTCAAAACCGGTTCTGAAAATGAAAGTGTCGTTCTAAAAAAATCTGCAACTAAAATCGAAAAAGTAAAAAAGGTGCGATGTAGAGACGGATCTCGGCTGTCCAATGCAAAAAAAAAAAAAAAAAAAAAAAAAAAAAATTATGAAGAAATGCAAACGAGATATTAGAAAAATCCCTCCCCATAGGATTAGCTCGTGAGTTTCTTTGCCGGCAGTGACAGGAGCCTTAAGTAGGAAATTTTTGAAGTAAGAAATAGAAGTTTCGCTACAAAAAAATGAATTTCTTGTGCGGAAAAATGTCTTAAACAAGTTCCACTGTATACAGGCCGTTATAATATTCGACCGACAAATTAAGAGGGGTTATAGAAGGCATCAAGAACATGAAAAATGACCCTAGAACATGGGGTCGCAGACCACGTATTAAATAAAAAATACACGTGTTCTGCCCTCATTCAGTTTGTGTTGACGGCAGTAACATTCAGAAAATTGAAGTATGTTATAATAAAACTTTTAACAGACATTCCCACCTTTGTTGTAAATGTGATAACATCGGAAAAAGCGGTAGAAGTTTCCACTATGCGCACCAGCAGTAGGCACTGGACACTCTTCATTTTGGACTGCTATGGCTAGTTCATACGGTATCATTGGTTGCTTGAGCACCCTGTTTTTCCAGAACTTTTCGTGATGTTATAACATTTCACACAAAATAAGGTACAGTCGTAAAAAAAAAAAGTAAACACCCCCTACTAACTCCTCAACAAATTATCGTAGACGAAAGTTACTGGTACCGGACGATTGGAAATAACGTCTACTTTTAAATGGTGTGTATAAAATTTGCTTAGGGGGGCATATACATATTAAAACGAATCCAAACTTCATTTTTTTCAATGGCAGTACCCAAATTTAACCAGATATTTGGAATCTTCGGTTCAAAATATGCCTAGAAACCAAATTTCAAGTCATTCGAATGATAAGTTTTTGAATTATAGATATTCAAAATTTAGTACTTCTAATGTTAAATTACATTTTCATATTTTTATTTATATCTCCTGAAATTATGCTCCTAATGAGCTAATTTTTTGTGTAGCAATAATACTAATATACCCAAACATGAATACGCTGAATTTGCAATTTTTATAATTTTATGATATGAATTATGAAATTAACATTCGAAAAAATTATGAATTGCAACCTACAATTTTTTTGATGGATTTAGATTTACTAAGTCCTGCTTTATGGAAATCCAAAATTTCACATTTTTCTTCCTAGTAGTTTTCAAATTATGCTTAAAAAACGGCAAAATGATGGTTTAATGGGCCGTCTATAATAGAAGTGAGTAAATTTTTGAAATTTATTCTGCTATCGTGTAATCAAACAGGTTTCATTGACGGTTAAACGTGCCTTGATCAAGAAGGCGGCTCTCTCGGTTAACAATCGAGTTTGGAACTTCAATTTGGATACAGCCCTGAAAATACGCTCGATTTAAAATAATTAATTTCCCGGAAACTTATGGCACGAATTGCATAAAAATTTGTTTATAGGATAATTGAAAGGTGTAGAGTTCATTTATGCTGTCAGAATTGTGTACTGCTATTGAAAAAAACAAAGTTATGGTTCGTTTTAATATGTAGATGGGCCCTTAAACAAATTTTATATACATCATTTACAAGTAGACTTTATTTCCAATCGTTCGGTACCAGTAACTTTCTTCTACGATAATTTGTTGAGAAGTTAGTAGGGGGTGTTTACTTTTTTTTTTCCAAGACTGTACCTATCGTTGCATTTTCAATGTCATGTTTTGATTTTTCTCAAAATTATTACTGTCAACGCAAGTTCAGTAAGGATGAAACTAAATATGTGGTTTGGCTATTTCCATGCAAACTTGTCATGTCTGTCACACAGCTGGAATTCGCTAGAGGTGCCTGATATCTACCCCTTGTATATCTGCCCCCATACGTCATTTTGACGTCACAGTAGAAGGGGACACATATCCAGTGCTACACAATTTCACTTTATTCGAGAATTGTATATCCGACCCCTGTATATATGCCCCCATATCAGATGGGGGCACATATCCAATACAGAGCATTTTATTTTTCTCAAGAGCTGTATATCCACCCCCTGTATATATGCCCCCATACGTCATTTTGACGTCACAGCTGAAGGGGACACATATCCAGTCCTACAGAATTTTCCTTTCGTCGAAGGGTGTATATCCGACCCCTGTATATATGCCCCCATACGTCATTTTGACGTCATAGCAAAGGGGACACATATCAAGGGGGCAGATATCCAATGCTAGGACTTTTACTTTTGGCGAGAGAGTTGGACAACCGACCCCTGTATATATGCCCCCATACGTCATTTTAACGTCACAGCAGAAAGGGACACATATCAAGGGGGCAGATATCCAATGCTAGGACTTTTACTTTTGGCGAGCGGGTTGTATATCCGACCCCTGTATATATGCCCCCATACGTCATTTTGATGTCACAGTCGAGGGGACACATATACATTGCTAGAACATTTTTACGCTCGTCGAGAGTTGGATATTCTGCATATATGTCCCCTTCTACGTATAGATTATATTGTTGCCGCGAAGGCCTTATTTATCTAGAAATCTGTGAAAGACATTTAAAATGTAACTCAAGAATTATGTAATTATATACGAGGACGTGAGTTTCATAACTCCTGGATTATCCAAACTTTAAAATATCGAGTGTTCTTTATGAATCTATTCTATAGGTGAACCTGTATAAAAAAAACACTAAAATCTGAAAAAACCCTAGTTTTAACGTGTATGTCTGCCATTGTAAAATATTGGTTTACAATGAAAACCAACGGGTTTTATGCGATTTCCCAAAATTAGATTATCTGGACAGGGCGAGGTTTGAAACTCACGTCTTCATATATACATAAAAAATATATATATGGAAAATTTATAAAGTTAAAATTTTTTTTATCATTTTGCTTCCATTTTAAAATGTTATAGACAGTTATGGTTCGAATAAATGTTATAGTCAGAAACTACGATATAGTTTCTAACATTGTTTCTTACTACGATATAGTAAGAAACTATGTTAGAAACTATATATAGTTAGAAAGAAATATTATTGCTGATTTTCCATCTGAGGTTCATTCCTGCAGATAGCACATGTGACCAAAATGATAAAGATAAATCATGCCGGTTGTATAGATTATTATACACTTCCCAACTACTTTTATAATTTACATTTATCCAACTTCAGTTTTTCGAAATACTCTGTACTTTCATGCAATGCTTAACATTACATAAAGTTCGTTGAATTTGTCCGAGAAAAACACCATCAAAATGCACTTCAAATAAATTTCTGCTATAGACTCTAATGTATCCCAATTCTTTTGTTTGCCCCCTATAACAACTATAATTGTTAGATACACCCTCTTTTCTCTGAGAAACATTCTGCAGTATAGCTGAACACTGCTCTCGCATAAAAGGAAGGTACTTTCTGACACATTTTTGAATTCATTTATGTTCAGAAAACCATGAAATTACCCTGTGTTCTTATTCAGAAATTGTGTAACCGGAAGACTTTTCCGTTTTTTGTTAAAAGCAAAAGACCTTTCTTAAAAATTCTCTCAATGCCGGCTTTTAAACCAAATTACCGACACGGAAGCGCGAGAAAGGGTAAAGACTTTTCATCACTAGACAAAAATCGCTTATAGCTCGATAAGTAATTTATTTGTCAAAAAATAGTAAACTCATTTCGATTCCAAATTGCTTCAATAGCTAGTCTTTCCAGTTTTGCCTCTGCGTTTATAAATGAGCCAGATAATGTGTCAGAAAGTTTCTCGTTTTTGAGAAAGCCATTTTGATAAGCAGTTATAGCTTTTTTACGTTCGCTTTTCTACTCTTTTGTTTCTTTGTGAAACATGCCATTTGAAATTAAATTTACGCGGATTTTTTTTTTTTTTTATTTAATCACTTAAGGCGATAAGGAACATACAACTCATTTTTTTATTTTACTTTTTTTTTTCACTTTAAATACTAATCAAGGGCATATATTTATCTCACAAGAAATACTAAATACTTTTTTTTTTTTTTTGAGAAAAACAAGGAATTTTCCGGGATGTTTTAAGTGTTACGAAGAACTTTTCAAAATACAACATGCGCATTCCAGATCAATTCAAAACCCCAATATTTTTATTCAAGTTTGCTTTATATATACAAATAAAACGCTGCCTCGAATTTTATATATTTGAATATAAAAGTAAGAAAAAAAAAACTTTCTAAATTTTATGAAATTCTCAGAATTTTCACTCATATTGCTGCAATTAACTACCTTTAACTTTTGATCTGTATTTAGTTTTAAAAATTCAAGCATAATAGCAAACAGCTATGGAACATTTCAAAGCATTCAGAGGAAAAATTTTGTGCTTAGAACATTCAAGAAAAAATGGATAGCGACGAAATTTACTGAAAAAAAGACTAATTTTAAGATTTAGTACAAGCGCAAACATTAAAATATAAAAGTTTATTTCTACGCTGACGATGAAATGAACACTTCCGATGATCGTCTGAATTTGGTCGAAAACATTTTGGAATTCTAATTTGATTTTTAAGGTATTTTAAATAATTTTATATTATATACATACACATAAAAACAATTTTATTACTTTTTATTTATATAACTAAAAATATTTAACTGCCGTACTTTAAATTTTAATACGTCGCTTTCTCAAGTTTTCAAGATTTATTTTCAGGATATTAAACCATAAACTGGGGATGTTGTACGATAGGGCGTCGTTACTTGCTTGATTGTTTTTACACAGGATTTCTATAGATTCTCTTATAGTGCATGCGTAATAACTGGATGTTGGGAATATGATTTTTGCATGATCAAAATCTATTGCGATATTCTGATTGAAACTTAAACGATTGACTGAATGACACAAAAGAAAAATCAAAGAAAGAATAAAAGAACATAAAACAGAGATAAAATTTTGTCGTCAACCCACAACTAACTCTCGTTTAAGTTTCTATCAGAATACCGCAATAGATTTTGATCATGCAAAAATCATTTTCCCTACATCCAATTATTACGCATCCACTATAAGAGAATCCATAGAAAACCTGTGTAAAAACAATCAAGTATATAACGACGCCCTATCGTACAATATCCCAGTTTATGCTTCAATATCCTGAAAATAAATAATGAAAACTGGAGCAAAGTTACGTATTAAAATTTAAAGTACGGCAGTTAAATATTTTCTTCTACCCTTGAAAACTGACGTATGAGAACAGAGTGATGTCATAAAATAAATGGAACTTTAATTAATAATAATATATATTTCCTTTGCTGCTGCTACTTCTACTTTCAACTCTGGTAATTATTGGTTCTCTCATCTTCAAAACAAAGTGACGTATTTGTATAAATAAACAACATTTAGTTATTAAGATATTCTCTGATGATGAGCTTGGAAAGCTTGAAAGTACTAAGAAGTTTTAAATAAAATGTATATTTTAAACTTGTAAAAACTTTTTCATCACTTTAGTCGCCTTTTAAGTAAGACTGTGGGCTTTTTTAAGTTCACATTATATATTTTATCCATCATCAATTTATAACATTTATAACTAGAAATTAAAAATAGTTTTTCTTTTCTTTCTTTTATAAGCATAAAATGTTCATCTTGAAAACTGTGCCTATTCTTTTAATGTATTTCATGTTTTTCCCAAAAATTTCCGTATTAATTTGACATCGAATTCGATTATCAAAAATGTACAGATTTTTTACACTTGGTAGAAAGCGCAAACAAACGAGTTTTTTTCAAAAAGACATATTTTTTTTGTCACTTTTTTTAAGATAAGGCAACTAGAAAGAAAAAAATAAACATTATTTAATTTCTTATTTTAGAATTTAAAATTTTATTTCTCAACGCATAATCGTAAATTAATTAAAATTAAATTACTATTTCATAAGAATGTATTTTTTTATACATAAAACTTTTCATCCTTTTTATTTCTAATTTTTTTTTTAAATTTTAATTCGGTAATAAAAACTGTTTTCGGAAACAAAAAGTGGAGAAATTATATTTCTAAATTAGATGACGCATGTTTTCATTTCCATAAGTCTTTATCCATCAAATTAAGGTGTTTGTGGTTTAGATGTAAGTAAATTATGTTATTTGGATATTAGAATAGGTGTCGATTTCAGAGATTTTTAAGGAGTAAGTGGCTTCTTAAAGCGACAGTGGACGTTCAAAATCGCAAAAAACATTAAAAAAATCATTTTTTGTTTTTCGAAAAATTTTCCGGCAATCTTCTACTTTCAAATAATAAAAAAAAAAAAATATTCAAATCTGATAATTTTTTTGAAGAGATACAGCTGTTTTTCTAACATAAACAATCGTTAATCTGCACTTAAAGTAAAACTTTAAATCCAGTTTTCTCAAAATGAGAATTTTCGCCGACTGAGTAAGTTCAAAATACTCCATTCGTCTTAATTTTATACTAATTTTTATAATACTTGTTAATATTGCTGTTGATATACTTTATTACAAAACTTGCTATTAATATGTGTAAAAAAAAAAAAAAAAAAAAGTAATATTTTATCATTGAATTTTATCCGAAATGAACAATATTATATGTTTATAATTATTTTCTGCCAAATTACTTAGTATAATTTTAAAATGTATACCAATTTTTGATGTAATATCATAAAGCTATCACAAAAAAAAAAAAAAAAATTACAAGTTTCTGAAACAAAATTTAATGCGCATGGAGCATTTTTAATTTGTATCACTAATTAGCATATTATTAATTAATTACTCATTTGCATATTAATATTTTTTAATGAAATTAAGAAATTTTCTTAATTATTGCACAAATTATATGTGTATTAAATTTCAAAACGATTGAGCAAAAACTGTAGAAAATGTTTTTGAACGTCCACTGTCGCC
Source organism: Maratus speciosus (assembly GCA_963932465.1). Classification (NCBI taxonomy): domain Eukaryota; kingdom Metazoa; phylum Arthropoda; class Arachnida; order Araneae; family Salticidae; genus Maratus; species Maratus speciosus. Next base: position 664,143,398 of record OZ010787.1, read on the forward strand.
TTAATCTGAAAATTCCAGTTGCTAAACTGCGAAAGAAACGCATAAAAGTAATAACGTTTATGTGTGAAAAAAATTCAGGAATACAAAGTGAAAAATTTATTTAATATATACACATGTACAACAAAATACATACAAATTACATCAAAATTGTGTACTGCAATCACATAATTCTTTTAACCTGGATATAAATTAAGTGTAACATTAATATTGAACTATGTAGGGTCAGAAGATTAATCTGAGCAGGATACATGTTACAAAAAATATGTATAAAATAGGCAATCATGGTAGTGGGGAATATTAGAAAAGCAGTATTTCTTTTTTTCAATTTGTCACACAAGAGTACATATAAAAAATTGTGAATGTGTGATATTTTGATAAATTTTGCATTATAAGAAACAAAATACAGTATAACCTTTTTTTTTCAAGAACACACAAGAAAAATTATTTAAAAAAAAAAATCTTATCACCGTCTAATTATAGAGGTGATTCTATTCCCAATTTTTCGAAAATTTAAGGCTTTTGGTTCTCAAAACTCTAACATTAAAAATGTAACGCAACAATATCGCCAATTTCGACAAATGGTCGCCAAAAACTCAATTTCTGCAATCGTTCGCAGAAAAAATCGTCAATTTGGTCAAAGGATCGGGGAAAAATATGAATGTAGCAAAAATATTGCAAGTAAATGCAAATTTCGTCAAGGAATCGCGGAAAAAATGCAAATTTCACCAATTTCGCCTAGGGATCAAGGGAAGAAACGCGGATTTTGTCAAAAAATCCCGAAAGAAGAAACTAATTTCATCAAAGCATCGCGAAAAAAAAAACTAATTTCGTTAAAGGATCGCAAAGAATCCCTCAAATTTCGTCAAAGGATCGCGAAAAAAACGCGAATTACATCAAAACATCGCAAAAACCTGAATTTCTTCACAAGAAGAAAAAAAAATCGAATTTCGACAAAGTATCGCGAAAAAACTCGAATTTTGTGAAAGGGTAGCAGAAATATACGAATTTCATCAAAAGGTCATGAAAAAATGCTAATTAGCGCATGTAGGGGATTTTCCCTCTTTGCTGTAACCTTTTTAGAAAATCTGCTGCGGATATCAGATTTTTGCTTCTCTAATTGCATATATATGCAATTTAATTGTTGGTATATTCTTATAAAATAAATAGCATCATTTATAATGAAATAAAAACTTTATCTGCTTACCAAAATGTAGATTTATAAAATTGTATGCTCATAAAAAAAATATATATTTTATATGTCTTGTTATATACTTTAAAATTTCAATTCAAAACAGAGAGTAAGGAATTCAAGAACTAATAGAAAATGGAAAACTGATAACTAGAACTTGAACTATTAATTATGAAGGTTTGATTTTAAAAAACATACATATAGAAGTTTATCGAGGATCTTATACACTTATAATCAGAGTAAAAATATTTTTATAATTTCTTTCAATATGTGCGTGTGAATTGTTCAAACAATAAAAATGTATTCTCAATAAAATTGATATTTCGTATTTCATTTTTAAAAATTATATCCATAAAGAGTACACACAAAAATATTGGATTCATAAATGTTTTAAGAAAATTGAGTGAAATTCAATGCGCGCAATAGACAGTTTCTTTAAACTTATTCAAATTTCAAATTACACTGAAAAATTCATAAATTTAAAAGAACATGCAAATAAAGAAAATGGATTTTTTTCCCATTTCTTGTTTTTAAAATTTACAATTATTTTTTTTTTATTTAATTTAATACAAATTAAAAATAATTGTATACATAGATGAAGTATTTGTTACACTAATCAGCGTTCTATTCAACTACCTCAAATCAGTATCATATTCATAGTTAGAACTTTCTCACACACTCAAGAAGTCAAATTTAATCTTAGATACAGGAACTTGGCAAGCACTCTTATTCAAAAAATGGGAAATAGAGTAGAGATTTCTATATTTCGATAAATGCAAAGAATATTTTTGTTTTAAATACGAAAAGATGATATTTTGAAACAAATTTTCAGAAGCTCTTACAGAGAAAAGTAAAATGAAAAATAAATAACATAAGATGCAATGAGAAATGTTAATGTCACCAGGTTACCGTGAGAAATTAATCTCATAAGATGCAATTCATTTATCGAAAACTGAAAACGTTATTTGACTCCAAATTTTTTACAGCTGATGTCTGCTATTTATTTTTCTTTCTTTCTTTCTTTCTTTTTTTTTAATTTATTTAAAAATTAGTTCACGAATGTTTCTTGTTATCGAGTGGGAAATTTTCCTCCTTTTTTAAAACAAGCTTAAGCATATAACCTACTTTTGAACACTTTTGTACAGTGCGGGACTCCATTTTAAAAAGTGCAAGAATTTTTTTTTAATTAAAGATAAACAAAGGTGTTTAGATCACGTTATAGGTGCGGACTCTATAAGAGCAGGCGTCAAATGCATCTGCCACATTTCTCATAGTGGCTGCCCCTCTTTTTGTATCACAGAATATGTAAAAATATCCGCATAAAATTATGCGTTTAAAGAAAAAAGTGCGAAATACCTTTTAAAAACTTTTTTCAGTTAGTATTTAAAATTATTAAAGCTTTTAGAAATTCTAGACTTCAGAGACACTCTATGAAAAAATGAATTAGAACATTAACTTTCAAAATTTTATGCCTATGGAAAATTTATCATAAAATCATCATTGTATCATCTCTGGAAGCACGTCTGGTGCAAATAAATATTATACACTTATTCAAAATAAAAATTAAATAAAATATACATTTCTGTCGATTTTCTAAGCCCCCCCCCCCTTTTTTTTTGCAGTTTTTTTGTTGCTGTTATAAATAATAATAAAAAAATATTTATAAAAGAATGGAAATTTTCAGTCGAAAAAAAAATAAATAAAATAATAATTTTCAAAATTCATAGATGCAATTATTTAAGAAAATGACTTAACATTAGTGACAATATAGTAAATTACTGAAAAGCAAATATAATGAATAACAAAGATAGAGCACAATAATAGAATATAACAGAATGTTTGTTTGTAAGGTCTACATTTGAGTCCTGCGCACGTAGGATTGTACCAGAACATAACCGAAACTTCTGCTTCAAGTCAACTTGAAATCTGACACACTTCAACCCGAATCGAATCGATCGCGAACCAGGAATGAAAGAAGAATTAATTTATATTTTAATACAATTATGGAAAAGTAGTCAATAGTTATGTCATCATTTGTATCTTTTTATGTATTAAAATGAACACATATAATTAATTTTCAAACATATAGTTTTTAATTAAAAATATTTTTGAAAAACTGGTTCAGTCTGAATAAAACTCGAAAAAAATCAAAACTCAATATGATCATGAATCATTGAAAGTTAACCGGGTCCACAACGAAAAGAAAAAGCATCAAATAGAAACACAAGTATGGTCGGATTAAAATCTGGTTACCCGAAAATAAGATATGTGCGTTTAAATTATATTTAAAATTACCTCCCTCTTTCGTACATTTTCGGACTCATTTTGAAGCATACATGAATGACATTCTCAGTACTCTTAAGAATTGAATAATGTTTTTCATTTTTCATAAATAGGATACGTTTGGAATTGCAGTTAATCACACCTTGATGATGACTTTTCCAAGACGATCACTTCACGAAAGTTGGCTTTAACTGTCAAATTTGGTAGCATTTTCTGAATACTTTTTAATCATAAATTGTTGTTGATAAGGACATTTTTTGTGTGTTTGCGATTTATAACATGCAGTTATACTTCTAAGGTTTTTAAAATAAAATAAAGCTGATTTTTAGCAAAAAGTTACACAAACATTAAAAAAAAAAAAATTCTGTAAAATTTTGAAATGTTATTTAAAAAAAAATAAATAAATAAAAATAAAAATAAAACATGATAGCGCAAGCTGCAACAAGCTGAGTAACAAGCCTGTAACGTACCAACCATTAAAATAAATTAAAAGAAATGGAAAAACAGCAAGAGTAAACATATTATTAGTGTGTTTTGCCTAAAGAAAAAAAAATATGCAATTTGAATTTCCATATATCATGTTTTATATAATAAAACATGATATGTGTTATTATGTAAAATAATTATATACATTTTATTATTTATACACATTCATATACATTTATGTAAAATATAATAAAACGTGCGTAAATGAAATATATGTAAACGGATACCTGGTGGTAATGGAACTTTTATGATTTCTGGTAAATGATGCACTTTCACAGATATAAATCTGTCTAATACAGAATACGTTTCGATTTTTTGTTTCCGTCTTAGCAGGTTTCATTAGATTCTTCTAAACTACTTCAAGTAAATTTCACATATACTACTGGAATTAAACTTTATATTTTCTTTAAATTGCGAGCGGGTTGCAGACCCGTTAGTGCCCCCTCTCTTCCCTTGCTTAATACCTGCACTTTCTTTTCCAATGGTTCTATGGTCATCAAGCAAAGAAAGGAGAATCTCAACAAAAGAAAGAAGTGGAGACACGTCAACGACGGCCTGTGAAGTTCTATGTCATCTAGAATTCCGCAGAAGCCAACAAACATGAAAGAGAGCGCCTGACCATATCAAATTTTACGACGAAAAGAAACGCAGTCTATTCGATGCCTTACTTAAATGTCGGATTCATGTATTTGTAACTTTCCGTAACTAAGCAACAGAGTAAAGTAAATCTGGGCCGTTTTCAAAACTACTGAAGTAAAGCTGGCCCGTTATTATCACAGCAAAGTATCAGATAAGGCGGATAAATTAAAAAAATTAAAAGAGCTCAAGATTAACTATATTTGTTAAGAGAAAAGCAAGGAAAAGGAAAACGGAAATTTCATAAAAAGGGGCAATGTAGGTGGAATAAAAAAAAAAAAAAAAAATAGAGAAATTTTGTATCAAGCATAGATTTTGGTAACTACACTGTTAAAAATTTGCAGCATTCTGGCAGGTCATTTGACCGTTTTTTCCGAAAACGGTTACACAACCGTAATTTAACACTATTCTGACCATATTATTGGCCACTTTATGGTCAGAATATAGTTAAATTATGGTTATGAAACCGTTTTTTCAAAAAACGGTCGGATGACCTGCCAGAATGCTGCAAAATTTTTAACAGTGTAGCAGTAGAAAATTAGAAGATTTTTAATCATAGTTATTTCAAAATAAGCACCACCAAAGAAAAAATGAAATTTAAAGTTATTTAAAAAGAGTAAGAAAAGAGTAGAAAAGAATAGAAAAACGAAGATTTCTGAAAAAGGTTTAATAATAATAATAATAATAATAATAATAATAATAATAATAATAATAATAATAAAAGAGAGAGGGAAATCATGTACCAAGCATCATTGTAAAAATATATATATATAACGTTACTCCATAAAATTAGTGGCAACATGCTACCTCCAATTTTATGGAGTAATTTAACTTATATAATAGTGTAATTTGACCTGATATAATTGGCGTAATATTACACATCTGTGCAGAGGTTCTATGGGGGTTCCCCCCCAACATATGTGAACTTCGGAAATTTGAGCTTAGAGTTGGGAAATTATAGATTTTTAAAATTATAGATTGGAAATTATTATTACTTATTGGAAATTATAATTTTTTTTTAAAGTTAAAAAAAAAAAAAAAAAAAATATTGTTTTGTTTATTACCTTTCTGAGTTGTGTAATAGCAAAATAGTTAAACTTTCAAAAGAAATACAAAAAGCAGCCAGACTCAATTTCTCATTATGTTTCTCTGTGCTACGAAAATATCATACTTCTACCAGACCTGAATTTCTATACTGTTATCCATCATCAGTGTCTCCAATACATTTCTTCCAAAACTTTGTTCCTTTCTCAAAAATCTAAAAGTATGAGGCTATTTTCATATGAAGTACGATTATGACTCTTACACAATTGAAGACAAAAACTTTCATTAAAAGAATCAATAACTATAATATTTTTGTTTTTAGTTTCAGCATTTTTCTTTGGAAAGAATTTTTTTTTCTTTTCTTTTTTTTTTCTTTTTTTTTTTTGTATAAGTATTATTATTATTAAACACACATTGAAAATATCATTTTAGTTCGAAAATAGAGCAATTTGTTTCACATTGTGAAATTTTTGAATTATAAGTTGGAAAAATTTTGAACTTTCCCCTTCACCCCCCCCCCCTCCGAAAATAAATTTGTAGCTACGCCCCTGTGTAACGCAACATCAGTTATATCGGTACCCAATAAAATGCAGGCAGAATAATTGAAAAAAAAATTTATGGAGTAACGTTACATATTCTTTACAGTGATAATTATAAACTACTTTTAACAATTCCAGAAAATTGTCACGAAACTTCACAGTGAAGCAAAAAAAAATAATAACTAATGAAACAATTTAGAAAATTCATAACATATTAAAAATCTAATTTTAGCAATTTCCGTCCAAAGTTGGAAATATAGTCGATTTATTTTTATGCTGGCTATGGTTTACAGATTTGTATATCGTTGAACACTTCTAAAACACAGAGTTGTGTTTAATATAACTCAGATGTGTTCAAATAAACATTTCCTACTGCTCCACTAGATGCAGATACATTTTTTCATACCAGTAAGCCAGACAACTAATTTTCTATTATTTATTGATATATTTTACTATTGCTTTGAGTCGACAATATATATTACAGGTATTTTAAAATTCATTTCAGTTAGTTCAAATTCATAAAACATGTGAAAAATCATCTTCAGAATTTTCTGTCATTAAACGGAAATGTACTCGTATTCCCTTATACTGTCTGCATATTATCTACAGATTTTTATGGACACTCCGGATTAAGCTAAAATTTAAATAATCCAAGTAAAAAATGTTTAACACAACTAAAAACAAACTTCTAGCAATTACTAATCATAGAAAGCAATGTATCTTGTTCTTTGCGTAAGCCTGTACAGTAATTTATCTATATTCTACAAACATCATACAGTATACTAAATATATGCATAACAAACTGAAAAACCTTTATTGAACAATTTACACCCTTAACAACAACGCTTACAAATTGTTTTATCTAGCTCTATTTTATGCAGATGTAGAACTATACACATCTCATATTATGCAAAAATTGTGTGAAAAAAGCATAATAGAACGGAAAAAGTATTTTTACTAATTAGTGCTCATAGCCAGTACTGTAACTTTATTATTTTGCGTGTCCCCGTAAATGACTAATAAATGTTATGCATCCAATAATGTACAGAAATCATCTTGTACCGAACTTCAGTAATTTATCAATTTAATTATGTTTAATATCTAGTAACCGCAGAAAAATGACCCTCGTACGATTTTCCCCACACGCTGCAATGTGACTGAATTCTTTTGTGTGTCCCTGTAACTAAAATATAAATTTCATAAGGGGGAGCGTTGATTTAGAGGGCTATTTATTTAATATTACAAAAAACAACAAAATAAAAATAAAATAAAGAGTTGAAAAAATATATAACTTCTTGAGATGATAGGCAGGGAAATGGAGAAAAGGCTTTTTTTTTTCTTCTGGTGGGGAAAGAGTTTGATTAAATAAATACTTATTTATCATTACTATATGCTTAAAAATAGGACAGGAAAATTATTAAATAATAATAAGCTTTATCATTTTTAAAACTTTTGCATACTTGGAATAGGGGGGAGGGTTGGAAGAAAGTAAAAATTTAGATAGTCGGTTATTTTTTCGTTTCAATAAAGAAACAAACAAAAGAGTTTTACAGATATAAATTATAAATTTAATGATTTTAATCTTTGGGTAGTGTATGAGAGGGAAGAAAAGGGGAGGAAAGCAAGATTTCGGAAAGGGGGGGGGGATTTAGACAATAAAAAAAAATAGAAAGAAAAAGCGTGATATTTAAATTGTTTTAAAGAAAACTGGATTTCAGTAAGATTATATCGATCATGTGTTAGACGCAAATGAATAATTTCCTTACTATTTAAGTAGCATTAAATGTAATTAAATAATTAATTATTATAGAGGTTAAATGGAAAATACAGTCTATTCTGTTATTCAAAAGACATATAAAAGTTACTTGTAATTTCAGAAGATCTTTAAAAAGCCGAATGTTATGAAACTGCGCTTAAAAATGTTTCCTAAATTTTAATTTGAGAAAATTTTAACACACCAGAATTAAAAAGCATTAAGTGCCACTTTAGTGAAAACACTTGGTAGTAATTATACATGCCTGAACAAGGATTTATTCCATAAAAACGCGTTGCTTGTTTTATAGTTCAGCATTTATTTATATAGATTAATAGTTTATTTGTCAAGAAACGTGAAACACTAGCACTCGTCTATTATTTTACTATGTTTATTCAAACTCACTGAACAGTCCTCACATATAATAATATATCACATATATCACACAATAATTCTTCATATAAACACGAAATATACCAATGAAAAGGATTATGGGTAATATGAGTCAAAATAATTTTTTATTATCGTATTCAATAATTAACTATTTATAATAACTATTTTGTTTTCTTTTAGAAGGATGATTATTATATCGAGATACATAAATTAATCAAAACAAAATAAAGCAATTAAACTTTAAGTAGAATAGAATTATTACGGTATTATTGAAATTTTAAGTGTGCTCGAGCAGTGGCGACCGAATTTGTAAAGCCCTGGTCTCGACGGAAAGAAAACAAACAATTATACTTGCTAAGCTTGCTTTCTTTTAATAAACATATTTTTTTTTCTTGGTCCCTAATAATAAATAAATTGAAATGTTATTATACTTTTGTAAAAATTAACTCACTTACCTTTCCGCACACTCTTCTCGGAAAATTTCGCTGTTCGGTGTAAGCTCCGTTTCACATCTATGAAGAATATCCTCACGAAGATTGATTTTTTCTTTATAAAGTAAATCTTGTTTGCATGTGTGTGCGGATTTTTCTTCAAATTTTTTCTCCCCCTCTGGATTCAACAAGACTGCTCTTCCCCGACATTTAATATCTTTGCATGCTAGTTTCCATCTACCGGCACTGGGCTTGTCTTTAATTCTATAAAAAATCCATCACCATTGGAAAATAATCATCCATTTTTAGTGCCAGGCACTTCGAAAACTGTTTTTTCCGTTTTAAAATTAGAATTATAAGAAGCTTTAGTAACTAAAAAATCTGAACTTGAACAAAAAATCACTCCTTCCTTTAAAGGCTGACAAATGTAAGTGTGTTCTTGATAAGTGTTTGCAAAAAAAGAAATACACGAATACGACTTCCACATTTGGCTGACTAATTATTTTAGGAGGTGTCACGTACAGTGAAAAGAACTCTCCATAGCTAGAAGGCGTAAAGAAATCATATAGAAAAGAGACACTCGTCTGAACTTTAAAAAATCCTAAACCCATATCACATAGATCACTCTCAATTCATGAAAACATCGTTAAGTGTTTTAATTGTCGAAATAAGTAATTGGAAATAAGACTAATGCCACGTTAGAACTAACGAATCGGTCCTTTTTACCTCCCATATTGAGAACATGTGTTACGACATGTACTTAACGAAAGATAATTGTTTCTGGAGACATAAGCCAATTGAGCTATGTTGCTAATTTTCTTGAAATTAATAATAATAAAAAAGTTAAAACTGATGCTAAGAGGCTACTTCAGTCAAGTGAAAAGACTCGTTCGCTAATGCTAATCCTATGGAAGAAATTTATAATGATATCTCCGTTACATTTCAATATTTTTAAATGATTTTTTTTGCATTGGATAGCTGAGATCGATCTGTACAAAGGCCGTTTTTTAATTCTTCGATTTTGTTTACAGATATTTTTAACGAGGACGCTTTCATTTTCGGAACCGGTTTCGAAACTGAAAGCATGCTCATAAAAAAAATCTGTAATAAAAAACGGCTTGCATACATATCGATCTCAGCTATCCAATGCAAAAAAAAAAAAAAAAAAAAAAAAAAAAAAAAAACCACTTAAAAATATTGAAATGTAACCGAGATATCGTTATAAATTTCTTCCATAGGATTAGAATTAGCGAACGGGTCTTTTCATTTGACTGAAGTAGCCTCTTAAGATGGTTCTCAAATGACCTGCTAGCGAAATTTTCTGACACAGTTCCTGGCTCATTTATAACCCGTTTACTTTAATTTGTTGCTTAGTTACGAGAAGTTTAAAAAGTATGCACCCTCACCTCCTTTTCAGTAAAGGTGATTAACGCGGGTGGCCTATTGGTATATGTCATTAGCATACCTGTTTGTGGTTTCCGGAATCTGTCTTCCCTTCTTGGTGAATACACCCCCCCCCTTTCCCCCGAATGAAATCCGAAGAAATCATATGCTGTTTGAAAAATAATAATTATCATTTCAAAGTGTCAAAGCGTACTTGATGGATATTCAAATTGTATTTTTTCATGATGAATATGTTATTGATTTGAGTTAGTGGAATAGAAAGCTTCAATAGTGTAGTCAAAACGAATACTTTCATAAAAATACCGAATTATGTTTATCTTTATTAAATAATAAATAATAATACTAATAACTGTAAATCCTAAATACTTGAAATGAGTGTAATACAAAATTCAAAATTTAAAAATTTAAGAATTTAGTTTAAATTCGAGTAAGTTTAACTGTGTACAGCATTGAATTTCATCAAAATTTACTTAAAGCATTTTCAGGTTTAATATTTTTATGTGAATTTTTCATGCATATCTGTTTTAAAAGTGAAATATCAAAAGAGAAATAGCAATATTAATTTTAATGTAATACTTTTTTATTGTTTGAACAATTCGTACACACATATGGAAAGATATGAGCTAAAATAGGTTTGCAGTGAATATAAATTTATAAACTCTTTGTTAAATTTCAAAATGTATATTATTCAAAATAAAAACTTTATATAAGATATTTAAATTGTAATTATTTGTTTTAAATTTTTATTTAGTGGTTAAGTTCGTAAAACTTTGTTTCAAACTAAATTTTTAAAGTATATAAAAAACATTAAAAAATATTTATTTTTATAAACAAAAAACATTATTATATCTTTATAAATTATACATTATAATTCACAAGAATATACAAGAACAACTAAACTGTGGTTTATATACAATTAGAGAATATTTTCACTTGAACGATAGAAAAACGCAATATTTCATCAAATGTGTCCCTTAAAATTTAGGGCTTAGAATAATGCTTACATCGCATAACAAAATAAGAAAAATAATATAAAATAAATAATACAGAGTTTTACGAATACTAATTTCAGGCACATTTCCTTTGAAAGAGACAAAAAAGTTCAAAATTTCGATTGTAAATTCTATTACCATGCTTTTTTTATATGATAACCTCGGGAATTACACACTAACGTTTATAATTAAGTTATCTCAATAAATATAGGTGAATTTTACAAAATGTTTCAAATAAAAATAAATAAAATGTAAGCAAAATGTTAGTTTCGTGAATCCTCGTTTTTAGTAAAATAAAATAATTAGTAAAATAGGTTTGTGAATTTTATTTATAGACCTACATATAATTGTGTTCGGGCTATTCAAAAATTCATAAATTATTACTTAATTTTTGCAAAATCGCTTTTAACGAATAATTTTACTGAATTAATTTATTTTATCGAAACACAAACACAAGAGAAGTAATAGCCTGGCACAAGGTGCCGAAAATGGTAGACACTTCATTTTTAATCATAGGCGGCGTTAGTTAGAGCTACCAATTCAAGACCTTTAGTAGAAAACTTAATAAATGGTTTAACAAGTCGTCAAATAAAAAAATAAATAAATAAATAAATAAAATAAAATTTATATATACGTGATTTGATAATTTCATTTACATACATTGAAATAAATCTAACTATGTTTCTCTGAAACAAACAAACAAATTTAACATTATATTATTATGAAAGGGTACAATATATGATTTAATAACGATTAACAGTACTCATTCAAAATATAGCCGCTCGTATATCATGTTGTCTCTTTTATTTCAAACTTTTTTCATTACTTTTAGTATTATTTATTCCATAACGAATGAAAGTATCTGAAAATGCCCATTTAAATTCATCATAAAAAAGTAATGCAATTTATTAGAAGTATATGTAAATATACACTTAAACATACAATTTTAGATACACATGTTTTAATTTCTTTAAGGTCGTTAAACTTAATTCTAGATTTTTCTCAAAAATATATATTAATTAAGACAGATAACACGGAGGATAAATTATCAAAGAAACTGAGAACCAATAAAGAATATGACATGCTCTTTTGCTTATAGTATCTAAATTTTTTTAACAAATGAAAAGAGGGATTTTCTGGCTTTGTTTGTCTATATCCAATTGATAATATCCTTATAACTACTTTCTTTGTGCTAAAATTTATTTTGTACTAAAATAATTTAAAATGAAATTTTCTGTTTCATCCATTTTTTGATATAGCATATTAGATTGGATAGCAAGTTAGATTAGACTAGCTGAATGATAAGGAATTGCCCACAAATTGTCAATTTTAATTATTTTTTTTTATTTCATTTTTTATTGATGCTTTAGTTCTTCTTGGATAACCACCAGAAAGAGCCTATACCATGATCTAAAGGGTAACCGGAAAAAAAGTGACCGGAAAAAACGTGACAGGAAAAAAGGGGACAAAATAAACAACAGCGGAAAAAACGTGACAAGGAAAATACGCGACCTGAAAAAAGGGGACAAGGAAAAAACGGGACCGTTTGGTGCTGCTTGTACTTTGTCCGGTGTGGAACCGTTATAAATAATACAATTATTTTAAGTCAATGTCTACAAATGCGAATTTTGAAAAATGGAGTGGAATATTTGCATACTAGAATGCTTGTTTACAGCTCTACTTGATTTTTGACAATCGCGAACGGGAATACGAATATTTTCCGTCGATGCTTAAGAATGCAAATATTGAGAAAAGTCCCGCATATTCGCATATGAAAGTGCATATTTACATCACTACTTGATTTTTGATATATGTAAATTAGGAAACAGGATATTTTAGTCCCGCCGTTTTGGTCCTGGTGCCATTTCGATTCCTAGCCATTTCGGTCCCTTGCAGTTGTTGTTGGAAGCAGCTATATTGTTAATAACAAAATCTCAAAAATTAAATTGTTTTTATTGACGTATTTATTAGTAACAATTCAAAATTATTTCAATTATTAATTGTTTATATAATTAATTTATCAATTACTTGTTTAAAAAATATTACATGAGCTATATAATAATTACAGGGTAATGCAAATATAATTTTTCTTTTAATTTTCGTTTACTATAATGTCATTAGATTATATAAAAATGATAATGATTCTGAGGATAAATATGTTGTTTATTTATTTAGTATTTAGTTTATAATATTTTCTTGCTATTTAAATATAATTAATTAATAATATCTAGTTTTTTTTTTTTATTGCAAACTATAACTGTGCTAAAAAAATAAAAATCTAATTCTACATCTGGACAATAACATCACCTAACATCGTTAAAAAATATTTTTAATTTTTGTACAATATTACATTATTATTATTATTATTATTAATAATACCATCAGTCAACAAAACAATTACTTAGACTTAAATTTTTGACTGATTTTTCATTTTTTTGGGAGGGGGGGGGGATAATAAATAAAAACTTTTGAATAAAAACTTTAATTGATGAATAATTGCTATTAATTAATTATTAAAATAGTTAGTAATTGTAATATAAAAATTAAATTAATGTTTTATTAAATATATTTTTTAATTCAATTTATTCTTAATTTATTAAATTATTAACGTTAATATAAATTACAAATTTCTACTTTAAAATAAACTCAATACAAATTATATATTCAGTTTATCATTATATTTAATATTAGCTATAAGCTGAAATTTATCCTTTATCTGCTTTTTTATTTTATATTTAAAGTTACTGAGATTTAAAACTATTAATATAATTAATAATAAAACTAAGATAAAAAAATTTATTAAACTTACTTTCTGGGAAAGATGGAGGGAAAAGGTAATTAAAAGAAAATAATAAAAGACAAATACAAAAAAGCTTAGTTTTGTCAGTTAAAAAATTATTTATTAAGGTATTAATAACATTATCACATAAAATTAAAAATAATCGTTTTATTAAAAGAAATAGGTCTAATTTTAATAAAATTTGCTCACAAAACTGTTCTTCAAGGGTGGGAAGACTTAAAAAAAGTTGCAAGCAACAATTATAAAAAGAAAGAGCAGAGGGAAGGGGGAGAGGGAGATCTATTTTTTTTAAACAAAATATTTATTTCAGCACGCCCTAGTAAGCAAATCTCTGTTGATTTCCCAATGCATAATGGTTAAGTAACTTATGAAAACAAATTTATAAGATGCAACATTGTATTGAAAATATCAGACATTTGCTACTTTGTTAGTTTTTAGTAATTGTTTATGAATAAGTTCAATATTTATAAATTCCGTGTCATGTTTTTTCGGGTCATTTTTTTCCTTGTCACCTTTTTTCCGCTCTTGTTTTTTCTGTCACTTTTTTTCCTGTCACGCTTTTTCCGTTCACTTTTTTTCCTAGACTCGGTCAAAAGAAGTATCAAAATCGAAGCATTTTTTTCAAATCTACTCGTTGATAGTCACTAAATACTAACCTTTTTTCTAAAAATCAGTTAATAAAAAATGACAATTTGAGGAAAATCCCTTATCATTCAGCTGCTTTTAGAGAACAACTAAAAATTAGGTCACTCTAACGCCGATATCGTTCTGAATTTTTACGATATTTGACTGGATATTTATAATAAATTGCTCTATCGAGTTGACTATTAAATTATGTAACACCGCAAAAAAAGAAGCACAATTAAATAAACAACCCGAATATAAAACTCTGGAAAATAAATCAACGTAAAATAAAGCACCCGAAAGATAAAGCCGTATATTAGAAGGACTTCAACTCTTGGTTACAATTGCCAAGGTTTAATCAAACTAAAACTGCCACAAAAGCATAAAATGGAAAATGAGCTGAAGTTTTTCCTTCGGAACGGGCCGATGGCAGTCCGAAATCTCCAATAGGGATTATTCTCTTCCTCAAAATGATTGAGTTGCAACCAGGGCTGCGGAGTCGGACCAATTTTTGAGAAAAAGTGTCGGAGTCGGAATCGCTAAAAAACAAGTCGACTCCGACACTAGATTTTTTTGTTAGACATCTTAAAAATGAAATAAGTGGGTAAGTGTGATCACAGATCGCACAGAGGGTTTCGTTTAATATTCCTTTCAAAACATTTTATCCTTTTGAAAAATCTGTTAGTTCCACATTTCACAACCAGGAGGCGCACTTGATTCTAAACAAACCTCTATCCGAACGAAAATACGTTTTACATACTATCCGCAGATATATTAGTCGAGGGGATTGGGCCGATAGCACCCGAGATAAGAAGGCGCCCTGGCGGGTAAAAAGTGGGACTAAAATATGTAAGGCTATGGTACATAATATGAAAGAATGGTCAAAGGGGTGTCGGCAAAAGTTGGAAAAGTACTCCCCGGGTGTAAAGGGCGGAGGTTAGAAAAATTGCTTAAAATACCCAAGTCCCGGAGGAGTAAATAACATAAGACTTTTTGAAAGTTTTATGATTTACCGTGTGGTCTGATGCATTCAGCTATACGTATGCAAAAATTCATGTCTCCAACTTAATTAGGGGCTCTCTTAGAAGGAATTGCTTAAAATACATATGTGGTAGCTCAAAGGGTTAAACGTAAGACTTTTTCAAGATTTCATGATTTGTCGCCTGGCCTCAGGTGTTCTGCAATAAGTATGCAAAATTTCAAATCTCCAATTTAATTAGGGTCTCAATTAGAAAGAATTGTTTAAAATACACAAGCTGGAGTTGAAAGGGTTAAACATAAAACTTTTTCAAAATTTATTATTTGACGTGTGATCTGAGTTGTTGAGCTATAAGTATGCAAAATTTCACGCCTCCAACATAATTAGGGGCTCACTTAGAAAGAATTGTTTAAAATACACATGTGGGACCCCAAACGGTTAAACGTACGACATTTTCAAAATTTTATGATTTGTCGTATGATTTGAGGTGTTCAGCTATAAGTACCCAAAATTTCATGTCTGCAACATGTATAGTTTCTGAGAACGGGCTCTGTGACGAACAGACAGGCAGACAGACAGACAGATGAGCGAGACGAATAGGGTTTCGTCAGATGAACGAAACCCTAATTAAACTAATTATATGCAATTTGAAATCTATAAAATGAATTGTTATTGTTATTTGTGGACTATATCAGACTACTGAAGTTAAAGATGACCGATTTACTGCAGTGTACAAAGTAGATACAAGGGTAGGTAGGTATTGCCCATATACAGAGTAGATGAAAACTGCTTTAATTCATAACTGTAGTAGATATTTTGTATTGCCTTCTATATATAAAAAAAAGTTTTGATTTGGAAATGGACCAATGAAAATCTGCGTAGATATTCCGGGTAGATCGGCATCCAATTTGAATGCTTAAGCATGGCCTTTCATCGTTAATATTAAAAAAACTGTTGCATACAAAAATATGAAAATCGGCGGTATTATAGAGAAATGTTTGATAAACACGCTGATGCAGACAGTTTTCAAATCGAAGAATTATTTTAAGATATTTAATGCTAAAGTGGTACAAAATCATTCTATTAAAAAAGTTTTATTGGAGCAAAAGCTGTACATGAGAATGTAATCATTTTTAGATCATTTTATACGTTGTAAGTTCCCGGTGTGCATATTGCATTTATTTTTCTTATTAGACCCATTTTTTGAGGTTTTATTTCTATTTTAAATTCAAATTTTCAGCATTTCGAGAGATATTTTGTACAAAATTTAGAAAATGTTATTAATTTAAACTGTTGCCAATTGCATAAAATGCGCAAACAATAATGTTTACTTCAAATTAAAAATTTATTTACACGTGACTATTACAAACAGAAAAAAAAAACTTCAAAATTAGAATTAAATGATTACATGTTAATAGCAGGGAAATTACGTCATAAGAATCATATTTACACTTGAATTTGAGAAACAAAATCATAAAATAAAAAAATCATTATTATGCATTAAAACTTGTAAATGGAGGAAATTACGTCATATTTAAAATGCCCCAAAAATATGGCAAAACGTTTAAATTGAAAAATATATTTGCGTGAGATATTTTGAGATAATCTTTTCAACTATTATCGTGAATTCGAAGACAGCGCAAATAATATTTCCTTCTAACAACAAAAGTATTTTCACGTGAATATTAATAAGAGAAATAAAACTTTGGTGTAAATTACGTCAGATTTGAAACGATACATGTAAAATGTATTATTTAAAAGAACTATCTTATAGCGCAGTTAAAAAATACCGGGAGACAATGACACTGTTTACTTAATTCATTTTACATTAACTTATTTTCCAATGTTTAACTAATTTTTTTAATTAAATACGAAAACAGCCATTGTATCTCTTAACAGCAGCAGATTTGGTCTTAAAAGTCCCAATCCAAGGAAAACGAATGGAAACCTGTTTACAGAGAGATCGCTAGAGTTTTTTTTTTTTTATAATTTTAATTCAATATTTTTAAAGCCGATCAAATTAGCGTGCTTTTTGGATTTTGGTGCGCTTGAACGGGGGTTGGTGAGCGTAGCTCGTAGGGGGCAGAGCCCCCTAGTAGTATATAAATAAGTACTTCCCTCATATTTTTGGGGTTTGCGGATAGAACCAGAGGTACAAAGGTCTGGAAGGACCCAAAGCCCGGAAAATGAAGGGAATTTTTCAAACAGCCCGTGTAAGTAGAAATAAGACAATTTATGTTAATTGGCCATTAATGACTGTTAAAATGTTATTTTAATGACTATTGAAGAGATTTGGAATCGAACAGTGTTTTCCTTTTTTTAAAATAAATTAATAAAATATAAGAGATTCTTGTCACGAGACTGCAGGTTTTTATCCTTTCCCTTGCTATCGCTTCTGAAAATTCGATTAAAAACTTTAATTTTGACAGTATTTTCTCAAAGATATGTTGCCTTTATCAAAAAATGGATAACGTAATAACGTAAAGTTTCAGAATAAGAACACCGGCACCAATCTTATGCGTTTCCGAAAAGAAATGAATTCAGAAATGTATCAGAAAGTAGCTCCTTTGGTATTTGAGAAAAGCCTTATTAAATGACAAAGAAATATTTTTAGAAATCTGCTTTTTGTTATACAGATTCAAAAGTTATCATGTTTTTAACCCAGCATTTTTCCATTTATTCTGAACTACATTATTTTTTTTTTTAATGAATCCTTATTTAAATGTTTAAACATCTAATACTCTATAAGTAATCATTAATGTTGCTATTCTGTATTCGCTGTCTTGCGAATACATACTAATTTTAAAATATACTGTAAAATTATCCCATAAATATGCATGCAGTATGCATTCAGATTCTTTAAAAGAATCTTAATTGTATGTTTAGAAAAACCTAGATTTTTTTTGTAGAAATTGAGTCATTTAATTAATTTTTCTACGGCCCCGGACGGGCCTGATTTCACTGATTTTGTATGGGCCGGGTCATGAACTGTGAAAATATAAATGAACCGGGCCAGGCCCGGAAATTACGACCCTTGCAGGCCTCTAAAAAAGATAATCAATGCCGAAATAGTGAGATTTGAGCTTTATTTTTCTTATATTCTATCATTATTTAAATCAACAGGCAACATTAGTACCCCAGCCCGAGTACTAGTGCAGTCATCCCGGAGTCGGAATAGGAATCGGAGTCGGAGTCGATACAATATCCCGGAGTCGGAGTCGCCCATTTTTCGCACCGACTCAACAGCTCTGGTTGCAACACCACGTGTATGTATTCATGTATTGTAAATGTATTCATATACATTTTTAAATCATTCCCCAATGATTATAAAAAAAACATGAAAAAAAAAAGAAAAAAAGCTTCCACTTTTTGATTATAAATTGTATGAGGTTTTTTTAAATTAAATGCATAATAGATTTTTTATTTTTAAATTAATAGAGTGCTTGTCTGAAAATTATAAAAACTTAAATAAAAAATTAAAATTTTCAATATTTTGTCTTTTTCACTTAGTTGAACAATTTTAGAGGTAAATAGAAATAAATGTTAATACTAAGTATAGCAGCCTGCTACAATAGACCAACAAAAAAATTACAAATCCATCTAATTTTATACGTTATGGTACATATTTTTTTTTCGAATATTAATTACGGAATACATAAAATATTTTTAAAAATATGATAAAAAATATTATACTATGTAACATTTAAAAAAATTAACAGAAAAAGATTATTAGAAGCTTCAAATATCCGAATCCAAAATTGCAGCTCATTCCATTAAGTGGTTTTCGAGTTAAAATTAAAAGAAACTACAGGAATTGCGGTTTTGTTTACAACTATAACAAGTAAGAAAAATCATGCGTTAAGCATAGATTATGAAACACTTTCCAACACTTCCTGAATGCTTTAACAAAACTTCATTATTTAGGGAAATAAGTTATATAAGAGAACGAAGTAAACATTTTAGAAAACGCATAAAACATTTGAAAAACTGATTTCAGCAGTTACCATCCATAGCAAATATGTATTCCAATTCTTTTGAACAGCTCTGTATTTGATCTGCAGGTTGATATATATGCTATATAATGGGTAAATTTAGTTTAGCAAGAAAACAAATAACAGGTTGAAAGGTTTCTCTTTCAGCAATTTATACTAATAGATGGAAACATACTTGTATACTTTTGTACAACCCTATAGTTAACCTAGTACCCTTATTACACGCCACTATTTAGCTAAAGTTTAATTCTAAGTAAAACACTCTTAAAACTACTGGAATCACATTTCCAGAAATTATCATTTATAGACGGTCATGTATCCAATTCTTTGCGTGATCCTGTATATAATTTTATCTATGTTCTACAAACATTTCTTAGTAAACAAAATGCAGTTCAGCGTAAATATGCATAACCCATTTAAAAACCACCTTTAAGCAATTTACAATCATACCCAGTAACCATTACGAAATATTTTGTGTAGCCCTGTATATGAATTTCAGCATTTATACACACCATATACAATGCATAAATATAGTGAAACATAAAAGCACATGATATAATTAAAAATGCATTTCCAGCAATCATTGCTACCGTACAGTACTTCGGATACAATATCGTATCTGAAATCTTTTTTGCGTCTCTGTAAGTGCTATGCACTTCTTATTATACATGAAATAAGTAGTAGTAAACCTCAGCGACGTATATCAATTTCATTACACATGAAATAATTTAACATAATAAAAATATGCCGGAAAAAATTCCCTCCACCCGTATATCATTATGTAACGGAGATCTTTTGTGTGGCCTTGTAAATTATTATTATAATTATTCTTTGCACCGCATATTCTGATGAATGCATATTTTAGTGCATTTGATAAATGCATATCAATTTTAATATGTTTGAAAGCATGTAACATCATTGAAAATCATTTTAAACGATTTTTTCCCATAGCCCGTAATGTAACGGAAAACTTTTGACTGTCCCTGTAAATGAACTAAACATGCTACAAACTTCACTTGAAATAGGGTTCGTGCTATGGTAGAAGTCACTAACATACATAAAAATATCAGAACGATCCGAGTCTATTTACGCGAGTTAGAGCGCGTACAGACGGACAGACGGCCAGACAAACCGAATGCATAAACACTTTTCAACTTTGTTGGAAAGTGTTAAAAATGAATTTAACATTGACTTTGTGTTTGGTATTCTAGGGCAGTTTTTTAATTAATACAAATATAATGTCAATTTTGGATGTTCATATTAAAAATTTCATTTTTGTATACGTGTGTTATTATTATTATTATTATTATTATTACTCTTGTATTATGTGCAATTTAAAATTTTGATACAGCCTTCCAAATATGCTCATTTTAAAATAAATAATTCCCTGAAACTATAGTGCGAATTTCATGAAAATTCGTTTTTAGACTAATTAAGTGGTGTAGAATTTATTTATGGTGTCAAAATTGTGACTTGCTTAAAAAAACAAAACAAAAAACAAACAAAGATTGAGTTTGTTTTCATATACATACATATAGCCCCCTAAGCAAAATTTATGTACATTATTTAACAGTAGACTTTATTTCCGATAGTTTGGCACCAACAACTTTCTGCTATGATAATTTATTGCTTAATTTGTGGGGGCTGTTTAATTTTTTTTTTTTTATTTTTTTTTTTTTTTACGATTGTACATTTATTATGAAGATTAATCCAGAATTTGAAAAAAATAACAAAGTAATTTCTATTGTTTTATATATATAACATTCATTGCATTTTGCACTTTTTCTCTTAATGGAATTATTTCTAAATTTTCTTTTATTACATAAAATATAACATAAGTTAACTTGACAAAGTTAATCAAGCTTCATTTCCCCTATAAAATCTTTGTCTTTTTAGTAATTTTTCTTCTTAACTTTTCTTTTTCTGATTAAAATATAACTTATTTACCGATATATATTTTTATATGAAAACCTTAAAAAACTTCAGATACGCCTAACTTTTAGATTTAAATGATTTGACATTAAATTAAAATAAACTTAATAAACAACAATAATACGAAGAAAAAATGTCAAAATCATAATTTAAGTGAAATAAATAATCTTAAATAAGTTTTTTTTTTTTTTTTTTTTTTTTTAAAGGATTTGTTTAGGCATATCTTCTGAAAATGTGGTGATCCCCTGAATTTAGTCTTTTTTATGAAGATTTTTTTTATTTTAAGAAAATATTACAAAGTTTGTAGCCCTTTTTTGAAAAAAAAAAAAAAAATTTTTTTCCAACTTTTCTTATCTTTTGAGTTTTATGTCTCTGAATTATTTATATATATATATGAATTACCGGCGCTAGATTACAGACAATTTATCTTGTAACTCTCTATGTCTCTTTTTACCTCTTTTTTGAATCTCCATGTTGTCCAGATTATATTATCTTTTTCTATGCGCAATAAAAACCGAGCGATAGTTAAAAGACATCAAAGATTAATTGTTGGTAACCTTTTTTTTGCTATAATCTTTGCTAAGCCTTTACTGATCAATAACCAATAGATCAATAAACGTTCCATCAAACCAGTGTGAGGAAATGGAAAATTAATGATGTATACCGAAAAGAAAGCGATAATCAAAACCGTACTTTCCGGATTCTCCGAAAACTCATCAATCAAGTACTCAATCAAGCACTTCCGTTAGGAAAGAACCTGAGCCCGAAAATCATTTAGAGTGGGAAATGTAAAGGATGATATAGGAGTCGCATAGTGCCAATGTTCAGTTCTGAATTTCAGCAAGATAAAAAAAAATTCTAAATAAATACTATTGGCTATGTTCTCGCTATAAAACCTGGAACGCAAGAATTATATTAAAACTGAACCAAAGTTCGTTTGTAATTCTAGGCACAAAAACAGATAATCTTGATGGGTACAATATTTTCAACAATAATTTTTAAATAGAAATTTTACTAAATTATGTACAAATTAAAATCCAATCTTAAGTTGTAGATATAATATCTAAATTCGTAAAGATTGCATGCAAAAATATTAACTAATCTAAAATACATCTTCTGTGCGCAATTAACAAAAAAAATGGTTTTTATCTTTCTGAGAAAAATATCTTTAAAAGTGTCTTTTCAATCACTGTTTGCAGTAAAATGGTGGACGCATTTTTTAGTCATAACTTACGTAAAACTAGAAATATTTCTATGCAAAATGTTTTAAAATGCAACAAACTACTATAATGTTCTTTCATATATAATTTTTTGAAAAATCAATATTTTGGTGATTAAACAGCTCTAGTCTCTTAAAATTTCAAGATAATAAGATTTTATTGCTAACAAAAAAATGCTTAATTTTCTTTTATAATCAGAAATATTTAAATTACATATACATATGTATCAATCTTTTTGAAATATGAATCTACTCATTTTAAGGTAATATGATCTCTACAATATACAACTCTTTTATAATCTGTTGATTTTAATCCATGTACAGAAGAGCGCCGATTATCGGAACTCCAATCAACCGAACTTCCAACTATCCGAACAGCCTATTTCTCTCAAAAATGTTTTTAACCGAACTTACAGTCATCCGAACAGCCTATTTCTCCCCAAAAAATTTTTTAACCGAACTCCCACTTATCCATTGGCTTGAAATAAAATTTTAAATGAAGAAAAAGCTGATAGTGGATCAGGAAATGAGGAATGTAAAACAATAAAGGAGATGGAAAGAAGGTATGAAGAAAATGAAATTAACGAGTGGTTAGATAATGAAGTAGTACATAACCTTGGATATCAGATTTTAAGTGATGACGAGATTGTGGATGAGATTCATGATGAAAAATAAATTGTAGATAATGAAAACAAATGATCTGGTAATAACTAAGGTCCATCACATAATGAAGCATTTGAATATTTGGAAACAGCTGTGAAATGGCTTGAACGGCAGAAGAACGTTGATCGTATTCAACTAACGTATTTAAGAATAATTAGAAATAGGGCAGCATTGAAAAGAATTTCTTCGTTTAAGTAAGCAACAATCAAAAGCTTTTTTGCTTAAATTATAATCTCTGGAGTTGAGAAAATGATATGGAAAGAAAAAAAAAATTAATGGTAAACATATATAAAAAAAATAAAAATAAATAAACGTGCCAGCACTAACTTGTGCTGCCAGACTTAAACTTAGATAAGGTATGAAGGTTTTAGTAAAGTCAGAAACATTCCTTAAATTATCTGTCCGTTTATCCGAACTTTTGCTTATCCGAACCAGGGTCGGTCCCAACTTGTTCGGATAATCGGCGCTCTACTGTATTCAGTTTTAGATTTTATTTCGTGCAAACCGTTACATACAAAACTTTAAAAGGCAAATTAATTAAAATAATTAAAAAAAAAAACTTTAACTTATATGTTCCATTTTTTTAAAACATGTCCTTCTGAAAAATTTGTTGATGCACATTTTCATTAATTACGTCAAAATTTAATGTCTAAACTCATCAATCAGTACAATACTTTTGTAAACAATATGCTTTCTGTGAATCTTAATGTGCTAAAGTTCTGTCCATTATGGACATTTTGAGACGAAAATTTTGCTAAATATATAAGATTTCTACACATTTGCTTGTAGTAGCTCCTAAGGTGTCTTTAACTTCTTAATTCTCGCGCCCGTGATATTCACGGGCTGTCTTTTATTCACTTTGTTTAATCCCCACCAGTTTTATAAAAGATTGTAATTGGTTTTATTATGGTATCATTTCACCTGCTATTACATAAGGTGAATATTTCTTTAAAAAAAAAAAAAAAAAAAAAAAAAAAAAAAAAAAAAAAAAAAAAGGTGCCAATAAGCAATTTGAATTTTTAAACTGTAATTTAATGCGACAGTTAAGGGGTTAATCTGAAGACCGTGAGCCGACGCATTACCACTAATTCAATATCTAAAAATTGTCTTATTTAATAGCAGAAACTTTGCAATTAAATAAGGCGATAAAGAGTTCATAAATATTATCTTTTCAAATTTGTGGGGGAAACCACAAAAAACCGACATTATATACACAAATTAAATAAATTCATGAAAATAAAAAATACAGATTTTTCGGGATGCTTTGAAAGATAAAAGTATTCATTATGTAAAATATTTGAAAGATATTTTTTTGTATTTAACTCAGAGTGCAACATTCAAAGACAAAATATTATAAATAATAAAATATATATAAACTCGTATTAAAATATTACTAAATTTAATAAATTTTTAATTTATAAAATACTTATATTTTTATAATACTTTCATACTAGATTAATTTTTTTATATCTGAAAAAAAAACCCCTCAAATAGAAAAAAAAAGTATTTTTTCATACTGGAAAAGCAACCAGTACAACTAAAAAACTAAAAATAAACCCCAAATTTGATTTTAATACTTTTAATAAGAATGTCAACGATTTTAATCAGACAATTAAAATTAATGATTAAATCGCGTTTAAAAATTAAAGATTTTTAAAACGGTATAAAAAAGCATTGAAATATAAAGTGAACCTAATTTGTAAAGTTTCTATGGATATTTTGCCTTAATGAATAACCGAAAAATGCTTTAAATACATGTTTTAGCTTAAATGATTATGTTTATAAAAAATTAAATATGATAAGTTTGTAAAAAGCAAGTTCTTATCTGGCGTAAGAATCATTCAATTTAAAAGAGATATTTAAATCTAATGCTGCTATTTTGTGGATTTCAAATATAACTTCAGATATAAAATTGGTCATTCTCATATTTACTTTGTGTGCATAATTTAATGGTTTCCACCCATTTTCATAATTTGTTTTGATTAGCAAGCATATACCGGCGTTTAAGTTTTCATTTATGGTGTTAACAGTAATTTTTATAAGTTGAAATGCAAAAATTCTTGCCATGATATTTGTTTGATCTGTTATTTGTGTTAACTGATGAAATTACTTATGTGAAGTTTTTATTATTTCTGTAATTATATTAATTATAATTTTATTAATCAAAACGTAAAATGTGTAATGTTCTAACTAGAGAAATTATTGTTTAATAGCTATTAATTTAAGTAGTATTAACAATTTTATATTAAATTAAGTTATTAATAATTTTAATAAATATAAATGTCTGCAGTATTTAATATAGGTTTACATAATTATTACAAAATTTTAACATACATAATGGTATTACTAACTGATAAAATAACTAATTTGCTGATTTAATCTTTTAGTACTAATAATAGTTTTATTAATTAAAGCATAAAAACATAGATTATGACACATGTTTAGGAAAAAAAACCTGACAACTGTATAACCTCCTGAATGAAATTTTAAGATGCATTACGCAATCTCATTTTTTTTTTCTTTCGGAATTATAATCAAGATTTTTTTCTTTACTTGCGTGCTGATACTCAGATCTCAAATTCTTTGACTTTGAAACCCATACCATTAACCAAAATTTATCCCTAGAAGGTCATGGCTGCATTACAATAGTTTGTTCACAATAGAATGTTTCCAGCTCACATAAATAAACAATATAAGAATCACATTTTTTTTATTTAAATAATAATAATAATAATACATTATTATTATTATTCAGAAGCAGAGCTAACACAATAACGTTTCCGAAAAAAAATTATATTGCTTGCAATTTTTATTTGACAACAACTGTATCTCACAAATAATACATTTGAATTGCATGATAATTGGATTAATCATATAAATAATAGATTACCGAAGGGGAAAAGAAGGGATGTAACAGTGAGCTGCTACAAGAAAGTCGAAAATGGTTTGCCTATATTTTAATATTTTATATTTCTATTTAAAATCTTTAGGTGAAAAGTGTTATAATAAACAGTAATGCTGTAATAATAATAATAATAATAATTGTAAGCAAATTTATTGACGTTAGAAAAAAACTTGCCCACAAATTTATTTTCTAATAGAGTAAAGCCTGTCTGTAACGGAATCTCACTTTAAACGGGAAAAATCATGTTCTTGCCAAAAAAATACCATGCAATTATACCACTTCAGACGTAAAAAACCTGTGTAAAACGGAAATCTTTACAGATAAATTAAGTTTTTATCTTACCAGATATTTCTTTATCATACTTGTGGTGGCATTCGAATTATTAACAGGGCCGGCTATCTCTGTCTACGGTCCTGTTTCGGCATAGTATGTCCTTGAAAGCCGAGTATGCAAAATAAGCGAGATATTATTTTTTATATTACACACTAAATCTTTCCTACTTCTTCAAGGCCGTATACTAATTCACAGCAACATCAAAATATGCACGTAAAAAGGGGGGGGGGGAGACACATATACAGGAGTCGGATAATCAGCTGTCGACGAACCTAAAAATATTCTTATAGCATCGAATATGTGACCCCTCTGCTGTGACATCAACATGACGTTTGGGGGCATATATACAGGGGTCGGATATCCAACTCTCTCACCAAAAGTAAAAGCCTTAGCATTGGTTATCTGACCCCTTGATATGTATCCCCTTTGCTCTGACGTCAAAATGACGTATTGGGGCAGATATACAGGGGTCGGATATCCAAATCTCTCTCCAAAAGTAAAAGTCCTAGCATTGGATATCTGCCCCCTTGATATGTGTCCCCTTCTGCTGTGGCGTCAAAATTACGTATGGGGGCATATATACAGGGGTTGGATATACACCCTTCGACGAAAGGAAAATTCTCTAGGACTGGATATGTGTCCCCTTCAGCTGTGACGTCGTATGGGGGCATATATACAGGGGGTGGATATACAGCTATCGACGAAAATAAAAAGCTCTGTTTTGGATATTTGCCCCCATCTGCTATGGGGACATATATACAGGGGTCGGATATACACCCTTCGACGACAGTGAAATTCTGCAGCACTGGATATGTGCCCCCTTCTATCTGTGACGTCAAAATGACGTATGGGGGCAGATATACAGGGGGTAGATATCAGCGTCCCCATTCGCTATGCTTGTTGGCCACCGTTATTTTCAAAAAGTTTGCATCGCCTTTCTCAATTGATGAGATATCTCCGATAAAATAAGTCACATTTTTTCATTCTAAAATACTGGTAGCCAAAAATCGTAGTATGTGACAGACATGACAAGTTCGCATGGAAATAGCCGTTTGTGATCCTAATAAGAAGCTCGAAGCAGCAGCGGTCGTGCGACAGCTTCAGAGCCCCGAGCCCACCCTTCCCGCATTTCGATGTCTTTGATTTAATCAATTTTCCTTTTAAATTTGTCCGGTTTCAATTTTTCGTTTTTTCGAACCTGGCTTCCGCAAGACTCTCGGCTAAAGGGGCGCAGGCAGGGACGTTGGACGGACACGCGGAACACCGCGCTCCGCGAATTCTGCGGCGGTTCTATGGTAATTTTTCATCCTCTTGATGCCTTCTATCACCCCTCTTAATTTTTTGGTCGAATTTTGGTACACCCTATACATACAGTGAAACCTCATTTATATGTGTTGCATTTATAGTTATTTCACAATTATACATTATATTCTTTATTTATTATCTGACTGCCTAGAAGGGTTATGTGTTTCATGCGTATCTGGGTATGTGGATTTCTTTATACCCTCGAAACATCCCAACGGCTGGATGAATTTTGATGAATGAGGTCTCTATCGATTCGTCTTAACCGTCCGGTGGTTATAGTCTAGGTTTTGTTTTTATAAATTCAAAATGGCGGTAGAGACGAAATTTTTTTCACGCACCCTATTGAGTGGCATATCATTGGATAGGTCTTTCAAAATGAAGACGATGTTTCATTGACTATTTTACAGTCAGAAGCTCCGTTTAAATATTACACAACCTGGAAGTTGTGTAGGTAGGATCTCTAGATTTACTGCAACTCTAACCATCATAGACATCTATAGGCCTCATCAAAACAGTGTTTATAGAAAGGACTAACAATTAAACACAACTTAAAAGTCATCAATACAAGTAAATAATAAAAAATAGGTAAGTAATGTAAAAAATAGTTTCACATTGATGAGAAATAATTAGTTCACTTTTTACGCAGTCGGGGTTTTTGATTTTTAAAACAATACTTTATTTTCTTATCATCTTTAGTGTTACATTTTTTCAGTCATACATTTTTTTTTTTCGTTTGTCCTACGAAAAACACATAAATGAGGTTTTGTTATCCTCCTGAGGCCCAAGAAAATTTGAAACACTTTATCTTGGTCTTTACTACTTTATTTTCATCAAAAGGATAAAAAACTTCATTTTAAAAGATTTTTATTTTTATTTATTTATTTTTTTTCAATTTGTTAAAGACCACATCCATTTTAATGGATGTTCAGGTCTTAAGTTGATGACATGTAAACACAGTTCAATTCAACTTCATGTAAAGTGATACTGAAAAGCACTGAATTAAGAATAAATTGAAAATATATATATATATTTATTATTAATTTATTGAACAACACATACATATTTAATCCAAATGAAAATCTTTCAAACAATTTCTTTCACTAGCAATGCACAAAAACATATTGCAACTTGTACATCTAAATTTAATTTACTTTTGAATATATATTATTATCAAAGTAATTTCTAAAATAATGATGTGCTTTAAATTTTATGTGCATTTGTGCTTCTTGTTCTAGCTATTGTGAAATATGACAAGGATCTGGAAGGCTTGAGCAAACCTAAAAAGAAACAATTAAAATCAGATTTCATGATGCTTGTGAAAATATAATATTCCTAAGTGTATTAATTTAATTTGTTTGTTTATATTTATGTGTTTCTAGCAAAAGAAAAAGTTAGACTAAGTAATTATCTTAATTTACATATTAAAAGTCTTTATATGGACATAATTTATAACTTAATTCAAAGATCTCTTCTAAATCAAAGTGAGCTTTTGATATTTCGCTATTTCACTTCCGTTAATTTGGCTAACTGAACCACCAGCAAAATTATTGACTGTTTCTTTAGTACCCTCATTTTAAGCTTCAGAAGAATCTTCATAAATTTTGTTACTATTTAAAATATTCATCACTAGAATCACTAAAATCAAGATCAGAGTCATTCCCATTTGCTATTAATTCTAATTCTAATGTTGTTAATCTTTTGACTAAATAAAAATGCAAAAATATGTAATATTTGCTGTCTCTTTTTATAAAAATTTAAATAAAACATTACAGAGAGATTAAATAAACATAAAAAACTTGGAAATCTAGCACATGATTAAAACCAAAATTAATGCTAAAAGTAACTATAACTTTACTCAAATAAGACCCAACATCCATTTTAATGGCTGATTTTAAATTGAGCTTTAAAGCAATAAATGTATCAAAATTATAGTTAAAAATTAGCAAGGGTACTACAAAAACATTAAAATTAACATATACACTCTAAAATGTGTTTGAACAAACAAAATCATTAAAGAAAAATTGGAACTTACTAGCACCTGGTCGAATACCAGGTTGACTCATCCACGTCGCCACATTACAAACAAACGAGAAGCTGTTGCCAGATTCTAAAAACTTATAAGTAATCTTTGATGCGTATATTGTATTGTAGTATCGGGACTTGCTTTCAAAGAAATATTTAATGGGATTAGTAGGTTAAAACAAAACGTTCATTTTAATGGATGATGAGTCTCAGGAGGTTATAGCTTTACATTAATTCATATGTCAGAAAAATTTAGTTTTGGCCATTGTTCTTTAAACCATAGATACTGACACATTTTAAGATAGTCATCAAGATTATGCATTTTAAGGTAGAAAGTAACATCCTACGGGTAAAAAAAAAAAAATGTTCTCTCCAATTTTTTTTTTTTTTGCTTAAAGCATACATATTGAACAGTGTTTCTATCAAGAGAGAAAACACTGTATTAAACACTAGTGTCGTGAAGGAAATTTTCACCTTGTTATTAATAAACTTTATAACATTCTTATAACTACTTAAACGGTGACACAAACATATAAAAAGTATTATTTAATGCAACCCTGAGATCTTTCGAACACACACGCGTTCATTTTCAAAGGGAGAAGATGACTGACTGAATAGAAATACATTTTAAAAACGATGTCCTTTCTTATAATATTCCCGCGATTTGGTATAATATCCTAAATATTTCAAGACCTCCAGATAATATGAACTGGTCTTTTCACCCCTGTGCAGAGAAATGGACTGAACTCCGCTTGCGCATGCGTATTATTTTGTTTTTGTTTTTAAAATGTATTTCTATTCATTCAGTCATCTTTTCCCTTTGAAAACGAACGCGTGTGTGTTCGAAAGATCTCAGGGTTGCATTAAATAATATTTTTGTATGTTTGTGTCACCTTTTAAGTAGTTATAAGAATGTTATAAAGTTTCTATCAAGTTTTATGAAAAATTAATGATGGTCCATTTTTTTAATGGCCCATTAGAGTAAGCTATTTTTTTAGAGTGATATGTTCAGTTTGAATGTAATAAAAAGTATTAAAATGAAAGTATACTATTGTTTTGATATGATATATGCATTCTATTACAAATAGCTACAAATTGGTACCAGAAATATAAAATTCAAGCCCTTATTTTTGAAGTTACGGACATTTATAGACAGTGGGATGGAATCCAAGATGGCTGCCATTTGGTAAAAATGACCCGTTTTCAAAAGGCTGTATCTCAACCAAAATTGTGCAAATTATTTTTAAATTTCAGATTTCAGAGTTTCAATACTATGTGTCTCTATGATTAAAAAGTAAATAAATAAATAAAATTAATTAATTCTGCGACTATGATGTAATGCCAATTGATTGAATTCATATGGCTTTCGGGCATAAATGGGTTAAAATATGAAAACGATTGTGCTTTTATTCAATTCTATGTTGTTGCTATTATATAACATTAAAAGTTTAAGCATAGTGCCATTTTGATGGATGAATTGCAATTTTAAATGCTCCATACAAATAATATTCAAACAATAATCGTCGTACATGACATTTAGATGTTTGTATATAGGACATTCAATTTTCAATGATTCTGTTAAAAAAGAAACAAACAGCCCCCTCTTTTGAAAAATTAAAAGATTCTGCTTTTTTCTGCGACATAGTCCAATTTTCTGAGCATTTTGGCAGGGTTGTACAGGTTGAACCTAAAGTTCCCCTTATTATGACCCATAAAGTCCGTTCGCATTTCAAAAAATCATTAAAATAATCTGGAATGACCCCACTCGACTTTCCGAACACCGGTGTACGATGTCCAGTAATATGTATGTCAGAGACGGGTTAGGTCATCGACCTAGAGCAGTGATGCATCCAGATACATGCAGAAGCAGCAAACGCATAGTAACCAGCAATGATCAGCACTTAATGGCGCTGACCGGGCGAAAGTTGTCTAACAAGGAAAAGAGTTATGTCAGCGTTTAGCAGCATGCCATAAAATTAGGCACGTTGCACAATTCTCTTGTTAAAATGTAGCTTGCTCAGCAAGTAATTCCATTTAAATACTGTCTCAGATCCTTTATCAGCATCAGACGACTTCGGCCTACCCATGGTTACGGTCGCACACTTGGCCGACCGCGTCTGTAAAATACAGCCTTTTTTGTAAATATTGTACATTTTAATCAAGATCTATTAAAATAAGTATAAAGAATACGAGTTTGGCTTATGTTAAAAAAGAAAGAAACAGCCCCCTCTTTTGGAAAATTAGAAGATTCTGCTTTTGTTTGCGACATAGTTCAATTTTCTGAGCATTTTGGCAGGGACTGTACACAGTGAACCTAAAGTTCCCATAAAGTCCGTTCGCATTTCAAAAAGTCATTAAAATAATCTGGAATGTCTCTACTCGACTTTCCGAACACCGGTGTACGATGTCCAGTAATACGTATATAAATGTATATATGTGTATAAATTTTTCACACAATGGAATCGGTTGGGTATGACATCGCCGCAATATTGATCACTTTTACTCTATCTCATTGCCTATTAGGTTATTTTCCCTATAGAATTGTAAAAATTGATTAAGAGGCTACTTTAGTGCGAAAACAGCCGTTCGCTAAAGTTAATTTAATGGGAGAAATTTTTTAAGATATCTATCTCGTTTGCATTTCGATCTCTACATCGGCCAATTTTTAATTTTTCGATTTTGATTTCGGGCATTTTTAGTTAGGACGCTTTCATTTTCGGAACCTGTTTGAAAGTAAAAGCATCATCACAAAAAAAAAAAAAAAATCCGCAAACAAAATCGAAAAAGTAAAAAAATCCCTTTGTACAGATCGACCTCAGCTATCCAAAGCGAAAAAAAAAATTAAATGCAAACGAGATATCTTAAAAAAATTTCTTCCCTAGGATTAGCATTAGTGAGCGGGTCTTTTCGCATGACGGGAATAGCCCATTAAATGCCTAATCCGTAGTCTGATTTGTACGAAAATCAATAGAGTTCTTGGGGCAGTGCACGGTGGGTGATTTACTTATTCTAGTTGGCCAAAAAAATGATTTTTAAAGGTTTATCTCAGCGTAATTTATTTTTTGCCTGTTATAGCTCAATAGTTAGGCCGTTGTACCCTGCTATTGGTTTTGATATAAATATAATTGTATGGTCCATAGACTAGCGCAAAGTTGGTGCTTCTTAGTTGGGAATGAATCAATCAATTTGAGTATAGTTCTTTAATCTGTTACTTGAAGCGGAATAAAATGTATTGCTCGATTATGGACGCTTCCAAACAAAATATGGACTTTATTTTATCGGATTTATGGACATAAAGTTTTCACATATCAGCTGTTATTTCATATTTAATGTCGTAAAAAACTCTGTATTTTTTTTTACAATTTTTCAGTTTTAATATAGAAAGAATTATATGATAAAGAATGATTAAGATCAATTTTTGATATGATTAAATAGTTTAGATTATTACATTTTCGTTCCAATTTAATTTGTCTGCTCTTAGGTGCCCTCCCAGTTTTTCTAAATGTTTTTATCTTATGTCTAAGTAATTTTCTTTTAATTTTAGTTCAAGTACCATTTTCTTTTTATCAAAGACAGCAGAATTTAAGATAGTCACATAAATAAACTTTTGCACCATTATGCAACGGCAACAAGATTTAAAATTTAACGAAAATGTGAATTTCGTTGAAAATAATTTTTTTATAGAGGAAAATTACAATGAAGAGCAGATGAAGTTTTGCAAGAGCGAAATGTTTAAATTTATGAACAAAATTGGACAAAAATTGCCAGTTGTATGTAGATATCTCAGGACAAAGTAATTTAAAATATATTACTTGGCTGCAAATTTCCAAACAAAAAAACAACAAACAGTGTTTACAAAATTGATCTAGACAAATTCTCCAAATTCACATTTCATACAATGCAAAACATAATGTAGGCATTTTCTCATGATATCTTATAATTCCCATTCTTTACATAAGATAGCTAAATATAAATGTACAACAGAATATACAACACAGCAATTTTCATTAAAGCTGTCGAATGTTTGCACGTATCTTAAATTTTAGAAAAAGAAATTTTAGGATTTGTTTTAATAATACATAAGTAGTTTTATCAGTTTAGCTTCCATACCGTTAAGAAAGTATCATTAAAATTATCAAGAAGAACGTAAAATCATGAGTCAATCAGATTATGAAACATTTTCCAACGCATTTGGCTGGTTGTGTTTATGACGGTCAATTATCAACACGTGGGATATAGGCCCTAAGAGGGGGAGTGCCCTTCGTGGGGGTCTTTCTAAGGGAACTTAACCCATATTTACGCTTCCAACGCATTTAGACTACTCTAATAAAACTTCATAGCTTAATAACGTGAAAAACGATGTCTAAGTAATAATTTGCAAAACATATAACACGTTTGAAAACACAATTTCAACCAAAGTCGAGAAAATAGCTGAAATTTTTGATCATCCCTGTATATGAACTATAGATTTATCATATAATTCACAACATGCTAAAATTTAGAACAGTTAGTGGACGCATAGTACAGTTGAAAATTCCTCGTCAGCAATTTCCGTCAATAAGCGGAAATGTACTTCAGGGGTTTTGTGCAGCCCTGTATATGATTTACAGAATTTATATACACTAAATAGTATGCAATTTTTATAATTTAAAAAAGTGTTTCACAACTGAAAACGCACTTCCATCAATTATTGTTCATAGAGAATGAAATATAACTGATTTATTTTGTGTGTCCCTGTATATGAAAGATGAATGGCATGTCATATTCAATAGTAAGCATTTTATAGAGCACCTCGGATATACACCAATTTAAATACTTTTGAAATAGTGTTAACGTGAACAAAATACACCACAAACAATTTTTCTCCATAGACCGTAATGCACCATAATTCTTTTTAGTGTCCCTGTAAATGATCGATAAATGCTATCCATACCACATCCTATAGCAATCATCTTGCAGTGCACTTCATAGATATGTATATTAATTTCAAAGTGCTTGAAATTATGAAACATCATTAAAAACCACTGCAAACGATTTTTCCCCCATAGGCCGTAATGTAACGAAATACACTGGCGGAAAAAAAAATCCCAACACCAAGAAAGACTTGTGTTAGATAAACGAAATTTGGTAGGCGTGTTTATCCATCTGAAAGATGACATCGATTGAAATTTCGCGCTTCGCGCATAAGTGTGGCGCTAGTAGCGCCACTCAGAACTTGCAGATCAGGTTTACTTTAAATGCGTGCTGTAAAGTTTGTAGGCGTTATTTAGCTTCGAAATGTGGCGTATTGAGTTGATGTTAGCCAAGAATGTCTTTAACGAGACGAAGAAGCCACTGTCAACAGCTCACCGAGTTAAAATGAGGTCGCATATTCGGGCTACGAGAAGCTGGATTTTCTTTCCGCGATATTGCAGAAAGACTTGGCTGGAATGTATCCACTGTGCATTATTGTTGGAAGCAATGGACAAGGGATGGTACTGCTTCAAGAAGACCGGGTTCTAGGCGGCCACGTGGCACTCCTGAGAGGGAAGATCGCCGTATTCAGCGTAGGACTGTGATGCATCGTACTGCGTCTGCGGCAGAAATTTGAGCTGCAGTTGGTACCACAGTGACAAAATGAACTGTTAGAAATCGGTTACTTCAAGGACAGCTCCGAGTCAGGCGCCCTGTAGCGTGCATTCTACTGACTCCAAGCCATTGCCGTTTGCGACGCCATTGTTGTCAAGCCAGAGCTCATTGTGTTTTCTGATGAAAAAGAAACACAACAGATTTCCACTCCACCCACCAATGAGCTCTGGCTTGACACGAACGGCTTCACAAACGGCAATAGCTTGGAGTCAGTGGAATGCACGCTACAGGGTGCCTAGCTCGGAGCTGTTCTTGAAGTAACCAAATTCTAACAGTTTGTTGTGTCACTGTGGTACAAACTGCAGCTCAAATTTCTGCCACAGACGCAGAACGAAGCGCCACAGGCGTACGCCGAATACGGCGAACTTCCCTCTCAGGAGTGCCACGTGGCGGCCTGGAACCCGGTCTTCTTTAGGTAGTACCAACCCTTGACTACTGCTTTCAGCAGTCATGCACAGTGGATAAATTCCAGCCAAGTCTTTCTGCAATATCGCGGAAAGAAAATCCACCTTCTCGTAGCCCGATTATGCGACCTCGTTCCAACTCGGTGAGCTGTTGACAGTGGCTTCTTCGTCTCGTTAAAGGTATTTTTGGCTAACATCAACTCAATACGTCACCTTTCGAAGCTAAATAACGTCCACGAACTTTACAGCACGCATTTAAAGTAAACCTGATCTGAAAGTTCTGAGTGGCGCTACTAGCGCCACACTTATGCGCGAAGCGCGAAATTTCAATCGATGTCATCTTTTATATGTATAAACACGCCTACCAAATTTCGTTTATCTAACACAAGTCTTTCTTGGTGTTGGGATTTTTTTTTTTCCGCCAGTGTATTTTTGAATGTCCCTGTAACGAAATTATGGCTGCTACATGCAACATTTTGCAATTCAGTAGTGAATATCAATAACATTTTTCAATTTCATGGCGATGCGACCATATTGACGCCAAAAATAATTTTGGCCAACAAGAATCAGTAAATCACCCACCGTGCAGCGGTTTATAATCTATTCGCCCCATGGGAGCTCCATTGGAAGGGCCGTTTGGAAATGGTCGTGTTCACAAACACACATGATTAAAATCGAATCATGATTAAAATACTCATGAATTCATGATTAAAATACTTTCCTTGCACCACTATGTGTTTGGAAAGTAAAATAAACGGTCAAGTACGAGTATTACTCGCGCTCAGAGGGTTCCGTTACAGCGTCTAGAATACCTAGTGTGGAAAATATGCTATCCAAACAGTACTAAAAATTTGTATCCCTTAAATGTGCGACGATACTGCTAAAATCCCAAGTGTCGATCGCAGCGACATCTGCGGGATTTTCGTATTACATTATATAGACTAGCAATATCTTGCAGTTGTAGAAAATATCCTGCAGATCTCGTTGCGATCTTCATATTTCAGCAGCATCGTTGCACATTTAAGGGATACAATATTTTAGCGCTTTTTAAGTATTACAGGAATAGCCGATTTCCACACTATACCGGGTGTCCGGTCTCAACGGTGTCCAATGGCTAATTCCTAAACCGTTAGTCATAGACATATAGTTCCAATTACAAAAATGTTTTAAATCACGTAAAGAAATATTTTAAAAGCGATTTGGGTCAATAAAAACATTTCTTTAAAAATTACGAAATTTAAATTTTTATACGGTCCCCCGGTCCTATAAGTTATATTTAGTGAAATTTTCCTTTTACACTGACAAGTAATCCAAAAAAAGTCCCGTTATTCTACGATTAAAATTGACCGAGTAATAGCTGTTTAAAGTTGGAGCATATTTTTTGCTGCAAATTGGGGGTCATTCACAAATTTAGTCGAAATATAATTTCGTCAGATATAAAAAATATCTGGGAGTAAAATTAACAATTCAATATAAATTTGAAATCTTTAATCATTCTGGCATATTAATGGAAAATATACAATTTGTAATAAACATTTAAGAAGAAAGAAAAAACAGAATTTTTCTTAAATAAAATGATTCTAAATTAACAGCCTCAATTCTTTACAAAATGATACGTATTTTAAAATATTATTAGATTGCACAAGCCTGCAAAAGTTGGGTTATGTCATGTTTTTTAGCTAATGATAATTGATTCTTGTATACTCTGTACCGCTGAATCCGAAATTGACCTTCATTTTTAACTATCATATCAGGATTTTTCACACATTGCAAATTTCAAAGTTAAGGAGTTCAATGTTAAAATTGAATTTCCTCCCCCATCTCATCGGACCACTCAGCTGTTTAGCTGTAAGAATCCCAGGATAAGCAAAAATATCGAATAAATTTTTTAATAAAATAAAATAAAATAAAATAAAAAAATGTTTTACATATGTTTTATAGTATGAGATTTTAGCTATATTTTAACTTACACATTTGCGATTTGCAAAAAAAATTCTAACGTGATGGTTAAAAATGAAGGTCATTTTCAGATTCAGTGCTAAAAAGTGCGTAAAAATCAATTATCAAAAGTTAAAAAACACAACCATCTCCGCTACTTTATAGTATTCGATTTTTGTTATTCTTTAAATTTGAAAATTTATGATTTGCGAAATATCCTGACATGACGGTTAAAAATTAAGGTAATTTTCGGATTCAGTGCTATAAAATACATAAATGTGAAAAACCCAACAATCGCAGTCTTGTATTATCTAATCTAAAACATTTTCTTAAACTCCTTGGGAGAAATTTATCCAAAATTTTTTGTGTTATCCTGTAAAATAAGTATAAATGGTAACCACCGAAAATCTTAATAATATTAGATTGTTATCGGATTTGCGCCAGTATGTAAAATGCAATCTCGATCGGATATTTAAAAGTGGGTTAAAGTTAGAGTACAAATTTTGAACTGGAAAAACATACATATGATTGTTGAAGTAACATAAAAACTTATAAAAAAACATAATTTTTGTTAAAAGAAATCATAAGAGAAACAGTCTCAAATCCTGACAAAATAAAACCTTAAAAATGTTATTTCAGCCAATTTGAGACTTAATCATAATACTTGTAGGATTTTTTTCCAAAGCGCAGATACCCATGAAATAAGACCTTCGAATACTTTAAACACTTGGCATATGATCCCTCAAAGTCAAGCCGAACTCATTTGTTTTCAGAGTAGAAAAGTGGCATAAGTCATGCATTTTTAAAGTTTCATAACTCGCTCAATTTTAGCGTTATATGAATGGGACTTTTTTTTGTCTTACTTGTTAGTGTAATAGGAAAAAAATTACTAAATATAACTTATAGGACCGGGGGACCGTATAAAAATTTAAATTTCTTAATTTTTTAAGAAATGTTTTTATTGACCCAAATCACTTTTAAAATGTTTCTTTACTTGATTTAAAACATTTTTGTAATTGGAACTATATGTCTATGACTAACGGTTTAGGAATTAGCCATTGGACACCGTTGAGACCGGACACCCTGTATATTCTAGGTGCTATAGTTCCGTACAATAAATATATGAATTAAATGAATGAACTGTATTAATAAAAAAATCGTTACTAAAAGAAAGATAAGACACTGTAAAAAAAAACTATAATACGTAGGGCTTGGTATAGCTGTATCAATGCAAAAACCCTTGACGGGTTAAAAGTTTCTGACGCAGCAATTTATCTTATGCTCTAAGAATTTTAAATATGGAACTTAAAAATACTGATATCAAATTTTGAGTGACGTTATGCTATTTCTTAAAAAATATATTTTTATTTATTTCAACATTTTAATTTTTGTTTTATTTATAATCGCATGTGCAAAAGTTATGTTCAACATGAAAAGCTGCATAAAATTTTATTCGCTGTTGCTTTATCATTTACATCTCTCATAAATTCAAAATATGAGTTTTAAAAGATATGATATAAAATTTAAGTGACGCCTTGATGTGACTTTAAAAGGTTTGTTTTAAAATTCAATTTAAATTATTTTTGACTTGGTTAAAATATTTTTTTACATCTATACAATACTTTTAATTTTCCAATTCACTGTTAAATATATCACTTTCATTGAATCTATACTATGCATTGAAATGTATTTATTTCAATAAATTGATTTATCTTTTGTGTCACGCTATTCAAAATTGTGAGTAAGATTTATGTAAATGGTTTATTTGCGTCAAACTATCCTTTTTCATACATTTCATGTAGTTTGGACACAATGAAGCAAAGAAACCATTTACATAAATCTTACTCACAATTTTGAATAGCGTGACACAAAAGATAAATCAATTTATTGAAATAAATACATTTCAATGCATAGTATAGATTCAATGAAAGTGATATATTTAACAGTGAATTGGAAAATTAAAAGTATTGTATAGATGTAAAAAAATATTTTAACCAAGTCAAAAATAATTTAAATTGAATTTTAAAACA
Organism: Maratus speciosus; assembly: GCA_963932465.1. NCBI lineage: Eukaryota > Metazoa > Arthropoda > Arachnida > Araneae > Salticidae > Maratus > Maratus speciosus. The sequence continues at coordinate 664,183,322 of OZ010787.1, forward strand.
AACCTTTTAAAGTCACATCAAGGCGTCACTTAAATTTTATATCATATCTTTTAAAACTCATATTTTGAATTTATGAGAGATGTAAATGATAAAGCAACAGCGAATAAAATTTTATGCAGCTTTTCATGTTGAACATAACTTTTGCACATGCGATTATAAATAAAACAAAAATTAAAATGTTGAAATAAATAAAAATATATTTTTTAAGAAATAGCATAACGTCACTCAAAATTTGATATCAGTATTTTTAAGTTCCATATTTAAAATTCTTAGAGCATAAGATAAATTGCTGCGTCAGAAACTTTTAACCCGTCAAGGGTTTTTGCATTGATATCATTACTTTTTTGAGGTTAGTGATAAAATTATTAAAAAAAAGATACTTATGGAATTTAATGCAGATTTAATTTTTACTATTTTATTACAATTTTCCTTATAGCAGTTTGTATATAAAAACAAGTGGGTAAGTATAATCGCAGATCGCACAGAGGGTTTCATTTGATATTCCTTTAAAAACACTTTATCCTTAAATTAATAAATCCAAAATGTTAATTTATAATTATTAAATCCTTACATAGATGGTGCACCAATAGTTCCAATTTTCATGGGGCAGGGAACGCATTCTTTTAAACAAACCACCTTCCAATTGAGGTCACCAAAAACCAAGTTGAATAAGCCAGACCCCGTTGTGTTGTTTCACAAACAGCAGTCTCGTGTCCCCTCCTTCCCCCCTTTTTCAAAATTTTTCAGACCAGTACCTAAGAATGGAACCGAAATAATTTTTTCTCTTCAGAAATTACGATAAAAAAATAGTATGCAGTACTCATAAATTTACTTTAATGCTATATAGGGTGATTATTAAGTTAATTATAACGTTTGGAATCTGTTGCATTGATGTCCGAAAGGTGGTTTCTGAGTTATGGAAGCTGGACCCATAAGGCGCCATAGAGGGGCGAAGCAAACTAGTGTCTATCATAATTATATCTGCCATGTGGACTAATTGCGATATTTAATCAAAATAGCCCCCCCCCCCCCTCCTCATCCCCGGAAATATAACAAATACAAAATGTGTCTTTATAAACCTATCGTCAAATAGGTTTTTATTTCTTTTTCCCTAAAAAAAAAAAAAACCATGATTTTTATATCTGTAACGTAAATAGCGGACGAAGCCCGTAGTTCCTATCATAATATATATTTTTAATAATTTTATATAGTCTATAATAAAAATCAGACTTAAAATAGTCTAGTTCCATGAGTACTTGTAGTGTCAGTTACATGCTACGATTTTTGGATACCAGTATTTTAGAACGGGAAAATGTGACTTATTTTATCGGAGATATCTCATTAATTGAATAAGGTGAAGCAAACTTTTTGAAAAAAAGGTGGCCAACAAGCATGGCAGTTATCAGCTATGTGACTTTGTGCTAAAGTCCATTAATTTGATCTGCTTTAAAAAGATTACGGAAGATTGAATTATAGTAGAACCTGGATTAACCGAGCTTCGATTAATCGAGGTTTCTGTTAACCGAGCCGATAACAAAGTCTGATTTTTTTTCCCTTTTGAATGAGCCTTAAAAATAACCACACTCTTTAGCTCACTGTCCGTGCTATACAGGCCCTTCTGCCCCCAAAAGCACTCAACTCCAAAGAAACACTGGACCCTGAGAAGTCAATAGCGAACAATGCTTTGTTTCCAGTGACTGTGTGAACTTTCGTAAATTTTTTAATTTGCATTTTAAAATTTACTACTGGTAGTTGATTTTCTTTTTAAATTTGTTAAGCTGTGAAACAGAACTTTACATATATTTATTTTTATTATTTAAAAAACGTTCTATATATTTTTTTAAAAGAGATGTTAAATTCGCAAGCACGGCGAGTTTTTACACACAGTTTCTATTAACCGAGATTTCCGATTCCGATTTACTAACAGTCCCAATTAGCTCGGATAATCGAGGCTGCTCTGTATAATTAAAAAATCAATGGCGATCTTACTGTAAACGGGTTTCCCTTTTACTGAGGGATTTCAAGACCGAATCAGCTGATGTTAGTTGCTGTTTCCGTGCTTGATTAAATAAGATTAGTTAAACATTTGAAAATTACCAAATATAAAAGGAACTAAGTCAACAGAGTGTTTGCTTTATGGTATTTTTTAACAACGCTATAAGAAAATGATTTTAAATAAGAGATTTTAAATGTAACGTTTTAAATCTGACATAATTTTCACCAAACTTTCCTTTCTCTTTGTAACATTCAACTGAAAATATTTTTATTATTAGAAAGATAATATTATTATTTGCGCTACCTTAAAATTGGCAACTATAGTTAAAAATATCATCTCGAAATTTGAAATAAATCTCTCATATAAATATATTTTTTAATTTAAACTGTTTTGCAATATTATTATTTGGCCACTTTGGCCAATATGACGTAATTTCCTCCATTTACGACTTTTAACACATATCAATGAATTTATTATTTAAAAATTTTCTTTTTCTTTTAATATTCACGTGTAAATATAATTTTTATGACGCAATTTTCAATGTTTTCCTGCTTTTAATGCGTAATCATTTAATTCTAATTTGAAAATAATTGATTATTTTATAATTTTCTTTCATTTTAAGTAAGCATGTGTAAAAACAATTTTTATGACGTAATGTTTAATATTTTCCTACTTTTAACACGCTATCATTTAATTCTAATTTAAAAGGATTTTTTTCTGTTTATAATAGTCACGTGTGAATAAATTTTTAATTTAAAGGATATATTATTCTTTGCGCTGTTTTAACAATTGGCAACAATTTAAAATAACCTTTTCTAAAATATGTAAAAAATATCTCTGGAAATTCTGAAAATTTTAATTTAAAATTGAAATAAACCGTCAAAAAATTAGGCAAGTTAAAAATAATAAATGCACTCTGCAAACTTCGAGTTTCTATTGAATGATTAAATTGAATGAAAATGATTAAATTCCCATGTATATTTTTTTTCCTATGAGACTTTTTTAATGAGACAATTTTATCCAGATTTAACATTAAATATCTCTTAAAATAATTCTTCGATTTAAAAACTGTCTACTTCAACGTTTTTATCAAACGTTTTTCTATAATACTACCCATTTTAATATTTTTGTATGCAGTAATTTTCTTAATATTTGCGAAATAGACCTCTAGTCACAAGAGATTCTTTCAAAGCGGTGAAAAGCGTTAGTTTTTTCTTTTTTTTTTCCGAATAAGAGACAAAATGTAATTCTAACGTGATGGTTAAAAATGAAGGTCATTTTCAGATTCAGTGCTAAAAAGTGCGTAAAAATCAATTATCAAAAGTTAAAAAACACAACCATCTCCGCTACTTTATAGTATTCGATTTTTGTTATTCTTTAAATTTGAAAATTTATGATTTGCGAAATATCCTGACATGACGGTTAAAAATTAAGGTAATTTTCGGATTCAGTGCTATAAAATACATAAATGTGAAAAACCCAACAATCGCAGTCTTGTATTATCTAATCTAAAACATTTTCTTAAACTCCTTGGGAGAAATTTATCCAAAATTTTTTGTGTTATCCTGTAAAATAAGTATAAATGGTAACCACCGAAAATCTTAATAATATTAGATTGTTATCGGATTTGCGCCAGTATGTAAAATGCAATCTCGATCGGATATTTAAAAGTGGGTTAAAGTTAGAGTACAAATTTTGAACTGGAAAAACATACATATGATTGTTGAAGTAACATAAAAACTTATAAAAAAACATAATTTTTGTTAAAAGAAATCATAAGAGAAACAGTCTCAAATCCTGACAAAATAAAACCTTAAAAATGTTATTTCAGCCAATTTGAGACTTAATCATAATACTTGTAGGATTTTTTTCCAAAGCGCAGATACCCATGAAATAAGACCTTCGAATACTTTAAACACTTGGCATATGATCCCTCAAAGTCAAGCCGAACTCATTTGTTTTCAGAGTAGAAAAGTGGCATAAGTCATGCATTTTTAAAGTTTCATAACTCGCTCAATTTTAGCGTTATATGAATGGGACTTTTTTTTGTCTTACTTGTTAGTGTAATAGGAAAAAAATTACTAAATATAACTTATAGGACCGGGGGACCGTATAAAAATTTAAATTTCTTAATTTTTTAAGAAATGTTTTTATTGACCCAAATCACTTTTAAAATGTTTCTTTACTTGATTTAAAACATTTTTGTAATTGGAACTATATGTCTATGACTAACGGTTTAGGAATTAGCCATTGGACACCGTTGAGACCGGACACCCTGTATATTCTAGGTGCTATAGTTCCGTACAATAAATATATGAATTAAATGAATGAACTGTATTAATAAAAAAATCGTTACTAAAAGAAAGATAAGACACTGTAAAAAAAAACTATAATACGTAGGGCTTGGTATAGCTGTATCAATGCAAAAACCCTTGACGGGTTAAAAGTTTCTGACGCAGCAATTTATCTTATGCTCTAAGAATTTTAAATATGGAACTTAAAAATACTGATATCAAATTTTGAGTGACGTTATGCTATTTCTTAAAAAATATATTTTTATTTATTTCAACATTTTAATTTTTGTTTTATTTATAATCGCATGTGCAAAAGTTATGTTCAACATGAAAAGCTGCATAAAATTTTATTCGCTGTTGCTTTATCATTTACATCTCTCATAAATTCAAAATATGAGTTTTAAAAGATATGATATAAAATTTAAGTGACGCCTTGATGTGACTTTAAAAGGTTTGTTTTAAAATTCAATTTAAATTATTTTTGACTTGGTTAAAATATTTTTTTACATCTATACAATACTTTTAATTTTCCAATTCACTGTTAAATATATCACTTTCATTGAATCTATACTATGCATTGAAATGTATTTATTTCAATAAATTGATTTATCTTTTGTGTCACGCTATTCAAAATTGTGAGTAAGATTTATGTAAATGGTTTATTTGCGTCAAACTATCCTTTTTCATACATTTCATGTAGTTTGGACACAATGAAGCAAAGAAACCATTTACATAAATCTTACTCACAATTTTGAATAGCGTGACACAAAAGATAAATCAATTTATTGAAATAAATACATTTCAATGCATAGTATAGATTCAATGAAAGTGATATATTTAACAGTGAATTGGAAAATTAAAAGTATTGTATAGATGTAAAAAAATATTTTAACCAAGTCAAAAATAATTTAAATTGAATTTTAAAACAAACCTTTTAAAGTCACATCAAGGCGTCACTTAAATTTTATATCATATCTTTTAAAACTCATATTTTGAATTTATGAGAGATGTAAATGATAAAGCAACAGCGAATAAAATTTTATGCAGCTTTTCATGTTGAACATAACTTTTGCACATGCGATTATAAATAAAACAAAAATTAAAATGTTGAAATAAATAAAAATATATTTTTTAAGAAATAGCATAACGTCACTCAAAATTTGATATCAGTATTTTTAAGTTCCATATTTAAAATTCTTAGAGCATAAGATAAATTGCTGCGTCAGAAACTTTTAACCCGTCAAGGGTTTTTGCATTGATATCATTACTTTTTTGAGGTTAGTGATAAAATTATTAAAAAAAAGATACTTATGGAATTTAATGCAGATTTAATTTTTACTATTTTATTACAATTTTCCTTATAGCAGTTTGTATATAAAAACAAGTGGGTAAGTATAATCGCAGATCGCACAGAGGGTTTCATTTGATATTCCTTTAAAAACACTTTATCCTTAAATTAATAAATCCAAAATGTTAATTTATAATTATTAAATCCTTACATAGATGGTGCACCAATAGTTCCAATTTTCATGGGGCAGGGAACGCATTCTTTTAAACAAACCACCTTCCAATTGAGGTCACCAAAAACCAAGTTGAATAAGCCAGACCCCGTTGTGTTGTTTCACAAACAGCAGTCTCGTGTCCCCTCCTTCCCCCCTTTTTCAAAATTTTTCAGACCAGTACCTAAGAATGGAACCGAAATAATTTTTTCTCTTCAGAAATTACGATAAAAAAATAGTATGCAGTACTCATAAATTTACTTTAATGCTATATAGGGTGATTATTAAGTTAATTATAACGTTTGGAATCTGTTGCATTGATGTCCGAAAGGTGGTTTCTGAGTTATGGAAGCTGGACCCATAAGGCGCCATAGAGGGGCGAAGCAAACTAGTGTCTATCATAATTATATCTGCCATGTGGACTAATTGCGATATTTAATCAAAATAGCCCCCCCCCCTCCTCATCCCCGGAAATATAACAAATACAAAATGTGTCTTTATAAACCTATCGTCAAATAGGTTTTTATTTCTTTTTCCCTAAAAAAAAAAAAAACCATGATTTTTATATCTGTAACGTAAATAGCGGACGAAGCCCGTAGTTCCTATCATAATATATATTTTTAATAATTTTATATAGTCTATAATAAAAATCAGACTTAAAATAGTCTAGTTCCATGAGTACTTGTAGTGTCAGTTACATGCTACGATTTTTGGATACCAGTATTTTAGAACGGGAAAATGTGACTTATTTTATCGGAGATATCTCATTAATTGAATAAGGTGAAGCAAACTTTTTGAAAAAAAGGTGGCCAACAAGCATGGCAGTTATCAGCTATGTGACTTTGTGCTAAAGTCCATTAATTTGATCTGCTTTAAAAAGATTACGGAAGATTGAATTATAGTAGAACCTGGATTAACCGAGCTTCGATTAATCGAGGTTTCTGTTAACCGAGCCGATAACAAAGTCTGATTTTTTTTCCCTTTTGAATGAGCCTTAAAAATAACCACACTCTTTAGCTCACTGTCCGTGCTATACAGGCCCTTCTGCCCCCAAAAGCACTCAACTCCAAAGAAACACTGGACCCTGAGAAGTCAATAGCGAACAATGCTTTGTTTCCAGTGACTGTGTGAACTTTCGTAAATTTTTTAATTTGCATTTTAAAATTTACTACTGGTAGTTGATTTTCTTTTTAAATTTGTTAAGCTGTGAAACAGAACTTTACATATATTTATTTTTATTATTTAAAAAACGTTCTATATATTTTTTTAAAAGAGATGTTAAATTCGCAAGCACGGCGAGTTTTTACACACAGTTTCTATTAACCGAGATTTCCGATTCCGATTTACTAACAGTCCCAATTAGCTCGGATAATCGAGGCTGCTCTGTATAATTAAAAAATCAATGGCGATCTTACTGTAAACGGGTTTCCCTTTTACTGAGGGATTTCAAGACCGAATCAGCTGATGTTAGTTGCTGTTTCCGTGCTTGATTAAATAAGATTAGTTAAACATTTGAAAATTACCAAATATAAAAGGAACTAAGTCAACAGAGTGTTTGCTTTATGGTATTTTTTAACAACGCTATAAGAAAATGATTTTAAATAAGAGATTTTAAATGTAACGTTTTAAATCTGACATAATTTTCACCAAACTTTCCTTTCTCTTTGTAACATTCAACTGAAAATATTTTTATTATTAGAAAGATAATATTATTATTTGCGCTACCTTAAAATTGGCAACTATAGTTAAAAATATCATCTCGAAATTTGAAATAAATCTCTCATATAAATATATTTTTTAATTTAAACTGTTTTGCAATATTATTATTTGGCCACTTTGGCCAATATGACGTAATTTCCTCCATTTACGACTTTTAACACATATCAATGAATTTATTATTTAAAAATTTTCTTTTTCTTTTAATATTCACGTGTAAATATAATTTTTATGACGCAATTTTCAATGTTTTCCTGCTTTTAATGCGTAATCATTTAATTCTAATTTGAAAATAATTGATTATTTTATAATTTTCTTTCATTTTAAGTAAGCATGTGTAAAAACAATTTTTATGACGTAATGTTTAATATTTTCCTACTTTTAACACGCTATCATTTAATTCTAATTTAAAAGGATTTTTTTCTGTTTATAATAGTCACGTGTGAATAAATTTTTAATTTAAAGGATATATTATTCTTTGCGCTGTTTTAACAATTGGCAACAATTTAAAATAACCTTTTCTAAAATATGTAAAAAATATCTCTGGAAATTCTGAAAATTTTAATTTAAAATTGAAATAAACCGTCAAAAAATTAGGCAAGTTAAAAATAATAAATGCACTCTGCAAACTTCGAGTTTCTATTGAATGATTAAATTGAATGAAAATGATTAAATTCCCATGTATATTTTTTTTCCTATGAGACTTTTTTAATGAGACAATTTTATCCAGATTTAACATTAAATATCTCTTAAAATAATTCTTCGATTTAAAAACTGTCTACTTCAACGTTTTTATCAAACGTTTTTCTATAATACTACCCATTTTAATATTTTTGTATGCAGTAATTTTCTTAATATTTGCGAAATAGACCTCTAGTCACAAGAGATTCTTTCAAAGCGGTGAAAAGCGTTAGTTTTTTCTTTTTTTTTTCCGAATAAGAGACAAAATGTAGTACGCAATGGAGAATTTGCACGTTTTCTAACTTTATCACGAAACAATAGTACATGAAAAAATAAGAAGGATACCCTGCATATGTTTTTTATTTTGAGCTTTTATTACTGATTTATGATTGTTTTAATATCGCACTATTTACCGTATCCCGAAAACGCTCCATAATACTAATACATCTGACGTCACAGTTCATGACAACAAACGACTGTTATTCTTTACGTGTGTCGCTTTTCAACTTGTTCATTTTAAATATTGCTGTTTCTAAAATTATTATGACTGAGAGCACAAAGTCATATTATAAATACAGTGAAACCTCTCTGTGCGACCACCTACATTAAGCGATCACCTCCATTAAGCGACCACCTCCCTGAACGATCAGTTTTTCATTGAACGAAATTTATTCCCATAGGCTCAATACTAATTTTACTTCCGTTCAGAGACCATCCCAGCTGACCTCTCTCCATGAGCGACCAATTTCTTTGAAGAAAAGGAAACAAATTCCGTCTTTTCCTGTCACTTGAAGAAGGTTTTATTAGAAAAATAATTCCGAGGGGCTTTAAACTTCTAAATAAGTTTAGATTTTATTTTTTTTTTTATTATTCCGGTAACTTTTAAGTGCTTAAACCCCTTTATTCCTTTTTAGACAATGAAGTTAACTCTGATGACGAGTTAAGAATGACGATCAATAAACTCCCCTACCCTATTCAGTTAGGAAACTCTCAAAGAAATAGATAAATTAATGAAAATATCTTTATTTGTTCCCGTCCCCCACCCCCCACCCCCAAAAAAAAAAAATGTATTTATTTACTGAATTTTGAAAGGACTTGGAAATAAATGTTATGAAAGATAAAACCGTAAAACCAAAGCAATCGTCAATATATTCATTTTTAAACACTGCAGTAATTAACTTATATAATTAACTTTTATTTTGATACTTAAATTTTTATATTTTTTCCTAATGTGAAAAATAAATTCTAGTAACATTATTTCTACTTTTTTTTCAACAATTAAAATCTAGATTTAAACATGACCTCCATTATGAGGCCACCTCTTGAAACGATCAATTTTTATTAGAATGAAACATGGTCGCTTTAAGGAGGTTTTACTGTACTGTATTGTACCACTCTGCACTAATACAACCAGTAACTTCTAGCGAAAAGTTGTTTTTCAGTGTGCCAAAAGACCCTGCCATTAGAAAATCATGGACTAAAGCTATGAATAGAGATGACAAGAAAAATCCTAATTTATCTAATGCATCATCTCTTTGATCTTGTGAAGATCATTTTTCAGTAACTTTATGTTTGATTTTGTTTAAATATTACTATTTTAGAACATTAATTGATTGGATAAATAGTTACTCAAGAGAAAAAAAAAAGGCATTCATATTTATGATGTACTCATTCGTATTTAAAAACAAACAAAACACTCTGTAGTAGATTTCATACGTATATTGTATCTGTAAAGATTAATAAGCAATAACCCTGTTTTATTGATGATTAAATAGGTGAAACGTCTAAGATATGACACACACAAATATGTTAGTTTTTATTTAGGAAGTAAATAAAAATTTTATTGCGTAAGTGTACATTTTTATTAAGTTAGGGACTAGGTTTAAAAAATAAAGGATTTATTTCGAAACAATATTTTGTCATGTCTTAATAGATATTATAAAACGTAAAAATATTGAAACTACTCAAAAAAATTTTAATATTAAATTTTTACTTTTCAACATAAAAATACTTTAGGTCCCGCTGCCTATGACACCGTGTAGCAGGCGTGCTTCGACAGTACTGCATAATCTTAAAAAAAATCATCTGGAAAAAAAACCGCGAACCACATCCCCGCTGTCTGCGGCATCGTATAGCACCACGTGCTGCGCACGCACTGCAAATTCTTGTAAAAAACCTAAAAATTTACAAAAGTGCCCCCAGGGGACGAAGTGTAGGGGGGGGGGGCACCGGATGTGCATAATATGAATAAGTTTTCATACACATTTCTAACGATATGTCACATGAGGCGCGTACTCAAAATTTAGAAAATAGCTCCTCCCCGGATGACCCTTCCCTCCCTCTGCATTTCCCACTCTTTCAAATATCTAATGTTAAAAAATAATATTTATTTGAGTGTTAAATGAAAAATCGCATTAAACGCAATAAATAGTTGATCTGAAGGAAAAAAGAGAAAACGCCCCCCACCCCCCCCCCCCCACACACACACCACCACCACCAAAAATCAACTCATCTTAAATTTATAAAATCTTTATTATGCGTTAAAACAACGTCAAAGTTTAAAAGCGATCAGTTCTTTATTTTTTCTAATTTTAACAATATCCCGTCAACTTTCTCTATGTGAAAAGACTTTTAATGAGTTTAAAAATCGATTTTTTCATAAACTTAGAGTTCATTTTTTTTCAAATAGACATTTTATAAATCAACGTACAAAATAACATCCAGATGCGAAAGAACCAAATTTGTAAAATCAGTAGTTTAAAAATTTCGAACCTTTATTTCCAAAGCTTAGTAACTCTTTTCTTTCCGTTCCGCTTGCCTGTCGTGAACTGTGACGTCATAGTAAGTCACGCCCCGATTTGAAGCGACGTGATTTTAGCTTACTTTTAGGACTAATTATTTAATAGTATAGATATTTTTTTCGCGTTTTCGAGAACATTTTTGAAAACTGAGGATGTGGAACTATCAGAAAAATATATAAATGATCAAATCCCCCATGTGTGCAAATTCCTCATTGCGTCAAAAGATGGCGACACCAAAATTCTGGTATGCTTATTATGTAAAACTTCATTGTTATTTATAAATAAAACATTTCAACTAAATTATTTATTATAAAATAATTATTACATCACAATAGTTTTTATGCAAGGAAAATAATAATTATAATAATAATAATATTATGGATGTCAGTGATTATATATTGATTGACTGTCATAATAATAAAAATGATATTATAAAAAGAAGAGCTGAAATGAATTATTTTTTTACGTTTCTGATCGTGTGATTTATATTCAAATAATAATTATTAATGTATATTTTTTGTAAAGTGATTAAAATTAAATATATTTATAAAATTTATGGTAATATTTTTATTGTTGAAAAATTGCCAAGAAATAATCACCATCAAATTGGCGTCATTATAATTGTAATTTTATTTAACTTAATAGCAATTAAAAAATTACAAAGGAACTGAGAATAATGGTCAACTAACAGACTTAAAAAAAAAAAAAAAAAAAACTTCACACGCACCAGCGAGTATCGAACTGCGTATGTTAAGATCAGTAGACGATGGCCCTCAACCACTCAGCCGTGGGAAGACAAAATTTTTCTTCCCAAAAGTGGTTAAAAAGAAAGCATGTGTATGAATACAGTGTCATGCATTTTCGGTGAAATTTCCATAGAATGGCGAAGAAATATAGTCCGATTTTTCATGCGCATTATAAAACGAACAAGAGTCTTGCTGGAAACAAGTAAATTGTTATTTGGTTCATCTGAAACATATTTATTTGATTTTTAAAAAATCGCCCGTGTCATTTTCGAGAGAAAAAAAAATCGAATTATTTAACGAACGAGAGTTTTCCCAGAAAAAAGAAAAGTGTTATTCACCTCGCCTTAATCACATTTATATTATGTATCAATTTAAAAATAATCGTTAGAACCGTTTTCGAGATTTTCAAATTAGGAACTTCCTCGATATTATACCAAGTTTTCACTTTAAAAATGACTATTTAGATCTCAAAATATACTGCACGTAGAAATGTAAAAATTTCAGTATAAGATTAGACTACAGATATAAGACTGTTCTAGAAAATTCAGAACAATAAGACGCATATCTGCTGAGTTATTAAAAGGCGGCTTTTCGCATTTTCTTTGATGTCGAGTTAGCTGTATATATGAGTTCCGCGATCTACGAATTCTATGATACGATACGATACGATTTTAACGATACGATACGATACGATTCTAGGCTTAAGGCTGCGTCACTCGAAATACTACCGTCTTCCATGATATATACTAGAAAAGTATGAATGAGTATACCGTAAAAGTTCAAAGATATATTAAGCCTAAATAATATCAAATATTGCTATTCTGTATAACTCATATTTAAATATTATTCCATTCTGTTTATGATGAACTTAATTCGGCACTGACAATAAAAGTAGTGCCTATTTAAACTTCATTTGGCATTTCATAAAACTAAATTCAGCGCCGTAATAATATTTTCTTTTTACATTGTAGCTAAAACAAAATCCTTGTTTAAAGTTTAAACTTGGATTTTCGCTAAGCGCGCTTCGAAAAGAGGTCGCAAAAAGCAACTCCGCCTTGTCCTTGCCGCGTTTTTCAGATAGGTTTTCAATTAACTTTTAAAGATACGGAAGGCGTATTGAGAGATCTACTTAATGCAAACTAGTCGCGAATCCCATAGTATTTATGTGATTAATTCTAATTGAATTATTCTGTTTTTAACAATTTGACGTTTATTGCTTTTATACTGCTACTGGATATTGTATTACACAAATGTATCCTTAAAAGTTGTTATCTAGGCTTTCAAAGTCGATGGTACATAGAGTACGCCGCCTCTGTCATTGTGTATGTCCAAATCGTCCGTGTCTTTAAGGGTTAATATCTCAGCTAATTACCGACGATTTTTTTCGAAAATCATTATCGACAATGTTTATATACTTCTGCTACGATCGGTACCCTCAGCGCTCCTTAACACCTTTGCAGAACGCCCGCAAATCGAAATTTGTGTGTAACGGGAAAATGCGCTTTTCTCAAAAACTATGTGACCTAGGGTAATCGCTATAATTTTCCTGCAAGATTTAAATTAACGTCTACTACCTCTAATTTTTTCATAATTTTAGTTTCAGTAGATTAGGAAATAGATGGGGGGTGGGACATATTTTTGCACTACATTTTCGACAATATCTCTGAAAATATAATACCTAATATTAAAAGAAATGTATTTTTGAGTTCGACGTTACGAAAGCTTTCCCACAATACCCCACACGGTAAACAAGGAAAAGATTTTTTTTTTCAAGTAAATGAATTAGCCCTTCTACATTTTTTCTAAAAATATTTGTAAATGTTTAATAATCTGTAAATATGTGGGTCAATAGTCTTTATTACTTCCCCCAATTTGAACTTTCCACGTTCCACAGTTTACGAGTAAAATGGCTGTGACAGACAGACGGATACAGGAGTGGTCTTATAATGGTTCCGTTTTCACTTTTTAAGTACGGAACCCTAAAAAAAAGTAAAGTTTTTTTGTATATCTCTATAGTTTGCAGTTTTTAAAGAATACCTAAAAGTTTACTCGTCCTATCAGAAAATTCACTCGACAATGGCGAGTAAAATGATGTATTTCTCCCCTCCTGATGTGTGCTATGTACAATTTTAAGCGCACTTATTTTATATTTTACCGTGATTATTTTTCTTTTGCTCAGAAAAAAATAGATATAATCCCACTCATTAATTATACATTTAAGCAATGATATGGTAAGATAGAGAAGGTCAATTTGTTTTGTGCTTTAGGGTTTGCGGGTTTACTGCGTAAGCGCGTGCTCTTAGGATTTACGGATGTAAAAAAATGAATTATAGGTTGTCATAGTCCAAGAGCCGACAGCACGAAAACCTATGTTATCAAGCACAAGAAAAAAAACCTTTATTTTATGGAAGAGTAGAAGTAGGGGAATCTAATGATCCATGTCTGCCGAAAGGGAAGTGGTGCGTAAGCTAAAAATGAATACCACCAGTGGTTGACTCGTGGGTTTATTATTGTGTTTTCCTGCTCCTAGTTCTCCATGTTTTCATATCTTTGTTTGAAGGACAAACTCAATGATAAACCTACGAGTCAACCACTAGTGGTATTAATTTTTGACTTATGCACCACTTCACTTCCGGCAGACATGGATCATTAGTCTCCCCTAAAATCCCTCTTCCATAAAATAAAGGTTTTTTTCTTGTGCTTGGTAACATAGGTTTTTGTGCTGCCGGCTCTTGGATTATCATGTTAATTAAAAATATTTTGTATGGAAAATTATCAATTTTTTTTTACTTTTTGCGCCATTTCATGTCTTAAAATATAAATATGTTTTTCATATTCATTTCAGTGCTGTGCTCATTTTATTTGTACAGTTCTTATTCTTAATTTATTTGTACATGTCTAATTAGAATTCAGCTAGTTTCAAGCAGCTTGCTATGTACAGTGGCAACCCTGGGCAAAGTATTTCACTCATCACTTTATCTTCTTTATTACTTCTGTGTTTTAAATAAATCATAATTTATTTCTTTTTTTATTCATTTCAAGAGTATAACTACATCCCCCCCCACCCCCCCCAAAAATAGATAGATAAATAAAATATAGCAATACGTGGGATGTAAAAAATTGTGTAATTATTTCTGTGTATAAAATAAAGGATCATTCGAGGCGACAGCCTTTGTAGCTATAGGCCCCAAAACAATTCCTACTTCGGTGGTCTTCAAAGTCAAAGTGTAACACGTGGAATTCAATAGTATTCAGAATAGTAGATTTACATCAAAATTTTAGGAAGAACTGGCTCCACATAAAATAAACTAGTTCAGAATGTTAAAATTCATTTTAATAAGACAATATAAAAATACACAAATGATTCACTACCTAAAAGATGATTAATACAGTTTTTAACACAGTTTTAAACTGTATTAATCACCTTTTAGGTAATGAATCATTTGTGTATTTTTATGCAGAACTGACTCCAGTTAAAACATCCTAAATTCATTACAGCAAAATAATTTTAAGGGATACTGTAAAGCCCACGTTGCAAATAATTATTAAAATAACTGTTAGAGTATTTATTTCAAGAGCTTTTAATTTTATTTACAAAAATTCCATACAGGGCAGGCAAAACTACAAATAAAATAAGCACAGCACTTAAATGAAGATGCAAAACATATATTTATACTTTAAGACATGGAGTGGCGTAAAAAGTCAAAACTTTTCATTATTTTCCACACAAAATATTTCTTATTAATATGACAACCTGCAATTTATTTGTTTACTTCCGTAAATCGTTAATTCCGTAATCATTAATTCGCGCAGTAAACACGCACCACTATAGGCACAAACCAAGCTGACTTTTTCTCCAGTGTATTTAGTTGAAAAACTAAACGCACTGAATTTTGTTTATAAACGCGGTTTCAAAATGCATAGAGTGCACTGAGAGATTTTACGAAAGGCTACACTGTAAAAAAATGTTATGATTGTTCCTACACGAACGCTTTTTGTTGTAATTTTTCAAGCACCGATGCTGTGAAATCTAATTTAAACACCGATGTTGTGAAAGCGAATTCAAGCAACAAGTGAAGTAAAAAATGAATTATTTCTGTTGCGTACCACGCAGCAAGTAGCAACGCGACTTACCACAGACGAGAAATTTTACAGCACTCTGAAAGACAGCAGCTTGTAAATTTTACCGCAGCTGTGTCAGCACCTTTTGTTGTAAAGTACAGTGGTTTTTCCTGCACCTTATGTCGTAATTTTTCAAGCACCGATTCTGTGAAAGCAAATTCAAGCAACAAGTAAAGTAAAAATAGAATTCTTTTTGTCACATACACTACGCAGCCAATAGCAAAGTGACTTTCTCCAGGCTTGAGAAATTTACAGAACTCTTAAAAACCGCAGCTTGTAAATTTTACAGCGACCTTGTTGGCAGCCGGGGTGCCAGCACATTTTGTTGTAAAATACACATTTTTTTATTTTTTATTATTTTGTTGTTTTTTTTACAGTGAGTGCGAACATTAACTGCACGAGTAACCAGTATCGGTCCAACTGAAATTTTTCATGCTTGACTGTTATATACGAGGGCTGTTTTTTAAGTAAGGGCCGCTTTGTTGTATACACTAATAGGTGGCGCGCGCGCCGCAGCGAGTGCTTGCGTCGTGTCCCGGCATTCCTTGGAAACAACTGGGCTCAGTTGCAGCTGTGTAGGTAGCCTGTACGGTCTGTTCTGTGTCTTTAAAATGTTCAAGATTTTCGAATCGCCCGCCCCGTGCAGGTACGGTCAGTGATACGTTTTTTGTCGCAAAGCGATTCAAAACATAAGACGCAGCATTCAAAACATAAGACTAATAATAAGCTAGAAGTGGCTTGGAGTCGTTCGGTAGCTTCATCGCCCCGAGCCCCCAACCCTTCCCGCTTTTCGGTGTCTTTAATTTGTGTAATTTTCCTTTTAAATTTGTCCGGTTTCAATTTTCGATTTTTTTTTTTATTTTTTTTTTTTCAATCTGGCTTTCGCTAGAGAGTCTTTCATTCGGGACGTGGCTGGACACCTGGGAATCTTGCTTCCGCAAAAGAGTCGGAGTAGAGTAGAAGAATAAAGGGTTGCGGACGAAGATGGGCCGCTCGCCGCGGCGCAACCCTTTATTCTCCTACTCTACTCCGACTCTTTTGCGGAAGCAAGATTCCCAGGTCCCCAGCCACGTCCCGAATGAAAGACTCTCTAGCGAAAGCGAGGTTGAAAAAAAAAAAAAAATCAAAAATTGAAACCGGACAAATTTAAAAGGGAAATTACACAAATTAAAGACACCGAAAAGCGGGAAGGGTTGGGCTCGGGGCGATGAAGCTACCCGACGACCCCTTGCTTCTTCTAGCTTATTATTAGTCTCGGCGGTGGTTGGGGGCGGGCGCGGGGGTCAACCGTCGCGGGGAGCGGCCCATCTTCGTCCGCAATCCTTTATTCTCCTACTCTACTCCGACTCTTTTGCGGAAGCAAGATTCCCAGGTCCCCAGCCACGTCCCGAATGAAAGACTCTCTAGCGAAAGCGAGGTTGAAAAAAAAAATATCAAAAATTGAAACCGGACAAATTTAAAAGGGAAATTACACAAATTAAAGACACCGAAAAGCGGGAAGGGTTGGACTCGGGGCGATGAAGCTACCCGACGACCCCTTGCTTCTTCTAGCTTATTATTAGTCTGACAGAGGGAATTTTGCTACCCCATGACATTGCAAGACCTCACACCGCAGTTCTGACCCTAGCTTTGTTGGACACTTTAGGCTGGGAAGTTTTGGACCCCCCCTCCCCCCCCCCTACAGCCCCGACCTTGTGCCGAGCGATTTCCATCTTTTCCGCTATCTTAAACATCATCTGGGTGACAATCACTACAAGGATGACGAAGACGCAGTGTTGATTTCAGGGGGTGGCACGGGGGAATATTCCCCCCCCCGGAGGAATGAGATGTCCCCCCGGAAGATTTGGGATTTTGTGTTTTCAATGGTCAAAAAGTTCAATTTCCCTCTTGGAACTCTATAATGTCCCCCCTCCCCCCGGAGTCACAGAAATCCCTCCCGGAGAAAAGTGTATGAATTCAACACTGCGAAGACGTAAAAACGGCTGCGACCTCTTGGTTATCGGAGCAAGTTTCTATGAAGAGGGTTTTCTAAATCTAGTTATAAGTTATAAAAAGTGTTTAAACAAACTTACCATCTATGTTGAAAAATAGAAAAATGTATGTAGAATCTGAAAATAAATTTGGTTTTTGAAAATTTCCTTTCAATTAGTTTTTATTTTCAAATGGCCCTTACTTAAAAAACAACCCTCGTATTTTTTAAAAATCTAGCAAGTTAATCTAAATTTGCAAATTTTGTGATAGTGTCCCCCCCCCCCCCCCCCCAAATGCTGGTTGTTTCAGTTTGAGTAGCTATATTAATAGCTGACAATTTTCTAAGTTATTAGCTTGTAATTTTCTGCTCCAAACTGTAAAATACGTGTCTGCGACAGTTAATTATTTGGATGAAAGTTGTCTGCGCAATAAGCATGTTGCAATTTTCTTAAACGTATTATACGTGTTAAAATAAATAGGGTTCTTACTGATTAATATTATAAAAATACAACTACGTATATTTCAATTGTAATACAATCTAAATAATTTAATAGCAAAACTATTAATTTATGAAAAAAATAGGTAAAATTATTCTTACTTTGCCACGCAAAGAAAGCATGTCTAAAGATAGCAGTTACACATCAATTTGTTTTTATCAAAATTCCTTTTAAATGCAATTTCTTTAACCTACGAAACGGTGTTTGAACATAAACAACCCTTTAAGCGAGATCCGAGCAATATCTAAGGAAAGATGTTGCGCAGTGGACTTATCTGCTTATATAACGCATGATATAGATACTTTCGATGTTGTACAGCAGCGCCACCTGTTGCTAAAAATTTGAACTATCTGTTAAAAACATTTTTCATTATAAACAAAAATCCCATACGTTTCTGAACATATATGCGAAAACCGCACCTTTCTATTGTACGTAGTTTTCTAATTATTGACATTTCAAAACTCCCGAAACTTCTGGATCACCCGGTATATATTCATATTGTCCACATTGGCATATGGAGGCCAGTTTCCCAGGGAACAGCGCCCCGGCGACCCTTTTAAACTACTTTATGCATCCAGCGACTCTTTTTACTACTTTATGCACCCGGCGGGCATCGTTACCTACTTTATCCGCGTGACGGCCTTTTTTTTTATTTCTTTCCGCGCCCAATACCACCCAGTGTCCCTTTTGACGTGCCCTTTCGATTCATTTCTTTTTCCGATCGCGGGAGGAAAAAAACTAACTATATACATATTGATCGCCGGAAATAAATCGTAAATTTTGTCATTCGGTCACGAGAAAGTATCGCAAAATTTATCAATAGGTCGTCTGGAAAAAATCTAGAAATTCGTCCATCATTTATGGAGAAAATCATTCTCCAGTCTCGGTCGCAGGAAAAAAAATTGCGAAAATCGTCCATCAACTGTAAGAAAAAAATCATGCGTTTTGTCAGTAAGTCGTTTGGAAAAATCCGGAACTTCACCAAGTGTTCACGAAAAAAATCGTGAAATTCGTCGATCGGTCGTGGGAAAAACCCTCAACATTTGTCCATCAACCGTATAAAAAAAAATCCCGTGAGTTTCTCCAATCTGTGGTAACAAATAAAAGCGGTAGAAATTTGTCAATCGGTTGCGGGAAAAATGTTTTGAAAATCGTCATTCAGTCGTGGGAAAAAATTGCGAAATTCGCCATTCGATCATTGGAAAAAAAATCTCGAAATACTTCAGTCGGTCGCTTTAAAATATTGTGAAATTCGTAAATCGGTCGCTGAAAAAAATTGCGATATTCGTCAGTCAATCGTGGGAAAAAATCTCAAAAATTTTCAGTCGGTTTCGCAAAAAGTCGCAAAATTTGCCAATTGTTAGAAGGAAAATATCTCAATTCATTGATCAATCGCGAGAAAAAAAGTCCTCCCGGCCAGTGCCGGGAGGAAGAGGTAGCTTTCATATTCCTTATTTTAAAAAAGCCAACTTATATCATTCAAACACACGAAGCTCAATTTAGTGGAAACCGAATATAGGAGATTCAATACTAATTTTTATCAATATAATGAATGAGAATTTCGCGAAATTAGTCAGCTTTATCCAAGCTGCTTTTCTTTAAAGTAACTTATATTTGGCTGCCAAATTCGGCGATTTCTTAAAGTGCCTGCCCTTTTAAGACAACATGGTGGATGAGGCTAACCAGTGAGCTTGGTCGAGATCTTAGTAATTGCTGTGCACATGCTCACTCACATCGGAATCGGTTGATATATACGAGTGCTGTCGCATGCAAAAAATCAGATTTTTCAAAATGTCACCCACAATAGAAATTGAAACTGCTATATCTGAGCCATTTTTTAAGGTAAAGACAAACAAAAAATGCTCCTGAATCCTTATATCAAGGTCAAATACTTAAGAAAGAAACCTTTTTCAATTTCTAATTTTTTTGCACCTCACTTTAAATATATATATATTTTTTTTATTTAATGGCCGCCATTTTGAAACAAGATGGCTGATGAATCTGGCCAGCGAACTTGGTCGAGGTATTGATGTATACTATCCACATGCCTTCTTACATCGAAATAGGCGAATACGTGTGTTATCGCGCGACAAATACAAGATCGTTTCAAAATGTTAGCCATGCTAGAAATTCAAAGTGCTATAATTCAAACATTTTTTAAGATATAAACAAAAGAACAAATTTTCAGAAACAAAAACTGCTCCAGAATCTTTGTATGAAGGCCAAACACATAAAAAAAAATCTTTTTCATTTTCCAATTTTTTAATGCCTCATTTTAAATTTTAAATTAAATTTATTTTTAAATGGCAACCCTTTTGAAACAAGATGGCGAATGAAGCTGGCCAACCAACTCTGTCGAGACATTGGTATGTACTATGTACAGACCAAGTTACATCCAAATCGGTTCATAAATACCCCTGTTATCGCTTGACAAAAATCAGGTCGTTTTAAAATGTCAGCCACAATAGAAATTCAAAATGCTATAACTCAGCCATTTTTTTAGATATAGACGAAACAAAAGCTGTTCCGGAATCTTTGTATTAAGGTCAAACACGTACGAAAAAAATCTTTTTCATTTTCCAATTTTTTTGGTATCTCATTTTAATTTTTTTATTTTTTAAATTTTTTGAAATGGCCGCCATTTTGAAACAAGATGGCGGATGATGCTGGCCAACGAACTCGGTCGAGATATTTGTATGTACTATGTACACACCAAGGTACATCCAAATCGGTTCATAAATACGCCGGTTATTACGTGACAAAAATCAGGACGTTTCAAAATGTCAGCCACGCTAGAAGTTCAAAATGCTATAACTCAGCCATTTCTTAAGATATAGACGAAACAAAAACTGCTCCCGAATCTTTTTATCAAGGTCAAACACATAAGAAGAAAATATTTTTTCAATTTTCCATTTTTTGGTACCGCATTTCAAATTTAAATTTTTCCTAAAAATTTAAATGGCCACCATTTTTAAACAAGATGGCGGATGAAGCTGGACAACGAACCCAGTTGAGACATTGGTATGTACTATTCATAAACGAAGTTACATCCAAATCGGTTCCTAAATACGCCTTTTATCGCGTGACAAAGTTCAGGACGTTTCAAAATGTCAGCCACGCTAGAAATTCAAAATGCTGCAACTCAGCCATTTTTTAAGATATAGACGAAACAAAAACTCCTCCGAAATCTTTGTATAAAGGTCAAATACATAAGAAAAAAATATTTTTCCATTTTCAATTTTTTGGTACCACATTTCAAATTTTAAATTTTTAAAAAAATTTTAAATGGCCGACATTTTGAAACAAAATGGCGGATGAAGCTGGCCAACGAACTCGGTCGAGACATCGGTATGTACTATGTACGCACCGAATTACATCGAAATCGGTTTATAAATACGCCTTTTATCGCGTGACAAAATTCAGGACGTTTCAAAATGCCAGCCACGCTAGAAATTCAAAATGCTATAACTCAGCCATTTTTTAAGATATAGACGAAACAAAAACTGCTCCCGAATCTTTTTATCAAGGTCAAACACATAAGAATAAAATATTTTTTCAATTTTCCATTTTTTGGTACCACATTTCAAATTTAAATTTTTCTTAAAAATTTAAATGGCCGCCATTTTTAAACAAGATGGCGGATGAAGCTGGACAACGAACCCAGTCGAGACATTGGTATGTACTATGTATAAACGAAGTTACATCAAAATCGGTTCATAAATACGCCTTTTATCGCGTGACAAAATTCAGGACGTTTCAAAATGCCAGCCACGCTAGAAATTCAAAATGCTATAACTCAGCCATTTTTTAAGATATAGACGAAACAAAAACTGCTCCGGAATCTCTGTATAAAGGTCAAATACATAAGAAAAAAATATTTTTCCATTTTTAATTTTTTGGTACCACATTTCAAATTTTAAATTTTAAAAAAATTTAAATGGCCGCCATTTTGAAACAAAACGGCGGATGAAGCTGGCCAACAAATTCGGTCGAGACATTGATATGTACTATGTACACACCGAATTACATCGAAATCGGTTCATAATTACGAGCGTTAGAGTGTGACATAGGTCAGATATATATATATATATTACCATTAATTAAACATAACCTACCACCGTCAATTATTATGAATTAAAGCTGTAATTATTAAAAAAAAATTATTATAAGAATTATTATGGAAGAAAAAAGAAAAAAGTGGACACCGACAAAAATTGAAAAGCTTATACATTGAATTACGTTATCAAGGGCACAGAATTCAATGATATAAGCAAAATGGTTGTTTTCTGTGGGAAAAATAAGCCAAAGCTAAAAATTATTTTCCCCTGTGCCCGAACAACCACTAAAATCAAGTAAATTGATTAAAAATGAAAGCAGAATAGAAACAAATAATATGAAATGGAAGAATCAATAAAACGTATTTAAATATTTATAGGATATAAAATATAAATAATAAACACCTTACCGATTAATATTTCAGTATTTTACAAAAATCCATGTGCACATGTCTACCAGTATATCAAAAAGATTAAGGTGAATAAAACAGTTAAGAAATCACAGTAAATGATACCAAAGGATGCAGTTAATACATTTTGAAATAAAATTTGAAATACCTTGTAAAACAAATTTAATCTAATATAAAATAAATAGATATTAATTATATTATTTAAAATGCACTATTAAATTAATAGATAACAGTTTAACAATATCGTCAAAATTTAGCTAAAAATACCCCTGGTGTATAAATTATAACTGAAATGGAGCTAGAAAAATTAAAAATTAGAGAAATCTGAAAGAGACAAATTTGGTGTTGCCATCTATTATTACTTATATTAAACATCTATCGCAAGATAAATATTTGTAAGCATTTGAATGTAAATAACTGTTTAAACAGCAAAACCAAACAAATCCTTATATATAGAGAATTATAAACCTAATATAAATCACACAATGTATTTAAAAACTATTGTTAATAAAATTTAAAAGCATACAATATATTCTATTAGCTAACTTATTTAAACTAAACTAAGAGTTAGAACATTGATAATATATAGCATATAGCTATATGCTATAAAACAAAATAAATTCAGTAATAATTAATATAAATAATTATTAAAAATAATATAAAAATTATTTTTTAATGAATTATATATAAGATATTTATAAAATGAACAGGAAATAAAAAACATGTGGAAGTATATAGAAGGTTAAATGATACTTAAATTCCCATTACTTAAAAAGCACAAATATAGAATGTGGATTATTTTCAGACATCATATATATATATATATAAATTTTGAAAGGAGGGTGGTTTCGGGGTCTGGGGGTCATGATCGATGAAAATATACCAAAATTTTTTGAAATCGCTTTCCTCCGAACGGCTGCAATAGGTAGCTTTTTGTAATGAAAGCTACCTAAAAATCGTGAAATTCATCAGTTGATCAGGCGGAAAATTGTGAAATTCAATCAGTCGTAGAAAATATCGCAAAATTCTACTGATAAAAGGAGACTCTATACAAACCAGTAAGTAAGTAAGTAAGCACCCACCCTGGGAACCCGTTTTTTGCTTATGGTTAGGTGTAACCCCCAAGCCCAGGGCAGGGAAAAGTTTTACTACCTGCGGAACTCCTTCAATGATTTTTTTTTTTTTTTTTTTTTTTTTTTTTTTTTTTTTTTTACAGTTTAAGAGAAATAACAATGTTAGATATATGACAATTATTGACAGTGTGTGCAATAAATATTTACAAATGACCCCTATAATTACATTTGAGAGAAATATTCATTATTATAACATATAAATGTGCATAGTTTTTAGATGTCTTTTGAATAAGGTACAAAAACGTACAATACAAACCCGTTTGAGAATAGTGTATCTTTTATAAAAATTCCCGCCACGCGGCCTTTTTTTCTAGAGTCAACAGTAATTCAATATTAGAAATGCATTAAAATGATATACGTGTATATTAATACAAAATTAACAGAAAACATTTTCACAAAATTTCAATTTATTTTTAAATCTATCAAATATTGTAGTGACAGTGGTTTTCTTTAAAGATTTTAATTTATGCTCCCCAATTTAATCTTTAAGCTCTTTAAGAGTCAGGATTTCTTAATCAATAACAAAAGTTTGTTTTTCTAAAACACCAACATATTTAGCTTCAACAACAGACCACTCTTCGAAAGCAATTTTATCTTTTTCAGCATCCGATTATGTTTCTTCTCAATTCAACACAAAATATATTATTTCTGCATCAGTGATCTTTTTCTGACTCCAAGATTACATCCCGAGAAGCCATCGAGGTACTAAATCTTCTACCGATGCAGAACTGAAAAGAGAAGCTGAGCCACTTTCGCAAACTTTAATAATTCAGCTGCTTTTTCGCGTGCAGCACATAACAAATATTTGTAGCAAATTCAGAATCATCATTTTCGCTGGCATAGTTGCAGGGTTGTCAGTTTAGCCTCCATTTTTATCCCGAATTTTCGACTTCCGACCGGAACTTTTTGAAGAAGAATTTTTACTTTAAATAATCAAGAAAATTCTAACATTAACACTATTTCTACCAAGAGGGGTCAAAAGACACCTTTTAGATTTTAACTTAAAATTAAGTTTAACCACTTCTACACAATTAATTTTTTGACTTTTCGTATAATAGATGTTAAATTAATTCAGCGATATCATTTTCCTTCAGCTCATCCTGGATGTAAAATTATGCATATGGTATATCTATTTCTACCATGAGGTGCCTTTGGCACTTTAAAATTTTCATAATTTCTAACTTCTAAGGATTTCATAATTTCTAATTTTAAGCAATTTTGCACATAAATATGAACACCATTTTACGGCATCATATCAATTATAATCAGATTAGAGAATCTCGATTTATATTGTAATGGAAGATACAAGAGTTGTTGCATAACTCTGATATTCCCTTGTTTTTCGCCATGTTGCATTTTAGTATAGATCATTGCCGTGACTAGTTCTAACAATTGAATAACGCGTTTTGTTCTCCAATTCCGGTATAGTGAGTTCAATACACATAAATTTTGTTTACTGTGGTATTGACTGTGGTATTGAATGAGGGAAATATTTTATTACACTGCTGTCTTTATTATTACTGTTGTTGTTGTTACAAGAATGGAATTTTTATACATGAGACTGAAAGTTTGTGAAGTTAGTAATATTAAAATGTTTAATTTAATTCTATCTAATTAATCTAATGAAAATTAAAAACAATGAAGAAGATAATATTTTGTAATTGTTGTCTTTATTGACGTAAAACATGTTTCATTACATTTATATATATTTGTATTTTGTAAATTGCGTAATTAAGCAGGAATTTATAGCCTGCAATAAATTTAAAATTAAATATTAATTAAATAATCTCTAATAAATACGCGTCAATGACTAAATATATTGTTCAAATTATCTATATTTAACTGATAATTTGAAATACCAAAAGTTATAGTATTTATTTGCAATGAAACGCAAAGGTGTCCTTTTGGTAGAAATACGTATGCAGAAGATCGTGGTAGAAATAGTGTTAAATAAATCTGAAAATATTATTTGCATTTTTTGGTGGGAATCCGAGTTTTTTTTAAAATAAAAGTGAAGGCCAAACTGGCAACACTGCATAGCTGGCCATAGAATTTTCTAGCCATTAATTTAACATGGACGCAATAACGTTCATCGAACTGAATATTTCTGAAGTCCATGTGGATCCATGGACGAGATTGCTTTGACAACAATCACGTTACATCCTTTTCCATACATATGACACCAATATTATCAATAACAATGGAGTAAGTTGAGTGTATTCATGGCAACTGTGATCGCTCGTGATTTAATGATTCAGTTAGGTACAGCCGTGGAAAAATAAAAGTAAACACCCCACACTAACTCTGCAAAAAATTATCGTAGAAGAAAGTTACTGGTACCACACGATTGGTAATAAAGTTTACTTTTAAATGATGTATATAAAAATTTGCTTAGGGGGCATATACATATTAAAACGAACCATAACTTTGTTTATTTTCAATCGCAGTGCACAATTCTGACAGCATAAATGAACTACGCCCTTCAATAAGCCTAAAAACAAATTTTTATGCAATTCGTAATTTCCCCAAAATTAATTATTTTAAAACGATCCTATTTTAGGGGCTGTATCCAAATTGAAGTTCGGTACTCGATTGTTGACCGAAGGAGCCCTCTTCTTGATCAAGGCGCTACTGAAGCAGTCATTGAAGACTACTAGATTACAGGACAGCATAAGAAATTTCAAAATATCCAGTCACTTCTATCATAGACGGTTCCTTAAACCATCATTTTGCCGTTTTTTAAGCTTAATTTAAAAACTACTTGGAAGAAAAATGTGAAATTTTGGATTTCCATAAAGCAGGACTTAATAAACCTTAAATCCATCAAAAGAATTGTAGGTTGCAATTCATAATTTTTTCGAATATTAATTTCATAATTCATATCGTAAAATTATAAAAATTGCAAATTCAACATATTTATGTTTGGGTATTTTCGTATGATTGCTACACAAAAAATTAGCACATTAGGAGTATAATTTCAGGAGATATTAATAAAAATATGAAAATGCTATTTAACATTAGAAGCACTAAATTTTGAACGTTTATAATTCAAAAACTTATCATCCAAATGACTTGAAATTTGGTGTCTAGGCATAGTTTAAGTCGAAGATTTGAAATGTCTTGTTAAAATTGAGTATTGCCATTGAATAAAATAAAGTTTGGGTTCGTTTTAATATGTAGATGGCCTCCTAAGTAAATTTTATATCCATAATTTAAAAGTAGACTTTATTTTTAATCGTTCGATACCAGAAACTTTCTTCTACGATAATTTGTTGAGGAGTTAGTAGGGGATGTTTACTTTTTTTTTTTCACGACTGTACGTTTGACTATGACCACGCATCCGCATGTTTCAACTCTCGTGGTTTTGGCATGAAAGTAAGCGATTTGATTAGATGGCACATTACTTCAAAGTTCATTGTTTATGGTCATGTGAGCCAGTGAATGTGTACCGAATATAGCGGTCTAATAATTACACAAAACATAAAACATAATAAGATACACAAAACATTTCCTTCTAATGAATACAGAAATGTCTTAAAACTTTCTTTATAAATCCATTCATTAAATTTTTAGTATAGTCAAAGTCTACATTATCTCTCTTAAAAGAAGGCTTAACTGGTTGTTTACATGTTTGTTTACAAGTTTAAATCTGAAATATATCGCAAATTATAGGCTTTTGTTGATTATAGAGTTGCGGATTATAGGGAGCAGGCTGTATATATCTCCCTCCTCCCCTCTGCCAATTTTGTTCATGAAATTTTATTTTGACACTGGCCAATTTTATGCTTATCTTTGTTTTTGTACTTTCAATACATCTAAATTTTTTTTCTTAAAAGTACATACTTTGAGCGTTATTCTGTAATTTTTTGTTGGTTGTGTAAATATAAAATTACTGCATTAATAATTTTTTTTTAAATACTTTTGTTTATTTTTTTATATTAAAATTTGTGTAAAAATGTGAAAAAAATATATAATGCGAACTAATATATTCTGCAATAATTGGAGTTGGTTTCACTTTTTTAACTTTTGTACTTTTTGAGAAAAACGTATTTAATAAAATAGTAGCGCCGGCGCATACTTCCCCGTTATCTCAGGGGCAGTTCAAGGTCAGAGGCTAAAAACACTCTATATAGTATTCTCATGGTGAGCTTTGTTACGAAGCAAGTTATTTCAAACATCGGCCTTGGGGGCCATTTCGCTATGCTTATCCGGCTAGACCCTTTGAGAGATTAGTGTGATAATTTAGATGATTATTTTAAACAAGTAGTAATTTTTCTATCTGGGCGGAAATGTCCACGCTGGGACTTGAACTCAGAATCTTATCATAGTATCCAAACTAAGTGAAATGAATGCAAATAGTGTGACGCAAAGAAAACATTTATATAAATTTTACTTATGGTTTTAAGCGTGACGAAAAATATAAATTAATTTATTAAAATAAATACATTTAATACATAATATAGGCTCAGTGATAGCGTGATATATTTGACAGTGTATTGGAAAATAAAAAATACTGTATGAACGTTTAAATATACTTCAGAAGACAAAACAAAAATAAATCTAATGGAATTTAAAACAAATATTTTAAAGTCACGTCATGGCGTCACTCGAATTTTGGCATCATTTCTTTTAAAACCCATATTTTGAATTTATGATAGATGTGAATGAAAAAGCAACAGTGAATAAATTTTATATATCTTTTGAAGTTGAAAATAATGTTTATACTGTGAATATAAATAGAACAAAAAAATGATGGAATAAAAAAAAACAGTATATATTTTAATTTTAAGCGTTACTCAAAATTTGATATAATTATTTTTAAGACCCATATTTAAAATTCTTAGAGCCATAAGATAAAGTGCTGCGTCACAAACTTTTAACCTGTTAAGTGTTTTTGTATTGATATAATATACAATTTAAAAACCTATTATATATATAATGGCGCAAAGTGTATAACGCTTCCGGAGTGAACTCATCCGGATCTTGATAATCTCTCGTTAAAATCAGCCATTTTATTTCGGCCATGTTAGGCTTAAGCATTCCGATGCTGTATTATAAGTCGAACAACTGCCTTATTTAATCTACGTTGTATAACATATATCCTTCTTCGGTTTTTTAAAACCTCCAAAAACTATAAAATCATCATACATATTAAAACGCAAAGGTAAAATTTTAAGTAGACCCATTTCGGGACATGCATCAACCCTGTTCAATTTAGAGGGATTGAGAACGAGTTCTCGATGGCTGAGAGGTGTAAAGCAGCAGTTTAACACTAGAACGATCCGACTCCAACCATATGATTAAATGTCAACTGGAACCAGAAATTCTTTCATAAAATAAGTTAAATTTAAACCACGCAGATTTACGTTAAACAAATCAGTCAAATAATTTTAAATAAAAATTCTGGTGTCAAATATTTTTTTGAAACTTGAGTAAAATTTCCGGGCGTTCTAGTGTTAAAGCGCCGATAGTTTGTAGTGGATAGCAGGTTCGAACCCAACGCCCGGCAAAATGATTTTTGTAATATTTTTCGCGATAAGTTATTTCAATAATGACATATTTTATTAGGAGGAGAAGTTATATAATTTTTATTTTATTATTATTATTATTATTTGAATGCTTTATAATTAAATAAAATTTAACGCTGAACAATATTCAAAATAATAATAATAATAATTTTATATTTAAAATATTTAAGCTAAAATATTTTTAATGTAATTATCAATTAAATAAATTGAGCTGATCTACAATTTTTGTTATATCTTCTGACCATTATCAAGAATATATGTGTGTGTGTGTCAGAAAGAAAAGTTTGCCTTTCTTTTCCTTAAAAAAGGAAAACGGAAAGAAAGAAAGATATTCATATAAGAACTATTAAAAAAATTACCTTGATATCCATTGTTTAATATTTAAAAAATTTATAAAAATGTAAAATAAAATTCAAGTAATAAAAATTATATGCTGCACCAAGTTTCAAATTTGAGCTTTCAGAGAATGAAACTGATGAAAATAAAACTTATGGCAGCTTTTAATGGTCATGTAGTTAAAAAATCATATAATAAATAAATAAAAATAAATACTGTTATTTTTTCGAAAAAATGAAACCATAGTAAATAAAAATAAATGCTCTACCCACTATTTTTAGTTAAATTTCTGGTAAAAGAAGCATATCTGGTTGTAAATTATAAAGTTAAAATTCTGTGACTTCATTGAATAGGTTTAGCTGACTGTAACCTCTATCTCTTTAAAGAAATAGGAATCACTTATGCAATACAGAAACTTGTCATACTCTCAATAATTAATTTAAAAGCAATTCATTAAAAATTCAAGAATTTTTTTAATGAAACATTCAAGTTATTTACCGTCAATAATTGACGGGTACCATCTAGTTTTATATAAATACTGTAAAGTACCGAAAGTAAGCCCCCTTCCGAATATACCCCCCCCCCCCCCCCCATAAAATATGTGAATTTTTCCTTTTTTGGAAAAGTGCCCTTGTCTTTTATAAGCCTCCCCCTTCAAGATTTATTTTCTGACGCCTTCAATGCATCTGATTTTTCAGGAAATTCATTAATTTTTTTCTTAATTCCACATCTCCTAAATAAAAATATCTTATGCAATTTATTTTTATCTAACCTCTTTACATAAATCATTGTATCAAAATGGCATATGTTCTTTATATTAGACTGTTAATGCTTTACTTGATTTTGATGCACTAAGAGATATTTATAGATATTTATAATAGATATTTATATTGAGTTTAAGTTTTATAATTCATGATTATATTTCTTTCATATCTAAATTAAGGCTGTTCTTAACTGCTCTGGTCAACAAGCGCAAAACGTTTTGACATATTTACAAATTCATTTTTTAACGGAAAGGTATAAAATTGGAAAGCCTGGCCATGGAAGCGATTTGGAATTGAACTGTTTTTTCCATTTTTTGATCAATCAATTACCTATTGAGTTATAAGCTAATTCGATCACGTGACAAACACGTTTTTCGCCCGCTCTTGAGTGCTCTTTCTCTCTTCGCGCGGAAATTCTGTTCAAAACGCCCATTTTGACTCTATTTTCTGAAATATCTATTGCGTTTGCAAAAAAATGGTAAAAAAACAGCTCAATGACATAGTTTCTGAACAACAACACCAGCTAGTTTCATGCATTTTCGAACAAAAATAAATTAAAACTTATTTCAGAAAGTTGCCCTTTTGGATTTGAGAACACTCTTAATTATTTTAATTATTTTAATAACTTATTATTTTCAGTAATGGAAACTACTTAGCTTCTATGGAAGGGAATTTTAAAATCAATTTGAAAATTGTGTAAATCTTGTGAAATTTCATAAATTCCAAATATACCTCCCACCCACCCCCCCACACACACCCTCCCAATTTTCCTATCCTTTACACAAAAGTATCAATTATAAGCCCCCCTTAAAGTAATAAGAATTTAGTGTCTGCTAAAAGAAGGCTTATTTTCGGTACTTTACAAATAGACAAAACATATAATTATGCATATTATAATATTATAAATATTAATATTATACATATTCCCATATTTAGGACGATTAACAAAATTAACAATTTTTTTAACCATTTGAAAAAATGGTTATTGTCCTCGGTCAGGGTAGGAAATCAAAAACATATCTGAAGCGTTTTATTAGTTGAATCCCGCATTTTATTCGTTTTCTGATTGGCCTATACAGTAATCTGTATTTTCCCTTTACTTTCAACAGAGATGGATACTTTTGTTGCCACTATGACAAAAAAGTAATAAAAACTACAAAAAAAAAATTACTAACTCAGAAACAAATTGAGATACAGCTTTCAAACAAATTGCAATTAAAAATGCATTTTTTTCTGTATACGACGATATAAAAAGTAATATTGTGGGATGTTTAAAAGTTTAAAAATGAAATTTCATTTAAAATTGGTCCAGGAATATTAATGTTTAATCCATGGCGTACGTTATGTATGACCAGCTCCGAAGAAGTTTAAAAATTTACAGTACCGAAAATTGTAAAACTGAAATTTCTTTTAAAATTTGTTCATGATGGGTCCAGGAATGCTAATGTTTAATCCATGGCTTATACGTAATGTATGATCAACTCCGTGCGATTTTTTATGTCTTAAATTTTAGACTTTGAAAAAATCCTTTTCCAAATGGTCGTTGTAATTTGTTAAATTGCTTTTTTTTTTTTTTTTTTTTTTTTAACCATTTGGAAAAATGGTTATTGTCCTCGACAGGGTAGGAAATCAAAAGCATATCTGAAGGTTTTTACTGGTTTAATCATCATTTTATTCGTTTCCTGATTGATCTGTATTTTCCTTTACTTTCAACAGAGATGGACAACAGAGTGTTGCCACTATGACAAAAAAGTAATAAAAACTACAAAAAAATTAATAACTCAGAAACAAATTGAGATACAGCTTTCAAACAAACTGCATTTAAAAGTACATTTTTTTCTCTATACGGCGATATAAAAAGTGATATTGTGGGATGTTTAGAAGTTTAAGAAATAAATTTCATTTTAAATTGGCGGTCAGATTTCTTGGAAATCTGACGATGGAAAAGCCTTTTCCCGAACAGCTAATGAAATGCTTGGATAATACCTAAGTTTCAGGTAGATAATACGTACGAGTCGCAGGCGATTTCTGTCGCTTGCAATTTTTACGTGTCATAACACTATTAATGTTTAATTCGTGGCGTACGTAATGTATGATCAACTCCGTGCGATTTTTTATGTCTTAAATTTTAGTCTTTGAAAAAATCGTTTTCCAAATGGTCGTTGTAATTTGTTAAATTGCATTTTTTTAAAAATTATTATTATTATTATTATTATTTTCCCAGTTCATTTTGCACCATTTAAAAGTGATTTTAGCAGTAAATTTGATAGAACAAAAAGTCAAGCATAAATGGGTTAAGCAAACATAGATGTCTATATTATTTGAATTTGATCAGTTTAAAAATCCCTTTTGCAGAGGGTTTTCCGTTGTGTAATACAGGATAAAGTATCAGAATGAATCCGTGACGTCGTTCATTAAATACCAACACGACCCACTTTATTAGAACAGGTGGAATCTGTCAACAGAATGTCGCTTTTGCATTCAACTTACACTGTCGCCTGGAAACTGAATAGCGAATAGCTCTGGAAAAAAGGGAAAGTAACAGAGATAGAAAAGGAAATGTTTTCTTATAGATCGGAAGCCGGCAGCACAGACAATCACCTCATAGAGTTCACGGATGAAATTCTAGGATTAGTTAAATCTTGATTATGCCTATTAAAACGCAATCGGTCTGCCAAGTCATGTCTTGGTGGAAAACACCTGAAAACCCGATTTTAGCGGCTGACTCTTAGATTTACCATTGGGTTTTCCTGCTCCCAGTCCTCCCTGTTTTCATATTTTTGGGTGCAAGAAAACACAATGGTAAACCTACGAGTTAGACGCTAAAATCGGGTTTTCAGGGGTTTTCTTGGCAGACCGATTGCGTTTTAATAGGCGAATTAAGATTTAACTAATCCCAGAATTTCATCCGTGAACTCGATGTCTCGATTGTCTGTGCTGCCGATTCTCGGTCTATTACCAAGGCAGGAAAATCCGCAAATTTTAGAAGCATTTGAGAGTATACGGATTAGAGTCCTGCATCGGGTCGGGTCGGGTTGGCGCTATATTTTCCGGTTGCAGGTCAGGTAGGGTTGACTTCAACATTTTTTGTTGTGGGTTGGGTTCGTTTTCATTGTTTCGGGTTGACCCCATTTTTTAAAAGAATGTCCAAAATATTTTTTCACGTTAAAAGTCTATTAAGCCGCAGATCAAAGTTTCATGAAAGCAAAAAGCATCAAGTCTTAGAATTAGTTTCTAGAAGTTAATATAAACATACTTTTTCAACTAATGATACGATAAGGATTATAACGAATGCCATCTGCATTGCTAAAGCATTTTTTCTGAATAGTTACAATTCTAATGTTCTAGCCTTGATACTTCTAACGTTGTTATGCCAAAACTCTACCGTGTGATAGACAGGAAGAATCATTTGGCGTTTTGCTGCGTATTGTATTTTTAAAGCGCGATAAGGCAGAATGCTAATTGTGTAATACGAGGTGTACCGTTATAAGTGAAACTTTTGAAATCGCAAGAAATTTTAAAGCATATTTAAAGATTAGATTTTCAATTTTATACAGTTACATATAGATTAAAACATTATTTTTCTACTTTCTTTGTTTTCATTGTATCAAAATTCGGATATAATTTATCATACCTGTGATATTCATTTAATTGTGTCGTACACGGGGCACGGCTCGGGTACAATCCTACCCGTGCAGGACTCTAATTCAAATACGTATTTCTTTTAATCTGAAACATATTTGTGCTCAAACCTTTTATGAAAATCCCAACAATCTGAGTGTCAAAAAATTTATGACCCGCAAGAGTTTTTCTAGTGTGAACCCGACCTGCAGAAAGATAATTAGATTCATTCCGAGCCAAAAAAAAATTTTGGGACACCCCACACGATGTTTGACTCTATTCAACGATCTCGAGGTGTCCACTATTCAGAGGTTTTACTATATTTGAATATTGTTTATATATTGTGCTTTCCTGCACCCAAGAGTATGAAAACATGGAGGACTGGGAGCAGGAAAACACAATAGTAAACCTACGAGTCAAGCGCTAAAATCGGGTTTTCAGGTGTTTTCCACCAAGATAGGACTTGGCAGACCGATTGCGTTTTAATATGTGAATCGAGTTTTAAGTAATTCTGGAATTTCAGCCGTGAACTCGATGAGATGATTGTCTGTGCTGCCGACTCCCGGTCTAAAATAGTATGATTGGAACACCAAGGGTTTTGAAAAGTTAACATTCCACTATTGCAGAAAAAACGGTCCAATCACAAAGTTTGTCATCTTACTGCTTATGATACAAGAAACCTGACGTATTGCCAATATGTGAGTGATTATAACCAGGGCTGCGGAGTCGGTGGGAAAAATGGCCGACTCCGACTCCGAGTTGGCTAATACTAGTGTTGCCTGTTGGTTAAAATTATAAGGGTTAAAATTATAAGGGCGCAAGAAAAGTAAAGTAAAAATGTCACTATTTCGGCATTAATTTTGTTCATAGGGCTTCGACACAAAATAGGGGAAAATTACAATTTCCGCTTTATTAATTTTACAATTTCGGTTCCCCCAAACCCGAAAAATCCAACTATCTAAATCCAAGATTTAGAAAAAAAGAATTACAATTTTTGCGTTACCTCCGGTTAGAGACCTGCATGGGCGAAATTTCCAGGCCCGGACCCTTAAAATTTCGACCCAGCACATGTAAAAATCAATGAAATCGGGTACGGCCGGACTCAATTTCTACAAAAAAATCCTATTTTTATAATATGCATGCAATTTAGATTCTTTTAAAGAACATTGCATGTATATTTATGGAAAAGTTTTACAGTATGTTTCATATTACGATAAGTTTACAAGTCATAGATACAGAAAAGCAACATTAATGATTACTTACTTATACACTATTACATTCAAATGAAGACTCATCGAAAAAATTAATGTAGTTTTGTTTAGAAATTTATTAATTAATGTACACTCAGGTCTAAAATTAAGGTCACAAACATAAAATCTGCGAAAAGTGATGAACTATTCACTGTGTTGCCCCGAAATTTGGCGAATATCCTCTTCTTCAAGAAAATCATCAATAATGTGAACTCTGTGTGGCTTCGCATTATCGTCCACAAACATGAAGACCGGGCCTACAGTACCCCGGAACAACCTCACATAGACTTCAAGGACCTTATCCCTACAACGATGTGCGTTGACAGTGCTCGCATCGAAGACGTGCAGCGGTGTACGACTGCTCAACATTATGCCGCCCAAGACAAGGATTCCATTGCCACCAAATCTGTCTATTTCTTTTACGTAGAAGGGATGATAGCGAGCTCCATGTTCTCTCAAAATGAAGATTTGACGAGAATCACTCTGCGTGATGAATCTCGACTCATCACTGAGAAGAATACGCCCCCATTCTTGTTGTGTCCAAGACTGATGTCTTCGGCTCCGCAATAACCAGTCTCTCCTGTTGGATACAGTGAAAAGGGCACACTCGACTGGACGCCGGGCGTTAAGCGATGAGATCCTTGAAGCTTATGTGAGGTTGTTCCGAGGTGCTGTAGGCCCGGACTTCATGCTTCTGGACGATAATGCGAAGCCACACAGAGCTCACATTGTTGATGATTTTCTTGAAGAAGACGATATTCGCCGTATGAATTGGCCGTCGAGGTCTCCTAACCTTAGTCCTATTGAACATGTTTGGGATGGTCTAGGAAGAGCCACTGCATAGCGTAACCCCCCTCCCAGGACCCGCCAGGAGTTAAAAGCCGCGCTTTTGGAAGAATGGGCTTTGTTGCCACATTTATTGACAACCTCATAAACAGTATGAGAGCTCGTTGTGAGGCTTGTATAGCAGCACACAGTGGTCACACTCCATATTAGACAGACTTTTCCCGAGATAAATATTTTATCTCTGATTCATGATTTAACACTTTATGTTGCTATATTCGTACTCCTATTGTAATATACCTCTATGCCAAATTTCGTGGCAACACAGTGAATAGTTCATCAGTTTTTACAGATTTTATGTTTGTGACCTTAATTTTAGACATGAGTGTAGTTTATGTTTAGAATAAAAGAAAAAAGATGGTTAAAACATCATAAATTTTGAAGCCGTATATAAAAAAGATTTTTTAAAATATTTCTCTGTGATTTATTGTAATACATTTTTAAAGATTCTGTTAACTGATATTAATTATAGCTATTACTATTTTTGCAAAACAAATTGCCTCCGACATGTTCTGAGAATATTTAAGTCCAGTTATGGCTCGGCCGACCCCGAGTATCTAGGGAAAATGTAAGCTTGATTTTGGTACGACCCAAGTCTGCTGAAAAAATTCAACTAGAGCTCACACACAACCTAACTGCCCGATGTCGATCCCTACGTTGGAAATATTTACGTTTCTCTATGGATATTTCCAAACTAGCATCAGCTCATGCCGCGTATGTATTTATTCTCACCCCAGTCATGTCTATTGAAAATTGTTCGTATTTTACCGGAGTAGTTTGATTCTTTCAAATTTGTTATATTGGGCCGATCAGCCTGCTTAATTTTTTTATCAATCCAGTCTGGTCCATTAACAAAAATTGTGTTTATTTTAAAGAAAATTAGCTGAAACTGGTATGAATCAATAAGAACTAAAAGATCTTTTTAAAACACCATCAAAAACTTTCAAATATGCGCATTTAAAAGTTTTTGATGGCGTTTTAAGAAGATCTTTTAGATTATCTTTATTTTGCTGACCCAGCCCGTTTGAAAAATTGCCTTCATCTTGCGGCCTTGGTCCCTTGCAGACCTCTCTACCTCGGGTTACGCAAAACCTAAAAAGTCCGAGAAAAATAACTTATATACGAAATATAAAATATCTACTATATTTTTCAATTAAAAATGGTTTTCATCTACTCTGTACAACGAGCAGTATGTTGGCCTCTTTAACTTAGGTAGCCTGGTATAGTAAAAAAAAATAACAATAATAATTAATTTTATAGATTTAAAAATTACCTTTAATTGGTTTCATTTCACTTCAAAGTGTCTAACAAAAAAAAAAAAAAAAAGCTGGAGTTGGAGTCGGCTTGTTTTTTAGAGACTCCGATTCCGAGTCTTTTACTCAAAAATGGACCTGACTCCGACTCCGACTCCGCAGCCCTGTTTACAAAATTTACCTTATTTTGTTTACCTGATTACCTGATTTTGTGCAGAAAAACGTAACTGCAGCATTATAGATTGGAAATCAATATATTCATCATCACTTGCCCTCAAACTAGGCCATACAGTCTGTCGCAATGAATTTGATATTTACTTACCCATTTATGGCTAGTGTCCCATTTTTGTGACGTTTCGAATTTTAATAATTTTTTATAATTTTCTTCTTCTTTACAACATGAAAATTGTATAAAATAATTGTTTATAAATGTCTTTATCGGTTACCGAGAGTGACAGCATAAGATTGATATTTATTTGCTTAAATGAAGGCCTTTTATCTGTGTGTATAGATTTTTCATTTTTCAAGATGGTGAAATGTAAAAAGTAAGTTTATTTGTATTTTTTGTATGAAGAATCCAAATAAATAAGTCATAAGCTTAGCTTGTTAACTCCTATTTTTTATGCATGTTTGTAACGTACAAAATATAGGGCGCTAGACGCAAATGAGTACATATTTCTATTAGCCTTTTAGAGGACAGTTATTTATGTAAAGTCCTTCTCAAGATGATTTTGAAATAAAATGTTTTTTAGCCTCAAATACTATTATTATTAATTTATTATTAATAATACGAGGGATATCCACAAAGTAAGTTCCGTTTGGTTATATAAAAAAACGTGTACAGATACAAAAAAATATTTATTGTACAAAAATCTACAACTGTGAAACTACTTTTCTACATAGCTTCCGAAATTTTGTAGGCACTTGTCGTAGCGTGCCACAAGGTTTTGTATGCCTTCTTCATAGAAGGTTGCCGACAAGGGGCCCATAGAAAGTTGGTGTTTTCAACCATGAGGTTACATGTTCTTTCAGCTCGTCATCATCGGTGAAGTCATGACCACCAAGGAAAGATTTGAGGTGTAAGAAGAGATGGTCAAAAACTGAAGTGCACTGCCCATCCGTTGTTTTTGGTGTTGTCCAGTAAGAATTTTGGGTACCCAACGTGAACAAAGTTTTCGAGATTTTAGTTTTTCTGTAACAATTTCATGAATTAGTGATCGTGAGATTTGCGGAAATTTCATAGCAAGAGCACTGATTTTAAACTTACGGTTTTGCTTAATCTTCTCTTCAATTGCGTGAACCAGTTCATCAGTAACCAAAGACGGGCGTCCACTTCGTTCTTCATCGTGCACTTGATCACGTCCTTCATTAAACTGTCTGACTCATCTTCTAACCATTGAATCACTTATAGCATTTTGTCCGTAAACCTCGCAGATTTGCCGATAAATTTCACTTGGTTTAACTTTCTTTGCATTGAGAAAACGAGGAGGATGAGTATGGCCATCACAGATCTGATTTCACAAGCGACGGCATTTTCAATTAAGGCTGACATTCTAAAGAAGCACTACAAATAACACGTCGGCAGCAGCGATCTGAAAATGGCGTACATTTCTTCTCCTTCTGTCAGAGTAACTGCCGCGCATGCTCGGAACTGCGATCGCAGCGCTGTTGCTGATAGAATTAGAAACGGAACTTACTTTGTGGATATACCTCGTACTTATAATGTTATTAGTCTCTGCAAAGAAATAAATGTATGTTTTTAATAGTTCATAAAAATACTAATTATAGTATATATTACACAATTTAAAAGCTTAATTTATATAAATTTAGACAAAACACATAATTATGCATTTTTCCACATATGGATATTCCCATATTTAGTACGTTTTCACTTTATCAAATAAATACAAAAATATTTTTGCGTAATTTTTTTAGTTCATTTTGCAACATTTTAAAGTGATTTCACCAACAAATTTGAGAAAACAAAAATTCAGGCATAAATAAATTGACAAATTGTAAATTTTGCCAATTTACAGCTTAATTACCAATGGAAATGACATAAATGTGCTAAAGCCGATTCTTCCCTGCCTAAATATTTATTAATTTATTCACATTTGAAATCACCTTGAAAATTGAATTAATAAATTCAACCCTATTTTCAGAAGTTTATATCTCAAAAGGGACACTTCTGATTTGATTACCTTTATTATCACTGTAAAGAACATACCATAATCGATATAAAAAAAAAAACTTTTACTTCAAGTTTGGTCTCTTCCGTATAAAGTTAAAGAAAAAAAATGTTCAAAACAGTTATTTTGCGTGAGATTCGCCACTCTATGTGGATGCAAATTAAAGTCCGGAAATACTCATGTATCTCGTTAATGTACACTCATGTCCAAAATTAAGGTCACAAACATAAAATCTGTGAAAACTGATGAACTATTCACTGTGTTGCCAAGACATTTGACACAGAGGTATATTACAGTGGGAGAAAGAATATAGCAACATAACAATACGGAAAAGATTTTAATTGTGACTGAAGAAACAGAGGGTATATCAAAAAGTGTTAAATCGTGAATTGGAGATAAAGCATTTATCTCGGGAAAAGTCTGTCTAATATGGAGTGTGACCACCGTGCACTGCTATACAAGCCTCATGACGAGCTCTCATGCTGTTTATGAGGGTATCAATAAATGTTTGTGGCAGCAAAGACCATTCTTCCAAAAGCGCGGCTTTTAACTCCTGGCGGGTCCTGGGAGGGGGTTACGCTGTGCAATGGCTCTTCCTAGACCATCCCAAACATGTTCAATAGAATTGTGGTCCGGAGATCTCGAGGGCTAATTCATACGGCCAATATCCTCTTCTTCAAGAAAATCATCAATAATGTGAGCTCTGTGTGGCTTCACATTATCGTAAGTCCGGGGCTACAGCACCCCGGAACAACCTCGCATAGGCTTCAAGGACCTCATCCCTACAGAGATGTGCGTTGACAGTGCCCACATCGAAGACGTGCATTGGTGTACGATTGCCCAACATTATGCCGCTCCAGACAAGGATTCCGTTGCCACCAAATCTGTCAATTTCTTTTACGTAGGAGGAATGATAGCGAGCACCACGTTCTCTCCAGATGAAGATTCGACGAGAATCACTCTGCATGGTGAATCTCGACTCATCACTGAAAAGAACACTTCCCTATTCTTGTTGTGTCCATGACTGATGTCTTCGACTCCACAGCAACCGGGCTTTCCTGTTGGATACAGTGAAAGGGACATACACGACTGGACACTGGGCGTTAGGGATGAGGTCCTTGAAGCCTATGCGAGGTTGTTCCGGGGTGCTGTAGGCCCGGACTTACGATAATGTGAAGCCACACAGAGCTCACATTGTTGATGATTTTCTTGAAGAAGAGGATATTGGCCGTATGAATTAGCCCTCGAGATCTCCGGACCACAATTCTATTGAACATGTTTGGGATGGTCTTGGAAGAGCCATTGCACAGCGTAACCCCCTCCCAGGACCCGCCAGAGTTAAAAACCGCGCTTTTGGAAGAATGGTCTTTGCTGCCACAAACATTTATTGATACCCTCATAAACAGCATGAGAGCTCGTCATGAGGCTTGTATAGCAGTGCACAGTGGTCACACTCCATATTAGACAGGCTTTTCCCGAGATAAATGCTTTTTCTCCGATTCATGATTTAACACTTTTTGATATACCCCGTTTCTTCAGTCACAATTAAAATCTTTTCCGTATTGTTATGTTGCTATATTCTTTCTCCTATTTTAATATACCTCTGTACCAAATTTCTTGTCAACACAGTGGTTCATCAGTTTTCACAGATTTTATGACCTTAATTTTGGACATGAGTGTATTAAGCTAGAATTGGGAAACAAGTACCTACCTATAATAAAACGATTATACGCTATCATGTATGAGTGGCTGTCCCTATTGTCGAAATTGAAAGTTACCGACCCTGTCTCGAAAAATAGGAATGATAGCGGGAAAATGTCAATTACAAAAGTATAGAGTATGTTCGATTTACTTTGAAATGACGTCTTACATGCAAAAACTGAAATATCTGATGCTCTGAAATGTTAATTTTTCGATAACCCATCACATGGACTGGCTTAAATACGTCTCTCATCGCTTGTAGAAGTATGGCAGATGTATATTTTCTAGCAAAACTAACATGTGTAATTGAATAGTAAATACGAGTTAAGTATGCTCAATGTGTCTACCATCTGCAGCTATGTATCTAAATGTATAAGTTCAATGCGTTTTACTGCCGATGGGGGGGCACATTAGGCATACTTAACCTCTTGCACTCTGTGACGTCATGCTATTTTGGTAATTTCTGACAATGACGTACGCAGCGTACGTCATGATATCTGTCTGATTTTTTAATTAGACATTCCGAATTCTCACAAGAAAGTTTTAACTTTTATTTTTGATTTAAAAGATGATTGATTTTCGATAAATAAAGTAAAAGAAAATTACGAATTAAATTTTTGTGCTGTGAATTCAAGATTTCTAAAAAAAAAAAAAAAATCTGCCAGATGCGGTAACACTGGTGGCTAGTGACATACATTCGCTAACAGCGCAAGAGCGCAAGGGGTTAACTTGAATTTCTTTTTAAAATAAATTGTACCTTGCTCACGTGTGTTAATTTTAGTAGAATAAAGCCATATGCCTTACACATCTGCCTTATAATTCTACATTTCTAGAAGCGATTAGCGATGTATTTAAGCCGGTGACTGGTTATTGAAAAA
This sequence comes from Maratus speciosus, assembly GCA_963932465.1. Lineage (NCBI taxonomy): Eukaryota > Metazoa > Arthropoda > Arachnida > Araneae > Salticidae > Maratus > Maratus speciosus. The sequence goes on from OZ010787.1 coordinate 664,225,606, forward strand.
TTAACTTTTCAGAGCTTCTAATAACGTTATTTTTACACGTAATATGTCATTTCATCGAGGATAAATCGAAGATACTTTACACTTTTGTAATCGACATTTTTTTCACTATCTCTCACATGTTTTGTGATAGGATTTCAAATTTTGCCACTAGAGGTGCTGAAGCCACTCTTATAGGATAGTGCTGATTATTTTAGTATAGGTAGACGCTTGTTCCACAATCCTAGCTGGATCCATTCATGAAATAGTTGAGTGTACCAGAACTTTACTTTCCATCCGGATACAGTTGCGAATCTCACGGAAAGTATCTGTTTTGAACCTCGCTTTTTTTACCCTATAAGGAAAGGGGAGCTGACCTCACTGTGGGAAAAATTACTGTGGATCCACAGTAATTTTCTGACCGTCTTTACAACTCCTACTGTACACAAAAATTCAGGTGATTTGATTGGTCTACGATTAACAGCTCTGTGATACGATTGGTCAACGTCGCCATGACGATTCCTGCAATGATCGCTAAAGCAAAAATGTAGTTGGTAGATTGGTTGAAGGATTGTTTGTAAACATGCCCTTTCCTTATAGACGGCTTGCACATGACGTCACATGTCTGGCATCGCTTCATATGGCGCCCAAATATAAGGCGAATGTGGTGCTCTCCATTTCACTTATTAGACTTATTTGCACTATGATAATAAAAATAATAAAGATATAAATTAAACAGAAAGATAACACGTGCTTTTAACGGCAAACGGGGAGTTCTGACGTTCCGTTTTTGCTCCAGATGCAATAGTATCAGTCGTTGGTAATAGCAACGTGACGGCAATGCAAGCCGTTTATACGGAGAAAGCCCAAAATGAAACAAATGTTTTCGTCTCAGTTAAGGTGTGTTCTTTCCATCGGTCATCAAATCAGAAGTATCCCTTTTGAGATATAGGCTTCTGAAAATACGGTTGGATGAGTGATCTGCACATAAATGAAGACATACTTTCAAACCGTGCCTGAAAGGCAGAAAAAAGACTTTTCTTAAGAGGCCGGAACGATTAAAAAAAAATAAACCGGGCAGCCGGACCGATAAAAAAAATAATAAATAAGCGGGCCGACCTGCCCGATGTAACAAATTTAAAAGGGTCGAACTTATCCGAGACAAAATATGAAAAATGTTCAGTGGACTTGGCTGGGTCAAGAATTAGTTATAGATGTGCTGCACGAGCCGATGCTAGTTTGACAACATCAATACAGAAATTTAACATGTCCAGCATAGAGATCTGCATCGGAAAATTACACCGTGTCTGAGCCCGGGTTTAATTTTTTATACATACTCGGGACGGCCAGACCTGGACTTAATTGTTCCCAGGACGTGTCGGGCAGTTTTTGCAAAAATAATGGTGATAATGAACGGAATGAGCGTCAGCGGAATCTTTGAAATCTTTTAATATATTTTAATAAATTACAGAAAATTATTTTCAAAAATCTGCTCTTTTTTTATTATAAATTTCAGTACTTATAAATGTTTTTAAGCATATTTTTTCTTTTATTCTAAACTACATTATTTTTTTAATGAGTCTTTATTTGAATGTTTAAGAGTTTAAATGATAATTAATGTTGCTACACTTTTAAAAGATTTTTCGTGGAAAAAAGTAAAAATTATTGGGCAGCACAGTTGCCGGAACAACCCTCTGATTTGAAGAAATTTTTCTGTTATTTCACGAAATTTCAGTCTTCTGATTGGAGGATTTCAGGATATTTTGTACTCACGAGGTTTCGGTGATTTGAGAAAAAAAGGGCATACATGAAAATTCAGTTTCTAAAACGAAAAAGGCAGCGCAGTTGTCGGAACACACCTGTAATTTGACGAAAATGCAAATTAAATTGGAGCATTTCACTTGAGCTTTACGTTAGATCATAAAGTTTCTGTATTTTGAGGGAAGGTTGGCAAATCCATGTGAAATTTCTCGTATTTTCACGAAAAAAGATAAACGAAAAAAGAACTTCAATTCACGGATTATTTTTAGAGTGTATTCTATATTCTATGGCTTGCGGACATATAGCAAATATGCTGTGAAATTTCCGCATAAATATTTATGCAGTACTCTTTAAAATAATCTTAATTGTATGTTAAAAATACCCGGAATTTTGGTAAAAATTAAGTCGATTTGAATATTGCACGGGACCGGGCCTAGAAATTTCGGCCCGTGCCTTGTTTTTCGATTTAATTTCTTATTAAATTTCGGCTCTATATTGAGTTTATGAATTAAATTTTTGAAGGTAATGATAGGTACATAGATGAATAAATTAATAAATACTTAAACAAATATAGGCAATCACTTTCTCAGCTAATTGATACGTTCATAGGTAAATAATTGGTAAAGTGGAAAGTGTTAAAGTAGTATGTGCAGAATTTAAAACTTGTTAACCCTTTATCTACTGACGGTACTTATAAGTACCATTAAAATAGCTTGTTATAAAATTCATTTAATACATCGATTAGTTGTAATACAGTTTAGAATGAGATATGATACATTACTTTATCTTGTTCCAAAAGTATTATTGGTTACACAAAACAAAAATATTTTTAAAAGGATGATTTCTTTTGCCTTTGCATCTTTTCAGCTTTCTTGGCGTTGGGGTGGGAGGGGATGAATTTTTCAATTCGGAAATATTTCTATATTTCTATTGTAACAACATTCTATTTGTACATTTCCTAATTCTACAAAATACTAAGAAAAATATTTAAAATAAAAGATTTGACTGAGCTTATAATTATTGCACAAAATCCGTCTAAATTCAAATTTAATTAATCCTTCTAAATTCTCCAATCCTTCTAAAATCCTACTAAAATTTATTAAATGATTATGTAAATCTACTAATGTAGTTTAAACAATTCACGAAAAATGCTTTAGAAGATAAAATTTTTATGAATTCATAATTTAGTACATAAAGGGTTAAAGTAATGGTCAAAATAATCATCACAGGCTGTAGGGCCTAGTTTGCAGCCAAGTGATAATGGATATATTGATTTTTGACCTTTAACACGGCAGATTTTTTTTCAGTACAAAAGGTTGTACTAGCTCACATACACGTAAGATTTCTTGTATCATGAGCAGTAAAAAATGAACAATTTTAATTTACAATTGTTTTCCTTTGTATTTGAAATAACTGTTCAGAAAAAAATCTTTCAGAGAAGGCAGTGAAATAGTTTTTGTGTGTGTTATTTGAAATCGAAATTGGAGTTATAATCACTAGCTATTGGGAGGATTTGCATAAAGTCCGCCACAATGCACCCATTTAGTTATAGATCGAAAGCAGTCTCAAATGAATCGAATTTCATTTGAAAAGAATAGTTTCAAAAGTTTACCTAATTTCACCGGACTTTTCAACATGTATTTCGAGGTCGTATTTGGAAATAGGAGCGGAAAGTAAAATTTGAGCTATCAGGAATTTGTTAAAAGTTTTTTCACTGGAATGGAGAGTAATGTGTATTTTTAAAATGTAAATGCTTCAGACGAAACTGCTGCTAATAAGGAATAAAATACGCTTTCTCACTAAACTTTATAGTAATTTAAACAGCACATTTTCAAACTAACATAACACACGTTCTTTATGAAACTATGGAAATAAAACTACACTGCAAATTCTCAAACACAAAAATGAACACATTTTACAACACTTTTTGTCACCCAATTATCAACACATTAATATGTTGTGAATTAGAAAACTTCATATACAAAATATTTTTTGTGTTATGATTGTGTTCTTAATATGTTGCAAAAGTGTTGCTATCTAAAAATGTGTTTTAAAAATAGTGTTGTTAATTGTGTTGAAATCGTGTTGTAAATAGTGTTGATGAAAATATTTTCTTACAATAGTGTTGTGCTGCACAACACTGCCACCAAATTAACAACGTATTTTAAACACCACACAATTTAGAACACTATAAAACAACACATGTAAAACATTTTCAAAACACTTTTTACATGGTGTCTTACAATAACACACACAGAGAGACTTAAAACATACTATTTATTAAACATTTATAACACAATTTTAAAAATGAATGTTTTGAAATGCTTTGAAAACACATTTTCGCCTCTTGTAATTTTTAACAACACTTTTTGCACAATCTTTTTATTTGGCACAACACATTCACAACACAATCTGAAATGATTTTAGTTAGAAGTGTTAATTATTATGTTCAGTTAGTGTTGCAAAAGTGTTTCACGAATTTGCAGTGTACATATTAAAGCAGTTTGATGCCTCAATAAATTCTCTCAGGGATTTTCGGCGTACTTTTATGCCTGTTTGAAAAAGAATTATGATGAGATTAAGAATCATTTCAGCTGCAAGGGCAGTAAATGCCAATATTCTTTTAATGCATTTAATTATTCGAATAATGAAATGAGTCAAACATCCCCCATTTTTTTTTATATAAAAGTTATATCCAAAATAATCTGACATTGTAAAACTCTCACTGTTTTTCCTGTAATAAAACATGTAGGAAGAAGTATTTTTAGAAACCAGTCTTTGTATCATCAACAAGTAATAAGATGATCAGGTGTCCCGATTTTTTGACTCAAGAGTCAAATCTAGCCACACAACTACATCCGCGAGCTAAAGTTAAATCAATGGAGGCGTTCATTATGAATTCCGTCTTTGCATTTCGATATTTTTAAGTGATTCTTTTTCCTGGGTTATCTGAGATCGATGCCTAATGTGATAGGTACATTTTGGATTTTGATAACAGTTGCATTCCGGAGATATTCTCAAATTCGCAACCCAATTGAAAGGGTTTTTCATGCGACGCGTACAGCATCTCGTCATAGTAATCGCCATATTAACGATGCATGGGCGCGAAGCACGGATTTACGCTGCCGAAGGCAGTGCTCACCACTCCTATTACTAGACCTCTTTGGACAACCCGTCTGGTTAGATGAGTGAAACTAGACTAATATATAGATATAAAATGTAATAAACATGTGAAAAGGAACAGAAAAACGCATTGTCAGAATGATAACGAAATACAGGACTACAGCATAAAAAGAATGTAAGAGCTAGAAGCATATCATATAACGAAGATAAGAGCGGGCTAATCTAAAATATATTGTAAGGAAAAAAATGCCGGCTAGTGGCAATACAAGCAGTAAGGAAGGCGTACATTCGCACTGGCATTATCAAAAGAAGACAACTGGATTTGTAAAAGAAGTGGCATGTTTCTACTAATAAACTGATCAAAAGAATATCATATAGTTTTGTTCCTTCCAGACACGCCACGCATAATCCAAAAGGAAGACAAACATAAGAAAATTCATGAATTGTGCGTAAAGACATCACAATTTACTCGATAGGAAATGAAGAACGAAACTGAAATTCGATATATGTGTTTCAAAAATATGATAGAAGCAGAGAAATCGAAATCTCATTTTAAGTAGGTGAACAGAAACTAAAAATTTCCAATAGTTTTTAATAATTTGATAATTAACGGGAAATGAAATGTGCCTTTGTCAATGCTAAAAACGCCTTTTTCCGATTTCAATGCCAGAAACTGCCAAAATTCAAAGTTCGATATGTTTTGGTCATTGAATAATGGAATTTAATTGTTTGAATTGATAGAGTATGGGGGAAAGGTTTCCTAAATGCAACTAATACGGCCCAGAGAATGTATAAAACTTTAAATTTCACAACTTTTAAAAATAACTATTTTGACTAAAATGGGATTTCGTAGATGAAGAACACAATTTGAAAGTTTTTTGCCGTTGAAACTATACCTCTAAAACTGACGTTTTAGGATTTAGCTATATTAGTCAAAGCAGAGACACCCTGTGTAAAAGACTTAAGGCATAAAATCTAAGCCGGCGAAATGATCCAAGACTCGAAAACAGGAATTCTGCTTTTTCAGAATTTAGTGTTACCCCCGATGAAAAAAAAATGTATATATAAATAGTGCAAAACATATTTCAATTTTAAGACTTAAAGCACACGCTTTTATTTTATATAAAATGACGTCTCACACATCCGCTTAAGAATTCCACATTTACAATCCACTCTTAAACATCTACACTCTACAGTAAAGCATGCATAGGATGTCACTATCGCAAAATAATACACAAATGCAGCAAAAAGATGTCGTCATTAAAGGAACTCGACAAAAACAAAAAGGGCTATCTCATGATTCATAGGCCTTCATTTGCTTTTAACAATTAAATATAGTTTATAATAGCTCCATGTTTTACCAGAAATTATTCGTTTATATTTTTTCAAAATAGCACGTATTTTAATTACATTTTCTTTCGGTTGTTATGAGAAAATGTCAACAAAAAGATATAATTGCTATTTTTCAACTATTTTCCCTTTACTTTCTACATAAATGGAGTACTTGAGTTGCCAAAATTAAACAAATGGTGCTAAAAACTACAAAAAAATTAATATTTAAAAAATAAATGGCGATACAATTTTCAAACAAATTGCATTTAAAAGTACTTTTTTTTCCCAATACGACGGTATAAAAATAGAAAATGTGCGATGCTTAGAAATTAAAAAAATTGCTATAGAGCATTTAATTATACAATGATGCATCTGCTTTGTTTATTGCTGGCTTCTGTAAGGTAACGTTATTTTTTGGAGATGTAACAAAACAAGCTGGGAGAAAGAAATAGCATACCGTACCGGTGGCTAATAAATGGAACTCTATTTCTAAGCCGTTTGCTATTAAACGAATTTAGGGCGTAAAAGAGAATGATGAGAATATCCATTTTTCGATCTTTCGCAGCCATTTTTCGACCTTGAAGTGGATAAATGTAAAACTAATCCGTCGCTTCATTTATTGGAAAGAGATTCATTTACATTCACAGTAAGTCCGTCTTAGGCAGATTGATTCCCAAACCCGACAAGTATTGAAGATGTCACGTGGGAGAGAAATCTTTTTGTAACCAACAATAATGCGTTTGTATGTATTTCTTAAGGGTGTATTCGAAAAAAATATTTTTCCACCCTCAACAGCTCGAAATTTTCTGAGACATTTTCAGGCTCATTTTTTAAAGTAAAAACATAAAACTTGCTGAGGTGGTTTCTGAAGACATGTATAAAAAGCCGTGTGATTTCATTTTTCGCTCACTTAATTAGAATTTGATTTATAAGCAATTATTTTCTCAGTATGACCATTTTTTTCATCCCCAGATCTCCCGCTTCGGAACATTCGGTTCAAAACGCCAACTTTGACAGCATTTTTTGCAATATTTTCTACATTTATCAAAAAATCGACAAGCACGGCACTTTATGTAGTTTCTAAATAAGAGCATTTGCCAGTTGGATGCGTTTGAAAGCAAAAATGGATTTAAAAATAAATCAGAAAATAAGCAGTTTGGATTGGAATACACTCTTAACAAGTGTGCCGCGGCACACTGTTGCGTCATGAGAGAATTTCAGGTGTGCCGCGTCCCATTGGTACGTCGTGAGAGAACTTCAGGTGTGCCGCGAACATTTTCCGCCAAGTTCTATCAAGATATTAGGATTTAACAAAATCATATAAAATGTATTGAACAATTTTTTACAAATGTCTAAAATTTTGAGGAACACATTCACCCTCCAACACTTGACACAATCCCCTCTAGTCTTTCTACTCCTTTTTAGTGTGTTCTCTAGTTTCATTTTTGTGCACGTGCTTCAGCGATTTTAAATATTACAAAAGAGAAAAAGTTATCAGAAATAAGAAAGGGCACGCTGTAGAAAAAGACAAAGTTTCTTGATCTACGAAAATGTAATATACAGAAGGTGGTCATAAAGTATTTCCCTGATTACAAAAAATATGTATGTACAACAGTGGATCTCGTTCGCCAATTCATATCAGCTTAGTCCTACGAAATCTACCCGGCGTGCGGCACATGAACTGCAAATATCTCGGACAACAATTACGAAAATTCTTCATAAGCCTCTTACCTTGAAGGCTTATAAAGTGCAAATTATGCAAGCTCTGTCTGCAGCCCAATAATTGTAATAAATGTGCTAAATATGCAATTGATTTTCTTGACAGTACTTGTATTAAAAACGTCATAAATGTCTTTACACTATATTGAAACAAGGATATGCCTAATTATATTTGTTTTCTGCAAAAAATTACAGTAAAACCTCTGACTAACGGCCACCACTGGGAGCACGATACTTCGGAGGTTACCATTATTTAGAGGTTCCACATTTTAAAAGGTCAAAATTACGTTACATTAAAATTAAAATAACTGTCAAAAATTATTTTATTTTTACAGTTAAAAAATGCATACTATTATACATACAATTATTTTACACTAAAGAAATCACTTATTCGTAATTGTTTTGTTTTCTTTAAAGCATATCTCTTTCTCTTAATACATAATCATTTCCACATATTTGTTGTACAATTCGTTATCATCAAAAATTTTCATTTCTCTGAAGGTAAAAAGAACATCAGAATATGATTTTAAGCTACAATTTTGTGATAATTTCATATTATCGTCTAATTCATTTTCGTCAACACTTTTATTCTCACCAACCTTGCTTTCTATCAGTTCTTCTATCGTATTAAAAGCAGAAAAAACTGCGAAATCATTATATACATTCACATCGCTGGCTTTCATGGTCATTTCGGCGCTAATTAAAAGGCCATTTAACTCAGCATCATCTATGACTATTTCTCTATTTTCAGATTCCTGATTTTCAGAAATCAGTCATTAAATTAAAATTTTAATTGTACAGAATTGCAGTCAAAATTAACAACAACAACAAAAAAAACTGATATCTGTATAAAAAAGGTGAGTATAAAGAATATTTGAAAAAAAAAAAATGCTGTAAGGTAGCCGTTATTCAGAATTCGTTGTTCAGAGGTTTAGTGTAATGTTATTTCTATGAAAGACATTCGGTAACAGTAAAACATGACCGGTATTTGGAGGTTACCGTTGTTCGGAGTGAACGTTGTAGGAGGTTTCACTGTATTGTAATCTGGGAAAGACTTTATGACCACCATCGAAAATACACAGTCGCCTTTTCCGAGTTATCCGTGATTCCGAAAAGTCGTCTTTATTATTGGAAACCTCAGAATCCAATTTATTTTCGAGATTTAAAGAAGCATTTATAAAATCAAAGTTTCTTATGCTGCCACTGATTTTCGAAACGTTTCCGAGTCATTTTTCGAGTGTATCCATCAGTTTTCTCAAAGAGGAATATCGGTTTCTAAGATGCTATTCATTCTCAATAAAACATTTTCAGCTGCGGCATTAAATGGATACATGTAAGAGTAACAAGATAATATAAATAAATAATAAAAGAGTTGGACATTTACACCATGAAAAGTTCAGTGTTAACGTGAAAATAAAAATCACAAATTTATTAATTGGTGTATACAAAATGTTGTCAAGTCAACAACTAAACAAACATTAAAATAAAATGATAATAATAGACGTTTCGGTGATCATCTTTGACCCTTTTCGGAAAAAGAGTTGTTACATTGCTTTTAAAGAACAAAGCTAAGCCGTCTTGAATTTGAAAAGTTTAGGTTTCACATGAGGAACAAATGGGGAAGGAGTCTGTATTTTATTAAAAGTAGAGTTCGCGGGTACCCTATAGGATGCCTCAAAAAGGTTGAAACTTTTATTTTTTGCATGTTGGAGGTACAGAGACGATGAAAATTTCAAAAGTGTTAAAAAAAAGGTGGGAAATAAAATTATGTGCATGAAACAACTCTCCCATTATTTTTAAAAGTTACACTTTTGAAATTTTTATACGTCCCCCTTACACAAAATAGTTCCGTTATTCGTTATGCTTTAACGGTATCATCCCAGAAAAATGCATACATGCTTCTTAAAAATCAACTGAATCATACCGAAAAGAGCTGATATATTCAGCTTTTTCCATCCCTCTTAAAATCCTATTTCATCATTGAAAATAGGGAACCTATACCAAATAACAAGGACATTCTTTATATCAAAAATATGTCAACATGTTTGAAAAATTGAATCACAAATACATCTAAGTTGAGTCTTAAATTTTGTAAAGGGACAAAAGTTTCAAGAAACGTAATTAAAAAAAAGCAATTCACACAGCATTTTCAAATGCTTTCCTTCAACTCCAGTACATCACTGACCATTTCGAATAATGTTTCTATAAATATTTTAGAAATCCTCATCATTAATATTTTGCTACGTACATCGATTATCTTTTGTTTAAGCTATTACCGTCTGTGTTTCGCCATTTTTGCGATGCCTCACAGATTTACATTTTTATATCGATACTAGGGGTTCTGCTTTCAGCACACTTCTTGAGCCCACTCCCGAAACTACAACAGATTCGTGCGTATTATTCTTATTCCTACTTCATTCATTACAAAAAACCTTTCCATTGATGCATTGATACATTGTAGTTTACCACCAAAATATTAAAAATACTTGGCTTTAAAAGCATTTTTAGAAATCTAAATGTATATAGGTCGTAGACAAATTAGGAAATGCAGTTCTTTGCAAAGAGCCAGGCTAATTCGAAAATGATCTGCATTTTTTCAATCAACCTGTTATTTTTCAGGCTTATTACAAAGAGTCTACGCAGTTTTCGGCTAACTGGAAAATGACCAGTCTTTTCCCAATTCGACAGATTATTTTCAAACTTATTGCAATAATCCTATGCAGCTTCAGGCTAATTGGGAAATGACCAATTGTTTGCCAATCAGCCTGGTTTCATCAAGTCTTATTGCTATAAGCCCAATGTAGAGAACGTTTATATATAATTTTAGTATACAAAATAGCAGCAGGAACTTAAAATGGTTATAAACTAGTCGGATGTGCCAATCCCAAAATTTTCTTCTATCTCATACATATTAACACTCAAAATTAAACCTAGTCGAAGTCGAAAATTAAACCTACGTTGGACATTTGGGCGATTTAGTATATGATTTTTTCCCATCTTCTCTAGATAGTCGAATCTTATTTCATCTTCTTACGCATCCTCGGTTTCCCGACATCCCTCTTCGTTGCGTTCTGAGCAACTTGTATACAGCAGCACAACAACTTTGTTTAACGGTATTTCGTGCCGAAAATCGAACAAAATTTTCTATCACAGCGCCGCCTTCACGCGGATTTTCTCCAAACTTTAACAAAAACCTCGGCCTATGACATTACATCTAAATATAAAATTTCTTCGAAAAAATATTCATAAATTCTTCATTTAAACTGTAAAAAATCGAGCAAAAATCGCTACCACAGCGCCTCCTTCCGGGGGAATATTCCCATTTTCAACTGGGACCTGACGTCCATAGTTAATTACTCATGTTTGGATGGCTAATGTTCCGTTATGTTATTCTTCCAGCGATAATTAGTACATTTCTTTATGCGTTACTTTAATGTAAATTAAATTACTTACTCATTTAGAAATAAATTTTTATTTAGTTATAAGTTAAGCCTCGGCGTATTGGATTTTTTTTTTTTGGGGGGGGGGCGAAATTGGGACCATTTTTTCCCTTTTGCATTTTTTAGATACTTTTGAAAAAACAATTTTTCGCATTGTTAAAAATTTTTTGTACGATATTGTCTTATGTTTCTATGTGCGTTTGTAGTTAGTCTATGTAATATCCAAATTTGGTAGGTTTTCAATGAAAATTACAACATTTGGGGCCTAAAAGTGACTGGGGGGGACGAAATATGGGCACTTTACCCAATATATCAAGTTTAGTTCAATTCTATGCAATGATACAATAATGAAATAGGCACAGAAATTTCTATTACAGCGCCCACTTACGTCGGTAAATCTCCATATTCAACTGGGACCTGCTGGCCATAGCCCAAAACATATATATGAAATTTGGTTCAATTCTATGGATAACTTCATATATTTTTCGAGGATATTTTGTATATACGGACACATACATACGGACAGACAGATATATTTTGTAAAAACATGTTTTTTTCTGTATCTCTGACCCCTAAAATGGGTCAATCCGTCGAAATTCGGAAATCGAAAACAATGTCTATTACAATACTTTCTTTTATTATGTATAAACGAAAGTAAAAATATCTAAGAAAACTGTTTTATTGACAATTTTGATTTGCGTGAATGATCAATGAATAGTTTAAGAATGTGTATATTTTGTGGAAACAGCCCGTGCAGAAGTATCAATAATGTCTGCAGATGAGGCAGATTTTTTAATGTGTCAGCATTAGGTAGAGATGATGGGCTGCTGAATGAAAAAGATGTTAGAAAAGTGCTTTATTTGCAGATTTGATTTACTCTCCTGCATCTCTCGCATTAGTAAAAACTTTTTTCTATTTTAAGGGTATATTTTGCCCCTAAACTCCACGTGAATATATAAATATAATCATAGATAAGACAGATTTTTACTATTTTCTCAGCATTACGTAGAGAAGATGGGTTTGCTGAATGAAAATCATTATTCAAAAATAATAAGGAAACTGCTTTAATGACAGATTTCATTTAGCTGCCTGATTAGTAATTAAGATTAATAAACACTTGCTATTTGCTTCTTAGGTAAAATTGTTCCCTCCCTAGTGTTGTACAGTGTTGAAGTCATAAAAGAAAAAGAAATCCCAGAGGATATATGCTAAAGCGAGAGAGTATATATGGAGAGTATACGACATAGTTTTATTTGATAGATAGAGGGTATACGGAATTGCTTTCAAAAATCCAGAAAGTATACAGCGTATACCACAGTATATCCTCTACTGCACTAATGCTCCTTGCTTCTCCCTCTTAAAGAAAAAAAAATTCTTCATACAAAGAAGATTGCAATTTTCGTGCGTTAACAGCAGATTTTTTACGCGCCTGTTTAATAGGCTGATAATTATTACAGTATAAAGTGATAAAAGATACTTACAAATATATTTTATTTTCGGTGAGATATTTATGAATACAGGGTTATTACAAATGAATCATCGGGTTTTGATACGTTATTACGTGCGAATTAGGAAGCGTATATGTTTCCATGACAACTCAAACGAGAGGACGTTAACTACAGTTTCGCGCTGCGTATGTGTCATGCGCGTGGGGTTGCCATGGTTGCTGCGCGAACGTCATATTCAAAATGGCGACTGGACAGCAGAAATTTTCCATATAGTTGGCTGTGGAATGGAAAGTTCGCGGCTATTGTTGATTTCTTGGGACTACGTATGAAACTCTCTCTAACTCTGTTCTCTGTTTCTTCAGTAATGCTTGGTTAGCCGGAACTTTTGCCTTTACATAAACAACCGGTTTCTTTGAACTGTCGATACCAGCGCAGAATGCTTTGTTGGGTTGGTGGTTTACATTTCTATGCCTTCCGGAATGCTCTCTGAACGGTTATAAGCGATTCACACTTTGAAAATTCTAGTACACAAAACGCTTTCTGCTGTCCAGTCGTCATTTTGAATATGACAACCATGGCAGCAACCATGGCAACCACACGCGCATGACACATACGCAGCGCGAAACAGTAGTTAATGCCCTCTCGTTTGAGCTGTCATGGAAACATATACGTTTCCTAGTTCGCACCTAGTAACGTATCAAAACCCGATGATTCATTTGTAATAACCCTGTATTATATATCCTATACACATGAAATACTGCATTTATAAAAGTTATGATTTACATATCTATATCTATAGTATATCATGTATAAATACTTCTGCAAATATTTTAATAAGGCAGGTATATAATACTGACTATGCAGTTGCAATGCAGAAAGAAAAATATAAGGGGTACTGTAATGAGTATTATCAGCGCGGTGTGTCTTTTCAGCGTAAGTACCTTCAAAACTTGTAGGGTAAGGTGGTGCTAGAGTGCGCGGTGTACAAAAGTACGCAGAGCGATTATCTAATCCCAAAACAGAGTTTTACATTTTGCTACAGTTGTAAACGATGTAATGACACCACCTTACCCTATAAACCATTTCGAAAATATTAATTACTAGAATTTCTTCTTGATACTTGGGGCACTCTTTTTTTCTCGGATAAAAGTAATTGAATGTCGGTACTACAAAGTTTTTACACCTTCCTTGAAAACTTAATATATATATCACATATAAATATCTCGAAACATTCGGACGATTAGAAGTATTAAAAAAAGTATTGACTAACCATGTCATTACATCGTTTACAACTGTCGCTAACTACAAAACTCTGTTTTGGGGTTAGATAATCACTCTACGTACTTTTGTACACCGCGCACTTTTGCACCACTTTACCCTACTTGTTTATACCCCCTTCAAAAAACTTTTCTTTCAAAGTATCATCGGTGTAGAAGAAGCTTGAGACGAAAAATAGGAATCATCTCCCGAAATCTCGAAGTTGATGAGTTAACTATAAGAACTCTAAAGGCATAAAAATGAATATTGAAAAAGTTCCTATTTACAATAAAGATCTTATATAGACAAGTAGCTCAGAAACTCGTGGAAAAGATCGGTTTAGGTTGTCCAAAATGTAGAATGATTTTTACTTGCTGTTGCAATAATAGAAAAAATGCAATATGTTTCAACTTGAAACAAAATATCGTTGAAAGATCGACATACAATATTGGCCAAAATTGCGGACACGTTTTGAAATTTAAAAAAAATTCAACGTTGAAAGCTTATAAAAACTGTTGCACTTCATGCTGCGCAATGCTTTATATATCAAAGGAAATATTTAATGCTAAATACAACAAAATAAACAGAGGTAAACTATTTGCATTACAAGTGAAGTTATGCAGTGAAAACCACCTTTAGCGTAAAAATCCCTGTGTACTTACGATGTACCTGTCCTATCATGGTTTCTTGGGTATCCATTTTTTTCTTTCAAGACAGAAACACAGCCATGTGACATTGAGCTCACCAATGTTTGGAGCTCTGTTTTCTTTATTTCTCTTCGGCTTCATATTTTATTTAATATTAGAAATACCAATTAGTAATAAATAACTTCCTTCCAATGCATCCAGCTTGGATTCTTAATCTATTTAAAACTTTGAAGAGAAAAACGTAGGGAAATAAGATAAATTCGCTGCGTGGCAACTTGAGGGGTTGCATTTAAACTGCACGAGTTCTCTCGATTCTTTCGGTAGGGAAAGAAATATAAGTATATTGCAACTTTAGAAAAAATATCTGGAGTGACTCCACGCAACTTTCCGAAAATTGAAAAAAGGAATATTTATAAATTTCTGACACAATGGAATCGGCCAAATTCGAGCACTGGGCCTCTCGTTTAGAAACTGGAGTCATTACGTCAAAGCCATTCATACTGGATGACATCACAGCAATATGGATCACTTATACTCTATCCCATTTCCTCTGTGTTTTTCCCGATATAATCTTACACAAAATGGTTCGAAGAGAAGTAGTAGGAAAAGGGGGCTCCGGGCTCAGCAGCAAGGGGGACGGGGGGACCGTCCTGCGACACCCCCTCCGGTCCCACGCCGCCTGCGACACCCCCTCCGGTTCCCCACCCCTCTGCGACACCGCACTCCCTCCGACACCGCCCCCTAGCGGGAAAAATGTCGTTTTTAGAGTATTTTTCTGCTATAACATGAGAGTTGAACGTTAGATCGACTAGATTATCATACTATAAGATGAAGATTAAATTTACATTTGAATTTTGAACAATCTTTTCCTTAATGAGTATTATTAATTAAGCAAAACAATGGAAAATAACAATTTTTAAGGGAAAAAGCTGATTTCTGTAGATTTTCTTTTAACTGTAAGATCAGAATATCGACTTAAATGGAGAAAGTTAAACATATATTTGAATTCTGAACAATCTTTACCTTAATGAGTATTATTAATTAAGCAAAACAGTGGAAAATATAAATTTCTTAGGAAAAAGCTGATTTCTGTAGATTTTATTCAACTACAAGATCAGAATATCAACTTAAATGGAGAAAGTTAAACATATATTTGCTTTTTGGGCGATTAACACCTTAAGGATCATTATTAATTAAGCAAAATAACAAAAATATCAATTTTTAATGGAAAAAAGAAGATTTCAGTACATTTTATGCAACTGCAAGATCAGAATATCAACTTAAATGGAGAAAGTTAAACATATATTTGAATTTTGAACAATCTTTACCTTAATGAGTATTATTAATTAAGCAAAACAGTGGAAAATATCAATTTCTTAGGAAAAAAGCTGATTTCTGTACATTTTATTCAACTACAAGATCAGAATATCAACTTAAATGGAGAAAGTTAAACATATATTTGATTTTTGGGTGATTACACCTTAATGAGTATTATTAATTAAGCAAAACAAAGGAAAATTATAATTTTTAAGGAAACAAGCTGATTTCTTTATTTATTTATTTATTTCTCCCCCCCCCCCCCAACTATAAGATGAGAATATCCACTTAAATGAGAAATGTTAAGCACACATTTAAGTTTTTGAACGGCTATTAACCTTAATGAATTTTAATACTTAATTTTTTATACATAAACCATTACTTAATAAATTTAATGCTTTCTGATTCAATGAAATTCAGTGATTTTTTCAGTTTTTAAACCAATTCTTGCATATTTTGTATTTATTATTACTTAATTTCCCAACCTCTAAAAGCATTTGAAGAAAAACACGATACTCCGTTTAACATTTGAAAGAAATATTCGAAAAATGACCCCTTCGCTAACCCCAAATCTTCCCCTCAAGCAGAGAATGCGAACAATAGAATGTTATACCAGCTTATTGATGTATTTTCATATCACAAGAACGCAGATTTTGATATGGTCAGTAAACACATGATTGTAATCTGAGTTATTCTACCCATATTATTAATCAAATTATCATATGGCTCATCTTTAGTTTTGAACAAACATCACCTTAATGATTATTATTAATTAAGCAAAACAATGGAAAAATTTGAATTTGAAGGATAAAAGCTGATTTCTTACGAATTTTTCAACTGTAGCACTGGAATATCGACTTCTAAGAGAAGAGTTATACATATATTTTAGTTTTTAACAACAAAAACTTAATAAATATCATTAATTAAACAACAACAACAACAAAAAAGAAATTATAGATTTTCAAGAAAAGGTGAATTTTTACGCAAATTTTCAACTTTGAAATACACTTGTTTATATATTTTTACAAGATACTAATTAAATTGTTAAACTTTAACTATCTTTAGAAGATTGATTGTCTTTATATAGTGTTCATATTTATATCTGTTCACATCATGACTACATTTGAGATCTTACAACCAATAGTATAAATTTCTTTTCTATATGGAAAATGGAAATGAATAAAATAGTTTTATCAGATCATTTGATCATTGATACATTCGAGATTTTGAACATATATCCAGATTTTGAATGAACAACACCTTCATGAATATTAATAATTAAGCAAAACAATGGAAAATATCAATTTTTAAGGAAAAAGATCAGAATATCAACTTAAAGAGGAAAGATACGAGGATTTCAACTTAAAAGGGAAATTTAAACATTTATTTTAGATTTTGACAAACCATTACCTTAATGAATTTTATTAATTGAACAAATAACAAAGAAAAATGTTATTTTTTAATGAAAAAAGACAAATTTAAACGAATTTGATTAACTTTTACACTAGCTTGAGATTTTTTCATTATTTTAGATGCTAGCTACGTAGAATTTTAATCTCTCAACGAGACACACTTCAAGAAATACTCATTACTAAACAAAATAAATTAATTTTAATCTAATCAATAACTGAAAATTTCACATTTTAAAAATATTTTCATGAATGTACATAAAAGATACGAGTTTACAAACTAATATCCATGTTTTATTAAATTTAACTGGATTTTTCTATATTCGAACTTAATTTTTATACACAAAGCATTATTTAATCAAATTCAGTACTTTCAGATTTAACGAAATTCAGCAATTTTTCACTTTTCAGACCAATCCTATGACTTAAAAAACAACAGCGCCTCCTATAATTTTATAGCTTTGAGTGAAACGAGTCGAATTTTTTATACTTTTTGCTGTTTTCGTTATATGAAGACGTCAGCTTATATTCTCTAGTTTAATTAAAATGAGTAATATGCAAGAAATGTCTTTAGCAGAGGAAGGTTCAAGTCAATGTTACTTAAAGGATATGAATTCAGCTATACCCAGTCAAGGAGCACATACTTCGAACATTGAAATATTACCCTCTTCACCAGAAGAACTAAAACCAGCTTTTTCTTGCAATCAATGCGAGAAATCCTATTCCAAAAAGAATACATTAAACAGACATCAAATATCCCATTTGGACAAAAAGCCCTTTGAATGTGAAATATGCTCAAAGACATCCATTCAAAGCAATGATTTAAAACGACATAGTGTAACTCATTCCAGGACATCTACTACATATAAATGCGATCAATGCGGGAAAGATTATTTACAAAAGTTTCTGTTAACAATTCACAAGAGATCTCATAAGAAGTTTTATGATTGTGATAAATGTTCCAACTATTTTTTAACAAAGTCTGCTTTAACTAAACATAAAAAAGTTCATCCCAAGGAATATGAATGTAAATACTGCAACATTAAATTGTACGATGAAGTTGAATTTTTACATCATAAAAAAGTTCACCCTAAGAAATATAGTTGTAAACACTGTAAAATTATCTTTTATCTCCAGAGGGAGTTTATTCATCATCTGATCAACATGCATAAATGAAAAATGCAAACTTTGTTAAGTCATAAACTTGATTTGAATATCTGTATATTTAAAAAATGTATATGTCCTCCTATAACTGTTGAAAATGATGAATAAATATTGTTTAACTGAAAAAGCTTTTGTCGTTTATTTTTGCCATATCAACTTGTGATTTTTCTTGACTATCTCATCAAGTCAAAAAGATTTTACTAAAATTTTAAAATACATATTGTATATTTTTTTTAAGTTTATAATTTTTTTTTAATTTCTTATCGAATGAAACATGAGTTAACTATCTTTTATTAATTTCATATTAAAAACCTAACGTTTTCCATATAATTTTATTATGTTCCGTCTAAATTTTATATACCCAATTAAATTCTATAATCCCTTCTTATTAGCAAACATTACTATTTAACTGGAAATTTCACATTAATGTTTTCTTTTTTCATGATTGTACATATAAAAATAAGAGTTTACAAACTAATTTCCATAATTTATCACATTTGAACTTAATTTTTATACTCAAAACATTATTTAATCAAATTTTTATACTTTCTGATTCAGTGAAATTCGATGATTTTTCATTTTTTAAACCAATACCACAATATTTATCGACACTGGACTTGATTCTTCCCTTGTATATTTTTACATTGCACAATTACGATAGATATAGACTTAGGACAGCAATAGAGTTAAAAATTGATTATACTCAATTTTCACCTTATATGAATTGGTCCTACGTGACATTTCTTATTGCTACAATCACTTGATATATTAAAATTAGTCCGAGTTATTCAGTCTATATTATTAATCAAATTATCATATGTTTCATCTTACACTTCTAAGATTTCTGAATTATCATCCATCAAGTTGCTTAAAATATTAATACTGTGTTTATAGTTCTATTGATACATAGCCTACATGAATATAATCTTTAATTTTAACATTTCATATTTTAAATGACCTATTTTCAAAAGTAAACTATATGAATTTTTACTACATCACTTATAATATCAGAGAATGATTTATGCTTCACACTTTTCTGATAATTATCAGATTCTTATAACATAATATATTGATAACATATATTATACTTCTGATTTGTACGCATGCGTGAGTTGTCACGTGATCAAAACGATTGAGAATAATATAAATTTTCGAAAAGCAGCGCAGCATTTCTCATTTCAACTGTTAGACTTAAGGGAGAAGGTAACTTTAGTGCACAGCCCTGATAAATTTCCAGATTTTAATTCAAGTGGGGAATCGATTTCTTTGTTAGTGAATAAAGTAAGTTTTAGTATATCATTGCAATATATAATAATAAAAATAAACAATGAATAAATTATTATTTATATATTAAACCTTTCCTAAGTATATAAATATATTTCTTTTATTGTACAGATGTTGCAGCAAGATGAATCAAAACAGCAGCAATCCTCTTTATCAGAAATGGATGATCTGAATGATTCGCTCTTAGCACATGTAGAGTTAAAGAATAATAAATATGTAAGTACTTAGATATGAAATACTATAATTCATATATGAAACGTAATTAGAGTAAATTTAAAATAAAATATTTTATTGTTTGTACTTTAACAAATGTTTTCTATCCATGTCATTGAAGAGAATTATAATTGTTTACATTTATTTCTCTCACAGATGTGTTCTATTTGCTACAAACAATTTTTAAGTAAATGGAATTTAAAAGAACATACACAGATTCATACAGATGAAAAACCCTATACTTGGGAAGACTGCCCAAAGCCGTTTTCAAGAAATTATGAATCAAAAATGCATACTACATCATATAGTCTATCACCAGCTGTATGTAAACTTTGTGAAGATATTCAAGAAATAACCAGACGTTTGAAGAATTTAACAATCAAGGAAGAGATTTAGACTATGTACTCAACCTATTTGCATAAGAGTTACCACGATATCCCAAAATTGAAATTTCGAAGACACACAGTGGATGTAAAGAAATTTTTGTTACCCATGATTCTCGTAACCACCATGAATTTGGATATTATTCCTTAAATTGTTATAATAAATATTCTTTTATCTGCACTTATCGACGTGTTTATTTATATCTCCTAACATTTTAAACGAAAAACGCTTTCCCATCTTAAAAAATTTCATAAGAAGAGATAAAAATTAACAGATGAATGAAAAAATATGCATGTTCACAAAGTTTTCTAGATATATTTACAAAAATGTTTACAAAATAAAAAATTTGCAAGAGTAAAAGACAAAATTCACAAAATTAAAAAAAAATACAATATAACATTTTTTTTTCTTCTTACAAATGTGAGTTTTTAGAAAAGAAGGAAAAAAAAATTACACTTAGATTTTTTTTTTTTTTTTCGAAAGTGAAAAAAAAATATTTTTACAAAAAATATTTTTAGAAAAAAAAATATTTTTACAAAAAAAAAATATTTTTACAAAAAAATATTTTTACAAAAAATTTTTTTACAAAAAATATTTTTACAAAAAAATTACAAAAGTAAAAAAAAAAATTATAACATAAAAAATAAAAAAAAATTACAAAATTTGTGAAAAAAAAATTGCAAAAAGATTTGAAAAAAATTTACAAAAAAAGTTATGAAAAAGTTTCAAAAAATGATATTTTAAATATAGTGTATAATGGTTGGCCAACCATTATAATACTATATTTAAAATATCATTTTTTGAAACTTTTTCATAACTTTTTTTGTAAGTTTTTTTCAAACTTTTTTGTAAATTTTTTTTTCACAAATTTTCTAATTTTTTTTAATATTTTTTATGTTATAAATTTTTTTTTACTTTTGTAATTTTTTTTTGTAAAAATATTTTTGTAAAAAAATTTTTTGTCAAAAAATTTTTTGTGAAAATATTTTTTTGTAAAAATATTTTTTTTTGTAAAAATATTTTTTGTAAAAATATTTTTTTTTTCACTTTCGAAAGAAAAAATCTAAGTGTAATTTTTTTTCCTACTTTTCTAAAAACTCACATTTGTAAGAAGGGAAAAAAAAGTTATATTGTATTTTTTTTTATTTTGTGAATTTTGTCTTTTACTCTTGCAAATTTTTTATTTTGTAAACATTTTTGTAAATATATCTAGAAAACTTTGTGAACATGCATATTTTTTCATTCATCTGTTAATTTTTATCTGTTCTTATGAAATTTTTTAAGATGGGAAAGCGTTTTTCGTTTAAAATGTTAGGAGATATAAATAAACACGTCGATAAGTGCAGATAAAAGAATATTTATTATAACAATTTAAGGAATACATTATGAATAATATCTAAATTCATGGTGGTTACGAGAATCATGGGTAACAAAAATTTCTTTACATCCACTGTGTGTCTTCGAAATTTCAATTTTGGGATATCGTGGTAACTCTTATGCAAATAGGTTGAGTACATAGTCTAAATCTCTTCCTTGATTGTTAAATTCTTCAAACGTCTGGTTATTTCTTGAATATCTTCACAAAGTTTACATACAGCTGGTGATAGACTATATGATGTAGTATGCATTTTTGATTCATAATTTCTTGAAAACGGCTTTGGGCAGTCTTCACAAGTATAGGGTTTTTCATCTGTATGAATCTGTGTATGTTCTTTTAAATTCCATTTACTTAAAAATTGTTTGTAGCAAATAGAACACATCTGTGAGTGAAATAAATGTAAACAATTAGAATTCTCTTCAATGACATGGATAAAAAACATTTGTTAAAGTACAAACAATAAAATATTTGATTTTAAATTTACTCTAATTACGTTTCATATGTGAATTATAATATTTAATATCTAAGTACTTACATATTTATTATTATTTAACTCTACACGTGCTAAGAGCGAATCATTCAGGTCATCCATTTTTGATAAAGAGGATTGCTGCTGTTTAGATTCATCTTGCTGCAACATCTGTACAATAAAAGAAATATATTTATATACTTAGGAAAGGTTTAATATATAAATAATCATTTATTTATTTATTTTTATTAATCCATATATGTTGTAATGATATACTAAAACTTACTTTATTCACTAGCAAAGAAATTGATTCCTCACATGAATTAAAATCTGGAAATTTATCAGAGTTGCGCACTTAAAGTCACCTTCTCTCCCAAGTTTAACAGTTGAAATGAGAAATACTGCGCTGCTTTTCGAAAATTTATATTATTCTGAATCGTTTTGATCACGTGACAACTCACGCATGCGTACAAATCAGTAGTATAATATATGTTATAAGAAATTATGTTATAAGAATCTGATAATTATTAGAAAAGTGTGAAGCATAAATCATTCTGTCATATTGATAAGTGATGTAGTAAAAATTCATATAGTTTAGTTTTGAAAATCGGTCATTTAAAATATGAAATGTTAAAATTAAAGATTATATTCATGTAGGCTATGTATCAATAGAACTATAAACACAGTATTAATATTTTAAGCACCTTGATGGATGATAATTCAGAAATCTTAGAAGTGTAAGATGAAACATAGGATAATTTGATTAATAATATAGACTGAATAACTCGGACTAATTTTAATATATCAAGTGATTGTAGCAATAAGAAATGTCATGTAGGACCAATTCATATAAGGTGAAAATTGAGTATAATCAATTTTTAACTCTATTGCTGTCCTAAGTCTATATCTATCTTAATTGTGTAATGTAAAAATATACAAGGGAAGAATCAAGTCCAATGTCGATAAATATTGTGGTATTGGTTTAAAAAATGAAAAATCATCGAATTTCACTGAATCAGAAAGTATAAAAATTTGATTAAATAATGTTTTGAGTATAAAAATTAAGTTCAAATGTGATAAATTATGGAAATTAGTTTGTAAACTCTTATTTTTATATGTACAATCATGAAAAAAGAAAAACATTAATGTGAAATTTCCAGTTAAATAGTAATGTTTGCTAATAAGAAGGGATTATAGAATTTAATTGGGTATATAAAATTTAGACAGAACATAATAAAATTATATGGAAAACGTTAGGTTTTTAATATGAAATTAATAAAAGATAGTTAACTCATGTTTCATTCGATAAGAAATTAAAAAATTATAAACTTAAAAAATATACAATATGTATTTTAAAATTTTAGTAAAATCGTTTTGACTTGATGAGATAGAGTCAAGAAAAATCACAAGTTGATATGGCAAAAATAAACGACAAAAGCTTTTTCAGTTAAACAATATTTATTCATCATTTTCAACAGTTATAGGAGGACATATACATTTTTAAAATATACAGATATTCAAATCAAGTTTATGACCTAACAAAGTTTGCATTTTTCATTTATGCATGTTGATCAGATGATGAATAAACTCCCTCTGGAGATAAAAGATAATTTTACAGTGTTTACAACTATATTTTTTAGGGTGAACTTTTTTATGATGTAAAAATTCAACTTCATCGTACAATTTAATGTTGCAGTATTTACATTCATATTCCTTGGGATGAATTTTTTTATGTTTAGTTAAAGCAGACTTTGTTAAAAAAGAGTTGGAACATTTATCACAATCATAAAACTTCTTATGAGATCTCTTGTGAATTGTTAACAGAAACTTTTGTAAATAATCTTTCTCGCATTGATCGCATTTATATGTAGTAGATGTCCTGGAATGAGTTACACTATGTCGTTTTAAATCACTGCTTTGAATGAATGTCTTTGAGCATATTTCACATTCAAAGGGTTTTTTCTCCAATTGGGATATTTGATGTCTGTTTAATGCATTCTTTTTTGAATAGGATTTCTCGCATTGATTGCAAGAAAAAGCTGGTTTTATTTGTTCTGGTGAAGAGGGTAATATTTCAATGTTCGAAGCATGTGCTTCTTGACTGGGTATAGCTGAATTCATATCCTTTAAGTAAGATTGACTTGAACCTTCCTCTGCTAAAGACATTTCTTGCATATTACTCATTTTAATTAAACTAGAGAATATAAGCTGACGTCTTCATATAACGAAAACAGCAAACAGTATAAAAAATTCGACTCGTTTCACTCAAAGCTATAAAATTATAGGAGGCGCTGTTGTTTTTTAAGTCATAGTATTGGTTTGAAAAGTGAAAAATCGCTGAATTTCGTTAAATCTGAAAGTACTGAATTTGATTAAATAATGCTTTGTGTATAAAAATTAAGTTCGAATATAGAAAACCCCAGTTAAATTTAATAAAACATGGATATTAGTTTGTAAACTCGTATCTTTTATGTACATTCATGAAAATATTTTTAAAATGTGAAATTATCAGTTATTGATTAGATTAAAATTAATTTATTTTGTTTAGTAATGAGTATTTCTTGAAGTGTGTCTCGTTGAGAGATTAAAATTCTACATAGCTAGCATCTAAAAGAATGAAAAAATCTCAAGCTAGTGTAAAAGTTAATCAAATTCGTTTAAATTTGTCTTTTTTCTTTAAAAAAATAACATTTTTCTTTGTTATTTGTTCAATTAATAAAATTCATTAAGGTAATGGTTTGTCAAAAGCTAAAATAAATGTTTAAATTTGCCTTTTAAGTTGAAATCCTCGTATCTTTCGTCTTTAAGTTGATATTCTGATCTTTTCCCTTAAAAATTGATATTTTCCATTGTTTTGCTTAATTATTAATATTCATGAAGGTGTTGTTCATTCAAAATCTGGATATATGTTCAAAATCTCGAATGTATCAATGATCAAATGATCTGATAAAACTATTTTATTCATTTCCATTTTCCATATAGAAAAGAAATTTATACTATTGGTTGTAAGATCTCAAATGTAGTCATGATGTGAATAGATATAAATATGAACACTATATAACGACAATCAATCTTCTAAAGATAGTTAAATTTTAACAATTTAATTAGTATCTTGTAAAAATATATAAACAAGTGTATTTCAAAGTTGAAAATTTGCGTAAAAATTCACCTTTTCTTGAAAATCTATAATTTCTTTTTTGTTGTTGTTGTTGTTTAATTAATGATATTTATTAAGTTTTTGTTGTTATAAACTAAAATATATGTATAACTCTTCTCTTAGAAGTCGATATTCCAGTGTTACAGTTGAAAAATTCGTAAGAAATCAGCTTTTATCCTTCAAATTCAAATTTTTCCATTGTTTTGCTTAATTAATAATAATCATTAAGGTGATGATTGTTGAAAACTAAAGATGAGCCATATGACAATTTGATTAATAATATGGGTAGAATAACTCAGATTACAATCATGTGTTTACTGACCATATCAAAATCTGCGTTCTTGTGATATGAAAATACATCAATAAGCTGGTATAACATTCTATTGTTCGCATTCCCTGCTTGAGGGGAAGATTTGGGGTTAGCGAAGGGGTCATTTTTCGAATATTGCTTTCAAATGTTAAACGGAGTATCGTGTTTTCCTTCAAATGCTTTTAGAGGTTGGGAAATTATGTAATAATAAATACAAAATATGCAAGAATTGGTTTAAAAACTGAAAAAATCACTAAATTTCATTGAATCAGAAAGCATTAAATTTATTAAGTAATTGTTTATGTATAAAAAGTTAAGTATTAAAATTCATTAAGGTTAATAGCCGTTCAAAAACTTAAATGTGTGCTTAACATTTCTCATTTAAGTGGATATTCTCATCTTATAGTTGGGGGAAAAAAAGAAATAAAGAAATAAATAAAGAAATCAGCTTGTTTCCTTAAAAATTATAATTTTCCTTTGTTTTGCTTAATTAATAATACTCATTAAGGTGTTAATCACCCAAAAATCAAATATATGTTTAACTTTCTCCATTTAAATTGATATTCTGATCTTGTAGTTGAGTAAAATCTACAGAAATCAGCTTTTTTCCTAAGAAATTGATATTTTCCACTGTTTTGCTTAATTAATAATACTCATTAAGGTAAAGATTGTTCAAAATTCAAATATATGTTTAACTTTCTCCATTTAAGTTGATATTCTGATCTTGCAGTTGAATAAAATGTACTGAAATCTTCTTTTTCCATTAAAAATTGATATTTTTGTTATTTTGCTTAATTAATAATGCTCATTAAGGTGTTAATCGCCCAAAAAGCAAATATATGTTTAACTTTCTCCATTTAAGTTGATATTCTGATCTTGTTGTTGAATAAAATCTACAGAAATCAGCTTTTTTCCTAAGAAATTGATATTTTCCACTGTTTTGCTTAATTAATAATACTCATTAAGGTAAAGATTGTTCAAAATTCAAATATATGTTTAACTTTCTCCATTTAAGTCGATATTCTGATCTTACAGTTTAAAGAAAATCTACAGAAATCAGCTTTTTCCCTTAAAAATTGTTATTTTCCATTGTTTTGCTTAATTAATAATACTCATTAAGGAAAAGATAGTTCAAAATTCAAATGTAAATTTAATCTTCATCTTATAGCATGATAATCTA
This sequence comes from Maratus speciosus, assembly GCA_963932465.1. Taxonomy (NCBI): domain Eukaryota; kingdom Metazoa; phylum Arthropoda; class Arachnida; order Araneae; family Salticidae; genus Maratus; species Maratus speciosus. Next base: position 664,252,574 of record OZ010787.1, read on the forward strand.
GTCGATCTAACGTTCAACTCTCATGTTATAGCAGAAAAATACTCTAAAAACGCCATTTTTCCCCCTAGGGGGTGGTGTCGGAGGGGGTGCGGTGTCGCAGGGGTGGGGAACCGGAGGGGGTGTCGCAGGCGGTGTGGGACCGGAGGGGGTGTCGCAGGAGGGACCGCAGGGGGGACGGTCCCCCCGTCCCCCCTGTGGCTGAGCCCGGAGCCCCCTTTTCCTTCTACTAAGAGAGTTTAAAATTGGATTAAATGCCTAATCCACCGGCTGATTTTTATTGAAATCTATACGGTTCTTACGACAGTAGGTACCTGTTTTCCGGTTGGAAGCTCGATCGGGAGTATCGTTTGAGTGTTATCGTGTTCACTCACAAACCCACATAGAAATCATGATTGCAATTCTTTTCTTACACAATTTGTTCGATAAGTAAAAATAATAATAATAATTTTTTTTTTAAAATACGTACTAATTTCAAGTAAGAAATCATATTTATAATCTAAATTAGGAAGTTCTTACATAAAAAATGCTTCAAAGACGTCGTTTGTGAAAAAAATGTCGTTCTTTCAAGATTTGGCTTCTAATTTCAGAAATGGGGGGATAAAAATAACGTCATTTGACCGAAATTATATTTTAAAATATCAGATTTATAAAAATCAGATTTATAAAAGGCTCAAAAATGCTTCATTAAAGTAAATGTTAAAAAATATTTTAACTCCAGTAATTGTCTCCAGTTAGCTACATAGTTCCACTTTTAGCAGTCTTGTGAAAAGTTTTAACCACTATCTTTACGAAATAATGAGTTGTGAATCTGTTTTTCTTTTAAATGATTTTTCGGATCAGTCATTGTCTAGTTAAATGCAAGTACCATAAATTTGTTTTGGGTTCCTTTGTTGAAAAAGTAACTCAAAAACGCGACGATACAATGAGCTTTTGATGTCAATTCATCTAGAGACGATTTTTCGTTTTCGTAAATAAACAGATTTCTGAAGCACGAATATGTGAAAAAATGTTTTTATTTCCTGAAATTTTCTTGAATAATTAATTTAATCAAGCAACTAAGATATTTTTCACCCTTTATTTAAATAAACTTATAATATTAAATGGTTTTAATTTTAGTAAGAAAATGAGGTCGATAAAAATATAATAATCCCTGTCATTTCCCCTGTTTCCTATTTTATTCTTAACAAGTAAGAAAAATCATGCGTACAGCATAGACTATGAAACACTTTCCAACACTCCCTAAAAGCTTTAACGAAACTTCGTTACTTAGGGAAATAAGGTAAATAAGATAACTAAGTAAACATTTAAAAATCTGATTTCAGTAGTTACCGCCCATAGCCAAATATGTATTCCAATTCTTTTGAACAGCCCTGTATTCGATCTGTATGTTGATATATATACTATATAATGGGAAAATTTAGTTTAGCAAGAAATTGCATAACAGGTTGAAATTCATCTTTCAGCAATTTATATTAATAGATGGAAACATACTTGAATACTTTTGTACAGCCCTGTAGTTTCCCTAGTACCTTTATTACATGCCACTATTTAGCTAAAATTTAATTCAAACTAAAACACGCTTAAAACTACTGGAATTACATTTCCAGAAATTATCACCCATAGACGGCCATGTATCCAACTCTTTGCGTGGCTCTGTATATCATTTTATCTATATTCTACAAATATTTCTTAGTACACTAAATTCAGTTCAGCGTAAAAGTGCATAACTCCTTTAAAACCCACCTTTAAGCAATTTATGCTCATATTCAGTAACCTTTACCAATTCATTTCTGTAGCTCTGTATACGAACTATAGCATTTATACGCACTTTGTAGTATGCATAAATATAGTGAGCAAGTAGGTAAATGTGATCACAGATCGCACAGAGGGTTTCGTTTAATATTCCTTTCAAAACACTTTATCCTTTTGAAAAATCTGTTAGTTCTACATTTCGCAACCAGGGGCGCAATCTGTACTAAACAAACCTCTATCCGAACGAAACTCCGTTTTATAGACTATCCGTAGATATATTAGTCGAGGGGATTGGACCGATATCACCCGAGATAAGTACGCGCGCCTGGTGGTAAAAAGTGGAACTAAAATATGTAAGGCTATGGTGCATAGTATGAAAGAATGGTCAAAAGGGTGTCGGCAAAAGTTGGAAAAGTGCTCCTCGAGTGAAAAGGGCGGAGGTTAGAAAAATTGCTTAAAATACACAAGTTAGAGCCCAGAGGAGTAAATAATATAAGACTTTTTGAGAATTTTATGATTTGCCGTGTGGTCTGAGGTATTCAGCTATACGTATGCAAAAATTCATGTTTCCAACTTAATTAGGGACCCTCTTAGAAAGAATTCCTTAAAATACATATGTGGTAGCTCAAAAGGTTAAACGTAAGACTTTTTCAAGATTGTATGATTTGTCGCCTGGCCTCAGGTGTTCTGCTATAAGTATGCAAAATTTCAAATCTCCAATTTAATAAGGGGCTCAGTTAGAAAGAATTGCTTAAAATACTCATGTGGGAGCCCAAAGTGCTAAATGTACGATTTTTTCAAAATTTTATGATTTGTCGTATGATATGTGGTGTTCCGCTATAAGTATGCAAAATTTCACGCCTCTAACCTAATTAGAGGCTCGCATAGAAAGAATTGTTTAAAATACATATGAGGGAGATTAAAGGGTTACATGTACGGCTTTTTTCAAAATTTTATGTTTTGTCATTTAATGCGAGGTGTTCAGCTATAAGTATGCAAAATTTCACGCCTCCAACCTAAATAGGGACTCACTTAGAAAGAATTGTTTAAAATACACATATGGGAGCCCAAAGGGTTAAATGTACGACTTTTTCAAAATTTTATGATTTGTCGTTTGATGTGAGGTGTTCAGCTATAAGTATGCCAAATTTCACGCCTCCAACCTAATTAGGGCTCACTTAGAAAGAATTGTTTAAAATACACATGTGGGAGCCCAAAGGGTACGACTTTTTCAAAATTTTATGATTTGCCGTATGATATGTGGAGTTCAGCTATAAGTATGCAAAATTTCAAGTCTCCAACATGTATAGTTTCTGAGAACGGGCTCTGTGACAGACGGACAGACAGACAGACAGAGGAGCGAGACGAATAGGGTTTCGTCAGATGAACGAAACGCTAAAAAAGCGCATATCATAATTAAAAATGCATTTCGAGTAATCATTACTAATATATAGTAATTCGGATACAATATAGTATGTGAAATCTTTTCAAATACACCGCAAAAAATTTCTCCTGTACCATTATGAACGGAATTATTTTGTGTTGCCCTGTAAATGAACAATAACTATTCTTTGCACCGCATATTCAACAGAAGGCATATTTTAGTGGACTTCATAAATGAATATCAATTTTACTATGTTTGAAAGAGTGTAACACCATTAAAAATCATTTGAAACGATTTTTTCCCATTGGCCGTAATGTAACGGAAAATTTTTGACTGTCCCTATAAATGAACTAAACGTGCTACAAACTTCATTTGAAATAGGGAACGTGCTATGGTAGAGGTCGCTAACATCCAAAAATTTCAGAATGATCCGAGCATATTTACGAGAGTTAGAGCGTGGACAGACGGACAGACAAACCGAAGTCATAAACACTTTTCAACTTTGTTGGAAAGTGTTAAAAGTGAAATGCAATTTAGTTGAGACTATCCCAAAAATGTCATTAAATATGAAAAAAAATAATAATATAAATAATAATGCCTTGGAAATTAGTTAAATTTTCAAAAGTTCGAGAGTTATTATGATATCTTCGGATACTTATGAATAACTGACGTTCTTTACAACTTGTAAATAAGCCAATTCTGAGAGGCGTAGATGCGAAATGCAAACAGATAGTGAGATTTTAATATAGATATTGCCGATAAGTGTATGTGTGTGTGTAAGTGTATGTGAACGGGGGGGGGGGGGGATTTGGTATTTATCTGCTGACAGACCATCTCTCGACTGATGTGTCTCGGAAACTTTTGTCAGGTATCGCATTCGAGCCTAGATTTCTATATAAAGGGTGATACCCTATCACTTTAGGAACGGAAGCTAACATTGAAGAGACTTCTTGATACAGTGTTTTGCACGGAGTTTCGGGAATTCAGTTGAAGGAAGACAAGTAAAGCCAACCCAGCCTCGTATAATGATAACGTCTTCCTCTTCAAATCATTATGGTTGGTTTTCTAATCTTTCCCCTTTATCCGGAGATCAGGGGCGCCATTGCAAATTTTTCTCGAGCGAGGGACAAACTTTTTTTTAAGGATCGACCAAAATAGGTTTTTAAAACAGAAACTGAAACCGAATTTCGGTAATCTTCCAATTTTCGGCCGAAAACGAAAACGAAAATCCCCCCCCCCCCTTTTTTAAGTACTGTATATACTCGTGTGTAAGTCGACCACCCTAATTCATAAACAAAATTTTGAAGAAAAAAAAAATTGAATTTTTGTGTATAAGTCGAATCACATTCCTGGTGTTATGTTGAAAAATGATTTTTAATCGCAAATAAAAAAAAAAAAATCATTAAATTAGTAAATTTTTTTTACGTTTCTAATCAGACTTTTTTTTTTAATTCAACGTTTTGAACTGTATAATTATGTAAAACCGAAGAAGCTTAAACTATTTTGAAATCTATTCACATCAATTCAATGACACTTGAAAAAAAAAAAAAAAAAAAATCCATCAAAAATCTATTCAAGCCTTATTTAGAAGGGTAAATAACTTCTTAGATTGCTAAAATATAGTACTTCTTGGTATTGTAGGACTTGTAGGAGAGATGCATTCTGAAGTTGAACTCTTTTCGAAAAGGGGATTAAAATGTCGAAAGAAAGCCCCTGTATAGAAGGGAATTCTGTTCCAAGAGAAAATGGGTGCAGAACAATTACAGGGACATTATTGTTGAGCCTTTTTTTTTTTTTATCAATCACAGGGAAATGACTATTGTTCGCTTTTATCTTTCATGCGATTGCTTAAAGGACTTGCCCATTCACCGATTATCTGCGATTTTTTTTAACTACCTCGTCTATAAGTCGACCCTCCATTTTCAACTCCGAAATTTTGTCTAAAATTCTTCGACTTATACACGAGTAGAGACGGTAATTAATACATACATAAATATACATAAATTTTAATTAATTATACGTGTAATTATACGTGTAGTCCAAGTTGGCTCTCTGTGTCTCTGAACGGAACTTTTAATTTTCATATAAAATAAAATGTAATTAATTTATCAACGACACAGAATGATTTCCTTTATACGAATTTCATCTAACTAAAAAATGATCGTACGAAAATACATCGATTTATCTTTTATAATGATTTTTGTAAATGAACTTCATCTGTTTTAAAACCCCTTTTCTTGAAGAGCATACGAAACACACTTCTGCGGTTTCCAACTAAACATTTTCTATAACAGTTAAATTTGTAGATTTTAATGAGCACGTGAAAAGCGTACTTCAAAATGTAGTCATACATGTATTTCTTCCTTTATAATTTGGACTCACGTCTTAAGTCAATCATGACTGATAATTATAAAAGTTCATAGCAATCAATAAAGATTGTCTCATTTGAACCGATAACGCTCAAATCAATGAGTAATATAAAAAAATTCCGAAGGAAGAAACGAGAATTTTGGAATGCAGACAGTTTTGGTCAAATTTCGGTCCGGCCGAGTTTTTGCCTGCATTTTCACCGAAAACGCATTTTCGGAGAAACTCACATTTTGGACCCAAAACGAAAACAAAACCGAATTTTCGGTCAATCGCTATTTTTTTTAATTTTTATCTTGCTGTGAACAGCTGAGAATTCGCTAATAGAATTTTATTCTCACATACATATTTAAAATTATCCAAAAGTGCTCATTCATGATAAATGTGTTTCACTTTGAGAATGTTGAAGTAGCAAGATTTTAGCAAATATTCTGGACAATTCTTAACTGATGTGCTTAAAGTGTTCATTTATTGCTAATGTTTCTACTTTAGACTAGTTATTTTAGCTTTTATTCAATTTCTGAAAAAAAAAAATTAATCTAACCTGTGATGACTGATACACTTTGAATATCAAATTCCTTGAGGGCGGAGCCCCTGCCCGAGATGAAATATATCCAAGATAAATGTAGTTTTAAATATTATTACTGATGAACACGCTATGAGTGCCCTTAATGAAAACTATCATAGTAAAACATTTAGAACTCGCATTCAGGGATCATAGAGTCAATTACGTCACACCTTATGAGAAGGGGGCGATCCAAAAAATGTGACAGAGTGTGACATAGAGTTGAGTGAGTTCACACAGTGTGGCGTCCTATCTAAAATATGAATTAGCCAGGTATTTTTTACAAGCAGAATAACAAAGTTCGTTGAAAAATATCTATTTTTATTCAGGTTGGTTAACACTAGCACGCCCGGAAATTTTACTCAAGTTTCATAAAAATATTTCACCCCAGAACTTTTATCTAAAATTATTTAACTGATTTTTTTAACGCAATTCTGCGTCGCTTACATTTAACTTATTTTATGAAAAAAATTCTGACTCCAATGGACATATAATCATGTCGTCGGAGTCCAATCGACTCCTTCCGGGCGTTCTAGTGTTAAAGACGGGTGCTACGGTCATTTTTTGCACACGAGCAAAAGATTACCGTGTGCAAAACGGTCATATCAACCGTGTGCAAAACGGTCATATCAACCGTGTGCAAAACCACCCGGTCTGTTTAGTACGAGGGCTAAACAGACCAAAACCTCCGTTTAAAGGGGAATCCGGCCTAAGCCGAAAAGATTTTAGCCGAAACTCATTAAGAGGGGGAAATGTAAGGGGTCATACAGGAGTTGCATAGTGTCAACGCTTAGTTCTGATTCCCTCTGAATCTGAGCAAAATCACGAAGAGTTACTCCATTCTAGAAAAGAACCCTGTGCGGCTTGCTGTTGCGGATCATGTTTCGGCAGAATTTATCGTTTTACTGCTTTTTTCAACTTAGCTCAGTAGTGTTTTACTATGCATTGTATCATCTAACCAATAAAAGGGTAACCAGACAAAAAGATCTAGAAAATTCTGTCAGAATTATCTTCTCACAATTAAAAAAAAAAAAAAAAAAAAAAAAAAAGAAAAAAGAAAAAAAAAAAAAGAAAAAAAAAAGAAAAAAAAACATAATTTAACTTTATAATCAATGATTCGTGAAACTATAAAAAATTTCTACTGAATGAAATCTATGTCGAATTACTAATTTGTACGAAATATTTTTTGAATTCTTAATTTTTAGGCGTAACTAATTTACAAATTCATAATTAGTGTCGACAATAAAGAGAGAATTATAAGCAACAGCAACAAAGTACGTGTGCTGTGCTCCTACTGCTGTTTCTTTTATTGTTTTAAATTATTTTCATGAAGCTTTTTTTTATTAATTTTTTTTTTCTGAATGTCATGTGGCTATTTTTGGAAAATATTTATCTGTTTTTCTGGCGTCTCTCTATGCAATACTCAAATTTTGTGGGCGCTTTAGCTCTTTTTAATAATTAAAAAATGTTTAATTTTTTTGTACTGTTTCCTTATTTACTGATTTGTTTCCTTTTCTTTTGTTTGCCAATTTTCACATGAAAATCATTTGAGTAATACTTTATTATTTTAAACGTTTTGACAATGAAATGGATTTTTGGCTGAAAAAATAAAATCTTGCTAAGAAAGGATTCCATGTAGTAATACTTTACTTGTTTAGTCTTTCAAAGTTAGTTGGAATTGATTAAGGAATAGGTGGAATAGCTGGCTAGTTAAATTGACACTATGGTTAAAGGAAAATATAGAATTTCATTCAAAAATTTAAAGTAAATTAATTAAATTCATTGAATATATTTGTTTTTCTTTTTATGTTCTATGATTAAAATTCTACTGTTTTAATTTTATGAAAATATGCACAAAAGTAAATTTTTAAATATATTATATTTAAATATACAATTATTAAGAAAAATAGGCGAAAATTATGCCACTAATAACACAATCATGTTGAGAAGCTTTCTGTGTACATTAAATTTAATCTATTATTTTAATCTTATTTAAATTATTTAATCGGCATTTATTTGCATTATCTACATATACATATATTTCAATGTATGTGAAAAAATATGACTATAATATTTATGCATGTGTTTAAAATTCGGGTTTAAAAAAAGAAAAAATACATATTCTCTACTGAATATCACATCACTTTTGCATATAAAAGCATGCATTAAAGATTCCAATTTAATATACTTTATCGAAACATTTTTATTTTTCTTATTTAAGCTATGGCAAGAAAAAAGAAAATGGAAGACAATTTTAAATTAAATGTATCATTTGAAATATTTATTCAAATAATGAAATATTGATATTTATGAAAATTATAAAGAAATTAAAAAATAACCTATATCCTATTGCGCTATTTTGAATTATATTTTGTAATATAAATGATATATTTTTCTTCATTTACTTTTAAGGTTGGTTTTGTTTATTATGGCCAATTACCAACAGGAGGGATATAGGCCCTAAAGGGGGTAGGGTGCCCTCCGTGGAGGTCTTTCTAAGGAAACCTAACCCGTATTTATGCAAGGAAATCCAAGGTTCTAAGAAAACCACGAAAACTGCGAACGGTCAGGCCGACTGGCGCGATTGGGTTCATTTACTTTTAAGAAAAAGTAATATTCTAGATTATTGTCCAAATTTCGATCCCAGAAAATATTAATACACATAAATACCAGTTTAAGCCTAGTTAGTGCCCTTTTTATGGAGCCTTGAGACAATTGATACATTAAAATATTTAGTACATTAAAAAAAAAAACTATTTTTGCTTTTACTTTGGTTGTTTATTTTTACAAATCGATTGCTGATCATACCACAGAAGTTTATACAGTTTTAATTTACACGGGAAGAGTTTTAATCCCCCCCCCCCCCTCTTCTTTCTTCACTGTTTCAGTGTCTATATACAAAAACATTATTAATGCAGTTATTTATAAATACACTTCACAAAAGCATATATTTTTATCCTTACATGTGCATATACGTCTTTTTGTTTGAAAAAAAATCAAAGCATTTTTTCAAGGACTTTAATTTCTTATTTTGCAAGGAATAACCACAAGTATTTATAAATTATTTACTATTTTGTTATATTGAATTCGTTTGTTAAAATGGTTCATTTTTACAAAAAGTTTGACTATATATATATATATATATATATATATAAGAGCAATAGAGATCCATGTCCATTGCACATATAGTTCCAAAAGGTTTAACATTTATTTTTTTAATTTACAAAAGAGAAACATTTAGAAAATTAAAAAAGAGAATAAAGATATGTAATTTAATAAATCAAAATAATCATAAAAAAAATCTTTGAAAGTTATTCTAAAGACTTTATACGTATGCAGCCGTTTAAACATTTTACTGATGTAAGGGGAAATAAAAAATAAAATTTTGATTAAATTATAAATTAAGTTTCAATTTAAATTATTTTTGATTTGTCTTCTAAAGTATATTTAGACAACCAAACTATACACTAGATTAATATTAACACAATTATTCTAATTGGTAAACATATCATAATAGATGTAAATTCCCAACTGGGCGAAAAATGTCCGGACCAGGATTCGAACCCGGGACCTCCCTGGCTGAAGCCGCCAGTGCTCTGCCATCTGAGCTATCCCGGACGATTCTGGTCGAACTTTTTCACCCAGCTAACCTTGAGGATTACAGCATCTGGTCTGAAACCTGGTTCAGCTCAACAGAATAAATCTCAGCTAATGGAACTCCAGAAAACGCTGGATACGAAATTACACTAGATTAATATTAACACAATTATTCTAATTGGTAAACATATCATTTTTCGCCCAGTTGGTAATTTACATCTATTAACCAAACTATACGTTTATTTTTTCAATACACTGATAAGTATATCACTTTCCCTAAACCTATATTATGCATTGAAATGTATTTATTGAATAATGTGGTTTATCTTTTGCGCCATGCTATCCCAAACCTTAACAAAAAATTATGTAAATTATTTCATTGCGTCATATTATCCATTCGCATACATTTAACTTAATTTGGATACTAATGACGCAAAATAACCATTTACATATTAGGGTCAATCCAGTTTAAATCACCCAGGTGGTGTCGCTCGACATTTTTAATTTTCCCAATCTTTTAACAAAGATTTCTTCATAGTTTTCTGAGTTTGAAAACATGACTAAAATTTTTTTTATCATGTAGTTTTTTGGAGGGGCCATTTTTAACAAACTACACAGCCATTTTTGGGAGGAAAACCTGTTTTACGGAAAATGCTGTAACTGCTTTATTTTTCTACCTATCAAGAGTCTTGTTTTAGTTATCAAGAGTCTAGAAGTTTTCTACCTATCAAAAACCAAAATGTTCAGCATAAAATGGTCGACATTTTATGTATTTATAAAATTTTCATTAGTCTTAAAATTGTCGACATTTTATGTAATTATAAAATTTTCATTAGTCTTAAAATTGTCGACATTTTATGTAATTATAAAATTTTCATTAGACTTAAGGATCTAGACCAAAAACATGCTTAAAATCCGAAGAAATAAAAGGTTAAACCCCACATTACGCTGCCATTGTTTTTTATGAAGGAAATGAGACTCACCTTAAATAAATTTTTTTTAAAGATCTCTTATAGGACTATTCATTTTTATAAATTTCAATCCTGAAAACAGTTTCCTTTTTTTTTTTTTTTTTTTTTTTTGTACAGCTCATCAAAAACTGTGTTAAGTCTGCTTTTGGCAATTTTCACTAATTAATATCTCAAAAAGGACTGACTAAGAAATTCTGAAAACTTAGGATAATAAACATCTTTGTACTATAAAGTTAAATTGTAAATTTTATGACTGAGACTTAACTGGTTTTTGAATAACAGTTCACTAAAAATGCACCGCCCCCTCCCCACCTTCTTTCCCTTTTTGTTTCGTTCCAGATACATAGCATTACAGGTACTTTTTGCTTAGGTATGCTCAAATTGACGATAAAAACAAATTTTACGCATTATTGCTTAGTTAAATAGAGCAGTGGCCTCTTTTCAAAACTTTCTTGAATGGGGGAGGGCGGTCATTTGATTTTATTGTGCGCATCTGAGGAGCACCTGATACAGTTTATTCTGACATTTTTTTAAAATTAGCCTAAATACTCGCGCTAAGAATTTTATAAAATATCTCGTTTGTATACGCCACTGCCCCTTGCCTTTTACGCATATTTGCCATCCCCCCAGGGCCGAAACTAAGGGGGGCAGAGGGGGCATGTGCCCCGGGCGCCAGGACGAATGGGCACCAAATGAAGGATTATACCTTTGGAATGGATAATTTTCTTCTGATTGACTGACGGCTTTTATTATTATGAAACAGCCATTATAAATGAAGTGTTAGGTGAAGATGAAAGAGCAGTCGTAAAAAGTTAGAACTCTGATTTTCTGGTCAAAATGGGAAGAAAAAAATGGCCATAATTTTGTTTTGTCAAAAAAAATTATGGACTGCTCTTTACGACGACTGAATTACGACGACGAAATTTACGACTGCTCTTTCATCTTCACCTAACACTTCATTTATAATGGCTGTTTCATAATAGTAGAAGCCATCAGTCCATCAGAAGAAAATAACTCGGTGAAAGCGGAAACTCGGTTAAGCAGTACTCGGATAATCGGTACTCTGGCTGTATATTTCATTTTAAAAATGATCTTTAGAATATTTTTGTTGGAGTTCAGAGGGGGCTAATGACCCCCGTGACATCCGCCATTGTAGATTAAGTAGTTCAGTATTACATATTTTATGCTTACATATTTTAAATTTTAAAATAAGTTGGCGATTAGAAAATTAGTAAAATTCTCTTTGTAAATATGGTTTGCGGAAGAGGGGGGGTGGGGGGTGTTGCCAAAATTCATGTTTGCCCCGGATGCAAAAAAGGCTAGTTTCGGCCCTGTCCCCCCCCCCCTCCCTCCTCCAACACACACACACAAAAATACCGGTTATATGAATCACTAATTAATCCACTTTATGCAACGTTAGCAACTTTTATGAATCAAATCTAATAATCTTCCATAAGGCAAGAGTTATTCGAAAAGAAAAAAAAACAGTATGTGTCTTTTGCATTTCAGTAAGGAGAAAGAAATAGTGACCCTTCGTGACCCCGGAGATAAGGGTTTGACTGGGGTGTGGAGAACAGTAATGAGACAGGGTTGAGAGATAGGGTGAAAAGGAAATAAGAAGAAACTGGATTCCTTATCTCAGTTCAGTATTTTAATTTTTAACAGTCCCCTGTAGGTTTCGGCTAGAATTTTTTTGGCTTTAAAAGAAGTCACGACTGCAAACACCCATGCCTAAATTGGGATTCGAAACCATCACCTCTTCTACAGTAGCCAGCGACTGACCAATTGGCAAGTAGGTGAAGTATTTTTGTTCAGGTGTGGTGTTGTTTATGACGGTCGATTATCTGCACAAGGAATATAGGCCCGAGGTGGGATGCCCTCCGTGGGGGTCTTTCTAATGGAACCTAACCCGTATTTACGTATGGACAACCAAGGTTTGAAGAAAACCACGGAAAAGCTCCGAACGATTAGGCCGACGGGCGCGATTGTTTTCGAAGACAGCACCTCCCGTCTACCAGCTTCGAGAGCAGAACCTCACGGCCACTGGTATTTTTGTTCAGATAGTAATAAGTCTATTTTTCTCTTTTCTTAGAGGTGAAATAAATTCATGGAAGATCTTAAAGTTTTCATGGTATTTATATTAATAGATAATAGATCCTACAGACCTTTTTTGCATAAAATTAGCTCTCGTTGAAAAAAAAAGTGGCGTCACAACAAGAAAAGGGGGGGGGGGGAGATATCTCTGTTTGATGATCTGTGATACCGGAACAGGGAGGGATAAAAAAAACTACGAAATTTTCGTGGCTTAAATTTTGGGATGACCCCTTACTTTTGTTTCTCAAAATAATAAAAATAACAAATAGAATTAATTTGAATGCAAAGTTAAATGTAGTAAGTAGTGAAAATGCTTTCTTAGAAGAAAGTGAATTTTAAGATTAAAAAATCACATTAAATTTTTCATATGAAACCACACTCAAAGCTTGTAAACACACTGAAAATTTTAAATGATACTTTATTGGTAATTTATAGAATTTCGTTCTATGTGAAATATTAAGATGATAGTATAAGATTTGAAAAATTCGGTTTTATCTTTATGTTAGGTACAGGAAACTTTAGAGAGGGGCGAGATCGGGTGACCGCCCGGACGCTAAATATTAAGGTGCGGTCAATGAGCAAAATTATTCTTGCCAACCTTCCGGTTTTTAAAATTCAAATGATCATACTTTCAATGAGAAATTTTAATTGATAAATGAAATCAAATAAGCACCACAATAGAAACAAGACGCATGCTAAAATAATTTTATTAAATAAATTTTTGGATTCCATGTATCCATGGAGTAAAAAATAGTTAAAAAGTAGACTTGACAATTATGCAAAATACTCGGTTAAAATTTAATAGTTTCTTTAGAAGATATCTTTCGTAGGGGCGCTCAGAAAAATCTCGCCCACGTTATCAAACATATTGAAGTTGCGCTTGTGGGTAAAGAACTAATTACACTGGTCAACAAATTTCAACTTTTGCTCTTTCACAAAAAGAAGAAAAAAAAAAGTTGTTTCTTATGCAATTTTTTGTGCTGATTCCGAATCTAGTTTTACAAGGAGAGGGCCAACCTTGTTAATCACAGATTTTGATTATTTTATTATATATTGTAGGCAGTGGCGTAGCCAAGGGGGGGGGGGTCCAGGGGGTCCGGACCCCCCCCCCCCCCCCCCCGAAAGTAGACCTAGTTTCCTAAATCATGGATACAAATACAACAGTAAAAACTGCTAAGACAGAATCACAAAGGATCTATAAAAAATTCCGCTTTAGAGAGGTATTCGTCTTAGAAGATATAACTCAAAGGTATATCTTTTTTCGGGACTATGAACTTTTCCATTTTAGGCAGGTTTCCGTTATAAACACTTTCCGTTTTCACAGTATCCCTTAAAACTGCTAAAACGTACTCACTTCCCAAATTTTTTTCTTTCACGTACCCCTTTCTTAGGTTTTTCATTTCGGAGTACCCCCATTTCTCATAAACACGCTCCCCTTCCCCCCTCCACTCAAGGAGCTAACATAAACATGCTTTTTTTCATTAGTAATCTTCTTATCACAACCACAACCATATAATAAATCGATGCAAATTACACTGATATTCCTAACATTTTTGTGACTTCCGCCATTACCGATATTATTTACATATACCCCCAGCAGACCCCCACGTACACCCAGGGGTACGCTACCCCAGGTTGGAAACCGCTGCTATAACACGATTTCTGAAGAGCATAAATCTATTACAGGAAAATCTGTGAAGATGACCTATCTCAAAGGAAAATAATTCAAGGTTCGGCGAAAACAACACTATATATTTGTGCTTGCTAACGTTTGAAACCTATCTGCAATGAAACTTGTTCCAATTGTGAATCCTTGTTGGCAGGTTTTCTGAAAACACGGAATCCTCTTATAAAGAAAAACATTTTAATGTACCGAGACGGAAGGATAACTATGCAAGTATACCTACTATTCCGTTTACACATATTTACTGTAACTAGATTAAACGCAAAACTTCTTTATCTTGGACTTCGATGGGTTCCGTTGTCGACACTTATGGGAAAGAACGAGTTTATACGAACGCAGTAACGGTACATTGGTAGAGTTTCGTGACCCTTATCTTTGTTCACTTTATAACGGACAATATTAACAATTACTTTAAATCTGCTGCCTGCAATTAATAAAAGTAACTTTACTTTTGGACTGGTTATTTGTTACCAATTTCGAAATACACTGGCGAGAAAAATTAAAGGAACAACCATAAAAGGGTGCTTTATGTTAATTCTATTATGGGAACTTCCAGAAAGGTAACTCAATGTCAACATTATCACGTAGTCCAATGGGATTAACATTCTCTACAGAAATATATGCAAATTTTTCAGCCTCAGCCCGTTCTTTCGGTTCACGTATGAAAAGGAGCGCGCGTGGGTAATTTGAAGTCTAATTTTAAGGATTGTACGTGTAATTAGGTAAAACTTTTGCTTCTGGTAGGTGGAATGTGTCGTCCAGAAGACATTTGACCAATTTTGAGAAATTGCGTGCGATAGGTAGAATGGAAGCAAGACAGACACTCTTAAGGGTCTGTAAAGACTTAAAAATAGCCAAAAGCGTCATGTCAAGAATCTGGAAACTTTTTAAAGACACTGGTATAATGTCCACAGACATCAGGACTGTAATTTGCCAACGATTGCTAAAAGAAATAGGCAATTGGCGTCAGTTCAGATTGCACGGAGTTTGCTGCAGCAACAATAACTCAACTATAATGGTTTACTGTGAGTGATAGTCTGCATGCAAGGAAACCCATGATTTGTGTTCCACCAACTCCGGTAGCGAAATGCCCCCGGTTAAAGTGATGCAGAGACCATCGTCATTGGAGTACCACTGACTGGAGCCGAGTTCTCTTTACCGATGAATCCTGATTTTGTTGAGAGAGTTACTACAGAAGTGTTACCATATGGAGGGAGAAAATCACACGCAATAAGGCTGCAAACATTCGTGAAAGGCATCGATACAAAGGTCATTGAATCATGGTATCGACGACATCATTTTGAATGGCAGCAGTGACTAACACATTTTTACCAGTTCAACTGTGAATGCTGAAGTATACAGAGATGAGGTTCTTGATCCTCCTGTCAGTTTGTTTAAGGGTGCAATCGTAAGGTTCGGAATTTTGTGATTATTAATGGTCTAGCAGGGCGCTACTCCCTTCCACGGAACTCATAGTGTCCCTTCCAGAGCTGCATAAATACGACTCATCCGTAGCTTACTGCTGAACTTGGAGAATGTTCTAAAACTGTTTCGAACAATCTAAAATAAATTGGCTGAGAAGTACAAAAACAGAAACCACCATGAACAATTTTTTACACATTCTAATAGTACTTCCAAAAAAGTGCTAATCCATCACAAATAAACTTATTACAAAAATTTAACTTCCTTAAAGACGATCAGATATCGGAGGCAATTATTTGATCGAATATGGTATCAAAAGTGGCGGGACATGAAACATGGAAACCTAAAAGAATTATGGCTGAATAAGACAATTGTAGCAAAACTGCTTTTTCTAGCATGAACTATATTTGATGTGTGTGCTTCTTACATTACTAGTTTCTGTAGCTGAAAATGCAAAATCTTTTTCTTAAAGTTAAAACCTTCCCACATAGCATTTTTAGTTTGCAGAAAATTTGCAACAGTCTTGCTCTGAAAACCTGCAAAGTTGCAATAAGCTCAGCATGACAAGACTGAAAGTTTATAACAAGACTGCAGCAAGATAACGCAAACGCCGAAGTCACCACACTTTGAACTAGCAGCTAACTTGTCGTGCAAGTTAAAGTCATACTATATCAAATTTATTGCAAACTAACGGCAAACAAGTAATCAAAAATACTGCAAACTTACTGCAAAGTAGTAATCTTTCCATGTCACACTATAAGTTTAACCCCTTCGAAGGGCTCCATACACCTGATCAAGTCTATTGATGCGAAAGTGCCGTCAGAAGGCGCACGGTTTTATCACCATAAGCAAGTTTAGGTAATATTTGTACTTTTCATTTCGAGCATTTTTTGGTATTTAATAAGTATAGCGTTTAGAAAAAGTGGTGCATACCAAATAAAATTTCTGAAATTTCTGCGTATGTGCTGATTATCTATTCTTTCAACGGAGGGATTTTTTGCTTTCGTCACTTTCGTGAATTAAAGACAATCTTGCATCAGTTTCACAACAAACTACTCATCCAAGTGGGTGATGGTATACCTTGCGGGAGATTTGCTGCGAATTTCTCAATTCAAATTTGTCACGGCAAGTTAATATCAGAAAAAATCAATCTTGCTGCTAATGTTCATGCTATCTGGGTTATATCAAAAACTCCCATGGGGAGCGCAGCGAATAGTATGAACAGCTCACGCGATTGACACTTATGTGAAATCTTTATCCAATATATATTACAGCACAAGTTCTTAATTCAATGGCAAGAAACTAAACATGGAAATTGCAGTTTTAAACTTAACCACTTGATCCTAACTTTATTGTAGGCAAATGTTATGTAGTATGAAATTTGATTTAACCCATTCGCTGCCAAAACTATAAAGTAAGAATTTTAAATTTTTTTGTTAAAAGTCGTTTGCTACCACAAATTCTGAAAGGTAAATTTCGCTTTACTAACACAGCGAAATTTCTGCCAATAAATGAGGCAATTTCTTTAATTCTAAAATTTGAGAAAGTAATTAATAAATTAAAGCCACGAGTATACTCGTGGATGACAGCGAATGGGTTAATTAAATTTAACTCTTCAGTATGCGCTCAGCTTTTTACATCATAATAGTGAATCTTTTTCATTGGTAACTATTAATGTAACTTCAATGTATTATTAGTTACAGTTATAGAGATTGGCCTTACATTTTTTATCCATGCTTTTTTTAAAATTAAGAAATTAAATAAGGATATACCTAAATTCTTAAAGTTACTCGAAATACTTCTATTATACATTCACAGTCAAGACAAGATTGCAAGGGACTGGTAAAAAACTCCATTTTAGACAGGCTTCCATAGAAAGAATTGTAATTAATTATGCTTCTAAGATACACTATCGAGGTTGTGCACAGATCTATTGTTCGTTTCGCAGGGATTCTGAAACTCTTACGTTTGAGACAGGATTCCGTTATAGAAAGATTCCGATTTCACAGGTTTCACTATGTTTCACTAAAGAACGATGAAAATCCCCTTTCAGACAGGTTTTCAGCAAATTTAATTGTATCGCAATTTGTATTAAAACGATGTAACGCTTCCGTAAAAGACAGGATTCTGTTATAGACAATTAGTATTTTGACAAGTTTTACTTTATTCATATGACATAAATAAGTATATTTATATAAATACGCAGAACTTGTAAAAATGGAACCTGCCTATAACGGAATTCTGTCTTAAACAGAAATGTTCCATAGGGCTACGGAAAAGAATACTATACAAATACACCTGATAACACGAAAACCTGTGTAAAACGGAATATTTCAGCATTACTTACGATTTCATCTTGACAGGTTTTACTATATATATAACGTGAAGGAAAAATTCTGGACCCCCCCCGAAACGAAATCCTGGCTACGCCACTGGTTGTAGGGTAGAAGACCTTTAGTGTCAGGTTCAACGGATTTTATCCAATGCTCCTTAGTTCTTGAAAAACCGGGGGGTCTAATATTAGTACACAACTTAAATACTTACTTTGCAACAACAATGATAGGTCAGTCGTAGCTCAGTTGGTATGGTGTTTACCGCCTGATTCGCGGGCCCGGGTTCGATACCTGAATGCGCTACATTTGTTTTTCACATTTTCTGTTTTATAAATTTACTTGTAAGTATAACTTAATAATCTCACTGTCAATTAAAATTTTTAATATTGTATATCAATTATAATTTTAACCTATTTAATTTTTTTACTTTTAACTAAATAGTTGAAATAAAAGATCATAAGACTATTATTTTTTTTTTTTAAATCACTTTTAAAATGTATTTCATATATTCTTTATCGATGCAATGATATTGAGCAATTGCGTCAATTCGTGATTTTAAAGAAACAGCATTTAGGCATTGCTTTAACAAAGGAAGTCAATGCGATAATAGCCTTATTATGTTTTTAAAGTAACAAGCATAATCATATTAAAAATTAGCATCAGAATTAAATTCAACCGATTTTTTGCATATTAAAGATTTTTAAATTTGTAATAAGTATGCTTGCGCTTTCAATTATTTTGCTTTCCCCTTTATCTTTTTTCTGCTTTTATTTTTCTTTTATTTGAATATTCCTTTTTTTTATCATAACTAGATGGCACTACAACAGAATTTGTCACGATTTTGGAATTTTTATCGTTCAATAATAGATCCAATTTCTTTTTAAACCTCTTTAATGGATGAGAAATAATAGTTTACAAATAAGAAATGATAAATTTAAGTTTGCTAACATTATAATTAATGTATGGTGTTAAAATTTTTAATTGAAATTATTAAATTATAATTATAACTATATTTATAAAACAAAAATGAGAAAACAAAGGTAGCGCATTCAGGTATCGAACCCGGGCCCTCGGATCAGCCGTCAAACGCCATGCCAACTGAGCTACGACTAACTTGTCACGTTGGTTGCTAAGTAAGTATTTAAGTTGTGTACTAATATTAGACCCCCTGGTTTTTCAAGAACTAAGGGGCATTGGATAAAATCCGTTGAACCCGACACTAAGGGGTGTCTACCCTACAACATATATTAAAATAATCAAAATCTGTGATTAACAAGGTTGGCCCTCTCCTTGTTAGATTTACTCCGGCAGGTCTTGTTTTTGAGATATTTGCATATTTCGATTTATGCAGTAAATTTTGAACAATTATGTGCAAATTTAAGCCATAAAGCTTTATCAGACTGGATTTTTTGCTTTATGTTATGATAGCTATCTAGTTTACTTTACAAAAACGTTGTTTTTGAGATTATAGTGACATGTGACCGTGAAATAGTGTGCCTAGTTTGCATGTTTTTCTAATAATGTTTCTTGATGGCCGAACATTTCTGCCACACGATTACGATAATATGTTTCTAAACCAGCTTTTTGCATTGATTTCAAATCTGGTATATGTTTTCTTCTATCGCGTGTAATTTTTGAAAAAAGTGAAATTTTATTTTTTGATTAAAAAAAAAAAAAAAAAAAAAAAAAACCAGAAATTGCTTGTTATGCTTCTTTGTGATGTACTTCAGCTAGTTAGGATAGATTCTACTACTTAAAAAAATTTTCGATTATATAAATTGTTGTTCAAGTCCCTAATAGGAATCTGACACTATTCACCCTTTTGACAGTGAGGTACACTCCCCTAAAAGCATCTTATATCAAACTTGTGTCAATATCGTACAAAAGTAGAAATTCATTTTACTCAAAACTAGACGTGATATAAGGAAATATATTTCAGATTTGAAAATATTATAATTTATATAATACAAATTGCAAATACAGGGATTCACAAAAGAATTCGAATACTTTTCTTACTCTTGATGATAATTGCTGCAACTGGCTTTACTCTCAGAAATGCTTTCTTCAACTTACGGAAACTGTACTGTTGTTTTTTTGCAGCAGTGCTACCGAAATATTTTCGTTATTTGTAGAATCTCCGTTTCTTTTTTATCCGTTGCAAGAGGTAAAATATACGTCAATTGAAGAAAGTGGGGATAGATAAAAGTTGCTGACCTTGGAGTTGAACCCGCTACCTTATTGTTATGAACCGAGTGTCTTAACGGCTCGGCTACAGTTGCTCAGCAGTGAAACAGTTTGAAGTAAATACATTTGCTTCAGATGGATATGGCTTGATTTATCAAGCCTCTTTATTTCTTTAAAAGGCTCGGAATTTTGAAGTTAAATTCGGGAAGATTTCGTCGTTAATGAGATTGTAGCTGGGGTTGTAAAAATTTACTATTAATATAGGGCAAAAATATGAATTCTGAATATTTTTAAGTAGATTGTTAGAGGTAAAATATGACTATTTTATTTTTATTCGAGAAGATTTTTTTTCAGTACTCTCGATTTTTTTCATTTAAAATTTTATTTAATATACACTCATGTTTGTGAAAATTGCAACACTATGAAAGAATGACGAGATAGAGCTGAAAATTTCAGAGAATGCAAAGTATAGTGTGTTATGCAAATGATTCCCATTTCAGAGTCACCAAGCATGCGTGGGCTGAGCAGCGAGCGCCCTCTGGACTGCTGCTGAAACAGTATAAATAGAAGGCTGTAGTGAGACGTTGAGAAATGTCTATGGTTATTTGCTAATGGTAAACGTTAGATGAGACGTAACTATGCTCTTCGACGAAAGAGGGCGACATTTCAACAACTGACGGAGTTTGAATGGGGGAGAATCACCGGCCTTCATGAAGAAGGATTTCCCTATCGTGCAATAGCAGCTCGTGTGCAGCGTAACAGCAGCAGAGTGATGCGAGTTTGGAAACGAGGATCGGACAACTCGGAAATCTGAGAGTGGACCCCGAACGGTGACGTCAACGCGCGATGATAGACACATGGTCCGCATGGCGCTGACGGATCGTACAGCTTCATCTAGATAGTTAATAGCACATTGGCAAACTGCTACAAATGTATTACTGTCTGCATCGTCCATTCGTCGACGTCTGTTGCACCGTGGACTGCGTGCAAGACCTCCTTTATACAGGATCCCCCTCCCGCAAAACCGTCCACGCCTGCGGCTGCAATATGTTCATGAACATAGAGACTGGCATGCAGATTGGAAACAAGTTGTTTTATCTGACGAATCCAGCTTTAATTTGTGGTACCGTCATGGCCGCATTCGTGTTAAAAATGCTACCTTCCGGAGTGCATTATCGAACGCCATAGTGGACGAAGACAGGGAGTTATGGTCGGGTGGGTATTCTGAACAGGAACAGGTACAGTCGTGGAAAAAAAAAGTAAACACCCCCTACTAACTTCTCAGCAAATTATCGTAGAAGAAAGTTACTGGTACCGAACGATTGGAAATAAAATCTACTTTTAAATGATGTATATAAAATTTGTTTAAGGGGCCATCTACATATTAAAACGAACCATAACTTTGTTTTTTTCAATAGCAGTACACAATTCTGACAGCATAAATGAAGTCTACACCTTTCAATTAGCCTATAAACAAATTTTTAAGCAATTCGTGCCATAAGTTTCAGAGAAATTAATTATTTTAAAACGAGCGTATTTTAAGGGCTGTATCCAAATTGAAGTTCCGTACTCGATTGTTAACCGAGAGAGCCGCCTTCTTGATCAAGGCACGTTTAAGCGTCAATGAAGCCTGTTTGATTACGGGATAGCAGAATAAATTTCAAAAATTTACTCACTTCTATCATAGACGGCCCCTTAAACCATCATTTTGCCGTTTTTTAAGCATAATTTGAAAACTACTTGGAAGAAAAATGAGAAATTTTGGATATCCATAAAGCAGGACTTAATAAATCTAAATCCATCAAAAAAATTGTATGTTGCAATTCATAATTTTTTCAAATATTAATTTCATAATTCATATCATAAGATTATAAAAATTGCAAATTCAACGTATTTATGTTTGGGTATATTAGTATTATTGCTACACAAAAAATTAGCTCATTAGGAGCATAATTTCAGGAGATATAAATAAAAATGTGAAGGTGTAATTTAACATTAGAAGTACTAAATTTTGAATATCTATAATTCAAAAACTTATCATTCGAATGACTTGAAATTTGGTTTCTAGGCATATTTTGAACCGAAGATTTGAAATATCTCGTTAAATTTGGGTACTGCCATGGAAAAAAATGAAGTTTGGATTCGTTTTAATATGTAAATGCCCCCCTAAGCAAATTTTATACACACCATTTAAAAGTAGACTTTATTTCCAATCGTCCGGTACCAGTAACTTTCGTTTACGATAGTTTGTTGAGGAGTTAGTAGGGGGTGTTTACTTTTTTTTCCCACGACTGTACATTAGTGAAGTGCTGGAGCCCGAAGTCGTTCCGTTCCTTCAAGGTATACATGGACCTATATTTCAACAGGATATTGCCCGCCCATATGTTGCAAGGAATGTTTAAGACTTCTTGTCAGCAGAACACACACAGTTTCTTTCGTGACCTGCGTATTCGCCGGATATGTCGCCCATTGAACATGTGGGGATTTCGTTGATCGGCGTCTCGCTCGTTATCTTCCTCCTATAGCTTCTACAGATGAACTTTGGGTGCGCATACAAAGAATATGGAATGCTCTTCCCCAAGCAGATATTCAAAATCTGTTTGACTGAATGCCACGTCGTAAGCAGCGTCGTATTTAAGCGCGTGGTGGCTACACCAAATACTGATTTTGGACACTTAATATTGTTTTTTTTTCCCTTTGAAAATGTAATTATTTATTTGTATCAAAACCAGTCGATTATGTATTAAATTTCATTTAATTCTGATGATTCCTTCTCGATGTTGCAATTTTCACAAACATGAGTGTATCAATTTTAAATATGCTCATTTAGAATATATTTTAAATGCGGATATTTTTTCATAACTTTAAAAAATAAATTGTGAGTACTTTTAAATGAATCAGAAAATTAATTGTTATTTATTTTTAAATTCAAAAATGTTTCTTTTTTTTTGTTTGTTTCTTTTTTTAAATTGAATTAGAAATCTTAGTTTATAGAATTTTTGTTTTTTCATTTTAAAAATAAATTCGGATTTTAGTTTTAATAGAGCCAATACGCATGCGTGCTGGGAATGAACGGAATTCCCCCTCTTTTTCAGACTTTCGGGAAGAATTCACGGATAAAACATGTTTTCCAGGAGTACGGAATTTATTTTTTTTAAAAGGAAGAATGATTTATGTGTATATAAGACTAGTTTTTCTGACATTCAAAAGTGTTATGCGTTTTCTATTGACAGACATTATGAAATGTAATCTCCAAATGGAGGCTATTAAATAAATCAAACTCAGTAAATTGCTTTTCATCTATCAACATCATTCATAAAAGTAATTATAAAAAGAACTTGTTATTCAAACCAAGGAAGTTTACGATTCTAAATAAATACTTTCTATAAACATTTCATCGCATATCCAAGAAATTAAGACATTTGAACAATCAATAAACTGTTTTAAAGTGACTATAAATATAAATAATGTAATATTAAGATTAATGATACTAATTTCCTGTTTTTTACCTTCAATAATGTATAATATATTACATTTACTTGTATTCCAGACTCTCAAAAGGAGAGATGCGGCGATTTTTATGCTGCAAGTGTAACTAATTAAATTACTTTTCTTTCTTTAAAAGTTCAATCTACATATTTTTTACAAGTCACAAAATAATCACTTGTGCTTTAAAATAACACGGAATATTATACCATTAGCAATGGATTACAATGGGAAACAACTAGAAGTTACAGATGATATTACCCTGATGATGGATACCAGGTAAACCACGGATACAAACATAAATACAGGGTAAGCCAATTTTCTCTTACCTTCTTCTTTGCTTTTAAAATTGAGATATAAATAAATAATAAACTATGAGGAACAACGAATTTCGCGCAAACATATTGTTGGATAAGTTAAAATACGTCTAACATTTTCAACCTTTTTTTTTTAAGATATCATTTTTCACCTTATTAAACGTAGAAATTTGAATGTGCTTCCTAATCTAGGCTTGAAGCATGATTTTTCATTCTTGTTTTTTAATATTCCTGTTCAAGAATGCGGAACTCTGACACATTCACGAACTACTATTTGCACGTGAATGCATGAACTTTGAAGAAAATACTATTTGAGTGCCTATGAATCGAATAGGGTTTTTTATTTCCCCACAAACAGAATCGATAAGTTTAACCCATTTATGCCTGAATTTTTGTTTACTCAAATTTGTTGGTAAAATCACTTTAAAATGTTGCAAAATGAACTGGAAAAATACTAAAAAAAATTACGCTAAAATATTTTTTATTTATTTGATAAATGTAAACGTACTAAATATGGGAGTATCCATATGTAGAAAAATGCATAATTATATGTTTTGTCTAAATTTATATAAATTAAGCTTTTAAATTGTATATTATATACTATAATTAGTATTTTTTATGAACTATTAAAAATACATTTATTTCTTTACAGAGTCTAATAACATTATAAGTATTATTAATAGTAAATTAAGAATAATCGTATTTGAGGCTAAAAAACAATTTATTTCAAAATCATCTTGAAAAGGACTTTACATCAATAACTGTCCCCTATATGGCTAATAGAAATAGGTACCCATTTGCGCCTAGCGCCCTATATTTTGTACGTTAGAAATATGCATAAAAAATAGGCTTGAACATATAATTTGGCGATTAAAAAAATACATATTTCAAAGGAGTCGTCTACAAGCTAAGATTATGACTTATTTATTTGGATCCTTGATACAAAAAATACAAATAAACTTACTTTTTACGTTTCGCTATCTTGAGAAATGAAAAATCTATAAACACCGAAAAAAGGTCCTCATTTAAGCAAATAAATATCCATCTTATGCTGTCATCTCTCGGTAATAGATAAAGACATTTATAGACAATCACTTCATACAATTTTCATGCTGCAAAGAAGAAGAAATTATAAAAATGTATTAAAATTCGAAACGTCCCAAAAATGGAACGC
This sequence comes from Maratus speciosus, assembly GCA_963932465.1. Lineage (NCBI taxonomy): Eukaryota > Metazoa > Arthropoda > Arachnida > Araneae > Salticidae > Maratus > Maratus speciosus. The sequence continues at coordinate 664,277,904 of OZ010787.1, forward strand.
TAGGCATAAATGGGTTAAGATAGAATCGGTTGCTCCTTGATGAAGACCATTCCTGAGCTATCACATCCAGAAAATCTCAGTTTAAAACGCCATTTTTGGTAGCATTTTCTAAAAATATTTTATGTCTTTATGATAAAATGGAAAACATTGTCTCTTGCTATTTGCGTAAAATAGTCTGTCTTTTCTTTTAATACTTATAAATGAAAGCGATTTTATAAATGTGTCAGAAAAAAGTCAGTTTTGATTTGATGACAGATTTAAAATGTTCTCAACTGCAGTTTCTTAATTTATATTCCAATTATATAATAAAGAAGGGATGCACAGTCAGTCAACAAAGGAGAAAGAAATGGAAATAAATAAAAGAAAACCCCCATGCATTTTAATCATAAAATTGTTTCATAAAAAACGGAAATAGCCATTCGACTGGAAATTGTGTTTTCTTTCAATTTATGTTAAAAAAAATTAACTTAGGGGGGGTCGTCTTCAAATTGAAATTGTTCCAAACTCTGAAAATTCCAATACGAACAACCCATTTTGACAGCATATTTGCTCTGTTTTTGGTAAATTCCACCTTAGGATACCTAACGCAAAGTCATTGGTCAAATAGTTTAGAAGGTATGCAGGTTTTTAATTCAGGAGTAAGCAACACCTAACGTTAAATTCGTTTTTAATCATTACAAAACAGATTGCAATGCCATTACTTTTTTAAGCATAAGCTGTGAAAAAATATTAATGGTCACCTATGCATTTTTAAAAGAAATCGTTTTTCAAAAGTTCTAAATGGGCAGGCCCAAATTGGCATCTCATTCCACCAAGTAGTTAATGAGTCATACTTTAAAATTCTTTTGCAACGATTCAAAAAGAATTTAACATTAGGCGTTATAGTCCAAGAGCCGACAGCACAAAAACCAATGTTATCAAGTACAAGAAAAAAACCTTTATTTTCTGGGAGAGTAGAAGTAGGGGAAGTGGTGCATAAGCTAAAAATTAATGCCACCAGTGGTTGACTCGTAGGTTTATCATTATATTTTCCTGCTCCCAGTCCTCCATGTTTTCTTACCTTTGTTTGTAGGACAAACAGAATGATAAACCTACGAGTGAACCACTGGTGGTATTCATTTTTGGCTTATGCACCCTTTCGCTTCCGGCAGACATGGATCATAAGATTTCCCTACTTCTACTCTTCCATAAAATAAAGGTTTTTTCTTGTGCTTGATAACATGGGTTTTTGTGCTGTCGGCTCTTGGACTATAACAGAATTGTGACAATTAGACACTTTTAGGCATTCTTGATCCGGGTGACAAAGGGTATAGTTTAGAACTCGAACAAGCCGTGATAGAACATTTCAACAAAAATATTCAAATAAATACTGAAGGAAGCTATCAGGTTAGTTTTCCATGGATTGTCGGTCACCCCTCGCTCCCCGCTCCCCAGTGCTCGGAAAATTACAGAACGTAGATTGAAAAACTGCATAGATTCATTAAAGAAATCCAACAATTTAGCTGCCTATGGAGCGATATTTAATGAGTGGCTTCAAGAGAGCATTATTGTGGAGGTCGAATCAACTCCAAACGGAAGCTGAATTTTGTCTGTCATAGAGAGCAATCATAAAAGAAAATTCCACGACCGGAATACGCCCTGTTGTTTTGGATGGGTCGGCTTTCGGCTAGGCTCTTGGACTATTAGAATTTTAAGACCAATGTCAGACGGGCGTCTTTTTTGCTTATGTATTATCCATTTACAATGCTATAGCATTGTGAATGGATAATACATAAGCAAAAAAGCAGCAAAAAAGCAGCACAAAAGACGCCTAATCCTTCCTATTTCCTAAACTGTTCGACCGAATGTCTTCCCGTTTGGTATCTTAGAAGGGTAAAATATCTTCTGTTTTCTGTTTTAGGCGACTGTACGCTGCACTTATAATAATATCGCTCACCCGCAAGAAAAGTGACAAAAGTTAGTTTCACAGGAGAGGCAAAAGAAAATTTGCATGATACTGTAACATGAAGTTACAGCACTTTACACATCATACAGGAGTAAAAACGTGCATAAAAGCGTAAAACCCTTCAGAATGAAGACGTGGGATCTGGTTTGGAGGGTTGGGTCATTTTACCTCCCCACACAATATCTCTTATTTGGACACAAATGGACATATAGCGTAATAAAGTGATTTCCGTATAATTACACTTATGAAACTGTTTGTGTAGTAAGACGCGCGTATGGCATACCTATTCGTGAAATAAAACGCAAAATGAGTTTTTGCGAGATGTATCACTTTTCTTGCGGGTGAGCGATATGTACCTTAATCGCAAATGCTATAATGCATTACACTGTACTACATGAAACTGTACTGTATATTTCATAGAAAAGAAACATTTATGGCGAATGTGCAGTATTTTGTAAAAGCAGAAAACATGACGCAATTGAAGGTAACGGGAAAAAGTACGTCATTCCTATTTTTTAATATAAATTTCCTAAGGTAAACAGCTGAATGATGCAGGGAAAAAAATGCTGAGTCGCTTGAACACAAATAATTTGATTTCTGTTTACGTCCACAGCGGATATCAACATTTTTCTATAATGAAATTCATTTGACATTCTGATCTCTTCAGTTTCTCAAAATTTAGACCCCGATAAAATTTCAAATACTTGCATGGTCATCGACAAAGGAAAAGGGCCATCGAAATCCAAGCCAAGATTTTAAAACAGATATGACCGCTGTCCGCACCGCAGCGTAGGCTTTTTTGAAACCGCACAAGGACACCCTATCTGAGATGAATCTTCCAGCTGAAACCACAGCCAAGGAGACAGACAGGCCACGATATTTCCACATCTTTTGACTGTCACATGATCAAGATAGGGTAGTTCCCACCCATTGTTGAAAGGCCATGAGAACAATGTAGGATGAAAAAGCAGTCGAGATCGGTGGATTGCTGCGGCCTGTCTCTTCCGTTGGTTGTGGTTGAAACTCCGTTTTTTAACCCTTTATCTACTGACGATACTTATAAGTACCATTAAAATAACTCGTTATAAAATTCATTTAATACATCGATTAGTTGTAATACAGTTTAGAATGAGTTATACATACATTACTTTTTCTTGTTGCAAAAGCATTATGGGTACACAAAACAAAAATATTTTTAAAAGGAGGATTTTTTTTTTGCATTTGCATCTTTTCAGCTTTCTAGCGTTGGGGGGGGGGGGGGGGAGGAATTCTTCAATTCGGAAATATTTATATATTTTTATTGTAAAAACATTATATTTGTACATTTCCTAATCCTACAAAATACTAAGAAAAATATTTTGAATAAAAGATTTGAGTAGGGTTATAAATACTGCACAAAATCCCTAGAAATTCAAATTTGATTATTCCTTCTAAATCCTGCAATACTTCTAAAATCCTTCTAAAATTTATTAAATGATTATGTAAATCTTCTAATTTAGTGTAAACAATTCATGAAAAATGCTTTAGAAGATAAAATTTTCGTGAATTCATAATTCAGTAGATAAAGGGTTAAAATGATTAAAGGGTTAAACCCACTCCGTTAATCAAAATAAAGAATACAGTAAACTTCCGGTTATCTGCCACTCTATCAACCGCCACCCTCGGTTAACCGCCAATCCTTCCTTTTTTTTTTTTAAACGAACAACGAAAATTCAAACGCTCATAAACTCGAGTGAGACTCGAGTATTTTGAATAAAAGATTTGTCTGACGTCAGGAACAGCATCTACACAATATTTCTGAGAATGAAATCCCAAACTGGCTTAATTGCGACAAGAATGATATTGGTTATGAAGAATAGCGGATAACAAAATTATTCAAAATGTTTTGAATCCAGTGAAACATGAAGCGGATAAATATGATGAATCGAGGAATGATCATCCCGGAGTCGGTCATGTAGACTATGCTCTGTAATTGCATTAATTTGTTTGAGATGCAAGAGGAAACAGATGCAACCCAAGTAATTTTATTACATAAAATTCGTAATCTTGCTTCAGTAAAAGAACAAGCAAAACGCAAACAAAAATGTATAATGGATTACTTTGTAATGGAAATAGGTAATGCCTATTTATTCAGTAAAATTCTAAATTTGTCTGATAAATAGATTTCTTATTATCGGTTGTGTTTTTTATAAACGAAAATACCCAACAAAAAGAAAAAAACCCTTTTAATTACAGTCGGACCTCGTTATCCCGACACCCGGTTTTCACATCACTCCGCTTACCACGTCAGTTTTTCAAAGTCCCGATTTTCTGTATATGATTTTAATGTAAGTAAACTCCGGATTTTACGTCGTTGAATAATTTTCAACTCCGGATATACCGACGGTTTAGAAAAATTGTCCATTTTTCATAATCTTATAAGCATGGAAATTAAGCGGTAAGAAATGTCTTATCCAAAGTTTTCACAAAAATGTCTAAAATACCCATTGAGATAAATGAGAAATTTTACTTCAGTTCTTTATCTGAATAAATAAACCCGCACACCATGAAAGACCCACTTAAGTTCCAGATAGATGTATCAGTCTACTAGCGGTCTTTTTGTTCTGGTCAGGCGGCGCTTTCTTGTGGTTACACGACGTTTTTCTTCCGACTAAAACCGAAGCATTTTATTGCATTGAAACGATAAAAAATTATCTAACATCCATTTCTGAAATAAGGAATATTGATTACAATTTATTGTGTGATACTGAAAAAACAAACTAGGGGTAAGCAAACATTAATTCATCCATTTTTCATGTAACAATAAAAAAATAAGTCATCATAAATCTGATTTTTATTCTTTTCAATTTTGTTTTTGTGTTTATTTTGTTTAATAATAATGTTTTATTGCTCAAAATGTCGCCCGTTGGCGTGGTCAGTAAGCGGAGGCTGCTGTCACCCCGAGGGCCCGGGTTCGAGTCCCTGGGTAAGACATGGATGTAATTGTGAATGTCCTATTGTAGTTATATAATATATGCAATGGAAAATAAAAATTGTTGTGACTTGTTGTTGTTTCTATGTATAATAAGGATCATTCGAGGCGACAGCCATTGTAGTTATAGGCCCCAAAGCATTCTCCACTTCGGTGGACGTCAAATGTCAAATTGCTCAAAATTGCAAGAACAGTTATGAATTTAAAATTGTCTTACATTAATTACAAATACAGTTTTTTATAAATATATTTTTCTCCAACTCCGGTTACCGCGACACTCCGCTTATGACGACACTTTTTTCTGGTTATTAGAGCGTCGGGAAAACGAGGTTCGATTGTATATTTATTTATACATTAACATATAGAAATGTAATTTTAGTAACGGTCTTGAACTGTCTTTCGATTATCCGCCACACCATCGGTCCCGTGACTGACGGATAATCGGAAGTTTACTATACACTGCAAAAAAAAGTGTTGATTTTACAGTATAATACTGGCAGCTGGGGTACCAGTATTATACTGTAAAATAAGCAGTAATATACCGTCGTATAAATAAATTAAACGGTATATTACATACCAGTTTTAATAGTCCAAGAGCCGGCAGCACAAAAACCTATATTATCAAGCACAAGAAAAAAAACCTTTATTTTATGGAAGAGTAGAAGCAGGGGAATCTAATGATCCATGTCTGCCGGATGTGAAGTGGTGCATAAGACAAAAATGCATACCACCAGTGGTTGACTCGTAGGTTTATCATTGTGTTTTCCTGCTCCGAGTCCTTCATGTTTTCATATCTTTGTTTGTAGGACAAACACAATGATAAACCTACGCGTCAACCACTAGTGGTATTCATTTTTGGCGTATGCACCACTTCACTTTCGGCAGACATGGATCATTAGATTTCCCTACTTCTACTCTTCCATAAAATAAAGGTTTTTTTCTTCTGCTTGATAACATAGATTTTTGTGCTTTCGGCTCTTGGACTATAAGGTTTATTACTGTTAGACTAGATTAATTTTAACACAATAATTCTAATTGGTAAATAAATCATATTAGATGTAAATTTCCAACTGGGCGAAAAATTTCCGGATCAGGATTCGAACCTGGGATCTCCTGGCTGAAGCCGCCAGTGCTCTGCCATCTGAGCTATCCCGGATGAATCTGGTGGAACTTTTTCACCCAGCTAACCTTAATGATTATAGCTCAACAGACTTTACCTGAGATTTATTCTGTTGAGCTGAACCAGGTTTCAGACCAGATGCTATAATCATTAAGGTTAGCTGCGTGAAAAAGTTCCACAAGATTCGTCCGGGATAGCTCAGATGGCAGAGCACTGGCGGCTTCAGCCAGGAGATCCCTGGTTCGAATCCTGGTCCGGACATTTTTCGCCCAGTTGGAAATTTACATTTAATATTATTACTGTTAATTTTACGGTTTTAAACTGTCACCCTAGCTGCCAGTATTATACTGTAAAATCAACAATTTTATTTTACAGTGTAGAAACGTGGAATGGGTTACTTTCCAATTTTTTTATGAGAACCACTGATACAAGATAATTTTAAAACAACACAGCAATACAGAATTGTAACAATTAAGAAATATTTAAAATACAAAAATAAGCATCTATTGACTTTTTTTCAAAATGGAGAACTGAAACAATTTTTCTTTTTTTAGTCCGGAGGATTCGGCCTCCCAAGTTTGGATACTTTTTGTTTTTAAACATGAACATAAAACAATCAATGGAACCCAAAAAAATGAAGTAACACGCTTTTAATCTGAAATTGGATGCATTAAATAGACAAAATGGCTTGAAAATTGAAGTAACACGCTTTTAATCAGAAATTGGATGCATTAAATAGACAAAATGGCTTGAAAATTTTGCAGGAATGTAAAATTCGAACAAAATCGGTTCTTTAGATATATGATTTCAATCAAATGAGTAAAAGAGAATTTCGTCCCTGGACCCTGTGTTCCTTATAAGGTGCGATTCAGAAAATACTTAAATATGCGTTGCCATCGAAAATGAACTTCTGCGCAGATTTTGAGCTACATCGGTATGTTGGATATTTAATTTCAAGCAAAATCGTAAAAGAATGTTTGCTTTAACCACTGGACCCTGTCCTTGATGGCCGTGACAATATATAAATATTGCGTTGTCACCGACAGTGAACTTGTTTGCAACATTTCAGGAAAATAGGTTCGTTAGATTGGCGAGTTCAATCAAAAATGTAAAAGAATGGTTTTTGGCTAGACCAGCCATACTCAACCTTTTTTCATCGCGGGCCGCAAACATAAGTTTCTGACTTTAGGCGGGCCGCAACACACTTATAAAAGTGTAAAAAGAAAACAGTAATTAAAATAACAAAAGTACTATAACAAAGTTAATATTATCACTAGGGTTGAATGTTTGAAAGAAATATTACCAAAAAATTTAATATCACTTTTTTCAAATAACAAACTTCATAGTAGATTTCTATTGCAATTTCTGTAGAAATATGCCGGAAAGTTTGCTAGTTGCAATAGTGCTGTAAAATGCTTTCGGTGCCAATTTTTCTGTGATAAAAGTTCAACCCTAAAAAGAAATAAGGTTAGTTGGGGTAACTGGACCCACGAGGTAACTGGGCCATAGGCTATTTTATAAAAAACCGTTGATGCATTTGAAGTTTTAGCTTTTGTGAACAATGGCCCTTAACCGCTACTTCCTAAAACAAGGTGTGTCAACTCAATCATAACTCTCTCTTTGTTGTGATAGGTTGTCGAAAATTTACGTTTCTTTTTTTAAAAACAACGTCAATTTCGTTGAACTTCCTCGGCTTTTTATTAAAATACTGTAAGTACTTTTATTAAACAATCTTTTTTTTTTTAAAGATTAGGCATATAACTACGTTAATATTATTAGGTATCTATACATATTTACTTCATGCTTCAAATGTAAGCCCGGTGTCCCAGTTACCCCATAAATTTTTCAAGAATGGGGTAACTGGGACATGTATCCGGGGTAACTGGACCATGCTGAATCCAGTTACCCCAATAGTTATAAATAGTTTTTTTGAATTTCTCTAACAACGGGAAGTAAATTTCTCCATTGTTTTTTGCTCACAATAAACAAAATTATAGAATACCTTATTAAAATTACGTAATAAAATTAAAAAAAAGCATATTGGGTGGTATCAAACCGAATTTCTTGACCTCTTGAGAGGCGGCGATGCCGTTATGGCATCACATAATTTTAATTCCTAATTGCCACATTGGCACCGGAATTTTATAATTAAAATTTCACCTTTATTAAGTACGCGAAAATATACTTTTACTTGTTTTCAAATAGATTCTCTTGTAAATACTGGTGTCAGTAAATTATTTCAACATTTTACGAATGCAAGTACCTTGCCCCTGAAAGCGAGATAGCCAAACCTTGAAATTGCACGATGATACAGATAAAGTACTTAAGTACTTACGTAGCCGTTTGTTCATAGATTTACTTTGCTATTTTTCCCCTTAAAATACCCATGTGACTTTTATACTTATTACCTATACTAAAGTACATAAGTACTTACTTAATTTTTATGTTTTTGGCATAAATAAATCAGTTTCAGTTTTAGTGATTTTTTTTTTAGACACATTGACAGCAAAGGTTTCCCTTACAACGCTCTTTACTGACATATAATTTACATGATCTGCCTGGTTTAAAATTTGTTAAGTTGTTTACACTTTTTCAAACAGGACCTGATATCCCATATGAAAAAAAAAATAAACGCGTGTGGAACATAGACCCTCCTGGTCCACTTACCCCATTTTTATGGGGCAACTGGACCCATGAGGAAAGAAAGATGAAATACGCATATTTTTATATTTTTAAATATTAAAATGTAATTTTGAGCATTTCTGTCTGATAGAGGGAACCTAACTGAACACATTTACAGAAGTTCAGACTTTAATTCTAATGAACATTAGCTTTTTGAAGCTGAATTGTCAGAAGCTCCAGAGTCACATTGTAAAATCATGGCCCAGTTGCCCCAATGAACCTTATTAGAAGTATAATAAGTATAAAACGTAATAATATAACAATCCAGAATTTCCAAATTCTAAAGAAATAAAAAGAAAAGGCGATTTTTTCTAATAAATTAATCTTTTGCCCAATGATTTTTTAATTTTTTTTTTTTTTTTTTTTTTGTTGTAGAAATATATAGCGCAAACTTAATTTGGAATGATGTTTGATTAATGTTGAAGATTAAGAAATGTATACATCACTGTAGAAAAATAGGACTGCATAAAAAAGAACTTTTGATTAAAGTAACGGCTTTTAACGTAACTCTAAGTTAATTTTAAATAAAAAGGCAGATTTTATGAAAATATATGACACAACGCTGAAGATCTTAATACTTTTTTATACGCATCTCAATTAATTGTATAAATTAATTAATTGTATATGGGTTAAGGATTATGTGCCTCGGGTCACACATAAAAGGTCTCAGGGTCACATGCGGACCGCGGCCTAGAACCTTCCCCTGATAAGGTGTTATCCTTACAATAGACGAATAGTGATAGGTCGATTCGAGATCGTTTAAAAATCGAAATCTTTGTTTCCGAAAGATTTTCAGGATCGAATTTTTCATTGTTTTTAGGATTGTTGTCGAGAAAACCATCAAGTAATTAAAGTCTTTTTTTTTGGGGGGGGGGGGGGGGCGGTTAAAAGGTTTATAATTATATAGAATATTTAAAGTACAGAAAAATTGTGCCGAGCAGTGTGACATAAAATTGGTGACTTTTACTTAACAAATACTACTTTTTAAATTTTTTGGTGGCTACTTTAATTTTTCTGGTGAGTAAGATATATATATTTTTTAACGTTTGATCAACAAGATCAATTATACACTGATCTTATATTAAGATAAATACTTATATTAAGATCAATAATGCACTGCCCCAGTTATATTCGAATTGCATTTCGGACGTTATTGTAATGACAAATTTTGCTTTTGTGTGTCCCTGTAAACAAAATAAAAGTACTACATACTTGGTTAACGAACTCATTCAAGATACTAGCAAGACCAATGCCTCGTCAAAATTAGGTTACAACAAAGACAAAATCAATTAATTTCAAATCACCAAAAATATATACATAATTATTTAAATTTGAGATTATATATATATATATATATATATATATATACTAGGGGGCTGTGCCCCTTGCAAGCTCGCCAACCCCCGTTTAGACACCGCAGAATCTAAAAGTACGCTAATCTGATCGCTTTTTAAAAGATTAGAGAAGATTGAATTATAATGAAAAAAACCTGTAGCGATCTCCCTGAAAACGGGTTTCCATTCACTTCCATTGATTGCAAAAACTTAAGGCCGAATCTGTTGCTGTTAAGACATCCAGTGGTTGTTTTCGTTTTTGATTAAAGAAGATCAGTTAAACATTTGAAAAGAAGCTAAAATAAAATGAATTAAGTAAACATAGTCTTTGCCTCCCGATATTTTTTTAACAGTGTTATAAAACGATTGACACAATGCAATTTACTACAATTACTACAATTTACTGATTTAACCCCCTCAAAGGCGGTGGTTCATTTTTGGACCACTTAATTTTATTTTTTAAATGCCACATTGGCACCATAATATTGGAATGAAAATTTTCCTTTTATTAAGTAAGTGAACAAAAGAATTTTCGTATTTCGAAATTTGTTTGTAAATTCTGGTGCTATTAACTGATTTCAACCTTTTACGAAGTACCTTGCCCCTGAAAGGGTTAAACGCATATTAATGCATTTATTATTTTAAAGTTTCCTTTCTCTTTTAATATTCACGTGTAAATACAATTTTCAAGACATAATTTTCAATATTTTCATGCTTTTAACACATACTCATTTAATAGTAATTTTAAAGTTTTTTTCTGTTTTTAACAGTCACATGTAAATAAATTTTTAATCGTTAGGAAATATTATTTTTTGCGCTGTTTTTAGAATTGAAAACGATCTTTATAATAATAGTTTAAGTCATGTGACTATCATCAACAGTTCCGGGCGGATCCCTTCACTTTTTATATTCCAGGCGGCCATTTTGGTACTTTAATGTTAGCCAGCCACAGGTGATAAGTCACCAAATGTTATTCTATCGCCATCATTTCACTTATATTATAATAGTCCAAGTCATGTAACTGCCATAAACAATTAAGTGCTGATCCCTTCGCTTTTCATAAGAAAGGTTTTCATTTTGATTAACGAATCAAAATTATTTTTTCGAATAAAACTACATAAAAGTTGCCATGATCGCAAAGAATTCTTGGTACTTTTATGTTAGCCGGGTGCAAATCTCGCCAATAGCTTTTTTTTTAAACTCGCCAGTTAGCATTTTTTTATTTTTCGAGTGGTAAATTAAAACGTACTACTTGGTTATCTCATCGACTAAAAATCTATCGCCAAACTATAAGATTAAATGCCGATAATGGTTGATCGTAAATGTCACATTCACTTGACTTTAAGGAAGTTACATGCGTTTACGCCATCAAGTGATTTTTATTTCGACGTTTTGTTTGTATTTTTATTAGTGTTATACAAACTTATTTGTTCTTTCGTTATTTAAAATAGAAAATATGTCAATTTGTATAATTTGGCGAAATTGGTCGACGGAATAACTAAGTAGTACCATTAAAACATTGCTTTGAAGTTGTAATTAAATGTCATGATTTGTTGCATTATTTAATATTTGGCACAGATGTCATATGCGCACCGGGTTTGGCGTGATATTTTTACGACAAGGCGAAAACCTCGTTTTCAAATACCAGTTACATATGTATTTTTAAATTATTTTCTATTATTTTAAAAATGAAATAACAATAAATAAAAAAAGTTTAATTATTAACTATAGAACAAAACAATTTATAACAGTTTTTTTAAATAAAAAGAAAATAAATGTAAATAAACATTTATTAATAAATAAGCAACAATAGCCGGGTTACCATGTCAGGCAAAATAACGCCATTTTGGCGCCAATTAGGTATCCCGGTGCATATATGACATCTGTGCCTAATATTTTTCTTTTTGTTTCGTTTTAAAAAAAAGAAAGATGTGAAAGCCATTAATTTTAAATGTTTCAGTTTTAAATAAAAGTTTTGTATTAAATAAAATAATAATGAAATACAAAAGAAAAAAAAAAGGCGACGGCGACTGGAGAAATGTTTGTCGATTTATCACCTGCGTCGCGCTAACATAAAAATACCAAGTTCTTGATTTTCTATCAGAATCTTCCGATTTGGCGAAAGATTGTTCAAGTAAATTGAATTATGAATAAAAGTAACATGATACATTTCTTAGCATACATTTAAGGGAGGCCAAACTGGTCGCCAAATTAGTTTAAAATAATAACCTTTTCTAAAATTTGAAAAAATATATATCTGTTATGATTAAGATATAAGTTGCCATCATTAGAGAAAAGAATTAGAAAAAAATTAATATCTCGAAAATTAATTCGAATTTAAAAATTCTAATACCAGTTTTGAGATCTGCGGATCAATACGGAATTTTGGTGTCAATTCCATGGAATAATATTCCATATTTTAGGAGAAATCGCCGTGAAACATAATCAATTGTTTAATCAGTCGTTTCATAAAATCGTTTCATAAATTTGTTTCATTAGGATTATACAGTGTGTCCACGTATAACCTGACCGACCTTTATTTTCGCAACCGTTGGTCCTTGATGCATACTTCCAATAACAAAAATGGTCAAAATTAGGTGCAGGGTTAAGATAAAAAAGGTCTGAAGCGAAAAAACAATTTAGTGAAGAATAACAGAATCTAAATTTTTATACGGTCCCCCGGTCCTATAAGTCATATTTACTAAAATTTCCCTGTTACACTGGCAAGTAAGGCAAAAAAAGTCCTGTTACTCTACGATTAAAATTGACCGAGTAATAGCTGTTTAAAGTTGGAATATACTTTTTGCTGCATATTAGGGGTCATTCACAAATTTAGTAGAATTACAATTTCGTCAGATATATTAAAGTAAAGAGAGTAAAATTAGCATTGCAATATAAATTTGAAATCCTTAATCATTCTGACATATTACTGCAAAATACACAATTTGTACTAAATATCATAAGAGGATAAAAATAACAAATTTTTTGTTAAATAAAAGGATGAAAAACAACAGCCTCAATTCTTTACAAAATGATACATATTTCAAAATGATGTTAGATTACACTGTCTTTCAAATTTTGGGTTGTGGCATGTTTTTTAGCTTTTGAAAATTGATTCTTATGTAATTTTTAGCACTGAATCCGAAAATGACCTTCATTTTAAACCATCACGTCAGGAATTTTCTCAAATCGCAAATTTCAAAGTTAAAAAGCTAAAAGTTAAAATTGATTCCCCCTCTCCTCCCAACCTCATCGGACCCCCGAGTTGTTTATCTGTAAGAAACCCAGTAAAAGCCTAAAAATCTAATAAATTATTGAATTAAATAAAATTAAACCGAATAAAAAAGTCTTACATCTATTTTATAGTATCAGATTTTTCGCTATTTTTTAACCGTGAAATTTACGATTTGCGAAAGATCCTGACATGATGGTTAAAGTGATGGTAATTTTTTTATTCAGCGTTAAAAAATACATAAAATGTAATTATAAAATTTAAAAAACACAACCATCGCAGGTTTATGTTATCTAATCTAAAACTCTTTCTTAAACTTCTTGACTGTAATCTATCCGAATTTTTTTGTGTTATCCTCTAATATAAGTATGTATAAGATGGTAAGAGTCGAAAATCATAATAATATTGCATTGTCATCGGATTTAAGTCAGTACGTTAAATTTAACTTCGATCGGACATTTGAAAGTAAGTTAAAGTTTTAGTACAAATTTTAAACTGGAAAGACGATCATTGAAGGTTAAATAAAACCGTATGAAAATAACACAATTTTAGTTAAACGAAATCATAGTCTTATCCTTACAAAATAAAACATATGTTAAAATACAATTATTTTAACTAATCTGAAACTTAACTGATAGAACTTAATCGTAATATTTGTACGATTTCTTTCAAAGCGCAGATACCTGAAATAAGTTTAAGTACTTTAAATACGATCCCTGAAAGCATGGCAGAAATCGTCTGTTTTGCGACGCATAAAAGTGGTTTAAGTCGCGCATTTCAAAGTTTCATAACTCGGTCAATTTTAATGTTAGATGAATGGGACTTTTTTGTCTTACTTGTTAGTGTCACAGTAAAGTTTTACTAAGTATCACTTATAGGACCGGGGGACCGTATAAAAATTTAAATTTCGTAATTTTTTAATAAATTTTTTTCTTGACCCAAATCACTTTAAAAATAATTCTTTACCTTATTTAAACCATTTTTGTAATTGGAAGTATGCATCTAGGACCAACGGTTGCGAAAATAAAGGTCGGTCAGGTTATACGTGGACACACTGTATATAGGGTAGATATGAAGGCATGTTTTCGGGATATACTCTCGAGAGCAGTTGAATTAGAGACGGGTGATATTACACAAATGCGGTGGAGTAGGCGGCGTGAGAATGGAATATACCTGACGTAAGCCGAGATCCGACAATATAAGGAGTGCTGTCCAGTCCACGGTATCATACACTTTTTGCACGCCATGAGTACTTATTTAAGCCGGTCAGTCGATATCAAAAATCTTGCGAAAATTAGGAGCCCTTAAATAAGGGCTCCTAATAAATGTTATTTTTAAATTCAAGACATTCCATACTCAATTGAGAATGCTCTACAGTCTACACTTTTGTAATTGACTTTATTTCGCTATTTATCATAATTTTCAAGGTGGTATCAATAACTTCAAAATTTCGCCACTAACGGAGCTGCAATTTCTCATATTATATAGCGTGTATAGTCGTTTTCATGAACTAGCCCTATACACTATATGGCCATTAATGACCGCCAACTTTCAATTTTAGACATTTTGTCGAATATTTAGAAATATACGTGATAGATTCTTCTGGAATTTCAGGATTAAAAAGAACAGGTATGACCTCATATTTAGCAATGTCAATTTGATGGGGGGGGGGGGGGCAATTAGGGAGCCAACAAAAAATCAAAGAAAAAAATAATACTTGGGATCACCCTGTAAAATAAAATGCACGAAATGATCTATCGCTACCGAATATAAATAAACAGATATTGTGCAATATGTATATTCTTCTGTGTAAGAATAGCACGTGTATTAATAGAGATATAGCAATTTATTTAAAAAAATGTAAAAAATCTTGCATGTTTTTTGCTTATAACATGCAGGGTTTTCAACCAAATTTAACACCGGTTTCAGAAAAATTGACAAAATATAGTAGAAACAATATAGTGCAATTGGAATATAAATATATTAAATATTTTAGGAAATATGAACAGTTGTATGAAATAATTTTTATCTGCGCATGCGCGAACGATAACACGGATTATTTTACATAATGTAATAGCCAACTCTATGGAGCAAATAAAATAAAATTAGTCAAATATCGTAAAAATTCAGAACGATATCGTCGTTAGTGTGTGCAAATTTTTAGTTGTTCTCTAAAAGCAGCTGAATGATAAGGGATTTTCCACAAATTGTCATTTTTAATTTTAAATTTTTTAAAATTTTCATTTTTTATTGATGCTTTAGTTCTTCTTGGATAACCACCAGAACGAGCCTATACCATGATCAAAAGAAGTATCAAAATCGAAGCATTTTTCCAAATCTACTCGTTGATATTCACTAAATACTAACTTTTTTCTGAAAGTCAGTTAACAAAAAATGACAATTTATGTAAAATCCCTTATCATTCAGCTGCTTTTAGAGAACAACTAAAAATTGGCTCACTCTAACGCCGATATCTTTCTGAATTTTTATGATATTTGATTAGATTTTTTTTAATAAGTTGCTCCATACAGTTGACTATTAAATTATGTAAAATAATTCTTGTTCGCGCCTGCGCAGATAAAAATTATTTCATACAACTGCGCATATTTCCTAAAATATTTAATATATTTATATTCCAATTGCACTATATTGTTTCTACTATATTTTGTCAATTTTTCTGAAACCGGCGTTAAATTTGGTTGAAAACCCTCCATGTTATTAAGCAAAAAAACATGCAAGATTTTTTAAAATAAATCGCTATATCTCTATTAATATACGTGCTATTCTTACACAAAAGAATACACAGATTTCACAATGTCTGTTTATTTATATTCGGTAGCGATAGATCATTCCGTGCATTTTATTTTACAGGGTGATCCCAAGTATTATTTTTTTCTTTGATTTTTTGTTGGCCCCCTAATTGCCCCTCTTATCAAATCGACATTGCTAAATATGAGGTCATACCTGTTCTTTTTAATCCTGAAATTCCAGAAGAATCTATCAAGTATATTTCTAAATATTCGACAAAATGTCTAAAATTGATAGTTGACGGTCATTAATGGCCATATAGTGAACGTCGAAAGTTATTTGAATGTTTCCCGGCTTTAATTCACACTCTGTATTTACCTTTTACATAAAAACCCTATTTCAACATTATCTGTTACTCATTTCGTTAATAAATCTTTTATCGTAAAACATTCTGACAATGCTAATTTTTCTCGAATAGTCTGTAAACATGCAAGATATGTGACCATTTTATGACCACACTTAGTTTTTTCCACGTGTTATCTTCGACTTCTAGATAAAGCTTTTACAGTTCTTTAATAGTTATGTCTTAATTTTGGATATTTTAATAAACAGTATCTTTGTAGAGGGTTCGATATTTCCTTTGCTTGCCTATTTTAAGGAATGTTCTGTCTGGATTGAGTGTCTTCACATCGGTATTATTTTGACTTATATCTTAGTTTCATATCGCATTGTTTTTTTTAAGAGTTTATATTCAATGAGCGAGTATTTAAAAAAAACATGCTATTGAGCTTATAATACTGTTTGAAAAATTAAAATTCTGTCAAATCTGAATAGATACTCTTCTTGATTGTACAATGATGAGAATCAACTGTATAATAATTATTAATAAATTATTGTAGTGGCATGTTCCATAACCTAATCTTAAACCTTAAATGCATGATTAGGGTTTCGTTCATCTGAGGAAACCCTATTCGTCTCACTCCTCTGTCTGTCTGCCTATCACAGAGCCCGTTCTCAGGAACTATATATATTGGAGACTTGAAATTTTGGATTCTTATAGCTGAACACCTCACATCAAACGACAAATCATAAAATCTTGAAAAAGTCTTATATTTACCCCTCTGCGCTCTAACGTGTATTTTAAGCTTTTTTTCTAACTGAGCCCCTAATTAAGTTGAAGACTTGAAATTTTGGATACTTATAGCCGAACACCTCACATCAAACGACATATCATAAAATTTTGAAAAAGTCTTATATTTACCTCTCTGGGCTCTAGCTTGTGTATTTTAAGCAATTTTTCTAACTCAGCCCCTAATTAAGTTGGAGATGTGAAATTTTGCATACTTATAGCAGAAAACTTGCGATCACACGAAAAATCATAAAAATTTCAAACAGTCTTATATTATTTACCCTCCCCCCACCCCGGTCTCTAACTTTTGTATTTTTAGCAATTTTTCTAACCTCCGCCCTTTTCCAACTTTTGCCGACACTCCTTGGACCACTCTTTCATATTATGCACCATAGCCGTACATATTTCAGTTACAATTTTTATCGCCAGGGGGTGTCTACCTATCTCGGGTGCTATGGGACCGATCCCCTCGACTAATATATCTACGGATAGTTTGTAAAACGGGCTTTCGTTTGGATAGAGGTTTGTGTAGAATAGAGTACGCCCCCTGGTTGCGAAATGTGGAACTATCAGAGTTTGCAAAAGGATAAAGTGTTTTGAAAGGAATATTAAACGAAACCCTCTGTGCGATCTGTGATCACACTTACCCACTTGTTACTATTTTGTTTTGAAAAAATTATATGATTCTCAGAAAGGTTTATGACACAGGAAAAATAATGAAAAAATCAGATACATTTTTCGTATAATACGTCAACCTTTTCTTATGTTACTCATCTGCAATACAAGTAAAAACTAAAATATTGCAAATTAGTAAATATTTTAATAAGTATAAATCTAAATACGTTATTTTACATGATTTTTTATTTTGTAAAACTTAACCCTTAAATGCACGAATTATTGTTTTAGAATTGTGTTTTTTATTCTTATATTAAAAATCAGACACCAGAAATTTTAAGATAGATTTTTAACTTTATTTAGTAGCATATTTTTGTAATTTTTACAGGATTAATAGTTTTATATAAACATAGTTGGTTGCTAAGAGTTAAATATAAAGCGATGCAGATATGCATCCCTATGCATTTAAGGGTTAAACAATCAAAACCAAATTTCTTATTTTCCGCCGAGTTTTATCACTGTGTTTTGTTTTTTGATGCTTCATTTTGATAGATATATACGTTGAGTAATACTTTCATGTCTTTCTATTTCTAGCTTGCTTTGAAACAACGCGAAGAATTTACATAGGCTATTTTAGGTACTAATAGAAGGTACACATGATGATTTTTGACGGCCAATTATCTACTCGAGGGATATAGGCCCAGGGGGGGGAGTGCCCTTCGTGGGGGTCTTTCTAAGGAAACCTAACCCGTATTTACGCATGGATACTAATTAGTTATATTTTGTCTTTACAAGAAGAAAGTATTGGATTTGCGAAAATTTTCCGGTTTCCGGCAGATTTATACGTTTTAGAAGGTCGTGAACACGATGTCTGTTTTTAGAAAATGTCGGTCTGTATGCGACAAAAATTTTGTGGGCGCTTTATCTCAAGAACTAATGCACGAAATTTCACAAAACTTTAGATTCAGTTATGCCTTGATATAAGTTGATGCTGATTATTTTTTGGTGCTGATCGCCCAACAGGTGGCGCTACTATGCTGCATTTTTCCGAACTTGAGATTTAGTTATGCCTTGATATAAGTTGATGCTGATTATTTTTTGGTGCTGATCGCCCAACAGGTGGCGCTACTATGCTGCATTTTTCCGAACTTGAGATTTAGT
This sequence comes from Maratus speciosus, assembly GCA_963932465.1. Taxonomy (NCBI): domain Eukaryota; kingdom Metazoa; phylum Arthropoda; class Arachnida; order Araneae; family Salticidae; genus Maratus; species Maratus speciosus. The sequence continues at coordinate 664,296,841 of OZ010787.1, forward strand.
TATGCCTTGATATAAGTTGATGCTGATTATTTTTTGGTGCTGATCGCCCAACAGGTGGCGCTACTATGCTGCATTTTTTCCGATTTCCGCAATGGCTCTATCTCAAGAAGTAATGCACGGATTTTTATCAAACTTCAGATTCACTTAGACGCTGACATAAGTTGTTGCTGATTAGGTTTTGGTATACATCACCCAACAGGTGGCGCTGCTATGTTGCATTTTCCAGGATATACACGTTTTTAGCGATAGTCATATCTCAAGGTTTAACAGAATATAACGTTTGATGAAATTCCGTGCATTTGGCACGGAATTTCATCAAACGTTATATTCTGTTAAACCTTGACACTATTTGGTGCTGATTAGGTGTTCGTATAAATCATATAACAGATGGCGCTGCAATGCTGCATTTTTCACGATTTTCGCGATAGCTGTATCTCAATAACTAAGGGGCCCCACCAGCGGCCGAGAAGTTCTGCCTTGGAATCTGGTAAACGAGAGGTGCTGGGTTCAAACCCAATCGCGCCCGTCGGCCAAATCGTTCGGAGTTTTCCGTGGTTTTCTTCGAACCTTGGATTTCCTTGAGTAAATACGGGTTAGGTTCCATTAGAAAGACCCCTCCGGAGGGCATCCCCTCTACGGGCCTATATCCCTCGTGTAGATAATCGGCCGTCATAATCAACACCAACACACCTCAAAAAATAAGGCACGGAATTTAACTTCGTATTCAGTAAAGTCCTGCCTGTTCCACCAGGAGCATTAAAAAAAAAAAAAAAAAAAAAAAAAAAAAAAAAAAAACACCTTGTTGATTAAAAACTGCTTTGTAATCTTGTCAAATGCTTTCTTTTGATCTTTGACTAATTTCGGTTCATTCTCTTCTATGTACAGCCGTGGAAAAAAAAAAAAAGTTAAACACCCCCTACTAACTCCTCAACAAATTATCGTAGAAGGAAGTTACTGGTACCAAACGATTGGAAATAAAGTCTACTTTTAAATGATGTATATAAAATTTGCTTAGGGGGCCATCTACATATTAAAACGAACCATAAGTTTGTTTTTTTCAATAGCAGTACACAATTATGACAGCATAAATGAACTCTACACCCTTCAATTAGTCTAAAAACAAATTTTTATGCAATTCGTACCATAAGTTTCCGAGAAATTAATTATTTTAAAACGAGCATATTTTAAGGGCTGTATCCAAATTGAAGTTCGGAACTCGATTGTTAACCGAGAGAGCTCCCTTCTTGATCAAGGCACCTTAAACAGTCAATTAAGCCAGTTACATTACAGGATAGCATAAGAAATTTCAAAATATTTAGTCACTTCTATCATAGACGGCCCCTTAAACCATGATTTTACTGTTTTTTAAGCATAATTTGAAAACTACTTGAAAGAAAAATGTGAAATTTTGGATTTCCATAAAGCAGGATTTAATAAATCTGAATCCACCAAAAAAATTGTAGGTTGCCATTCATAATTTTTTTAATATTAATTTCATAATTCATATCAGAAAATTATAAAAATTGCAAATTCAATATTTATGTTTGGGCATATTAGTATTATTGCTACACAAAAAATTAAAACATTAGGATCATAATTTCAGAAGTTATAAATAAAAATATGAAAATGTAATTTAACATTAGAAGGACTCAATTTTGAATGCTTAATTCAAAAACTTATTATTCGAATGACTTGAAATTTGGTGTCTAGGCATAGTTTGAACCAAAGATTAGAAATGTCTTGTTAAAATTGGGCATTGTCATTGGAAAAAAATGAAGTTTGGATTAGTTTTAATATGTAGAAGGCCCCCTAAGCAAATTTGATATACGTCATTTAAAAGTAGACTTTATTTCCAATTGTTCGGCACCAGTAACTTTCGTCTACGATAATTTGTTGAGGAGTTAGTAGGGGGTGTTTACTTTTTTTTTCCTCGACTGTACCTTGTACAGATATCTGTATCTTCACTGTCACATAAATTGATCCGTATTAGGCTTGGGTGTATACAACGTTACAGGTGTCGCTTTTATGCTGTTTGGGTCGGGAATTTTGGTTGCAGACATCTCAGAGGGTGGGTGCCGAAATTGAATGATTTGTTTGGAAGTTACGATGCTTATACCTCTTTTTGAATTGTACACAATGCAATGAACCTCTACTTTTACAATCCTCATGATGGACGAATTGTCATTTAAATGTGGTCCTGCGATAGCGAATTTAAGTATCATCAGGTTGTAACGAAAGTTTCCCACCACATCTAATACGGTCTGTGCAAACTGTTCGTGTTGACGTGTTTGCTCATATTTTTTTAAACGATTTTTGGCATTTGAAAGAAAGAGACTAGCTTTATAGCACTTTGTTGTGAAATTTGTAAAAAAAAAATATCATTATCATTAAGTACAAGGTATCAGAAATGGAACTATCACGCTACCAGATTAGAACCATCATTTACTTCCAGAGTTTTGTTGCAAAAAGGCAGCTACAGAATGTCACCGAATAAAGTGTACAGCTTTAGATACTAGTGTTGTATTATATGACACTGTGAAGGTTTGGCGGAATTGTGGTTATATATAAATTTACAGTTAATTATATATATATTATAATTAGTATTATGTAATGGTGATTTGGCGGAAGACTTTCGTTACAACCTAATACTAACATGTATGAGATAGAAGAAAGTTTTGCGATTGGTACATCTGATTAGGTTACCATTATGCATTCCACTGTATTTATGTCAAATTCCGATCTTTTTAGAAATAAACCGCTATAGTTGATTGTTTAGAGTATTATTTATCATTTGTATCTTCTTTCAAGCAATCGGACAGTTGTTAGTCCATTACTAGTGAAAACAAAACACAATCCGTGAAGCCTGTATTCTTTAAAATGAAAGAATTATGACTGTCTATAAAGTTTTTCCTTAGTAACGGTGATTGAGGGGTGATCCCCGTGACGAGTACATCTTAATGCCGCGTTCTGATTGAGATAGTTGAGTCACTTAACTTGGAGTTTTTTTTAAGCGGACGTACCCGGAATCCGACTTGAGCAAGTTTTAAATTTAGAGTTTAGTTCTACAGTCGAACTTCCTTATAGCGAGCGTGAAGGGACCGTGATATTTGCTCGTTATAACCGGGTGCTCGTAAAAAAGTATAAAAATCCATGCATACATACTTTATTATACATATTTATTTATTTATTATTTATTTCTGTACAGCACAAAAGAAGTCGGTTAATTTGCTTTGAACTCTCTTAATGTCTCTTTCTTGTGTTGTTTTCCTTGGAGAAGACTCATGGCCCGAAAAACATGGTCATTTGCAACCCTGGCTTCGAAAAATATTTACAGTTTTACTGCGCACTCAACAGCTGTTGAGTATGTTGGAGTCGGTTCAGCTTGCAATTCTCCACATTCGTCGTTATCATCATCATCGCTCTCAAGATTTATGACTCATCACTAACTTACGGTTGACTTCGGAATCTTAAAGGAATTTTTCCAAGAAACGATTAGCTGAGCTGGAGAGGTTGAAGTCAATAGAAAGTTTAACAATCACAAAAATATCACTCGCTATAACCGGGGTCTGCTCGTTAAATGAGAGTTATTATCCCATAGACTTAACATTGTACCAACCAAGTATTTCTGATTTCCTCGTTAAATCCGGGCTCGTTATAAGCGAGTTCGACTATGCAAATAATTTATCAGCTTTTTCGAATGATTCTTTGATTTGCTTATTTATTTAACACGGCGCAAAGTATAAAAACAATAATAAACTGTGTACGGTTAGAAGTTGTAGTTACAAATTTAACTTTTCTCTCAAAACTTTTGCCAATATGAACAGGTGAAGCCTAATTCCGGGTTGTCCGGTTCAAAAAAAGTTGAGCTAAGTGACCAAACTTTCAGAATGTGAACGTAGTATTACACTCTCGCAGACAGAGAAGGAGTAATCTATAATGATCACCAAAATACATTTCTCGCATCAAGCAATGACGCCATAAGCAATCGCAAATTACGGGTGATTACGCCTTATTACATTGAAAATTCCAAAAATGCAGATGCGCCAAATAGTATGGCAGACTTGGTCTATAATTAATTGGGGGAGATTTTATTTAATTGCGGGAGACTTATTACAAATGCAAAATTACCAGATGCACACGGACGCAAATATAGATCTAATTTTTATTCGCTGGGAATAGTTAGATTTTTCTAACGATGTTCGGAGAGAAAAAAACTTAGTCCACGCTGAGAAGTTAAAAGGAATATCTTACTTTCTTCAAATTACTCTTTTTGTGCAAAATTACGGATAAATATATAGTCCGAGAGCCGGTGACATCGAAGGCCCCGTGATCGCGGAATTGAATAATTTTTATGTAAATCGATACTAAAAAGTCATACGAATAAAATGAGCTGGGTATGACTAGGTTTGACAAGCCGAAAATATTGTTTAATTATTATTAAAAAGCTATAATGTTTTACCGTTATCGCGGATATGGATCACTGTTAGAGCAATTTATAGAAAATTTTGTGCTCTTTCAGAAAAACTTGGTATGAAACTTTATTCTGTCGGAAAAGTCGCTCAGAGACTGTCGGTTATAAAACTTCACACTCATTTTGCTTTGAATTTTTACCGGTGGCGTCTTTACTTCGCGTCTAGACGCCGGCCACGTGTCGGTTCTCCGCGATAACAGTAAATTATAGCTTTTTAATAATAATAATTTTATTAAACCTATTTTCGGCTTGTCAAACCTTGTCACACCTAGCTCCTTTTGTTGGCATGACTTTTTACATAAAAATTATTCAATTCCGCGATCACGGGGGTTTCTATGTCAACGGCTACCGTACTAATAGTGACATTGAAAACACGCGAATTTAGCTGATAAGGAATGAGATTTTAATTTTATTTGTTTTGTAGGCCGTCCAGGACACAAAAATCTTCAAATTTTTTTAAAAAAAACTTTTATTGCATTAACAATTTCTCTGCTTTTTTCTGCTTAAAATGATGTTTCTATCTTAATTAGAACAGGAAATATGATTTTTTTCGTTTTGGTTTGTTTTAAAAATCTAGCATTCAAACAATGGTTGGCATGGAAACGACTTCCTGTGAAAATGCGTTTTTCTTCATGATGGGTTTTTTCCCTATTTCTCGTATTTAAATTGTTACAAGTCAAGAACCGTTAAAGATAAATGGTTCAAACATGGAACATGTCTTTTTCAATTGTTTTGCTTTAATTTTGATTCAGCAAATTAAAAAAATATATTTCCTTTTGAAAAAATGTTTTTTTTAAAAGTTGCATCTTTTTTTTTTTTTTTTCTTTTTACTTTAAATATTTTTAATTTTTCTTAAATTAATATTTAAAAAAAACTGAATCAAAATTAAAACACATATTTCTGTTTATTTAAATGAAAATAAATTGAAATTCTACAAATAATATTTCGAGTTATAACGATTTTAAATTACCCCACTTTTTTAATTAAAAAATATGAGAAGTTTTATCATGTGGTTTTGTTTACAAATGATATGGTTACCCATCCCACAAAAAAAAATCAAAATTTTACCTGAATAATTCAAAATTATTTTAAAATGTGTCCCGGACCCCCTTAAATGTTAACTATAATTTTAAAAGATTATTTGAGACATTTATTATTTTGTCAATTTTAATTCTCAACAAATATGAGATCTTATCACAATCTCCCTGATCATATTATTCAAGAGATGTGTATTAAGAATTTAAGAAAGATGCTTTCAAACTTTTAAGCTTTTTTGTTAACATACATTTTAAATAACAATCTTCCACTTATTTAATCGCTGATTTCCTCTATTGATCTCCTGATATCCTCCGCTGATTCGCTTTTCTGTTGCTACTTTGCCTTATTTAAAGGTGAAGTAGTAACAGAAAAGCGTTATAAAAACAGAGATTACATGTTAAGTTGCCAGTACAAGACGACAAGCGATACAACAAGAGACTTAAGTAGACAAATTTAGAAATTCCAACCACTTTCTTCTTTGTCAATAGGTAGGAAACGAAGAAACAGGTTTGAACTTCAGAATTTGTCTCTGAAGTCGCGCATTATGTCGTGTGCCGCCTCGGTACGCGGCTTGTCTTAACTGACGATGTTAAATGCCTAAAAGAAATGACTAACATCTTAATGATGCTTATTTGCAGAATCACCAACTTTATATTTGACACCCTTCTCCACTCCCAAACGAATGCACTCAAGATAGCGACAGCAATAATATTAACGGAAATAGAATAGCATCCTAGTCAGGGCTCCCACTCGGTCCGTTTTTTGAACACCACTTTTTTTTTTCAAAGAAAAATCTTATTTATAAATTTCGTAGAAACGTTTTCTTGCAGTTGTTGCAGAACCATGATTTTTTCCTGGTTTTCAAAAAACGGACCCGCTGGAGTCCTGCCTAGTGTATTTCACAATAGACGGTTTGGATTGACGTCACGTTGCTATTAGTAACGACTGATGCTCAGTGGTGTAGTCGTAAAAAAACAGAGGGTATACGCTCTAAGCAGAGGGTATACGCTCTAGCAGAGCGTATACCCTAGAGTGTATATACTATAGCTTTTTTGAGAAACAGAGGGTATACGGTGTTCCTTAAAAAAATCCAGAAGGTATACGGCGTATACCCTCCACTACATCCCTGCTGATGCTGTAATCTGGTATTGCATCTGGAGCCCACACGGAAAGTCAGAACTCCCTAAAAGCACGTGTTGTCTTTCTGCTTAATTTAAATTATTATTATTTTTATTATTATAGTGCTAATAAGTCTAATAAATCAAATGGAGAGCACCACATTCGCCTCACATTTGGGCGCCATATGAAGCGATTCTTCTGAACATGTGACGTCATGTCATGTGCAAGCGAGGCTAACGAGAAAGACAGACTACCGTGATGCATTCCACGTATCTTTTTTTACAGACCGCTGGAGTCACGTGATGCTCGAATGCACCAAAGAAGGTGTGCGAAAAGAGCATCACGTCAGTCTAGCGGTCTGTAAAAAAAAGACACTTGGGATGCACTGCGGTAGCCTGTCTTTTTCGTTAGCCTCGATGTGAAAGCCGTCTATACTAATATGAAAAATACATGAAAAGAAAGGAAAAAGAAAATCAAGAATGACACAAACTTCTATGAGCACACTTTTATTTTTTGCTTACTATCACTTTACCACCAAGTGGCAGCATTATACTAAACCAATACATTCCATACCACAAACAAATTTTGTGTGGCTTAAGCCCATTCAATGAGGTGTGGAATGTACAGTGATGTCGTACTGAGGTCCTGACTAGGCACATTTTGGGCAGATATGTAGCATGACTTTTCTAAAAAATATATGCAGCTAAAAACGCCAAGCTCTAAATATAGAAACATAGAAATCACTTTGAAAGGCTACGCGCACACATTCTAGGAATCGCAGATTAGCTATGACGTCAGTTTTATCTGTCTATATAAGGCACCCCTATCCACTTGCATTTCAGTACAATCGGAATTCACTAAGAAAAGCTTGGAGACACACAAATCTATTTAGAGCTAAATCAAACAGTTCAAAAGTTGATCTCATTCAGAATTACAATAGTAATTTCTGTCATCCAAACTAATCTAAGCAGAAGTTTTCTAAGCAGTTACTTAATTTACAGTTTTAGCACCAACATCTGTATGGCTTCCGCAGAAGATAGGCTTGGCAATTCAAAACTTGGAGCAGTTACATCAAGCTTAAAGGAACTGAATTAACAGATAAGGAACAGTATTTGAAAAGCAATCATCAGATACACAGGCTCAAGTTAGGCGGTAGAACAAAAAACAAACGAAAAAATGAAAACACAAAGAATTAATGAGGTGGAAGCAGTTTACTAAAAAAAATGAAAATTTTGATTGGGGGAAAAATGCAAAGGGAGCGTATCCTGCGAGTTTTATCTTGAATAATTCATTTGAATGAAAGTATTTTGCCGTAGCCTTTTTCAACAATATTAACACAAAAAATAATATACATATAACAAATTGAAATATCTGAATAAACTTTCTATAAATTACAATCAGAAATAAGTTGTGTACTGGAATATACCTTTAAAGATTTACAAAACAAATGAGAAATTTTAATTTTTATATAGATGAGTAAAAACATTTTTACATACATTTTACAAAATTCAAAACAGAATTAATAAGATATTTACAAAAAGATAAGACCACTCCATGAAAAGAATTGTAACCACTCGCAAATACAACAAAAAATTGAATAAATTTCTCTGTTGACAGAACACAATCTATACAAACTTTCAACGACTGTGGGAATATTTGTTTCTTCGGAGGTCAAATTTACCAACTTTGAGCAGATGCTGAAAGAAATATTCCAACATTTAAAACTATGGAAGAACAAATTATTCCTATACGTCAATGACCTAAGGGATAAATGTTTCATTGCTTAGCATTGTTATTTTTTGTTTAATTCCTTAGCAATGAATCCATTTTTTCCCCTTAAAATCTAATTCATCTCACCATTCACATTTGAGTCATTTACACTTTTCTTATACTTAAAGATGTACTTTTATGACGAAAGCAAATAGCTTTTAATACGAAGGGAAAGACACACGGTATCACTTTGTCTCTGGACCCTTCTGCCTCTGGAAAAGAAACAGCCGATTTAAGAATTAAAAGCTAAAAGACAGAACTACAGAGAAACCTTTTGTATGGAAAATTTATAAGGGATATATTCAGAGGAGGGAAAAAAATCCTTTCCAAACGTGTTGTTGGTTACTATATGTTGTTTTAAATTTCAGTGATTTAATATTGTTACAGATAAATGAATAAATTCCCAAAAATTTCATTATTTAGAGACTAAAGGGAATTTTTGCCTTTATAGTAATTTAAAGTTCTCATTCTGGTGGAAAAAATATTTCTGTAGTTTATTTGCTGCATGTGTTTCAAATGAGAAAGTTAAAAGTATTTTATGTCTGACGGCCTATTTCAAAGTAAAGTTTAAAAGAAAACGCGATTGTTTTTCTAAATACTCATTTGCTTTATAAACTGACTTAATTCGAAAGAAAGCTAGTAAAATAACTAAAAGAGTAGAGTACTGAATATTTGAGCTAGAGCGACAAATTGCTTGGAAGACTAATGATCCAACTACCAACTTGCACGCTTCAGAAATGAAATCTGTTTTTTTTAATCACATCAAAATGCACGAATCTGTATTATTCTATTATTAATTTAACTGGCTGAAATATTTTCAAATTTAACAAATGAGGGAACAGGGCACACTCAGTTTTCAAAGAATCAGTTTAAACTCAAACATGCACTTTTTGTGATTATTGAAATGCAAAATGACATGTGAAATATTGGATTATTTTACATAAAACATAATTCAGTTAAACATTTAAATGTGCATTGGAAAGGAAAACTAATTCTTTTATTATTATTTATTATTATTATTCTGATTATATCTGGAAAAAGGGAAATCTAGCGACAAAGGTAAGGGATTAAGCAGTTCAAGTATTTGTAGCTTTTTGAGGGAACAGATATTTTCACCAATCAGGCTGAATAGGAAATTGTTGACATATTTTATAAAAATAAATTTCATGTACATAAACTATAACTCATAATCATTAAATCAGGAAAGTATTTTTGATTTTATGCATCGAGTGAATAAATTTTTACCTTCGTCAAATCATGTAACAAACTAAATTTCTATTTCAGCTAAACCCGTTCTATGACTAATAACCGACAATGGAAGACGGAAATTTATCTAAAGCACAAAAATTTCCTAAGCACTATGTTTGAGGAATATGAAAGACTAAACTGAGGATTTTCAAACCTATCAGGTCAATGAGGTAGTATTTTTGTACAACAGAATTAACTGTCTATAGTATTCATTTTTGAAAGTCATGTAGGATAACATTGAAAAATTGCTTTTTCCTTTTTCTTTGTTGCTGTGTCATTAACACCGTTAAGATGAAATTAGCAAGCTCATGTTAAACAAATGGAAGCGTTTTGTAAATTCCTTATTTGGATTTCCATGTTTTTAAATGATTCTTTTCACATAAGACATCCGAGGTCCAAGTTTAACCCTTTGTACTCCACACCAAAATTTCAATCGCCTATCAGCAACTAAATGCCATTCATACATATTTGAAATAATGTGTAACTCCCTAAAGTATGTTTATTTGTTTTTATTATATGGGTGTCAATGGATTTGTAGTTAAACTTAGTATGTCACCGTATAGGTGTCAGTGGATTTATGGTTAAGCTTAGAATGTCACCATATATGTGTCAGTGGATTTATGGTTAAACTTAGTATGTCATCGTATAGGTGTCAGTGGATTTATGGTTAAACTTAGCATGTCACCGTATAGGTGTCAGTGGATTTATGGTTAAACTTAGTATGCCACCGTACAGGTGTCACTGGAGCGCAAAAGGTTAAAATGATAATTTTGTAACTTTTTCGATTTTTGTTACAGTTTCATTTTGAATATGTTTTCAATCTGGAAACAAACCTTTTTTTTGTTTTTGAAATTCAAAGTGTTTTCAAAAAGAAACTGCAATCAAAATCGAAAAACTACAAAACTATTATGTTAGACTTAAGCTTCAGATATCCTATGCAAGAAGAATCCTTTAAAAATATTGAAACACAAACAATAACTTTCTTTAAGAATGCTTTGATCAATATAACACTAACTTGCGAATTTGTATGCTGACTAGTGTAGGGCTCTTAATGCTTAACTTAATGAAATTCAACAAGTTTTTACAGAGACTAACAATTTTTAATATTTTTGAAATTTTGTCTTATTTCAAGTTTAATGTCCTCTACATTCATATGGCACTGCTTTTAAAGTTTTTAAATTCCAACTCTTAAAAATGCTGGCAACTGAATTATTCAGACCTCGTTTTTACAGTCACTTAAAAGATATAAAGAAATGGATGTTGAAAGATAAAATGAAATGATAAGTTTGCATTGTGCAAAATAGCACAAAACGTTCAGAGACACTTTCAAATGACTTAAATATAAAAATAATCAAAAAGTCGAATGATTTGCATCCAAATGCATGTATGGGTAACTACAGAAGATGCTAGAGAATAAAAATATTGCCTGTTTAAGATTAAAAAAAAAAAAGTACAGTAAATTGGCAAAGAAACAGTTATGGCTGTGCCTATTAAAAATGCATATATATAGATATATATATAAAATAAAAATAAGAATCACAAGGAGGATACACATTCCAAAACCATTCAAATTTAATTTTGATATCAGTCAATGTCTATTTGGAGACATTATCAAGTATTTCAACAGGAACAAAATTTCTTTGTCAAATTCATCCAGGGCTAAATATGTCACTTTCAGAAGTTTAAGTCACTGAAGATTTTTTTTTTTTTTTAATGGAAGCAAACTTTCTTCATTACATAGAAAAATTGAATAAACTAGGGAGGCCAATTTCTTTCATGCTTTTCTTTTATTAACACTTGCTTTAATTTCTATTAAGCTTATTTGCAAGTTCTAATTTTAATAATGTATATTGAAATCAATTTTAAAACTAATTTCTTAATCCCTTGACTATGGCAAAGTATGCTGCATACACAGTTAAAAATATTCAGGTTTGTACGGTCTTTTAATTTGAACACCACAATTCTGTATAGTAATATATGACTTATTTAATGACAGACATTCTGCAATTAAATAACAAGAAGATTGCTATACTGAAATACTATCAACGTAAAATCTGAATGAATTCATAGGTTTTAACTCTGACATAGTCAAGGGGTAAAACTGGCAATGATATAAAATTCTGTCATATTTGTATTTTTAATTGCAATTCTCAGTGAAGGTTAAAATGTTTCACTGAGTCCACTACAACTGAAAAATTCTAGTTTTAGGAATTTTAATTTGTATGTTGAAAGAAACAAAGTATGGGTACAAGCAGCCAATCAAAGCTAAAACTGAAATATTTCGAGGGTAATATATATATCACCCATTGAGCTAGAAGCTTTCTATTAACTTGTAATTTAATTAACCCGGGAGAACGTGTGCATACCCAGGCTATGAATGGTTTTTACTTTGCCACCAATAAATACAAATAATAATTGTCACCTTATTTAGTCTGAGACAATTTTTTAAAATTCTGCGATAAAATAAGTTGAAGATTACTTAAAAAAACAGTGGTGACAATTGTGAGAACCATATGCCCTCTGTGTCTATCAGGCCCGGCACGAGTCCTCCCGCGTTAAAATTAATTCATCGTTTAAAATAAAAGTCAAAGATTAAACGTTTCTGCTTATGAAAGTGCTATTACTTAAAATTTATTTTACTATTAACACACCTAAATACGCACATTAAACAAACATGCATGTAGCTATGGGTAGAATGATATTTTTAAAGTTCCTCCAAAAATAGTCATAGGTCATACAAGTTGTAATTCTCCAACTGACTGAAAAAGTGTCCTGGCCAGGGATTTGAACCAGAAATTTTTGGTGCAAGCTGCCAATGCTTTGCCAACTGAGCTATCCTGGACAAATCTGGTGGACCTTTCTCTCTGAGAAAGTGTTGGCAGAGCATTGACAGCTTGTGCTAAAGGTTCCTGGTTAGAATCATGGCAGCGATACTCTTATACTTAGTTGGAAAATTACTTGGAAAATAACTTGTATGATCTATTTACTAATTAGAATTTTGGTGTTAAAATTAATACAGAGTCACAAGGGAACTTAAGTTCAAATTGAGTTGTGATTTAAAATACAGTTGGTATAGCTAAATTCATACTTCCAGTGAATGGCAAAGTAAATTTTTCTTTATTCGATGATGTGGATCACACAACAGTAAATAAAAAAAAAAGACAGAAAAGATTTTATAGAGAGTGGATTTAAATTATTAGTAAAAAACCTTCCCTTTTTTAAAATTTGGCTATTAATTTTAACTATTACTTCCAGACTGCAGAATTTCACGAAACAAAATTATTACAAAATGAAGTTTTAAGGAGCTCGAGAGAGAATCTTAGCCCTGGATGAAAAAGTTGTTTAAATAAGGCACTTCAAATGAAAATTTCACAATGTATTATAAGTTGACATTTTTGCTTTTCGCTTGAAGTTCTTGATCACGCACCTCGCATGCCACATCGACCAGAATGTAAAGGCAAGTGAGCGAGTTGTCTATGGACGCAGATGGAGGAGTCATCGGAGGGGTGTTGGAGGATGTCCAGAGTTCTTTCTCAAAGTTTTTGGAAGGAGAGGAGGGGTCGTCTTCAAAGCTATTTGGATGATCGTTAGAAGCAAAGCTATTTGCTTCATCGTTCGTTGCGGGTGGACTGTGAAGGACTGAACACTGGAGCGATGAGTCGGAAACAGGCTGAAGTAATTCCTGCTCGTGCGTCCTCTGCCACCGTTTTGTAAGTTTGAGAGGACACCCTTCCTGAGATGAACTGATCTGAGATGAAGCTGTGGACGTAGTGCTGTTATCAGAGTCTTCACTGTCGGCGTCAATGTCAGTCACACTGTCGTCTGTCAATGAGACAGGACTGCTGTTCGAGTCCATAGAACGAATGTAGTTGCTTGATGATTTAGTCATGTGGGTCGACGCTGGCACAGACCTTGGCACATTCACACCACTTTTTCTTGTGATTGTGTACTGCAGGGGGTCTTGACCCTCTTTGCGAATGATATCGGGTAAAATCCGCCGCCGAGCATTGATAAACCAGTTGCAGACTTGGAGCTGTGTGAGTTTCGCGTCTTCAGCTAGTTTAGCTTTCTCTTTTTCAGAAGGGTAAGCACTGTATCGATGCTCGTATAGCCACATTCGTAGGATGCGGACTGATTCTTTGGGGAGGTTTCCCCGGCGTCTTCTTCGAGCCTGTTCTCCGGCCAACCGGGACTCCGGTCGCGGATAGGGCATGGCGTCGTCAGACAAGTGCATCGGGAGACCGAAGCCCAAGCTGAAAAAAAAAAAAAAAAAAGCACAGCATTAGAAAGGAACAGAAGAAAATTGACTTCATATAAAACAAAAAATGTACAAAATATAGAAACTTGGATACAACCATCATGTAAAAACACATTTAAATCCAAGAGTTTAAAAAAAAAAAATTAACTCACAAGAAGAGCCCCAGGTATTGGGATCGCTGATTTACAATGTAGTAGAAGACAAGACCAAAGGTAGAAAATAGCCATGAAGTAATTGGATGCAAACTCTCAAAATGAAAAAAAAAGAATTTAAAAATCTTGCACATACTACCATGCTGACTTAAAATGTTTTGTTGCACACGCAAAACAATCGCCATGGTCAAGTGGTTATAGTGTCGGGTTTCTGTCTGGGCGATTCGAGTTCAAAACTAACATTCACAATCTTTTTACTTAAGATTTTCCTTTTCTATTTGATGTTTCATCAATTGCTTTGTATTTCTTATGATATACGGAATGTTCTCGATAAAACTAAATTTCATATTAATAACACTTATCACATTTCTATTAAAGCGAATGCTTATTTAAAACTACCATAATATGAGCTCTTTAAATTCAATTTTACATTACCGTGTCTTACTATTTAAAGTTTCATTTCAGTGCAAATATCATCAAATATGTTTAATTTTTGAAGCAGATAAAAGTAAGATTTGTGCGAACCTATCCTTATACGCAGCTGATAATTTCTCCAGGTATTTCGTTATACAGTGTTTCAACTCATTATTATGGAGGATGCAAATCATATTATACAATGTAAAAAGTCAATGTGGAAGATAATATAGAGTGTAAAAGACTTAATAATCAGCTATTTTATTTAAAAACAAATGTCAGCACTTAAATTTACGGAAGAGATAACATAGTTACTTGTGGTACTTGTGGTTTGCCGTCAAGATATCGTTAGAATGTTAATGCATATAGTAACACTATTTTCATGTACTGCAACTAGTGCCATAATTATACCTTATTCATGTTTTTTTTATGTTGTATATTTACCGTTCTGTTTCCATTTCATAAAAATTCGTAATCATAACAGAAAAAGAAAAAAACTATGCAGTTACATCCGAAAAATTTATTTTAAGAAATTTCTGCTCATTAGATATTTCTGTTCCACCAACGTTATGGAAGAATATTTAATAAAACGTTTAGAAGCTTTTTATTACAATAAAAATATTTTATTTTCATGATAGAGATAGATCTGATAAGGTAGGGGTGAGTCTCAGTATAAAACACCATTTGTCGAATTTCGCGATATATTTTTTGTTCGAATTTTCAGATTTATGATCGATTTTTTTTTTTTTTTTTTTTTTTTGGAAATGACTGCCTTAGTTTTTCGGAACAGAATCACCCCTGTGATAAGGGTTATTATTATCAAAAATTAGTTTTAACAAGAGCACTCCAATTATCATGAAAATTATAAAGGAACTGTGAAATGAAGAGCTCTAGTGGTATGTGACCCCTTCCTCCACCCACCCACCCCCCCCCCCAAAAAACGTTCATCATATAATTTAAGATAATCAATGGTCCTATACCATTTGTTAAATAACTATTTGAAAAACCTAACGCTCACGGAGATTTTCATTGATAAAGGAGGCATTTGACATTAAAAGTAAATAGATATTTGGAACTTTACAGCTCATTTTCTCAAAACGATAATTGTGCCACTTACCACCTTTACCATCTGAGCTCTTCAAACGTTCAAGGGAAAAAAATAGAAAAGAAAATTGTAAAGTTAGAGGACTACACGGGTTTTGAACCCAAACCGTCCAGACAGAAGCCTAACACTATAGCCACTTGGCCACGGCGCTTGCCTCGCTAATGCAACAAAACAGTTTACATAGATGCAGGGATGTAGTGGAGGGTATACTGTGGTATACGCCGTATACCTTCTGGATTTTTTTAAGGAACACCGTATACCCTCTGTTTCTCAAAAAATCTATAGTATATACACTGTATGTTATACCCTTTGCCTTGAGCGTATACCCTCTGCTTAAAGCGTATGCCCTCTGTTTTTTTTACGACTACACCACTGCATAGATGTAACAATATTTGCAAGATTTTTAAACTAATTTTTCTTATTTGAAAGTTGCCTGATTACTTTAAGGCCATCTGATGGCTCTACATTTGGTTTTCTATTAATCTACATTGTGTTAGTCAACATCTGTGACTAACAATGTTTGGTGCTCTCCTTGTTAAATTGGTTTTTCAAAGTACTTTCTTTTTTTTTTTTCCTTGGTGAATCAACGGTTCGACGGTCATTAAAAAACCTTAAAATTGGAAAATTCAGTCTACAAGACGAGTAAACGAAATACCGAAGTAAAGTGAATAAGTCTCAGAAAATAGAACGGAACTGCAGGGCTCAGCACAAATCCCAGCTTTAAAAAAGGTGACTACATTGCTTAAGAAAAAGTGACTAATGACTAGTAAATACACAGCAAAATAGTTACAGAACACTTTGGATTTAGTGTTTTCCATTTTCTAGGGAAGTACTAAGCAAATTATTCTGCATCTTAGGCCATGTAAAGAACACGCTTCTTGAATTCAGACTTTTCATTGAAAATTAATTCATGACAGCATTTTAGGGAACCAGCGGAAAATTGAATATGAAAAATCTATTTATTAATCCCCCTGTATCATAAAAAGCTAGAAATGGTCTGGAACGTTCACAAAGGATTTTACTTGTTATGTACATTATTTATATGCATATATCCAGATAGTACAGAAATATTGGCCCAATACTGCCAAGTATGGCGTGCATGGACGAAGGTCGAACATTTTACAGATATTGCAGAATAGCGCGCGTGATGTTGACCAATATTAGATATTTGATTTTGAATTTTGAAAAGTTCAACATTTAGCCCTTATAAAAAATAAAAATAATAATAAAAATAAAGACAGAAAAAACAACATTTTATTTTCTGTTAACCAACATATATATCATTATCCACAAACAAGTGGGTACGGTCAGGGAAACTGAGTATGCTTCCCCCTTTTTAACACTTTCCAACATAGTTGAAAAGTACAGCGAAACAGCATCAAAAACTGGCGATATGAAACAATTAAAATAATAAATCTTTGTAAAAGCCTAAACTACCTTTCAGTTCATTTTTGACCTTGTCCCCTTACGGACACGTGTTTACGGTAGCTGATGACGAGCTGTTAATATTCTTAGCTTGAAACGCGTCTTATGTATTGTTTTTATTTTATGGTGATTTTTTACAAAGATTTATTATTTTAATAGTTGAAAAATGTTTATGAATTCGGTTTGTCTGTCCATGCTCTAACTCGCGCAAATACAGTCCGACTGCCATGAAATGGACACATGTTATTGGGGTTTACTAGGGCATGTTCTTGAAAAGGAAGTGTGTAGCATTTACGGTTCATCTACAGGGAGACTCCAAGTAATTCCATTACAGGACGGTCTATGGGAAAAAATCGTTTGCGGTGTATCTTAATGATATGACACTATTTTAAACATATTAAAATTAATATATATCACTGAGACGCACTACAATGTTCTTATTACAGAATACAGTGTGCATAGAATTTATCGTTCATTTACAGGGACACACAAAAGAATTTGGCTACAGAAGAAAATGAACAATCATTGAACGAATAAAACCTACGAACAATAATGGTTGGAAGTGCGTTTTCAGTTGTGGAATGCGTTTTTGAACTTAAGTATTATTTAAATATTACTGGATGTTTATGAATTCTATAGATCACATACAGAGCCGCACAAAAGTTCTCAACAAGATCCGTTTATGGGCGGAAATTCCTGAAAGGGAATTTTCAACTATGCTATGCGTTTAACTGAATTAACTTTTGGCATATTATGTAGTATACATACATATCCATAGACCCTATACAGGGCTTTACCGAAAACAATCCGTATATTTTCTCGGCTATCCATGGCAATAGTAGAAATTGGGTTTTCAAATACGTTATCCAAATTGTTCATTTAGTCATCATCTTACCTTACTAAAATGCGAATGTGTTGGAAAGTGTTTCATAATCTATTCTGTACGCATGATTTTTTCTTCTTGTTTCTTTTATCTTGCGTAGAAAAGGGACGTTTATTTGTTTCTAGTGAAAGCCTTTGGAAAGAGAGCTTACTCCATCGCTCGCACGTGGTGAAATGCCGGTCAGTGTTATCAGTGTACGCTTATTAAATCTAATGTAATCAGGAGTAAGTTCATTGTATTTGTGTAGATTTAATTTCGCAAAAATTAATCTTCTTTAACCCTTTGAAGGGCGGTGACACATTTAGGCACGACTTTATTTTAATGCCTAAGTGACCCATTCTTTTATTAAGTACGTGAATAAAAAATTTTACTTACTTCCACATAAATTTGTTTATAAATTCTGGTGTCATTCAATCATTTCAGTATTTTATGAACAGAAGTTCTTCGCCCCTGAAAGGGTTAAAAAAGTAAATATACATTTTTGTTGTAGTTTTCGAATGAAATTAGAAAACATTTTTCAGGAATTTTCATTTGTTTCTTTAAGTATCTATGATAGGCATAGATAGGCTATGATAGCATAATACATATGTGTGTGTGTGAGAGAGAGAGAGGGGGGGGGGAGGGGACATATAAAAATAGTATTTAAACTATTTATTCAGAGTTAATAATAGTTAATATTTTTAAAATTATATTTTTTCTCGTATTCTGGTAGTCTAATGCTGCATCAAATTTCACGTAATATTAATAATGCCATTCAACAGCATATGATTTCGTACGCGTAATATTATCTTATTAATTTTTTATTGCATACGTTGCTTGAATATTTTAAAATATTAAAGAACTTCTTTAATACTTTTAGTTTCCATGAAATTTAAAACAATCTCAATTAAATCAATTTAATGAATAATTAAATAACTTAATAAATTTTAAATCAAAACTATATAATTATTTGCAATTTTTTTATGAGAGATTTTATAAATGTACGATAATATTAAAAAGAAAAATATATTAAAGAAATTAAAAGAAAATAAAGGAATACATAAACGTTACTCGATTTAAATAAAAATATGAAGCAACAATAGAACAATTTAAAAACAGTAGAAGATATTAAATGATTCTGAAAAACAATTTTTTTTCTGTACTTGGTAAAATGAACATATGTTTATTAAGGAATCCAATAAACAAATAAAAAACGAATATACAACATGTAGATGATAAAATATTATAAATGAAAATTATAAAAATGTAGTTTTCTAATTTTGCTCAAGAATACATACACACTAAATTTTGCATTTATATACAGAACCTCTTTTATCCGAAACTCTTTTAACCGTAACTCTCGGTTAACCTTAATCCATTTTTAAAGCTCTTACTATCACAACACTATCTCACAATAAACTATCACACCCCTTATGTGCAAAATCCATTTTGAAACCTTTTTTTTTTAACTATCATATTCCTTGTGTGCAAGCGTTCCTTACCAAACTACAAGTACATATAAATATTTTCGATCCCCTTTCTTAGAGTTCCTTCGAATTTAACTTGAGATATCGTAAGCTGCGGAGTGGAACAAAGAAAACGAACAAATTAGCCATTCTGAAGCTTTTGAATGTTTTTCAAAAGGTTTGGCATGACTAGAACAGCAGAAAGACTATAATACTGGTGAACTAATACTATTAAAAAACTCCGTGATAGAGCTTCAAAGCAAAGGCAATCGAAACTGCGACCAACAAAACATTTTTTCAAACCCTTGTGATATATGTAAAAGGTACTTAATTTCAAAATTAAAATTCAGGTAATTTGTTCTTGTTTCAATTTTACTATTCCTTTATTTTTATTAAGCACTTGCTACCATAGTAAAAGGTACTTAATTTCAAAATTAAAATTCATGTAATTTGTTCTTGTTTCTATTTTACTATTGCTTTATTTTTCCTTAATCTTTAAACTGAAGAATTCCCGATTTTCCGAAAGAGGGTCGGTCCCAATTATTTCGGATAATCGAGGTTCTACTGTAGTTCTGAAATGGAGACTAATCTTTTAAAGAAACATTGAAATAAAAGAAAATGTCAAACAATTATTTCAAGGTTTCATAAAAGGAGGAAATGAACAATTTCATTTTACACTAAAGAAGTAGGTCCTTCTAAAAATGCCTTGAAATGCAATCATTGCTCTCTATATTTATTTTAAACTAAGGAAATTTAAACTTTAAATATTTTTTTCTCTCTAAAATACTGTTTTACAAACTTGCGCAATTGATATTTACAAAAGTTGATATTAACAAGACATAAGGTTCAAACTTTACTTTATTAATCAATAAATAATTAAACTAGAAGAAAAACCTGGACTTCCAGGGTTACAGAAATTGAAAACCACCATATACATTATTTCTGATGTTAACATTCCTT
Organism: Maratus speciosus; assembly: GCA_963932465.1. Taxonomy (NCBI): domain Eukaryota; kingdom Metazoa; phylum Arthropoda; class Arachnida; order Araneae; family Salticidae; genus Maratus; species Maratus speciosus. The sequence goes on from OZ010787.1 coordinate 664,317,129, forward strand.
TTTCTTTGCACATCATACTAAAGGCACAGCGATGAATGAGGTTTTCGAAAGGTTCTGCATGCAGCTTTCGACATAGTATACTTATATATCATTAAAACGCGTTGTTTGAATTTTAAAAAAATGCAGTTAATAAATAACTGGTCAAGTACAGTATTACTTGCGTACAGAAAGTTCCGTACAATAAATATATGAAGTAATAACTGGGCATCGCATTACACAAATGTATCATTAAAAGTTGTTATCTAGGTTTTAAGGGTGTATTCCAATCCAAACTGCTTATTTTTTTATTTATTTTTAAATTCATTTTTGCTCCCAAACGCATCCAACTGGCAAATTTTCTTATTTAGAAACTACATACTGTGCCGTGCTTGTTGATCTTTCGATAAAGGCAGAAAGTATTGCAAAAAATGCTGTCAAAGTGGGCGTTTTGAACCGAATTTGAAGCGGGAGATCTGGGGATGAAAAAAAAAAATGGTCATACTGAGAAAATAATTGTTTAAAAATCAAATTCTAATGAATTGAGCGAAAAATGAAATCACACGGCTTCTTATACACCTCTTGAAAAATCACCTCAGCAAGTTTCATGTTTTTACTTTTAAAAATGAGTCTGAAAATGTCTCGGAAATTTTCGAGCTGTTGAGGGTGAAAAATATTTTTTTCGAATACACCCTTAAAAGCCGATGGCGCACGCAGTATACATGTGTCTTTATGTATGTCCCGTGTCTTTATGTATGTCCAAACCGTCCATGTCTTGAAAGATTGATATCTCGGCTAATGACCAACCATTTTTCTCGAACATCATTATCAACAATCCTTTAATACTTCTGCGACGATAGGCACCCCCAGCGCTCCTCAACTCCTTTGCTGAACGCCCGCAAATCGAAATGTGTGTATAACGGGAAAATGCGATTTTCTTAAAAACTATGTGACCTAGAGAAATCGAAATCTCTATAATTTTCCTGCAAGTTTTAAATTAACTTCTACTGCCCTTAATTTTTCACAATTTCAGTTTCAGTAGATTCGGAAATAGAGGGTGAAGTGGGGGGATATATTTTTGCATTACATTTTCGACGATATCTCTGAAAATATAATACCTAAAATTAAAATAAATGTATTTTTGAGTTCGGCGTTAGGAAAGCTTTCACGTGATATCCCACACGATATACAAAGAAAAGATATTTTTTCAAGTAATTTAATTAGCTTCTCTAGATTTTTCCTAAATACATTTGTTAATGAAAACTGCAAGTATTATAGACCATTTGCAATCTTTTTTTTTTTTTTTTTTTTTTTTTTAACTTACTTAAAAAAAAAAAAAATCTTACTCAGAGCCGAGAAAAAAAGTCATTTTCTACATTGAGTTTGTACTTCAATAACATCATTTTAAAAAATCGCTTCCTACACAGACATTACAAATCTGTCGATCAGTGCATTTCATTTCATTTTTTTTTTTTTTTTTTTTGGTATTACTTTGTTCTCGCATACCGCATCCAATCAAAGACCGCAAACTTTTGTTGTAGCATGCACAAAACCATCCATTTTGCAATTAACAATACATGAACAGACAAATCTAAAATAACCTTGATTTAACGTAGCGCACTTTTTACGCTGCCAAAGTCTAGAGGTTAAAACGAGTCGCGGTCGGCCCAATTTCCTTCCATTAGGCTCGCCCTGGACCTTACTTTATTTTTTTTCTGCAGATTCGGAGCGGTCCGGATTTCACCTTTTTCTTAGGCTGAGTCGGGCCTTATTTTTTCCAGACGCGGCTCGAATCTAAGAAAAGAAAATTAGCCTGAGAACGTGTCTTGCTGTCTCCCCCCCCCCCTCCCCTTTGGTAAAAAAAGTGATATTGTACATTTGTTTAACACTAGAACCGCCGGAAATTTTACTCAAGTTAAATTTTACTCAAGTTTTGTAAAAATATTTTGCACCAGAATTTTTATTTAAAACTGTATTTAACTAATTTATTCAGCTTATTTCTCCGTGGTACATATTTAACTTAATTTACAGAGAAATTTCTGGTTCGAATCGAAATATTTTCATTTGTTACCGGTCAAAATGAGTTCTAGTGTTAAAGAAATATTTACAAATTTCGGTCCGTCTGTCTGTCCGTCCATCGCATATAGCAGAGCACAAACGACCCAAACGAATGATCTGAAATTTCAAATATATAATTGTTACAAAATTGTGTCGAGAGAGTCATTTCAAATTTTATGAAAATAGGATGTATCGTTTCATGACAGGGACAGTCAAAAGTTTTCCGTTACCGGACGGCCAATGTGAAAAAATTATTTCAAGTGCATTTGAATGATGTGACAGCCTTTCGAACATAATGAAATATATATGCACTTAGGAAGTGCACTAAAAAATGCATTCAGTACAATAGGCGGTGCAAAAAAGATTTATAAAACTAGTTATAGTACGAACGATTTTTTTATTTTCCACGTTTGACGTGCAATTTCCAACGTGTTCTTTTACTCTACACTGCATTTTTAATGAGTTTCTGCGTCTAATGTTCGCGTATGCAAATGTTTAAGTGATCATTAATAATGTTATTCCGTATTTCACGGAGTGCGTATTAGAGATGAGTTCGGGTTCGCCGAGCCCCAAGCATTTTGTGTCATCAGAGCCCGATACAGAAAGTATGCAATTTAAAAAAAAAAAAAGAAAGAAATATAATATTTAAAAGTTATTCCAAATGTAATATCTCATTTTTTAACAACTTTACATAGAAATAACTTAATCCTCAGCAAATAATTAATGTTATGAAATTTATATTCAATCTTATCAAAAGAGAAGTTTAAAGGTTCAAATAAAAATTACTTCCTTAAAAGGATTCTCGCATTTTTCTCCCCCAACAATCAAATCTGATGGGCACATTAACGAAGTGCGTTTTATGAATAAATGAATGAAATTTGCAGAAATTATTATTTATATGACAGAAAATCGAACAACGTTTTTCTATTTCCTATAAAAGGTGAACATTTCAAATTATAATCGACTCCTTCTTCCTCAAAACAAGCTTTAGTAATTCTCGTGTCCTTGAAAATCAGCCTAAATTAAAAATTTGATACCGTTATCTGAAAGATCCTATGCTTTTATAGGAAAAGAGAAAATACTGCTCGATGGCTTTCTATCGGAATAACGGTACATGCTAATTATACCTACTTACGAATAAAAGTGACTTTGTGAATGTAAAGAGCCAGGGCCGTGCGAAGTGGGGGGCGAAAGGGGCAACCGCCCCGGGCGCGGAATTGGAGGGGGCGCCAAATTTATATCACAAAACACTTTTTTTCTTCTTTTTTGTAAAAAAATTGTATATTTACATATTGGGATTTTTTTCCCTAATGGAAGTACGTATATTTTTCGTTTCAAAGCTATTGCATTGTCTTTTACCCCCCCCCCCCCCCAAACACACACAGAAATACAAATTTATGAATAAGGACTTTCTTTTCAAAACTTGTCTTGGGTCTCTATCTTAATCTCTTTTGTTAACCTTCTGTTTTCCGAGTCTGTGCTTGTGACAAAAACATATACTCTCAAAATAGCATGGGGTTTCTTTCTTGGAATATGAAAGGGTTCTAAACTGTTATACTGTACTATTAGATACATTTTTACTACATCCATTTTCCAGATCCTCTTTACCAAAATATAAGTGCAATTTTCTCTTATGTTATTTAGTTTTTGAAAATTATAAATTAAAATTAAACCTAATGTTTCAAAATAAACGCGAAATATGTATTCAGTAAAATTTGTTTCTGTTTCTGCACTTCTTAATTTTGTGACACCTGTCACAAAGGAAAGTTGGAGGGAGGGGGCGCCAAATTGAAACTTTTCCCCGGGCGCAGTTTTCTTTTCGCACGCTGCTGTAAAGAGCAGAACCGCAACATGAGCTCAGTTCATGATGAAAAAGGGATAGAATCACTAACGTTGTTTTCATATAAAGAGCGAGTATGAGTCGCACATAATAGAAGACTAAAAATTTGCAAACCTTGAGCTAATGCATGTTGACTAAAAACAAAAGAAAATATTCATTTCGCATTAGATCTCTAAAAACAGTGATGGAACAGAGTAGAAGTCGAGAATCAATTGACACCACTAAATTTTAATATTATTCTTCAGTCAATTATTAGTCTTACTTCAGGATAGATTTTTTTAGACTTTTAAAGGCGAAGAATACTATAAAAATTTAGTGGTGACAATCGCCCAACTGCTGCGCCCCTGTTCCATCACTGCTAAAAAAATAAATAAACGTTCCAATTAAAAAGTATCCTAATGGCGCCATACAAACACGTCGCCGTCAACGCCAGATATAAACCTGCAGCAAAGTGTATTTTAAAATAGCATTCTAATATGTACTGCAAAAATACAAACAAAAGGGAAATACGATCTAAATAGCATTAAAATGAATTGAAATGCGATAGGTAATTTTTAAGAAAAACAAAAGTTATTTTTATTTTTCTCTTTACGTGAATACATAAAATTTTCGATTTCAGAAAGAATGAGCTCGGGCCCACCCGAGCCCGAAGGTTGCTATAAAAATGTAGCCCGAGCCCGTCCTATCTATAGCTTATATATAACCTTAAAAAAATCAACCTTAAAATTTTTAGATAAGTATGCATATTATTTTCTTATAATAAATTTAAAATAGTGGCATATTTTATAGAAAATGAGTCAACCCGGACCCGACTGAATTCCTTTTTTACCAAGGGATTGGTCCAAACATTTGGCTTTTATAAAGCGCCGGGCCAAGAAAGCTTTCGTACGGGCTAAAGCCGAACTTTTGATACCGTCAGTTTTCGTACGGGCCACTTCGGCCCATGCAGACCTCTATAATACCTGATTCAGAGACCCAAAAATTGGGTCTTATGTCCAGAAAATATTGCGAGTCGTTTCAGACAACGGAAATCTCCCCCCCCCCCCCCACCACGATGAAGAAAGCATTCTTTCCAATTCACTTTTTATTATGAAAGCTAAGAAGAAAGCAGTGTTTTGTTTTTTTTTTAACGTTTTAAAAATAAATCCCACTATTTATAAATTTGATCGTCGATAGGTCGTTTACGCATGCTAAGTTTAATAAGGAAGTAGGCTAATATTCTACGAAAGTTCACTTTAAAACGATTCCTAATCCAAAGCAGATGTTTAAATGCGAAAGAATCCCTTTTGAAACGTATCGAAAGTGAAACTGCCGTTTTAAGTATCTCTTTAGGATTTAAACCCAGGAAGTCAACAAAGTGTTTCAACAAAATAAGTTGGTCCTTCAATAAGCATTATTAGTATAATAAGAAATCCAAAAGGACACACATAAAAGCAGTATCTATTTTTAGTATCTGTTCTATTCATGTTCGAGACACACATTAAATATATTTACTGTCAAAATATCTCGCACTAGGCATGAGTGAGCTCGAGAAAGCCGCGGTTGCCCCAACGCTTCCGAAACCGCTGGTCGGTGCGTTTAACTTAAAGTAAATCACAATTACATTTTTCCTGTGAGATCTACCGTGCTCGGGGCTACCTCCTTCCCAACAGTCTTGAAGGGGCGGCGGATCCGCGAGTCACGGCGGTCTACCCCATGGTCCATTCGTGATAATTTAAGTATGCTTCCCCATCACTTTTATTCACTAAGTTACTAACTTTTAACTCGCAAGCATATACTTTTTCTCCCCTAAACCGATTTAATGTATCTATTTATTACCAGCAACAAACAAAACGTTTTAAAAGTAGGTGCTTTTCATGACAAATTTTATTTTGTAGTGTTCAGTTCGTGCTTTTTGTTTAGCTGGATTCGAATGAAATCCCTCAGTGAAGCTTCCCGAACCGCGGAACTCTCCATTCCGCGCAAGATTGAGAAAAAGATAATTCAAAAGAGTCAGTGTTGTCAGTTGTCCCGATTTCCAGGCGCTCCAAGAACTGTCCCACGGGACACCCAATGTCGCGATTTACATATTACATAAATTCTTCTAAATTCTTTTTAGGGCAATGCTATTGGTTAGTCTGTATCGAGTGGAACTCAAAACCTGTGTAGAAACCTGCTTATAACGGAAAATTTGTATGATTCCGCCGAAAGGAATACCGTACCAATCTACCTGCTAAAACGGAATATTTTCCCGGTCCCCCTTGCTATTCTATTTTTACAGGTTTTACTGTACTTTGTTGTGAAAACTGTACCTGTTTATAACAGATTCCTGTCTGAAACGTAATAAATTCACAACACCATAACTACTCATAACTAATCAATCACAGACCTCTCGAAGACGGAATTTTGTTTCGGTCTGTAGCGATTCCGTTTCAATAGATTTTACTCTAAGATTATTATGCTTATTTAATATAGTAAAAGAAAATCTGAAGCGACCAGAAAAAGATACCGTGTTAGACGGGTTTCCGTTTTAGAAGGTACATTTCCAGGGTATTCATTCCGCAGGGACCATGCCTATTTTTCGTTTAAGATAAGATTCCGTTATAGACAGGTATCTTTTCACAGGATTTACTGTATTTTGTGCCCCGCTCGTGATAGTCCTGAGCGGGACCCAAAAATTCTATTTTAAGGGAAGACGAAACCCGACCCGAACCTTTCTACAGTTTCAAATTGTGTAGCGAGTATAGTATAATACACAGAATCGAGCAAAGAAAGTGAAGCGCCGATAGATGGAATGTTTTATTGCTGTTGTTGGGTGAAGTGTGCTACTAATCCATTTCAAATCATAGCTGCTGCATTTATTAACACTAGAACGACCGCGGGCGTTCCTCTGACTTCGGTTAAAAAACTTTAGAACCAATAATTTCATTCAGTGAAGTCCAACTTCAGTCTGTGTTATTTGTATTCATTTATTAAATTAAATTTCTGGGTCAAAAATGTTTATTATTTGGCTCGATTTAAATTGTTCCATTGTTAAACGACTGTTCCCCGTTTGTCTTCCCTACAGTTATTCCAATAATCCAAATATAGTAGTACGTGGAATATTGTGTACGCTATCTTGGCACTAATCAACATATATTTCATACAACCCCTCATATTTTTGCTTCTTTTAGGGAATAACGGATTTCAAGCTTATTCTATGGACGATAACTTTCAGAATTTTCAAGCTATGATTTTGAGACTTTCACAGAAGTTGCTCTATATACTTTGCTAATACATTATGCATATTATATTTTGATTGCATTCGCGCATGCGCAGTGAAACATTTTTTAGTAAACCTACTTATTTTCCATCCAATTTTTTATTATTTTTTAATTCTGATTGCAGAGTATTGTGTACATTGTTGTTCGACATATTTTCTGAAAATAACTTTTTTTATATATTATGAACACTGCAAATTATAAGCAAAAAACTTGGCGAAATTTGGGACTGTTTTTATAAAAACCTTAATTTCTCTACGAGTATCGATGCTATCCTCATAGAAATGAACACAGTATACTACAATAGGCCACTTATTAATAATCTCGAGTTTGAACGCTTTTGCTACATTAGTTTTTACAGGGTTATCCAAAAGATATTCGTTCTTTTTCAATTTGTTGACGGTCACGGTCCCCTATAGGATTTCGGGAAAAAATCTTCACGAAAATATATGACCCATACTATACTGTTTACACACCTGCAAGTTCAGGTTAATTCCTCATGTATTTTGCTAGATATTTAACAGAACGTCTAAAATCGCAAGTGACCGGTCACCTTTGGCTATATAGTGTATATCTTATAGAGGCCAAAGACCTAATAAAATTTTATATATCGCAATTTTTTTAATAACTGTTTTAACGTAACAAATTAATTTTCCTACAATTGAAGAACGATTATTAAAATAACATTTTCGCTATTGGAACTCTGCCTCTAAAACTAACGGTTTATGAATTAGATATTTAGTACTAATGATAAAATGGGACACCCCGTCTATTCCTAAAAAGATAAGCACTATTCATTTCTTTTTTTCTTTTTTTTTTAAGAAAAAAAAGAGGAAAGGATAAAGGGAAAAGGAGGGAATCTACTGATCTTGAAACATGATAAATAGAGAAGCGAAGACTTTTAGTCAATCAACTGAGGATGTTCCGATAGGAACGAAAACGTTATTGTAATGAGGCTGTTCTTAACTGCTCTGCTCAACAAGCGCGAAACGTTTTGACACATTTACGAATTCATTTTTTAACGGAAAGACATAAAATTGGAAAGCCTGGCCATGGAAGTGATTTCGAATTGAACTGTGTTTTCCAATTTTGGATCAATCCATTACCTATTGAGTTATAAGCGTTTTGGATCACGTGACAAACCCATTTTTCGCCCGATCTTGAGTGCTTATTCTCCGTTCGCGCGGAAACTCGGTTCAAAACGTCCACTTTGACACTCTTTTCTGAAAGATCTATTGTGTTTGCAAAAAAATGGAAGAAACAGCTCGATGACATAGTTTCTGAACAACAACACCAGCTAGTTTCATGCAGTTTTGAACAAAAATAAATTAAAAATTATGTCAGAAAGTTGCCCTTTTGGATTTGAGAACACCCTTAATTATTTTATGTATCATTAACTTATTATTTTCAGTAATGGAAACTACTTAGCTTCTATGGAAGGGAATTTTAAAATCAATTTGAAAATTGTGTAAATCTGTTAAAAAAAGCAATTAAAAATCACGTAAGCTCAAATTTCTCAAAAACGGTATATATATATATATATATATATGTTGTTGTTGTTGTTTATTTGCATCAATCAAAAAGTTTTCGGAGAAGGTTTTCCATTTTAGGAGTCCTTTTTAAAAAGAACTTTCTTTTTCTTTGTTTTAAATTTGATCTACAATAATATTAAGAAAAAAAAATGTTACGAAGGCATTAATGCAAGAAGTATAGTCCTTCACAAGAAAGTCTCAGAAGTACGTCGAATGACATTTTTTTTCTGTCACTCTCTTTTGAGTTGAAAAGCCTCACCCACAAGTTGTAGAAAAAAGAGAAAATGTCAGTTCCATGTAGAGAGCCCCTTCTGCTTCAAGTAGACCCGAACCCGACAAAAAAAAATTTCGTAAACCCGAAACGAACCAGACACCCTTGAACTCAAATCCGAAATATTCAATACCGAAAATGAATCCCTAGTTTAATACAATTATTGAAAAGTAGTCTATCATTATAGTCTAACATCAATTATATATTTTTTGCATAAAAATGAACCTATATAAATCATCAATATTCATATACATACTTTTTTTTTAAATAATTGAAAAGTATTCAGGACTTTCTTTTGAAAAGACCAGGTTAACCCGAACGCGATCCGGAAGGATCAAAACTCAACCCGCAACAGTACCCAATAAAGTCAACACGGCTCACAACAAAAAAAATAACGTCAACTCGATCCGATGTAGTGCACTAATTACATATGTTTTTTATAGTCTGGAAAGTTAAGGGATAAACTCTTCCAGGGGTCGATCTAGGCAAAATTTGGGGCCCTCACAAAAGATCCAGTCAATAAAACAGGCCCCTTAACAAAATTCCTTTTAATAAAACAGGTCTCTTCACAAAATTTTATTCCATAAAAACATACTCTTCATTATTTTTATATTGTTAGGTTTTAAAATGTGTAAATTGCAAAGAAAACATGTTTACCAGAAAGTAAAATTTTAGAAGAATCACTTAAAAAAGTTATTAACCCTTTCGATACAGGCGTCCTTGAGCAAGGACATAATTTTAAAGAATTTTTTTATGACGTTTGATTTAATTTAAAAGAATTTTACAAATTTCGTGTGAATTTTTAATCATTTCCCTACCAAAATCACCAACCTTATAAATCAAATCAATAGAGAGAGAAAATTTTTGAATCTAGAATGATATCGTCTTTTTTAAAACCCTCTAATTTTGACACAATTTAATATCTGAAGCAGCTAAATATAGTTTTAATTTCGTTAAATAAACTAGAAACCTTGATTTAAACTTATTGTGATAGTTCTAAGTACAATTTTCTTAAAACGCGTGTTCACGACGTTTGACCATTCTATAATAACAACAAAAGAAATCGTCAGGAATTTTTTATTAGATGGTTTTGAGCTTATTGGAAGCATTATTAAAAATGTGTGAAAACTTAATTTTTATTTCATTTTTTTAAATGTTGGTAGTGAAAGGATTAATAAATGTTTTGTTTGAATTTCAGTAACTGAATTTCATATTTCTTTAAAAAAAGTTACTTTTCACAAAAATAAAATAAATGTCACAAAAATATAATAAATTTCACAAAAATAACTTTTACTTTTCACAAAGTGGGCCCCAAGAAAAAATCCCTGCATCGACCCCTGTCTTCTCAATGCGTTTAATCTCGAATAAAAATTTGAAAAAGGCTAGGATAGACAGATCGTTCTTTCGTTTTGTATTCGTGAAAGTATTTTATGGAATGTTTCGGTCCCGGTGAAATATATTGATATTTTCCACTGTGATTTCACTGCTGGACTGAAAATGATTGGGTAAAATATTCCTGTACGCCCATCACGGCGAACACGCCTGCTCAAGTTGAATCCCATAAAAGATATTTCTTACACTGACAAGGGAACCACTTTTGGTGCTACTCACACCTATCATTGAGACCTGGTGCATTTTAAAGCCCTATATTAGAAAGTTTGAGAATCTATAAAATTTTTCTGTTAAAATCCTATTTTTTGATTTTATAGCAGCATAACTTTCTGAAAATGCTATTTTCGAAACCACTTATCGGACTGTTAACATAGAATTTATTTTTAAGAAAAACATTTAAAAATACAAATTAGTCAATAATAAGTATAAAATATTGAAAAAAGTTAAAAATTTCCTTCAAGAACCTACGAATTTGATGTTGTAAAATTACAACATTATATTCACATTTTTGGCGGGGAAAAGTTGGCGTTTCTTTCAAAAGTACAGCTTGCGGCAACCCTAGTCGAATGTCATAGCCAAAGCGATATAAATAAGCGTCCTATCTTAAATGGGAGAGGTAACCGCAAGATTAAAGGCGAGGTCACATCAATCAAGGTCGCACACCACGTAGCGGACGAGGTTAAACTACAAGAAGATGCCTAACTGTTTTCTTACTTCACACCACTAAAATTGTAAAGTTTTTTTCACCTTGATTAATAGCTGAAATGTCTCTGACAAGGCGAACAAAACTTCGTGGTGTCAAGTGCACTTGGACGCCCCTCTCGCTACGCCATTATTTTGTAATAAATGTGGTAAACAAAATTCAGTTCCATGAGTGACTAAAGATTTAGAAAATATGCACAGATGGTAGATATCCTGTCATATATGACGTCACACTAAAAGCCCGCGTATGTGGATTATCACCCCGTTCACAAGATGGCGCAACTGTGTTAATTTACGCCCGATTCCAGTATTAAGTTTGTACGCTTACTTATATCGCTTTGGTCATAGCTGTTTGTCGTGTGGTTTAGACTTCACTAGAAATTGTACTGTCCGAACTTATTAGGCACAGTAAATTTTCTAAATTGTATAAAAATATTAATTTACTTTATGATTACTTTTATTAAAAGACACAACATTTAATACAACAACATTTCATTTTAAACATTCGAAACTTTATTTCATCTCTTTTCGAAAGAAAATAGTTTGCTTATTTTGTATTTCTCAAAAAAAAAAAAAAAAAAAAAAAAAGTTTTTAACAGAAATATATTTACTATTTATACATTTATCGTTTGCATAGAAAAAAGCTAATTCTTGTTTCTTATGTTATCAATAAATTATCAATCAAATCGCAATCTGATTTAATTCTAATACGTACCCGTACAAATACTCCAGGGATAAAGCGGGCGAAAAATGTGTAGCACCCTATTTGACGATTTAACTCACTTTTGGCGGGAAATAAACAAATAAAAATCCAATAATAAAAAATTAAAAGTATAAAAAAATATATAAAACATGATTTTAACAGAGAAATTTTATCGGTTCTCTAACTTATATGTATAGGGCTACAAAATGCACCAGGTCTCGATGCTAGGTGCGAACAGCACCAAAAGTGGTTCCCTTGTGAAACTATTCACCTTGCTGTTGGACTGAACTCCGGTGTCGGTAGCATTCAAAAAACTCTGCTAGAAATATCCAAAATCCTTTTTATTTAAATATTTTTTTTTTTAAATATTTAATCCTGGGAACGTAATCTTAATCTTTACGTACACAGCACATTAGAATAACACGTACGTGCGGCGAACGTTTACCTTTTTGTTTTTATGCTTAAAATTTAAGTATTACAGGTAGTCTGTTTTTTCAATTTGTTTTATTTATTTTTTTATTTTTGGAGGGGGGGGGGGGGTTATTTAATGATATTTTGAAAATATTCTGTAAAAATTCCAAGTTGATCCAATGGATAGTTTTAGAGATATACTATAATTACCATAGGAACTTTGTACTATGGACGGCAGCTGCTACCAACCGGTTTTTATCTGCTTATTGTTTACATCGGCAGAAGGTATAGGGTCCAGGAATAGACGAGTCCAGTATGTCATTTAATTAATTGTATTTGTATACATTAAATTAACTGCAAAACTCAATGCAAAATAAATAATGCAATGCAAATCTCCAAATAACGTTTTGAAAGACTATGACCATTATTTTAAAAAAAAAAAAAGAAAAGAAAAAAAAAAAGAAACACTCGAGGGATTTAAATGAAATTTATACACGATATTCTAAACATAAAAAATAAGGGCTTAATAGAAGGAATTTCTTTTTTTTTTTTGGATCAACTTATTTTTGCTAAACCACTAAGGAGTGCTGATGGTCACCGCAAGCCTCTATTTGTAAAAGAGCGTTCAACAATCAAACAGATAACTTAGTTCAGGATTAATATTTTGATTTGAAATTTTCGTGAAGTTTAATTAAAATGTAGTCTAAAAACTTGGTATTTTATGTAAAATAAAAAACATACAACAGTTACAAAAAACTTTAATGCCTATTTTTACTACCCCTGACCCTCTAACTAAAAACTTTAATGCCTATTTTTACTACCCCTGACCCTCTTAACTAAAAACTTTAATGCCTATTTTTACTACCCCTGACCCTCTTAACTAAACTAATCCTTACACTGCGCAGTGATGCATGTGGGAATCAATTAAAATTTGACCTTTAATAAATACATTTCCATGCAACTCAATTTAAATTAAAAAAATCTTCGTCTTACGTAAACCACAAAAGTTCTAAATTAAATAAGGCGAAGAAATATTCTTTAATATTTCTGATACCTAGCCCAAATATGAATATAAAAATATATACTTCTAAAAAGAAAAATTAGTGCAGTGTAGGGTTTATGTGAAATTCTTCTACATGCCAAAAGAAACTAATAGGAAAAATAAAGGGCGAGCCAAAAGTTCCACTACCTCCCTAATATTGCGGGAATTCTGAAAAATGAAGCACCACCTCATTATTTTAGTGTAGAGTGAGAGTATCCGAATGAAGTATTTCGTAACTGATGTACTGGATGCGATTCTCCACAGTTACAACCACCAGAGTAATGGGCATTCAAAGGCTATAACACACTGCTAGGATATTCAAACAAAGTCCTCAAACACAAACGAACAAAGTTGCTATCACATTCAACTTTTTGGCCCATGTTTGTTTTAAATCAAGATTTGTTTTCGAAATTCTTTAACACAAAAGAATAAGGACTTCTAAAGTTTTGCTTCATAATACCAAAGAAAGATACTACTTAAATACACAAAAATAAGCTAATGCAAAGCGTTTCAAAAATATTTCTTCATCAGTCACTAAAAGATGGTCCTACCAATCAGCCAGTCCAAGAACAGAAGATAGTTTTCTAATAGTGGTAGTACGTAATACGAGTAGGATGTACATGTACAGTCGTGAAAATAAAAGGTAAACACCCCCTATTAACTCTTAAACTAATTTAAATAGAAGAAAGTTACTGTTGCCAAAGGATTGGAAATAGGTCTACTTTTAAATGATGTATATAAAATTTGCTTAGGGGGCCAACTGCAAATCAAAACCAGACATTTCATATTTACATTTTCATATTTTTATTAATACTATCTCCTGAAATTATAATAGTAATGTGATAATTTTTTGTGTGGTTATAATACTCAAAAACCCAAACATAAATACATTGAATTTGTAATTTAAAAATTTTTATAATATGAATTAAGAAAATTAATATTCGAAAAAAAATATGAATTGCAACCTACATTCTTTTTTTTTTTTTTTTTTTTTGATAGATGTATATTTATTATCTCAATTTAAATTTTTTCTTCCAAGTAGTTTTCAAATTATGATTAAAAAACGACAAAATGATGGTTTAAGGGGCCCTCTATGATGTGCAGAAAAGCATAATTTGAAAAAAATATATTTTACTTATTTTATTGAAACACTTGGGCCGGCAAAATTCAAAACATAAGCGAGTGAAAGGGTCCTATTGGCAAGAAATAATACATTAATAGAAGTGCCAGTCATTCTGCAAGCATTTTAACAATCGAGTAACGAACTTCAATTTAGAAACAGCCCATAAAACTCATTTTAAAATAATCAACTTCTCTGAAAGTACCGTCAACCGGGCTACTTTGGTCCATCCCATAAAAAAAGTTTTAATTCTTTGTAGTGAACAAACACTACAAGATAATTTGGAGTTTTCGCCCTTGAAAAATATTTTATACCCTACTATCAGGTATTTGAATAGTTGGGGGCAATTTAAATTTTTTTAGTGGCAACACTGGGTGTGTTTGTAGACAACTATTTTCGTGTATAAATTTTAACTCTCCAAACTTTCTATACAGAAACAATCTGAATAAGAGCTACAAATAAGGTAAGTGTCAAAATATTACCTTTAGTAGCCTGTAACCCATGTGTGATCATAGATTTTCCTTTAACTTTTTATTTTGACAGGAAATGTTAACCATTTCATAAAGCTAACATGAAAACTAGTATTTCGTTGCTACTTTGTGCCAGGCCTTTTTTGGTCCGAAAATAGTCCCAATTACTTAGAAATCCCTTTTATACAACCAAATCTCTTAAAACATGTTTTAAGTAACATTTTTTTTTCAAATGTTACTGCAGCAAAATGTTACATTAATTGTTTTTGTTCCAGTTGCTGAGGATAACATGACGAAAACTGTTTCTCGTTTCATTAATATTAACAGTTGGTTTATTGTGTTTAAATGTTAAGGAAAAAAAACCATTTGTTTATAAAGTTTTCAGTGTTAATTTATTATCAAATGCTATTGCAAGTGGGTTTCAATAAAAATGTATTCATTTACATATGAAATGTGTTCATTTTATATGAAACTAAGTGAATGGACCAAAGAAGACCCCAGCAGGGACTAGTTTGTTTTAAAGCTTTAAAAATAGTTAAAAAATAAAACAAAATTCTCTTTAAAACCATACAGTTTGCTTCATTGTTTCATGTGAATTGTTTACAACTCCATTTCAACGTTGAAAAATCACATATAATACTTTTTGATAATGGGAATGTGAGTGGCACCAGGAAAAAGTGGCCCAAAGTAGCCCGGTTGATGGTAATAGTCATAAATTTCATGAAAATTTGTTTTGGGGCTAATTAAAGTGTGTAGAATTTATTTCTGGTGTCAAACTTAGGTATTGCTATTGAAAAAAAAACAATTTTGGGTTCGTTTTGATAGGTAGATGGCCCCCGAAGCAAATTTTACATGCATCATTTAAAAGTAGACTTGATTTCCAATCGTTTGGTACCAGTAATTTTCTTCTGCAATAATTTGTTGCAGAGTTAGCAGGGGTGTTTACTGTTTTTTCCACGACTGTACACCATAACAATTGTAGCACTTTCTAATGGAAAACAGCTATTTACTCCAAAAATAAGAAAATGGTGGTATTCATGACCCAACACTGGACGAAAAATCTAGACTATTTCAGTACCTAGTCGTATGGAGAAATAAATGCTAAAGCTTCGATACATTAACGCGTATAAAAGAACCAATAAGACACGTTAACCCTTTAGAAAATAGTAATGTGAAATTTCACCTATGGCGGGAAATTATCCCAAAGGATTAGAAACTTTAAAGATAAGTTTATGTCACAATGTGTAGGAGTTAGTAAATAACCTCATCTTGAAAAAAAAAAAAAAAACTTTTGGATGATGTATTTTGGATTCGTATTGTATCTTTATTACAAAATAAAAAACTTATTCAGGACAAACTGACAAAAAAAGCAAACAAACAAACAAACAAAAAAAAAACTGGCAATAGTTTTTTCCATTTTGCAGCAGATATTATTTTAAATCTGGTGATGCAAGGATGCAGTTGGTCAAAAAACAAATAACAAAAAGTATGTTCAAATTTGTCATAGGAAAAAAATAAAATAAATAAACGGAAATAGTCATTCGACTGAAAATTATGACTTTAAATTTATGTTTAAAAAATTACGGTTAAGGATCATCTTCATACTGAAATCGTACAAAACTGAAATTTTGGATACGAGCACCTAATTTTGGCATCCAATTTTAATTTTTCTGGAAAATTTTAAAATTTTTAACGTCTACGTTAAATTAATTTCCAATTGTTGCAAAACAGCATTGAATGCGTGTAGTTATTTAAACATGATCCATTTTTTTAATGGTCCGCACATTTTTTGAGGATAAATTTTTCAGTTTGCATGCTCGAAAGCAGAATACTACGAAGTTTGCAACGTAAGTTGCAGAACAGACACCTGAGCTGCAGAACAATTCTGTTCAAATGTGGAAAGAAAAATCCAAACAAAATCAATGAAGCTACAGGCTTTACTGAGAATGAAAGTTTAGCCATGTGCTGTTATTATGAGTTATTATTGCCCTGCCGTTTCCAGTGCAAGATGCTTTGAATCTTCAATATTTTAACACAATGCAGAAAATTTTTTTCAGACGAAATTCATGTTTTTTCAGCGATCCTTTGAAGAAATTTGCATTTTTTTTCCATGGTTCTTTGGCAGATTTCGCGTTTTTCTCTGCGATCTTTCGGTGCATTTCGCATCTTTTCTGAGATTTTTTGGAGAATTGCGCATTTTCTCCGCAAGCATTTTTTACATGAATCTTTGACAAAATTTGTGTTTTCTCAGCGATCGTTTGATGAAATTATTTTTTTCCCTATCCAACAATTTTTGTAAATTTTCACAAATTTCATTTTTTTTGTGGGGGGGGGGGGATATTTTGCATTTACTTCCATGATTTTTTGACAACATTTGCATGCTTTGAGCCAAAAATTGATGAAAATTGCATTTTATCTGTAATCCTGTGACAAAATTTGCATTTTCTCAGCGATCCTTTGGCAGATTTGGCGTTTTTCCCTGCGATCTTTCGGTGCATTTCGCATTTTTTCTGAGATTTTTTGGAGAATTGCGCATTTTCTCCGCAAGCATTTTTTACATGAATCTTTGACAAAATTTGTGTTTTCTCAGCGATCGTTTGATGAAATTAGTTTTTTCCCTATCCGACAATTTTTGTAAATTTTCACAAATTTCATATTTTTTTTTTTGGGGGGGGGGGGGGGATTTTGCATTTACTCCCACGATTTTTTGACAAAATTTGCATGCTTTGAGCCAAAAATTGATGAAAATTGCATTTTATCAGTAATCCTGTGACAAAATTTGCATTTTCTCAGCGATCCTTTGACAAAATTTACGTTTTTTCAGCGATCCTTTGACGAAATTTGAGATTTTCCCATGATTCTTTGCCAAATATTGTGCGTTCTCTGTGGTCTTTTGATGAATTTCAAGTTTTTTTTTTTAGCGATCTCTAAAAATGCATATATCATGTCGAAACAATAGTAGATTTTCATACTTTTATTACATGGTCAGTTTAAGGTTATAGCAACTACGATATACTTAATTCATTTTGTGACTTCTGCAACTACAAATTTATTGATTAAAATTGGTTCTGCAAGATAAATTCAGTACAATATAAATGTTATCTTCTTATGAATTTATCTTGCAGAACAATTTTAATCAAATAAATTTGTGTTGCAGAAGATCACAAAGTATTCTGCTTTGGGGTTTGCATGTAATAAAAAGTATGAAAATCTACTATTGTTTCGACATGATATATGCATTTTTAGTAACTTGAAATTCATACCAGAAATATAGAATTTGAACCATTAGTTGTCAAGTTAGGAACATTTCTAGACATTTGGATGGAATCCAAGATGGCCGCCATTTGGTAAAAATGATCCATTTTCCGAAGGCCAATAGTGCACAAATTATTTTTAAGTTTCAGGTTTGAGGATTTCACTAACTACTATGTCTATAATAGTCCAGTAGAAATAGCCCAAAAAAGGGCCTTGCCTTGCAAAAATTCGGGTAACTCTGATTTTCGGGTATTGTGTATAGATTGATCCTGTTATGAAAAAAACAAAGTTTTCGACATTCTAGACCTTATTGTGCGTTTTTTACTATATCAAAAAAGCAAAATTTTTCGGCCCTTTTTTCGATTTTTCTTGATTAACTCGGTTCCAGTGCATTTTACAGAAACAATTATAATTACAATTTTGTAGAGGACAAAATTCTCTACAACATGCACCATTCAAGTTTGTGAATTGAACAAATAGGAGGCGAGATACGGAGCCGGGAAAATGGGGTACAATTTGAAAAAAGTGGAAAAAAAGACAAATGGCATTAGTTTTTCCTTAATAACCAATTTTTAATTTATTTTTTTTCCGTTTTAGGGACAAAAGTGTTTTAATAAACTTCGTAAAGTATGAAATATCCTACAAGTTTCATTCATAAGAACATTAATTATCTCTAACAGACTCTAAAATCAGAACAACACGATTTATGGTTAAAACAGGAAAACACCGCCTGGAAGTCACTAATTTAAAAACGATCTTTAATTTTTGATACGAAATAAACTAATCAATTAATTGATTATAGCATGTACAATAAAAAGTAATTGGAGAATAGTTGGGGGGAGACGGGGGAGTTAAACAAAAAACCTAGTCGGTATATATAGGCGCCGCCGCCCAGAGTTTGGGCTAAGAATCGGAAGTCGAAAGTAAACTTAAGTGCTGGGAATAATATAAAAAAATACTTCAAAGATAAATAAAATATAATTTAGAAATTTTAAAAGACAAAAGGATTATACAGGGCAGAAACTAGAGGAGGGAGGGCATACGCTTCATTCGCTAAGATGGAAGGCATAGAGGGCGCAAAATGAAGATTTGGTTTGTCGTATTTTTATTAACTTGTCACACAAATTTTTGTTTGTTAGTCAAAGTTTACGTTAATGGTAAATCTATCTCACATTGAGAATATTATTCTCAACATAAAGAGGACCAACAATTATGCTTATGCATACTAAAACGGAAACCTGTATAAAGCGGAATTGTTTTCGGGGTTTTTTGAATTCAACTGTAAATTTTAAAATAAAGCAATGGATGTTATAAACTTATAAAATTCTGCGTGTAAATCCACTTTCCGTAGGAGGAGGAGAGTGTGTGTGTGGGAGGGGACAAAATCCATGTTTGTCCTCGAATGAAGAAAAAGGGTAATTTCGGCCTAGAAGTATCGAATAAGAATAATTCTTAAATTGAATTCGGAAAGTCCAAAATGCATGATTCTATAAGTTAAAAGTAATAGCAGAAGAAATATTGACAGTTAATCAAGTATATGAATATTATTAAACTATGTGGCAACGCTCCTGATGTTATACTTGACCTTAGGATTTTGACGACCTAGAACAAACAATCCAGACAAGTACAAGAAACAGGCTACCAGGGACAAACAGCAGAAAAAGGAAACATATATAAAGTGACTATACTTACTATATATTTGTTGATTAGTATATTGTACATGATATAATTAATTAATTCGCGCTTTCAATATAAAAAATAAAAGCTCTTTTTTAAATTACTAAATAGCCAGGCAGAATTTTCCTGTTTTTAAACAAAATCTCGTTGCTGTGATTTTCAAAGTTTATTACAAAAATAATTACCAAATAAATGAAACTATGGTCTACTTCATGCTCTAAAAAGTCGATTATGACTGTTTGGATTCTGAAATGCACTAAAAGTGAGCTATATAGCAAAAAATACTGTCATTTGTGGATTTTTGTAATTTTTGCAAATTTTACTCTATTTTCCTGGCTCTGTATCTGGCCTCCTATTTGGTCAAATTACAAACATAAATAGTGCATGTTGTAGAGAATTTTATCCTATACAAAAATGTAAAATATTGCTATTAATTAAATGTAGTAATTAGTAAATTAAATGTAAACTACAAAAAATATAATTTTTTTTTTTTTAAATGACGAAAACAGTGCTTTATTTTTCTTTTCCCGCTGTCTTTCTTAGAAAAGTGCTTTTACTGTAATTTCCTACTTATAAGCCGCGGTTATGTAAGTCTGTTTCAAACCAGAAATTGTTTTTAAAAAAATTAAGTCAAATAAATGCTAAGCAGAAATAAATCACAATGTATTTTAAAAAAAGTCCTGGTAGAAAACAGTTATCTGAGCCGTGGCTTATACGGGGGAAATTACGGTAAAAAAATTAATATATTTGATTAATTGTCAATGTTTCTTTCGCTATTACTTTTAACGTACAGAATTTTGGGCTTTCCGAACTCATTTTTAACAGTCCCCCTCCCACACACACACTCTCCCCCTCCTACGGAAAGTGGGTTTACATACAGAATTTTATAAGTTTATAATATCCATTGATTTATTTTAAAACATAAAGTTGAATTCAAAAAACCCCGAAAACAATTCCGCTTTATACAGGTTTCCGTCTTAGTATGCATAAGCATAATTGTTGGTCCTCTTTATGTTGAGAATAATATTCTCAATGTGAGATAGATTTACCATTAATGCAAACTTTGACTAACTAACAAAAAATTGTGTGACAAATAGTACAAATACGAGAAACCAAATCTTCATTTTTGCGCCCTCTTTGCCGGCGAATGAAGCATATGCCCCCCCCCCCCCCTCTAGTTTAGGCCCTGTATAATCCTCTCACCTTTTTTAAATTTCTAAATTATATTGTATTTATCTTTGCAGTATTTGTTATATTATTCCCAGCACTTAACTTTACTTTCGACTTCCGATTCTTACCCCAAACTTTGGGCGGCGATTATATCTACCGACTAGGTTTCTTGGTTAATTTCACACACTCCCGCCCCTAACTATTCTCCAATTACTTTTTATTGCACTTACAATAATCTATTAATTGCTTCGTTTATTCAGTGTCAAAAATTAAAGATCGTTTTTAAAGTAGTTGCCAGGCGGTATTTTCCTGCTTTAACCATAAATCACGTTGTTCTGATTTTAGAGTCTGTTGGAGATAATTAATGTTCTAATGAATAAAACTTGTAGGATATTTCATACTTTACAAAGTTTGTTACGACACTTTTGTCCCTAAAACGGAAAAGTAAAAAATAAAAATGGGTTATTAAAGAAAAACTAACGTCATTTGTTGTTTTTTTTTTTTCACTTTTTTCAAATTGTACGCCATTTTCCTGGCACCGTAACTCGCCTCCTATTTAGTCAAGTCACAAACTTGAATAGTGCATGTTGTAGAGAATTTTGTCCTCTACAAAATTGTAATTATAATTTTTTCAGTAAAATGCACTGGAACCGAGTTAATCAAGAGAAATCGAAAAAACGTGCCAAACATTTTTGGTTCTTTTCGATACGTAAAAAAGGGCTAGAAGATCAAAAACTTGGTTTTTTCATTAGAAGGTCAACCTATACATAATACCCGAAAATCAGAATTATCCGAATTTTTGCAAGGAAAAATGCTATTTGTACTGGACTATAATAAAAATGTTAAAAACAACACGTTTTCTTTAAATTGGTTGATTTCCCGTGGAATGACCCCTCCACATAATGATACTTTCGGATAATAAAACGTTAAAACGATTTAGAATTACTTCTATTAAAAAAAATCATTAACATTTTCGTCTTTATAAGTTATTTTACGGGAACAAAATCATATTCGATCTTTAACAATTTGTTTAAAAAAGGCAGCTAATCATGTCATAAAAGTCACTGCACTCTTTATCAGTTTTCTACTCTTATTCTACTCTATACTAATGCACTCTGTCAAAGTACTATAAAATTGGAAATTTAGAAATATCAGTCCAGGGCAGATTAGGGATTCATCCGTGAATTGAGTTTTTTGCCCCTCCATCCCCTTGTTGTGACGTCACATTTCTTTCAACTATTTATGGAAAAAAGTTATATCTATAACCTATTGATATAAGTACTATAAAATCGCTAAAAACCTTGTGTCATTTTATTTCAAGTTGTTGCAATCCTAAGAAAAAGGGAAAATATACCTCTAATGTTACGTCGATAAAATTATTTGTTATGGCAATTCTGGGTAATTGGGTGACTCATTTTATTATAACCTCTTAACTGAATGTAGAAATGGGGCAGAAACTGAAAGGAGAATTCACCCCAAAAACGACGAAGATCGGATAGAAAAGAGGCATGATATTAAGAATATAGTGTACTAAAACTTCAAAGGGCCTGGCCCCTTGCAAGGGTGCCAGAGTCTTAACTGAAATGTAGAAATGGGGTAGAAACTGAAAGGAGAATTCACCCCAAAAACGACGAAGATCGGATAGAAAAGAGGCATGATATTAAGAATATAGTGTACTAAAACTTCAAAGGGCCTGGCCCCTTGCAAGGGTGCCAGAGTCTTAACTGAAATGTAGAAATGGGGTAGAAACTGAAAGGAGAATTCACCCCAAAAACGAAAAAGATCGGATAGAAAAGAGGCATGCTATTAGCAATTTAGTGCATAAAAACTTAAAGGGGCCTCAGGGCCCCGGCCCTTAAAAATTAAAAATCTGAGCCTCAAGTGCATCAGGACCTGTCTTGGACTAATCATTCCTGAATTTTCAGACTTCTACATGCGGTAGATTTCGCTAGCCATCTCCGCCAGACACACACACAGTTTTGTCCTTTTATTAGTATAGATATATATAATCTTTGTTATCATTCGCGCATGCGCATCGTGCATGTTAAAAAATATTTCATACAAATATTCATATTTATATTACAACTGTAGTACACTGTCTCTAATGTACTTTTTCAAGTTTTCTGAAAGTGGCGTTAAATTTGGTCATGTTATAAACAAAAAAACAGCAAACATTTCTTAAGTTTTTTAAAGAAATCTTTATATTTTCAAGAATATGCGTGCTATTCTTACACAAATGAAGAAAAATGTTGAAAAAGATCATTATAGTGATGTGCTGAAGCTACAGATTATTTCAAGCATTTTATTTTACAGGGTGGTCTCAAATATTTTTTTCTCCGATTTTTTGCTAGCCGCCTAATTGTCCGCGTGATCCAATCATTGTTGATCAATAGGAGATCAAACATAGTCTTTATAATCATGAAGTTCCAGAAGAATCCAACAAGTATGTCTTTAAATATTCGACAAAATGTCTAAAATTGAAAGTGTCTGGTAACTTTTGCCCCTATAGTGTATATTTCTGACTCAATCGAATGGGTTGGATTTCAACACTGGAACTCGCGTTTTGAAACGGAAGACACTTCTGCGCTACTCATGCTGGATGACATCGCCACATTATTGACCCCTTATACTCTGTCGCATTTCCTGGGGGATTTTCCCTTCAGAATTGGTTGCAAAATGGTTTGATAATGGTTGCAATGCCTCATCTGCCGGCCGAACGGTACGAAAATCTATAGAGTTGCGACAGTAATTTCTAACCTATTCGTCCAATCGGAAATACCGTTGGACACATTATGTGTTTGGAAAGTAAAAATGTAATGTGTGTTATTTCAATACGGAAACGGGTCTTTTAACCACTTCTTGGGCGGATTTTTTCGAATTTCCGATCCAAAAAAGCATTTTTTCTTTTATTATTGTTTCTATTCTGAATTCGAAAATGCAAAATATTTTTCCAGTAAACAGTTTTTTGCTTAACCTACTGGTGGTCGCACCGGTAATATCCCATTCACTGATCCAGTTTTTTCTGCAATACACCTAAGTTTTAAATAATAAAAAAAAAGGCCGATACTTTATTTATCAAATCTATTGCTTTGAGGTATTTAAGATAAATATCTGCTTAAAAAGAGTTATTAAAAATACGAAAAAACTTTTGGAAAATGGTTTTACAACCTTGCCATAAAAACAGCTTTACCGTCTTTCTCGGGCATAAGAGTAAAACGCATTGAAATCATGTATGGCATATTATCTTATGGATTACTTTGCAAAAAAAGGAAGAAGTACAAAGAACAATCGCGGAATATTACGCGACGTTGTAAATAGCGACAAATTCACTTTCAACTATGCAATTTTTCTCGTCGACGTATGACATGCGACGCCGATGGTACGGCCACAAAAAACACGAACGTATAACGAGCGAGGCCGACCAAAAAGGGATTAAACTGCTTTATACAAACACAAGTGACAGTAGTTAAATAGTATGGGATATTATTTTCATTTTGACAGAGTGTACTTATTCTTAGTTTTGAATACGGAACGTTCGTTTTTTTCTCTTCAGATAGGAGTACAGAAGACCTGTACGGTACCTAGGGCAGCTTTTTTTTAATGCAGAAAAACTCAGCTAATGGCAGCTTTTAAAAACTGTTCAGTGGATGGGCATGCATCTTTAAACTATTTACTTCTTTAAATAATTAAATAAGCTGGTGTGAAATGATAAGTTAAAAAGAACGTCTTAAAAACACCATATAAATTTTAATAAATGCGCAAGGCCTTTCAAAAGAACTAGTCTTTCTTGATGAGGAGAAGAGAATACGTCCTATTACTTTGAAAATAATTTTTAATAAATGCACAAGGCCTTTCGAAAGAAATAGTCTTTCTTCATGAGAAGAGAACACGTCCTACTACTTCGAAAATAATTTTTAATAAATGCGCAAAGCCTTTCGAAAGAACTAGTCTTTCTTCATGAGGAGAAGAGAGCACGTCCTACTACTTTGAAAATAATTTTTAATAAATGTGCAAGGCCTTTCGAAAGAACTAGTCTTTCTTAATGAGGAGAAGAGAACACGTCCTACTACTTTGAAAATAATTTTTAATAAATGAGCAAAGCCTTTCGAAAGAACTAGTCTTTCTTCATGAGGAGAAGAGAGCACGTCCTACTACTTTGAAAATAATTTTTAATAAATGTGCAAGGCCTTTCGAAAGAACTAGTCTTTCTTAATGAGGAGAAGAGAACACGTCCTATTACTTTGAAAATAATTTTTAGTAAACGCGCAAGGCCTTTCGAAAGAACTAGTCTTTCTTCATGAGAACAGAACACGTCCCTGGTGTAGAAAGACTAGTTCTTTCGAAAGGCCTTGCGCATTTATTAAATATTTTTACGGTGATTTTAAGTAGTTCTTTTTATCTTATTTATTTCTTTATTGGACGCAGTGTAAGTACTTAAAAAAATAGGCCAGCTGCGACCCGGAGGGTTTCGTACCGTTACGTTATATTACCGTTACAAAAAATTTCCGTTACAATACGTTCATTTGGCGTTAGTACCTACCATGGAATTCCAGAAGTTACATAATAAATCGACATAGATTTATAAATTATTGATTTTCGGATTTTTTCTTTTATGTGTGCTGCACGACCTTTCTTCGGGTCAAATTTAAAGGTTCCACGTCAACCGAAAGTACCCTATAGATTTTACTCCCAAAATACATAGGGTACTTTCGGTTGACCTAGAACCTTGAAATTTGTAAAGAAGGAAGGTCTTATAGCACATGTAAAGGAAAAAATCCGAAAATCTTTTTTAACATGTGTTTTAATATATGATCAGTATTCCCGATTATGGGAACTCGAGAGTTTGTCCCATTATAAATCAACATAGATTTATAAATGAATTATTTTCGGATTTTCTTTACGTGTGCTATAAGACCTTCCGTCGTGTCAAGTAGTTCAGGAATTGGACGGTTTAAAGTTTGAAACCCATAATTGTTAAATTCATTTCTAGTCGTTGCAAAACAGTTTGCAATGAGAGTAGATTTTTTTAAACGTAACTCAAAAACTATTTTAGCGGAATGGGCTATCCTTTTAGATTCGCAAATTTAAAACTTCTGAATATCGATTTACGTTAAAAAATGTCGTCGATTACAATTCATATTATTTTTGAAAATTAAAAGAAAGAGCATATTTTCAAAAGTCATTTTCGAGAAAAATATGAATAGGTAACGTACTTTTTTTTTTTTTGCCAAAAATAGATTTCTAGAATCTTGTCAAGAATTCACTGGTTTAAAGTATGTATAAAATTGCATTATATAGTTTGTGGCAAAAAAACCTCACAAATCAACGTATCACAAATTACATTCACAATAAAAGTTATTAAAGTTAACTTATTAAAGTAGTATGTAAACTCTATATGTAAAATTAAAACGTATTTTTCGTGAGATAAACATAGAGAGCTTGAGAATCTTATTTCAAAAGTAGGCAGCGATGATCTAGATCTAGACATTTAACAACGGTTTATTGTAAAATATTTTTATATACCTTATGAAAATATAAAAAACATTAAACATTTATAATAAGTGTAATGTTCGGATAGTAAAATATAAACAAGCAGGGAGCAGGAATTCTGTTTTTTTTTTTTTTTTTAAGAATTTAGTGTCGCACTCGATGAGGGGGGAAAAAATCCTTATTACGAGGTGCTCCCCGTCGAATTTCGACGAAAGAACAGGTTTAAGAAGGAACTGTTTCATTAATTTATAATAAACCTACAAAATTAGTTACAATAAAAATGCATCTTTATATTGGTTAGTGTAACTTTCAAACAAATATCATTTTAACCTAAAGGTCACTACTCTTCAATAAAGACTCTAAATTTTTGAAAAACTTTGTGTTTTATCAGTGTGGGATTTCAATTGCGTTATTTTCAAAAGTGACGCATTTCCACCTGTGAAGAATTTTAAAGCCGCTGGAGTGAAAATGAAGCACTTCTACAAAACTTATTTCAGTTTTAAGACTTAAAATACACGCTTTTATTTTACGTAAAATGACGTTCTTTGCATCCGCTGATGAGTTCCACATTGACGACCCAGTCTTAAACAACATCTATGGAAAAGTATGCATAGGACATCACTCTCGCGGAATAATACAACACAAACCCAGCAAAAAGCGATGTCGTAAACTCGGGGGAAAAAATCGGCTGTCTATAATGATTCAGATGCTTTCATTTGTTTGTAACATTAATATGGATACTTAACATTAAATATAGTTTATAATAGCTCCCTGTTTTATCAGAAATCATCCTTTTATATTTTTCAAAATAACCCGTATTTTAATTAATTATTTTTCCACTTGTTATAAGAAAATGGCAACAACAAGATAGAGTAATCTACTATTTTCCAACTGTTTTCCCTTCACTTTCTACAGAAACGGAGTACTTCAGTTGCCACCATCACAGAAATGGCATTAAAAACTATAAAAATAAATTGAGATGAAGTTTTCAAACAAATTGCAGTTAAAAATACTTTTTGACAAATACTTTTAATACAAACTGACAAATAGCAGGGTCCTAAAAGAGGATTCAAACAGGATTTGTTGCATCCTGCAAAATCGGGACTTTTGGCATCCCGCGCTGCGATGAAGCGGGATAGATCTTGGGGACCCTGAAAATCGGGACACCTGGCTTCAGTATCTCTAATACACGCCTTTTTTTTTTCTTTTCGCAGGCCGCAAACCTATTTGCTAGGTTAGCTGTGTCGCAACACATTATATTTATATGATAATGGGGGACGAAAAAGGGTATTATATAATCACAATGGTGAAATAAAAAAAAACTAAACCTGTGGCTGTACGATCCATGAAGGATCAGGCCCTACAGTGCTCAAGTCTGCTTACTTGACCGTGGGCCCCAAGGTGCTATGCAGCATGTGCCTCGGCCAGGTGGTCAACCCATCGCGAGACCCTCGGTGTTTAGTTCCCAAGCAAGCTTGGTACTAATTTTATCGACCCCGAAGGGATTAAAGGTTGAGTGAACCTTGCCCAGCCGGGAGCAGAACTCGCGACCTGTAGCATGGAAGACAGGCGTGCTGACCACTACGCTACTAGGATTCCAAAGGTGAAATTACTTAGTATGCTTATGCTATACGTTTGTTCAATTAAACGCATAGCACAGCTGAAAATTTCCATTCAGGAATTTACGTCCATAAACGGAACTTGTTGAGAAATTTTGTGCGGTCCTGTATATATATATATATGATCTATAGAATTCATAAACACCAGTAATATTTAAATAGTGATGTCGCTATATTTGAAAAGTCCTGGGTCCTTTTTTTACAAAAGCGCGTCCTCATCAATAATAATTCATATTTTAAAGGAATAAATGAAACTTGTTCATTTGGAAAAGATAAAATAAGTGCATTAATTATTGTTTTAATAATAATTAAATAATGAATTAAAATCAGTACTATTTGCACTCAAATAAGATATATATTTTTTAAATATTAAGAGAAGTTTTCTTTACTTTTTTAAGTAAAAATGCAAGATACAATTTTAATTGTAAAATAGTGCTTATTTGAGAGTAGAAGATATCAAGTTCCACTAACAAGTGTCATTAGTGTTCGCATTTCTTTTAAAAAGGGGCAAGCCGGGTTTATTGAAAAAGATATTTTTGCTGAGAAAAAGAATATATTTATGTTAAGTAAAGGGCACTTTTTGTTGAATGAATGGGTGCTTTCATTACACTTCCCATTGAATATCTGTCGGCATAGATCTGTGTTGGAATCAGACATTTTCCTTGGAAGGGAAATTCACATCTAAATCATAAATAAGCATCAAATCTTAAATCTTCCGAAGGTGGGACACATTTCAATGCGGAAAGAAATTTCGGGGGGATTTTTTTCACGGGTCCACCACCTGAATACATTTTCAAAGTACACTGAAATCATGCTGAATTTGCGATACTTTGACGAAATTTCGCATTTTTTTCCGCGATCCTTTGACGAAATTCGCTTTTTACCGCGATTCTTTGTCAAAATTCGTGTTTTTTCCCGCGATCCTTTGACGAAATTCGCGTTTTCCGCGAATCTGTTACGAAAATTTCGTTTTTTCCGTGATACTTTGACGAAATTCGCTATTTTTTCGCGATCCTTTGACGAAATACGCTATATTTCGCGGTCCTTTTGCGAAAACCGCGTTTTTTGATGAAATTTCGCTTTTTTGCGATCCTTTCACGAAAATCGGCTTTTTTCCGCGATTTTTTGACAAAATTCGCTATTTTTTTGCAATCCTTTGACGAAATACGCCATTTTTTCGTGGCTCTTTAACGAAAATCGGCTTTTTTCCGCGATTTTTTAACGAAATTCGTTATTTTCCTCTATCCCTTGACGAAATACGCTATTTTTTCGGTTCTTTTTACGAAAATCGCGTTTTTTCCGTGATATTTTGACAAAATTTGTGTTTTTTTTTTTTTTTTTTTGCAATCCTTTGACGAAAATTGGCTTTTTTCCGCAAGTTTTTGACGAAATTACCCCGTCTCCGATTTTTCGCGTAATTTACGCGCTATAGCGCGTCCGCGGCATCACTGATAGTTAAATTTTAAAAACGCAAATCACAACTGAAAACGTACTTACAACCATCATGGTTCGTAGATTTCAATAGTTCAATGATGGTTCATTTTCTTCTGTAGCCAAATTCTTCTGTGTGTTACTGTAACTGAATGATACATTCTAGGCACACCCTTTTCTATAATAAGAACTTTGTAGTATACCTCAGTGATATAACAATTTCAATATGTTTCAAATAGTGTCCTATCATTAAAATACACCGTAAACGATTTTCCCCCCTAGACCGCAATGTAACGGAATTCTTTGGAGTGTCCCTGTGGATGAAACGTCAATGCTACACACTTCAATTTCACTATCGAACCTGCCCTAGTAAACGTATAAGATATATCCATTTCATGGCAATCGGACTATTTACGCCAGTTAGAGCACAGACAGACAAACCGAATTCATAAACACTTTTCCAGAATGTTGGAAAGTGTTAAAAAGCAGAATCCAGAACAGAGGTCTGCACGGGCCGGAATTTCCAGGCCCGGGCCCGGCCCGTTTGCATTTTTACAGTTCTCGGCCCGGCCCGTACAAAAATCAGTGAAAACAGGCCCGGCCCGGCCCGGCCCGACACAATTTCTAAAAAAAAAAAAAAAAAAAAAAAAAAAAAAAAATCATCCGTTTTTTTTCAACATACAATTAAGATTCTTTTAATGAATACTACATACATATTTATGGGAACATTTTACAGTATATTTTACATTACTATGATGTTCGCAAAACAGAAAACACACAATGGTAAACATTAACGATTACTTACAGTGTTTTAGTCATAGTGTCTACAGGCATTTCAAAATGGAAATAGGGATTCATTAAAAGATTAATGTAGTTCAGAATAAAGGATTAAAAACATGATAACTTTTGAAGCTGTATAATAAAAAATAGATTTGTGAAAATAATTCTCTCATATTTAAGGCTTTTCTCAAATCCAAAGGAGCTACATTTCGACACATTTATGAATTCTTTTCTTTTCGGAAACGCGTAAGATTGACAGGTATTCTTATTCAGAAGCTATGTAAATATCGTTTTTATTCACAGATAAAAGCAATATATCATTCTGAAAATACTGTCAAAGTTAGCGTTTTGAATCGAATTTCCGGAAGCGATAGCACAAGAAAGGAGAAAAACGTACAGTCACGTGACAGGAATCTCTGTTATATCTGTAAGTAATTTATCAAATATGGAAAAAGCTATTCGTTTCCAAATGCTTTCAATAGGCAGGCCTGTCAATTTTATGCCTTTATAGTTAAAAATTTTGTCAGAAAATGTGTCTGAAAGCTTCGCATTGCTGAGCAGTGAATATGAGAACCACCTTAAGGTATATTTCCAAAGATACTGTTAAGAGAAGTTCATTATTACTATTAATACTAGAAAACACAATGACTGTTCTACACATCCTGAGATCGATTAAGACCAGTTCCGTCTCGGCACGAGTCTGCTGAAAAAAAATTAAACTCGGAATCAGACATCTTGTAACTGTACGATGCGATGGACATGTTACATTTCTGTATTGATGTTGTTAAACTCGCATTGGCTCGTGACGCACATTTATACTTCTCGAGAAAATCATATTAATTGAAAATGGCTTGTATTTTATCTGCTTCGCTTAAATTCTTATATCGGCCCTACAGGCCCGAATAATTTTTTTTTCGGCCCGGCCCGTTTCAAAATTCGCCTTCATTCCGCCGGCTCGGGCCAAGCCCGGGCCCGTGTAGACCTCTAATCCAGAATTCGTGAATTCTAATGAGAAAATCAGGCATGTTTGGTTAATAAATCCGACTTTTTGTCAATGTAGTGTATGTCTCTTTCTTTTAAAATCAAAAAGTCCTTCCGGCCAGTGCCGGGAGGAAGAGGTAGCTTTCATATTCCTTATTTTTAAAAAGCAAGCTTATATTATTCAAACACACGAAGCTCAATTTAGTGGAAACCGATTATAGGAGATTCAATCCTAATCTTTATCAATACTAAATCATTATGAATGAGAATTTCGCGAAATTAGTCAGTTTTATCAAAGCTGCTTTTATTTAAAGTAACTTATATTTCGTTACCAAATTCGGCGATATCTTGAAGTTCCTGCCATTTTTAGACAATATGGTGGATGAGGCTAACGAGTGAACTTGGTCGAGACCTTAGTAATTCCTGTGCACATGCTCACTCACATCGGAATCGGTTGATATATACAAGTTCTGTCGCAGGCAAAAATCAGATTTTTCAAAATGTCACCCACATTAGAAATTCAAACTGCAATATCTGAGCCATTTTCTAAGATAAAGACAAAACAAAAAATGCTCCGGAATCCTTATATCATGGTCAAATACTTAAGAAAGAAACCTTTTTTAATTTCTAATTTTTTTGCACCTCACTTTAAATATAATTTTTTTTATTTAATTTAATGGCCTCCATTTTGAAACAAGATGGCTGATGAAGCTGGCCCGCGAACTTGGTCGAGACATTACGATATACTATCCACATGCCTTCTTACATCGAAATAGGTTAATAAATACGCGTGTTATCACGTGACAAATATCAGATCGTTCCAAAATTTCAGCCATGCTAGAAATTCAAAGTGCTATAATTCAACCATTTTTTAAGATATATACGAAACAAAAACTGCTCCGGAATCTTTGTATCAAGGTCAAACACATAAAAATCTTTTTCTTTTTTCAATTTTTGATAACTCATTTTAAATTTAAAAATTAATTTTTTTTAAATGGCAGCCCTTTAGAAACAAGATGGCGAATGAAGCTGACCAACGAACTCGATCGAGACATTGGTATGTACTATGTACACACCAAGTTACATCCAAATCGGTTCATAAATACGCCTGTTATCGCGTGACAAAAATCAGGCTGTTTCAAAATGTCAGCCACAATAGAAATTCAAAATGCTATAACTCAGCCATTTTTTTAGATATAGACGAAACAAAAACTGTTCCGGAATCTTGGTATTAAGGTCAAACACATACAAAAAAATCATTTTCATTTTCCAATTTTTTGGTACCTCATAATTACCATAAGTACCATATAATTTTAAATTTTTAAAAAAATTTTAAATGACCGCCATTTTGAAACAAGATGGCGGATGAAGCTGGCGTACGAACTCGGTCGAGAAATTGGTACGTATTATCTATAAACCAAGATACATCCAAATCGGTTCATAAATACGCCTGTTATCGCGTGACAAAAATCAGGTCGTTTCAAAATGTCAGCCCCGCTAGAAATTCAAAGTGCTATAACTCAGCCATTTTTTAAGATATAGGCGAAACAAACACTGCTCCGGAATCTTTGTATCAAGGTCAAACACATAAAAAAAAAAATTTTTTAATTTTCAATTTTTTGGTATCACATTTCAAATTTCAAATTTTTTAAAAAATTTTAAATGGCCGCCATTTCGAAACAATATGGCAGTTGAAGCTGGCCAACAAACTCGGTCGAGAAACTTGTTTGTACTATGTACACACCGAGTATCATCCAAATCGGTTCATAAATACGAGAGTTACAGTGTGACAAAGATCAGATATATGTATATATATGTATATGTATATATATATATATATATATATATATATATATATATATATATATAAACTTTTGAACGGAGGGTGGTTTCGGGGTCTGGGGGTCATGATCGATGAAAATATACCAAAATTTTTTGAAATCGCTTTCCTCCGAACGGCTGCAATAGGTAGCTTTTTGTAATGAAAGCTACCTAAAAATATATAGTACTAATTTATTTAAGGGAATAACTCATCACTTCGCAAAATATGATGAAAATGTCAATTTTCCAATAATAAAACAAGCCCTTTCACGAAATTACTTTTAATACAGGCTCCTTCACGAAATTACTTTTAATAAAACATTTCCCTTCACGAAATTCCTTATAATAAAACAAGTCACTTCACGAAAGTCTTCTTAATAAAATAAACCCCTTTTCAAAAATATATTCCATAAAAAAAACATTCTACATTATTTTTATTGTTTTTTTTTTAAGATTGTAATCTGCAAACAAGTAGTTCACCAGAAAGGAAAACTGAGTACAATTTTTTTTACATAATCGAAAATTTCTGTTCAATAGAATTAGGGATAAATTTTACAATAGAATGAATACCAAATAAAAAAAAAGTAAATAAAAAAAATAAATAAATAAAAAAGCAATTTAACAAATTACAACGACCATTTCGAAAAGGATTTTTTCAAAGACTAAAATTTTAGACATAAACCATCGCACGGAGTTGATTATACATTACGTACGAAACGAATTAAACATTAATAGTGTTATTACACGTAAAAATTGCAAGCAACAAAAATCGCCTGCGACTCGTCAGATTATCTGAAACTTACGTATTATCCAAGCATTTCATTGGCTGTTCGGGAAAAGGCTTTTCCATCGTCAGATTTCCAAGAAATCTGACACTTCCAAGATTTCCAAGAAATCTGACGACCCATTGTAAATGAAATTTTATTCTTAAACTTCTAAACATCCCACAATATTACTTTTTACACCGTCGTATAGGGAAAAAAATGTACTTTTAAATGCAATTTGTTTGAAAGCTGTATCTCAATTTGTTTCTGAGTTATTAATTTTTTTTTTTTTGTAGTTTTTATTACTTTTTTGTCATAGTGGCAACAGAAGTATCCATCTCTGTTCAAAGTAAAGGGAAAATTCAGATTACTGTATACACCCATCAGAAAACGAATAAAATGCGGATTCAACCAATAAAACGCTTCAGATATGCTTTTGATTTCCTACCCTGACGAGGACAATAGCCATTTTTCCAAATGGTTAAAAAGTGTTTTTTTTACTCAATTTTATTTTACTCAAGACATGAACGTTCATTTTATCCCTTCAACTAACAGGTTTATAGAAAAATAAATCCCTAAATTGTGAAGGATGCTCCTGTGAATATAAGAAAAGATTTTTTTATTAAAATATTAAAAATGGTTTAATTTTTTTTAAAATTTCCTAAATTATAAAATATAAATTTACAAAATCTAGGCATAAAACTACATTTTTTTGTCGAATAAATCGTTTTGTTTAATAAATTTCATTTTATGATACGCAAAGAAGGGGTAAGTAACAGATATTTTCAAAGAGTACTTATACAATATTTAAAAAGAGTTAAAGATTAAAAATATAGAGTAAATGTGCCAGCCATGGACTCCCTTAACCCCTTGAAGGGCGGTGATGCTGCTATGGCATCGCCTAATTTTAATCCCTTAATTGCCAAATTGGCACACGAATTTTTTGATGAAAATTTCAGGTTTATTAAGTACGCGAAAATATACTTTTACTTGTTTACAAATAAATTTTCTTGTAAATACTGGTATCATTCAATTATTGCAACATTTTACCATTTTTATTATGTACCTTGCCCCTGAAAGGGTTAAGGGGGTTTTCAAATCCCCTGCTCAACAAACCGAAACTTTATGTCTCATTTCTAAACGTAAAGGCTGGCCTAACTATTGAAGCGATACGACTTTTTTCCATTTTTTCATAAATAAATTACTTATAGAGTTATAAGCAAATTTTGATCTCGTGACGAATGGTTTTTCTGCTTTCTCGAGCTGCCGCGTGGAGAATTCTGTTCAAAACACCACTTTGACAGCATTTTCTGACAGATCTCTTGCGGTTACCAAAAAATAGTGAGAATCTTTCTGTTACATAGTTTCTGAATAACACTTGCCAATTTCATGCATTTCCGAACAAAAAAGAAACTAGTCGGATATGCTAATCCCAAAACATTTTTCTTTCTCATACACATTAATATTTAAAAAATTTGTTACACATGTTAATCCTTCAGTATTATTACTTCAATACCACACCAACTTTCAGGGTTCGTACGGATCCTTGAATTTCCAGACTAAGAAATTCTTCGGCACCAGGATTTTCTTATTGATAATCTTTACTTACATAAGGCGAAATTTCGCGCAATTAAACTAGATTTATTTTTCTATTAAAAGATACTGATATTTGGCCTTGAAAATAACGGTATTCGCACGAACCCTGACTTTGCAAAAAATAAAGTTGTTTTACCCTGTTTTGGGGGGATTCTACCTCAGGGAGGGAGAAAATCAATGTTTTTAAGTAGGTCAAGTGGGGTATCGTTTATTATGTATTTTTTAATTCTGAATCGAATGACGCCATCCGCAAGTCTATACGATCATTTTAAACAAAGTTACGGCAGGTTTTATGAATCAACAATTATACTTTATTATTGAGCACATTTATTTTACGTTCAAAACATGTTCTTTATATTAGAGCTGTACCGAGTACTCGGTAAATAATCGGTACTCGGCCTACTCGGCCAATTTGTCGAGTACTCGGTACTCGGCCAATACCGAGTAGTTGTAAGAATTTCATTTTTTAAGCATATGAATTTAAATCTGTTCTGTAAAAAGTTATTCGAATATCAATGTATAATATATGCAATAATTCATAAAACTATTTACTCTGTATTTAATAATATGTCTACAAAATAAAGATGAAAATAAGCACTCGCCAGTCGTCACTCGGCGACTAAACGTGAAAAACTGGCGACTAAAAATATGGAAAGTACCGGCCAGATGCAGGATTTTCCAAAGGGATTTCGTCAAAGAATCGCGAAACTACCCAAATATCGTCAATAGATCGCGAAAAAAAGCCAATTTCGTCAAAGAATCGCTCCGAAACCCAAATTTCGTCAAGTGATCGCGGAAAAAACGCAGATATCGTGAATGGATAGCGGAAAAAGCGCAAATATCGCCAATAGATCGCGAAAAACAAATGCGAATTTTGTCAAAGAATCGCGAAAAACACCGAGAACTTCGTCAAAAGATCGCGTAAAAACGCACATTTCGTCAAAAGATTACGGAAAAAACGTAAATTTCGTCGAAAGATCGCGAAAAAAACCAAATATCTTCAATAGATTGCGAAAAAACGCAAACATTGTCAATAGATCGCGAAAAAAACGCAAATATCGTCAATAGATCGCGAAAAAATGCAAATATCGCCAATAGATCGCGAAAAAACCGCAAATATCGTCAATAGATCGCGAAAGAAACGCCAATATCGTCAATAGATCGCGAAAAAACGCAAATATCGTCAATAGATCGCGAAAAAAAGCAAATATCGTCAAAAGATCGCGAAAAAAACGCAAATATCGTCAATAGACCGCGAAAAAAACGCAAATACCGTCAATAGATCGCAAAAAGAATGCAAATATCGCCAATAGATCGCGAAAAAAGCAAATATCGCCAATAGATCGCAAAACCCTCCGCAAATATCATCAATAGATCGCGAAAAAACGCAAATATCGTTAATAGATCGCGAAAGAAACGCCAATATCGTCAATAGATCGCGAAAAAAACGCAAATATCGTCAATAGATCGCGAAAAAAGCGCAAATATCGTCAAAAGATCGCGAAAAGAATGCGAATTTCGTCGAAGAATCGCAAAAAAAGAGACTTTTGTTAAAAGATCGCGAAAAACCGCACATTTCGTCAAAGGATCGTAGAAAAACCTGTATTTCGTCAAAGGATTGCTAAAAAACCCGAATTTCGTCAAAGAATCGCAAAAAAACGTAGAATATTGTCAAAGAATAGCGGAAAACGCAAAATATCGTTAGTGGATCGCGAAAAAACGCGAATTTTGTCAAAGAATCGCGTAAAAAAGATAATTTCGTCAAAGAATCGCGAAAACGAACGCGAATTTAATCAAAAAATTACGAAAAAAAGTGCAAATTTTATCAAAAGATCGCGAAAAAAAACGCGAATTTTGTCAAAAGATCGTGACAAAAAACGCGAATTTTGTCAAAAGATCGCGAAAAAAACCCGCATATTTTGTCAAAGGATCGTGGAAGAAACAAAAATATCGCCAACAGATCTCGGAAAAACGCGAATTTTGTTAAAGTATCATGTAAAAAATGCATAATTAGTCCCAGGAGAGACCCCCTCAGCCCCCCCCCTTTTACATTTCAGAAAATTTGCTGTAAATTTCAGATTTTTTTTTTTTTTAATTTTGAAAAGTACGTAAGTATAAATGGGCTTATGTAGTTAGCTATATAAGTATGTTACATATAACTTTGCTGTTAACTTAATTTAAAATTTAAAATAGATTGGAAATTAGTGTCTCAAGTTTATTCAAAACAATATGAATTAAAATATTTTTATTTATTACATAAATTACTTATTTACTCTAAACTTATATATTTTTAAATTAAATATTCAGTGACATAAATGTACTTACTGGCGACTAAAGAAATTATTCTCACTAGCCAGTAACTGGCTACTAAAAAAAAATCAACTTACCGGCCAGTGGCCACTAAGCGAAATTCCTTATTTTCATCTTTACTACAAAATATAGAAAAAGTTAAGAACAAAAACCCTCACAAAATAATTCCAGATTAAAATTTAGTTTCACATTTATGCAAATAAAAATAAGTTATTTTTAAATATATAGGAAAACAGAAAATACTATTATTTTGGATAAAGAAACTAAAAAACAAAAAATAAATAAAATAATTAATAATTAAATTTATTATATTTCAAATTATGGTGCAAAAACACCAAACGTTCTACATTATCAGTAGACAGGGCATTTCTTTTACTACTATAAATTTGGCCTGCCTCTGAAAATATACGTTCAGAATAAACAGTGGTTGAAGGTGCAGATAAGAATTTTGTGCAAGATTGCACATATCGGAAAAGTGTTTTTTCCCTCACCATGCAAATGGAGTGTCAGTTTTACATAGTGTTCTGTTAAGAAAGCCTGTATCGCTTTTTGTACCTCTCTTTGTATTTTCCTCTTTTTTATTTTTAATTAAAAGAAAATAAGGTACAGTTACAAAATAAATATGAAATGTTTTGCATTATTCAATGAATTGTTAAAGTAACCAATAAACATTTTTATTTTTGATAGACAGATTTCAGGTATCGGATGAAATTGGAGGGTTGAAGAATGTCTTAATTTTATATTGGTTAATAATTGTACTTGTTATGTGTCAATTCTCCTTTTTTTGCTACTGTTTTGAATTGTCAAAAATTGTCTTTAAAAGGTGCACAAATAAATTTCAAATTTAATTAGTTAATTTATATATACTATATATGTATATTATATATATGTACACAAAGGTATATATATAAGGTATATTTATATATATGTACACACATATATACACCTAAGCTCACATTATGTGCACATCAGCGTTTTTTTTCTTTATTAGACAACTACTCGGTATTCGGTACTCGGTACTCCGGTAGTCGGTACTCGGCCGAGTAGTCAGTGGCCGAGTACTCGGTACTCGGCCAAAGTACTACTCGGTACACCACTACTTTATATCATATTAAATAATCTCAAACTTATTGAAGTCCTCAAAAGAGCAATAATCAAAATCAGGATCTTCTGATCGGAGTCTTTTTCAAGCTCATTAAAGTTGTCAAAATCCGTGTATTCGTAAAACCATTCACTGCTTTGTATTCATAAAACCTGCCTACCTTTGCAACGAATGATCGTATCGACTTGCGGATGGTGCCATTTGATTCAGAATTAAAAAATACAGAAACAGTATTCCCCTTGAACAAAGAAATTTTTTTTTAATTCTCTTCCCCCACGAGTTAAAGTGCCTCCCCCATCCCCCCCCCCCCAAAAAAAAAAAACTCCACGGTAAAACAGCTTTATTTTTTAAGGGACTCATCAGATCTTTATTTCTAGTGCCAAAACGATGTCCTTTCCAAATTTTCGTGAATAGCTATCAGTTCTGTAAAAACCAAATTTACCAGCAAGTATAATTGTTGACTTTGTATTCAGAAAAACTGCCGTAACTTAGTAAAAAATGATCGTATCGATTTTCGGATGGTGTCATTCAATTCAGAATTAAAATATACATAACAAACGACACCCTACTTGGCCTACTTAAAAAAAATTTTGATTTCCTTCCCCTCTCTGAGGTGAAATTCCCCCCCTTTTGCTCATCCCCACAAAAAAGGGGTAAAACAACTTTATTTTTTGGGTGGACTCAACGGATCTTCATTTCTAGTGCCAAAACGAAGTTTTTCCCAAATTTTCCTGAATGGCCATTAGTTACTGTATCTTACTCACTTTTTGGTCTATTTTACCTGTACTAATAGCCAAAAACATACACATGAAATTTGGTTTAATTATATGCATAACATTATACACTTTTCGATGATACACTATTGAAAAATAGCACAAAAATCGCTATTACAGCGCCCCCTTCCAAATTCAAGAGGGGCCTGCTTGCCATAACCAAAAATATATATGAAATTTGTTTCAATTCTATGGATAACTTCATACACTTTTTAATTTCAGAGA
The DNA here is from genome assembly GCA_963932465.1 of Maratus speciosus. Taxonomy (NCBI): domain Eukaryota; kingdom Metazoa; phylum Arthropoda; class Arachnida; order Araneae; family Salticidae; genus Maratus; species Maratus speciosus. The sequence goes on from OZ010787.1 coordinate 664,356,879, forward strand.
ATTACAGTTACCAAATTATTGAAACAATGAGGGGTTTAGGGGGTTATTAAAAGAGCAGGACAAGTGCGAGGGCTGCGTACAGTTATGTTATATTACAGTAAAGCTTAGTAAGTACCTAGTTCCTTGACAAAAAAAAAAAAAAAAAAAAAAAAAAAAAAAAAGAACGCGTTACAATACGTTAATTTGGAATTTGTCACGTTATTAATTGACAGATAAATTAATGATATTCGGATTTTTCCCCTTACATGAGTGCTGTACGACCTTCTTAGTGCCAAATTTCAAGGTTCTAGGTCAACAGCAAGTACCCTATATGTTTTATTCACAGTCACAACCCGTTCAGGTTCTACTTCGAGTTGACATGAAACCTTGAAATTTGGCACGAAGGAAAGTCATAGCACATGTAAGGGAAAAAATCCGAAAATCATTAATTCTTAATTCTATGTCGATTTACTCAATGATTTTCCATAATCGGGATTTCCAAAGCGAGACTCTAATGATATTCGGACTTTTTCCCTTACATGTGTGCTGTACAACCTTCTTAGTGCCAAATTTCAAGGTTCTAGGTCAATAGCAAGTACCCTATATGTTTTACTCACAGTCACAACCCGTTCAGGTTCTACTTGGAGTTGACATAGAATCTTGATATTTGGCACGAAGGAAAGTCATAGCACATATAAGGGAAAAAATCCGAAAATCATTAATTCTTAATTCTATGTCGATTTACTCAGTGATTTTCCATAATCGGGATTTCCAAAGCGAGACTATAATGCTTCCCTTTTTTTTCCGTTAGATGTACGAAACCCTTAAAAAGTGCGAGTATTAGCGCATAGAATCGTTACAATTCCCTGAATTTCTTGAAACTACTTGATGTATTACTTGTAGTAATTAGTAATACAAATATGAAAGAAAGGAAACGGTGGGTTGAATATCTTAAGTCCTAGATAACATAATTTCAAAATAGAACTGCAGAACTGACGTTTGAGGCACCTCATCTGCAATTTTACTAGTTTAATTATACTGTTATACATTTAATTAATATTTATAGTATTTTTTATGTACAGAGATGTTTTGTCAGAGGAATAATCAAACATTCATGAAAGAAAATATATTTTTAACAACTTGCGACTTTATTTTAATGGGGAGGGCTTGAGCCCCATTCAGAACTATACCCTCTGCTTTCCGACTGGTTTGATTGATTGCCAGATTATAAAATATGAAAGGCAGAGTTCTAAAATAAATTAATTTGGTTTAATATTTAAAATGTTATTAATCGCATGAAATTAATTAAAAGATGCTATTAATAAACATTTTATTCTTATTACATTCTGGTAAGATTAATTGAAAAAATAAATTTGATTACTTAGCTTTCCAGTTATAACTCAAAAGATTTTATGCTCTATGAACATTGCTAAAATGACACTTATAGTAATGTCCATATGTGGCCATTATTTTAAACTGACTAATTCAGCATTCCAGTAATGGAAACTGGTCCTAAAACCTTAAAAAAAAAAAAAAAAAAAAAAAAAAATAGGAGTTTTCTATTACTATCAAAACGAAAACATGCAGTTTTTGCAAGAAAAAAAAAAAAAAAGCTATAAATTAAGTACGTAAAGCCAACGGAACTGTGAAACATTTTCTGCTCGCCAATTGGTTCAATTAAGATTGCCAATAACCCAAGTTATAAAAGGTGAAAGGGACAGTTATGAATAAATAAAAGCTGAATTTTTATTGCTTATTTTTTATAAATTAAAAACTGGAGGATGCCTTATAAGCCGTTGTAACGCAAATAGGACTATATGTAAAACGAATTTTTGACTCGGTAAATGGCATTTAGGATGTTTTAACAACATTTTTCATTAATTATAAGTGACAGGCAGATTTTATTTTCCTAGAAAAATATACAGAACAATGATGAGGATATTTAATACGTGATTTATCACATTGTTAATTAAGCGTAGAACCAACAATGTGACAAATGCCCAAGCCGGGAATCGAACCCGGAACCCTCGGAATAGCGCTCCAAGTGCTTAACTATTTAAGCTACGAGGACGATGCCCAGCTTAGCATTTTTCACTCACAAATGTTGACTCAGGCTCACACAAAGCTCAGGCTCAATGCCACAAACGTTGTAAGTGTGCAACTGCAGCACAAGATGGAATAGTCTTCATGATCACACAATCCTGCGGCGAAACATGAGACACACATAAACCCAGCGCCGGTGAACACATATAATTTTTAATTAATTTTTCAATTAATTTACAGCAGTGAAATTACGCTCGGAGTTATTGAATATTTAATACGTGATTTATCACATTGCTAACTAATGCATAGAACGAACAACTTGGACATTTTTCACATTGTTGGTTCTACGCTTAGTTAGCAATGTGATAAATCACGTATTAAATATTCAATAATTTTAAGCGTAATTTCACTGCTGTAAATTTATTGAAGAATTAATTGAAAAATTATATAAGTGATGAGGATTTTTAATTTTTAACTCACAGAAGACAAATTAGTAATCAAAAAATAATTTGCCCGAGCACACTTAACCCATCTTAAGGCTCATCTCAAAATTTTATAAATATGGATATGCATATCGGACCTTATTTAAGAGGTTCGTAGACCGCTACCATGAACTACTAAAGGATGCTTTTTTTGGGGGGGGGGGGAGAAGAGGGCTTGGGTGAGCGACTGCATCCAAAGTGTCGAACATGAAGATTTATCAGAAATCACTTCCTAATTTTTTGCTGCGGGTAGGGATCGAGTTGGCGTGAGAGTAATGCACGAGTCGGAAACCCGACAACTTGACCCGTACCCTAGAAGCCTGCAGGGGCCCGAGCTTGGCCCAAGGCCCATACCCTCGCGGGCCGGACCGGCAAAATGTAGGGAAATTTTCCCAACGGGATGGGCCTGTGGATTACAGACAATTTTTTAACGGCCCAGCCGATAAAAAAGTTCGACCCGATATAAAAATTTAAAAGGACGAAACTAAGCCAATAAAATATGAACAGTTTTAAATGGACGCGACTCAGGCGAGGATAAGTATAAATATGCTGCACGTGCACGAGTCGATGCTTGATTGACAATATAAGTCCAGAAATACAAAGTGTCCAGCTTATAGATCGGCATTGGCTGTTTGCAGCATGTCTGAACCTGGGCTTCATTATTTCAGCAACCTCGGGCCAGGCCAGCATCAGGCTTACATTTTCTTTCTACATCCTAGGCCTATATGGCAGGCAGATACTGACACTATTGTGTATTCTATGGCTTGTGAACATATAGTAATCTATAACGTTAAAGTTTCCCATAAATATTTATGCAATACTCTAAAAAGAAAATCTTAATTGTATGTTAAGAAAAATCGGTATTGTCTGTGGAAATTGAGTCGAGTCTGATGTCATTGATTTTTGCACGGGCCGGGGCTGTTTTCACTGATTTTAAACTGGGCCAGGCAGTGAACCTCGAAAATACAAACGGGCCGGGACTGAACTTTTACTTTTCCCAACGGGACGACCCGGGCCAAGATAGCTTTCGTTTGAGATCGGGTCGGGCCAGGGCCTGGAAATTCTGGCCCGTGTAGACCTCTACTGACCCCCCCCCCCCCCAGAAAAAAAAAATAACTGGCCTACCCGAAATCAGATGCACTTCAACCACGAGCACGAACTGAGAGAAAAGTAATCCAAATTTTAATAAAATTGCAGAAATATATTCGACAATTATATAATCCCTAACATTAATTTTATCTTTTTTGTATAAAAATGAACACATGTACGCTGATTCATGTCCAAATAATTCGTTTTTATTTTCCTTTAAAAAATATTCCGGACTTTCTTTCGAAAAATCGTGTCAACCAGAACCTTATCCGAAAGAATAAAAAGCTAACTCGAAACCGACCCATAACCGAAACATTTAAAGTCGACCCGAATCGTGGGTCGTGTCGGGATAAAAATCGATTTAACCAACCCGATGGTGGACTCATCTGAATTTGGCTATTGCGGGTCGAGGTTTTTTACATAAACAAAACATTATTTCAGATGAAAAAATATTTAGAGGATATGCATTCTTTTTCTTAATTAAAAAAAAAAATAATAATCAGGAGCGACCCCACTCGGCTTCCCGAACACTGGTGCATGTGTCCACAAGATTAAAATAAAAAAATTGGACAATGGAATCTATTCGATTCGAACGCTGGACCTCCCGTTTTGAAACTGGAAACGGTTACCTCTACGCTATTCATGCACGATGACATCGCCGCACTATTTATCACTTAATATTTTCACCCATTTCCTTGGTGATCATCCTTCCCTTTCCGTATAATAGAATCAGTTGCCTTAAAAATGATTTAAGGGGACGAGGGACCTTTAAATAAATTTTTTATTTTTTGTAAATTTCACTTTAAATAGTATTCAAGGGTACATTATATGCATTATGGCATACATTTATTTAATTTTGAGCCTCAAAATTTCACAAAAATTAGAATTTTTTTTTCTTATCTTTATATTTAAATATATAAAATTCGATGCAGTTTTATTTATATATATAAACCAAACTTGTATAAAAAATATTGGGGATTTTTATTGACATGCAATTCACATGGGGCATTTTGAAAAGTTCTAAAATATAACGGAAAATTCCTTTTTTTTCTCTCAAAAATTTTTATTTTATTTTATTTTATTTATTTATTTTTATTTATTTATTTATTTATTATTTTTTTGTGATAAGTGTGCTATTATGCATATAATGTACCGTTGAATAATATTTAAAGTGAAATTTACAAAAAATAAAAAATTGATTTTAAAGGTCCCTCGTCTCCTTAAAAATCTAATCCGTCGGCCGATTTGTACGAAAATCGTTACAGTTCTTTTGACAGAGATCTATAACATATTTATCAAATGGGAGATCCATCGAGCCCCTCCCCCCAAATTTGCCCCCAGGGGGCATGAATGATGTCAGCAAAATTCAGAAAAGTGCCCCCCGGAGGGCAAATTTAGGAGGAGGGGCTCGGGAGGTGTATAGCATGAATAAGTGGTCACAGGCCTTTCCAGCAATAGGTCACATGTGGGGGTCGGCAAAAGTTAGAAAAATGACCCTCTTTGGGTCTACTATCGCGTCTCCTGGAATACATCCTCCCCCCTCTCTTTGAAATACCGTTTGCTGAAATGTAGTACTGTGCACGGTGATTCTATTGAAAAGGACTCATACAATGTAGCAATTTCATAAATTTCACTCAATTATTTCTATGTGAGGGCAAAAACTTATTGATATACCCTCGTACTAATCTAAAACATATAGTAATCTATAATGTTAAATTTTTCCTTAAATATGCATGCAGTATTCTAGAAAAAAAAAAAAAAAAAAAAAAACTTAATTGTATGTTAAGAAAAATCGGTATTTTCCGGGGAAATTGAGTCGGGTCAGTTTTCATTAATATTACACGGGCCGAGCCCGGGCTGAACTTTTAGTTTTGAAACGGGCTGGGCCAGGCCAAGATAGCTTTCGTTCGGGCCGGGCCGGAAATCCCAATGAGTCCTAGGTAGAGTTCTGCACAGGCCGGAAAGTCAAACTACCCTGACAAACAGTGACCCGGAGCCGAACAATTTTTGATGCTCCAGCTCCAGCTCCGCTCCTAGAGAAAATACTGTGGCTCCAGCTCCAACTCGGCTCCGACTTCGCGCTTTTGAGTTGCAGATTTTAAGGGTGTATTCGAAAAAATACTTTTCCACCCTCAACAGCTCGAAATTTTCTGAGACATTTTCAGATTCATTTTTAAAAGTAAAAACATGAAACTTGCTGGGGTGATTTCTGAAGACATGTTTAACATGCCATGTGATTTCATTTTCAGCTCAATTAATTAGAATTTGATTTTTAAACAATTATTTTCTCAGTATGACCATTTTTTTCATTCCCAGATCGCCCGCTTCGGAAAATTCGGTTCAAAATGCCAACTTTGACAGCGTTTTTTACCGTATTTTCTGCATTTATCAAAAAATTAAGAAGCACCGCGCATTATATAGTTTCTAAATAAGAGAATTTCTAAGTTTGATGCGTTTGAGAGCAAAAATGAATTTTAAAATGAATCAGAAAATAAGCAGTTTGGATCGGAATACACCCTTAATTTACACGTTTAATTTTTTGCTCACAAATACTTTCAACCTCATTAAAGATCTGACAAAATGCATTTTTCTTCTCATCAAACTTCAAATACTTGTTCAGAAAGTATGACATCTTTTAGCTTTTGCTTTTAAAATAGAAAGTTTGGTGGAATTTTAAACACAAAAATCTTAAATTTCTTCTACACTTTTCAAACAGCCAAAATTGTACAACTACACATGTAAACAACAGGCGGCCATATTTGTTTTCGAATAGTGTTGTCACTTAGTTCAAGTAGAAAGTAGAAGTAAAGTAGTGTTACCATGTTTTGAGGTTTCCTTCTCTAATAATAATAATAAAAACCTAAAAAATGATATAATTAAAATACTGAATAATGATGTAAATTAAAATATTTTTAACCTAGAAATTTAAAAGACTGAAAAAAAAAAGATTTAAAAGAATATTAAAAACTAAAGGAGCCCTGGAGCTGGGGAAAATTTAGAGCTCCAGCTCCGGCTCCAGCTCCAGGGAAAACATAGCTCCGGAGCGCTCCGGCTCCGGGCTCCAGCTCCAGCTCCGGGTCCCTGCTGACAAAGTATCGAAAACTATTATGCATCGTACATTAAAACTTAAAATATTTTCCCATTCAAAAGTTTGACCTAGAAGTGGGAATATTTGACAACACAATCAAAGATAATACATTCAAATAATTGAATCAGTCATTCCACAATCGTATTTCACAATCTTTTTCCCCTTTTTTTTAAAATGCCCTTTTTTGTTGCAGACGTGTCCTTGAGGGTAAAATCATAAGAGGAGACAAATTACTTAGGTTTATGGATTCGTTGCCACTCAAAATGGCATAAAAAATGTGTAGTTGTTTTTCAAAATATTAGTTGATACCAAGGAATACGTTAATGGACAACAACAGAAAAACAAAGCTAAATAAAGAAGTTGGAAATTGAACGTCAAACGTGGCAAATGAGTTGCGTTCGTACTATAACTAGTTTTATAAATATTTTTTGCCCCGCCTATTGTACTGAATGTACATTTTAGTAGTGCACTTCATAAGTGCCTATCCATGTCATTCTGTTCGAAAGGCTGTAACATCATTAAAATGCACTTGAAATGATTTTTTCCCATTGACCGTCCTGTAACGGAAAACTTTTGACTGTCCCTGTCATTAAACTATGCATCCGATTTTCATAAAATTTGAAATGACTCGGCAAAATGTTGCAACCATTCTATATTTAAAATTTCAGACCATTCGGTTGGATAGTTTTTGGTCTGTTATATGAATGCGGACGGACGGACAGACAGACGGACCGAACGACGACTATACATGCTACGTACAGTAAAGCCTCCCTAAAGCGACCACGTTCCGTTCCATTAAAAATGGGTCACTCCGAGAGGTGGTCGCTTAATGGAGGTCATGTTTAAACCTAACCTAGGTTTTAATTGTTTAAATAAAAGGTAACAATTAATGTTACTAAAACTTATTTCTCACATTAGGAAAAAATATGAAAATTTAAGTATCAAAACAAAAGTTAATTACATAAGTTAATCACTGCAGAGTTTAAAAAATGAATACATTGACATTTGCTTTGATTTTACGATTTTATCTTTTATAACTTTCATTTCCAAGCCCTTTCGAAGTTCAGTAAATAAAAGCAATTTTTTTTTCTTTTTTTTTTGGGATGAGAACAATTAATGACGATTTCATTCATTTATTTATTTCTTTGAGAATTTCCTGACAGAATAGGGCAGGGGAGTTTATGGACCGACATTCTTAATTTGTCATCAGAGTTAAATTCATTGCCTAAAAAGGCACAAAGGGTTTTAAACACTTAAAAGTTACCGGTAAATTCTAAACTTAGTTTAGAAGTTTGACTAATAATGCGCTCCCCGGAATTATTTTTCTAATAAAACCTTCTTCAAGCGACCAGGAAAAAAAGGAATGTGTTTAATTTTCTTCAAAGAAATGGGTCGCTCATGGAGGGAGTTCAACTTGGATGGTCTCTGAATGGAGGTACAGGGCCGAAGCTAGCCTTTTTTGCACCCAGGACAAGCATGGATTTTGCGCCCCCCCCCCCCCCCCCCTCTTCCGCAAAGTATATTTACAAAGAGAATTTTACTAATTTTCCTATAGCCGACATTTTTTAAATTTTAAAATATGTAATCTTAAAATATGTAATACTGAACTACGTAATCTACAATGGCGGATCCAAGGGGGAGGTCACGGGGGTCATGACTCCGCTCTGAACACCAACAAAAATATTCTGAAGATCATTTCTAAAATGAAATATACAGTTAGAGTCCCGATTATCCGAGTCATGCTTAACCGAGTTTCCGCTTTCACCGAGTTATTTTCTTCTGATGGACTGATGGCTTCCATTATTAAAATGGCCGTATTTTTTTTTATTTTTTATTATTTTTTTTTTTTGTAAAAAAAAAATATATATATATGGCCATTTTTTTTCTTCCTATTCTGACCAGAAAATCAGACTTCCAACTTTTTACGACTGCTCTTTCATCTTCACCTAACACTTCATTTATAATGTCTATTTCATAATAATAGAAGCCATCAGTCCATCAGAAGAAAATGATCCATTCCAAAGGTATAATCCTTCATTTGGCGCCCCTTCGTTCTGGCGCCCGGGGCACATGCCCCCTCTGCCCCCCCCCCTTAGTTTCGGCCCTGGGAGGTAAAATTGGTATTGAGCCTATGGGAATAAATTTCGTTCCATGAAAAACTGGTCTTTCAGGGAGGTGGTCGCTTAATGGAGGTGGTCTAACAAGCAGGTTTCACTGTATTTATATAATTACGAATGCACCTAAAAATGTATGGGAGTGTTGGGAAAGAGGGGGGGAGATATCGTTTTACAGGATGCATCATTTTCTAGTTGCATTCTTTATACGATTTTGAAGAGAAAAAAGTGTAGAAATGTCAAACAAGCAAATACATAGGTCTATCACTAAAATTCGGCTGTTAGATAAGAAAAGAAAAATGTTAAAAGTAAGTGACTTTGTAAGCAAGTGCACATCGTCCTTCCGAAGCAAGTGACTTATGTAAAAGGAGTACTTATGTAAATGGGGGTACTTATGTAAATGGGGGGGGGGGTATTTATGCAATAGAGGATTTTACGAATCACCATAAAATTTCATTATGTCATATACATTCATCTGATGCAACATCCCCATTTATTTTCATTATAGTTATGTAAAGGAGAGGATGATTTGTATCATGAGTAGACTCAAAATAAAGGCGTTTACCTGCCAGCGTTATCATTTTCTTAGCGCACATTCAACGGTAGATGGCAGAAAAGTGCAAGCGTCACCCATGACAGTCTTGGCAGTCCTTGCCTTATTCTCCGAGTTTCCAGAAAAAATTGTTCTGCACTGAAACAACATCGTGATATTCCGACGGCTCTTCAAGGCTTGCACATTGCCTCCCCCACCAAAAAATTCAATAACTTTTAAATCGTGTCCTCCTTGGGAGGAGGATGCTCGTGGAAAAATGGAAATTTCTGGGTGGAAAAATCAGTTTTTCTCAGGTGTTTATTTCCACATGGAAAGACTTAAATTTCATTTATGAAATATTACATTTAAATTTTTATAACTACATTTTCGTGTTTTTTCCTTCCTATGTACTTTTGCATTTTATGGGCTATATTATTTCTTAAAAAAAAACAAAAAAAAAAAAAACATACACAATTTTCGTATTTTTACAATTGTCTAATTGTAAAAATACGAAAATTGTGTATGTTTTTTTTTTCCCCCTGTAAAAATTCTATGCCTATAAACACTTTGATTAGAAACAATACCATTATTAATATACATTCATTCATTTATAATATAAACATAAAGATAAGCGGAGAAGCACAAGAAATATTTAAAAATTAGAACAGATGAAATATCAGGAGTCGATGCAGGTTTTTATTCTTGGGCACATTTTGTGAAAAGTGTTGGTTACTTTTGTGGATTTTATTATATTTTTGTGAAAAATAACATTTTGTAACGAAAGTTGAAATCCAGTTACTCAAATTCCAACCAAGAATTTATGAACATTCTTTAAATTCCCTTGCGAAAGTTTTTGTTTTTCGTGACCTGGTTTTATTTACAAATTACATATTTTAAAACAGTTTTTATGAAAAAGAATGTTACGCAGAGGGCCTATTTTATTAAAAGGAATTTTGTGAAGGGTCCTGTTTTATTAAATTCATTTTTGTGAGGGGGCCCATTTTATTAAATTTATTTTTGTGAAGGGACCTATTTTATTAAATAGATTTTTGTGAAAGGGCCCTAAATAGGCCCCAAATTTTTTTTTATATAAAATACATTTGGAATTACTTACACTTTTTGTCTACCTTTACGTTTTATTTGATAAAAATAAATCAGCATCAAGAGGTTGCTTGACAGTATTTATATAGGAAATGCAGTAAAATCTCTACTATACACCTTGGGATAATAAAATTTGTCTGCTATTCAGAGGTAAAAACAATTATGTAGGTGTTGAGCATTGAAAAATTGTTCGCTGAATAGAGGTGTCTGCTATTCAGGAGTGTCCGTAATGGAAGTTTTACTATTTTGTGTAGATGGGAGTTGAAATTTTCTTTCATACGGTGGTAACGGATGAAGTTATAAAGTTTTTTATGCACTTTTAAATTTTAATATTAGTTTGAATCTTAATTTAAACTACAAAATGCAACCGAAACGATTATTTTAACTATTGAATCATATTACAAAAAATAGTGTTCAATTAAGCTAGAAAACTTCTGTGGAAACTGTGAGGCAGAAAGACTAAATTTTTAAAAGTAAAAATCATTTTACTTTATTTATTCACCAGCTGATCAGCCCGGTGTTGCCCGGGACTCGTTATAATAACCTAAAACAAAACTCAAGTTTGTATGATTTTATATCTTTGGGAAATCTTTTAAATGAACCTAGATTCGGGAGCCCCACTACCTTCCGTAGTGGGGCTCCCCTGTGCCCTGTGTCCCCGGCACCTAAGTCAGCGTGTACCTAAAGTGCTCCGCACGCGCCGGAGACAGTCGAAAACCAAGTTGGATGAGCCAAATTTCGTAGTAATCGTGCCCATAGAACCAAGGAAAATAATGCACAGTTAATATTCGAAAATGTTGGTAACAAGTCTAAGATAAACTTTCATAATACAGAAAGTAGCTCAATCGTAATCTAAGTTGAATGAACCAAATCCCGTTGAAATTGGGCCCATAGAACTCGAGGAAAGAAGGCGCCCTTAAACGGTGGAAAGTGCCCCCTCTTGTAAATATAATGAAACCTTTAACATTAACACGATATTTAATTTACGGATAAAATCCCCTCCCCACTCTAAAATTAACCACTTGCTTTTATGGTCTTCTATGGATAAAAATTATTTCATACAACTGCTCATATTTCCTAAAATATTTAATATATTTATATTCCAATAGCACTATATTGTTTCTACTATATTTTGTCAATTTTTCTGAAACCGGTGTTAGATTTTGTTGAAAACCCTTCATGTTATAAGCAAAATACATGCAAGAATTTTTTAATTTTTTTAAATAAATCGCTATATCTCTATTAATATACGTGCTATTCTTACACAAAATAATACACATATTGCACAATGTCTGTTTATTTATATTCGGTAGCGATAGATCATTTCGTGCATTTTATTTTACAGGGTGATCCCAAATATTATTTTTTTTTCTTTGATATTTTGTTGGCCCCGTAATTCCCCCCCTTAACAAATCGACATTGCTGAATATGAGGTCATTCCTGTTCTTTTTAATCCTGAAATTCCAGAAGAATCTGTCAAGTATATTTCTAAATATTCGACAAAATGTCTGAAATTGAAAGTTGCCTGTCATTAATGGCTATATAGTGTATATAGGATTATAGGGCTCGGGGCCCGTCCAAGACTCAACTTTACGGTTATACATTGAGAGGATGGCAATTAGGGGGTGAAAAATGCATGTCGCACAAAATGTTCAAGGGTCCCGGACCGAGTACTAGGGGGCTAGGGTCTTTACAGGAATGTAGAAACGGGAGAATAACTAAATGGAAAAAGGGCCCCAAAAACGAAGATCGGATTAAAAGGGGGGGAATTTATTAACAATTTAGGGCACAAAAACTTCAAGGGGCCCTCTACTGGCCCCCAGGGTGCCAGCGTTGTCACTGCAATGTAGTTGGGTATAATGAAATTTTTTAGTAGTTTTTAAAGTTGCCGGAGAACGATAGAATTATGTTAACGAAAATTGCAAGAGAATCGGATCATTTTTAAAGAAGCTGCACCAAGGACCCAAAGAAGGCGATTAATATTCAAAATTGATGGTAGCTGATGTCTGAGAATTCTTTTTGTCGTTTATGCAGTAGCTAGGATCTAAGAAGTTGCTAGAAAAAAAAAAAAAAAAGCTAGTGAATCGGACCATTTTAATATGGAGCTATAATAGGGGGGCAAAAAGGGACCAAACTGATAGTTGAGAGAAGGGCCCTAACATGAAAATATGTTAAAAGGTCTTAGTATTTAGCGCTTTAGATCTTCAATTAGTCGAAATTAAGCATAGGGTAGGAATTAATCATTAAAATAATTTTTTGAAAAATGCGCAAAAAATGGGGGGGAAATGCTTAAAAAGGGCCCTAGAGCCCCAATAAAAATATGAGGGTGTTGGTACGGAGAGAAGAGTCCAAGTTATGCATTGAGAGGGTGACGTAATTAGTGGGTTAAAAATGCATGGCGCACAAAAAGTTCAAGGGGCCCCAGACGTCGCCCCTTAAGGTCTTAAATGCAATGTAGAGCAGGAGAATAAATGAAAAAAGGGCCCCATAAACGAAGATCGGAATTAAAGGGGGGCAATTAGCAATTTAGGGCACAAAAACTTGAACGGGCCCTGTACGGGGATCAAAGTCTTAACTGGAATATAGAAATGGGGGGAATAACTAAATGGAGAATTGGCCCCAAAACTGAAAAAAATCGGATAAAAAGGGGAGCAAGTTATTAATAATTTAGGGCATAAACACTTAAAGGGGCCCAGAGGCCCGGGACTTAAAAGATTAAAAATGTGAGCCTCGGGTGCATCAGGACCTGTGTTGGACTAGCCTCACGCAAATTTTCAGACTCGACTACATGTGGAGATAGCCATCGCGAACAGACAGACAGACAGACACACACACACACAGAGAGAGAAAGAGAGAGAGAGAGAGAGAGAGAGAGAGAGAGAGAGAGAGAGAGAGAGAGAGAGAAACTTTCTTTTGTTAGTATTAGATTATTTTGTAACCAATTAGGGTGTCAACGATATCAGTTGATTTAAATCAGCGATTAAATCGTGATTTTAATCAACCGATTTTTTTTTTAAAAATCATTGATTAAAATCAAAAAATTTCTAAAAGTTTAAAATGTCAAAAAAATTATTAAAATTTTAGATGAACATAATTGGAAAGTTTCTACATCTATTTTGACTTATGAATAAACAAAAAAAGAGCTTTAAATAATTGTTTCCAAGCTTAATTCCTGAGTATTGTAAAAAATTAAAAACAATTAGGTTTAAGAAAAGCATTGTTTTTAGCCAACATAAAACAGTTTAATTTAAAAACGATATTTAAATCTAATATAATTTGCAATGTCATAATTTCCTTTAGGAAATCAATTTATGCATTATTTTATACAAAATAAACGCAGCAAGTGTAATAAATTTCTGCAAGTAAAAGAATAAATAGTCAGTGTTATAGTTTCTCGTTCTAGTTTTGTAATAATAAATTAATAGCAATCTCGAGTTAAACAAGAATGATAGAGTGACATCAGCTCGACAACTAAATTGTAAATGAATGCATAAGAAAAAAAAAGAACTAATTGGTATAAGAATGCTAAACACAGCAAGAGCTTCTTCGGTATAGGTTGAATAGTTTATTTTGTAACTCATATATAATAAATAAAAAAAATAATTAGGTATTGAAAAGGCAAGGCAGCAAAACTTTTCTTAAAAAGAAAAAAAAATGAATCATTGAAAGCTAATAATCCCCCATTGAGAGGTAATAATGCTGTTATTTAAATATTTTGAGGATTTCAGATATAACTGGCTATCCTTATATTTATTCTGTATGTATGAATGGGTTTAACTCATTTTCATATTTTTTTTTGGTTAGCATACACATACATGTGTGTAAGGTTAGATTATGGTAATTAACAGTAATTTTTTAAGTACAAGTGCAAAACGAGCTGTAAATAATATTTGTTTTTTTTTGCTACTAACTAATGAAATGACTTGTAGTTTTTATTAATTCTGGAAATGCTGCACAAAATGCACCCTGCCTTTAAAAAAAAAAAAAAGTTAAATTCACCTGTAGTTGTAACCAGAGGTTTCTTGAAAAAACTTCCCCATTCAACAGTATTTCTAGATTCATGTGCCCAAGATCTTGCAAAAATAATAGAACTTTATTTCTTTAGAAAAAACAGGATATTATTAAAATTAAAACATGTTATGTTTATGTTATTTAATTGTATTTTACAATTTGTGATTCATAAAACTATTAAATAAGGACACTTTATTTATTATACTAAAAATTATTCTATTTTTTTTTTCTTGTACCATTACTAAACACATTACTAAGTACTAGTAAACACATTACTAGTACCATTCCTTACGAAATAATGCCCTTTTTTGGAACTAGCATCCTGCCCTTTATTCTTTCTAAAATGAATACTACATTATTAATTATCATTTTAATAATTAAAGCTTAAAAATGTATAATATGTTCCTAATTAGAGGGTAAATTGTTTAATAATTATTAATTTGAAGTAGTGGTAACTATTTAATATTAAATGCAGTTAATAATTTTTAATAAATGTTAAATATCACTAGTATTTAATAAATTTTTACATAATTATTACAATATTAAATGTATATAACATTATTGTATGATACTACCTAATGGAAGCATTGCTTAAGTGGAACCATCCGTTTTCAGCCTTCAAAAACTAGATATTTTGCTTATAGTATATTTTTTAAAAAGTCCTTCCGGCCAGTGCCGGGAGGAAGAGGTAGCTTTCATCTTCCTTATTTTAAAAAAGCTAACTTATATCATTCAAACACACGAAGCTCAATTTAGTGGAAACCGAATATAGGAGATTCAATACTAATTTTTATCAATATAATGAATGAGAATTTCGCGAAATTAGTCAGCTTTATCCAAGCTGCTTTTCTTTAAAGTAACATATATTTGGCTGCCAAATTCGGCAATTTCTTAAAGTGCCTGTCATTTTAAGACAACATGGCGGATGAGGCTAAGAAGTGAACTTGGTCGAGACCTTAGTAATTGCTGTGCACATGCTCACTCACATCGGAATCGGTTGATATATACGAGTGCTGTCGCATGCAAAAAATCAGATTTTTCAAAATGTCACCCACAATAGAAATGGAAACTGCTATATCTGAGCCATTTTTTATGGTAAAGACAAACAAAAAATGCTCCTGAATCCTTATATCAAGGTCAAATACTTAAGAAAGAAACATTTTTCAATTTCTAATTTTTTTGTACCTCACTTTAAATATATATAATTTTTTTAATTTAATGGCCGCCATTTTGAAACAAGATGGCTGATGAATCTGGCCAGCGAACTTGGTCGAGGTATTGATGTATACTATCCACATGCCTTCTTACATCGAAATAGGCGAATACGTGTGTTATCGCGTGACAAATACAAGATCGTTTCAAAATGTTAGCCATGCTAGAAATTCAAAGTGCTATAATTCAACCATTTTTTAAGATATAAACAAAAGAACAAATTTTCAGAAACAAAAACTGCTCCGGAATCTTTGTATCAAGGCCAAACACATAAAAAAATCTTTTTCATTTTCCAATTTTTTAATACCTCATTTTAAGTTTTAAATTTAATTTTTTTAAATGGCCGCCATTTTGAAACAAGATGGCGGATGAAGCCGGCCGACGAACTCGGTCGAGATATTTGTATGTACTATGTACACATTAAGGTACATCCAAGTCGGTTCATAAATACGCCTGTTATTACGTGGAAAAATCAGGACGTTTCAAAATGTCAGCCACACTAGAATTCAAAATGCTCTAACTCAGCCATTTCTTAAGATATAGACGAAACAAAAACTGCTCCCGAATCTTTTTATCAAGGTCAAACACATAAGAAGAAAATATTTTTTCAATTTTTAATTTTTTGGTACCACATTTCAAATTTAAATTTTTCTTAAAAATTTAAATGGCCACCATTTTTAAACAAGATGGCGGATGAAGCTGACCAACGAACCCGGTCGAGACATTTGTATGTACTATGTATAAACGAAGTTACATCCAAATCGGTTCATAAATACGCCTTTTATCGCGTGACAAAATTCAGGACGTTTCAAAATGTCAGCCACGCTAGAAATTCAAAATGCTATAACTCAGCCATTTTTTAAGATATAGACGAAACAAAAACTGCTCCGAAATCTTTGTATAAAGGTCAAATACATAAGAAAAAAATATTTTTCCAGTTTTAATTTTTTGGTACCATATTTCAAGTTTTAAAATTTTTTAAAAAGTTTAAATGGCCGCCATTTTGAAACAAAACGGCGGATGAAGCTGGCCAACGAACTCGGTCGAGAGATTTGTATGTACTATGTACACACTGAATTACATCCAAATCGGTTCATAAATACGCCTTTTATCGCGTGACAAAATTCAAGACGTTTCAAAATGTCAGCCACGCTAGAAATTCAAAATGCTATAACTCAGCCATTTTTTAAGATATAGACGAAACAAAAACTGCTCCGGAATCTTTGTATAAAGGTCAAATACATAAGAAAAAAATATTTTACCATTTTTAATTTTTTGGTACCACATTTCAAGTTTAAAAATTTTTTAAAAATTTTAAATGGCCGCCATTTTGAAACAAAACGGCGGATGAAGCTGGCCAACGAACTCGGTCGAGACATTGGTATGTACTATGTACACACCGAATTACATCGAAATCGGTTCATAATTATGGGAGTTACAGTGTGACATAGGTCAGATATATATATATATATATATCAATTTTGAACGGAGGGTGGTTTCGGGGTCTGGGGGTCATGATCGATGAAAATATACCAAAATTTTTTGAAATCGCTTTCCTCCGAACGGCTGCAATAGGTAGCTTTTTTGTAAAGAAAGCTACCTAAAAGTCATACGAGGGTGTATCAATAAGTTTTTGCCCTCACAGAAATAATTGAGTGAAATTTATGAAATTGCTACATTGTATGAGTCCTTCTTTTCTATAGAGTCACCGTGCACAGTAACACACTTCTGCAAATGGTATTTCAAAGAGAGGGGGGAGGATGTATTCCATGAGGCGCGATTGTAGACCCAAAGGTGGGCATTTTTCTCACTTTTGCCGACCCCCACATGTGACATAGTGTTGGAAAGGCCTGTGACCATTTATTCCTGCTATGCTCCGCCCGAGCCCCTCCCCCCAAATTTTCTCCCCGGGGGCATGAATGATGTCCACAAAATTTAGAAAAGTGCGCCCGGAGGACAAATTTGGGGGGAGATGCTCGGGAAGTGCATAGCACGAATAAGTGGTCACAGGCCTTTCCAACACTATGTCACATGTGGGGGTCGGCAAAAGTTAGAAAAATGCCCCCCTTTGGGTCTACTATCGCGCCTCCTGGAATACATCCTCTCCCTTCTCTTTCAAATACCGTTTGCACAAATGTGTTATTGTGCACACTGACTATGTAGAAAATGACTCATAAAATGTAGCAATTTCATAAATTTCACTCAATTATTTCTATGTGAGGGTAAAAACTTATTGAAACACCCTCGTACAATTCTGAATGAAAACAAACCACATTAAAACATTCAAATTAGAACTGGGTCGAAATAAAATTATACAATTTAATAGCGACTTTAATTTATTTTCCACTTTGCATAAGTTTTTCTCAAAACTGTTTTGTTAATTGAGCGTAAAAAATAACCCATTTGCAGAAGTTAGCTAAGACAGAAGAATCTGCGAAGAAAACTTGCTGTAATAAAATCGTAGAGGATTGGAAAAAATTGTTCCGTCAAACAGGTTTCCGTCTTAGCAGATGCTCCCAGTCCCTTAATGGATTGTATGCACGTGACGTCACATCCCAAAGCAAGTGGTATTTTGACCCAGAGATCTGCACGGGCCGGGATTGGGCCTATTTTCATTCAAGGCGCTCGAGCCGGGCCTGTTCTCTACACTTTTCGGGTCGGGACCAGTCACTACTCTTTCAGGCCGGACTCGGGCCTTATAGTCCAAGAGCTGTTAAACATTTTAGGGAAGGTATTTGAGGCACCCTTAAAATTTGTGCAACACTTCTTTTGTAATGCCTGAATACAAAATCGAATGTCTGGCTGAAGGATCGTGACCCAAAACCTGTGCCAGACAAAAAATGGCACTTGACACGTGTCTGGCACAGTTTTTGTGCCGACTAAAGTGTCTGTCATTTTCAAAACATTTTTTTTTAAGCATAAATATTATTGTGCCTCAAATACCTTTTTTTGGGTAGTCAAAAAATGGCACTTGACACGTGTCTGGCACAGTTTTTGGGCCGACTAAAGTTACTGTCATTTTCAAAATATTTTTTTCTAAGTATAAATATTATTATGTTTCAATCTCAGCGTGCCTCAAATACTTTTTTTGGGTAGTGTCAAAAAATGGCACTTGACACATGTCTGGCACAGGTTTTGGGCCACGATCCTTCAGCCAGACATTCGATTTTGTATTCAGCCATTACAAAAGAAGTGCTGCACAAATTTTCAGGGTGCCTCAAATACCTACTCAAAAATGTTCAACAGCTCTCCTACTATACTGTTTCCCTGAAGGACCGGGCCTAACTTATTTTTTTCGTACCGAGCCGGGACTGGTTTCATTCCTAGTCTTCACGGCCCAAATTTCCAGTCCTAGTTTTGACCCAGCCAAATCATTGTCTGGGCGTGGTCTTGTCCATTCAAAGTTCAGTAAAATTAGGCTTGGCGCAAAAATTTTAGCAAAAAATGCATACATTTTTTAAATCGCCATTATTCTACAATTAAATATTAGAATTCATACTTTTTAAAGAATAGTACATTTCTACGCTTATTGAAATATAAATAAATTAAAATATAGCAAAACGTGTGAAAAAAAACCTGCCAACGACAGATACTTTCTGAAAATGAAAAATATGTTGATCCATGAAAAATGAATATACTATGTAATACGTGAGAAAAGAATATATAATACATTTACACCTGCTAAGAGGGGAACTTGTCTATAAGGCATTTTTATTTCTTTCCTATGCAATGCCGTCTTACAAAATTGTACTGTATTGCATTTTTTAGGTTTTTAAGTCTCCAATACTTGGAATATGGATTAACAATATTAATGATAACTGAAACTTTTACATACAACAAATAAAGATTCGTTAAAAAAATAAATATCGCAGCCTACTAAATTCTCTAAATTCTTTCTAAATTCTCTAAAAGTGAAGATTATAAACATGGAAAAAAAAAAAAAAAAAAAAAAAAAGCTAAAATAAGTATTTTTGGTCAGAACTCCTCGTACGAGACAAATTTTCAACCAAATCAACGTAAAAATCAATATTTTGTAGAAATTCACTCGGGCCGGGCTCGGCAGAGATTTTAACATTTTCCGGCCGGGCCGAATTTTTTCCTATGGGTCGGGCTGAGCCCGAGATTCGAAATTTTGGCCCGTGCAGACCTCTATTTTGACCTGTTATTCTAGCCACTGTACCACTAGGATGCTAATATGCACAGCCGCATATACCGCCAGTGGACGACTTTTAGCCTTGAACCCAGTTTGCGAGCATGAAGTTGAACTAAAATTTTGCAAATTCAGCGAATTGCCTCGAAAACAAAACATTTTGAATTGGTATTACAATATATTAAGTATTTACTGCCGAAACAATGAAGTTTTTTTAGGTATTTTCAACAAATAAACATTAACAACACATATTCGTGGAGACATGGAATTAGGAATCTAGAGATTGGATTTAAGATTTCTAATTCCAAGCCTCTTTTATAGAGGTCTGCACGGACCCGGCAAAATGGAGGGAAAATTTCCAACGGGCCGGACCGGTGGATTAAAGTCAATTTTTTTAACGGGCCGGGACGAACAGCTGAAAAAAAATTCGGCCCGATATAAAATTTAAAAGGATCAGACTAAGCCAATAAAATGGGAACAATTTTCGATGCACGTGGCCGAGAAGAGGATAAGTATAAATATGCTGCATGAACCGGACATCGGTACACAAATATAACATTTCCAGCGTTGAGCCGCGGTGGCTGAACCAGGGCTTTATTATTTCAGTAGATTCGGTCCGGCCCAGGATCAGGCTTACATTTTCTTTCTATATACTGGGCCTACATGGCGGGCTGGCACTGATGCTATTCTGCATTCTATGGCTTGCGCACATATAGCAATCTACATAATGTTAAAATTTCCCATAAATATGTACGCAGTATTCTAGAAAAATATCTTAATTGTATGTTAAGAAAAATCTGTATTTTCTGAGGAAATTGAATCGGGTCGGTTTCAATTAATTTCTGCACGAGCCGGGCCTGATTTAGCTCACTTTAGCACGGGGTGGGCCGTGAACTGTGAAAATACAAGGATCACTTCACCTTTAAGCCAACCAAAAATGGCAAAGGCTGAAAAAACCAGGTGAAAAATCTCCTCTACTAACCACGAAAGCCCCACGGGGCACCGGCCCAGAAAACAACAGCATTTTTGCCTATTAGAATCACAAACCACTGTTGCCCAAACAGTAAATAAATAATAATAAAATAATAATAATAATAATAAACAGGTTTTAAGACATTTACACATATGTCTAATAAAATATCCAAGACAACAATAAGCCAAATTGTGCATCAACAGAAAACAAAGGAATGTCATTGACAGGATTTTAGACATTTACATATATGATATTAAAAACAACATAATGTGTAATGTAAAATAAATATGAGTTACAAGCAATATTACAGACAGTTAAGTCAGGGACAGAAGCAAGCAGTACTCTGGAACTTATAGTTCCTAATATAAAACAAAGTTCTTTAAATTATTAAACTGTGAAAATACAAATGGGCCGGGTCCGGGCTGAACTTTCAGTTTTTGAAACGGGTCAGGTCAAGATAACTTTCGTTCGGGCCGAGCCTCGAAATTTCGGTCCGTGCAGACCTCTATGCCTCTAGCAGACGAATTTTAGCCTCAAACTTAGGTCGCGTGCATAAAGTCCATTATATTCTTTTTCCCGTCACGGTAAATGTTTACGTTTAAGGAGAGTCATCCATTATACCATGGAATTAGAAATCTGCTAAAATTTCAAGAATTTTTTTAATCCATATTTCATGTGTCAGATTGAAACCATTTTTTCAGAATTAAATCTTTACAGACTGATTAATATATTCCATCGTTAGTTTTATTATCAATGACAATGTTCTTTGAAATTTTGAGTCAAATCTTACTAACAGAGAGAAATCTTTTAGCGTCAGTAAGTTTTCAATAAGTTTTTAATGTTACTTTGTTAGTAACTGTGTTACAAAAAATCGCAAACGAAAACGTCGGAATCCACTGACTGCAGACTAAACATTGTATCCATGACACGGAAAATATTCAACCTGTTTTGGAAAAAAAATTAGTACAATTATTGCGCGAAGCCTTATAACCACAAAAATTAATTTTTAGTTTTACTTTTCAGATTTCTTCATAAAAGACATTAGAACACATCTACACCTAATTCTACTTAGCTTTAGGGTGTAAAAAATCATGATTTTTTTTTTTAAATAAAAAAAATCGGATTTTTATTTAAATCACATTTTTTTTTTTTTAATCGGATTTTTATGAATTTTTCCCTGTGTTAAAATACAGACTAGCTACCAATAATGTTAGGTTTCCAAAACAATTAAACCTCTAATTGCTATCATAATCTGCGTTTTCAAGCTTTAATGAATTACAATTATTAATTAGTAATTAATAATTATAAAAACAGCACTCATTTGTATTAGTTAGTAGTATACAATAATGCTATATACATTAATATTTTGTAATAATTATATAAAACCATATTAAATACTACTGATATTTACATTTACTAAAATGATTAATAACTGCATTTATATTAAATTGTTAACACTGCTTAAAATTAATAATTATTTAAACAATCAACTCTCTAATTAGGAAAATAATATACATTTTTATGCTTTAATTACTAAAATGATAATTAATAATGTACACAGTAAGTGATTACAGAAATAATAAAAACTGCAAATAACTATAATTTCATTAGTTAGTAGCACAAATAACAAAACAAACAAATATCATTTGCATCTCGTTTTGTATTTGTACTTTAAAAAATTACTGTTAATCTCCTAAATCTAAAATTACGCATATGTATGTGTATTCTCAACAAAAAAATTATGAAAATGAGTTACACCCAATCATACACCCATACAGAGTAAACATAAAAATAGCCAGTTATATCGGAAATCCTCAAAATATTAAATAGCAGCATTATTTACACCCAGTAAGGTTTGTTGCCTTTTTAATACCTAATTTCTTTATTTGGTGTATATGAGTTCAGAACTAAAACTAGTATGTTGTGGCCATCACAAAACTTTCTTCTATATAAATAACGTCAATTAAATCATTTAAATAGTACAAGAAAAAATTACATCAATTTAGCACCCATCCATATCAAAGTACACTGGTGTCCAAAAATTAAGGACCAGTCACAAAATGTTAATTTTTAAGTAAGCGAATACTCAAAAGGAAATAATATAATTCCAATAATTACTATCCCTACAGCACAGCTAGTCTATATAGCATCTCATTCATGTCACACATGGTCACAAGTGACACAGTCACACATGGTCACAAGTGACACAGTCACTACGGTGAAACAAAGAAATAGGAAATCCCACACGTCTCATTATGAGTCTCAAATGATCACTATGTGTGACTCCACCGAGACGTCAATGTGACTGCTGTTTTGTGACGAGTCACCAGGTGACTTTACAATGTAGTTACATTGTGACTCTCATGTGACTGTCATTTTTAGACTCAATTTCAAAGTCATCATGAACGTTGCATTATGATAAGGCACCAAATAATATCACATTATAGTCACATCGTGACTTTTTACAAAAGAGCACAATGGTGGCTTCACAGTAGTCTCCCTGTCACCTGAAAGTCATCATGTGACTTTAATGTGACATTATTTGGTAACTTATCTCAATGCAGCATTCACAATGACTTTGAAATTTGAGTCTACAGATGACAGTCACATGAGAGTCACAATGTAACTACATTGTAAAGTCACATGGTGACTCATCACAAAGCAGCAGTCACAGTGACGTCTCAGTGGAGTCACATATAGTGATCATTTGAGAGTCATAATGAGATGTATGGAATTTCCTATTTTTTTGCTTCACCGTAGTGACTGTGACACTTGTGACCATGTATGACATGAATGAGATGTTATATGGACTATCTGTGCTGTAGAGATAGTAATTATTCCAATTATATTATTTCCTTTTGAGTATTCGCGTACTTGAAAATTAGCATTGTGTGATCGATCCTTAATTTTGGACACCAGTGTATATCTGAATTTGAAGTTTAATGAAAATTCGTGCATTAGTTATTGTGATAGAGCTATAGGGGAAATTCTGAAAAATGCAGCATAGCAGCGCCACCTGTTGAGCGATTTACACCAAAATGTATAAAACGTCAATTCATGTCAAGGACTAACTGAATCTGAAGTTTGATGAAAATCCGTGCATTATTTCTTGAGATTGAGCTATTGTAGAAATCACAAAAATGCAGCATAGCAGCACCACCTGTTGAGCGATTTACACCAAAAGTTACAAAACGTCAATTCATGACAAGGGCTAACTGAATCTGAAGTGTGATGAAAATCCGTGCATTATTTCTTGAGATAGAGCTATTACGAAAATAGTGTAAATGCAGCGCCATCTTTTGGGTGATTTACACCAAAACGTTACCAGTACCAATTCATATCAAGGAATAACGGAATCTGAAGTTTGGTGAAAATCCGTCCATTAGTTCTTGAGATAGAGCTATTGCAGAAATCGCGAAAAATGCAGCATAGCAGCGCCACCTGTTGAGCGATTTGCTCCAAAAACTAATCAGCACCCATTTATATCAGGGACTAACTGAATATAAATTTTTATTGGATTCCGTGCATTAGTTCTTGAGATAGAGCGCCCACAAAATTTGTGGCACATACATACAGACAGACAGACAGAGTCACAGGCAGACATTTTGTAAAAACATGTTTTTCGGGTTCTCTGACCCTTAAAACGTGTCAATCCGTCGAAAACCGGAATTCGAAAATTTTCATGAATCCAATACTTTCTTCTTGTAAAGATAGAAAAAAGTAAAAATAAAAATACAAAAATTTATTCTACCTCTACCGAAAGAAGCTCTTTCGGTGCTAACATTTTTATATCAATTAGTTCTTTTTCTCTTAAACTTTCTTTTATAATAGTTGTTGAGCATTTTCATTCATTCATTCTTCTTTAAATTCCATAAATTTATTATTGCAAAAGTAGAATGAGAAAATAGCATACTGGCTACTTATTCTTTTACTTGCAGACATTTAATATACTTGCTGTGCTTATTTTATATAAAAGAAAGAATAATCTGATTAGTTGAAGGAAATGATGACATTGCAAATTATATTAGAATTAAATATAATTTTTAAAATAAAATGCCTTTTGTGCCAGATAAAAACTTGCATTTTAGAAACCTACCGTACTTAATTTTTTTTGTAAGTCTAATCTTAAAAAAATTATTTAAAGCTTTATTTTGTTTATTCATAAGACAAAATACCTACAGAAACTTTCCAATTTATGATAATCTTAGATTTTAGTACTTTTCATGTAATTTTAAACATTTAGAAAATTTATTATTTTAATCAATAATTTTTTTTAAAAAATCAGTTGATTAAAATCACGATTTAAATCGTTTGATTAAAATCGTTGACACCCTACTTAGCTTACATAAAAATATTTTAGTGCCGGAAGATGCGTTTTAAATCATAAATATTGCATTTAAAAACTCATTACAATCCCAACAAATAAAATTTACGTCATTTACATGAGAGAGATTTTCAGGTAAATTTATTTTATACATATTTTGTGCAAAATAAAAACCGTGCACCATACTCTTTCGACTTTGGTTTGCCCTCCGAGGGTACTTTCACTTTTACGAACCGGTTTCGAAAGTGCCCTCAAGAAAAGAAAATTGCAAACCAAATTTGAAAAAAAAACGAAAGTACGCGACTAGACATCGACTATGAAAATCATATAAAAATATTAAAATGTAAACGAGAAATTTGAAAGGAACGCTACCATTCTTTTAACATTAACTTGCGAGTGCCTTTGCGTTCTATTTTTTTTTCTTTTTTCCCATTTGGAAATAAATATTTGGAGAAGCAATACAGTACAGGACCCATTATCCGGAATTCCAAAATCCGGAAAGACCCGAAATCCGGAATTTTTTTTTTGAAAATTTCCTAAATTTGTAAATTTTTACTAAAATTTTGCAATTTTTCGAAAATTTTACAGATTTGTAATTTTTTTTTTTTGGTCTATTGTGTTGCAATGTGTAACCACTAAAATATGCTACATTAGTGATGGGGGAACACGGTTGTCGTCCCCCCCCCCCACCTCCGAAATTAGAGAAAAATCATTTTTTTGTGAAATTTTAGTTTAAAATTTATATTATGATTCGTTTTTTAAAAAATCATCATATATTTCACATCATATCTCACACTCTCTCACTTTGACAAAATATTATGGCTACACAATTGTGTTACTTGAATCAGGGGTGATTCTGAGTAAAAAAAAAAAAAAAAAAAAAAAAAAAAAAAAAAAAAATTCTGAAATTCACAGCAAATTTTTTTTTAAGTTTACAGAAGAGAGGGGGGGGGGGGGGCTCCTCTGCACTAATGGGTTTTTTATGCGATTTTTTAACGAAATTCTCGTTTGTCCACGATCTTTTGACGAAATTAAGGGGTTTTTTGTGATCCTTTGAACAAATATTTTTTGCTATCTTTTGACGAAATTTGCGGGGGTTTTTACTGAGGTTTTGACGAAATTTGCATTTTTTTCCCGTGATCCATTGACTAAATTTGCGTGTTTTTTGCGATTTTTTGAAGAAATTTTTTTTCGCTATCTTTTGACGAAATTTCCGGGTTTTTTTCGCGATCTTATGACGAAATTTGCGGATTTTTTTGCGATCTTTTGACAAAATTTCCGGATTTTTTCGCGATCTTATGACGAAATTTGCGGATTTTTTCGCGATCTTATGACGAAATTTGCGGGTTTTTTTGCGATCTTTTGACGAAATTTGCGGGGTTTTTTGCGATCTTTTGACGAAGTTTGCGGATTTTTTGCGATATTTTGACGAAATTGCGGGGGCTTTTTCGATCCTTTGAAGAAATTTGTGTTTTTTCGCGATTCTTCGACTAAATTTGCGTTTTTCCCGCGATTTTTTTGACGGAATTCGAGAGGACCCGAAATCCGGAAAATTCCAAAATCCGGAAAGCCTTCGGTCCCGAGGATTCCGGATAATAGGTCCTGTATTGTATTATTCTTGACAGGAATATTGTTCTTGAAAACTAGAATGTTTTATTTTTTATTTATTTAATTTTTGGTTGCGTGTCTCAATTTTATGTATGAAAACAAAGTTAAATACTTTTTAACTGTGCAAAAAATGCAATGTAACTGTTCATGCTAAATGCTTTGAATTATTTCATAAATAATAATCTGAATTTCCATGATTTTTTTTCATTTTGGAAAGAATTTGTATAAGTCATACCTTCTGTTTCGTCAATATCCGATTACATATATATATATTTTTTAATTCCTGATAATGGTTATTACTATGTTTTGGCAGCGTTTTATAAACCAAGTTGAGAAAACTCATTTTATTTTTCTTTGCAGTTTTGTCAATAGTATGTCAATACCTATTTATCATAAAATATACATATGAAAAATTTTTATGAAAAGTGATTGCGGCAGGTAATGCGTTAAGGCTGTTCTTAACTGTTCTGCTCAACAAGCGCAAAACGTTTTGACACATTTACAAATTAATTTTTTAACCTAAAGATATAAAATTGGAAAGCCTGGCCATGGAAGCGATTTGGAATTGAACTGTGTTTTCCATTTTTTTGATCCATCAATTACCTATTGAGTTATAAGCGATTTTGATCACGTGACAAACACGTTTTTCGCCCAGCTCTGGAGCGGCTATTCTACTTTCGCGCGGAAATTCGGTTCAAAACGTCCACTTTGACACTATTTTCTGAAAAATCTATTGAGTTTGCAAAAAAATGGAAAAAACTGCTCGATTGCATAGTTTCTGAACAACAACTCCTGCTAGTTTCATGCATTTTCGAACAAAAATAAATTAAAACTTATTTCAGAAATTTGCCCTTTTGGATTTGAGAACACCCTTAAGCGAATGCCAACAAATGATGTATCATCACTTTCGAAAGCAAAACAATCCATTATCGAGGATTCGCCGCAATCCCGATAAAATGGATTCTTCAAAACATCAACTGTTTTGTTTGGAGAGATCATAATTTTAAATTTCTAATCGTTTTCACGATAATTTAAGACAAGACATTTTCCAACCGCGATAGAATGTAGAAGTAATCTAAATGTTACTAATCAGTGGCTTAATCAAAAATGTCTGTCCAATTTCTTATCATGTACTACAGTAATCGAAAGCTCATTTACGTGTTTTATCGCAGATCCTGTCAGAGAAAATTGGAAGATAATCCAGCGTGCTTTCCCCCACAAGATAAAAACAGAGACGATAATATAATTAAAACGGAAACAGCAGAAGGATGGGAACCGAGTCTACCGTCTCACCCCTAAAGTGGCCCTTGACACTGTGTCAGGAGATAGAGAGAAAAACGCTGAATTCGCCGGGTATCCACTGGTCAGAAGACGAACTCGTCCTTGACCATTGGTCACAGCAATAAAGAAATTAAATTCACTTGAGGAAGCTCCTCTTCAACTGGGTCGTGACGTCGAATGAGGAATTTGAAGCGATTCCTCTTTCCAATATCAAACGCGGAAATTTTTTTACTCGTCAAGATGAACGAAGGAAAGAAAATCTACGATGCTACAGAGGAAAACATGATAAATATTTATTCTTTAATATTTTTACTCCCAGCGGCCGACTGTGAAATCAAGGATCTTGGCTACATATACTTGACAAATTCGGTTGACTCTAAGCCACTTTAGCAGGGCGCAGCGCCCGGCGGCCCTTTTTATTTCTTTTTTGCGTCCGGCGGCTCTTTTAAACCCTTCCGATGCGCCCAGCTGCCCTTTTTAACACTTCTTAGGCGCCCCGTGGCAATTCAATTGATACCGGGAAAATATCGCAAATTCTAGGGTCTCTAAACAAACCACTTCAAAATATGTTTTATGAACATGGCACAAGAGTGTCCTTTTTGAAAAAAATGTGCCCTTATTTTAGAATAGTGTTCCCTTTTTGAAAAAAAG
This sequence comes from Maratus speciosus, assembly GCA_963932465.1. Taxonomy (NCBI): domain Eukaryota; kingdom Metazoa; phylum Arthropoda; class Arachnida; order Araneae; family Salticidae; genus Maratus; species Maratus speciosus. The sequence goes on from OZ010787.1 coordinate 664,385,517, forward strand.
TACCCTTTTTTAGAACAGTGCTCCCTTTTTGAAAAATGTACCCTTTTTTTAGAATAGTGTTCCCTTTTTGAAAAATTCCCGCCCGGTGGTCCTTTTTTTTCTAGCGTCAACACTGACAAAGCCTCCTCCCCCTCTCCCCCTGTACATACAAGACGAAATAATTTTCATTCTTGCGTCTCATAAACTTTAAATATAATCATAATTTGACATTTTCAATGTCATTCACTTTTCTAAAAAAAAAAAAATAACAGGATATCAGATTTATAGAAAATATTGCAAGAATTCAGTGACAAAATGATATTGTTCACCCGCAAGAAAAGTGACAACTCCAAAAAATTCATTTTGCATATTATTGCACTCATAGGTCTGATTTAGGTGCATTTTGCTGCAAGAAACGTGTCAAGACGGTAGAATACGTTCAATCTCCATTTTCCACCACAGAAGAGGGGCAAATGCGTGTGTGGAGGGTAAAATGGCTCAATCGTCCAAACCTCTTCTACATCTTTATTCTTAGAGACTTCAAAGGCTCGCTTGTCTTTTTATACGTATATATTTTACGCTTTTACAGTTGCATGCACAGCTAAGTACTGCACTTTTATGTTACAGTAAAAATATGCAAATCTTCTTTTGCCTCACCTGTGAAGTGTGTCAGAGTGTCATGTGTTGAGTTGTATTACTTTTCTTGTGAGTGAGCGATTTTTATACCGGGCTCAATGCATTTTAGACCCACATTTAAGGAGCTTTATAAAACATAAAAGTACAGTATTAAGTCTGAATTGGCTTGACGATTTGAAGAAACAAAAAGATTTTCCAAGATCTAGTAGTCACATTTTGCTGTAGTACAACCAGTGTTGTAGTTGTAAAAAATATTTGTGGGAACTCACCTTTTCATAGAGTAGATGTTGATGATACCGGATTTTTGCTAAGTCAAAATACAATTAAAAACCTTTAGCCAAAAGCCAACCTTTCTTTAATTATATAAGCAAAAATATTACGTCTGAATTCCATTTTTAAAATATTTACATTAAAATCACAGACAATACATTAAACAATTAAAATTATTACATAAAAACACTAAAAACATATCAAAATTGGGACGTTTCGGATCATCACGATCTCTCCTCAGCCAATTATAAACGTTAAGTCAATACTATCAACAGTTACAAGAAAAACACAACAGAAAGTCAATTTCAGGTTACAGTTAAAATAAAATAGAATACTTGGCCGGCACAGATGCAGCTTCGTTAATCGCTAAATCCTTGCTTTTAGCATGCCAGGCCTCTAAAAACACTCTCCCTGCGTAATTGTTGCAGCCGGATCGGATCACAAAAGCTTTATTAAAATCTGGAAAATGGTCGGTTGCAATAGTATGCTGAACGATCTTTGAATTCAAATTTCTACATCTAAATGTCTGTTTATGCTCTTTAAGCCGTATTTCAATTATAATTTTAATTGTTTAATGTATTGTCTGTGATTTTAATGTAAATATTTTAACATTTCTTTAATTAACAATTATAATTATTATTGTAGACTTCCGATTATTCGAGTTAATATGGACCAAGCTCACTTCGGAGAAGCAAAAAACGCGGATAAACCGGATTTACACAAATATTCATCAACTAATGATGCGCATTTCCGTTACCTTTAACACGTTGAGTGACACGTCAGTCACCGGTGACCGACACCGAACTTTCCGTTCATGCCGCGTCAGTCATCGGTGACTGACACTCATAGATTGTGTGACGGGAATCTTATTTCGCGATCCAAACAGAAAGACAGACAAAATAGACTTGGCATTCAACGCGTTAAGAAAAACGGGGAATGAAGTTGTTTATTTGAAAAAGCCCTTGATAGTTTTTTGTTTATTAAATGTCAATTTTGCTGCAGTTACTTTTTCTTTTTCTTTCCTGCGGTATTACGGTACTGCATAGCTACCATAATTTCTAAGATTTTTTCTTACCACTAAAACTTACCAGTAAATTTTTCCTCATTCAATCGCCGAAATCTAACAATAGTCAACGATTAAATGGAGCAAAAATTTGTATTCAATTTTAGAGGTAACAAAACCGTACACATTGGCAGCTATGTGATTCTATTAGTGTCATGAAAATTGCCTCTTCTTTCTGCTCAAAGTATTAAATAGTTTTTTCAATCGAACTTATACCTTACGAATGGATCATTTTCTTCTGATGGGCTGATGGCTTCTATTATTATGAAACAGCCATTACAAATGAAGTGTTAGGTGAAGATGAAAGAGCAGCCCTAAAAAGTTAAAACTCTGATTTTCTGGTCAGAATGAGGGAAAAAATGGTACTTCATTTATGACTGTTTCATAATAATAGAAGCCACCAGTCCATCAGAAGAAAATAACTCGGTTAAAGTGGCTTATGAATATAAGTGAAATGGATTTTCTTAAAATTAGCATAAATTACCGTTTCGCTTTAAAAAAAAAAAAATGTGCTCTTTCGTGATATATTTTTTAATGTAACAAACCAAATATTTCTGGGAACTGCGTTCCCACCCAACTACAGTACTGAGTACAACATAAAACTAAGTAAACAATGAACAAGTATTGTAGCTTTTTAAAACTATCTGCAGATTTGGGGTCCCTTATATTGGGAGGCTCCGCGGTTGTGTCCCGGGTGCTTATACCTTAATTTTGCCCTATTTAACCCCACTACCTAAAATTTCGTCTAAAGATGGGAATCAGAAAACTAGAGATATCGGGCAAGCAATAGCTCACAGTAAGGACAAAAATTTTAAAAATTATCAATAGTCAGTGGCTGGCCGATTCATTTTATCGTAGCCATGTGTTTAGTTTACTCTGAAATATATTTCGGTTACATAAATATATTAAGCAGAATCTTAAAATTAATACGTGATAGCTCAATCCATTTTTAGACCGATCGTTCAAATTGTTGTTTAAAACAAAAAAAAAAAAAAAAAAAAAACGACTCACTCGGTCTAGGGTTAAGAAAATAAGAAGATCACGGATTCAATACCAGCGGAGTGGTTATACGATGGGATGTCTAAGGTAGAGATCTGCACGGACCATCGCATGGCCCAAAGTCCGAGCCTGGCCCATGCCATACTTTTTTCTGAAGGTTCGGGCCGGGCCGTGCCGGGCCTAACTTATTTTTTCTCTACAGAGCCGGGACTGGTTTCATTCCTAGTCTTCACAGCCCAAAATTTTCAGTCCTAGCTTTGACTCAGACTCAGCCCGTATGAAAATCATTGTCCGGCATAGCCTGGTCCGTTCAAAAGTCGGTAAAATTAGGCCTGAGCCCAAAAAGTTTTGCAAAAAATGCATACATTTTTAAATCGCCATTATTCTAGAATTAAACATTAAAATTTATTCTTTTTAAAGAATAGTAAATTTCTACGCTTATTAAAATATAGTAAAATGTGTAACAAAGAACCTGCCTATGACGGAATCCTGTTTCAAATTGAAAAACGTCGATTCATGCAAAATTAATATACTGATACGTAAGAAAAGGATATATAATACATTTACACTTGCTACGAATGGAACTTGTCTGTAACACATTTTTTTTTTCTTTTCTATTCAATTCCGTCTTAGATTTTACTGTATAGCATTTTTCAGATTTTTGACACTTCCAATACGTGGATTAGCAATATTAATGATAACTGAAACATTTACTTAGAAGAAATAGAGATTCATTAAAAAATAAAATAAATATAACAGCCTGCGGCACTTCTATAAAGATGAAGATTTATAAACATGAAAAAAAAAAGTTAAGATAAATATTTTTGGCCAGAACGGAGACAAAATTTTAACCAAATCGACGTAAAAATCAATTTTTTGTAGAAATTCACCCCGACTGGACCGAATTTTTAGTTGTTATTCCGGGCCGGGTCAATATTTTTTTGTACAGGCTGGGCCGAACATTTAATTTTTGTATCGGGCCGGGCCCGGGCCTGGAAATTCTGGCCCGTGCAGACCTCTAGTCTAAGGAAATCCCATTTCATTTCGATAAAACAAGCTTACAATAAGTTTAAAACTGCTAGACGTAACAGGGGGATAAACAGATACACATCAATCCATTTTTAATTTTCATTTTATAATATTAGTAAGACGTAAAATTCAATGACTGAGAAGGAGACAGAAAATGACAAAATGTAGGTCTGATCTCAATAATGCATGACATGAGATCGATTATTGCTACATCTGAAATGAACCGAGGAACGAAAAATAAACAAATTAAATAAAGCTAGCAATCACTTCATACTAATATTTTTTAGGATAAATAGGTCATACAATTGAGAAAACTCAAAAGAAAAAAAAATAGCTTTATTAGTTTAAAAATTATAAAACGGTGCAAAAGCACGCCATCAAAATCATTCAATAAATAAATAAATAAATAAAACAAAAAAATAAATTAAATCAAATATTGATTTTTCAAAAAACGGCATGACCTACACGAATTCTTTAAAATACAATTAATAAATAACGAACGTTATTCTGAATGGATTCCCTTAATTCATAACAATGGATGAATAGGTCATACAATTGCGAAACCTCAAAAGAAAAAGAAATACAAAATTATACAAAACTAAATAAATAAATATAACAAAAAAAAAAAAAAAAAAAATAGATGAAATCAGATATTGATTTAAAAAAAAAAACGGCATGACCTACATGAATTCTTTCTAAAATTAAAAAATAATAATGAAAATTCAAATTTTAATTATTTATAAAATTGAAATTACAAAAGCACAGAGAAAAAATAATTTGAAATTTTCGCTTTATTTATAAACTACATACGTAGATATAAAAAACATTTTGTTAAAAATATTTTTAAATGCTAAACAATTTTTATTTTTCCAAATTTAATTCTATCAGAATTCTTTGGAATTTAAGCTGCAAATAGGGTCATTCCATGTCAAATCAACCAGTGACTAAACCAAATCAACCAGTGACTCAACCTGACCATTTCAGATTTCAATGAAACTCTCAGGGATAATTCTTCCTGATGATATAAATGAGAATATATTTTTATAATTCTTTTTATCACATTAAATTTTCATACAATTAATTATTTAAATTTTGAAAAATCATCATTTTTTGGGTTGCATAAATTTTTCAATTTTGAATTTCTCAAGTTCTATCAGGCATACAGAATTTTATGAGCCCTCATTTTAAAGAGAAATTTATAAAGTTTAATTTGATACCCAAGTTGACTAGGCTCAATTAAAAAAAATAATTTTTTTAATTTAAAATTTAAAAAAAATTTCAGATAGTGTTTTTTAAATTTTTTGAAAAAAATGTATGTTTGTTGTAATATTATAAGCTTAAATTTCTGAAATTTTTAGAGTGGGATCTCAATGGGATCAAGAGTTATGAAATAAAAACTGAAAATTACCATTCAAATAACAATCTAATTCTAGCTATTTTGTTATTTGTGTATTATTTAAATGGTAATTTTCAGTTTTTATTTCATAACTCTTGATCCCATTGATATCCCACTTTAAACATTTCAGAAACTTTAGCTTATAATATTACAACAAACTAGTGATGCAACGAATAGTGGTTTGGCCGAATAACCGAATACCGAATATTCGGCCAAGTTACAGCCGAATATTCGGCCTATTCGGCCGCCGAATAATGAACTTATTTTTGCCTAAAAGCAAAATATAGTATGCCCTATATGCACAATTCTTGTATATTTCACAATTAAAATGTATTGTTTTCTTTTAAAAAATTATTTATATACAAATTTTTAATTTTTTAAAGCATTATTTTACTCTGAAAAAATATTCGGCTATGTTCGGCCTAAAAATTGTCTCAATAATATAATTCAAACCCCCCAAAAAATTCTTAGCAAAAGTTCCTCATCGAGTACTGTCTAGTTACATTTTAATAGATATTATGTGTGTTGTTGTTACATTTTAAAATAATGACAAAATTTTAAAAGTACTAGGAAATATAAGTTTCAGCTTTCAGATGAAATAAAAAATAAGAAATCTTAATATCTTAAGAAAAACCACTGATAGAAAAGGTGAAAGGAATATCCTCTAAAATGGTGGAAAGAAATCATTGTAGACTTTATAAAGCTCACAATTAACAAAATTTTTATTTATCTTTATTATTATTTTTTTTCTTTGCTGTCAGCAGTGAAACCTCTATAGAAAGTGCCCCTCAATGTGAAGAAGTAAAAGAAATTAGTAATTTTCTTTCCCAGCCACTACTAGAAAAACAACAGTGTCCTTTGGAGTGGTGGGCGAAAAATTCGGAAGACTTTCCAAACCTTTCACAATTAGCCCAAAAGTACCTTTCTGCACCAGGAAATACCGTATATAGTGAGAGATTATTTTCAGAAACAGGTAACATTTACGAAAAAAAAAAAAAAAAGAAAGAAATTAATAGACTATCACCTGAGAATGCTGAATTATTATTTCTGCATCGCAATCTATATTTATTGAAAATATTAACTGTTTAAGGCATTACAATGCTATTCTTGAAAAAAATATCTAAAACGTAAATGCATACTAATTAAAAGAATTTAGTATTTACATTTCTTTCATTATTTAATAAGAAATAGTAACAGACTTAAAAAAAATCACTTAAATTATATTTAACTTTTAAGCGTATTTTACTTAAAAAAAAAAAAAAAAAAAAAAAAAAAAGCCTTTAAGTATTGCAACAGCAACATATACGACTTAAATATCTTATACATATAAGACATCTATATCTAATTAATCATATATTTATGTTCTTTATAGGTATAAATCAAAATATTATTGAAAGAAATATTTTTTTATGTAACATGGGTTAAATGTTAAACTTCCCATTATGATTAAAAAAAAAAAAAAATTGAATTAGCTTGTACAGCTGTATTAAAACAATTTTGAATAGATTAATTTTAAATTTAACAGATTATGTTAGCTTATTACAGATACTTTTTCTACTTACTGATACAGCATAAAAAATTTTTAAGATGATTCCTAAATTAGCCTTTTATATAAAAATGGGTAGATAAAACCCATTCGAAGTATGAAAGTTAATGGAAAAAAAAGTGTTAGTTAATTTCAAATAAAATTTTCATTATATATGATGAATATAAATTGTCAAATTAAAAAGTTATACTGTGTAAATATAAAAACATTTATTACAGTATTATTCGGCCAAGGCCGAATAATGGATTTGATATTCGGCCGAAGCCGAATATTCGGCAGACAGGCCGAATGGGCCGAATATTCGGCTTCGGCCGAATATTCGTTGCATCTCTACAACAAACATACATTTTTTTCAAAAATTTCAAAAACACTATCTGAATTTTTTTTTAATTTAAAATTTTAAAATTAATATTTTTAACGGAGCATAGTCAATTTGAGTATCAAATTAAAACTTATAAAATTCTTTTTAAAATGATGGGTCATAAAATTCTGTGCGCCTGATAGAACTTGAGAAATTCAAAATTGAAAAATTTATGCAACCCAAAATATGATGATTTTTCAAAATTTAAATAATTAACTGTATGAAAATTTAACGCGATAAAAAAATTATAAAAATATAGTCTCATTTATGTCACCGGAGAGAATGATCCCTGACAGTTTCATTGAAATCTGAAATAAGTCAGGTTGAAAATTGAAATTTTTTGGTTGATTTGACGTGGAATGACCCAAAGTTTAATCTATCTACCCATTCAATACTTAAAAGCCATACAAAACAACAAAAAGTCGTCGAAAGAGATTTGTAGATTTTAATTCTTGTACCCAAGCGCAGCTCCAAGAGAGGTCATGGGGGTCATTACCCCTCTTCCTAACATTTCTATAGAACCATACATTTTAAAAAATATAATATGCATTAAAGGTGTTTTTATTTATTTTATTTTTCCCCCACTTAAAAATGCTCATCTTTCTGGTGTATAAGCGGAGCTTTTTTTTATACAGAATGTCAGACATTATTGTTTAAGCCCCAAAACAACTGAACAACATTTTTCTATAAATGTGGTATACCTTGAATCGTATCCAACTGCTCTCTCAAGACATCTACATGACTGTCGAATACCAAAAATCGATTTAAAATGTGAACTTTGAGACCATTTTCTTTAAGCTTCTTTGCTTTTATACAAAAGAAATTCGAGGGAAAGCCGATTTATTGGTAGCTGAGTAAAACCTGCAAATTTTATATATTTACGAATGCAGGTGAATTAAGGCATATGTCAGAAAATAACCAATTTGGGATTTAAGATATAAAAATAAAAATTGGTTATGAAGACGTGACTTCCTCCCACGCACTTCCCTGAGAGAGAGAGATAAAACTTTTTGTAATTATTAAAGAAATGAAAAATCGACCATAAACAAATAAAATAATTACTATACTATGTAATTCTATATCTGATATTCTGTAGTTCATAAAGTGGAAGAATAAAATATTAAGGAGGAATTAGTCACAAACAGAATGTAAAAATATGACAAAAATAACGAAAATCATAGATGCATTAAAAAAAGAGAAAAACTGTAAAGCTCCGGCCAAAATTACGAATTTTCAAATGTTGGATTCAAAGTGTGAATAAAGCAGCCATTGTACACTAAAATTAGTTAAAGTAATGGATAGTTAAGAAATATATAAATATAATACACCATTAAATGGGCATATGCAGCAATGAAATTATGCATTTTAAATTTGATTAAATTTAATTAATTTGCCAAAATATGGGCTATATGTAGATGATGTGACAACTGCAAAATACTTTTAGATGTGAAACAAAATAAATACTGTCCAATAATAATATACATATATACGTAAACGCCACTAAGGGCATTCTCACAAAAAAAATAAATCTGTAAATCCCAATTTTTTTTATTTTATATATTTTATAAAAGATCTATTTTATCCTAATTTTGAGTATGGGGATTACGGCGGACTGACTAGTTAAATCCTTCAGTGACGCCATCTTAGAACAAGCAATCGGTTGTTAGTGTAATGAAGATAAAACTAATTTTCAAAAAAAAAAAAAAAAAGAAAGAAAGAAAAAGAAAAGAAACAAGGAAACTAGCGAATGCACCTGTCTATTTTAATGTTTTGTTCTGTAAAGGTTCTTTTCGAGGTTCGAGAAACCCTGTTAAAAGGAAAAAAATTCAATACGGAATACGCACGTGCTTACCACGTGGCCTGATAAACATGTCCCCCCCCCCCCTTCCGCAAACAACCAGCATTACAGAAAATTCAAATTCATGCTACAACTCGAAAAAAGTATCCGATTTCGTTAAACAACATCGTTTTATTTTAATCTTTTACAGGCCTGGACAAACCGGGCATCGGTCCAGGAACTCTGTCATAATCCGGAAATAGGAACATCGAACTCAAAAATCAATAAAAAAATTAAATTTCATACACATTGACTTATTGAGCTTCGATAATAAAAAGGAAAAATGTTCTGTTTTTATTTGTACATTTTCACAGCGCGCAAATTAAAAAAATCATAAAATTGAAAACAAAAATAGAATGTACTTAAAATTATTCTCAATTCACATTATTAAAAGAACATTATATAATAAGAAATACAGTTCGTTAAACTTTTATGTTCTCAAGCGAAAAAATAAATAGAAAAATATTTAAAACATGTTTTCCATTTTCACGATTACACATTAATTTTTAAACACAAAAGGCAAATTATGGACCAAAAAATTAAAAATACACCAGGATCTTTATTCAGCCTGCAAAAGGTTCATTTGAGGACAAATGTGCTATTAATATTGTTGGTACCCCTTGATACTGACATCTTTATTTTTATTTTCTACTTTTATTTGAATATCGTAGCTGACAGATTCACGGACATAAAAAGTTCAAACCTCAATCTGGCGCCAGCGTATACGCCTCAGTGACGTAACAGGTCAGCGTTCAAACTCTTTGGTTACAATTTGGAGGCAAAATGTTTTCTTTGACCGTTGGCGCACCCGTAGTCCCTCAGATTTTTTTTAAGGATTCCTTTCAATTCATTGGACTCGGAAAAAAAAAAACGAAATCAACTTTGACAATATGGAGACCAGCCGTCTTGGTATATAATAATAATAATATCGCCCTTGCATCAAAAAATCAGACTGAATTATATTTTTAATAGGTTGATAGCTGGATTAAAATATTTTTTTGAAAAGTATCCAACATAGTACGAAAAGAAAAATCGGAAAAAGTCATTATGTTAAACATATTCGAAAACACGTGGTGCGACGTATACAGATTTTCCATTCACGCTCAAATATTATATCTTCAAAATGAAAAATATATATATAAAGTCCTTTCAATTTATTGGATTCGGGAAAAAAAAACGAAATCAACTTTGACAATATGGAGACCAGCCCTCTTAGTATATAATAATAATAATATCGCCCTTGCATCAAAAAATCAGACTTAAAAATATTTTTAATAGGCTGATAGCTGGATTAAAATATTTTTTGAAAAATATCCAGCGTAGGACGAAAAGAAAAATCAGAAAAGTCATTCAGTTAAAACATATTCGAAAACACGTGGTGCGACGTATACAGATTTTCCATTCACGCTCAAATAATATATCTTCAAAATGAAAAATATATATATATAGTCTTAATAGACAGTTGAAAGGAAATCTACCAACCGGAACATTTCTGTGAATTCAGTGGAAACAAATTGCGAAAAGTCGGGAAAATAATATCGCCGCTTAAAATACGAATTAACAATGCAGGTCATTGGCGATTTTTGACAAGACGTTTTTCATTAAAATAATCTCTGTGTTAATGGGGTAAGAATTAAATACAAAATTGCAATATCAAATGCCACAGGGGAAAAAAATCGATTATTATATATTTCAGCACATAGCCAGAGGATCGTTGCAATGATTTTCAAGCATTGTAATAGCAAATAAATGATTATTAACTACATAGGCGGAAGCAGACACTGGGACCGGCTTTTTTCATTATTTACGAAGCCGATGGCAACACTCAAAATTAGCATAAATTAGCATTCACGGTACTTAATTGTATAACTCTTGTATTATTTAATCATTTCTCACTTAACTCCACTTCATATGGAGTTATGAAGCAATAATATCCTTCTCTGTTTATGTAAGACAATGAAACACGAGCATAGACTACAACAACAACAACAACAACAAAAAAAAACTGAACTGTCTTATATAGTTAGAAACTACTAGAATACAAAGCAATAAAGTTTTTTGCTGTAACTTAATACACATTAATGACTTTCACTCATCTGGTTTAGATAAACAATTTTGATTATTCAAAATACTTCTAAAATAATAATAATAAATATGTCAAACAACTTAAAACATTGAAAACTATTTTTATCTAATTTTTTATATAAATGCAAGATTATAAAATTCAAGAAAATCTTAAGCAAAAAAAAATCTTTGAACGTTGAAGCGATTGAAATAAATTTATTGCGACTACTTGCTGCTTAAATTTAGGAAAATTCAATCAATTTTTTTAGATTATTTTTTATTAAAAAAAAAAAACAATTTTCTATTAGTTCTTCATTTTTAATCAAAACCTATTTGTTGTGTCATAAGTTGACTGCGTATTAACTTATTTTCAAAAATATTTATTAACAGATCGGTATTTCGAATTGATAAATAAGAATACGCGAAATTTCCACGGCAAAAGGAAAAATCTAGTAGCATTATTGATCAACTGAAAACAACCTTTCGAGTTTTACATGGATAATATTGGCCTAACCTGTCAAATGATTACTTTCATCTTAATTCACGATAGATAAAAATGTATGATGTATAAAGAATATTCAATTTATTCATTTTTAATTATAACTGTAACCCAATACGTTTGAAAATATTTATCGAGCACCAAGGTCTGTCCCGCCGATTTTTAACGACCGCGCAATTTCACAGCCATGCTGGAATGAAGCCTCTTTTTCTGCTTTTCAATACATAAGACGCATTTTGCTTCATCTTGTATATATATAAGTCTATAACGTAACTCTTGATTTCCACAAAATGAAACAATTAGAAGCGAACGATCCTTTTGAAGTTACGATTTTATCAACACCCCTTTAATTGCTCGGGGAGGCGCGAAGCTCGAAATTCGATCCGGCCACGAGGAGCTAAGCAACCGGCTCTAAAGCTGTCACAATGGAGTTGGAAATTAAATCGAACTGTCAAGTAAAGGTTGAATTCTAAAATTTCACTCTTATTACAAAGCGCCGTATAGACCGCATTCAAAACAATTTACACAAATACACAATACTTAAATAAATAAATAAAAAATACATGTACATATCAGAATATAAACACCCCCAACCTTTTTTTTATGCCTCCGTGACAAATCTAAAAAGTTCCATGAAAGTGATCCGCCTTTACTTGACAATTATTGATTCGAAATGAATTAGTAATTTTGACCTACCTGAGTGTTATCCAAAAGTGTCACTTTAAGTGTAATCCAGTTTGACACATGGAGATGAGTCTTGTTCCAATTAAAAAGGCATCAAAAGTGTGAACCGTGGGTGGACACTAAACCAAATTTGATTTTTCTCGAGTAAAAACCAAAGCACAACAAGGTCGAATTGTTCCGAAGTTAGCGAAGGTCACTTAGGAAATAATCGACCGCCAGCAGATCTCTCCGGAGTGTTTTGTGTTGTTCGCCGGTCTTTCTGTCATCTGCGTCTCCCTGCAAATACATACTGCGCCAGTTCGACTTCGCCTCCACAGATGGCAGTACGTGTCAGTCGGGTAGGATTGTGATTGGCTGTCGTCTCTGTGACGCAATAGCACCGTTTTCAGGTAGGCTGAGAGTATCCCCATACATATTTAACTCAAATAGACAGCTGTTATGTAACAATAGACCGAGAAAAGGGGAATGAGCGCTGTGCCGAGACAAACAGGTCTGCTGTTTTCGCGTACACCTTCGGGAGGAGTTTTTCCGGGTTGCATGCAATCCTATAAACATTAGAATCAACATTACAAATGACACGAGAGAGAAAATTTTCCTCCATTGGGGGCGGGAAGCAGAATGATCATCTGTCAAGGAATATTCTCATCTTCAAAAACTTTTATCGTAGTATAAAAAATGAGGTCAGCTGATATTTACAAAAAACAGAAATTACGGAATCACTTATTAAAAAATCAAATTAAAACATTGAAAAACATTTCTCTTTCTTTTTTTCTTTCTCTTTCTCTCTCTTTATTTTTTATTTTGGTAGTCTCTGGGCCCCGGTAGTGATTTAGACTGTGGATGCTGAAATATAGAATTCGTAAATAAACTTGCTGAATAATTAATTTTATCATATATTTTTTTTATTTAAATTTTATTCCATATTAAACAAATAATAATAATAATAATAACCGCATCCGCGGCCGTATACCCATTTCTAGTTTCCACAGGACCCGTCTAAACTAAGAGCTTCTGGTGTTTTTTTCATCTTAGCCACCCGATAGTTGCACCAGTGCTTATAATTTCAGTCAGTGGAATTTTTTTTTAAATTGTTTTTCTGAGTGTCGTGTAGAGATTTAATGTACACTACATGGCCAAAGGTGACCAGTCACTTGCGATTTTAGACTTTTTTTTAAAAAATATCTAGAAAAATAGATGTGAAATTAACCTGAAATTGCAGGTGTATAAACAGTATAGTACAGGTCATATATTTCCGCGAAGATTTTTTTCCCGAAACCCCACAGGGGACCGTCAACAAATTGAAAAGGAACGAATATTTTTTGGATAACCCTGTAAAAACTAATGTAGCAAAAGCGTTCAAACTCGAGATTATTAATAAGTGGCTTATTGTAATATACTGTGTTTATTTTTATGACGATAGCATGTATACTCGTAGAGAAATTAATATTTTTATAAAAACAGTCCCAAATTTTGCCAAGTTGTTTTCTTATAATTTGCAGAGTTCTTAATATAAAACAAAGTTCTTTTCAGAAAATATGACAAACAACATTGTATACAATACTCTGCAATCAGAATTAAAAAATAATAAAAATTGGATGAAAAATGAGCATGTTTACTAAAAAATGTTTCATTGCGCATGCGCGAATGCAATAAAAATATAATGTTCATAATTTATTAGCTAAGTATATAGAGCAACTTTTGTGAAAGTCTCAAAATCATAGCTTGAAAATTCTGAAAATTATCGTCGATAGAATAAGCTCGAAATCCGTTGTTCCCAAAAAGAAGCAAAAATATGAGGGGTTGTATCAAAATCAAATATATGTTGATTAGTGCCAAGATAGCGTACACAATATTGCACGTACTACTATATTTGGATACAACCCCTGATCTTTTTGCTTGTTTTGGGGAACAACGGATTTCGAGCTTATTCTATCGATGATTATTTTCAGAATTTTCAAGCTATGATTTTGAGACTTTCACAAAAGTTGCTCTATATACTTAGCTAATACATTATGCATATTATATTTTTATTGCATTCGCGCATGCGCAGTGAAACATTTTTTAGTAAACATGCTCATTTTTCATCCAATTTTAATTATTTTTTAATTCTGATTGCAGAGTATTGTGTACAATGTTGTTTGCCATATTTTCTGAAGAGAACTTTTTTTTTATATTAAGAACTCTGCAAATTATAAGAAAAAAGTTGGCGAAATTTGGGACTGTTTTCCTAAGAACCTTAATTTCTCTACGAGTATACATGCTATCTTCATAAAAATGAACACAGTATATTACAATAAGCCACTTATTAATAATCTCGAGTTTGAACGCTTTTGCTACGTTAGTTTTTACAGGGTTATCCAAAAGGTATTCATTCTTTTTCAATTTGTTGACGGTCCCCTATGGGGTTTCGGGAAAAAATCTTCGCGGAAATATATGACCTATACTATATTGTTTACACACCTTCAGTTTCAGGTTAATTCCTCACGTATTTTTCTAGATATTTAACAAAACGTCTAAAATCGCAAGTGACCGGTCATCTTTGCTCATATAGTGTATACAAATTTTATACGGCTCGAGTTCTGACTTTTTAATTTTCTTATTTATTGGGTATTTTAATTTCAAAATTGTACGTAAAAAAGGAGTGTCTGAGTCTGTGTTTATATTATTTCTTCAAAAAAGAGAAAAATAATAAAAGTCTGATTCCCAATCACAGGGACGTAGGAAAGGTAGGGGCTCAGGCGGATCACGCCCTTTTCAACATTTAAAAGATGAGCTCTTGTAAAAACGATTATTTTACGTCTTCAGTGTTTGATAAATCCTCTCAAAATAAAAACAAAATCTGCTCATAAAGAAAGACTCATAATTGATTGCATTTGAAACTTATCATGTCACGTTTTCATTTGCAATTCCAAGATTAAGCTTTGGGGAATTGTAACGTGAAATAGGATTCAATGCCATAGCTATCAACTTTTACGTTTTTTTCTTCTTACTACTAAAATTTTATAGTAAATTTTAATTTATTTATTCGATGAAATCGGCTATTAAATAAGCTAAAAATATATATTAGAATTTAGTGGTATAAGAAAAGCGTAAAAGTTGGTAATGCACACATACTCCAAAACCTTTATTTTCTGTGACACTTTTTATTATATGGGGGGGGGGGTGTCTCTGTGCCCCACAACCCCCGTTATTTATTTATTTTTTATTTCATAGCTGTAACTCTTTACAATATTCAGTATATTCTGTCTTAAATATTTTGTAGGTTTCGCGATAATGACATTATAGACCGGGAGTCACCTCATTGACAACAATCAACCTCATTGAGTTCCCGGATGAAATTCTAGGATTAGTTAAATCTTCATTCGCATATTAAAATGCAACCGGTTTGCCAAGTCCTATCTGGGTGGAAAACACCTGAAAACCCGATTTCAGCGGCTGACTCGTAGGTTTACCATTGTGTTTTCCTGCTCCCCGTCCTCCTTGTTTTCATACCTTTGGGTGCAGGAAAACACAGTGGTAATCCTACGACTCAGCCGCTAAAATCGGGTTTTCAGGTGTTTTCCACCAAGATAGGACTTGGCAGACCGATTGCGTTTTAATATGCGAATCAAGATTTAACTGATCCTAGAATTTCTTCCGTGAACTCGATGAGGTGATTGTCTGTGCTGCTGGCTCCCAGTCTATTAATAATAAGTTTCTTTTAATAGGTATGCTATTAATTACTAGCTGACCCACCTAGCATTGTCCGGGCTCAGAATAATAACCTTAAATATGCCTAAATTCAGTATTGAATTGAATTCAGGGGTTCATGTCTCCGGGAGAGATGGATTGCACTTCTAAATCATTAAAAAAGCATAATGACCTTCATCTTCCGGGTATATTTCAATACTTCTGGAGGAGGGGGGGTGTTGCCATCCCTCTAAATTCAACTCTGCCTAAAAGAACCTTTGCCCTTCGGGGAGTTTCTTTAAAAATCTATTTCATGAAGCTAGACTGTTTTCCATACAAATTCCACTCACCGAATATAAAAAAGAACTCCCAACCACGAGATCACCTGGGTCGTCAAGGGAACTGTTTTCGGCAATAAAGAGGTTTACTTAGCAAACCTATGCTGCCACTTTTCCCTGGCTTTCTTCTTCGCGTTTTAAAGCGATTTTCGCATAAGAACAAAAACTGGTGTTCTTTACTATCTTTAAAATTTAATTTTAAAAAAAATACTATTTTATATTCCATTCCCGAAAGTCTGCTCTACACAGGGATATAAAATGTAAGATTCGATGGCTAAGTTATCAAATAGAAGTTGATTCATAAAAAACAGACTGATCGTTTTCGGCGAAATGAAGACTTAAAAAGAAATCACGAAAAATTTAAAAAATCGCTTATGGATTCCGAATAAACTTTATTGAAAAGAGTACAAAATTTACTATATCGAGCGCAAAGATTTATTTTAGATTGCTTTTGAGGAATGAATCCAAATTGACGGCGAACTTGGAAAATTGTCGAAATACGCAAATTTTTCCAAAAAAACAATATCTGAGCCTTAGGTGCATGTGGAACTGTCTTCGTTTATCCGAAACCCAATTTCCAGACCCCTACGTGCGATAGATTTCTCTAGCCATCGCCAACATGCAGACAAAAACTTCGTTTTATTAATAGAGATTGATAATTGTAATTGTTCAATTTACTTGATTTTTTTTTTTTTACCCCGCATAATTTTTGAATTGCTTCAACACTGCTCGGTAGTTTATACCGGCGCCAACCCCCCTCTCTATGGCCCTGGGTTTGCAGCTTCCATTCTTCACAGAATGGGTCGCCAAAATTTGGCGCGTTCGCAGACGTAAAGGATAGAGGTTCCACAAGGTAGATTTTGTCCCACAATAATTTAATGTTCTTAACCTGCGTATGTGTGAGATAGTGTTATCAGGTGTCCCGACTTTTAGAGGCTCTAAGACCCGTTCCTCGTAACCACTGCGCGGGATGCTAAAAGTTCTTTTTTTTTCAGGATGCACAAATTCTTTTAAATATCTTTTCGTACTTGCGTACTATTCTTTAGTCTGCATCTACTGGAACTTAATACAGTAAAACCTGTGAAGAGAGAATCTGCCTCTAACGGAAAATTTTTATACATTTGAAAGCAATATTTTACCAATTTACCTGTCCGAAAGACTGTCTAAAACGGTTTTTTGCAGTTAATAGCAATTTCCTTTTTCACAGGTTTTTAGCTCACAGGCTATCAAAGCCTGAGAGCCTGAGAGTATCTACAGGTTCTGTATTTACGTACGTTTCTATGTACGTATGTATGTACGTAACGCGATAACTCTTGACAGAAATATCCGATTTGCTTCAATTTTTTTCCAGGTTTATTCTGATAAAGCGCTTCCCTGATTAGTTTTGGGGGTTCATTGGTTAAGTATAAAGGTGGGGGGGGGGGGGCAAATCCCTTTGATTTAGATAAATGGGTTTTTCATGCAGAATTATACAATTTGCTTCAAATTTGGTATACTAGTTTAATCTGATAGGGCGCTTCCCTGATTAGATTTAGAGGTTCATTGGTTAAGCATAAAGGGGGAAAATGGAGGAGCTAATCCCTCCTTAATTTAGTTAAATGGGATTTTATGTAGAATTATCCGATTTGCTTCAAATTTGGTATACCGTTTTATTCTGATAAGGCGCTTCCCTGATTAGATTTGGAGGTTCATTTATTAAATATAAAGATTCGGGAAAAGGGGGGGTTAATCCCCTTCATTTATTTTTCGAGGTTCATTATTCTTTGAAATAAGAGTATAATATACAATTATTGTGAATAGCCCGAGATCTCAATGCCGTCAGCTTAACTGGGCACTTTTCTTTTTATAGTATACTTTGTTCAGTAAATCCTGTGAAAACAAAGGTTCTGCTTTTAAAATAAAAATTTTATTGTCCCAGTGTTTCCGCTTTCACAGGTTTTACTGTATAAAATGGCTGTGTTTATCTTGTAGAGTGAAATCTGCTCAGAGAAAATCGCAAAAGACCGGAGAAAAATTTCGTTTTAGACAGGTTTTTGTCTTTGCTAATATAATTGTATGGAATTCTTACCATATGGACAATGAAATTTTTATGTTTAAATCATGGCTCCCTTATAGGCAGGTCTCGTTTTAAGGCTGTTCTTAACTGCTCTGCTCAACAAACGCAAAATGTTTTGACACATTTAAAAATTCATTTTTTAGCGGAAAGATATAAAACTGGAAAGCCTGGCCATGGAAGCGATTTGGAATCGAACTGTTTTTTCCATTTTTTGATCAATCAATTACCTATTGAGTTATAAGCGATTTTGATCACGTGACACGGCATCCCCCCCCCCCCCCTTACTGACTGGATTTTCTTTTTTCGTTCGGAAGTTCAGTTCAAAATGCCAACTTTGACAGTATTTTCTGAAAGATCTACTGCGTTTATAAGAAAACGGAAAAAACTGCTCTATTACATAGTTTCTGAATAACAACACCTTCTAGTTTCATGCGTTTGCGAACAAAAATGAATTAAAACTTATGTCAGAAAGTTGACTCTTTGGATTTGAGAACAGCCTTAATACGGTTTACTGTATTTCTGTGTTCCGATTTAGAAGGTGCTGACCCGCTTTTTTGTTTACCAGTCCCGCTGTTTATGACACTGAACCTGGCAACCCTAGACTGTGAGGTAACGATATCAGAAATAATTAAACAAAATAAATGAGTTCAAAATCATTATTAGGGACTGTGCATGTATAACGTTATCATTTTAGGGGAGGGGTGTCTGGCACATGAGACCGTAAGATATCGTTAGAATGAGGGGGGGGGGGGGTTGTCTTTTGATATCGATATCATTTTTGATCCAACTAAAATTTTCTCCTTTTATTTGTAACATGGTCTTTACATCAAAATAGTATGCTATCTTTTTTTAGTCTGTTATATATTTTAATGAAAATACAAAGTTATTATTAAAATTACTAAACTATTATAAAATTATTTAATTCCAAAATATAGAATACCCCAACGTTTGATATTCCTATTCTTCTTTATATGTGTATACATATATAATCGCTGTTCGAGAAACCATATGCGAAGTATATTTGAAATGAAACTTTGTGTTTAGTAATAAATAGAAAAGAAAGAGAAAGAATATTGTCCACTTGTTTTGTTGATAAGAATTTCTATCTGCCCCTCCTCCTCTGTGCGGGGCAAGTGCAAGAAGATATTATTACTGTTGAATGCATTATGTAACAAAAAGCTATTATAAAATACTTTTAAATAGTAACTATTTCTTTTAAGTGTCATTTGATATAAAGTTATTTCGTATATAAAGTGATATTTTATTGACTTCTCTTCATTTCAATCAATAAAGTATGCGAAAAATAAATGTAACCATTTTTGTATATCACTCCAAACAAAAGAAATAAAGTCTAAAAATAAAAAAAATGTAGACATTGATAACGATATCATTACATGGGGGGGGGGGGGGGGGGAATCGAGAAATGTTAACGTATGATATCGGAAGAGGGTCCAAAATTACCAAAATGTTGATAACGTTATATATGCACAGCCCCTTATGAAGTGATATACTACCAAGAAATAGTCGTGTAGCAAAATGACGCTTCTACACATTTATATAATTTTATCTATAATGTTCTAAAAGAAAAGTAAAAACGTTATAAAATCTAACTTTAGTAATACTCTTTCTTTATGCTTTCTCTTTTCCATCGTTTTCTGACTAGTTGGAAATGGTAGTATCTATACGATAAACTTGCTCTAATCAATAGGAGGAGGTTTCACTTTCTTATTGATTTCGACGGGTCTCGGATACTGCTAAATGTTAAAAAACTGGAGGTAAGTGTGAACAATATCTTACTTGTGTTTCGACTAGTGTTACCAGGTGCCCCAAAACCCGCGTAAGTACTGAGCGGGACGCGAAAAGTCCTGATTTTTCGTGAGGCACAAATTCTTTTAAATTTCTTATTGTATCATGCTATTCGTTAATCTGGATCACGTTTACTTATAATAGTTTTTAATTTAAGAAGGGAAACTTTTTTATGACTAATAATATTTTAAATTATTATTTAAAATCGGATTTTTGAGACGTTGTTAAATTTAATAATGCATTTAATTCATCTGTTGTAGTTTGTTGTTTTTTAATAGTATAATTATAAAATGCTAATTATTATTTTTGGTGTTTTTCAAATTGGTATATTCATTTTTTTTAAAATTGTATGTAAGCATTTTTACGCTGTTTATGATTTTAATCAAAACATGTAATTATAGATATTCTGCATCAGTTATTAAATTCCCTTCTATTGTAAACGCATTTTTTACGTTTATTATACACGTAATTATTGACTTTAAAAATTAAAAAATAATATTTAGGCATTGAAATAAAATATTTTTTTATGTCTGATATGAAGTTTATGAATAAAACTGATTCAGTATATTTTTTTTTAAAGTTCATAGTATCACTTATATAATATAAGATTGAATATTTTTAAAAGAGATAAATAACTATTTTTTACATTAAAAATGTTTTTTAAACAATAAGAACAGTACATATGTAGTCATTTCTTTTCTTTTTATGTTTCCTTCTTTTTTTCTATTTCCTAGATCAATCTTTTCTTATAAAACATAGGAAATCCATTTAGCTCATATTCACAAGATACAATATTTATGGGAATAAAACATTTAAATTAAATGTGGATTATCATGTCGTTCCATATATAAGCATTTGATTAAGTTAAAAGAAAAATATATACATATTCCAGGGAATAAAAATTCAGACCCCAAGTTCATATTTAATAAAACAATGACAAATCACCGCACATAAAAATAATTACACATTCTTTATTATAAAGTTATTAATAAAACTTTTAATGTGACTAAAATACAGTAAACAATAACGTTTGATTAGATTTAAAATCATTAGAAATTAATACTGAGATCTAAATATTTAAAATTTGAATTACACATAAAAAGAGAACATAATTAACGTTCATAACGGGAATTATTAAAATACTAAATACAATTTAATGGGTATCTGAAAAGAAAGAAATAATATTCACTGATTAAGATTTCGGTCAGTTACTTGCCTTTATGGGTATTTTTAAACTAGCATATCTTTATAGGGCATGCAGTGAAAGCAAACACAAGGGATAAGATTGGAATAAAATATTTTAGTTTGTTTTGTCAGTAATATAATTGAATTCATATGTAACTTTAATTGAATTTTTCCTTAAAACTTCAATTAGTGTTACAAACTATGAATTAAATAAATATTGCCAATAAAGTATTTTATTCCAAGCTTTACTACGCTTGTATCTACTTTCATTGCATTCTCTAAAATATATAATTCTTTTTAAATGCTCATAAAATGAACATAAAGAAGAATTAACTCAATAAAAAGTTAACATTCACTACTATGAAAGAGTGACTAATCATTTCTATTACGGGTGAAAAAAATGTACCCCTTTTGCAAAAGTGAATAGTCACTCCTCCGAAAGAGTGATTATTCACCCCTGTTTAGAGTAAATATTCACTTCCCAGGAGTAAGTATTCACCCTTTTAGAGAGTTAACAATTCCACTTTTGCTCAGAGTGAATAGTCACTCTAAAGAGGTTGGGCATATTTTGACACTGCGATAGAATGAGTATTCACTCCTCCGGAGTGAATAATCACTCTTTTTTATTTAGAGTGCAACCTACAAAATAGACTTATAATTTTTTTAACACCTTGTACAATTATTTACCAAGAATTATTAAGGCCATACTTCAACTCCGCTTGGAATGGAATAAAACAAACAGCGATGGACGTTTCGAATGAACGAGTTACAACTTGTTAGGATGTCATTTTCCTTATAGCGCAGTGTGGCAACTTTTTCATTTTTCTATATAATATACTTCGGGATATCAATAACATATTTAAAAGAAAAAATGTTGCATCACTGCGCTCATAGGAACAGGCCCTGATCACCGAATTAGGCAAGAGAAGCACGTGCTTACCTTTGAAAATTTTGAAGGGACCCGAAATTGAGAAAACAGGGATCCCAAATTTTATATTGAATATATTGAGGTGTATTGTAATGTTAGATGTATGCTTGTTTTACATATTGGATTTGGCTTGTATGCACAACATAAAATATATTAATTTAAACTACTTCCAAAATTGAGAGAGGTACTTCAAATTACGGATATTTTATGTTGTGCATACCTACTGAATTCATCATTTTATCTAATATTACATTTTTATGCTAAACATTATGCAAAATCATCTTTGCATTTTTTTTTAATTGTACCAAATTTTTGTGTAAGATGAACATAAAAGAGTTGTTTAAGGAGACCAGGTAAGCGAAATTTCGGAAAAAAATAGATTTTTACTTTTTTATATTATTAAATATTTCAAACTTTTATCTTACCAACGATGTGTCACACAAGTTTATATATTTAAAAAAGAAGTGTTGGTATTATTCATTCTTTTTAAGAGTATTTCACAGCTTAATGGCCATTTAAATCTTTAATTGACTTTTTCTCAAAACTTGGATTTTTCATGTTTGTGTTCTATTTTTTCAATATCTATTAAACTTAAGAGCTCAATTTTTTAAAAATACTTTTATTATGCTATATTGTATACTTTAACACAAGAATTTAATGATTTGTTGAGAATTATTTATTTTACGCAGAGAAATCTTACCAAAAATGCTAATTTAAAAATGCCTTTCAATAAATAATTAATAATTAATTTTCACGCTCACTTGGAAAGTTGGTTGGTTGGTTGTATTTATGTCAGCCAATTATCTTCACGTGGGATATAGGCCCTAAGAGGGGGGAGTGCCTTCCGTGGAGGTCTTTCTAAGGGAACCTAACCCGTATTAACGCTTGGAGAACCAAGGTTCAAAGAAAACCACGAAAACTCCGAACGATTAGGCCGACGGGCGCGATTGGGATCGAACCCAGCACCTCCCATCTACCAGCTTCGAGACTCACTTGGAAAGAGGATGGTCTGTTAAAAAACGCAAGGCATGTTACTCATACTACTCTTAAAGTTTTAGACCTCAGTCTTTCACCATTTCTAAGAAAAATATACATAAAGTTGGTGTATTTTAACATGGCGGAGATAGAGCTTACCCTGTCCCCTTAATGAAATATGTGTGAACTCAACTGAGCCACTCTTTGGAATAATATTTGCGAGTTTCCGGATATGTCAAATTTAGAAAACTCTTCTCGAATGAAAGGGGGCCCCAAAATGACGATGTGCTTCCCATAGCTTCAGAGGTTAATCGGGACCTGCATAGGAAGAGAATTTAGAACTTAGAGAATTGTTTTCGTTAACCCATGGAACTCAATAGACTTCCCTTTATTCAAATGGAGCAACCCAACACACTATTTGTTTAAGAAAACAGTGAAAATGTGAATAAAAGTCCTTATCAGTTATCTGAAAGTGAATGGAACTTTGGGCCTTATCTGTTCCACCGCGCAGAAATAATTTAAAACAACTACAACGATAAAGCTCTTGTTGTTTATTTGCCCACTTTTATTTATGACATGACAGTAAGTTCAAACTAAACAATCTCACCTGAAACTAGTTAAAAATCATTTATGTGGTAAAAAGTACTTCTGCTTGGAATATATTCGAAAAAAAAAAAAACCTTTAGAGGAAGCAGGGCAACCATGAGAACATGCAAGCCTCGGTAATAGTTTGAATGCAGGCTATGAGTATGCACTGTAAAAAAAAAATCCGTTAAAATACAGAAATTGTCTGGCAATCCAGACGCCAGTACTATTCCCATAATTTAACAAAATTCTAAATACGTTAGCTTTTTATAAAAAAAAAAAAATAGAAAAGAAAAGAAAAAAAAATCTTATAGCGAGTTGTTTAAAAATACATATTATAGATTGCGTCATAATTTTTATCGGTTTTACTTGAAAACTCATATAAAGCATACTATTTACCCATTATTGGAAAATCATTGAATATATTTTCAATATAGAGCCAATATTCCGCCAATATAGAGTAATATTCCGTAAAATTTAGGGAAAACTTACTGGATTTATACGGATTTACAATCTCACATTGTCAGTTACGGAAATTGTACTGTTTCCTTAGATAAATGAAACTATTCCGTAAAATTTTACGAAAAAATTTGTGTCAATTGACGGATTTTTTTTACACAGTGTGGTATTAGAAAATAAAAATTGTGAATAAATACTTCTTAAAAAGTATTAAGTATTTGCTTAAAATTTAAACTTCACGATATTAAAATAATATAGAAATAAAATAGCGCGTGCTATCCAAAGCCTTGGTGACTGGTCTGTGGCGGGTGGGCATTGCCATTTTGCAGGCTTAGGCAATCCACAGTTGCACTACTTCTGATGCTTTAGATAGAATGTTTTTTATTTTGATTGTTCTTAGCGCTGTGTAATATTAAAATATACAAATTATACAACTCAAATTCTGGCTATTTAATTTATTTGTGAGTTATTTTAACTTATTAAAATAAACAGATACTTTTGTGTGCGTTTTTGTTATTTCCTTTTAATCTCGAGACGAGCCATCGAACCTTTTTAACACTTTCCAACAAAGTTGAAAAGTGTTTATGAATTCGGTTTGTCTGTCCGCGCTCTAACTCCCGTAAATATACTCGGATCGTTCTGAAATTTTTGGATGTTAGTGACCTCTACATAGTACGAACCCTATTTCAAATGAAGTTTGTAGCACGTTTAGTTCATTTACAGGGACAGTCAAAAGTTTTCCGTTACATTACGGCCTATGGGAAAAAATCGTTTAAAATGATTTTTAATGATGTTACATGCTTTCAAACATAATAAAATTGATATGCATTTATCAAGTGTACTAAAATATGCATTCTGTAGAATATGCGGCGCAAAGAATAGTTATTATTCATTTACAGGGCCACACAAAATGATTCCGTTACATAATGATATAGGGGTGGAGGGAATTTTTTCCGGCGTATTTCAATTATGTTAAATTATTTCATGTATAATGAAATTTATATACGTCGCTAAGGTTTACTATATTTCATGTATAATACGAAGTACATAGCGTTATTTACAGGGACACACAAAAGACTTCAGATACTATATTGTATCCGAAGTACTGTACGTTAGCGATGATTGCTGGAAATGCATTTTTAATTATGGTATGTGCTTTTATGTTTCACTATATTTATGCATTGTATATGGTGTGTATAAATGCTGTAATTGATATACAGGGCTATACAAAAGAATTCGTAATGGTTACTGGGTATGATTGCAAATTGCTTAAAGGTGGTTTTTAAATGAGGTATGCATGTTTACGCTGAACTGCATTTAGTTTACTAAGAAATGTTTGTAGAACATACCTAAAATGAAATACAGGGCCACGCAAAGTATTGGATACATGGTCGTCTATAAATGGTAATTTCTGAAATGTGATTCCAGTAGTTTTAAGATTGTTTTACTTTGAATTAAACTTTAGCTAAATAGTGGCGTGTAATAAAGGTACTAGGTTAACTACAGGGTTGTACAAAAGTATACCAGTATGTTTCCATCTATTGGTATCAATTGCTGAAAGAGAAATTTCAACCTGTTATATGTTTTCTTGTTAAACTAGATTTCTCCATTATATAGTATCTATATCAACCTACAGATCAAATACAGGGCTGTTCAAAAGAATTGGAATATATATTTGCTATGGATGGTAACTGCTGAAATCAGTTTTTCAAATGTTTTAAGCGTTTTCTAAAATGTTTACTTAGTTCTCTTATATACCTTATTTCCCTAAATAACGAAGTTTTGTTAAAGCATTCAGGAAGTGTTGGAAAATGTTTCATAATCTATGCTTAACGCATGGTTTTTCTTACTTGTTTAAATGCTGTTAGTGATATCGTAAGCCACTGCTTTTTTCAATTTTCAAAGTTTAATTTGTAACTTTTAGTTTAACTGCAGAGATCAGTGAGATTTTGTTTCATTTAAAGTTTTAGAACTATCGCTAGAGACTTTTGGATAGGTGAATTTTGATTCTAACAATCTTGTACAGTCGTGGAAAAAAAAGTAAACACCACCTACTACTCAACAAATTATCGTAGAAGAAAGTTACTGGTACCGAACGATTGGAAATAAAGTCTACTTTTAAATGATGTATATAAACTTTGCTTAGGGGGCCATCTACCTATTAAAACGAAACCAAACTTAATTTTTTTCAATAGCAATAGCCAATTGTAACAAGATATTTCGAATCTTCGGTTCAAACTATGCATAGACACCAAATTTCAAGTCATTTGAATGATAAGTTTTTGAAATTTAAACATTCAAAATTGAGTGCTTCTAATGTTAAATTAATTTTAATATTTTTATTAATATCTCCTGAAATTATACTCGTAATGTGCTAATTTTTTGTGTAGCAATAATACTAATATACCCAAACACAAATACGTTGAATTTGCAATTTTTATAATTTTATGATATGAATTATGAAATTAATATTCGAAAAAATTATGAATTGCAACCTGCAATTTTTTTGATGGATTTAGATTTATTAAGTCATGCTTTATGGAAATTCAACATTTTCCTTCCACGTAGTTTGCAAATGATGCTTAAAAAACGGCAAAATGATGGTTTAAGCTTCTATGGTCTAAGGATGGTCTATGATAGAAGTGACTAGATATTTTCAAATTTCTTTTGCTATCCTGTAATATAGCAGTCTTGAAAGACTGCTTGGGTCTTAACTTAGAACTTAAGATGTCTTGATCAAGAAGGGGGCTCTCTCGGTCAACAATCGAGTGCCGAAATTCAATTTGGATACAGCCCCTAAAATACGCTCGTTTTAAAATAATTAATTTCTCGGAAACTTATCGCACGAATTGCATAAAAATTTGTTTTTAGGCTAATTGAAGGGTGTAGAGTTCATTTATGCTGTCAGAATTGTGTACTGCTTTTGGAAAAACAAAGTTATGGTTCGCTTTAATATGTAGATGGCCCCCTAAGCAAATTGTATATACATCATTTAAAAGTAGACTTTATTATCAATCGTGTGGTACCAGTAACTGTCTTCTGCGATATTTTTTTGCAGAGTTAGTAAGGAGTGTTTACTTTTTTTTCCACGACTGTACATACATTTAAGTAAAGAAACAGTATGAGTTAATTCAACCCTTTTATTCTTTCGATCAAGCGGTCTCAGAGGCCGCTCACAGTAAGCTACGCAACCATTTCTATTGGCAGTAGTAAAGACTTAAGAGAACCTCCCCCACTCTGCGGTCCTAAGAGGAAAAATGTTCGGTCAGGACTTCGCTTTAAAATGTTTCGCAAGATTTCTTGTTTCCACTTACTCATTACACATATTGCCAATCTTTTTCTCTGTGAAAAAAGTGTAAATGAAGAAATAAAGAGATACAAAACTATAATTGGAATTTCACGTTCGAATTCTATAAAAAATTCACTGGAATAAAAACATTTAAGATAGTTTGCTCTTTCATATAAATAGCTATATTATAAAGGATTATCTGCGCGTAACGCTGACATCGTTTTGCGAATGGCAACGCTTAAATATGAAATTTCGGTTTTTCAATGTTTGCTACTGCAATTTTTTTAATTTCCAAACATTGCACTTTTTCATTTTTTACACCGTCATGTAGGGGAAAAAAATCTTACTTTCAAATGCAATTTGTTTGAAAACTGTGTCTTAGTTGACTGATTTATTATGGCTTTAAAAATAATTTTCAAGCATGAATTTTTTTAAATTTATCTCGTAATTTATCGCTTACAGGCTCCATTATGAAATAGCCCATTTCTATTTAAAGCAATATAAATGTAGTTCAGCATTTGTCTCCGGCTAATTTTTCATAACAAAATTAAAACTTCATCAATGAATAAAAAAAAGAATATAATAGATTAAAAATACAAATTTAACATGTATGTAATCAAACAATTTAAATTTTTACAAAGTCGAATTCGGAAAAATATGTACTTTGAAATATAATTTGTTTGAAAACTGCATCAAAATTTGCTAGAGCAGACGATTTATTTCTTTTTTAGCTCACATGCTATCAAAGCTTGAGAGTTAATGTGCCCGCAGGTTCTGTATGTACCTACTAATGTGTATGTACGTACGTAATGTGTCTGTACAGTTCTGTATGTACGTACGTTCCTGATGTAATGTATGTACGTAACGCGATAACGCTTGATAGAAATATCCAATTTGCTGCGAATTTTGGATATAGGCTCATTCTGAGAAGGCGCTTCCCTGATTAGTTTTGGGGGTTCATTGATTAAGTATAAAGGGGGAGAATAGGGGCTAATCCCCCGTTAATTTTGATAAATGGGATTTTCATGCAGAATTATCTGATTTGCTTCAAATTTGGTGTACCGGTTTAGTCTGATAAGGCGCTTCACTGATTAGATTTGGAGGTTCGTTGGTTAAGTATAAAGGGGGGGGGAATAGAGGAGCAAATCCCCCCCCTTAGTTTAGCCTTTTTTTTTGTCGATTCCTTCATTTTTCGAAGGGCATTATTCTTTGAAATAAGAGTGTAATATACAGTTAGTGTGAATAGCCTGTGAGCTGAAGGTCATCGGTTTAACTCGGCACTTTTCTTTTTATTTGTTACCTGTCACCTTATGAGTGGAAAAATGCGGAAAAAAACTAACTCTTTCTCTTTTTTAAATGATTATATTTATTCTTTTTTTTCTTTTTTTCTTTATTTTTCGCACCATTTTTTGTTTGGAAATATGTTTTGTCATATAGTGCCATATATTGATCAACTTTTGTACTTTTTTTCTTCCGTAAAACAAATTCCTATTGCTTCACGTATACTCACATGAAATATTAGGCTTCTGACCAGTGGTTCTTTTTTTACAGCCTTTTGAAAGTGAAACTTTAATTATAATCACCCTGTATTTTAAAATCTGAATCTTAGAAATGGTCGGATGTCATTAAATTTATTCATTTAGTTAAAATAATATAAGACTTTTTCAAAATTTTATGATTTTTCGTGTGATCGCAGGTATTTAGCTATAAGTATGCAAAATTTCAAGTCTTTAACTTAGACAGTTTTCGAGAGTGACAGCCAGACAGACGAGTGAGGCGAATGGAGTTTCGTCAGATGAGCGAAACCCTAAAAAAGGATGGTCTCGTTACAAGGAATATAATGCAGTTACGATAGACAGTCTGCCTGTTAACCCTTCAAGGTTCAAGTAATTCTGTTTTTTATTTAAATGTTGAATTCGCACGAGAATTTTCTAAGCATTTTATTTGAAAATAAGGAAACGCAATTTTATAGCTTTTTTTTTTCACGAAAGCTGTAAAATTTCATTCAAAAATACCAGTTCAAATCTTGATTAAAATTAAGTGGTATAAAACATATCCCCCTACCTTTCAAGGAGTTAAGGCAGAAAGCTGTCAAAATCGGATTATTTTTTTCAGATTCCATCTTATCGAACTTTATTGTATTAATAAGTACTACTGCCAATATACAAAAAGGTGTTAAAGAAACAGTTTAACTCAAAATTCGTCAAATTTTAAATGATTTAATGTGTTTAATTTTGACACCTCATTTCTACCCGTACGGCAATTATATCGCGAGATATTGTACATTTTGTTAATATACCTAAGCGCAATTCCCCACACAAATTAAAACTTTAAATGGCTTTTCTCCATGTTCCTATTTTCTTCAGTTTCATATTTTAAAAAGGCTAAGCCTTTTTTTGTATTTGAGAAAAGAGATTTAAACTTTTTTGTAAAATGTTCTTTAGTATATATGTGATAAATCTGTGGATGGAATTAGCCTTCATGCTTTTTTTTTTTTTTTTTTTTCAAATAAAACTAATATGAAAATGTGTTCACCGTTTTACACTATATGCTTCAGTAAAAAAAATTTATTAAATGTAATATTAGATGTATCTAAAAATCCATGTGTCTTGTGTAATACACATTTCAAAATCTTTTTTTAAAAATTGGGCAAAAATATCAATATTTAAAAAATAGTCGGGATTTTTAAAAATTCAAATTTTTTTAATATTTTTAAAAATTTTAATTAAGTATGCAGTTAATTTTTTTGTTTTTCAAAATGTACTTTTAGACTAATGTCAGATGAAAGACTATTTGCACACTTGTTGTTTCGACATGAAAAAGAAACATCTTCGCTAGCAGGTGTTTCTTTTTAGGTGCGCTCGTAATTATATGAATACGTAGCACCTATAGTCGTCGTTCGGTCCGTCTGTCTGTCTGTCCGTCAGCCTATAACAGAGCAAAAACTACCCAACCGAATGGTACGAAATTTTAAATATAAAATTGTTGCAAAATTTTGTCGAGTCATTTCAAATTTTATGAAAATCGGATGTGCAGTTTAACTACAGGGACAGTCAAAAGTTTTCCGTTACATGACGACCAATGGGGAAAAATTATTTAAAGTGCATTTGAATGATGTTACAACCTTTCGAACATAATGAAATGGATAGGCACTTATGAAGTGCACTAAAATATACATTCAGTATGATATGCGGTTCAAAAAATATTTATAAAACAAGTTATAGTACGAACGCACCTCATTTACCACGTTTGACGCACAATTTCCAACTTGTTCATGTTGAAACAACAAGCGTGCAAATAGTCGTTCGTCTGACATTACCCTTAGTTGAACATTGAAATGCAGTGAATTCACCATTTGAACCCTATTTTTTAAAATAAACAAAATTGTTGAAAAGGTAAATTGTCCCCTTAAGGGGGCTGGTCACTCAGCTTCCGATTTCCCCTCACTCATGTAAAGTCTATAAGCATTGGATGCATCCGTATATTTAAAATATCTCCTCGGGAAAATAATATTTTTAACTTCCATTTTTCGTGTACATTTCCTAAAAGAGGTCTCTTTTTTTCTTAGTTCTCAAAATATTTCTAAAGTATAGACTTCATTTTATGGGAAGTGTTAAAATCTGACTCACCGTTCGCCCGCTTTTAACACGTAAAATATTAAATTCAGCATAGATTTTAGAAATAGTTTGAAAACTAAGAAAAAAGAGACATCCTTTAAGAAGAGTACACGGAAAAAAGATGTTACAAATATGAATTCCCGAGAAGATATTTTAAATAGACGAATACATCAAAAGTCCATAGACTTAACATTACGGAGGAGAATTCCGAAGCTGAGTGACCATCTCCCTTAATGAACAAAAATTTCCAATACGTTTCTATTTTCCTTTATTTTTCTATTCGCTTGAAGTGGGTACGGTGAAAAAGGCTAAAATGAAATCGAAAGGAGCTGGAGAATTTTTTTTTTCTTTCTTTCTTGGACTATTTTTTTAAATTAATTTTTCAACTATTTTTCAGCAGTGAAATTACGCTTGAAATTATTGAATATTAAAGACGTGAATAATCACATTGCTAACAAGTCATAAACCAACTTACAAGGAAGGTCTCCATACGGGCATACTCAGAAAAATCTGAAAAAATTACAGAATGTTCTTCTCATATGGATATATATATTTATAAAAAATTTTTTGGCGGAACCCCGATACAGCGTCCGTAAAAAAATAACGAAATTTTCGTTTATTTGGCGATTTATCACCGGTTGGCGATTAAAAAAAAATACGGTTTTATGTAGGAAAAACTTTTTATGTTGAATTTGTTTATACAAGTTTAATTTAAATAACTTTAGTTTTGTCATTTTTAATTTGTTTTAACAATAGTTTTGTCATTTTTAGTTTGTTTTAACTATTGTTTGTGATATATATTAATATTAAAATTTAAATATCATATTTTACGATTTAAAACAAAATTTAAATTGATTTAAATTATTTCAAGCTCAAAAATAAGGCAAATAGAACACTGTCGACTTGATTTTGTTGCTATGGAAACGACTTCGTCTTCGATATGGAAATGTTAATTCAAATGTCAGCTGACTATAACTTAAAATAGATATTTTCAACTTGCAAAGCATAGAAAATATTTTTACAGTGATGAAATTAAATAACTACAGCAATAAGCAACATATATATGTAATATAAAAAAAAAATATAATAACCTCTTTAATTGATTAAGTTTGAATTCATTAAAAACCGTGCATTCTAAAAAACAATAAATTTTCAGATGCATTAAAATCGTTTGCTTTTGGCTAGGAAAAATCCTGCTCGCCAAATCGCGTGTCACTTTCGTATTTTCGCGCCAAATATTCGAATGTATTTTATTTTTTTACAGACTTTCTACTGAAATTCCGCCGTTAAATTTGACTGATCCCTTATTACATACATGAGTAGTTTCACTAGCATTTTTTTCAACATATTCTGAGTATGCCCTGTATGGAGTTGTTATGCCTTGTTAGTGAAAAATGTCCAAGCCGGGAATCGAACCCGGGCCCCTGGAATAGATCTCCAGTGCTCTACCATTAAGGACAATACCCAGCTTGGCATCGTCCTTGTGGCTTAATGGTAGAGCACTGGTGATCTATTCCAGGGCCGCGGGTTCGATTCCCGGCTTGAACATTTTTCACTAAGTTGGTTTACGACTTGTTAGCAATGTGATTATTGACGTCTTTAATATTTCTTGGACTAGTTTCCGCCTTAGCAGATACAACCTCTCTTACGAATGAACAATCTTTTTGGCGGGATTATGAAATTATTCCGTTAAAGGATTCTTATAGTCAGGAATTCTACTTTAAACGGTCCCGATTTTCATGATCCCGGAAAAATAATGCAGTACAAATGGTAAGGAACGGTGAACCTGCTAAAGACGAAACTTGTTACAACAGAAAACGTTTCTGGTCTCTGGGGCGACGCTGTCTTCGCAAGTTCACTATGTATATGTATTCATACGTAAATATATACCGTAGAACCTCGATTATCCGAAGTAATTGGGACCGAACATCTTTCGGAAAACCGAAATTTTCGGACAATCGAGAATGCATTAATTTTAAGATTGAGGAGAAATATATGCGTTATCATGGTAACAAGTGTTTAATAAAAATGAAGCAATAGCAAAATAGAAACAAGAATAAGTTACCGGAATTTTAATTTTGAAATTAAGTACCTTTAACATATTTCACAAGAGATTGGAAAATTTTCATTGCTTGCAGTTTTCATTGCCTTTGCTTTGTAGCTCTATCACGAAGGATTTTTTTTTTAATACTATTAGTTCACCGGTATCACAGTCTTTCTGCTGCTTCAGCCATGCCAAACTTTTTGCAAGACATTCAAAAGCTTCAGGATTGCTAATTTGTTCGTTTTCTTCGCCCACATCGTTGTCCTTTTCTTCGCTTTGATCAATGTGATGGTAAAGAAAAAGCTTTAAAAATGGGTTTTGCACACAAGGAATATGATAGTTTAAAAAAAAAAAGAAAAAAAAAGAAAGGAGAAAGAACAAGCAAGCTTTAAAAATGGATTTCGATTTACCGAGAGTTTCAGTTAAAAAAGTTTCGGATAAAAGAGGTTCTACTGTAATTGAAAACGGTTAGGTACACTGTCTCTTACTGCATCGTATTTTGTTTTAAGAAACTGAAATTGACAGGGATTTATGGGTTTTACTGTGCAAAGTAGTTAGATAGATAGAAGGCATCAGAAAAAAAAATAATAATAACGGATAAAAATGTATCTTATAACTGCCCTATGCAAAGAGTGCCCTTTTTCCAGTATATTTTTACCCATCCACTGTCGTTGTCCCTCGAAAAACGTATAAGGCTAATGTTAGACGAGCGTCTTTTTGCATGCTTTTTTCCTTACGTATTATTCCTACACAATGCTAGCAGCATTGTGTAGGGATGATACGTAAGGAAAAAAGCGTGCAAAAAGACGTCCGTCTGACAATAGCCTAATGGTCAATCCTTTGCACTTATTCCTGTCTCTCGTCAAAAAATTTAATAAATTGTAGTTTTTATTTCTACGAAGAGTAGCTAAACCATTGATCAATGTTTTAGCTGGTCAACGTTTCGAAAAAATTGTTACAGGATTGCCACAGGCGTCTATTTCTATATTCTGTTCGCACCACTATTTTTTAAAAATACATTTTGTACTATATTTCTCTTACAAATGTTGGCAAATCGTATGTAAAATATTTTTGTTTTGAAAAAGTGGTGCGAAATATAATTAAAAAATAGTCGCCTGTGGTAGCCCTGTTCTTAATATCTTTGTTTTTTCATGGTAACGTAGGAGACAAAAATAAAGAAAGAAAATCTGTGGGCTATAGGAGACGAATAGAGACCTTAGTGTAAATGAAAGAATTGGGAATTAATTGTTTATATCTTTAAAATAATAATAATAATAATAATAATAATAATAATAATAATAACTCGACTTGCTTAGTGGATTGTCCCATAAACTGTGCTTTACCGTGGTTCATTGTTCATTTTTCTGCGGGTGAAGTAAAAATAACTCGTTTATGATATAAGAGAGGTACAAGGAGGCATTCAGGGGTCGCTCTCAACAGATCGGAGGGTACATTTCCCGCCTGGAATTTCCCAGTGTTCCCAACTCAAGAGTATAAAAGGATGAGTACTGAATAGAAGAGTGGGTTGACGCATGTTGGAAATGCATCTTTTCTTCATCTTCAGTCGAAGGAATTCCAGAAGGATATTCCTTCTCCTACTTTGTCCTGCATTCGGTCCTCTTTTCTCCGAAACCTCGGTCGGGCGCCAGTATTTTTTGTTTTACTTACTTGCTTTGCGGTTAATAAATGAGGCTTTTTTTTAAAAATCAGATTTCGAATATTCTCTCTTTGTATGTCTTAATGAAAATCACTGATCAGTGATCCCTTTAAGAGCGTTAGAATTGAGTGAATGAGGCGATAATGATGATTTTCCAGCTAGAATTTTTCAGCCGCACTTCTCCCGAACCCGGAAGTCCCAGGGGGGCGCCCGAAGAAAGATTAAGGCTGTTATTAAACTTTAAGGGAGCTGGTCACTCAGCCTCCGATTTCCTCTCCCTCATGTAAATTCTATGGGTATTGGATGCATTCGTCTATTTAAAATATCTCCTCGGGAAATTCATATTTTTAACTTCTATCTTTTGTGTACACTTCCTAAAAGATGTCTCTTTCCTTCTTAGTTCTCAAACTATTTCTTACGTATAGACTTAATTTCATAGGAAGTGTTAAAATCTGACTCACAGTTCGCCCGTTTTGAACACATAAAATATTAAATTCAGCATAGATGTGAGAAATATTTTGAAAACTAAGAAAAAAAAGAGCCATCCTTTAAGAAGAGTGCACAGAGAAAATATGTTAAAAATAGGAAATTTCCCGAGAAGATATTTTAAATAGACGAATGCATCCAAAGTCCATAGACTTAACATTACGGAGGAGAATTCCGAAGCTGAGTGACCAGCCCCCTTAACTGACGTGACAGAAATTGTCACATAACTACTGCGAAGCGTCCTGTGAGACCGCTCCATCGGGAGATGAATAAAAGGCGCGATTAACTCATGGGATGGTGTTTTTATACTAAACTTTTTGTACAGGACTGTTATAATTAAAATTCATCTATTCAAAAGTCTCAGGTACTAAAGTTCCAAACGATTTCCATAAGATTTCGGTAGTGTTCGTAGTTAAACTGAAAGTTACACTTTAAACTACAAAAACTGAAAAAAGCAGCGGTGTGTGAGACTGGTAACATCAGTTAAAGGTTAAGTTCAAACTGCCTACTTTCTTAAATATTCCTTACATATTCTTTACATATTCCTGAATAAATTTTTATTCGCAAACGCATCGAATTTGAAGGTATGCTGCACCTAGAATCAAAAAATTGATTTGCATTTCCGATTTTCCTATGCAAGAAAAAGAGATCTTTTTAGAAACAAAACAGAGGGTACGGAACTTCTTAAAAAAATCCAGAAGGTACACGGCGTATATCCCCGTATTCCCTCCACTACATCCCTGGTAAAAAATATATCTTTTAAAAAACTAAAGAAAATAATTCTGAACATTTGCCTTCAGCTCCATGTTTCTAGGAAAATTGCAATAACCATTGGGTTCAAAACGTGATCTATTTATCCTATTCCTTCAATATAATACCGCTATTATTAAGTCAATTTTTGATTGAATTTTTAAAAGGCATGAATTTTCCAAATTGAATATTTCAAATCCGTAACTAAGCGCTCAGCCAAAGAATTACACTAATATATTAGTTGTTGTCCCTCTCCTTGTTTCTCACTCATACACATTTTTTACTTCGGGAGGATGCACCCATGGTCCCACATAGTCATTTTGATTACCTGACCATTCATCCTGTTTTAACTGACTGTTCGGGCCTCCGGCACTTATATAGAATTTATTTTAATTCATTATAACCAATCTTGACAAACCTTATTGGGGAAACACCTCTTCCGGCACTCTTTACGTTTATAAAACATGCAAGATTTTATTTTAAAAAATAATTTTTATTGCTTACATTGGTTTAACGACCCAGAATTATCTTTTAAGCTTTTGTGACATCTGGATGGGAACCCCATTTTTTTTTATTACTTTTACTTTTTTACCCTACTTTTTTTAGGATTTAAATTTTTTTACTCATCTGCACTTCTCTGACTACATCAGGATGAGACACCATCCAGATTGCTTTACTCATTGCTCTTTTTAATTTTACTTACTTTGTGTTTTTAGTCTTTATTTTGGCGCAGCATGTCTCTTAAGGGATTTTGCTCCATAAAACCTCATACAACCAACCAAACAAACCCCTCCTTGTTTCAACTTTCGTGAACTTTTCTGAGAAATCCTTAACTCCTTCACTCCTAGTGTATTCACTAATGGAAAAATAAATTTTGATTCTGCAACAACATTCCTCTTAGGGGGAGGGGGGGCGCAATTTTGAGGTACACATTCGCGCGCGTTATTCCCTAGCCCATTCTGAAGTTTATTCCCTATACTTCGATTTATCCGCTCCAGTGTTGCACCTGATGATTACAAAAGTCCCTTTGCCCTTATCTTACTAGCGTATGGATTATTCAAATTCCCAATAGCACTCGTTTGGAGACTTTTGTGTATTATCATCATTAACGTCACGATATTCATTGAATAAATTTTGTAAATGATGCGCAGAAATATCGCGAAAAGCAAGAAAAATTTCCTTTATACGTTCGAATCCACCCTTTCCTTTCTGATGGATATCACTATAGCTCTTAACTAGGAACAAATTAGATAGGTGAATACATTTCCCAGAATACAGCTTGTTATCACTCTATCGTATGGGTATAATTCTCACTATCGCTAACCCTATAGAAAAAGAAATGTATAGTTAGAAGATTTTGATATGGATTTAAAGGAGCCTTGGGGGTTCAGGTCTTGATAGATACTGAAAAACATGTAAACAGAACTCTCGCTTCGAGTCCATATAAAAACTGAAGTATTCAATGTTAAACTTTCTGAAATTTTTAAAGTATGTTTGAAAGTTTTATAAAATTATAAAATGAAGTACTTCAATGTAATAAAATAAAAAAAATAACAAAATTTATATAACACAATTTTCGAAAAAAAAAATTTAGGTGTCCTATCACCACCCGTAAAATATCTTAACGTTGAATTGACATAAGAACCCAATTTTTGCTTTAAAATGATCAGGAAACTTTATAGAATGAATTAAGGACATAACTATCACTCAAAGGAAACCTTATTAAAAAAACTCTCAAATTAAAAATTTTAAAACCCCTAAAAAAATACATTTTTTTTTCATTAAAAATACTCAAAATATGAAACTATCTAAAATATATTAATTCATTCTATAGATAATGATGTTATACGCACGAAAAAGAAATTTTAAGCCATTCCATCAAATATATATACAGTGAAACCTCCCTGTGCGACCACCTTCATTAAGCGACCACCTCCCTGTGCGACCATTTTTTCATGGAACGAAATGTATTCCCATAGGCTCAATACTAATTTTACCTCTATTCAGAGACCATCCCAGTTGAACTCCCTCCATGAGCGACCCATTTCTTTGAAGAAAATTAAACAAATTCCGTTTTTTCCTGGTCGCTTGAAGAAGGTTTTATTAGAAAAATAATTCCGGAGTTCATTCCATTGTTCATCAAACTTCTAAACTAAGTTTAGAAATTTTTTTTATTCCGATAACTTTTAAGTGTTTAAACCCCTTTGTGCCTTTTTAGGCAATGAATTTAACTCGGATGGCAAATTAAGAATGACGATCCATAAACTCCTCTGCCCTATTCTGTCAGGAAACTCTCAAAGAAATAGATAAATGAATGAAATCGTCATTATTTGTTCCCGTCCAAAAAAAAAAAAAAAAAAAAAAAAAAAAAAAAATTGCATTTATTTATTGAACTTGGAAAAGACTTGGAAATAAAAATAATAAAAGATAAAACCGTAAAATCAAAGCAAACGGTAATGTATTCATTTTTTAACGTCTGCAGTAATTAACTTATGTAATTAACTTTTGTTTAGATACTTAAATTTTCATATTTTTTCCTAATGTGGAAAATAAATTTTTGTAACATCAATTGTTACCTTTTCAACAATTAAAATCTGGATTTAAACATGACCTCCATTAAGAGACCACCTCTCGGAGCGACCAATTTTTATTGGAACGGAACGTGGTCGCTTTAGGGAGGTTTTACTGTATATTTTTTTATCTTGCGGATAGTTATCAAAAATCAAGTTTTGAGAAAACGCGACTTAAAGTTGCCATTAAATGGGTGCGACTTTGAAAGTGATTGTTACATAAATGCTTATAACTCCGTTAAAAATGCAAATATTTTCATGCGGTTTTTTGCACTGTGTTCAGAATTAATTGAATAATCAAAATAGATCATAAAAGAAAGTTTTCAAGCCTTGAGCCCTTTTAAAAAAGTGATGTTCGATTTTCTGTGGATTCGTTTGAAAGTGAGGACTTTTACAACGAGAGTAATAATGTTCGTTTCGTTTTCTGAGAGACCGTACTATCAACGTATAATACGATAAAAAAAAATAAAAATAAAAATCACATTATTAGGTAATCTATCTGCTGTAATAAATATTTAACTTATATTTGAAATTTTTTCTCACAAACGTATATCAAATATTTAAAAAATTATTCACGTCACGAAACAAATGTTATGGTTTCTTACTTGGTCGTTGTGTTTTTAAACAAATTATGATTTGTGTTCTTATCCCCCTTTTCTTTTTACCTTTAAGGCCACAGCTTTCGTTTTTTTTTTTTGGGGGGGGGGGGGAAGGAAGTTTAAATTTTACATTTAGTAATGAGTTGTTTTCCTAAATCGTTTTAGAAATTGATTATATAAGTGGAAAGAATAAGTATTTTACTTTTAAATTAAATGCTAAGATATGCTAAGTATTTTTATTCCAAGGTAGATTATTTGAAAGCAATCTCGAAAAATCCTTATTTTCATTTTACTTTAGCTGGAATTCCTGTTATTAAATGGCGGAATTCAATATTGAACGAAGTTTGTCGACGCCGAAGAGCATTATGTCGGAAGGAGAAGAGGATTTATCCTCAAATCATTTTTCATTGATCTGTATGGGAGGCATCTTTGGATAAAACAATTAATTTTACGCTGATATTTTATTATGATATTAAATGCAGAATACAAAATAACCAAAGCCATTTCTAAGGACATGCTTGAAGGTGTTAAACAAGGCAACTCGCAAAATGCAAGTTTCGAGACATTCAAAATTCAAGTTCTCTAAAGAAAGCTACAAACAACACTATTTGTATTGTTTCCTCCCAGCTGGTTTGTTAACCACTAACTGCTGTGATAGACACTGTCGCAGAATTACTGTGAGTGGTCTAAGATGAATAAATGGCTTGATTAACGCATAGGATATTTTTCTGTATTAAACATTTTGTACAAGACTATTGTAATTAATATTCACCTATTCAAAAGTCTATAGTGATAATAAGGTAGGGTGGTGCAAGAGTGCGCGATGCACAACGCAGAGCGATTATCCAATACCAAAATAAAGTTTTGCGTTTAAGTACAGTTGTAAACAATGTAACGACATGATAATTTTATGATGAAAAAATCTGCGTATTAATGAAATCTTTAAAGATTTACAACAGAAAAAGTGATTTGAGTCTTCTTATAATATTTACGTTTTTTTAAAAAACAAGATCATAATAACGATTGAAAAGGTATTTTACCCCTTTTTTGTTTCCTATTTATTACTGGATTACCTGTCACCTAAATGATTTGGACTTGCTGATCATTAGATGGAATTACTAACGTTTCAAAGTTATTTAGTGACGACAGTGCCTAAGTCACTGTTGTCCAACATATGTGTTATCTATTTTACTTGCTATCTGCTATCTATTTTAAATACTCCCAGTTTGGTACTTACAGTTTGATATTTATCACATTTGTCAGTTGAGTCATAGAACACTGAAAATGGGGAGGAAAGAGAATTGCTTTTGATAGAAAATAATACAGTAAACTCTGTCTAAGGCGGAATCGATCGGGACTGAGAAAATTTTCCGTGGTAGACAATATTCCGGCTTATGCAAAAAAACTCCCCCCCCACCCAAAAAAAAAAAAAAAAATACATAAATAAATATCCCTCGAAGATGATGACCTTTCATTGATTTTCCTGATTCGAAAATCGGTTGAAAACTGAAACTCGGAAAGATCTTTTGTCTTTATAGATAAATGAGAACCGCTATTCAATTTCTTAGTACTGCTGTAATACATGCGAATTGGATGTTTACACACACACACACACACACAAAATAAATAAATAAATAAATAAATAAACTTCGAGAATGAGACAGAACGCTGTAACTTTGAATTTGAGTACAACCTTAAAGTATAATATATTGTACTTTCTGAAATATGTATTTTGATGAATGCTCATTCTACCAGAAATATTAACTTTAACTTTTAAATTTTGCAATTTTGTATATGAAAAAATGGCATAAGTATAAACTCCTTAAAATTTAAACAGTTTCTGTTCTTTTCGATTAACTTTTTCAAAGTGTTACGGAATTTAACTAACATGCTCGACATTGAGTATTTGACTTATCAGTTTTAAAGTTTAATAAACAAAATGCCTTTAATTTTTTAATTATCATTTTTTCCGGTTTGTGCAAAATTTTGGTTTCGGTGGGACCATAAAAACCTTTCCGTTTCCGCGTTAGACAGATTCCGCCTTATGCAGCATGAAATAATGTAATTTTCTATGGGTTCGCCGGGACTTGAAAAATTTTCCGCGGTAGACAGATTTCCGGCTTCTACAGCGTCCGCCTTAGACAGAATTTACTGTATTTCAGAAAAGGCAGAAAAGCTATGTATTTAAAAGACGCACGCTCACTGTGAAATAAACCAAACTTCGGTTTCGAAAGGTATAGCTTCGACTTCAACAACTTCATCTTGGGTCAAACCAACAAAGTTGTCGCCGTATACACTGCCATCTGTGCTGCGATCATAGGATAGTAATAGTAAGTAGTAATAGTAAGAGTAAGTAATAGTAATAGTAAGAGGAGCAGAAGGTCTGAAATTTTAAACCATTCACCACACAAGAGAAAGCTTCAAGATCACGGAAACAGCGGAAAAAAGCCTAAAACCTTTACAAAAAAGAGTAAAAGAAGAGAAAAACTGCACCAAAGAAAAAAGTGTGGATATGTTTAGACTGTTCAGAAATATGTAGAGATCGTAGAGGTTTCCATATGAATTTCTTGCAGAGACGGATGGCACGAAATTTCGCAGGTCACTACAAATGGGACGTTTGTAGGTGAAGCGTTTAGTCATTTTTATTGCGCACTCTATCCCGCATTGGTTGTACATTCAACAGAATAATCTTTTTTCAAATAATACAGAACGTGTTTCTTATAAGTTGATAAATGTATCATTTTTTAGCTTAATAATCTAAGAATATAAATGAAGTATAACATCATCCCTGAAATCTCTGCATTTATTGTTCTTTAATGAAATAGCTAAAGTACGCACGCCTGCACCACCTTACCCTATACTTGGACCTCAATATTTCGATTATTCGGAGAAAAAAGAAAAAAATCGACATAAAACGTTTTCGAAGTATCAGGATTTAAACAGCATTCTATTCAATACTGACAACGCGAAAGAATATCTAATTAAAATAAGAAATTCTATCAATCTTTAAAAAAAAAATTCCAGTTGATGAAAAATTCTGGCGCCTCCCTTGCGAATGTCTAGCGCCTGGCCAGGGAGACGCACCGCACGCACTGAACACCACTGGGCTGAACCTATCTGGCATCCGTGAATCTGGAGGAAACACTTAGGAAAAGCGAATCTCAGAACTTATGTAATTTTATTTAAGATTTGACAATTAGTTTGTCTGATGTTGGATGTAAATATTTAATTAAAACGAAGTTCGAGGCACCAGAAGGCAGCCAGTTTCAATGGACAGACGCCAAATGGCAAGGTTTCAGACTCACGCGAAAAGATTACGTCATGCTTTCTCTGCAAAAGCACTTCCTCAGCAAACTCTCTTAAAAAGCAGCAAAGCTCGACATTTTGTCGACGTTCACGTTGGCTATCGTCCCGTGCCTTGCCTATCACCGTTTGAATGTCATTTTATTCCATAAGACTCCCCCATCGGTATTCTGGAGCAGTGCTGAAATAACACGGCCTTCTGCCTCTGATTCATTGCACTCTTTTATATTGTCACTGACTGAAGGTAGATGACAGAAAAGGAATTCTTCCATGGCCTGCCAAGAACGGCTCATGTAATGGACTGGCGATCATCACTTTTGGAACATCAGACTGAACCCTTCAATCACAACGACGTGGATTATTTTTGAATTTTTTTTCTTTCTAAAATTACGTAAAACGTTATCCAAAACTTACACAGCCAGTTGCATTTAATGAACCCGTAATAACCAGGAAGATGCGCTCCTCGAGATCGCATTATGTCGACTCAGCCTATTGAAATATCTGGATGACAAAATGCTCTGTTTTAGAAATATCTTTTGTTCGAAAATTTCTATGAAAAATTAACTTTTTCTTTTGTTTTTTGGCATGAGTTGAATGCTCAATGTACACATCTGTACAATTTTATACTAATATTTAAAAAAGGAAGCTATCTACCCTATTAAAATCCGTACGCGTATGTGTGTAACCTCAAAAACCAGAGGGCGCAGGGCTACGAAATTTGGCACACGGGTTGCTGGGAGAGGGCTCATGAACGATTGGGGCAAAAAAATATTTTAAATAGATTTTGTTTTATGTTTTTGACGAATTTTTGCCTTTTTTTATGTTCAACCCGTGATCGCGCGAATTCTAACCAGTTCTAAATGTTTACTGCAATGTGAGATACACATATTACGTACGCCACGCTGCAATACTAAGAAGCTGTAACGGGTATTACGATAATTCTTTTACTTCGCATGCAAATAATTAGAGATTATTTAATTGTGTTTAATTATTACCTTTTTTAAAAAATAAAGAAAAACATTTTATCACAAACATCAACAAAACTTTTATTCTATTTATTTCCTTATTAAGATATCGTTTTATCATCTGTTTCCATAGCAACATGATAAATTTTATTTAAAAAATGC
This sequence comes from Maratus speciosus, assembly GCA_963932465.1. Taxonomy (NCBI): domain Eukaryota; kingdom Metazoa; phylum Arthropoda; class Arachnida; order Araneae; family Salticidae; genus Maratus; species Maratus speciosus. The sequence goes on from OZ010787.1 coordinate 664,429,323, forward strand.
ACAGGTGTAGAAAAATACTTATTTTTGCATTCATAAACTTTAGTTTGGTTGCACTGATTTTTATTTTTAATTTTGGTTTTAGAATTAAATTCATGAACTCCGTGCGTAGAACGGTTAAACAGCTAGTATCCCTTTAACACCTGACCTACACAATTGTGTAGGTGATCCTAAAGAAAAGAAAAAAATATTTTCCTCTTTTTGTGCTATTTAAAGTCGAGTCTGCACCCACAGATTTGCGCGGATTCTCCCTTGGCATAACCTGACATCGGGTATTTTTTTAAATATTTTTTTTTCAATCAAATAGGATACTATTAATTAGGAGAAACCAACAAAACTTTCCATTTCTACCAAAAATCTTCCGTTCTTAACCCTTTCAGGGGCAAGTAATTGCGTTACTGTAATGTCGAATTCTTCCAAATATTTGATTGCAAAATAAGTAAAAGCAATTTTATGACTTTTTTCCACCAAAGATAGAAAATAAAAATTTAATAAAATTTTTCTGGTGCAAATCTTCGTTAACCGTAAGTGGGATAGAATATATCCCACCGCCTCTCAAGGGGTTAAAGCGTTATTGGACTGGGAAATCTCCCACCTTTGCTTTCATTTTCATCTCCTTAGTTACGGTTTGGAAACTCATTTTTAATCGGTTGCACTTTTATTCTGTTTTATTCTTCTGTAATGATTTTGGGATAGAATTTTCAACCGAGAAATTAAGACATTGTTATACCAATAGAATGCCGTGAAATACCATTTGAAATCAACAAAATAACTCATCGAAAATAACTATAAACTGCCTGAAATAAATCTAAGCTACTTCAGAGAAGTTTTCAACCTTTAATCGATTTGTTTGCATTTGATAATCGATTCAAATGAATACACTCCATTAAAATGAGTTCCAAATTCAACAAAAAACAATTAACATATTGTTTTAGGTAATTATTTCATATAACATCGGAATAAAAATCTGTTATTTTCTTTTATTCATCCTAGTAATAGCCATGTTTTTTACCAACAAAACACCTTGTTCTAGAAATTCTGTGCGAAATATTTTTCTTTGAAAATGGGTTATTTTCTGTCATAAATTACACTTTCAAAGGACACATGTGTATAATCAGCGCACGAAAATTTCACGACACCCATTAAGGAGATTAACCCATTGGTTAGAAATTGAAATCGGATACATTAAAAATATTCAAATGCAATCTAGAAATTTGAAAAGAAGGCTGCCATTGGTTTAACTTTAGCTTGCAAGTCTCTTTGCGTGGGCTTTTTACTCATTAATAGGTTGGTGCGAAAACTTACCATTTAAGTGATACGAAACTTTTAAATATGAACACCAGTATCTTAGTAAAGAAAAATTCATATTATCTAATGTGAAACTATCAGAGATTCAATCAGTTAAAATAACAGTATGGGAAAACTGGTGTCAACTGGTATCGAAGCATTAAAAGAAGTGTAAAATAAGTCGTCGTTAATGGGTTAAGAATAACTGAGAATGAAATAATGGCACCGATTGCATCGATTCTTTATTTGAATCAATATGAGGTTTGAATGACATTTTTTTTTTTTTTTTTTTTTTTTTCAGATGTAAGGTTTTAACCGAAAGTAAGCTGTGAAAATCAAGTTTAGGGCCGAAAATATGTATGAGTAACATTTTTATATATTCTCTAACGAAAATTTAGTAGAGAAATATTTTTTTTTTTTGTTATTCTGAAAGTGTATGTTCATTTATTTAGAATGGGCAACATTATTGTATTTTATTGCATTAACAAATAATACGATTTTCTACAACGAAAATTTGGTAGAGAAATAATTTTTTTGTTGTTGCTGTTCTGAAAGTGTATGTTAATTTATTTAGAATGGGCAACATTATTGTATTTTATTGTACACTGGTGTCCAAAATTAAGGACCAGTCACAAAATGCTAATTTTTAAGTAAGCGAATACTCAAAAGGAAATAACATAATTCAAATAATTACTATCCCTACAGCACAGATAGTCCATATAGCATCTCATTCATGTCACACATGGTCACAAGTGTCACAGTGAAACAAAAAACAGGAAATTCCACATGTCTCATTATGAGTCTCAACTGATCACTATGTGTGACTCTACTGAGACGTCAATGTAACTGCTGGTTTGCGACGAGTAACCAGATGACTTTACAATGTAGGTACATTATGACTCTCACGTGACTGTCATTTTTAGACTTAATTTCAAAGTCATCATGAACGATGCATTATGATAAGTCACCAAATAATATCACATTATAGTCACATGCTGACTTTTCACAAAAGAGCACAATGGTGACTTCAGAGTAGTCCCTCTGTCACCTGAAAGTCATCATGTGACTTTAATGTGATATTATTTGGTAACTTATCACAATGCAGAGTTCACGATGACTTTGAAATTGAGTCTGCAGCTGATAGTCACATGAGAGTCACAATGTAACTACATTGTAAAGTCACATGGTGACTCATCACAAAGCAGCAGTCACAGTGACGTCTCAGTGGAGTCACATATAGTGATCATTTGAGAGTCATAATGAGATGTATGGTATTTCCTATTTTTTTGCTTCACCGTAGTGACTGTGTCACTTGTGACCATGTGTGACATGAATGAGATGTTATATGGACTAGCTGTGCTGTAGAGATAGTAATTATTCGAATTATATTATTTCCTTTTGAGTATTCGCGTACTTGAAAATTAGCATTTTGTGATTGCTCCTTAATTTTGGACACCAGTGTATTAACAAATAATACAGTTTTCTGCAACTATACAAGGCCGGTACGGGACGTGTTCCAATTATGCGGCCTATTCATTCGCTTCGAGCCAAAGAACATTGTAAATTTTGTGTAAAGATAACTCCGACAATGTCAGAGAAATTTTCAAAGTGTTTGAAAAAAAAAATTAAACCTAAAGATTTAAAAGGTAATATCTTTGGTCATATTGAAATTATTAAGACCAAATCGATACAAAACTGTGAATATATATATATAAACTCTGAATATATAATTCATATTTAAGAAAAATAGATACCGAAGATTTTTGTTTGCTGTAAAATATTTTTTAGTAAAATTTCGATTTCACAAATCGAGGAATAAATCACAGGCGACATATACAGAGCTTAAGCAGCATAAATAAAGTACTGAACAGATTATCCGCTATGGGATTGAAGCGATTATTTTATCTGAGAATAAGTGCTGTTTCTTTAAACTGGAGTGAGGAAAAGAGTTGTGGTAATGTGCTTCTAAAATTCAAGAACTTCAAATTCGTTTACGCGATAGTTATCTACCAATATACGAGTTGCACAACGAATTTGTTACAGGAAGATAACATGAAAGCAGCATTATCTATAATAATAATAATAATAATAAAATAATAATAAATAATAATAATGAAAACCCTTTTAAGGAAAGTATTTCCAATCTATTTCCAAGGCTGCATATGGATGCAGACAAATTTGTTTTTGCGTTTCAATCTAAGGAAGCGAAATACTTGTTAATGGCACAACAAATACTGCTGAGCGACTAAATACAAAAATATAAATCTTATTTTCTTTCATATCTCCGTTTATACAGCATTGATGAGTATTCCATAGTTCATGTTTAAAATGAGAATTTTTTCTTCTTTTCTTTTACAAACGGCTCCAAACATTTTTTCGCGTCCAATACTGAAAAGTTTTCCTTTGCCACTAAATATACTGTTTTGCAAAAATAAACATATTAATGCAATTTAGCCTGAAGTAATAAAGTTCTCAAAACTCAAAAGTAGTCAGATTCAGAGGCACCCAATGTCTTCCCCTTTCCGGTTCCAAGTTTTTTTTTTCTTTTGTTGGGTCTTTTCCGCAAAAATAGTTAAAAGCAGTAATAGACAAAAGTCAGTTTTGCTGAAATAAAGAATAGATTAGATTTTTCTTTTGTTCTCTTGACGACACAAAGGAAAAATTCTCTCCAATGATAAAAAAAAGATTCAATATTTCCCATCTCGCAGACTGTCAAAACAGGTATTGAAATTTTCAATCATTGGGCGGAAATGTGTTTTAGAAGGACGTTTAGTTAGTTAGCGAATTTCATGTTGAGTTAAGAGACTGGGAGCCCTTCTCGGTAACGTGAGAAAAATAGATATTCCCACGAAGACATTTTATGCACATAAATACTACTAAAGAATGTGTAGACATACTGCCTATAAGATCTACACATATATTGCCATTAATGACCGGCAACTTTCAGTTTTAGACATTTTGTCGAATATTTAGAAATATACTTGGCAGATTCTTCTGGAATTTTAGGATTGAAAAAAAAAAACAGGTATTACCTCATATTTAGCAATGTCGATTTGATAAGGGGGGCAATTAGGGGGCCAACAAAAAATCAAAGAAAAAGAATAATACTTGGGATCACCCTGTAAAATAAAATGCACGAAAGGATCTACCGCTACCGAAAATAAATAAACAGACATTGTGCAATATGTGTATTATTTTGTGTAAGAATAGCACGTATATTAATAGAGATATAGCGATTTATTTAAAAAAATTAAAAAATTCTTGCATGTGTTTTGCTTATAACATGAAGGGTTTTCAACCAAATCTAACGCCGGTTTCAGAAAAATTCACAAAATATAGTAGAAACAATATAGTGCAATTGGAATATAAATATATTAAATATTTTAGGAAATATGAGCGGTTGTATGAAATAATTTTTATCTGCGCATGCGCGAACGATAACAAGGATTATTTTACATAATTTAATAGCTAACTCTATGGAGCAACTTATTAAAAAAAATCTAGTCAAATATCGTAAAAATTCAAAAAAGATATCGGCGTTAAAGTGAGCAAATTTTTAGTTGTTCTCTAAAAGCAGCTGAATGATAAGGGATTTTACACAAATTGTCATTTTTTATAACTGACTTTCAGAAAAAAGTTAGTATTTAGTGAGTATCAACGAGTAGATTTGGAAAAAATGCTTCGATTTTGATACTTCTTTTGATCATGGTATAGGCTCGTTCTGGTGGTTATCCAAGAAGAACTAAAGCATCAATAAAAAATTAAAATTAAAAAAAATTAAAAATTAAAAATCATAGAGTTTATGAGAGACTACTATTCTTGGGTATGGGGTCAGAACACCTTTGTATTTACTTATTTTCATTTTCTAATCCTTTCTATAAACAAATCATCCAGAAACAAGAGATATATATACGCTACTCAAAACAATTAGGGGAGCACATGGTTTTAACGAAATTACGCAAATATTTACACCGATAAGTAACGTAAAATAAAACATCCATAATTTAAAGTGCTGTAGAAAACAGATAAAGAAAACTTCACATGTAAATTAAAGTTTATGACGTCAAAAACTAGAAAAAGGAGATAAGTGCAGAAACCGGGATTTTGCAGAAACGTCTGTTTCACTACCTGAGTTGTAAAATTCAATTGCTCAGCTTGTGTTTTGACAAAAGGTGGCATGAAAATGTCACAACAACATGCTTTACCATAATCCATGGCTTGGCGTGTTGTCGGGACAATTGAATTTGGGGAAACACAACGAAGTGTAGTGGACGCTGTTGAAGTCGCAAGAAGTGTCCATGAAAGGCTGTGGAATCGATTCCAAGACACATACACACAGACACAAGAATAATAGTCATCGACAAGTGCAAGGTCGAAAATGTGCTAACACAGAAACTAATGACCGATATATCCTGTTAACAGCTCGTCGAGACGGAACGGGCATTGCTACTCAGCAGCAAACACAGATGTTCTTGGCCACAGGACGAAGGGTGTCCAGCCAAACAGTCCGAAATAGGCTTCATCAGGGTGGTTCCTATGCACGTAAGCCAATGGTCTGTATTCCGTTGACCTCAAGCCACTGTGCGACCCAAAGAAGGTGGGGAACTGAACATCGAGTTTGGAGGCAACGTTGTTGGAGTCAAATTCTGTTTACAGACGAGTCCCGATTCAGTCTAGATGTGACATCTGATGTGTTTTGGCATGGAGAGAAAGAAGCACTCAAAATAATCCCACATTCGTTCGTGAAAGATCTATCTCTCACTGTACAAACGAGGTGGGTTAATGTTATTGGCTGGAATCAGGATAGGTGGACGTACGATCCTGCATATCATTCGGAATGGCACTTTGACGGTCCGAAGTAATACAGACGAGATACTGATACCTCATGTCGTATTTTATGTTGCAGTAATTAGTGATTTCTTTTTTCCATGCATGATAATGCCAGACTTCATACAGTCCGTCTTGTGGAAAACATGCTTGAAGCTAAAACAATACAGCGTATGGAATGACCAGCATGCTCTCCTGTGACCTAAATCCGATCGAGCATGTTTAGTACATACTCAGACGACGCATTGCTGCGAGACCGAGGCCTCCTTTTACTTTCCGGGACTTGGAGATTGCAATTCTTGAGCAGTGGAACAGTATTCCCCAAAGTCTTATCGATAACCTCATCGCATCCATGGAAAACATGTGTGCAGCAGTCTTAGCTGTTCGAGGAGACCACACGTCATATTAAAAATCTAGCATCATTTCTAAACAATACTTTTTTTTATCATTTACATGAGACCAAATTGGGCTTAGATGTTATATATTCCCGCGGCCGCCATCTTGGATTTCTTGGCGATTTTTTGTTGGCGTTTATGGATAAGACAATCTGGCAACCCCGTGAAGCTTGACATGGGCATAAATCGCTGCTTGGCGACATTTATTTCTTGGCGCAAAAGGGATTAATAATTTATAATGACATGAAAATCATGTCAAAAATGTTAAGTATGCTAACAAAAGGAAGTAAGGGGGAAATGGTCATTTTTACAAAATAGTTTTGGTGAAATTGAAAATGGGCAATTTCTACAATAGTGCCTGGATTTTAGCATTACTTTTCTGCTGTTGTTACTGTTGTTAATGTCATTGAATTCACCAAATTTTGAGCAACAGAAGATGGTATTTTCCAGGGCTGCGGAGCCGGTGGGAAAAATGGACGACTCCGACTCCGGGAATTTTAACAGATCCGACTCCAACTCCGACTCCGACTCTTTCGCTCGAAATTGGGCCTGACTCCAACTCTGACTCCGATTCCGCAGCCCTGCTTGTAAAATGGACGACTCGGACTCCGACTCCCGGAATTTTAACAGATCCGACTCCGACTCTTTCGCTGAAAAATGGGCCTGACTGCGACTCCGACTCCGCAGCCCTGGTATTTTCATTCGTTCTACTCATAGGTTTTGTAACGATAATCTTATTTTTACCCGACTGCCAAGAAGGGTTATGTGTTTCACGCGTATCTGGGTATGTGGATTTCTTTATACCTTCGAAACATCCCAACGGCTGGGTGGATTTTAATGAATGGGGTCTCTATCGATTCATCTTAACCGTCCGATGGTAATAAGATAGGTTTTGTTTTTATAAATTCAACTTTCTGACATGTTTTAATTTATTTTTGTTCGGAAATGCAATAAACTAGCAGGTATTGTTGTTCAGAAACTATGTAATCGAGCTATTTTTTCCGTTTTTTTGAAAACGCAATAGATCTTTCAGAAAATAGTGTCAAAGATGACGTTTTGAACCGAAGTTCTCGAAGAAAGCAAAAAAATCAGCCCGTGAAGGGCGAAAATCGTCTTTGTTACGTGACCAATATCGCTTATAACTCAATAGGTAATTTATTGATCCGAAAATGGAAAAAACAGTTCGATTCCAAATCGCTTCCATGGCCAGGCTTTCCAATTTTACATCTTTCCGCTAACAAATGAATTTGTAAACGTGTCAAAACCTTTTGCGCTTGTTGAGCAGAGCAGTTAAGAACAGCCTTAATGAGAAGTTATTGAAAAAAGCAAGCATTTTATATATATATTTAAATTCCGCTAAAGGCTGTTCTCAAATCCAGGAGGGAAACTTTATAACACAAGTTTTAATTTATTTTTGTTCCGAAATGCATGAAACTAGCAGGTGTTGTTGTTCAGAAACTATGTCATCGAGGTTTTTTTTCTTTTTTCTTTTTTTTTTCTTTTTTTTTTTTTTTTTGTAAACACAATAGATCATTCAGAATGTCAAAGTGGGCGTTTTGAACCGAATTTCCACGCGAAAGAAGAATAACCACTCAAGAAAGGGCGAAAAATGTGTTTGTTACGTGATAAAAACCGCTTAATAGGTAATTTATGGATAAATAATGGAAAACACAGCTCGATTCCAAATTGCTTCCATGGTCAGGCTTTCCAATTTCATATCTTTCCGTTAAAAAGTGAATTTGTAAATGTGTCAAAACTTTTTGCGCCCGTTGAGCAAAGCAGTTGAGAACAGCCTTAAGAAAACATCATTTTTTAACATAAAATTTTACATAGACTTGAATGAAAATTTATCCAAATGTTGTTCAAATATCTGAAAATAGGTTTTATTTGTAAAACATTATTTAGTAAAATTTGCTTTTGTGTGGTACATCTCAAAGCACAAAGAGCAACACCACGAAGTTCACAATAGGTTCGAATGAAACTCTAATTCTAGATATTTTCATATACTTATTTCTGTTGAGTGCTGCCACGTATTTTTTTTTTTTTAATTAAAGTTTCATGGACAATATACTAAAAGACAGCGAAGGTATGTAGTAGGAGTAGGTATTTTTATATCTCAGAGAGTTAAAAGTTGACCCCGAGAGACTCTCGGGATTAGTTCGCTTCACCGAAAACTTCAACCCGAGTGACACTCGGGTTCGTGGTTTGTTGATCGGGCATAGTTTTTCAGGTAGAGGTGGCTCCGTTTACTGTGTTCACATTTATTAAGACTATGAAAAATTAAATGGTTGATATAAGATAAACTAAAACCACGATTGATAGCAACAGATCTAATATAATTCAATTCTGCAATAAGGGAATTGTTTCCTTTATTGCAATCCCAATATCCCAACCGCCGCGGCGAGTGGCCTCTTTTCGTCTGCAGCCTTTTATTATTCTATTTATTCCGACTCTTTTGCGGAAACAAGGTTCGTAGGTCCCCAGCCACGTCCCGAGTAAAATACACTCCAGCGAAAGCCAGGTTGAAAAAAAAAATCCCAAATTAAAACCGGACAAATTTAAAAGGGAAATTTCGCAAATTAAAGACACCGAAAAGCCGGAAGGGAGGACCTGGGGCCCTTATTATTAGTCTATTTATTTACTATATATGCAATATGATTTACATTTTTAATATTACAGTTAATTTCATTATGCTTGTGTTCACGTGATTTTGGTTTTTGTTTACTAGATTTTCAATTTGAATTTTTGCGAAAATATTTTTATCATTTTATTTTCTTGAGAATGTTGCCATATGTTGCAATGAAACATGTCGAAATGTAAATAAATAAAGGTATTTTGCCGTTTTAAAATTTATCTTTATCACTTATAGCAATTTGATGAGTAATTTGATGTTTTGAAGTGATTTTTTATATATAATTAAAGTTTCGTTCATACTAGAACATCTTCAGTTGGTTGGTTGACTGAATGTCCTTCGTTTCTCCTATTTATCTTGATTTGAGATCAGCTGATTCCCTCCCCTTACCCTATTTTCCCTCCCCTTTTTTAACCTCTTAATTCTCGCTCCCGTCATATTCTCGGGCTGTGTCTTTTACTCAAATTGTTTGATTCCCACCAGTTTTATAAGATAGTGAAATTGGGTATATTTTGGTATCGTTTTTACTGTCATTAAATAAGGTGAATATTTCTTTTTTATAAAAGTGGTGACAATAAGCAATTTGAATTATTCAACCGTAATTTAATTCGAGCGTTAAGGAGTTAAGTATCTTTCATCTATGGAGAGTCAGTAAGTGCTCTGTAATAAACACTGATGGACATTGACAAACATTGACAAACAATGACCAAATTAAACATGCTCTATTAATAAAAAAAAAAAAAAGAGAGACCAAGAGTTTTTGGGAAGGGAGGTGACATGAATTAAAACGCGGGGAGTGAGACAGTACTAAACATTTTACGGAAACACAAGTGTCAAATGTGTTAAACTGATGGGTGACTAACTCATCAAGAAATGACAAATTATTATCAACTTAAACTTCATATGTAAATTGGATAACAGTATCTATTGAGTTTAAAATAGCTAACACATTTTCAAACGAAGATATGTGGATGATTCCTTTGCGCGACCTCAAAGTGTTAACTCTAAAATATATGTAGATTTGAAATATGTAATAAAATAAATGCGCAATTTTTTAACCTATTTTGATAATAAATTTAAAAAATCAAAAAACCCGACTGCGTAAAAAGCGAACTAATTAATTATTTCTCATCAACGTTAAACTATTATTATATTACTTACCTATCTTTTTAATTTTACTTGTAATGGATGACTTTAAGTTCTTTAATTGTTAGTTCCTATCTATAAACACTGTTTTGATGAGGCCTATAGATGTCTATGATGGTTAGAGTTGCAGTAAGGTTAGGGATCCTACCTACACAACTTCCAGGTTGTATAATATTTAAACGGAGCTTATGACTGTAAAATAGTCAATGAAACATCGTCTTCATTTTAAAAGACCTATCCAATGGTATGCCACTCAATAGGGTGCGCAAAAAATTTTTTCGTGTCTGCCGCCATTTTGTATTTTACGGCCGCCATTTTGAATTAATAAAAACAAAATTTAGCCTATAACCATTGGACTGTTAAGACGAATCGATAGAGACCTCATCCATTAAAATCCATCCAGCCGTTGGGATGTTTCGAAGGTATAAAGAAATCCACATACCCAGATACGCGTGAAACACATAACCCTTCTTGGCAGTCGGGTAAAAAAAATTACGCAGCGAGAGGGTTAAAGTAACCATTAAAATAAAGTTGTTATAAAATTCAGTTAACACATCTATTGGCAGTGATGCGATTTAGAATGAGTTCTAGCTACTTTACTTGATCCTGTTCCAAAAGCACTATGTGTTGTACAAAGCAAAAATATTTTCAAATGATCGTTTCTTTTTCCAATTGTAATTGTTTAGCTTTCTTGACGTTACAATTCGTTTGTAAACTTTCAGTTCTGAAAAATGTATGTTTCTATGTAATGTCATTCAATGGGTACATTTTCTAATTCTATAAAACACTGGAAACAATATCCTGAAAAAATAATGGAAGAGCTTAGTGGAAGAACATGTTATGATACATTTTCTCAAAAATTGATTTATTTTATGAATGAAAGCGTTATGAAATATTATATCATAGGGTAAAACTAAAATACTAATGGTCTCCACACGGGCATACTCCAAAAAATCTGAAACAATTATAGAATGTTCTACTCATAAGTATAGATAGGTTTATAAAAAAAATTTCGGCAGAAACTCGATAGAGCGTCCGTTAAAAAATAATGAAAATTTCGATATTTGACGATTTATCACCGGATGACGATGGAATAAAATTTCAAAAAATACTTTTCTTTATGTCAAATACTCTTTAAGATAAAAATATTTCATATTGAACTTGTTTAAATAAATTTAATGTAAATAACTTTAGTTTTGTCAGTTTTAGTTAGATTTAACTATAATTTTGTCATACATATATATATTTATAATAAAAGTTAACTATCAAATTTTATGAATTAAAAAAATTTAATTAATTAAAATTGTTTCAATTTCAAAATTAAGCCCAATTGAGCACTGTCGATTCAATTTTGTTGCTATGGAAACAACGACTTCTTTGATATTGAAATGAATAACTGCAGCATTCTTCATCTGGCCTTTATTTTGGAATATGCTTAAATATATGAAAGTACTTTATATATATGAAATTGTTTTTAATGTAATAAAATTAAATAACAAGCAACATAAATATCTAATACAAAAAATGCATTTATTAAACTCTCTCATTAAACTATTGGTTCTGACCCCATACCCAAGAATCATATTAGTTATCAATTTAAAAATTTGTCTTTTTTAGAAATGTTACTGATATCTATTCTCATTCAAAACATTATATACATAGCTGTTGTTTTAGAGATGGAAGTAAGAAATCATTGCAAGTTTGGAAGAAATGAAATAGAAAAAAATTGCACATTACATTTACTTTACAAACATAATACTTTTTGCATTAACAATGCATAAGAAATATTATTGTAAACCATTTACTAAACTAATATATAACACTCACTAGCATTTTAGAAAACATTAAACTTATTTAAATTACAATTGAACGTAAACGATCTTTGTGTACTTCCTGACAGATGTGGTTAAAGAAATTTCAACACCAACAAATTTCACTTTTTGTGTGACGGAAATGTCTTCTATTTCAGGGAAATTATTGGTACTGGAGCTGACATTCTTTCTCATGAATTTTTCTGAAAGAAACAGAATTACAGAATGATTATAGGGGCACTTATATACTTTTCATATCTGCCCCAACTAGTTTGTTCAAAAGTGGGCTAAGTGTCATATGGCTGATAGAGTTAAATTGATAAATCATTAACATGTCTCAGTTTTAGAAGAAAAAAAATCTTTATAAAAATATTTATTACTATTCATGGTATATGTGAAAACAGTAAAATTCAAATAAATAAACAAATTAATTAAGTTATTCGCTTACAAAGTTGGAACTGGGATTTTACTTTTGAGATCTACAAACTGTGTTTTGGCTACTAAAGACAAAAAAGAAAAAAAAAATGCAAATAGATTCAAAAATGTATCATCATATGTCTACAGGTGTTGCCATCTTTGGTAATTTTTTCAAATAAAAAATATGAAATAACTATCAAAATATTGTGATGTTCACATCTGCCCCATGCTCACATGTGCCCCCTCTCCCCTACACATTTTTAAAAATGAACTTTGTTATACTGTTTACAAATAGCGACTGCCTGATTGTTTTCATTTCAGCTGTGACGCCACAACGTTACCCCACACTCTCCTCCTGTCAACCTGTGTCAAACTTTGTGGACGCCCTCCATCCCTCTCATGAAGCATGACGTAATTTATGTATGGCACCTAACTTTATTCTTTAGCATGTCGTCATGTTAATAGTACATAAAATAACTATAAGAGTAAGATTTCAGTAGACGACATGTTATTCCAATTTCAGTAAACCTTAACTAGCTGAGCCGCTCGGGCCGTGATATAGCTTTAAATATATCTAAAATAAGTGTTGAATGATTTTATATTTTTAAAGAAAAATCTAATTAAAAAATTTTTCATCCACTACGATCCAATACATTTAAACTTAAAAGAAAATCTTTTTGTCCAAACTCCTTGAAATTTTTATGAGTTATAAATATAAGGTTCTCGAAACCTCTGTATGTTTTTCGCGCTAAAATATTCATACTTAGTTGTAAAAAACAATATTTTTCTTCACTTTTTTTTTCGCATCGAAATCCCATGGGAAAAAAACGAAATTCTAGAAAAGTGACTTCAGGAAATGAATTTTTTTCAAACAGTTAATATTCGTATTTTTTTAAACAGATTGCACCGTTAGAAAGGGAAATAAACGTACATGTGGTTTGGTATTTTTCATTCTTTTTTTCATATTTTAAGTTCTCAAGCTAATACGTAATTTAGAAGTATGCCGAAAAAAGAGAGAGAGAGGAGGTCGTCGGACACCTAAACGTAAAAAAAAGAAAAAAAAAGTTGTTATCATCCAAACTCTTTGAAAGTGTTATGATGCAAAGATGCAGTCGTACTCGGCTAAGACGCTCACGGTTACGACGCGATCCCTCTTAATACGTGAATTTTTTCCAGTCCGTTGAACATCGCCCATCAAACTAATGTTAAAATATCCCGTTTAATAAGCGAACGGTTCCTTAGCGATCCCGCTTAATACGCCATAAAGTGCGGTCCCTTGGGGGAAAATATTCTCGACGACACGAATTCATAGACATAGATATAAATTTACAGGTTCTTCTCCAGTATTGCCAATTTAGCAGATTTTTTTAATTCCAATATTTATTTCCGATTAGTGATATACGCTTTATTTAATTACAGGAAAAGGACAATTGCTATTCACCAAATAGCGATAGATATTGTAATAAAAAATTCACTAAACTAACACTGCTGATTAAACAAGGCGAATATTACTAATCAGAAATATTGATAGATACTTTAATAAAAAGCATTTATATATACATCTGCAAAATTTTCGCTCACAACGCGAACCGCGCGCGGTTTCGGCTCATGTTTTTAGAACTAAATATAATATTTTTGCACGAAATGTTTGCAAATAAGCATTTTTAAATTAGCAAATAATGAACAAATTAGTAGCTGTTGAACAGTTGAACTAAGACTGGAGTAAGGGAAAAAAAGTACTGAACAAATGCAAATACTTTTGTGTATTTCTTATATTTTCTACGTTTTGTTTACTTTTTGCCATGTTAATTTTTTTTCTTTTTTTTTTTTTAACATAAAGACATGGATAGTTTTTTGTTATTATATAAAACATTAAGGACAGATTATATGGGTACTTATTAGTAAAAGTACTAAATATGATTTTAATAACTGGGATGTGCTGCAAAGATTTAATATTTTTGGTTTCGGTTTAAAAATTTAGGCTTGGAAAACTGCTTTTTATTGTTTGATTTTTGGTTGTAACGTATTAATCAACGATAACTTTATGTTATTCCATATTTATTTCCAGTTATAATTCCTGTCGGTTCTATAAAATCAAACAACGAGTTAAACTTCAATACATTTATATTTTAATCTAAGTACACCAGCTTTCGACCGTAAGCTGTTATAAGCTATAGCTCTAAAGGGACCTTCTACATTACGAGACCAAAAAAAAAGCACTTTTTATGATTTTTTTGTAAGAAAACTGCATGATGGATCTTTTTGAAATTTTAACAGTTTATTGTACATATCTTAAGGTATACACAAGAATTTTTTTATTACATTTTGTTGCTTCTACTCTAAATTATAAACAAATATGTTCAACTGCTTTGGAAAATTCCGTCTGGACGGTGGGCATGATAGCGCCTTGTAGAATTATCTGAAACACAAAAATAAATTTGTTTTCGTAAACTTCGTGAGTATAGCTTCTAGTTAAATTAAAGGAACCCATAAATTTATTTAAAAAAAGTTATGTAATGGCTGATTAAAAAAAAAAAATAATAAATAAATAAAAAATTGTTAAAAAAATTCGTTCTTATTTGTTAATAACTTTTTTTTAAATAATTTTTTGTAAAAGCTTTAATTCATATCGAAGGCAATTAAATAAGCTTTAATTAAAAAAAAAAAAATCAAGATGATCCATTGAGTAGTTTTTTTTTTAAATTTTGCCCACCGTGTCAAAAAATGTGATTGAACCTATTTGTTTATAACTTAGAGTAGAAGCAACAAAATCTAAAAAAAAAATTCTCGTATATACCTTAAGATATGTACAATAAACTGTTAAAATTTCAAAAAGATCCATCATGCGGTTTTCTTACAAAAAAATCATAAAAAGTGTTTTTTTCTCCTAATGTTGAAGGTCCCCTTAAGTTAATTTAGACCAGCCATACTCAACCTGCAGCCCGGCGACGTTTTATGTGCGGCCCGAGACACATAATCATTAATCCATATTTATACAATTAATATAGATGCGTATAAAAAAGTATTTAAGATCTTCAGCGTTGTTTTATATATTTTCATAGGAAGATAAAATCTGTCCTGTTATTTATAATTAACTTTTAAGTTATGTTAAAAGCCTTTTCCATAGTCAAAAATTCTTTTTTCATGTAGTCCTACTTATCCTACAGTGATGTATACATTTCTTAATCTTTAACAATAATCGAACATCATTCCAAATTATGTTTTCACTATATATTTCTGAAATTAATTTTTTTTTTCATTGAGCAAAAGATGGATTTATTATGAAAATCTCCTTCGAAATTCTACATTCTACATATCACGTTTCATACTTATTAAAATATAACTAATACGACATTTTAGGGTTAAATTTTTGTGGCGGAAAAAAGGGCACCGAAAACATTTTGCAACACTATTTTCAACCAGCAAACTTCGCAGCATATTTCTACAGTATTTGCAATAGAAATCTACTACGAAATTTATTATTTGGAAACAGAGTAGTTAATTTTTTTGGTAATATTTCTTCCGCGAGAAACGTTCAATCCTAGTGATAATATTAACTTTGTCATATTGCAATGTTATATTACTTAGGTTACAACAAGAAAAACTTGGACTTACGCTGTCAAATTTAATGATTAAAAACTCTTACGATACTCATCAGCGTACAACATAAATAAAAACTATATTAAAAACACATTAAAATTTCACCCAACGTTTCATGCTCTTTCTAATGAGCCATCATCAGGGGAGGGGGTTCTTGACCTCTACGTAGCAAAGTTACGTACAACACAGTCACTTTCACAACATCAAACTCAAACAACCACATCAACAAAGTTCTTCGTGACTACACTGAATTTACATCACCCATAAAAATATACGTGATGTAAATTCAGTGTACTAATAACGTGTAAAAAGATTGTTTTAAAATGCTGAATTTCTTGTGACTTTTAACGTAAAAAGAAGAGTACCTCCGGGAGGCGCGAAGTGACCTGCAGTCGCAAATTTTTCTGAAATGGTTAATATTCGTATATCTGAAAGCAAATTACACCGTTGCAAATTGAGCCCGATGTTAGCTTTGAGAAAAGGAAGAAAAAAATCGCAAAATCGAATTATTTTTAAACTTTTTTCTAAGTGTTAATAATAATATTTTTTCGAACGGATAGCGTCGTTTTAAACATAAAATTATGAACACATATTCCATTTTTTCGATGGGCGCTTTGACAAAAGGCCGAAATGAAAAGCCGCTCTTGCACTTTTGGTTCTTCTCTGCTTTTGCGCTCCGTAAACGGGGTTTCAGAAGTACCATGCTACTTTTTGTCGGAAACCTCTTTTTAATGGCGATTTTTAATTAACATCGCGGTTAATTATTAAAAAAAAGGAAAAATCTGAGCCTCAGGTGCCTTACGACCTGCCGCCACCGTGGCTGAGTGGTCAAGGCATCACACCGCTAATCGCTTACGAGTGTAGGTGGGTGCGGATTCGAATCCCGCTGGCTTCCTTGCACACTCTTTGTGGAGCTCCCGGCTGTATTTCTCTGTGTTGTAAATTTCCTTGTGTGTGCTATCTCGGTCCCTGTATGTATTGACGATGACTTCTAAGCGGGCGCTTGACGCCAAGCACACAGGTGAGATGTATGCTAATAATATGTCAAATGTACGACCTGTCTTGGACTATCCTTATCCAAATTTTCGGACGTCTACACGCGGTAGATTTGCCTAGCCATCATACACACACACAGATAAACAAACATCCCTCTTTTTTTAGTAATATAGAAGCAATTTTTGTTTTCAAAATTGAATAATATATATATATCGCACGCGAAAGGGTTAGGGTGAATGGGACATAAAGGATTGAAAAAGAATTAAATTCGAAAAGAATAGCTGAAGATAAGGTGTCACTGATCCCATTTTACGAATTTCACAAAATCAAATGACGTAAGGATCGTATTCAGCTACCTCTTCCTCTTACGCGGTAACTGTTTAAAGGGTATTTATTTGTTTGTTTGTTTGTTAGAGTAAGGAAGCTGTTCTTTTTGTGGCAGTGCTCCTCCGAGTATATTTAGGTTGTCTGCACCTGGCTGTCACTCTGCTTGCCAAAATCTCCGGCTCCGAGACTTCGACTTCAAATGTCAAGCGGGCGGGATGCTTTGACGTTAAGCTCGGGACAATTTTATATTACCTATTATATAATTCCGCTGAAGAATAGGTCAAAGGAATAGGTAGAAAGCATTTTAACCTTTAGAAGTATGCCTATGCAACCCAAATATAGATCACGAACGCGTCTTTATGTCTTTGCAAAGCCATACGCGGGAGATCATTAGAATAACAAATGTTTTGGCTCTTGTATATTAGATAAGAGTGAGTTTGCTTTAGAGTCCAAGAATATCAAATATTTTATTTTAACAATGCAGTAAAATCTTGCAATGGAGCCAGCTATTTTGTCCCTTGAATAGAGGTGTCCTTTATTAAGAGGTACAGTTGGAAAAGTACCATAATATCATAATAAATACATAAATATGTAACGTAATTTAAATTTGATCAAGGTGTCCAAAATAATGAATATAAAATTATAAAAAGATAGAGAGCTTGGACCTGAATGAATTTATCTAAAATTAGTAATTAGTATTAGATTAATACAATAGGTCAATTTTTATTAAAATATTTCTAGGAATTCTTAAAAATGGAAATACGTCTGTTTACGTAAAATGTTCACTTCATTGAGTTTCATGTAAATTTCGTTACGCAAACATTTTTTTTATGCATATTAAGTTTGCTGACTAATTTATTCCTGTACTGTCACCTAAACTTAAAAACGGTATTTAGTATTTTTTTTAAAGTAATTCTCTTACTCTTTACAATGCCTAATTACAATTTCGTTAAAGAATTTAAAAAAAAAATATTTCAAATAATTAAAATAAAGCCACCATCAATAATTTTTAAGGGGAAAAAAAAGAAGAAACTTTAGCTTTTTAATTTTATGTTTGAGAACAATTATCTTTGGAACAATTGAATCGGTCATTTTGAAAAGGGATCAACTCCTATGCAGCACAGGAGTTGACCCCTTTTCAAAATGACCGTTTCGATCAGCATATTAATTGACCCGTTTTCAAAATGACCGATTCAATCAGCATAGGAATTGACCCCTTTTCAAAATGACCAATTCGATCAGCATAGAAATTGCCCTCTTTTCAAAATGACCGATTCAATCAGGATAGGAATTGCCCCTTTTCAAAATGACCGATTCAATTATTGCCGTTTGTTAAATGGAAGATTCCTCATTTAATCGTTAAATACGTTCTACGCCCCATTTGGTGGAGCTGAGACCTGTCCTCAATCTGTCCTCAACCCCTTGAAGGGCGGTGGTGTATTATTCATAGCACTTAATTTTTATCCTCAAATGTCACAATAGCATCAGGATTTTGAAATAAAATTTTTCCTCTTTTATGGACGTGAACAAAATCTTATGTTGTTTCAAGTTGCTAAAATGGTGTAAGATTAAAACTTTGAAAACAGTAAAACAGTTTTAATTTACTGTTGACATGTTTCGATCCTACACAAGTCACTTTCAAAACAAATAAATAATAATAAAAGGGGGAAGAGGATTGTACTTTGTGTCAATATATTAAAAAGAGAGAAACAACGTTTACAAAAACACAAATATAAGTAATTTAAAAAAGCATATAGCTATTTCGAAGCCTCTAAGGCCCCATCATTAGTGCTTATAATTTAAAGATAAAAATAAAAATATGGCATAAAAGAGGGGGGAGAGTGAGCCAGAAGGCGCACCTCACATCCCGACCGTCAAAAGCGAAATGAAAATCACTGTTGACGAACAGCCACGTAGTCGGTCCGTGGTATGGGGGTATTTACAAGCTATCTTGCGAATAAAATAAAATGTACATTGGTCAAACGAATAGACCCTTTAAGGTCCGTTTAGGGGAGCATAAAACTTATGTTAAAAATTGTGACATCAAGCGTTTCGCTATTGCCAATCACTGCTGGTCCAACAATCATAATTTTAAAATTTCCGAAGCCTCAATTATACAAAAATGCTCATCAATTTACGATCTTGACTTTTGGGAAGCCTACCACATATGGGAAAATTCAAACAGCTTGGTAAACGATTTGTCCAGCAGGCCCAATTTTTCAAAGTTATGGTTTAATTTCCTTTAATTTGTCCTCTTCCCCCCCCCCCTTTTTCGAACTCTCCTGGAGCACCTGGGCGGTTTTTGATTGGTCTCCCTGTGTGCGTGTGAGACCGACTCCGTGGCTGTTCGTCAACAGTGATTTTCATTTCGCTGTTCACGGTCGGGATGTGAGGTGCGCCTTCTGGCTCACTATCCCCTCTCTTTTATGCCATAGTTTTATATTTATCTTTAATTTATAAGCACTGATGATGGCGCCTTAGAGGCTTCGAAATAGCTATATGCTTTTTAAAATTACTTATATTTGTGTTTTTGTTAACGTTGTTTCTCTCTTTTTAAAATAATAATATTCTGAGTTGGCACGGTCTAGGATGCAATGATCTGAAATGCCATCATTCAGTTTTTCATGTAACGCACGTTATTTTTTTATTTTACTTGGATGTTTACTTCCATTTTGGTAACCATTGAGTCACTCGAGTCAACTATTACATCAAGAAGAAATCGTACAAATAAATTACAATGAAAGCAAGATAATTTGTCCCTCCAATCTATATCATCCACCCATTATAAGAGAAACCATGAAGATTCTAACACGTAAAAATACCATAGTGTAGTAATTTCAAGTCTTTATTAATGATTGGTAGCTCTGGAGCAAGAAATTATTCAGATTTATAAACTAAGCCAATTTTATTTCTAGGTTAAATGATCTCACTGTAAGTATGCAAGAATATCGAAAACAGGGTTCGATGTCGATTTCAATCTGAAGGTCCAATTACACCACTATGTCCAGTGAAATTACGGAGTTCTACTTATTCAAGAGTCAAGATGTCTCTTCCAGGAATGGAGATTGCCAGCTTGCCGCTGTCTGCAAAATCACCACACTTCTCCGACTCTAAAGCTCTTCTCTCCCTTCCTCCCGTTTTTCCTATGAATCCTCTCTCTCCGGGGGAAAAAGGGGGTGGGAGGTGCACCCACTCTACCAGCCCTCTCAATCGCTGCGAGGTACCTTAGTGTTGATTGGAGTTCTTTGTTGTCTTTAAGAGGCCGATGATGCCACCGGACGTCTGCTGCGCGGCTGAAACTTTGGCCAGAGAGTGTCAACCAGAGGAGAAAGCCATCTATAAAGGATGTACTGTGACAATTTTTAGTGTCAAGAGGCATAGAAAAAAAAAAAAAAAACTTTGCGATGCCTGCTCATTGTCCATGCAAGATACATTGTTCTCTCCCCGTGTTGTAAAGCCTAAATTCGGGCACAGTTCTGTCAAATTAATCACTAATTACTTGAAGACTTTACAAAATGTAACGCGCAAGCATCGTTTAAATTACCAAAACTCGAGTTACTTAATGGTTACGAAAATGGAAATAAACATCCAAGTAAAATAAAAAAAATAACGTGCGTTACAGGAAAAACGGAATGATGACGTTTTAGATCATTGAATCATAGACTGTGCCATTTCAGAATATTAATATTTATTTCTTTTGAAAATGAGTCGGATAGAGTCGAAACATGCCGACAGTTCAATATAACTATTTTATGCTGTTTTTAAAGTCTTAATCTTACACATTTTTAGCAATTAGAAATAGCATATTATCACACGGTGTTAATCTGTTATATATTTAAATCTTATGTTTATTTTCAAATAAATTTGTGTGAAAATATTTTTTATATATTAAGATTCTTAAATCACATGTAAAATAGCTGTACTGTTATAAATATGCTTATTATTAACCCATTAATGACGAGTTTCTTTTACGCATTTTTAATAGCTAGGTACCAGTTTTCCCATAATGTAATTTTAACTTATTTGATCTCTCAAAGTTTGATATTAAATAATATGAAAATTTCCTTACTAAAATACTGGTTTCAATATTTAAAAATTTCATTTACTTACTTGGCAAATTTTCGTACCAACCGACATTAATGGGTTAAGCTCAAAACAAACGTAATAATAGCCAAAACATGAACCTATGAAAATCATATGCAAAACATCAAATCTCCAATTGAACCCGTAACTAGTTTTGTGGTGCCATTGAGTTCCCACGTAATTCTTCTTCCATTATAGTAAGATTCAGATAAAAATAATAAAATGATATATTTATTTATTTATTCAACTGACAAACACAGTCATGTAAAAATGTTATTGTTTTTATTTAATTATATATATATATATATATATATATATATATACATAAGTTATAATACCATCTGCGGACGAAATGGCATCTTGACGTCCGTTGCACACAAAACACCACCCCCTGACACAAAAATGGTGGCAGTCCTAGGCGGAAATTTTTGTTTGTACGGTCCCCTGAATTTATTGTTTGGTCAGTTTGGCGCTGTTATAGGCGGACAGACAGACAGACCGACGAACCAGACGGCGACTCTAGATGCTACGCATTTATGTAATTACGAACGCACCTAAAAATAATTCAACTCCTATCAGAGTATTAACTGATTCATCGAATCAACTGCTTTAGAATATCTTAGCAAAGTTTCACAACATTACATCCATGGCATATCGTTAGGATGTTTTACGTTAAGGATATTGGTTCATTAAGTCTCAACTTCCCCTCACCCATGTTAAATCTATGAGCGTGGATTAAATTCTTATTTTTAAAAAATCTTATCAGAAAATTAATATTTTTAAATTCTTTTTTCTATGTACTCTTCTTAAAAGATGTTTTCTTCTTGTAGCTATCAAAATACTTCTAAAATATATATTTAATTTTGTTTGAAGGGTTAAAATGCACAGCTCATTAACTTTTAGCACATAAAATAAGCATGTATTTTAGAAATATTTTGGAAACTAAAAACAAGTGGGTAAGTGTGATCGCAGATCGCACAGCGGGTTCAGTTTAATATTCCTTTCAAAACGCTTTATCCTTTTACAAAATCTGTTAGTTCCACATTTCGCACCAGAGAGCGTACTCTGTTTTAAGCAAACCTCTATCCGAACGAAATTCCGTTTTAAAACCATTCCGTAGATATATTAGTCGAGCACCATTGCACCCGAGATAGTTAGGCGTCCCTTGGCGGTAAAAAGTGAAATTAAAATATGTAATTCTATGGTGCATAATATGAAAGAGTGGTCAAAGGGATGTCGGCAAGTGGTGAAAAAGGTGGAGGTTAGAAAAATTGCTTAAAATACACAAGTTAGAGACTGGAGGGGTCAATATAAGACTTTTTGAAATTTTTATGATTTGTCGTGTGATCGGAAGTGTTCAGCTATAAGTATTGGAAATTTCAGGTCTTCAACTTAATAAGGGGATCAGTTAGAAAAAAAAAAAAAAAGCTTAAAATACACAAGTTAGAGCCCAGACGGGTAAATATAAGTCTTTTTCAAAATATAGTTTCTGAGAACGGGCTCTGTGACAGACAGACAGAGGAGTGTGACGAATAGGGTTTCGTCAGATGAACGAAACCCTAAAAAAAGACATCCTTCAAGAAGAGTACACAGAAAATGAATATTAAAAAAGATCATTTTTTAAAGAGATTTTTTAAAAAAAATAAGTATGCATTCCACGGGTACACTGTAAAAAAAATACTGCCAGTTTTCCGGTAGGAATCGGAAAAATATTTGCCCTTATCGTACCGGAATAATTTCTGACCCAGCTCGGAATAAAATCCTTAAAAATAAGGAAATAGTCAGTAAAACGGTATTTTACGTATTTTATTTCGATTTTACGATTTTATTCCGAGCTGGGTTGGAAATTATTCCGGTACGATTAGGGCAACTATTTTTCCAATTCCTACCGGAAAACTGGCATTTTTTTTTTCAGTGTATAGGTTTAACAGGAGCGAGAGGAATTTGAGATTTCACTGACCAACACCCTTAATGAAAAAGGCTAAAAACCTGATACGAAGAAAAAGCTATAACCCTTTAAAAACGGAAGATTTGTGGTAGAAATGAAAAGTTTTTGTGGTTTCTCCTAATTAATAGGATCATGTTTGATTGAAAAAATTATTTAAACTAGTCGGATGTGCCAATCCCAAAACTTTCTTCTATCTCATACATGTTAATACTTCAGAATTCGCTATCACAGTGCCAAAAATAAATGGCAATCTATGCTCATCATGAGAATTCTAAAGATATTAAATTCCGTTCATTAACTCTTGAGATAGGACTATCGCTAAAATCGTTTAAATCTGGCAAAATCAGCATAGCAGCGCCACCTGTTGGTTGATTTACGCTGAAACCTAACCAGCAACGACTTATATCAACATCTAATTGAATCTAAGGTTTGATGAAAATCCGTGCATTGGTTTTTGAATTAAAGCTATTGCGGAAATCTTGAAAAATACAGCACAGTAGCGCCACCGGTTGGGCGATTTATACCAAAACATAATCAGCATCTATATTTATCATGGTACACCTGAATCTGAAGTTTGATGAAAATTCGTGCATTAGTTCTTGAGCTAGAGCTATTGCGGAGATCGTGAACAATCCCGCATGGCAGCGCCACCTGGTGGGTGACTCACACCAAAACGTAATATGCACCTATTCATTCCAAAAAGGACTAACTGAATCTGAAGTTTGATGAAAATCCATGCATTTGTTCTTGAGATAAAACTAATGCGGAAATCGTGAAAAATGCAGCCTAGCAGCGCCACCTGTTGGGTGATTTACACCAAAAACTAATCTGCACCCACCATATCAGGGAGTAACTTAATATAAATGTTTCTTAAATTCCGTGCATTAGTTCTTGAGGTAGAGCGCCTATAAAATTTGTGTCACATACAGACAGAGTCACAGACTCACAGAGAGACGTTTTGTAAAAACATGTTTTTTGGAATCTCTGACCCTAAAACGTGTCAATCCGCCGAAAACCGCACTGTAAAAAAAATAAGGCCAGTTTTCCGGTAGGAATCGGAAAAATAGTTGCCCTTATCGTACCGGAATAATTTCCAACCCAGCACGGAATAAAATCCGTAAAATACCGTTTTACTGACTATTTCCTTATTTTTACGGATTTTATTCCGAGCTGGGTCGGAAATTATTCCGGTACGATAAGGGCAACTGCTTTTCCGATTCCTAGCGGAAAACTGGCAGTATTTTTTTTACAGTGCGGAAGAACGAAAATTTTTAGGAATCCAATACTTTCTTCTTGTAAAGATAAAAGAAAGTGAAAAATATCCGATGTCAGGTTATGCCAAGAGAGGATCCCCGCAATTCTGTGGGTACAGGTTCGACATTAAATCGCACAGAAAGAGGAAAATGTTTTTAACACATTCCAACAAAGTTGAAAAGTGTTTATGCATTCTGTTTGTCTTGCCGTCTGTCCGTCTGTCCATGCTCTAACTCTCGTAAATAGACTCGGATTTTCATGAAATTGATAAGGGTTATTGAGGGTCACCAAAGCATGTTTGTATGAAGTATGTAGGATTAATCGTTCATTTAGAGGGGCACTCAAAAATATTCCATTACATTATGGTATAGGGAGAAAACTCGTTTGCAGAGTATTTTAATGATATTACGCTATTTCAAATGTATTGAAACTGATATAAATCACTGAATTTCACTACGACCCCGTTAGAACAGAGCATTCATAGCATTTTTTTATTCATTTACAGGGACACACCAAAGAAATCGGTTACAGTTACTGCCTTTGAGTAATAATTGCTGGAGTGTACGGTTTAAAATTCGGTAATCGCTTTTAAATTTAAATATTTTTTTGCATTTTACTCGTTATATATAAATTCTATACCTCAAATACAGGGCTGCACAAAAGTATTCACGCACCGTTCTCCTTATTAGAGGAAATTGCTGAAGGTAAATTTTCAACTGAAGTCTATGCATCTCTTAAGTGAACTCAATTTTGGCATGCATGTAGTCAATAGATTCAAATCTATATATCATATACAATGCTGCTAAAATTATTATAATTTTCCGTTTGTGGATGGGAACAGCTGAAATTGGGATTTGAAATATGCGTTTCCACAAGGTTGAATTAGACGTAATATTTTAATTTTTTAAACGGTGCAATTTTGTTACATTATTCTGAATGTGTTGGAAAGTGTTTCACAATCTATGCTTGACGCATGATTTTTTCTTTCTTGTTTACTTTTTCTTTAGGATCACCTACACAATTGTGTAAGTGAATGTCTTAAAGGGATAAATATATTTCAGTGCATATTTTACATATTAAGTGACTCATTTTCTAAAGGTTCTAACTCAAGTTCTAAGAACGATGCAAATAAAATTAAAACTGATCTAGAAAGCTAAGAAATGAGGCTACTACGTCTAAAATTTAACCCATTTATGCCCCATTTTTGGGACGCTTCGAATTTTAATAAATTTGTATAGTTTTCTTATTCTTTATAACATGAAAATTGTATGAAATAATTATCTATAAATGTTTTTATCTGTTACCGAAAGATGACAGCATAAGATGGATATTTATTTGTTTAAATGAAGGCTTTTTTCAGAGTTTATAGATTTTTCATTTTTCAAGATGGCGAAATGTAAAAAGTAAGTTTATTTGTGCGTTTCCTATCAACATAGCTGCCAACCTTCCACTAATCTTCCGTAATGTCTGGATTTGACCCAGGTTAACCACATTTCAAACCAGAAAGTTTATTTCATGAATGCTTATTTATTTAAATCCAGGTTTATACGTGGAACATACTTATTTTCATTTCTCAGAAAAAATTCTGGTTCGAAATGTATTAAACCAGGGTCAAATTAACTCAAGTATTACGGAAGATTAGTTTGAGGTTGGCACCTATGCCTATCAAGGATACAAATAAATAAGTCATAATCTTAGCTTGTAGACTTCTTTGAAATAAGTATTCTTTTTAAATTGTGAAATTATAGGTTCAAGCGCATTTTTATACATTTTTGCAACGTACAAAATATAGGGCGCTAGGCCCGAAGGGGTAGATATTTTTTATTAGCCATTTAGGGGGTAGTTGTTTATGTAAAGTCTTTTTCAAGATGATTATGAAATAAATTGCTTTTAAGCCTCAAATACGATTATTCTTAATTTATTATTACTAATACTTGTAATGTTATTAGCCCCTGTAAAGAAATAAATATATTTTTTTAGTAGTTCATAAAAATACTAATTAAAGTATATAATATACAATTTAAAAGCTTATTTTATATAAATTGAGACAAAACATATAATTATGCATATTTCTAATAATATCTATTAGAAATATTACGCATATTCCCATACTTAGTACTTTTACATTTTATCAAATAAATACAAAAAATAAATTTTGCGTAATTTTTTTTAGTATTTTTCCAGTTTATTTTGCAACATTTTAAAGTGATTTTACCCACAAATTTGAGAAAATAAAAATTCAGGCACAAATGGGTTAAAAGGTAAATGGTCTAAAATTTATAGCTTCAACTCACGGTGTTTACGACGAAATCGCAAAAAAAAAAAAAAAAAAAAAAAAAAAAAAAAAAAAAAAAAGGTTCTTTTGTGATGACGCAAGCGAACGCTTTCTAAAAATACGATTATGCGTTTCTTCGTTGAGAGAGAATGGATTACTTTGTATTTTGTGGCGCACATTATCTCAAATGGGATAACAATGCCACAGACCCGGTCGTGCGGAGGATGCTAACCCCCAGGGCCGCACACCTGATTCCCCCCCCCCCCCCCTACAAACCAGCCTAAAAGACCTTCGTTTTTAAGGGGTCTCAAGACTCTTAAAGCTTCAAAATTTTAAATTTTTTATAAATTAAAACTCCTACATTTTCTGAACATTTTGGTGTAATTGTTTCTTTGAAATTCTCATTAGAACAGAAGTTATGGCTGTTGGAATTACACTCGTTCAATAGCTAAAGCGGCGTTTCCGAAACTCTGTTCTTCTCAAAATGACGTTTTTGGGTATAACGCGCAGAATATTTCAAAAAATTCCCAAAATTTTTTCATGAAATTTTCTAAATATATGTTTCATGTTAGTCTGTATGAACGGAACCCTAAAATTTCCTTTTTATTGTTCAAAAAACATTTTTTTAGGAGATTAAACTGTTGAAATTTTCAAAATTTTATTAGGATGAGCGAAGCGAATCCTCTACTAGGCTACACAAATTACATTTTGTCGTACATTTTACAAAAAAAAAAAAACTATTCTGTATTTTGACTTGAAATTAAACATAAAAATAAATTATGATCTGCAGATTTGCACAATATTATTTATTTACAGAATAACCTTAAAAAAATTATTATTTTAATTAATTTATTTTACATGTTTTTCCCGTACGGGCGCTTTTTTGCAAATAAAAAATGAAACACGTCTATTTTCAGAAGAAAAAATAAATCATGGAGTTAGTAATTAAAGATAGAATCATGATTAAATAGTTTCACGAGTTCTTTTATGAAATTTTTAAAATAACCTTTTTTATGAAAATTATAGCATATTTTTAATAAATTAAAATTTGTGAAAATTAAATTATTTACATTCATTTATAAAAGTATTTTTCAGTGTTAAGAATTCAAATACATAATTTATTCTTATTATGTGAAATCATTTACGCAGACGATACTTACGCATTAATATATATACATATATATATATATATATATATTTATTTATTTATTTAAGTGGCAACAACAGATTTGTAAACAAATAAAATTAACTGTTAAATTCGTTATATCATAAATAAAAAATTCCGAGGAAATTCTTAGTTATTTGGCTGAATTTACATTTCTAAAAATAAAATGCGCCAAAACTTAAAGTAACGTTTTTGCTTAATTAAGATGTAAAAATATTTTTAAAAATATATTGTTACTTTCAAATATTTATCTTATTAAATAATGCTTCGCGAATCTAAACAAAGCATGGCCTTTGCTAGTATTAGCTAAATACAACTTTGTATTAAAAATATAAAAAAACTTCATTTACAATTTTTTTTTTTAGGCTCAGAGTAATTACTACAATTTGAAGTATAGTATATTTAGGCCTAAAATTTTTCATTGTAGTTGCAGAATAAATTTCGTAATCCTGAGCGTAAGCTGACATACCATTTTTCTGCTCGACAAATGTCTGATAGTTTGAAGCCCCCTATAAATATTAATTCTGCATCTTGCAATTTTTCGAATATATGAAATGAAAGAACATTACTTATATATTTTTTTACTACTGAAAATTGTGTTTTAAAATTATATACATTTTAAGATAATAAATGTTGAAAATGGTCTTTTTTTCATTTATTCCAATTTTAACAGTCCTGAGACCCCTTAATTGACTATATTAAAAAAATAGGGCCAAAAACATTATGCTCCATGGGAAGCACCCTGCCTTTATACTTACAGCGAAGAGACAGATTAAAAATAAAGTAGAATCTCGTTATAACGAACGTCGTTTAACGAATTTTCCAGTTTAACTAATATATTTTTGGATTATTAAAAACAATTACAGTAAAATCTCGTTCCAAGGAATCACTGATTAACTTTGTTATACTGAAAAATTCGTTAAAGTGAATATTTTTATAATGAAATAACATAATTGTTTTTCACAATCCAAATAATATTTGTTGCACTGGAAAATGCGTTAAAGTGCCGTTTGTTGTAACGCGATTCTACTGTATATTATGTTATTTCATTATCAAAATATTCACTTTAACGAATTTTTCAGTAGAGCGAAATGAATCAGAGCTCTCAAAGATTCGGTGTAACGAAATGTTACTGTCTCTTTCTCTCTTGCGTTTGCGCTTTTATTTTGTATTATTTTTCGTTAAATCTTCAATTTGTAGTCATCTTATTGATTTTGCGTCAGTATCACAAATCCATTATCCATTATCGTATATCCATTCGTCATTTGAAATCTGTATGAGTTGACTCTCTTTTTTTTTTCTTCCTCTTTTTTAACAATTTTCAACATACACTGCTCAAAACAATTAGGGGAGCACATGGTTTTAACGAAATTACGCAAATATTCACACCGATAAGTAACGTAAAATAAAACATCCATAATTTAAAGAGTAGTAGAAAACAGATGAAGAAAATTTCACATGCAAATCAAAGTTTATAACGTCAAAAACTAGAAAAAGGAGATAAGTGCAGAAATCGGGATTTTGCAGAAACGTCTGTTTCACTGTCTCAGTTGCAAAATTCAATTGCTCAGCTTGTGTTTTGAGAAAAGGTGACTTGAAAATGTCACAACAATAGGATTTACCGGAATCCATGACTTGGCGTATTATCGGAACAGTTGAATCTGGGAAAACACAGCGAAGTGTAGCAGACGCTGTTAGAGTCGCAAGAAGTGTCAATGCAAGGCTGTGGAATCGATTCCAAGACACATGAAATGGTAGACATCGACAAGGGCAAGGTCGGCCATGTGCTACCACAGTAACTGATGACGGATATATCCTGTTAACAGCTCGTTGAGATGGAATGGGGAATGCTACTCAGCTGCAAACACAGTTGTTCTTGGCCACAGGACGTAGGGTGTCCAGACAAATAGTCCGAAATAGGCTTCATCCGGGTGGTCACTATGCGCGTAAGATAATAGCCTGTATTCCGTTGACCTCAAACAACTGTGCGACACAAAGAAGGTGGGAAAGTGAACATTGAGTTTCGAGGCAACGTTGTTGGAGTCAAATTCTGCCTACAGACGAGTCCCGATTCAGTCTGGATGTGACATCCAATGTATTTTGGTGTGGAGAGAAAGGGGCACTCAAAATAATCCCACATTCGTTCGTGAAAGATCACATTACAGACCAGGTCGGTTGATATTATGGGCTGGAATCAGCATAGGTTTACCTACGGACCTGCGTATCATTCGGAATGGCACTTTGACAGACTGAAGCTATAGAGACGAGATACTGGAACCTCATGTCGTATTTTACGTTGCAGCAATTGCTCATTCCTTTTTTTCCATGCATGATAATGCCAGATCGCATACAGCTCGTCTTGTGGAGAACATGCTTAAAGTTGAAACAATACAGTATATGGAATGACCAACATGCTCTCCTGACCTGAATCCGAGCGAGCATGTTTGGGACATACTCGGAGACGCATTGCAACGAGACTGATGTCTCGATTTACTGTCCGGGGCTTGGAGATTGCAATTCTTGAGGAGTGGAACAGCACTCCCCGAAAACTTATCGATAATGTCATCGAATCCATGGAAATTAGGTATGTGACAGTTTTATCCATTCGAAGGGACACGCGCCATATTAAATACCTAGCATAATTCCTAAACAGTACTCTTTTTGTCATTTACGTGTAACCAAATTGTTGCCCTAAACCATCTTTTTACGTTCTATCCATCGTTTCAAAGAATTAAAGATCTCTTGCAATTTTTTTGCGTCTTTTTCTCTGTATTGCGCTTTGATACATGTATTGCTCTCAATTTTATGCCCATGCATGGCTTTCTCGCACCGTTCTCTTCACTTTTTTGCTTGCTCCACTAATTTTTTTGAACAGCGTAGTTAGAAAGTGTTTATGAATTCGATTTGTCTGTCCATGCTCTTCCTTCGTAAATATACTCGTATAAAGGAATTCGTTGAAGTTAAAAAACCTCCATTACTTTAAAAATTATTTGGGGTAAGTGTTCATTATAGGCACTTTAAAATAAAAAACAATGAGGCTAAGTGAGTTTTTATTTTTACTTCTCATGGTGTTACGATAAAAACGTGAAAAAAAAGACATATACTTAATGAACCCACATATGTTTGTATTTGTTCTGAAACAAAAGGGTAGCGTGATAAAAAATAAATAAAACATTCGCACCTATTTTGCCCGTTTACCTTACTAAGTTTATCTTCTATAATATTTATTTTATCTATATCTTTTATACTTTTTTTACAAGTGTTTTTAGAATTATGTTTTTAATATATTCATTCATCATTTGTGGTCGAATGCAGGTTGTTTGTTTGAAAGCAAAAATGTGAAGGGAAATTCAATTTCATATCTGTCCAAATATTCTTATCTTAGTGAGATCAGTCCCGGACAAATCTAAGGTCAAATTCTGAGGAACTTTCATCTTTTTTGGAACGAGAAGAAAAATCGTACTTCTTTACATAAGAATCTGGCCGATATGAAAGCTTTATCAGTCGAAATTTTCTAAATATTCGGCCTTTAGAACTAACCTCACGCTGCAGAAATCCTGGACATGTTAAACGGCATAGAGGGTTTTTCCAACATTACTCGGATTTAGAACTTCTATTTCAATTTTGTTTTCTTTTAACCCTTTCAGGGGCAAGCTACTTCTGTTGCTAAAATGTTAAAATGATTGACTGATACCAGGATTTACAAGAAAATTTATTTGAAATTAGGTAAAAGCGTTTCTTTGACTATGTAATATAAAGCAGAATTTATTTTTAAAATTCTGGTGCTAATGTGGCATTTGGGAATTAAAATTAGGTGGTATATATAATATACTGGCGCCCTTCAAGGGGTTAAGGGGTCTTGTACCTTTTAAACGCGTCGAAAATTAACAAAAAACTTCAAAGTTTGAATTAGTCTATTTTCAAAACCTTTTTATGTATAAACATGAAATTTTGGATATTGATTAAACAGATTGGGCTTTGTAATATGCTACCATTAAAAATTTATTAGCTTTTTACAGAATTTGTGTATTGTTGAAATCAAAATAGCTCTTTTTTTTACTCCATAAGTCATTGCGCGCATGATATCTTGAGAAAATATGTATGGATTGTAGCGAAATTTGGTAAAGATATACTAAACAAATATGTGTGTTTAAAATAAACAACTTTTAAGTATTTACAATGGTAATATTTTTAGTTATGAGTATTTTTATTCATTAAAAATACAAAATTTTTATTTTATTTTACCAAAATATTTTTTTTATATATTTAATGAAATAATTTTGGTCTAAGAGTAGTTCATTTTAAATGCACATATATGTTTAATATAGTTACCAAATTTCATGACAATCCATTCATACTTCCTCATGATATCATGCACGCAATGGCTTATGGAGTAAAAAAAGAGCTATTTTGATTTCAACAATACACAAATTCTGTAAAAGGCTAATAAATTTCTAATGACAGCATATTACAAAGCACAATCTGTTTAATCAATATCCAAAATTTCATGTTTATACATAAAAAGATTTTGAAGATAGACTGATTCAAACTTTGAACTTTTTCGTTAAATTTCGTCGCATTTAAAAGGTACAAGACCCCTTAAATAATTTTTTTTAGTTACTTTCTTGAGTTAGTTAAGCTCTTGCTTGAATAGCTTATGGATGGAAAATGAATACAAAGTGTGAAAAAAATTGGTGGGGAAAACTAAACTGCTCTAGCACATTTTCCATTAAAGTATTCTAAGATAAAAGAATTAAAAAAAAATTCCTGGGCCTACAAAAATTCTTGTCGTTAATCTATAACGAAGATTTCTTTAACTTGTCGATATTTTCCTTTGGAGAAAATTACATCGCCACGCATATTGTGAATGACATTGATTTTTTGCATTATAATTCCCAAATTTTCAAATGAAAATGCTAAATTGTATTTGTCTTTTGAACAGTAATGTCTCAACAAAGTTTTGAATATTCATAATCATGAAAATTTATTTAGAGAGAGTTATAATCACGAAATAAATAAATAAATAAAAAGTTACTTTGCACTTTAACTGTAAATGTGCAGTTTGCATGTATGTAATACATGGGAAATTCAGTTCTCCTCTTGAATTTGCTTAAGGGTGTCCGGGACACAAAAATCTCCAAATTTTCTAAAAATCTTTTATGGCATTAAAAATTTCTCTGTTTTTTTCTGCTCAAAATGACGTTTAAATCATGTTTCTGTATTAATTAGAACAGGAAAAATATTTTTTTTTGTTTTGGTTTGTTCTCAAAATCTAGCTTTCAAGCAATGGTTGACTTGTCACCGACTTCTTGTGAAAACGCGTTTTTCTTCATGATTGCTTTTTTCATAATTTCTCGTATTTAGATCGTTATAAGTCAAGAACGGTTAAAGATAAACGGTTCAAACTTGGAACATCTCTTTTTCAATTGTTTTACTTTAATTTTGATTCAGCAAATTAGAAAAAAATATTGACTTTTGAAAATATGATTTTATTTTAAAAGTTACACGATTTTTTTTACATTAAATTTTTTTTTTAAATTAATATTTTTAAATATACTGAATCAAAATTAAAACTTATATAATTCTGTTTATTTAAATGAAAAAAAATTGAATGTCTACAAATAATATTTCGAGTTATAACGATTTTAAATTACCCCACTTTTTTAATGAATTTTAAATAAAATTTTTTTTTAAACATATGAGAAGTTCTATCATGTGATTTTGTTTACAAATAACATTGTTAACCATCACAAAAAAAAATCAAAATTTTAACTCAATAAATAAAAATTATTTTAAATTGTGTCCCGGACCCCCTTAAAGAAGGTGTCACATTTCTCACTTTAATTGTTTCAATTTTTCAAAAGAACGTGAAGGTTAATTTAAATATTTTTATAGAATGCAATAATCGGTTATTAATACAGATTTTTATCATAAAGGCGGGAAACTGAGGAATAAATGCGCAAAAATAGATTAATCGATTGACTACTAGCGGGACCTCCGCGCACTCGAAATTTCGAAATGCAAAAACTGATGATTGAACTTCTGACTATCCGCACACCTTCGGAAGTGATTTTTTGAAATTTTTGAAATTTTCTCTTGTTACACATTTTTTATAATGACATTTAATTTAAAACTTCGAAAAAAATATAAAAACTTTAGCAATTACCTAGAAATAATTTTTTAAAGAGAAAAATAGTCAAAAGTATGTCAAAAATTGATATTTCCGCAAAACGTGATAACTCAAAAATGAAACAGTATATATTGACATTTTGTAAATTGCATAATAAACAGTATAATTTTCTCTAGGACTTAACTGTTTAATCTAATTAACTGACTACACACATTATAATCGCATCTCTATCTCAGATGATATGGCAGTTAAAGTACTAATGTAATGAAAAATTCGCAAAATGTGTCTCAAGTTTGTCATTTATATAATTTATTTATTAAATTTATTATTTATTATATATTTATATATTTATATATTTATATATATATTATATATTTATATATTTATTTATTTAATTAATTTATTTATTTATTTTATATATTTATCTGTAAATATAAAACTATTTAATATATTATGACGAGTGTATAGTCTATTCCCTCAAAAGACATTTTTAAAAGAAGTACAGAAAATTTCGTGGCATTTCATGCATAATTTTTTGTTTTAGAATGTTTTGCGTATAGTAAAAATCTGAAAAACATCATTTTGAGAAAAAGCTAAAAATAACTTTTAAACACAATTCAAAAGCTATAATAGCTGTAACTTTAAACGGCTGTACCTCGAGTTCTATTTTAGATACAGACAAAATTTAATCAGATTTCGATAGATAAAAGATTCAATTTTAATATTATTGCAAAAATGAAAAATCGATATTTTGATCGAGAATTACGTTTTAAAGGTGTTCGGATACCTTAAGTGACAATGAATAAAATACAGAAAGAAAATTTCAGGAATGTCAGCTAGATCACCTACACTGTCAGAAAAACTTGCCAATATACACTAAATTATGCCTCATTTTTAACAAATAAATTCCGTACTCCAAGAAAACTTGTGTTATCCGTGAAATCTCCAAGAACGTCTAAAAAAGAGGGAGAAATTCCGTTCATTCCCAGCACTCATGCGTATTAGGTCTATTAATAATAAATCCGAATTTACTTTAAAAATGAAAAAAAGAAAAAAAAGAATTCTATAAATTAAGATTTCTAATTTAATTAAAAAAACAAGAAAGTTTCCAAATTTAAAAATAAAAAAACAATTACTTTTCTCATTCATTCAAAAGTACTCACAATTTACTTTTTAAAGTTGAATAAAGTTAAATAAAATTGAATTTATAAAGTTGTTTATAAATAAATATTCGCATTTAAAGTATACTTTAAATGAACACATTTAAAAGATATTTTAATTAAAAAAATTAAATGGAAAAAATCGATATTCCTCAAAAAAAAAAAAAAAACCTTATCGAATAAAAATATAATATTCATATTTTACCTCTAGCAATCTACGTAAGAAATATTTAAAATTCATATTTTTATCCTATACAGTCGAACTCGCTTATAACGAGCTCTGATTTAACGAGAACCCGGATTTAACGAGGAAATCATAAATACTTGGTTGGTACAATGTTAAGTCTATGGGAGCATAACTCGCTTTTAACGAGCAAACTCCGGATATAGCGAGCAATATTTTTATTATTCATAAAATTTCTATTGACTTCCGCCTCTCCAGCTCAGATAACGTTACTTGGAAAAATTCCTTTAACATTTCGAAATTAACAGAAATTGCGTGTGCAGAAAAACTTTAAACTTTTTTCGAAGCTAAGTTCAAGTGACGATGTTTTTTTGGGCCAAGAGTCCTCTTCGAAGAACAATAAGAATAACACAAGAAAGAGACAATAAGACAGTTCAAAGCAAATTAACCAACTTCTTTTGTATTGTACACAAATAAAAAATAAATAAAGTATGTATAATAAAGTAAGCATGCATAAATTTGAGTATTTTTTTACGAACCCGTTTTTTACGAGCACCCGGTTATAACGAGCAAATATCACGGTCCCTCCGCGCTCGCTATAACCGAGTTCGTCTGTATTAATACTAAAGTATAAAATCCCCAGATAGAACCTCATTAAAGGCGAAATCTTCCAGAAATGAACTTCAAAATTAAAAGCTTTTTAAAGAAATGGATCAAGCCATACCCATCTGAAGCGAACATATTTACTTCAAAGCGTTTTACTGTTGTACAGCTATGGCTCCGTGCAAGCGTGCTGGTCTCGTAAGGCTAAGATGGCTGCCTCAAATCCAACGTCTGCCGCGTTTACTTTTCCCAACTTTCTTCAATTGACGGATATTGTACCCCTGTAACAGAGAAAAAAAAACGAATATTCGTCAATTCACGGAAAAATGCCGGCAGCACTGCACTGTAAAAAAAATGGTAACATTCCATGTAAAATCCAGGAACGTTTCGCCTTTTCTCAGGTTTTCAGAATAATTTAGCTCTTTCCTGTGAAATTCTGGTTTTCTTATCTGAAACGTTCCTGAACCAAAAGTTGGAAACAGCAAAACGCTGCGGCGGCCATTTATTATTTTTTTGCTATAATCCGTTGCTCGCGCGCGAGTGTCGAAAAAGAATTCCTTAAATGAATGTAAAAAAAATCAATATGGAATGCAAATAAATCAATAGACGACATAATCCTTTACGTCTCTATTGTCAAGACAATTCAGATGAAAATACAATAACTCCGTGACATCGCTAAGAGATTATCTCTCGTACTTGTCTGTGGAATGTTTAAGGAGCAGACCGTGTAAAAAAAATACACCTATTATTTGGATCTCCATTAACCAGGGGACCATCAAACATGATTCTCACCGATTTTAATTAATTTAAAGTATGTTTTAGAGTTCTTATCTCTAATTATTCTTGTGAAAGGATTTCTTCAAATGGGACTTAGATTTTCTGAAATTAGATGCCGAGGTTTAGCATACGTTTCAAATACCCATTAGTTTACAGCTCTCAACGTGTCTTTCGTAGTGTGGACGCAGAAAGCTCGCGCGCCACCCGTACGGCCCGAGTTCGATGCTACCCCTGGACTTCTTTTTTCTTTTTTAATTAATTTTATATTTTAACACTTTATTACAATTTGATTTAAATTTGATATATATTTGACACTTTGAATTGCTGCAAATTTGAATTTTTTTTTATTTTCGGAAAAAATATACAATTACGTTTAGGTTGTTTTTTTTCATGAAAATTTATATGTATTTTATCTAACTTGTAAACTAACATAATTACTGACGAAAATCCAAAATATTTTATGTCTAGATTTTTTTCTAATTATTATTTACATTTATATATTTTTATATTTTAAGCAAAGTTCAGAAACAATATATCATATATATATTTACTTTATTGAATTTTAACTGAAAATTTATTTTTTCGTGTAAATTATAAATAATAATTTTGATGTCAATTTCAAAATATTTTTTCATTCTAACAAATAATGATAATAAAGCGAAAATTGTCAACTGGAAATGTAAAAATCGTCTGCGGATCCCGCATGCTGTGAAATGTCAGTAACGTTTTGCTGTCAACAGAAATATTCCTGGTATTTCGCAGGAAACTTACTGGCATTTCTGTAGAAATTTTTTAACATATACAGTAAAGTTCCAGTCATTTTCAAGAAATGTTTCTTGGAAATAATGGGCAACACAGCTGCCCATTTTTTCCCAGGAACATTGCGGAATTTTTTTTACAGTGTGCTGCCAGTAGAATTTCCGTGAATTGAAGAAAGTGCTTTTGAGAGTGTACACTAAAACTTTTTTCTTTGCGGGTGTATGTTTGTTACATTAGATGGTCTGCAAACACTGTACATACAAGGTATCCATAAAAAAATTCCCAGTTTCAATGGTATATTATAACAGTTTAATTTAGACTATTTACAACAAATCGTACATCAAATGGAAGGTAAACTAATCCAGTTTTTCTTACAATAATAGTTCAATATTTGCACCTTTTGTTATACGGCACACATCCAACCTAAAGTCCAATTCTTCCCACACTTTGGTTAACAAATCCGGAGTCATTGAAACAATAGCCTCTTCCATTCTGTGTCTCAACTCTGACAAATCATTAGGTAGCGGCGGAACGTAGACGCGATAAAGCCCCAAAGGAAAAAAATCGCATGGCTCTCACGGCTTTTCAATCTTCAGCCGAACAATAACACTTTACGCACAGGAGTCGCCCTTTTGCGTAGGTGGCATTCCAGGCAAGTCAATAACAAATCCATACTCGCGCATGAGCTTATCTGAAACTGCTTGGATTGCTCTTTAATGGTGACCTTGAAACAACACTCTAGAACGCTTACAGTGGATACTATTAAAATTCATAACTGGGACATTATTTTTGACACCCTGTATAAGAATGTGAAAGTAAGGTAATTAAAATAGTAAGATAACAAAAATAGTATTAAAAACACAAAATTAATATAGTCAATATTAATATATTATAAATGTAAAACATAATAATATTATAATACAGAATTTCTTACAATCGGGAGATTGCTTTTAATAAAACATATTTTTTTTCGCAGCAGAAAACTTTTTAAATGTAAAAATTTCTAGTGCTTATTTAAAGCTGTTCTTAACTGCTCTGCTCAACAAGGCCAAAACGTTTTGACACATTTACAAATTCATTTTTTAGCAGAAAGGTATAAAATTGGAAAGCCTGCTCATGGAAGCGATGTGGAATCGCACTTTTTTTTTCATTTTTTGATCAATCAATTATCTATTGAGTTATAAGCGATTTCGATCACGTGACAAACATGTTTTTCGCCCGCTCTTGAGTGCTCTTTCTTCTTTCGCGCGGAAATTCGGTTCAAAACACCCAGTTTGGCACTATTTTCTGAAAGATCTATTGCGTTTGCAAAAAAAATGGAAAATACAGCTCAATGACATAGTTTTTGAACAAAAACACCAGCTAGTTTCATGAATTTTCGAATAAAAATAAATTAAAACTGATGTCAGAAAGTTGCCCTTTCGGATTTGAGAACACCCTTAATTAATTTTAAATAATGTTTGAGTAGTGTTGAAGATTAAAAGATATATATGCCACTGTAATGCAAACAGGACTACATTCAAACAGACATTTTGACTAAGCAAAATAGCATGTAGGATATTTTAACATAATTTTAAATTATAGATAGCAAAGTAGATCGTTTTACTTGCCATAAAAATACAGTCGAACCCGGTTTCAAGGAAGTGGACTAAATCGCGTATTAAGAGTGATTTGCATATGTTGCAGGAACTTATTTACACATCTAATGAACTTTAGAGCTTTTGTTTATATATTTACGGTCAAAAATTGTGTCTTTTACGCATATTTTAATTAAAATGTAATTATATATTAAACCCATTATTTTTTTTATAGCACCGACTGAAATAATAACTAATAATGACAAAAGAACATGAATTCAAATATGGCTTTGTTGTTGATTAATACGTTACAACCCCCAAAATATAATTTTCCTGCTAGCCTAATTTATTTTAACACAGCTTTGAAAATCATGTTTAGTACTTGTTATAATGAGAAATCTTATAATCAGTCTTTAATCAGTCTTAAAAACAATGCTTGTTAATGTTTCTTAAAAAAATTTTGTGGCAAAAAGTAATCAAAATATAAAAAACATAAAAGAAATATGCAACCACAGTAAGACAAATACAACTATTCAGAAATACTGGTAGATATTTGAATAAAAACATCCCTCTAAATTTGCAACAAAATGAAGAAGAGAAAAGAAGTTCTCATCTTGGTCTATGAATTCGCGTATTAAACACTCCGGGACGAGCGTCACGTATACGTGGCACATAACATGGTCAGAGTCCTTGATTATTCCACCAGTTATTTTTAATTGTAAACATTTCTTTATTTAATCAGAGCATTTCTCCGATTCAATTAGGCAAAAATTTCTGTTCTGAGAAACTGGTGAAGAAAGATTAAAAATTCTGTAAAGCATGCTCGTCGCGAAAGGGTTAAGCCCAAGAGACCGAAACTTTATCGTGTGTTAAATGATAACCGTTCGCGTATAAAACGTGATATTTTTGCTTTAATCTTATGGGCCATGTTCAATGGAACGAAAAAAATCCGCTTAATAAGCGGGATCGCATATTAGCCGTTAGCGTCTTAACCGGGTCCGGCTGTATACAAAACAACAATGCATGTCTTAAATATTTTTTATGGCCATTTCAAAATCTTCCAAATATGGATTAATGAATCTGGGAACGCACATAAAAAGACAGCGGGAGGCTGAATTCGGCTAACCTCGCTTATACGAACAATTTAAAGACGAATATTAAGAGATATAGATACGTTTTTTCTCTTGGAAGACTTCATAAAAAGAAATTAGTAGCCAAAGAGTTAATAAACAAACATTCATGGAAGCAAGATTTTGCATTTTGCATCTCAATTTTAAATTTTAATTAAATTAAAGTTGTGAATATTCGTCTATTTATTTAATATTATTTTTTAAATACTGTATAAGCTGTTGTACTGTCGAAAGAAATACAGAAACTGCATTTGAAAAAGTAAATGTTATTACTATTTGCAGCACACTTTATTAGTAACAAGCGCATTTTGGCCACTAGATGTCCTGCGTGTCATCCTTTGGTCACAGCCCCTCTGTCTTTGGCAGCATACACCTTTGGTTACCCACTTATGATTCTACCAATTACCGATATTTATTACTCATACTAATTACAAACTTTAATGATTTTATATTTTTAAGCAGAAATCTTTTCAAACGATCCTATTGTTAGGGATCAAACTGCCTGCGGCAGCATAAACTCAGACGAATGTGTCGGACTTCGGCCTCTTCAGCCCCTACTTGGAATTTTTATGTTTTTATATTTTTAAAAGAACATTTTTCTAAACGAACCTTGGGATGGAGGTATACGTCTCTGTACTGATCCGATCGGGGGGAAGCTATGATTTTCTCTTTTTTAAGTGACGTTAAGTAACGTATCGTTTTCAAAACCACATCAAAGAATTCCGATATAAAGCTTGCTATGAATTTGTACTCTTCTAATCAAAGAAAATTGAACGCGCAATAGCTTCGAAATAAAATGCAATCGAACAGACTAGGTTTTTCTTAGCGATACCTTTCATGTGGTCAGTCCCGTGAAGCTTGTCTAAAGGTCAAAAATCAGCTGATCCCTGACATGCTTACCACCACCCCTTTATTTTGTTGCTGACCACAGAAGCTTCGGAAAAGAAAGACCAGTGGAATAATTTACGATATAAATATGTATTGAACAATTGCTCCTTAAAATATACTTAAAAACTTTGTATTCAAATTAAATACAACTTGCTAAATGGAATATATAACATAAAAGTGATATTAAAAACATATTAAACATCTGCGTTTCGAATCGCTTCCGCGATCGTCATGAGGATAAAAACCTCTCTGTTCAGGAATTCTTCTGTGCTGTTAGACGTTTATGTCCGTTTTGAGCTTTTAGGCAAGTCA
This sequence comes from Maratus speciosus, assembly GCA_963932465.1. NCBI lineage: Eukaryota > Metazoa > Arthropoda > Arachnida > Araneae > Salticidae > Maratus > Maratus speciosus. The sequence continues at coordinate 664,471,003 of OZ010787.1, forward strand.
CACAGTAAGGAGATACATAAGACATGTCGCTTGAATTCGCTGGAAAAACTGGTTTAAAACAGATTTGAAACAACTTCGTTCTTTGTTTCGACCGGGTTTTTGCGCTTCATGTCGCTCTGTCGTCTCAGTGTGGGATATGCCTTAGACTTGTTTAACATCGTTTTATCCTGGTGATGATCGTGGAAGCGATTCGAAACGCAGATTTTTAATGTATTTGTAACATCACTTTTATGTTATATGTACTATTTAGCAAGTTGTATTTAGTTTGAATGCAAAATGTTTTGGGAATTTACGATATTTTAAAGCACACATCAATTAAAGTCTGAATTTATTTATTTAATTATTAAAGGTACATATATATTAAGACAGACTTGAACACAATTAATACAATAACCCAACAGGAGTGAAAAATTAGCCGGGGCCTGGATTCGAACCTGGGTCCATAGCGTACCGTGCTGTATTAATTGTGTTAAAGTCAGTCTTAATATGTATGTACAGTCGTGGAAAAAAAAAGTAAACACCCCCTACTAACTCCTCAACAAATTATCGTAGAAGAAAGTTACTGGTACCGAACGATTGGAAATAAAGTCTACTTTTAAATGATGTATATAAAATTTGCTTACGGGGCTATCTACATATTAAAACGAACCGTAACTTTGTTTTTTTCAATAGCAGTACACAATTCTGACAGCATAAATGAACTCTACATCCTTCAATTAGTCTAAAAACAAAATTTTATGCAATTCGTACCATAAGTTTCCGAGAAATTAATTATTTTAAAACGAGCGTGTTTTAAGGGCTGTATCCAAACTGAAGTTCGATACTCGATTGTTGACCGAGAGATCTCCCTTCCCTTCTTGATCAAGGCACCTTAAGCAGTCAATTAAGCCTGATGGATTACAGGATAGCATAAGAAATTTCAAAATATTTAGTCACTTCTATCATAGACGGCCCCTTAAACCATCATTTTGCCGTTTTTTAAGCATAATTTGAAAACTACTTGGAAGAAAAATGTAAAATTTTGGATTTTCATAAAGCGGGACTTAATAAATCTGAATCCACAGAAAAAAATTGTAGGTTGCAATTCATAATTTTCTTGAATATTAATTTCATAATTCATAATACCTATCAGAAATTAAAAAAATTGCGAATTCAACGTATTTATGTTTGGGCATATTAGTATTATTGCTACAAAAAAAATTACAACATTAGCATAATAATTTCAGAAGTTATAAATGAAAATATGAAAATGTAATTTAACATTAGAAGCACTCAATTTTGAATGTTTATAATTCAAAAACGTATCATTCAAATGACTTGAAATTTGGTGTCTAGGCATAGTTTGAACCGAAGATTTAAAATATCTCGTGAAAATTGGGTAGTGCCATTGAAAAAAAATGAAGTTTGATTCGTTTTAATAGGTAGATGGCTCCCTAAGAAAATTTTATATACGTCATTTAAAAGTAGACTTTATTTCCAATCGTTCGGTATCAGTAACTTTCGTCTACGATAATTTGTTGAGGTGTTAGTAGGGGGCGTTTACTTTTTTTTACCACGACTGTACCTTTAAGAGGCTACTTCAGTCGAGTGAAAAGACCCGTTCGCTAATGCTAATCCTATGGAAGAAATTTATAACGATATCTCGGTTGTATTTCGATATTTTTAAATGATTTTTTTTTTTGCATTGGATAGCTGAGATCTATCTGTACGAAGGCCGTTTTTTACTTATTCGATTTCGATTGCAGTTTTTTCTTTTTCTTTTTTTTTTTTTTTTTTTTTTTTTTTTTTTGAGTATGCTTTCAGTTTTGAAACCGGTTCCAAAAATGAAAGTATCCTCATTAAAAATATCTGTAAATAAAGTCGAAAAAGTAAAAAATGACCTTTGTATAGATCAATCTCAGCTATCCAATGCGAAAAAAAAAAAAAAAAAAAAAAAAAATTAGAAATATTGAAATGCAACCGAGATATCGTTATAAATTTCTTCCACGGGATTAGCATTAGCGAACGAGTCTTTTCACTTGACTGAAGTAGCCTCTTAATAATTACGATATTTTGTTGGACATTGTTGAAATTCAGATGTAAACGCATCTTAAAGGTCCGAACAGACTACGTTTTTCGTGACTGAAACGTCTGTTGGGATCATTAGCTCTCTGTCATGTTTTTATTGTTCTGTCGTTGGCTTAGAGGTCCGAAGTCAGCGTAGGAGATCCCTGACATGTTTATCACCGCCTCTTTCTGTTATTCTGACTCCCCTTTCTTTTGTGGATGACCTCAGAACCTTTGAAAACGAAAGACCAGGTGAATCATTTACGGCTTTTTTCGTGGATTTATTAAAAACAAAAACAAACAAACAAAAAACAAGTGGGTAAGTTTGATCACAGATCGCACAGATGGTTTCGTTTAATATTCATTTCAAAACACTTTATCCTTTTGAAAAATCTGTTAGTTCCACATTTCGCAACCAGGGGCGCACTCTATTCTAAACAAATCTCTATCCGAACGAAACTCCGTTTTACATACTATCCGTATATATATTAGTCGAAGGGATTGAGCCCATAGCACCCGAGATAAGTAGGCACCCCTGGCGGTAAAAAGTGGAACTCAAATATGTAAGGCTATGGTGCATAATATTAAAGAATGGTCAAAGGGGTGTCGGCAAAAGTTGGAAAAGTGCTCCCCGGGTGAAAAGGGTGGAGGTTAGAAAAATTGCTTAAAATATACAAGTTAGAGCACGGAGGAGTAAATAATATAAGACTTTTTGAAAATTTTACGATTTGTCGTGTGGTCTGAGGTATTCAGCTATACGTATGCAAAAATTCATGTCTCCAACTTAATTAGGGGCTCTCTTAGAAAGAATTGCTTAAAATACATATGTGGCAGCTCAAAGGGTTAAACGTAAGACTTTTTCAAGATTTTATAATTTGTCGCCTGGCCTCAGGTGTTCTGCTATAATAAGCATGCAAAATTTGAAATCTCAAATTTAATAAGGGGCTCAGTTAGGAAGAATTGCTTAAAACACGCATGTGGGAGCCCAAAGGGTTAAATGTACGACTTTTTCAAATTTTTATGATTTGTCGCATGATGGTGTTCAGCTAGTAGGTAGTTTCACGCCTCCAACCTAAATAGAGTGTCACTTAGAAAGAATTGTTTAAAATACACATGTAGGAACCCAAAAGGTTAAATGTACGACTTTTTCAAAATTTTATGATTTGCCGTTTGATGTGTGATGCTCAGCTATAAGTATGCAGAATTTCACGCCTCCAACCTAATTAGGGGCTCACTTATAAAGAATTGTTTAAAATACACATGTGGGAGATCAAAAGGTTAAATGTACGACTTTTTGAAAATTTTATCATTTGTCCTTTGATGCGAGGTGCTCAGCTCTAAGTATGCAAAATTTCACGCCTCCAACCTAATTAGGAGTTCACTTAGAAAGAATTGTTTAAAATACACATGTGGGAGCCCAAGAGGTTAAATGTACGACTTTTCAAAATTTTATGGTTTGTCATTTGATGTGAGGTGTTCAGCTATAAGTATGCCAAATTTCACACCTCCAACGTAAATAGGGTGTCACTTAGAAAGAATTGTTTAAAGTACACCTGTGGGAGCCCAAAAGGTTAAATGTACGACTTTTTCAAAATTTTATGGTTTGTCATTTGATGTGAGGTGTTCAGCTATAATTATACAAAATTTCACACCTCCAACTTAAATAGGTGCTCACTTAAAAAGAATTGTTTAAAATACACTTGTGGGAGCCCAAAGGGTTAAATATACGACTTTTTGAAAATTTATGATTTGCCGTTTGATGTGAGGTACTCAGCTATAAGTATGCAAAATTTCACGCCTCCAACCTAATTATGAGCTCACTTAGAAAGAATTGTTTAAAATACACATGTGGGAGCCCAAGGGGTTAAATGTACGACTTTTCAAAATTTTATGGTTTGTCATTTGATGTGAGGTGTTCAGCTATAAGTATGCAAAATTTCACACCTCCAACCTAAATAGGGGCTCACTTAAAAAGAATTGTTTAAAATACACTTGTGGGAGCCCAAAGGGTTAAATGCACGACTTTTTGAAAATTTATGATTTGTCGTTTGATGTGAGGTACTCAGCTATAAGTATGCAAAATTTCACTCCTCCAACCTAATTAGGGTTCCCTTAGAAAGAATTGTTTAAAATACACATGTGGGAGCCCAAAGGGTTAAATGTACGACTTTTTCAAAATTTTATGATTTGTCGTTTGATGTGAGGTATTCAGCTATAAGTATGCAATATTTCACTCCTCCAACCTAATTAGGGTTCACTTAGAAATAATTGTTTAAAATACACATGTGGGAGCCCAAAGGGTTAAATGTACGACTTTTTCAAAATTTTATAGTTTGTCGTTTGATGTGAGGTGTTCAGCTATAATTTTGTAAAATTTCACGCCTCCAACCTAATTAGAGGCTCACATAGAAAGAATTGTTTGACATACACATGGGGGAGCCCAAAGGGTTAAATGTACGACTTTTTCAGAATTTTATGATTTGTTGTTTGATGTCAGGTATTCAGCTATAAGTATGCAAAATTTCACTCCTCCAACCTAATTAGGGTTCACATAGAAAGAATTGTTTAAAATACACATGTGGGAGCCCAAAGGGTTAAATAGACAACTTTTTGAAAATTTTATGATTTGTCGTTTGATGTGAGGTATTCAGCTATAAGTATGCAATATTTCACTCCTCCAACCTAATTAGGGTTCACTTAGAAAGAATTGTCTAAAATACACATGTAGGAGCCCAAAGGGTTAAATGTACGAATTTTTCAAAATTTTATAGTTTGTCGTATGATGTGAGGTGTTCATCTATAAGTTTGTAAAATTTCACGCCCCCAACCTAATTAGAGGCTCACATAGAAAGAATTGTTTGAAATACACATGGGGGAGCCCAAAGGGTTAAATGTACGACTTTTTCAAAATTTTATGATTTGTCCTTTGATGTGAGGTATTCAGCTATAAGTATGCAAAATTTCACGCCTCCAATGTAATTAGAGGTTCACATAGAAAGAATTGTTTAAAATACACATGTGGGAGCCCAAAGGGTTAAATGAATGACTTTTTCAAAATTTTATGATTTGTCGTTTGATCTGAGGTGTCCAACTATAAGTACGCAAAATTTCATGCCTGCAACCTAATTAGGGACTCACCTAGAAAGAATTGTTTAAAATACACATGTGGGAGCCCAAAGGGTTAAATGTACGACTTTTTCAAAATTTTATGATTTGTCGTATGATGTGTGGTGGTCGTCTATAAGTATGCAAAATTTCAAATCTCCAACATGTGTAGTTTCTGAGAACGGGCTCTGTGACGGACAGACAAACAGAGGAGCGAGACGAATAGGGTTTCGTCAGATGAACGAAACCCTAAAAACACATAAATGCAGCCTAACCCTTTAGTGCGGAGCTTTGCATATATGCAAACAACAGTGTTTTGAATTTAATAGATTTCTTTATTCGCATATACCTAATTTCCAACAGAAAATTAAAATAGCAATATTTACTTTAATTAATAACAGGCATTCCATGTTTAAATAAAGCGAAATAGTGATTAATCATTGAAATTTTCTGGTGTAATGTCAGATTCTCTGAACTGCGTAATTTCTAGAACGTACTCTATCATGGGAATTAAAGGGTTAACCCTTTCCAGGGCAGTGACTAGACGGTCTAGCCACCTAATTTGAATTCCAAAACTGACAAATGGCACCAAGAACATTTTAATAAAATTTTGCTTTTGTAATGAAAGTGTAAATTAGCGTGTTTTTATTTTCTATGAAATTCGTTTGAATATTCTGGTGTCAGTCAATTATTTAATCAGTTTACGAAAAGAATTCTTCTGCCCCTGAAAGGGTTAATGGTTAAGTTTTATACAATAAAGAATTATATAAAATAAGGTATTTGGAGACATACTTATTAAAATATTTACTAATTTGCAATAGTTTACAGTAAAACAGCCACACGACAGTAGTTTTTACTTGTATTGCAGGTGAGCAACAGATTGACGTATTATATGAAAAATGTATTCCTGATTTTTTTCATTATTTTTCCTGTATAATAAACCTTTCAGAGAATCATATATAAGTTTTTCGAAACAAAATAAAAAATCACGCATTTAAGGGTTAAAAAGTAATAATTTCAAGCCGTGCGAAATCTAAATAGATGGGTTAATTGCGAGTGGTTTCTTCTTCTAAAATACGTATCATTTCCTTCTTTTATGGCTGAACAATCCATTCAAAGATTCGATATCGCCAAAGCGGCTCCTGCACACTTATCTTTTTTTTTATTTTTTTCATTGTAATTCAGCTGCTACTCTTGTAGCTCCCAGGTCTTCCTTCATTCATATCATGGGTTCTACAGCTAAATCTCGTTTGATAGGGGATGAGATGTTATCTGAATTCGTCCGCTGAACAACTTTATCTCTTCCTTCTGACAAGTACCTAAGCAGGGGGTATGTAAACAACAACAAATGCAATCCAATATAGAACAAATAAAAAAAGCTAAAAATGAAATGAAAAAACCTGATAAAATAATGTGATACTAATGTTTTCTTGTAAGTGATAAATGTGGATCTGAAAGAAGCGTCCTCCAAGTCCGAGGTTCGAAGTTCAGTAAGGGAAGACATAATTATAGCGGGTTATGAGATACAAGCAATATTTAATGATAAGCTGTCTTTTGCTACTAAAGAGTTAAAACTTCTGAACCTTGCACCGAAAGCTGATATTCCAATGATAGAGCGATGGAGGAAACATCAAGACAGTGGAATAAAGTTACAGTGTTTTTTAGAAGGGAATAAAAAATATCGCAACGGAAAAAAGAGAAAAGATCGAAATGCTGCTAAAGTGAAAGTTAGAGTGTTGAAGTATATCCTTGTGCATACATATTTACAATGTGTACCGAAAGTTCATTTCACAATCAAAACTTCTTTGAACTGCTCGAATTTTCTATGAAAAATGAAAAACAAAATTTCTTTTATCTCCAGATTTTCTCCTAATTGTTTTTCGCCACAGAAAATTTGACCGTTTAACAAAATCGTTTGATGCCCACTGCACTTCGATACTATATATATATATATATATATATTATTTTTATGATTTTATTTAATGTTAACGGATTTATGTTACATTCTGTATTCCTCGTGACGTGAGTTGAAATCATGGATTCAGCATAGGACGCTGTTTTTCATCTAATCCACAGTCCTCAGCGCCATTTTGAGGGTCTCAACATAAAGTATGTCACGTGTCTGATATAAAAAGTCCTTCTGACTTTACCAAACGGAAAAGGTAGCTTTCCCATTCTTTGATTTTATGAATTCAGCTAATTATACTCAAACACACGAAGCTAAAATGCGTGGAACCCGATTATAGAAGATTTCCAATTTCATCTACTCAATTTGAATGGCAAATTAGAAGAAAGAGTCAGTTATTGCCAATGTGACTTCATTTAGGGCGACCTATTTTTGTCGTTAAATTTGGCGATATTTAACCGCATATCGCCAATCTTGGTAGAACTGGACGCTTTGGACGGATTGGACTACGTAGTTTTGAGTATTGGAGAGTAGCAACAGGTTATAACAATTACAATAAATTCACGAGAAACGAGTTTTCTAAACTCATAAGTTAAATCCGATTATAGAAAACTCCCGTACTTTTTAGTGCGCTGTCATGTTTCAAAATGGCAGCCAGCCAAGAATTTCAAATTACTCAAACTATTCAAACTGTCAGTCATTTTTTACGATAAAGGGGGAAATGTTCTGGAATTCTTGTAATAAGTATTAACACTTCAGCAAACACTAAATTTGATTTTTTAATTTTTTGTGTATATATATACAAGGTGCGTCTAAAAAGTTCAGTGAATTGATGGATATCTCATAAACGACGCGAGTTAAAATGTGTCCATGCACATGCGCAGGTATAGACCAATGGAGAGACGGCACGTGGCAAAAAAACGCAAGAAACCAAGGCAGAATAGTCTGCTATGGGCAATCGGAAGGTGTATGTTTGAAAAGTCGTGTCATATTGAAATGGAGCAACGGATAAACATCAAGTTTTGCTGCAAATTGGGAAAAACCGCCACAGAAACGCATGCAATGTTGACCCAGGTGTACGGAACAGAGGCAGTGAGCAAAACATGCGTGTACGTCTTTTTTAAACGTTTTCGGGAGGGAAAGGAAACCGTGGATGACGAACCACGTTCAGGTCAACCCTCAACAAGTCTGACGGCAGACAACATCGAGCGGGTGTGACAGATGCCGTTAAACAATCACCGATTGTCTTTATGATGGATATTGGAGGAAATGGGGATCAGCAAGGACAGTGTTAGCACCATCATTCACCAAGAATTGGGTAAGCGCAAGATCTGTTCCCGTTTTGTACCGCACTCATTGTCCGACGAGCAGAAGGAAACACGAATGCACGCTGCTCAAGATTTCATTGACACGTGTGACGAAGATTCAACCTTTCTGCAAACCATCGTCACAGGAGATGAGAGCTGGTGCTACCAGTACGATCCGAAGTCGAAACGGCAAACAATGGAATGGTGCACACCAGGTTCCCCACGCTCCAAAAAGAGTCGCCTATACAGGAATCCAGAATCAAGACACTTCTGATTGCGTTTTTCGACAGCAACGACATGATCCACCAAGAATTTGTCTCGCAAGGGCAAACTACGAAACTGTTTTGAAGCGTTTATTGCTGCGCATCCAACGTGTTCACCCACAGATGTACAGGAGTGAAAAGTGGAGTCTGTTGCATGACAACGCCCGCCCGCATATTGCGATCCGTGTATGCAACTTCTTGGCACAACATCATGTAACTGTTATCCCACATCCATCGTACTCATTTGATCTGGCACCTGTAGACTTCTTTCTCTTCCTCGCATCAAGGGAGACATAAAGGAAACACGTTTCGCAGACATACCAGGCATCCAAGCGATGTGTGACATCTGTGCTTCGGTCGATCCTAAAAGAGACCTTTGCTGACTCATTCCAGCAGCTTTATCAACGATGTCATAAGTGTATTGCGGCCAACGGATGTTACTTTGAGGGTGATTAAAGGTATTTTGTTTCCATGTTTAGTTTTATTTGTTTTATGCTTCCATTCACCGAACTTTTTACACGCACCTTGTATATATATATTTTTTAGTTTGAAATTCTTAAGTGGCCACCATTTTGAAACAAGATAGTGTATCAAACTGACCAACGATTTCGATCAAGGTATCTTGGTAAATCCTATACATATGCTCAGGCACATCCAAATCGGCTTTTAAATATGAGAGCTATCGCTTGACAAAAATCAGATATGTATTAGTCGAACTCGGTTAATACGAGCCCGGTTAATACGCCGACACGGTTCAATTTACACATTAAGAAAGGTTCGCGATTTAAACTATATTAAGACACCCCCTCCCCTTCATTACGAGCTACAAAATTAGGATTACGACTTAGCTCATACGAGCAAAGCATGGTTCACTTCAATTTGATTTTCGGCGAAAAGTAGGGTAGAATTAATAAAGGAATCCCGTCACGTGACTGGATTCCTTTGGATACCCACAGCACGCTAGAAAAATTCGTCTTTATGCAATAAATTATTCGTCATTTTTAAACAAATAATTTCCGTACTTCTAGAAAACATACTTTTTCCGCTCAATCTTCCCGCAAGTCTGAAAAGAGGTAAAAATTCCGTTTATTCCTTGCACGCATGCGTATTGGCTGTATCAATACCAAAGTTCAAATTTATTCTTAAAATGAAAAACCGAAAATTCAACAAATTAAAATTTCTAATGTATTTAAAAACAAACAACAAAAATAATGCTTTCGAATTTAGTAAAGTACGAACTTTCTCATTCATTTAAACTTATTCGCCATTTACTTTTTAGAGTATTAAAAAAAATATTAGCATGTAACATATGTTCTAAGCGAACACATTTAAAAATATATATAGTAGTTCAATCAACTTCATTATCGATTTTATTAAAAAAAGCAAACATTTCTTCTCGAATTTAATTAAAAATATATTATTCCTATTTTATATCTAACAATCAAATGATGTCTTATTAAAAATATGTCTAATATGTAACAATTTTTATCCTCTATTATTCTATAAGTGTTAAAACACCCACCATTATTTCATAAAGACGAAATGTCCCTGCAATTAAGGGTGTTCTCAAATCCAAAAGGGCAACTTTCTGACATAAGTTTTAATTTATTTTTGTTCGAAAATGCATGAAACTAGCTGGTGTTGTTGTTCAGAAACTATGTCATCGAGCTGTTTTTTTTTTCATTTTTTTGCAAACGCAATAGATCTTTCAGAAAATAGTGTCAAAGTGGACGTTTTGAACCGAGTTTCCGCGCGAACGGAGAATAAGCACTCAAGAGCAGGTGAAAAACGTGTTTGTCACGTGATCAAAAACGCTTACAACTCAATAGGTAATTCGTGGATCCAAAAATGCAAAAACAGTTCAATTCCAAATCCCTTCCATGGCCAGGCTTTCCAATTTTATATCTTTCCGTTAAAAAATGAATTTGTAAATGTGTCAAAACGTTTTTCACTTATTGAGCAGAGCAGTTAAGAACAACCTTAAGTTTAAATGTCTGAGCTTTCTGAAAAAGAAATTGAACAAGCCTTACCAATCCCTCAGTTGAAGTAAAACCGTATCTTCATATTAAACTCGCTCTCTTCCAAGCGCTCGCAGTCCGAGTGGCTAAGCTACTCGACTCGAAGCGTGCGGTTTCAAATTCAAACTCAAGCGGATCAAAGGAAAAATGAGAGACGTATTTTTTAAAAAAACGTCTTTTTTCAGATGGCGGAAATTCTTTGTCCTAGAATGGAAAAAGGGGAAATTTCTTCAATTCTCGGATATAATCCAATAGCAGTGCTGCCAGGAATATTTCCGTGAATTGAAGAAAGTATTTCTGCCCACCGTGTCAACCACATTTTTTGACACGGTGGGTAAGATTAAAAAAAACTACTCAATGGATCATCTTGATTTTTTTTTAAATTAAAGCTTATTTAATTGCCTTCGATGTGAATTAAAGGTTTTACTAAAATTATTTAAACAAAAGTTATTAACAAATAAGAACGAATTTTTTTAACATTTTTTTTTTTAAATCAGCCATTACATAACTTTTTTAAAATAAATTCATGGGTTCCTTTAATTTTACTAGAAGCTATACTCACGAAGTTTACGAAAAAAATTTATTTTTGTGTTTCAGATAATTCTACAAAGCGCTGTCATGCCCACCGTCCAGACGAAATTTTCCAAAGCAGTTGAACCTATTTGTTTATAACTTAGAGTAGAAGCAACAAAATCTAATAAAAAAATTCTTGTGTATACCTTAAGATATGTACAATAAACTGTTAACATTTCAAAAAGATCCATCATGCAGTTTTTTTACAAAAAAAAAATCATAAAAAAGCACTTTTTTTGGTCTCCTAATGTAGAAAATCCCCTTAAAAATAATAACAAAATATTTTAGACCGTTTATTTATGATGGAATATTACGACTACAGTGCTGACTGCCAGCAACCGAAGTACTGAGAAAGGTCTGAAAAGTGGAAAGGGGCTCATTTCAACTCAGGAGACACTCAAAGGTTATTTTTTCTGGTTCATTGTATTTTATGACAAGCTTCATTAGCATCTATCTGCTTCACACTTCGGCTAAGCGCTCTCTAACGCTGCCTTTTTGGATGTACAACATGTTTGTTTTTAAAAAATTCGATCTCTCAAAGATCTCATTCGTGCAAACCGCAATTGTTTGTCATCCTCTTCTTTAATTCATTTTTAACACTTTCCAACAAAGTTGAAAAGTATTTATGCATTCGGTTTGTCTGTCCGTCTGTTCACGCTCTAACTTCCGTAAATAGACTTGGATTTTCATGCAATTGATAAACCTTATTGAGGGTCACCATGGCATGTTTGGTATTGCATAGGAAGTATGTGGGATTAATAGTTCATTTACAGGGGCACCCAAAAGAATTCCGTTACATCATACCCAATGGGGAAAAAACGTTTGCAGTGTATTTTAATGCCATGACGCTATTTCAAATGCATGGAAATGGATATAAATGACTGCATTTCGTTACAAGATTATTACTATACAATAGGGCAATGCAATATATACAGGGCTGATCAAAGAATTCGGATAATTTCCCGACTGTAGACGGGAACAGCTGAAATTGGGTTTTAAAATGTGTTATACGTTTCCATAGGGTTGAATTAGACATCATATTTTAACTTATGAAACGGTGCAGTTTTGTTACATTATTCTGAATGTGTTGGAAAGTGTTTCATAATCTATGCTTGATGCATGATTTTTCTTTCTTGTTAAAGTTGTAGCGGACTTTTGGCGCATCTAAAAACTTATTATAATGTGTCCCTATCACCCTATCATCCAACCAGTCAAATTACCGAATCACAAACATGGAGTGGTGCTGTAAGCGAAACAAATCTCAAGCCCTACGTATAGTATTGTCGGACAGCCAACGGCACCTATTTCTATGAAGAGGTCAGTGAAAGAATTTTCTTGTCTTTACCTTTCTTTTCAAGTGTCAAAATTTCCCTGAAGAAAAGTATTTTCTTTGAGCGTTCACGGCGCCCCGAGTCATCGTATTCATGTCCATTTTCACTGATAATCTTTCAACAACACTTTTCATCGATTTTTTTGTCTTATCCATCTTGTTGAATCCATTCATTCTTTATTTCACCCTTTTTTCTATGTTTTGATGGCATTGTTGCTGACTTGGATACCGGTAGAGAAAGAGAGAGTCCATCAAAAGAGAAAAATGATGTTGTTGAGACCTTTCTCCTTCCCTTCATTTTCATTTAGGCGAAGGGGCTCCTTTGTTATACAGTTGGATCCCCATGTGAGCATGCTTTCAAAGAGAAAAAGGATGCTGACACTTCTCTTCTTGTCCTGTCCTCTTTTTTCTAAAATCATTATTTTGAACAACTTAACCCTTTTTTTTCATTTTCAAATAAAAACGCACGAACTCATGCTATTTGTATGATATTGGTCGTAAAGTCATGTGTTCAATCAGTTTATGAACATATTTTTTCAACACTACCAGAATACTTGTTACGAAACTTCATAGTTTCCGTACGATAAGCCCTATCTCCGCCATGTTAAATTCACCAACTTCATGCACCTTTTCCTCAAAAATGGTGAAAGGTAGAGGACTAGATTTTTTAGAGTAGTTAGAATAACATGTTTTACGTATTTTAACGGGTCATTTTCTTTCTAAGTGAAACTGAAAATTAACTATTATTTATTGAAAGTCATTTTTAAATTAGCATTTTTGGTAAGATTTCACTGCCTAAAATAAATAATTCTCAAAAAATCATTAAACCCCTGTATACAACATAACATAATATAAGTATTAAAAAAAAATCTGAGTTCCTAAGTTTAATAGATATTGAAAACAAGGAACACAAACATGAAAAATACAAGTTTTTGAGAAAAGTCAGTTAAAGATTTAAATGGCCATTAAGCTGTGAAGTACTCTTAGAAAGAATCAATAATTCCAACACTTCTTTTTCTTATAAATAAAAATGTGTGACACATCGTTTTAAAGATAAAAGTTTAAACTATTTAATGATATAAAAAAGTAAAAATAATTTTTTCCCCCAAATTTGGCTTTCCTGGTCCCCTTAAGGGTGTATTCGGAAAAATATTTTTTCACCCTCAACAGCTCGAAACTTTCCGAGACATTTTCAGACTCATTTTTAAAAGTAAAAACATGAAACTGGCTGAGATGATTTTTGAAGTGATGTAGAAGAGGCCGTGTGATTTCATTTTTCGCTCAATTAATTAGAATTTGCGTTTTAAACAATTATTTTCTTAGTATGACCATCTTTTTCATTTCCAGATCTCCCGCTTCGGAAAACTCGGTTCAAAAGTCACATTTGACAGCATTTTTTTACACTATTTTATGCATTTATCAAAAAATCGACAAGCACGGCACTTCATGTAGTTTCCAAATAAGAGAATTTGCCAGTTTGATGCATTTGAGAGCAAAAATGAATTTAAAAATAAATCAGAAAATAAGCAGTTTGGATCGGAATACACCCTTAAGAAGCAATTTAGAACACAGCTGAAAACCCTCATTTTATGCAATGACCGACCATAGACGGCAGTGTATTCGAGTTATTTTGATACTTTTATGAATGGAAACTTTTAGAAAACACACCATGTTTTGCACAGTGTGAAGCGCTATGTAAAACACTGTGTTTACACAGTGTGAAGCATTTATAAGTTTAAGAAAATTATCCTTTATACATATACATGGACTTCGTTAGAACTGGTTCAGAACCTGATTATCACAGGGGCACACGGGGCACGTGTCCCAGGCTCGCCTTTTCAGGGGGCCCCATAATGCATTTTGTACATTCTCGGAAAATACATATTAATACTAATTTCCATTTGCGGTTCACACAAAAAAAAAATTCCTCATTCCTATAAACTAAACTATCTCAGTATTTTTCCCAAATGTAAACTTTGAATTTCCAAGAAGAACGGATATTGCATCAAACATGTTTCATTCAAACTTATTGGTTTAGAGTTTTACTCAACTGACGCTCTATTTCTGGGTCTGCCGAATACATCTCATACATAATGTGCTATATACATGCGGTAGCCCCTTTTTTGCATTCTTTAGCTTGTTATGGCTAAAGCAAAGATGAAACCGTACATGCTATTTGCGGTAATCAAAGTAATTAGGGCCTGATGATTCTTTCTGCCTTGGTTCCACTACTATTTCCATTTTTTCAATGTTTACTGTATTTTCAATTCCATGTTGCTCTTGTTATAAGGATCTGTTTAAAAGAATTTTATAATGTTGATACATCATTTTTAATTTGAATAAATTCTTTTATAATGTATAAATTCAAATTAGTAGCTGATAATTTGTATTGGATTATAATGGTTATATATATATATATATATATATATATACAGTATAACTTCAAAAATCCGGCATCATCGGGACGGAGACTATGCCGGATTATTGAAAATTCCGGATTTTTGAAGGAATGTCAAAAGTAGTCACTAGGAATATCAAAAGTAGTACTATATTCTTAATGGTGCCTTTAGTCATAATTTAATTCATTATTAAGTGATAATTATGGAAGAAAAAAAGAAAATTAAGCATAAAAATAAACTTACATTAATTGATATTTTCTATGTTACAGAAAATAGAATAGAATAAAGAATGAAATTATTTCTTCTGGTGATTTCGGAAACACCGATGTCAATTTTGTTTGCTTCATTTTTTTTTTTGGCCGTTCTTTAACAAGTTTTTCTTGTATTTTATACAAATAAAGAATCTTTATTTCGGAAACACAGCCTTGTTTTCTAAAGCAGATATTAATTCTCCAGTCAAATTTATGCATTTTTCTAGTGACACGTTTTTTTATGCCTGTTGTTCAGCCTCGTCTTCGACGCTGTTACTAGCGTTATCGACGGTTCTATTTAGCACAGTTTCAGGAGAGAGACCAAAGAAACAAAGCACTTGTGTACGAATCTCCACGCCGTTGTTGTGCAACAGTGCAGCTCCCAGATAATTTGCTCAGAAAATAATCGCCTCTGAGAAATGAAGAAAATGTCAAAAATTATTTTTTTTGCATTTTTACTTTCGATCTTGAAGTTGTTAAGTCATAAATAACTGCTATTTCTATTGTACCATATCTTGAAAGTGTAAAAGAAAAAGGAATGGAAAAAGATGGTTTTGAAGTTGCCGAATTTTTTAAGTCACACTGTATATCACTTTTTTATGGACACAATAACTTCCATATTTCTCCACAAATCTCTTCCAAACTGATACATAAAATAAAGGGACAGAAAATATCGGTCAAGTTCGTTAATGGGCAAAATTGGACGAAGAGGGTGGGGATGGGGAGGGGTTTTGTAAAAACAGATAAAACCATGTAACTTCTTAATTATGATATATATCGAATCAGTTTAAAGTTATTACTTCCAGGAAAAGGACCAACAATTATGTATGTCAGATATTTGATATCGTTAAAAATGCCCTCAACGGGCGAAAAAAATAGGGTTTTAAGAAGAAAAAAATTCATAACTTTGTCCATTCACAAGATATCAAATCTGCTTAAATTTATTATAAATCTTCTTAATATTATCTACAACTTTTATATTGAGAAGTTTTTGATAGGACCAAGTATTACAGCAAAAGAAAGAAAAAATAAAAATAAAGATAGGGGTTAAAGAAAAAAATATCGTACTAACATGATTCTGATAAAACCAGCTCTTAAAGAAAAATGAAATTAAAAACTCGTCAAAAGCAGCCAGATAAAATTGTTAAACTGGGTTTATCTCTAATTTTTGATTTAGTTTTTATTGGTGAAATGAGTACTTAACTTCGAAATCTACTTGTGCCTGTAGGCCGAGCCGGTAGGGATTTTTTTTTAAATAGGGTGATGTCATTAAAAGTTGCCATCGACTGTGCATTTCAAAAGAAAGTCCTGAATAATTTTTAATGAAAAAAAAAACTATTTCAATATTAATCAGTGTATTTGTGTTCATTTTTATAAGAAAGATAACATTTATATTGGAGATATAATTCTGGGCTACTCTTCAATAATTGCATTCAAATATGGATTCATTTTATTTTACTTTGGTTTTGGGTCGGATTCAAGTTTAAATATTTCTGGTCGGTTTCCGGTTGACGATATTTTTTCTCGGGTTTGGGTCGGATTGAACCCGACCCTCTCATTACGTGCCCACAATTTCGAGTGTAGATTGAATCTTTTGACAACATCTAAAAATAGCGAAGTAGTGACTACATTTGAAAAGTAGTTTATCGTCGCTACTTTTTAAAACAAGTAGTTGTAGTTAATTAGATTTTTGATAAAGTAGTTTCAGTTGTAGTTCGCTACTAAAAAAAGGTAGTTTTCCAGAACCCTGTATTTACGAGTATGCCTATCTGAAAATTTTATCTTACAATAGAAATATTCAAATTTAAAAAAGTCACGATGTGATACCTCTTTAAATGTTAATATGCATTAACCCCTTGGGTACATTTGACGACTGACACTCGTCATGCATTTTACAACTGGCGCCTATTTTTATATTCTATTCATACCACTATTTAAAGAAATTTTTTTATAGTATATTTCTCTTGCACATGTTGCCAACGTGTTTATGAAAGATTTTTGTTTTGAGAAAGTGGTGCGAGATGGGGAAAAAAACGCCAGTGGCAGCCCTAAAACAAATGTGTACTCAAGGGATTAAAGAGAAATATAAAAAAAATAAGTTTTTAAGAATTTTAATATTCTTTTTCTTACAAATTATAATAAATTAGTTTGACCTTTTTTCGGGTCGGGTGGAGTAGTTTGCTTTGTTAGTAAATAAATTAAAAAGGATATAGAATCCTTCCATTTTTTGTCATTATCATAAGTTTAGTGTGCCGCGGAAATTTAATGATGGGTTTAAGTGTGACGTGAGGCAATATTGGATGAGAAATCCTATTGTAGTATTGCGACATTTTCCAAACGTCTTGGAAAAATCATCCACAGCCTATCGTCCTGTTAATGGTACGGTTCGTTAGATTCGTTAGATTTCAGTAAACCTTATAGACCCGGAGCCGGCAGCACAGACAACCACCTCATCGAGTTGGAAGCTGAAATTCCAGACTTAGCTAAAACTCGATTCCCGTATTAAAACGCAATCGGTCTGCCAAGTCCTATCTTTGTGGAAAACACCTAAAAACCCGATTTTAGCGGTCGACTTGTAGGTTTACCATTGCGTTTTTCTGCGCTCAAAGGTATGAAAACATGGCGGACTGGGAGCAGGAAAACACAATGGTAAACCTACGAGTCAACCGGTAAAATCGGGTTTTTAGGTGTTTTCCACCAAGATAGCACTTGGCAGACCGATCGCGTTTTAGTACGGGAATCCAGTTTTAGCTAATTCTGGAATTTGAGCCTCCCAACTCGATGAAGTGGTTGTCTCATGGCTCGTACGCCTCCTTGAATTTTGCAGACCAGAAAATTTTTCGGCACCAGTATTATCTTAAAGAAAATATCTTCTTAAACGAATGCGAAATTTTGCACGTTTAATATAGATTTCTTTTTCTATAGAAAGATACTGGTAGATGCTATCCGTACGAACCATGTGTCTGTGCTGCTCGCCCCCGGTCTATTAAGTCTTGTCACTTGAATTCTTCCATTTAATTTTTTAGGTCTAAAAGTAATTTTACCCTAAAATTAAAAAAAATAAAGTCGACCTCGAAAGGGTTAAAAAAGAAAGATAGAAAGCAAAAGCTATTCAATTTTAGCATTCATAAACTATCGCAAACTACTTTGTGATATTTCGTTATCTGTCTAAAACATTGGGTTTAAATTGTTGTAAAAAATGCTGTCATTGAAAGTGATCGGTTTATTGAGATGAAGAAGAAAGGTCATCTCTTGACGTTTCAGCGCGAAACAAGCACTTGACAATAGACGCATGCTTATTAGGCGTACCATTTGTCAGTGATAATGGCCTCGACACACTGACGACGCTCGGCCAAGATAACACCAAGGATATGCCAAAGTGTGCTTTTGACAGAAGTCAAAATTCACAGGAATCTTCCCGATAACAACTGTTGCGTCATTTGACGATAATAATGCGATTATTTATAAACACCGATTAGACGAGCCAATAGTTGTCAACATAAACTTCGAAAAGTCATTCAGTTCAAATTTGAAGAGCCCAAGATAGCCTCGGGAAATGGGCTTTTCCCCCCGCTCCCGATGTTATGGTATACAGTAAACTCTGTCTAAGGCGGAATCGATCGGACCGAGAAATTTTTCCGTAGTAGACAATATTCCGCCTTAGACAAATTTAACTCTATGTCTATGGATTCGCAGGGGCTTGAAAATCTTTCTGAGTTAGACAGATTTCCGTCTTACACAGAACCGCCTTACAGAGAGTTTACTGTATACACGGTGTCCACCGATAACGTTGTTCATTTTCGATACACAGGCTCAGATGAAGGGGACTTTTAAGCAGGGCTGCGGAGTCGGTGGGAAAAATGGACGACTCCGACTACGGGAATTTTAACAGATACGACACGAACTCCGACTCTTTCGCTCAAAATGAGCCCGACTCCGACTCCGCAGCCTTGCTTTTAAGTCACGCGAATAGTAGGAGAGCTGTTGAACATTTTTGAGTAGGTATTTGAGGCACCCTGAAAATTTGTGCAGCACTTCTTTTGTAATGCCTGAATACAAAATCGAATGTCTGGCTGAAGGATCGTGGCCCAAAACCTGTGCCAGACACGTGTCAAGTGCCATTTTTTGACACTACCCCAAAAAAGTATTTGAGGCACGCTGAGATTGAAACAGAATAATATTTATACTTGGAAAAAAATATTTTAAAAATGACAGACACTTTAGTCGGCCCAAAACCTGTGCCAGACACGTGTCAAGTGTCATTTTTTGACTACCCAAAAAAGGTATTTGAGGGACGCTGAGATTGAGGCACAATAATATTTATGCTTAGAAAAAAATATTTTGAAAATGACAGACACTTTAGTCGGCACAAAAACAGTGCCAGACACGTGTCAAGTGCCATTTTTTGTCTGGCACAGGTTTTGGGCCACGATCCTTCAGCCAGACATTCGATTTTGTATTCAGACATTACAAAAGAAGTGTTGCACAAATTTTCAGGGTGCCTCAAATACCTTCCCTAAAATGTTTAACAGCTCTTAGACTAGAAGACATTCGCAAACAAATGTTAAACCTATGGAAGTGTTCTTTTCAAATTTCTCGCTTGAATTTGAATATTTTAAACGATTATTTTTGTTACTGTTATGCGTGGGATAGCTGAGGCGATCTCTAATTGCGTCATTTTTTACTTTTTCGATTTTGGGTGCAAATTTTTTTAATAAAGGTACTTTCACTTTCGGAACCTAAAAATGTTAATCTCTTGAGGCATGGGCACACGGACCACAGGTCTGAGAGGTCCCAATCCTTTAGATAATGTTTTAAAAAATTGTACAGTTTTATTATTTAGATAGTTTTGTGATGCAAAAAAGCAAGATGTAGGGTAAGTGGTAGGTAAAGTCGCGCACTTTCCCTAAATTTTGATTTTGAATGAAAACATTTGTGTAAATTTTTTTGGTGGCTGATTAAAATGTTATAGTATTAGAACTTCAGTCAGTGCCACCATCAACGGAGATTCTGTCAAATTATAATTTCGAAAGAAATTGCAATTTTTAAAAAACACTATTCTAGGGGGCTTTGCACCACTGATTAGGGTAAAAACCCACAGTGATGGGGCAGAGCCCCACACTGCGTATAATTTTCCCCCATTTTCATTAAAATGAATGAATAAAAAAACAGTAAGCGTTTTAGAATTTTATGCAGATCTGCGTACACAATATACTGGATGTAAATTAATATACAGCCATAGGGACATTCCATACAAAATGAGCCAAAATTAAAAAAAAATGTTGGGGCCACATAATAACCGATGGTAATAAAATTTGGTACACAGATTCAGTTCATATTTAAATAGAGTTATGCAACATTTCTTGACAAAAAATAAAATATTTTGGCAGTTATGGACATTTAAAACATTTGTGACATAGAATGGCATGTGTGCAAAGTTGCAAGTTTGAAGTTCCGTATCTTGAAAATTATTTAACATAAATTAAAAATATTTATAATATTGTAATCACTGGAAAATTATCTACATATATATTTAGTAATTATTATTTGGTAACACCATGGTTAATCTAAAATTGGTTGTAAAAACGGACATTTTGTGAATTTTGCGATAAGTAAAAAGTTATAAAAATCAAAGGAATTTAAAAAATCTGTGAAATGGCTGCCTAGTGTAGTGTTATTATTCTATAGCAAGGGCGTAGCCAATAGAGGGATCACCAGGGTTTGGTCTCCCTCCGAAATTTCTGTGAAGACGACTATAAATATGCCATTAACTATCACTCAACACACTGAAGATTCGAAAATCAACTACAGTAGAGTCCCGATTATATGAGTTAATATGGACCAAACTCACGTCGGATAAACCGGATTTACACAAATCGTCACCAACTAAGGAGATGAAATACAAATTTTCACTTCATTCATTAATTTTTATGGTGCTATTAATATTTCTTTGATGTACATTTCCGTTACTTTTAAGAAAAAAGGGGAATGAAATTGTTTATTGGAAAAAGTCCATTAATAGTTCTTTGTTGGGTGTGAATTTTGCTGCATTTTTTTCCCTTGCAGTATTACTCTACTGCATAGCTACCAATTTTTAAGATTTTTTCTTACCACTAAAACAACTTACCAGTAAATTTTGCCTAATTTAATCGCCGAAATCTAACAATTGAAGAGCTGGGTGGATAAACATATTAT
The DNA here is from genome assembly GCA_963932465.1 of Maratus speciosus. Taxonomy (NCBI): domain Eukaryota; kingdom Metazoa; phylum Arthropoda; class Arachnida; order Araneae; family Salticidae; genus Maratus; species Maratus speciosus. Next base: position 664,492,396 of record OZ010787.1, read on the forward strand.
GTTACATTTTCAATTATTTTTTTTTATTTTTTTTTTTTATCTTTTGAATGAAAGCGTTATGAGGTATCCTATCACATGGCGAAGCTAAAATACTAAGATTCTTAGTCTTGAAGATTTAAGAGATTATTCATTAATATTTAATATTTTAATATTTAATAATGTCAATAATATTTGAAAATTAAATATGAATAAGTTTTTCTGAGAGAGTTTAGTACCACACCTGTTAATATTTTAAACACATGGTATCAAACGGAAAATATATCATTAAAATCTACAGCAAAAACTTTCACCTCAAATTTCTTGAAATGTAATTTTTGTTACTTAACATGTTCTTCCACTTAGCTCTTCAATTGTCAACGATTAGATACGACAAAAATTTGTATTCAGTTTTAGAGGTTACAAAACCGTATAAATTGGCAGCTATGTGATTCTATTAGTGTCATGAAAATTGCAGGTATAGCCTCTTCTTTCTGCTTAAAGTATTAGTTTTTTTCAATCGAATTTATACCTTTGGAATGGACCATTTTCTTCTGATGGACTGATGGCTTCCATTATGATGAAACAGCCATTATAAATGAAGTGTTAGGTGAAGATGAAAGAGGAGCCGTGAAAAGTAAGAGCTCTGGTTTTCTGGTCAGAATGGGCAAAAAATGGCCATAATTTTCTTTCCCAACACTTCATTTATAATGGCTGTTTCATAATAATGGAAGCCACCAGTCCATCAGAAGAAAATAACTCAGTTAAAATTAAAAAAATCCAAAATGAGATAATTAGATAATGATCAAATCCCCCTACAAAATATTTTTCTGGCTACGGCCTTGTAATAGACTGATCATCTGTGGATTGGAAACTCCTCCGAGATTTTTTGGGACTCCACCATACTATCACAGAGATGTTATTGAATATGATATTTTTTTAAGGATGTGCTTTGGCGTTCAATTAAATAACTCCTGTTTATTATATGGAGATTAATTTAACTTCAAAGTTGTGCGATGGTTGTGACTATCTTGCAAATGATTTTTTTTTTCTGCTTGCAAATATTTAAAAAATATCTGTTAATAACCTTAACTTAAAATTAAGTAAATCATGCGAATGGTTAATGTGGACATTAACTGAACTTCTGTGTCCTAAAAGGAGAATATGTATGCTATATATTTAATAACTATGTTAAGTGATGTATGTGATATAAAATATGTATACGTAGACAAACAAGAACTTGCAACTCAGTTAATGTAATAAAATCACGTATAGTCGTGGGCAAAAAAAAGTAAACACCCCTAATAACTCTGCAAAAAATTATTGTAGAAGAAAGTTACTGGTACCAAACGATTGGAAATAAAGTCTACTTTTAAATGATGTATATATAATTTGCTTAGGGGTCATCTACATATCAAAACGAACCGAAACTTGGCTTTTTTCAACAGCAATAGCCAAGTTTGATAGCATAAATAAATTCTACACCCTTCAATTAGCCTAAATCGAAATTTTCATGAAATTTGCACTAGTTTTAGAGAAATTTATTATTTTAAAATGAGTACATTTTAGGGATTGTATCCAAATTGAAGATTGGCACTCGATTGTTGAAATGCTAAATAATGATTATTTCATTTCTATTAATGTATTATTTCTTGCCAATAGGGCTCTTTCACTCGCTTAGTATGTTTCGATTATTGCCAGCCCAAATGTTTCAATAAAATGAGTAAAATAATATATTTTTTCCAATTATGCTTTTCTGAAAATCATAGACGGCCCCTTAAACCATCATTTTGACGTTTTTTAAGCATAATTCGAAAACTACTTGGAAAGAAAATTTGAAATTGAGAATTTGCATAAAGTAGGACATAATAATTATAAATCTATCAAAAAAATTGTTGGCTGCAATACATATATTTATTTTCAAATATTAATTTCAGAATTCATAATTCATATTATAAAATTTTTAAAATTACATATTCAATGTATTTATGCTTGGGTTTTTTGCATTATAACCACACATAAAATTATTACACTAGGATTATAATTTCAGGAGATATTAATAAAAATATGAAAATGTAATTTAACATTAGAAGGTTATAATTTTGAATGCTTATAATTAAAACACTTATCATCCAAATGACTTGAAATTTCGTTACTAGGCATAACTTGAACCGAAGATTTAAAATATAATGTCGAAATTGGGTGTTGCTATTGAAAAAAAACAGAGCTTGGTCAGGTTTAGATTTGTAGATGGCCTCCTAAGCCAATTTTATATACATAATTTAAAAGTAACACTTTATTTCCAATCGCTTGGTACCAGTCACTTTCTTCTATTATAATTAGTTGCCGAGTTAGTAGGGGGTGTTTACTTCTTTTTTCCACTGCTGCAGAGGAATATCATATACTCCAATAGAATCAATATCAGAGTTAAAACAGACGAAAATATTATCAGCAAATCCAATAATATTTTATCTAATCTTTATGGAAGAAAACATATATAAACATATACTATTATAAAATGCTTAAGAAATATTAGTCAACAGTTATGCAACAGATTATATTTAAATCTCTTTCAAAATATTTTTCTAATTTGATTGAAATTGTGTTGTTCGATTTTGTAAGATTTTGCCTATTGGTGATATTGATGGAACTGGTAGGGGAGACCGGGGCTAGTTGGCTACAGGGGTAAGTAGGCGCAGTCCTCATAAATCGCCTGATTGTGGGTAGATAGCGCAACCAGTCACAGAGTACCTTTCTTCTTGCTTTTTACAATCCTCATTGTAGTTTTGCAGCGTTACCTATGTGCAGTGGACATTTATTACGATTTTTCTGTTTTTTTGCACTCATAAGTAATTTTTTGTAGCTTCATTCTTTTTCTAATTTCTAATACTTATCTTAATAATTGCGATTTAACTTGTTCAGTTTTACTTAGTGTATGATTAACTGTACCTACCCCATATGTGATTTACTTGGATTATTAATGCTTAGATGGTTACGTGTCCCTTTTGTGAAGAAATTTATTATGGGGCTAGTAGGCGCATTGAACACGGAGCAAGTTGGCTCGGTGTTTGGTATCTGCTAGTAGCTTGAAAAACAGCAAACACCGAGAAAAGTGGTTGTAATGCAAGATGTTAGGCACACGACGCTTGCCCAAACACACACACACGCGATTTTTTATTTGTGATTACTCTAACTCTAATGATGATATCGAGTAGGATAGAAGTTACTCAATGTTAATGTTTTATTCCTTATTTTTATGTCTGTATAATTTAGAATTTACATTGTACGGTGATAACGCCTTTGTTTAAACTTACTTATAGTAATGAAATCGATTTCTCTTAACTGCGTGTCTTATTTGAGTTTCATTTAAATTTTTATAAAGCGTGTGCCAACTTACCCCATAGATATAGGCAACTTTCCCCCTGACGGGGTAGGTTGGCGCACAATTTTTCTTTTACTTTAGGCTTCCGCTAAACATAAACTACAAAAGCTACAAACTCAAAACTCCGGGTATTTATAGGCTAAAGCCTGTTCTTTAAAAGTACAGTTAAAGTTTCATAAAAAACTTAATAAAGATCAATAACTAAAAACTGCGCCTACTAGCCCCGGTCTACCCTACTGTAATAAGTAGTGTGTTTTCAAGTGGTATCCAACAAAGGTCATCTCTAATATGGGCCACGAAAAATGTTAGATCTACGTCAACTCATAAACATCACAAGAAAATCACGGTTATCTGGGGACATGTCAGCCAGAATACCAAGCCACCCATTTTTGTTATACACAATGGAAACAAATGAAGAAATTAAAATTTTCCCAAGGTTTTCCACAAAACTTTCTATCATTTTACTACTGTAACATTTTCAGTCACATGGAAAATGAAACAAGGTTTACAAACATGATTTCAGGACAAATTTAGTTCTGCCATTTATAGTGATTTATAATTAGTATACAGGGTGTATCTGAAAAAGTTGGGAAAACTTTGCGGGGTGATAGAACGCAGCTATACGAGCAAATTTCGTCATAGACTGGACGCAAGCGGTGAGAAGTTAAAAGGTAGTTTTTCACTTCCCTTGGGCGATGGATGGGTCGAGGTGGTCCCATAGCTTGGCCACCAAGATCGCCGGATCTCTCGTGTTTCGACTTTTTTTCTGTGGGGCCATATGAAAAGCCTAATCTACGAGTGCCCCATTAAAATCGACATGGATCTAGTCGCCAGGATTGCCGTTGTTACCGGCGATATTCGGGAAATGCCTGGTGTCTTTGTAAATGTGCGTCAGTCCCTATCTCGTAGGTGTGAAGCGTACATTACAGCTAGCGGAAGATCTTTTGAGGAATTTCTTTGAGCATGTACATTAATTACATTCCTGTTAATAAAATGTTTTCTGAATCTCTCTTCATGATGTGTGTTCTTCAAATGTTTTCTGAATCTTCTCTGAATGATCTACTCTCATTCTTGTATTAATTCTTTAACTGCGACAGTGGAAAACTACTTTTTAACTTCTCACCGCTTGCGTTCCGACCCTACAGTCTATGGCGAAATTTGCTCATATAGCTGCGTTCTATCACCCCGTAAAGTTTTGTACCCTTTTTCAGATACACCCTGTATAATTATTGGTTCAGTTCTACACTACTTTAAAATATTCTTGAGACCACAAAAGGAAAAAAAAACTGAAGGCAAGGATGAAAGTTTCTATATTTAAAATTGACGCGTTTATCTATACAGGGTGTCCACTCTCAACGATATCCAATGGCTAATTCCTAAACCGTTAGTCATAGACATTTAGTTCCAATTACAAAAAGGCTTCAAATGAGGTAAAAAATTATGTTGAAAGTCGTTTGGATCAATAAGAACATTTCTTAAAAAGTTACCAAATTTAATTTTTTATACTGTTCCCCGGTCCTATAAGTGATATTCCGTAAAAATTTGCTGTCACACTTAAAAGAAAGGTAAAACAAGTCCCGTTCACCAAACACTAAAATTGACCGAGTTATAAAACTTTGAAACGCATGACTTATACCACTTTTCTACATCTGAACACACATTAGTTCGGCCATGCTTCGAGGGGTCGTATACAAAGTGTTTAAAGTATTAAAAGAACTCATTTCACGTGTATCTACGCTGTGAATGAAATCGTACAAGCATTATGATTGGGTTAACTTTTATTAATTAATTTATTTTATTATATTAAGTTTCAGATTGGTTAAAATAATTGTATTTTAACATATGTTTTATTTTGGAAGCATTTGTGGCTGTTTCTTTCATTATTGAAATTTAAAAAAAAATTGTGTTACTTTTATAAGCTTTTATTTAACTTGCAACGATCGTATTTCGTACCGTTTCTCGATCGATCGTATGTCTTTCCAGCTCAAAATTTGTACTCGAACTTTAACTCACTTTCAAATATCCGATCGAGGTTAAATTTTACATACTGACGTAAATCCGATGACAATGTAATATTATTATGATTTTCAGTGCTTACTATTTATACTGATTTTACAGGATGACACAAAAAATTTCGGATAGATTACCTCCAACACGTTTAAGAAAATGTTTTAGATTAGATAACACAAGCCTGCGATGGTTGTGTTTTTTAACTTTTATAATTGATTTTTATGTATTTTTATACCTTCATTATACATACATATTCTTATGTACCTTCATTTAAAACCATCATGTCAGTATTTTCGTTAATCCTAAATTTCAAAGTTAAAAAATAGCAAAAATCTCATACTATAAAATAGACGTAAAATTTTTTATGCAATAATTTATTAAATTGTTTGGCTTATACTGGGATTCTTACAGCTCAGGGGTCTGATGAGGTGTGTGTGTGTGTGTGTGGGCGGGGGGGGGGGGGGATTCAATTTCAACTTTAAATTTTTTAACTTTGAAATTTACGATTTACGAAAATTCCTGACGTGACGGCTAAAAATGAAGGTCATTTTCGAATTCAGCGGTTAAAAATACATAAAAATCAATTATCAAAAGTTAAAAACACAACAATCACATCTATTTTACAGCATCAGATTTTTGCTACTTTTTTTGCTTTTTAACTTTGAAATTTACGATTTGCAAAAAATCCTTATGTAATGGTAAAAAAAATGAAGGTCATTTTCGGATTCAGCGCTACAAAATACATAAGGATCAATTATAATAAGTTAAAAAACATGGCACAACTCAAATTTTACAGGCTAGTATAATCTAATAGTATTTTAAAATATGTATCATTTTGTAAAGAATTGAGGCTGTTGCTTTTCGTCATTTTATATAAGGGTGTATTCCAATCCAAACTGCTTATTTTTTTATTCATTTTTAAATTCATTTTTGCTTTCAAACGCATCAAACTGGGAAATTCTCTTATTTAGCATCTCTCCTTATACATCTCTTTAAAAATCTCCTCAGCAAGTTTCATGTTTTTACTTTTAAAAATGAGCCTGAAAATGTCTCGTAAAATTTCAAGCTCTTGAGGGTGGAAAAATATTTTTTTGAATACTCCCTTTTTCTCGTATATGTTTAGTACAAGTTGTATATTTGCATTAATATGTGAGAATGATTATCGATTTCAAACTTATATTGCAATGTTTATTTTACTCGCAACTATTTTTTTTTTATATATATCTGACGGTTATTTATATACCTACGAAATTTGTGAATGACCCCTATTTCAAAGCAAAAAATATGCTTCCACTTTAAACAGCTACTCGGTCAGTTTTAATCGTAGAAAAATGGAGCATTTTTATCTTACTTGTCAGTGTAATAGGAAAATTTTACTGAATATAACTTATAGGAACGGGGGGGTCGCATAAAAATTAAATTTCGTATTTTTTTAACAATATTTTTTTGTCGAGCCAAATCGCCTTTAAAATACTTCTTTAACTCATTTAAAACACTCTTGTAACTGGAACTGTACGTCTATGATTAACGGTTTAGGAATTAGCCATTGGGCATAGTTGAGAGTAAACACCCTGTACAATGTCAAATAATTTTAAAATTTTAAGACCTTTCCTTCATGTTCAAACAAGTAGTAGAAATATTGCATTTCCTCCTCAAACTTTTTCATTACTTTTTTTTCTCATTAAGGAATAAAAAAAAACAATAACTAAATTATGCCAAGCTATTACTTATTATTCAGTTTTAATTATAAAAAAATTTTGATACTGCTTTTCCATTCCCTAGGCTGATAATAAAAATTGAAATTTCAGGTACATAGACAAAATCTCGGTTTTGTATCAACTTTTACTGTAACTTTTAATACTTAATTAAACAATCCTTAAATTTATTATTTTGTATTTACTCATAAATAAACATATTCTACTTGTATGCTGATTTTCATTAAAATCTATGACATGTCAGCCACAGCTGATTTGCTCATTTTGTATGAATAACACCATAATAAAATGCATTTACAAACACTTTCCGAAAGTTGTTTTGAAAAAACAGTAACTTTATATATATATATAATAACTTTGATCATGTAAAAATTGAATGTTATTGAGTTAACCAAAGTGTGCGCCTAATAAAAATGTATAAAACGATTACTCAATGTTCAAATTTGTCACGTTATCTCCGAAACTTATTCTATTTTTGGTACCTAGCTGTAGCTGAACTATTTTGGCTCTGTTTAAATAAAAGTAATTGAACATCATCCATGTGTACGAAGGCACACAGAATCTGTAACTTTAGGATACTATCTTTTAAAATTGTTCCGGTAATCATTATTGTAAAATGAAATAATTTTGAGGGCCTTGAGCAAATAAGAGTCATCAGAATTAATTTGTAACTTAACAACAGAAAAAATGAAAGAATATCGCCGAGTTTGGCGGCATTTTGGAAAAAAATGGCAAAAAAAATTGGCTTTCAGAATCTGAAGGAATTTTCTAAAAATTCTCTATCGGAGCCTAGATACAGGATTCAACGAATCAGAATCCATAGAAGTTCTCAAAAACTGAATTCAACCAATCAGTGTACATAGAACTTTCTCGAAATTAATCCCACAGCCACACATCTATATAAGGAAGTGCTTCAGTCGAAGTCTAAAGTCTGTGAAGTTGGACAGTGAATCTTGCGATTAGTAAGAGACTAAAGGTCAGTTTACCCTTAGCTTTAAATATTCCTCTTTAAGAGAACAATTGTCACCCTTCCTAATACAACCGTTTGTGGTTATTAACAAAATGACGGGGAGATTCAACAAAGGAAAGATTCGGAGATAGATTTCAAGGAAAGACTTACAGAAAGGTAGGTCCTACAGAAAGGTACTACAGAATGATACTTCAATTTCTTCAATCGCAATAATAATTTAAAAAAAAAAATGAAAAGCACCGCGTAACCACGAAAAAGAGACCGACGGTTGAATGATACGTCTATTCGGACCTTTAGAAGTCTTTCGTCCAAAAGGCTCAGGGGCAAAGATTCGACCTCGTAGGGGTCTCCTTCTCGATTTAGGGGTCTCCATCTTTATACACGGAATGCCGTGCCTTGCTTTCTGACGTGTAAAAAGGCGTTCAGGCCTAAAAGTGCTATTACTAAAAGAAAGTGTGTAACGAACTAAAAATGTAGTTTTGGAAGGATGCCTGTTCGTTGTAAATACAGTAGAGCGCCGATTATCCGAACAAGTCGGGACGGACCCTAGTTCGGATAAGCAAAAGTTCGGATAAATGGACAAACAATTTAACGGATGTTCCTGACTATACTAAAATCTTCACACTTTATCCACGCTTTAGACTGACAGCAGTAGTTAATGCTGGGATGTTTAAAAATTGATTTTTGTCTTTTAAATTTTTTTTTTGTTTACTTTTTATTTTCCTTTTCTGAACTCCAGAGATTATAATTTAAGCGAAAGAGCTTTCGATTGTTGCTTGCTTTAAAGAAGACATTCTTTTCAATGCTGCCATATCTCGAATTCTTCTTAAATACGTTAGTTGAATGGGAACAGCGTTCTTCTGCCGTTCGAACCATTTCATAGATGTTTCCAAACATTCAAAGTCTTTATTATGTGGTGGACCTTGATCATTTTCAGAGCATTCGTTTTCAATATTTTTTTCGTCTTGAATATCATACATAATCTCATCATCATTTGAAATCTGATATCCAGGTCTAATAGGGTGTTTGGATAATTGGAAGTCCGTTTAAAAAATTTTTGAGAGAAATAGGCTGTTCGGATAATTGGAGGTTCGGTTAAAAAATATTTTTGGAGAGAAATTGGCTGTTCGGATAATTGGAAGTTCGGTTAATTGGCGTTCGGATAATCGGCGCTCTACTGTATGTAAGTACAATGTAAAATTTAGAAATATGTACATAGTTTTAATATTGATTGTTTCTGCAAATGATACTGTTATAAGATAAAATGCTTTAAAGCCATAATACAGCGAGAATTTATTGCTATGTCGAGTTGAACACAAAGTTAATTTTAAACGAGTGTAGCTCGGTCTTTCCCACTCGTCTTTTAAAAATCTCACTAAGTGTCGCACCTAAAAGGCATTTATTCCGGTTTCAATGCTGTTATTAATGTATTAAGTCTGTATTTTTTGCGCTATTATACATAAATCTGACATTTTGTTATTAAAAAAAAAAAAAAATTGTTAACGGCATTAAATATGATTACATTTAAAATAAATAGTTATTTCCCAGGTCTAAGTATGATTAACATTTAAAACTTATGTAAGATATAGACTATTTCACCTTACACGTTAACTATTTCACCTTATTACATAGGATATACAAAGAGGCACATGGACAAGTCTATGACAAGTGCCAATGTTCAAATTCTGAAATGTCGCAAACTTCATGATATTGGTTAGAGCGTCGACCCCTAGTGTAGCATTCGACCCTTTCTACCGAAATAAAAAGCATGGTTATGACATATTAGGTAGCTACATCACTGAATTTCTGGAAGGGGAAGAAATCAAAATTTTCAAATCCATCGATTCCTGTAAGTTCTATTTAACGTACAGAAAACGGCTTTTCTAAATTATTTTAAGCCATTTTCTGTTTTGAACATGTATGGAATCTTTGTTAAGCTCAGAAAAACCTCAGGGTTTTCCGTTAATTACATTACGCAAATGTCGTGGGCTGTTTACCCGTCCCCCCTCTACTACAGGTTCACTCGAGGGATAGCTCCCAATCTAGTGTTAGCAGTCTGCTACATTTGTTTTTTCATATTGCTTGATTGTCACCTTTTTTAAAAATAGTACAAATGGAATTATTTAATCTTCAATAAAAACGGCCATTATTTTTATTTAAAATATGTGGCAATGAAGCAATCTGAATAAAAAAAAAAAAAAAAAAAAAAAAAAAAAAATAAATCTAGCGAACTGGCAACACTGCCCCCCCCCCCCTTGCTGTGACGTTACTTTTTTTGACACTGCTACTTCAGAGAGAATTTCATGCAAGAAAGGTATATACAATTTATCGACTGATATAAATGTTATAATACTGTTAATACTTTGTGTGCTTTTAATTTAATCTGTTACCATTTAAAGAAATAATATATAGACCTAATATACCTACGCTGGAGGTCTGCACGGGCCGAAATTTCCAGTCCCAGACCCGACCCGTTTATACTTTGAAATTCACGGCCCGGCCCGGCTCGTTCAAAAATCATTGAAATCAGGCTCGGCCCGTGAAAAAAACAATGAAATTAGGCACGGCCGACTCAATTTCTATAAAAAATTCCGACTTTTCTTGAAATACAATTTAGATTTTTTTTTATGAACTAGGGGCCTCTGCCCCCTATGAGCTACGCTCGTCAACCCCCGTTCAGTCACCGCAGACTCTAAAAACAGGGTAATTTGATAGGCTTTAAAAAAGATTAAGTGCGCAGCTTTGCATATATGCAAACAACAGTGTTTTGAATTTAATAGATATTTTTTATTCGTATATACCTAATTCACACCAGAAAATTAAAATAGCAATATTTGCTTTAATTAATAACAGGCACAACGTATTTAAATGAAGCGAAATTAACCATTGAAACTTTCTCGTGTAAAGTCAGATTCTCTGAACTACGTCATTTATAGAACGTATTCCATCATGGGAATTAAAGGGCTAAAGGTTAAGTTTTATAAAATAAATAATTATATAAAATAAGGTATTTGGAGATATGCTTATTAAAATATTTGCTAATTTGCAATATTTTAGCGTAAAACAGCCACACGACAGTAGTTTTTACTTATATTGCAGATGTGCAACAGAAGAAAAGATTGACGTATTATATGAAAAATGTATCTCTGATTTTTTTCATTATTTTTCCTGTGTCATAAACCTGTCAGAGAATCATATATAATTTTTTCGAAACAAAATAAAAAATCACGTATTTAAGGGTTAAGGCCGAATCGGCTGCTGTTAAGACATTTATCTAATGGCTGTTTTCGTGTTTGATTAAATAAAATCGGATAAACATAAAAAAAAGCTAATATAAAATGAACTAAGTAAACAGAGTCTTTGCCTGCCGGTATCTTTTAACATCGTTATAAGAAAATTGTTTAAAATAAGGCATTTTAATGATCATATCGTTTTAAATCTGACGCAATTTTCACCAAAGTTTTCTTTCTCTTTTTAATATTCATGTGAAAATACTTTTTTTGTTAAAAAGGAAGTATTATTATTTGCGCTGTCTTAGAATTGGCAAAAATAGTTAAAAAGATCACCTCGAAATATGAAATAAATGCCTGGTGTAAATATATTTTTTAATTTGAACTTTTTGGCAATATTATTAATTAGCCATTTTAAATATGACGTAATTTCCCCCATTTACTGTTTTTAACGTATATTAATGAATTTATTATTTTTAAGATTTCTTTCACTTTTAGTATTCACGTATAAATACAATTTTTATGATGTAATTTACGACATTTTCTTGATTTTAACCGGTAGTCATTTAATTCAAATTTTAAAGCTTTCTTTCTGTTTTTAATAATCACGTGTAAATAAATTTTTAATTGAAAGGAAGTATTATTCTTTGCGCTGTTTTTATAATTGGCAAAAAATTTAAATAATACTTTTTCCTAAAATATGAAAAAAATATATATTGAAAGGATAAAAAATTGAATAAAAAATTGAAAAAACCCTAAAAAATTAGTCAAATTAAAAAAAAAAATAAATGCAGTTTGCATATCGCAAGTTTGTAATGTATATTCTTAGAAAAATTATTAAATTCCTATGTATGGTTTTTGCTCCTATAACACTTTTTTAATGGAACGATTTTGACCAACTTTAACAGTTAATAGCTCTTAAAATAATTCTTCGATTTAAAAATTGTCTGCTTGAGCGTGTTTATCAAAAATTTCTCTATAATACTACTAATTTTCATATTTTTCTAAGCAGTAGTTTTCTTAATACAGTAAAACCTCTGTAAAGCGACCACGTTCCGTTCCAATGAAAATAAGTCGCTCCGAGAGGTGGTCTCTTAATGGAGGTCATGTTTAAATCTAGATTTTAATCTTTGAAAAAAAGGTAACAATTAACGTTACTAAAATTTACTTTTCACATCAGGAAAAAATATAAAAATTTAAGTATCAAAACAAAAATTAATTACATAACTGCAGATTAAAAAGAAAAAAAAAAGAATACATTGACGTTTGCTTTGATTTTACGCTTTTACCTTTTATAACTCTTATTTCCAAGTCTTTTTGAAGTTCAGTAAATAAACGCAATTTTTTTGGACGGAAACAAATCATGATGATTTCATTAATTTATCTATTTCTTTGAGAGTTTCCTGAAAGAATAGGGCATGGGAGTTTATTGACTGTCATTCTTAATTTGTCATCAGAGTTAAATTCATTGCCTAAAAAAGCACAAAGGGGTTTAAACACTTAAAAGTTACCGGAATAATTTTAAAAAAATCTAAACTTAGTTTAGAAGTTTGATGAATAATGCGCTCTCCGGAATTATGTTTCTAATAAAACCTTCTTCAAGCGACCAGGAAAAAACGGAATTCGTTTCATTTTCTTCAAAGAAATGGGTCGCTCATGGAGGGAGTTCAACTGGGATGGTCTCTGAATGGAGGTAAAATTAGTAGTGAGCGTTTTTTCGTTCCATAAAAAAATGGTCGTTCAGGGAGGTGGTCGCACACGGAAGTTTCGCTGTATTATCGGAAAAAGACCTCCAGTCGAAAAAAATTCATTTACTGCGGCCTAACAGCGTTAGTTATACTTATATTCAAAATAGAGTGATACTGCATACATATTAATAGGAAAAATTCTATAGCATATTTTAGATTACTTATGTTCGCAAGCCATAGAATGCAGAAAAACAGGATTAATGATCCCTTTAGACTTTTAGATTAGTACATTAAAAAAATGTAGTTAAAAGCATCCTAACTTTTAAAGCTGCATAATTAAAAAAAAAGTAAATTTTTGAAAATATTTCTCTATAACAATATTAAAGTATATTTCCCAAAGAGATTCCATTAACAGACGTTAATTATCGATGTTACTATTTTTACAAAACAAATTGCTTGCCCGAAACGTCCTGGGAACAATTAAGCCCAGTTCCGGCCATGTCCGAGTATATAGAATGAAATGTAAGCCAGATCACGGCCTGGCCCATGTCTGTTTAAAAAATTAAGCCCGGGTTCAGACACGTTGGAACTGTCCGATGCCGATCTCTACGCTGAACATGTTATATTTCTATATAGAGGTTTTCAATCTAGCTTAGGCTTGTGTAGGAATTTATACTTATTCTCGTCCCAGTCGCGTCCATTGAAATTTTTTCATATTTTGTCAGCTTTCTTCGCTGATTTTAACCCTTAAATGCGCGATTTTTTATTTTGTTTCGAAAAAATTATGCATGATTCTCTGAAAGATTTATTACACAGGAAAAATAATGAAAAAAAAATTAGAGATACATTTTTCATATAATACGTCAATCTGTTGCACATCTGCCAATGCCATACAAGTAAAAAAAACTGTCCTGTGGCTATTTTACGCTAAAATAATGCAAATTAGCAAATATTTTAATATGTATGTGTCCAAATACCTTATTTTACAGTATTATTTATTTTATAAACCTTAACATTTAACCCTTTAATTCCCATGATAGAATAGGTTCTAGAAATGACGTAGTTCAGAGAATCTCACTTTATACCAAAAAATTTCAATGGTTAATTTCGCTTTATTTAAAAGCGGAATGTCTGTTACTAATTAAAGCAAATATTACTATTTTCTTTTGTGAATTAAGTATATACGAATAAAAAAAAAATATCTGTTAAATTCAAAACACTGTTGTTTGCATATATGCAAAGCTGCGCACTAAAGGGTTAACTTTATTATTAATTTTTTTCTCGTACCGGCCAGTTCATTTTTTTTCTCGTCCAGGCCCGGGCCGTTTGAAAAATTGCCCCCACATTGCCGGCGCCGGGCCCTTTCAGACCTCTATTCCTATGCGAGTAAAACTTTAGTACGCTGCTTCCAAATAATGCGCATCTAATTGTTTTCATACTTTAGATGTGACGTCACAATAGGGTCTTCTCCCTGTCAATTTGTGAACGTGACCGACTACTTTTGCGACACACCTGAGATTCTTTCACGGCACACCAAGGTGCCGCGTCGCGCCGAATGAAAAGCTTTATGAAATGCTCCTTGATGGATAGCTCCCCTGCCCTTCCCATAATCCTCCGTATGAGTTTGATCGGGGAGCGGAGTTTGTATTACGTCGTGTTCGGAATGACGTCTTGCGCACTCAGTAGCTTTCTGAACTCCTTGCATAGTACAGGCGCTTTTGCACCTGCTCTTCTCCTGCCTTTGCAAAATCCCAGGTTAATGACATCCGTCAGTCAGCTCATTACAAGATGAACGATATCAAATTTTGAATGGAAATTAAAGTCCATGCATTTTGAATTTTTTTTTTTAAAGTTTTGTGTGACAAATCGTTTAAATGTTTAATATCGTATTATACGATATCACAGAAATTTTTAATTGGATTAGCAGATCATTGTCCAGATGAATCGCTATATTTCTCTCTGTTTACTCATAAAGGGCGTTTTAAAATTGTTTTTTCCTGCGAAACTTATGGAATACATTTCGCGGATTCATTTTTAAACGTAACAGCATGACACTTGCAGGTATGACTATTAACCCCTTAAGAATAGCTTAATATTTGGAAAAACCATAAAAAAAGTACCTGTTTTTTTTTATTACAGAAATTGAATAATTATAAGATTTCTAAATAAAATATGCAATTAGTTTTTTTTTTTTTTTTTTTTTTTTTTTTCCTAAGGCGAAAAAAAAGACTAATTCACATTTATAGAAAAGCCATCTTGCGAGAATTCAGTGTCTTAATGTTGGTTTTACACCGTGCAAATTAATGAGAATAACACCTTTATTTTTCACATCTTAGATCTTTATTTATCATTATCACACAAATTTTTACAAATAATATTTGAAATAACATATATACATTAAATTTTGTTTATTAAATTTTTTTTAGTGGGATATATTTCGAAACATGCAATACAAAGTCCAACATCACAATCAGCGCCAAATAGTAATAGTCAAAGACTTCACTCGGAAATGCCAGTTCAATTTTTCTGGTTTTAGAAGTTTTTTCCAGCAATTAAATATCCAGCTTTGAAATAGGACGAGCACGAGAAATAACGAACGACATCTCATCCCGTGATATTGACGGGAGCTAGAATTAAGGGGATAAAGTGATTTGGAAAATTTTCACTTTTCAACATATGATTTATAAAAGATTGTTGTCTTATAACGGCCTTTATTGAGCTGTCACGTTCGGAAATTCGGTTCAAATCACCGAATTCGACATCATTTTCTAGAAGATCATTTGCTTTTGTCAAAAAATGGAAAACTATTTTTTTTCACAGTTTCTGAATAAGAGTATTTGTCCATATCTATGCATATACGAGCAAAAATGAATTCAGGAATGTGTTAAAAAGTAGCCACTTTGTTTCCCCCCTAATTTGAGAACAACTTTAAGGATGTTCTCTAATCCAAAGGGGCAACTTTATGACATAAGTTTTAATTCCTTTTTGGGAAATGAACGCATGAAACTGACAGGCGTTGTTATTCAGAAATTATGCCATTGAAAAACTTTTCCGTTTTTCTGAAAGCGCAATAGATCTTTCAGAAAATACTGTCAAAGTGGGAGTTTTGAACCAAATTTTCAGACGAAAGGAGAAAAACCAGTCCGTGAAGGGAGGAAAACGCCTTGTAACGTGATCAAAATTGCTTATAACTCGACAGGTAATTTATTTATCAAAAAATGGAAAACTCATTTCGATTCCAAATCGTTTCCATAGTCAGGAGTACCAATTTTATATTTTTACTTTTAAAAATGAGTTCGTCATAGTGTCAGAAAGTTTCGCAGTTGTTGAACTGTGAACTTGAGAACAGCCTTAATTATCTTTAAAAGTGAGGTTTGAAACAGGTACAGTACAACGTCGATTATCCGAGCTAATTGGGACCGCTAGTACCTCGGATATAGGAAATCTCGGTTAATAGAAATTCTCTATAAAAACTCGCCGTGCTCACGAATTTAACATCTCTTAAAAGAAATAAACAATAGAAGTTTTTTAAATGATAAAGATAAACATATACAAATTATGTTTCACAGCTCAACAAATTTAAAATGGAAATCAACTACTAGCAGTAAATTTTAAAAAGCAAATTGAATTTTTTTTTAACTATACTAAGTTAAATATTGAAAGATGCATTTTTAAAAATAAAACAAATTTCAAGAAAACATTTTTTTTTAATTAATTGCATTAATTTGTTAAATTTATACATTATTTTTTTTAAAAGTCTGTTACCTTTCGTTGTAAAAGTACATGAAAAAATTCGTTGAAAAGTCCAAAAGTTGAAAAAAAAGGGGGGGTGTAATTATCCGGTAACACATTGCCCCTGGTGTTTTATAGGGCCACGCGGCCGCTAGAAACAAAGCATTGTTCGCTGTTGCACTTCTCAGGTGCAATGTTTCTTGGAACTTGAGTGATTTTGGTGGCAGGAGAGCCTGTAGCATGGACAGTGAACTAAAAGAGTGATCTTTTTCAAGGCTCATTCACACAAAAAGAAAAAAAAAAAAGAAAAATCAGACTTTGTTATCGGCTGGGTTAACAGAAACCTCGATTAATCGAAGCTCGGTCAATCGAGGTTCTACTGTATTTATGGAAATTTCAAACTTCTATTTTTCTTTAATTTGTTTTCAGATTTGAAAACGAGTATTGGACGGCGCGATTTGTATTAAGTTTTCTTAAGGCTCTTCTCAAATCCAGAGGAATTACTTTCTGACACACTTTTTATTCATTTTTGAACGGAAACCCATGAAATGGACAGGTGATGTTATTCAGAAACTATCGAATCGAAAGTCGTTTTCCATTTTTGGGGAAACGCGAAAGACCTTTCAACAAATACTGTCAAAGTTGAGATTTTGAGCCGAATTTGCATTTGAAATAGCGTAATCTCATTAAATACTCTGCAAATGATTTGTCCCCATATATCATAGTGTAATGGAATAATTTTGAGTGCCCCTGTAAATGAACTATTAATCCTACATACTTCCTATACTCCTACATACTCCAAACAATCTTTGGTGACCCTCAATAATCTTTATCAATTGCATGAAAATCCGAGTACTTTTACGGGAGTTAGAGCGTGGACAGACGGACAAACGGACAGACAAACCGAATGCATAAACACTTTTCAACTTTGTTGGAAAATGTTAAAAAAAATCATAACTCTATTTTAAACTTATTAATTGTATAGTTTATCTATTCAAATGAAAGCTAGGCGATTATTTTGAGCTTTAGTAGCTCAACATTTCGATATAATGACTAATATCATTAGTTCTGCAGGGTAACGTAAGAGAGAAAACGAAAATTTCTGGAGACGGTAACCTAGGAGACAAATAACACATTTATGAAGCGAAAAATGGTCTCTCTTAGATACAAAAATGTTACATTGCTGGTGAGCGTGTATAAAACTTCCTTTATTAATCTAGTAAACATGCGAAATAAAATGTTGAACTAATTAGTTATACGTTTTTAAGGAGAGGAAATGTTTAACTCGTCTTTGTTGCAATAATTAGTAAATGAATCCAAATAGGAGACAAATGTTTCAGAAATAAATGTTTTTCGAAAGGATCAACGGTATTTTAAAAGAAAAATATTAAAAAGAGAAACCGCGTCCATCTGAAACGTGATTTTATTTTATTTCATTCGATGTTAAAATAATTTGAAATTCTTACTGAAACGGCATGCTACTGCCGGCGTCACTCTTTTGCAATTGTCAAAGATCAAGGAGAAAACAGTTAGCGTATTTCGTCCACTTTCTCCGGGATTTATTTATAGCTATATAAAAAATAAAAATATGTATTACAGAAACAGGACTACTTTGACTAACACGTCGGCTAAAGGACGCTCTATAGAAAATCAAGAAGTGACTGCAATATTTTTTTAAAAATTGTTATTTTTGTATGTAAAGAATGTTTGTCTTTTTTTTTTCTTTTTCTCCCTACTTTATAAATGTATGCTGAAATATGTAGTGTAAATAGGTAGTTTTTTCAATCTGAAAAAAATATTTCTTTCTGGACTCTATGGACTTTCTGTCTCTTCTGGACTCTATAGACTCTCTGTCTCTTCTGGACTCTATGTTTCTATTCATGGACTTTCTTTTAAAAAATCAGGTCAAACCGGACCCGATACGCAAACTCAACCCAAAACTAATATAGTCCGCAAGGAAAAAATGAATGCCACGGAACGGTTCTGGCCCTTTTAATATCGGGTAATCCGACCCGATGGACTCTAGGGTAGAGGTCTGAACGCGTCCGGGCTTGACCGACGCCCGTACCCGGCTCGGCAAAATTGAAACATTTGAATTTCATCAATTTAATTAAAAAAATTCCAACGGGCCGGCGGATTAAAGACAATTTTTTAACGAGCCGGGCCGATGAAAAAAAATAAACGGGCCCGACCGAGCGGATAAAAAATTTCGGGCCGATATAAAAATTGAAAAGGATCAAACTAAGCCAGTAAAATGTGAACAGTTTTCAAATGACGTGACTGGGGCGAGTTTAAGTATAAATATGTTGCACGAACCGATGCTAGATTGACAACATCAGTACGGAAATATATCATGTCCAGTCCAGAGTAGAGATTGGCATTGGCAGTTATGCATCATGGCTGAACCAGGGCTTAATTATTTCAGCAGACTGGTTCCGGACCAAGATCTGGCTTACATTTTCTTTCTACATGCCGGGCCTACAGGATGGACCGGTATCGATGCTATCCTACATTCTATGGCATAAAACATAAAGTAATCTTAAACATATAGTAATTTATAATGTTAAAATTTCCCACAAATATGTATGCAGTTAGGAAAATATCTTAATAGTACGTTAAAAAAAATCGACTTTTTCTGTGGAAATTGAGACGGGTCTGATTTCATTATTTTTTGCACGGGCCGGGTCGGGTCTGGGATGTTTTTACTCAATTTAGCACGGGCCGGGCCGTGAAACGCGAAACTGCAAACCGGTCGGCTCAGGACCGGGCTGAATTTTATTTTGTTGCAACGTACCGGGTCAGGACAAGGTAGCTTTTGTTCGGGACGGCCCGGACCTGGAGATTTTGGGCCGTGTAGACCTCTACTCTAGGGAGCTTATACGGTTTTTTTTTTGTGCGGGACTGTCTGTGTGAAGAGGATTGGTTTTATTTCGGAGCTATTGCCCTTAAAGGGGTCTCAGGTCTTTTAAAATTAGAAAAAAAGAAAAGATTTTAACATTTAATATCTTAAAATGTGTTTTATTTCAAGATATAAAAGATATATGTATGTTCTTTCATTTCATGTATTTAAAAAATTGCAAGATTCAGAATTAGCATTTACAGGGGACTCCAAACTGTCAGGACATTTAACGAGCAGAAAATCGGAAACAAATTAATCGCAGGATTACAAAATAAATTTTAAAACTAGAAGGAAAATAGTTATACTTCAGATCATAATGATTACCATGAACCAAAATAAATTTATATTTAAAGTATTTTTATATTTTTAATGCAAAGTTGTATTTAGCTAATGCAAAATTTAGAAAATTTCAACAGTATAATAACCTATAAAAATATTTTTTGAACAATAAAAAGGAAATTTTAGGTTTCGTTTATACAGAGTACCATCAAACATATATTTTGAAAATTTCATGAAAAAATATTTAGACGTTTTTGAGATATCCTGTGCGTTATGCCCAAAAACGTCATTTGGAGGACAATGACTTCAAAGTTTCATAAACGTCGCTTCAGCTATTGAGCGAATATAATTATAAAAGCCATAACTTCTGTTCTAATGGGAATTTCAAGGAAACAATTATATCAAAATGCTCAGAAAAGATAGGGGTTTAACATCTAAAAAGATTTAAAATTCGCAAAATTTAAAGCTTTAAGAGCCCTGAGACAGGGGCAGGGGATGCTTCAGCAAAACTGATTTCCCCTGGCTGATCGTGAAATTTTAAAAATTGAAACATTGTGTTTACTCATTACCTAATATAATGATCGAAATACGGTTTGCGCCACCAAAGGGGTGCCGATGGGCTGCTTTAAAAAAATATTTTCTACATTTTAAATATTTTCAATATCGCAATAAACTTTGAAATTTCACTTGAAAAGTTTCGAAATGGGCCTTTTCTTAGAATTACTTAAAATTTAAGAAACAGTTTAAAATCGCACTACGTTGGCATTGTACATCTACTTTTTGATAATGAAAACCGTATTTCGATAACCCTATTAGGTAATGAATAATCACCTAATTAAATTTTCACAGAGGATAAGAAAGAATTTCGCGAGGAGCTCTGAAGCTTCCTTAAGAACCTACACTGGTCACGGGAAGAAACTCGTACGCTAATGCTAAACCTATGGAAGAATTCCTTACAGATTGCTAGCTTCTATTTTAATATTTTTAAATGAATTTTTTTGCATAGGATAGGGTAAAGTGCCCATATTTCGTCCCGCTTAACTTCTCCTCTTCTACAAAAGTGGCGCCACTTATGACGCAAGTCACAGGGGACGAAAAAGGCAAAAGGGGTCAAAATTGAAAGTTTCGTTTATCAAAACGCATACATAAATTAAAGACGGCGAATTTCTATTTTTAGAAGTCCTGAGTTCTTATTACGTTGTTTGTAGAATGTTATTTACCGTACTGTAAGTCTTTATTTCTTATTCATTGCATGTATTTTACGTAGGTAAGATGCTAACAGTAGTATATAGTGAGTTTTAAGACGCTCAGTTCATCTTACGGGAACTGAAGCTCCGTCATATTGGGAAGAAGCGGGGTCCCAATTTCGTCCCCCTTGCAGTTCTTATTTTCGTCCCGGGGACGAAGTTAGGAATGCTTTTTCATGACACTTTTTTCAATTTTTTTCCCTCATGTTTGGATGACTAATGTTTCGTTATGTTATTCTTCCACTGACAATTAGTACATTTTTTTGTGCCTTACTTAAATGTAAATTAAATTACTTACTCATTTAGAAATAAATTTTGATTTAGTTATAAGCTAAGCCTCGGTATATTGGATTTTTTGGGGGGGGACGAAATTGGGACTATTTTTTTTCCTTTGCATTTTTTAGATACTTTTGAAAAAACAATTTTTCGCATTGGTAAAAATTTTTTGTACGATTTTTGCCTATGTTTCTATGTGCGTGGGTAGTTAGTCTATCTAAAATCCAAATTTGGTAGATTTTCACTGAAAATTACAACTTCCAAGGGCCTAAAAGTGACTGGGGAACGATAATAGGGCTCCTTACCCTACCTGATGTCGATATTTTGCATTGTGTTTTTGTACTTTTTCGATTTTGGTTGGAATTTTTTTATATGATGATAGTTTCACTTCGAGAACCTGTTTTAAACGTGAAAGTGCCCGCATAAAAAAATCGAAAAAGTACAAGAGTACAAGAATTTTTTTAGGTATCGACCTAAAAAATCGACCTTAGGTATCCTATCCAAAAAAGAATAATAATAATAAAAAATTAATAATCTTTTAAAAATATTAAAATACATGTGAGAAATATGCAAAGATTTCTCCCATTACGATTAACATTAGCGTTCGAGTTTCTTCGCTTGATTAGTGTAGGCTCTGAAGTATCTTTTAACTGCTGTCAGCAGTCTCATACATAGCTATGTTCAGAGCTTAATTTCTAGCAAGAAAAGCATTAGAGCTCTAATATTTTGCAGTAATAACAACTGAGGACATACCGCTGCCAACCTCCCTCGCCCCCCACCCTAATTATATTTTATACATTATTTACAAAATTGAAAGCAAGTTAGTCTTCAGCAAACGAAAATCTTTAGAATATTTTAACTATATGTTATGTATACACATTATATATAAATTTCGAATAAATGCACAGATCAAAAACATCAAAATCGGGAGTAGGGAATTTTCAGAAAATCCTATTCGCCAAGGAATTCTTTGTATCAACCGGTGGACTTCGGTGCGCAGTGTTTATAAACTCCGGTGGATTCCGACTAATATTTAAATATTCACTAAAGATAAAATTTTTATCTCTTTATTACGCTCCTGTGAACTTAGGTGCAAAGTATGCACCGCGTGGAACTAGAAAATAGATCAGAGAGAATATTTTAAAAACAGAACAAAAATTAGTGTTTAAAAATGGCAGATACAGTTGATATCAATTCTGGCATTCCTCATCGCCGTTCTGAAACCATTGAGAGACAAAACCATTGAGTCTATACTTGCGACGATAGAAATATGCTCATACGTATGCGACACACGTGTACGTCACATATGTAAGTGCTTTGGTACGAAATATCACAATGGATTGGAGATGAGAGGAAAAAGAAAATATACTTTAGGCTCCAATGTTTTGGAAATGCTTTCCGCTGGGCTGCGGAGCGCAGTATTTATGAGCTCCAGTGAGTTCCGACCAATATTTAAAGATTCACCAAAAGCAAAGAGGTACCGGACGTGAGCTTCAGTGTGCTCCATCGCAGTACTGGCTGCGTTCACAGTTTAACTTGTAACTTTCCGTTTAACTATTGTTACTAGTGCAATTTTGTTTCGTTTGGATCCCTTTTACTATTGTTACAGACATCTGAATAGGTGAATATTAATTCTAATAATCTTGAACAGGAATATTGGCACAGAAGCAGTATCCGATAACTTAATTGAGCGTTTTCTTCATCCGCTCACAGCAACTATGCGACAGTTTCTCTAGTTAAAGGATAACCAGCAGGGAAGACCGAGCTACGCTCGGTTAAAATTAACTTTGTATTCAAATTGAGATAACAATAAATTCTCGCTGTATTATTTCTATACATCATTTTATTTTATAACAGTATTATTTAGAAAAACAATTATTCTGCCAAATGTCGCCAAAATATCGCCAAATTTGGCGGCATTCTTTCATGTGACACTAAGCAGGTGTTTTGGCATTGGTTATCTTGAAAGTCGATTTTCCCGCCAAGTCTCGTTTATGTCGCCAATATTTCATCAAATGTCGCCAAATTTGGCAAAATGTTTCTAACTTCGCGACTTCGTTTACTGCCAACTGTTCAATACTTAAGAACTGTTTCAACCTTCATTCTCATTGAAATGCATTGATCCGTAGTGAGCTTAAAATGACCCACTCATCGAATTTTCTTGAACGTGTGACCAAATCCAATGGTCTCCCGTACACCAAAACGGTAGGATACAAAATTTAGTGAAATCGATGGCCTTTTTTAGATAAAATTTGCATACACACACACACACACACACACACATACACACATAGACATAAGATTTGGTCGTATTATAATATATGATGCCTCTGTTTTGGTAGCTCTTAAGGGTACTCTTCACTCAATTGAAAACACCCGCTTCGTAATGTTAAACCAATAGGCAGATTGTTTTCGATTTTCTCGTTTAAATTTGAATATTTTTAAGCAATTTTTTTTTTGCATAGGATAGCTGAGCTCAATCTTTATTATGATTGTTTTTTACTTTTTCGATTTCGGTTTCAGATTTTTTTTTTGAAAAGGTACTTTCAGTTTCGGAACCGGTTTTGAAAGTGAAAGTACCTTTATTAAAAAAAACCTACAACCAAAATCGTAAAAGTAAAAAACAGTCATATTAAAGATTGAGCTCAGCTATCCTATGCAAAAAAATCGTTTAAAAATATTCAAATTTAAACGAGAAATTCGAAAACAACTTGCCCATTGGCTTTAACATTACGGAGTGGGTGTTTTTAATTGAGTGAAGAGTACCCTTAAGGCTGTTCTTAACTGCTCTGGTTAACAAGCGCAAAATGTTTTGACATATTTACAAATTCATTTTTTAACGGAAAGATATAAAATTGGAAAGCCTGGCAGTGGAAACGATTTAGAATCGAACTGTGTTTTCCATTTTTTGATCCATTAATTACCTATTGAGTTATAAGCTAATTCGATCACTTGACAAACACGTTTTTCGCCCGCTCTTTCTCCCTTGCGCGGAAATTCGGTTCAAAACGCCCATTTTGACTCTATTTTCTGAAAGAGCTATTGCGTTTGCAAAAAAAAAAAAAAAAAAAAAAAAAAAAAAAATGGAAAAAACAGCTCAATGACATAGTTTCTGAACAGTAACACCGGCTAGTTTCATGCGTTTTCGAACAAAAATAAATTAAAACTTAAGTCAGAAAGTTGCCCTTTTGGATTTGAGAACATCCTTAATGTGAAAAAAGTAGATTGTGTAAATGCATAGCACATGGTAAAATTATTTATTGTCATACATCTTACGTGATCCCAAATAAAATGCAGAGAAATGTTAATGCCGATACTCTTTTTCGAAAGTTGAGTAACTGTTAATAAAGTGTATCGACTGGCTCGTGGTGCGGAGAAAGAAAATCAACTGCTTTACCGGAAGAAGATATCATCAGACAATAATTAATAATGGAGAGCCGGGTCCCCGAGGCAAAGTAGCGTGACCACAAAATTTCGGAAACACCTGCCTTGCTTGAGAGGGCGCTTCTGCTATTTGCTACCAGAGTAGAACGATTCAAAAAAAGAGTGTTACAAAAAAGACTCCTCAACCATAAAATAGCAGGACATCTGCCTGAAGAATAGAACTAATGACAAGAAAGTGGATGTTATTTTTCTGGAAGGATAATCGACTTTACTTTTAATAAAAGGTTGATTTCGACAAATGCAATGAACCTTTTCCAAACTGATTAAGGCTGTTCTGAAATCCAAACTGGCTATTTTCTGACACATTTTTTATTTTATTACTTACCCATCATACGTAGTATAGGATAAGTCTTTTAATCGTTTTAAAAATAGATTTTTTTTTTTTTTTTTTTTTTTTTTTTTTTTTTTACGGATTTACACGTTTCAGACACTAGAGATTCCGAAAACATATTTTAAGAGAAAAAAAAAATTGCAGTCCGTCTGTCTGTGTGTCTGTAAACGCTCTATCTATCTCCCGAACAAATTGAGATAGAAAATAGAAATTTGGTGTGTACTTAGTATGTAATAATGGAAAGAAGCCTATTGAATATCAGTAGCCTCGATCATCCGGAACTATTTATTTCGGACTCTCTAAATTTTCATTCTGATAAAAGGTATATAAAAATTTTCGAAATTGTTTATTTTAAGGAGTGGATATAAAAGACAATAAAAAAACATAAATTTCGCATAAAGAATGAAGTCGATCGGATAATGAGTGGACGAGATATTTGTAATCCTATTTTTTGCACTCTTCGATTTTTCATGACCCTGTATTTCATTCAAATTTCAATTCAAAGATGTATTTTAATTGGAAGTAAGACGCTTAATTTGACGCAGTAAACTGTTAGTTAAGGGTGTATTCCGATCCAAACTGCTTATTTTCTGATTTATTTTTTAATTCATTTTTGCTCTCAAATGCATCAAACTGACAAATTCTCTTATTTGGAAACTACATAAAGTGCCGTGCTTGTCGATTTTTTGATAAATGCATAAAATAGTGTAAAAAAATGCTGTCAAATGTGATGTTTTGAACCGAGTGTTCCGAAACGGGAGATCTGGGAATGAAAAAGATGGTCATACTAAGAAAATAATTGTTTAAAACGCAAATTCTAATTAATTGAGCGAAAAATGAAATCACACGGCCTCTTCTACATCACTTCAAAAATCATCTCAGCCAGTTTCATGTTTTTACTTTTAAAAATGAGTCTGAAAATGTCTCGGAAAGTTTCGAGCTGTTGAGGGTGAAAAAATATTTTTCCGAATACACCCTTAATATGATTAAAATTTTTGGAGTTATAAGGATGTTTCTTTTACGCAATTCGGTACTACCGTATTTTATGGAAGAAACGCCGCACCCGTCGTAAACGCCGCATTCCTCAAATTGGCCTGAATAAGCTTAAAAATATCGTAATCGTCGCACCCATTGTAAACGCCCCATCCATCGGAACGCTACTTTTGTCGACAGCGTCACATTGATCTAACTTTAATCAAAGTTTTCTGAGCAGTGTAGGATGCCTCGTTTTTAATATCTTAAGATGTCTGCAGTTTTATTTAAAATATTTAAATCCTATTTTGAATATTTTTATGAATTTTTAAATTAAGGAAACTCAGTTGGTATTTAAAAAAATCGTAAACGCCACACATGGCGTAAACGCCACACTTGGAAAAAAATTAACTTTTAAACTCGTAAACGCCGCGGCGTTTCTTCCATAAAATACGGTACTTGATTATCCCGTCGACCAAAAAACTATCGCCAAACTATAAGATTAAATGCCAATAATGGCTTATCGTAAATGTCACATTCACTTGACAGTAAACACATTACACGCGTTTGTTACGTCATCAAGTGATTTTTAATTCGACGTTTTATTTGTATTTTTATTAATCTTTTACTAATTTATTTGTTCTTTCGTTATTTAAAATAAAAATTATGCCGATTTGTATAATTTTGCGAGTAGTTTGGCGATTTATATAATTTGTCGAAATGGATCGACGGGATAATCAAGTAGTATCCGCAATTCAGTAATAGAACATTACTGTACATTAAAAATATTTAAATATACATTTAAATTTTATTAATAGTTTACGTATGTTTCATTTTCATATTTCATACTATGCATTTCCATGATGGGTAAGTATTAATGTGTCCCCCCCCAAACGATTAGTTTTTGTTCGCAAACATAACTGGTAGGTGCATTTATTAACAAAGTATGAAATCGAACTGTTTTTCCATTTTTCGGTAAAGGCAGAAGATATTTCAGAAAAGACTGTCAAAAAAGGGCGTTTTCCACTGAATTTCCGAACGCGATGGCGCAGGAAAGCGAAAAAAAAAACCTGCCGTCCTGAGACAATAATCTCTTGCTGCTCAAGATGTTATTCATTTATTGAAAAAAAGAAAAAACTGTTCGATTACTAATCAGTTCAATGAGCATGCCAAGAAATATACTTTTATATTTAAAAAGAAATCAGAAAGTTTTGCGTTACCGAGTGGGAAAAAATATTTTTTGAGAACCGCCTAACTAATACCAGGGGACACCCGCCCGTGCCTATAAAGCAGTGTTTCTCAACCTTTTTTGGTTGACGGCACACTAAAAATATCGGAAATTATTTGCGGACACCTGAATATAAAAAATCTAAAAGATATAAAATTGCGACCGACCGATAACCGATTGCGAATAAATATATATATATTTATTCACAAAATTTATTTAATGAGAGAGTTAAGCCTGTTTTTTTTTGCGCAAATTAAATCAAAACGAAGTTCCAAAGTCGCCAGACAAGTACGCGTTTGATCGTCAACTTTTAAAAGTCTTTCTCGATATTTGGATTTTATTTCTGCCAATGCTGAAAATTCAAATTATCAGAACCATGAAGACGCAAAAGGCAGAAGAATTTTAATACCTTTCAAGCTGTTTGTAAAGTGCAAATTTCGAAACGCATCCAAATGTTTTTGGAAAATGTTAAACGGTAAAACTCATTGTTTCTTAAATTAATGAATTTTTTGTCAAATTAATTAATTCTGTTGTTGTCAAATTTGGTGTCTTGAAAATTACAAATGGGAAGGCTAATACGGGGAAAGGGGTGATCAAGGAAGATAGCCCATGATAAATTGAAGATGTCGTATCATTGATACGACACCATGCAGTTTTAATTGTTTGTGAAAAACCCTTGCGGCACATTTGACAATATATCGTGGCACACTGGTGCGCCGCGGCACACAGTTTGAGAAACACTGCTGTAAAGCTTAAGTGATTTTGTATGTATTTTAAATACATATTTTTCATTCATGAATTGTCTTGATTTTAACCCTTAACACCTTCGGGGCGAGCGTCTTTTACAGAATTTTTAATCTTTAATCACCGGTTTTTAAAAACAGAAGTTTTTGCCTAATTGAATCGAGAAAATGCTTTGATTAAATAAGGCAAAATTTACAATAAAAATTTAACCGGTCTTTTAAAACCGATCTTTCAAAACGAAAATTTTTGCCTAATTAAATCGGGAAAAAACTCGGATTAAACAAGGCAAAATTTACAATAAAAATTTATTGGTGAGAATAATAACTGATTCTGAGTACCTTACGTGGCACGTATACCGGTCGCTCGCCCCCAAAGGGTTAACAGAGAAAATCTCAAGTCTCAAATACTGTACCTACACAGTTAAATATTAAGCATTTCGAAGAGAACCTCCTAATTTAAGGAGCATTTCTTTTGATATTTTAATTTTGATTATCATTTTCAGCAGTTCCATTTTACTTAATTTTAATCTTAATTGTTAAAAATTAGGAAAAAAAATTAAAAATGCTCTTGTTCAAAGCTAATAGTCTGTCTAAAAAAACTGAAATTACTGTCATATTCAATGGTGAGAGAGACAGAGAGCGGTATGGGCATAGGTGAAATCTTAAATGGGGTGGTGCAGTCTCTGACACCTCAATCTGTCGACTAAGCCATACCGAGATTTTTTCATGAAGAAAACACCCTATTTTACAAAAGTCTTTTGTACGAGAATTTCTTTGAAAACCGATTTATTTTTTCTTATCGTAAGTCGAATGTTTAAAGTACACTCCTGTACAATTTCAATGGAGTTATGAATAAAGAGGAGGAGACGTATAGTGTACTGTCTACCAGTTGCGAGTGAAGTAACTGAGGAGGTTGTCACAAGATGGCGGCTGCTTTTTTAAAATCGGATCTCCAGTTTCCGGGACAAACATCCCACCAGTACAATTGAATAGAAAATTTCGTCTTATTTAAGCGTCTTTTTCATGGATATTGTTTTTCAAAAATGTCGTAAAAATTTCTATTTGTTTTTACTGGTGTGAGTATGCCTTGTAAAACTGTCATTTTGTTTCGCTGGTTGTCACACTATGGCGGAAACGCAAGACCTAACTACGGCCAAAGTAAACTCCTACCAGTAAAAATGAAAATCTGTTTCTGCCATTATTTATGACTGAAATTTTGTAATAATAAGGCGTTTAAATAAGTTGAAGATTTATACATAAATCTATACTGGTAGAAGTTTCTACCGGCGGTATTCAACGTCTGCGATAGCGGTTACAGTTGAAGCTTCACTATTTTAAGGCTATGCCAGTTTCATGGCAACAATGAAATAAGGAATCATTATTGGATCCAGTTAGCGCCAACTTTTCAAAAACATTGCATGGGCTCAAACCGTTTTGAGTAAAATAACACATGTATTTTTTTTCACTTAGTGTGTATGGAGAGAGAGAGGGGGGGGGGGGGCGAATGACTAAAGATGATAATTCAAAATTGAATTATGTTTTTTCTAAGTAAATTTTCAAATTATTATAACTTAATTATAATTTTATAAATAATTTCATTAAATTAAATTCTTATAAGTTCTTCCTTATAAATAGATTAATATTTATTTTAAATAACATTGGAATAGCTCACTATTGGAAGTGCAAAAAACTAAGTCAAGAATAGCATACATCTTAGTCACCTAAGTGCTTTATCCATTCAAGACATCAAAAACAGATGGAAAAATTGGCAGGAAATTGATTTTTGTGAGAAATTTAACGATACATCCGCTGAAGGGGTCTTACTTACTGATGTCCTTACTGTTTTTTAGACAAAATTAATTATTTTGAGAACGTTAATAAAACCAAATTTAATTTGATCTACTAAATAAATAAAAAAGTAAATTACGAATTAAATCAATTGAAATTGGGTGTTCGGAAAGATGAAGTTATTGGGTGGACTCGCGCCCCACGGGTCCATATTAGTTGGCGCCAGTGATTGGGTCCATAAATACAGGAAGTTACGATCTCATGCGTCCCTGTTAAAGTGCTATTACACGAGGGGTCAAAGTCGCTTCAAATTCCAAGCGTCTCCATGTTATCCTATGACTCCATGAGAGTCGCTTCGAAAGCAAGCAACTTTCTAATGTCGGAGCGTCTTTGACGCTTGAAAAGTCGCCAGTAACAGCCAACAAATGCTTGGAAATCTGACGATGAAAAAGCCTTTTCCCGAACAGCCAATGAAATGCTTGGAAAATACGTAAGTTCCTGGAAATCTGACGAGTCGCAGGCGATTTTTGTCGCTTGCAATTTTTACGTGTAATAACAGTTTTAGATTTCACTAGGGGTTCATAAAATGCACTCCCCAAATCACATTGAGATTCATTTCAAATTTCGTGAAAGTTTTATGTGCATCTTTTGCCAAATGCTCTTTATAACTTATAAAAAACCAAATAAAATAAGGTTTTCTATAAACAATGGTATTTTTACAGGACTGTATTTATCAGTTGAATAAAACAGTCTGTAATGTCACTTATATACTTTAGTAATTTTAATGACACGAGTAGAAAAAGAGAACACGAGATTTGAGGATTCAATGGTACTACAACCCGTTACCCCCCCCCCCCCCTAATACCAGGTTTTAATATTTTCTCAGCTTTCTAGTTTTACATTATCTGAACCAGGAATTTAATTTTATTATATTTAACTTCTTCCTAGGAGAGGTCTGTTTAATTTTATATATTAAGTATAAATATTTTTCCTGATTTGAAACATTAAAAATTTCAAAATAGTAAGTAACTGGTGTCAAATAAGACCCCGCAATGATACTAGGAGGATTAAAGATTTAATGAAAATTTTGAAAAGTACATAAGCATTTTATAAAACTGTAAATCATGAAGGCCGATTAAATAAAATTTTAGCCAAAACTTAATCTATTGTAATAGGTCGATCTGTTCGGAAACACATTGAAGAACCAATATTAAATACTTCTAATAACACATAAATGACAATAAGTACCGGGTGAGCCAAAAATTCGCTAAAACTTTAAAAACTAAAAAAAAAAAGAAGGAACTATGATAAAGGAGTGCGGTTTGCAAGAAAGGGCTCACAAGGTAGTCTGATTTCTTTTACCATTTAAAAAAAAAATAGTTAAAAAATCACATGTAGAGGTCGCTGACGACCCGAAACACAATGACAGGGCAACAATACGCTCCATTCATTTGTTCTTCCAATAACAAATTTTCAACAGGACCTCCGGAACATTCTACAACACAACCAGGTTGTGTCGTAGTACCTGTTCATTGTGTTTCGGGTCGTCAGCGCTTTTTTAACTAAATTTTTTTGTTGCTAAAAAAAAATACGACTACCTTGTGAGCCCTTTCTTGCAAACTGACCTCCTTTATCATAATTTCTTCCTTTTTTGTGTGTTTTTAAAGTTTTAACGAACTTTTGGCTCACCAGGTATTCTTCATGCTCAGTGTGATTTTACATTTCCGCAAACGGCAAGCAAAACTAGGTGGCGATGTGTAGAAACTACTAATGCACAAACATACAGATATCGATCTATAAAATAAGATCTAAGTCATCTGGACAACAGGGCGATATTTTCCCGGAGAAATTAACAAATTTTGCCTATGTTTACTTTATTAATAGGATTGCACTGTGTCTCTTGTTATTGAAATAGTGCATTAGAAAGGATCGATTTTAATATTAAGAAAGAGAAACAACGTATAAAGACAGAAATATAAATATGTTTAAAAAGGCATACAGCTGTTTTGAAACAGCTGTATGCCTTTTTAAACATATTTATATTTGTGTCTTTATACGTTGTTTCTCTTTCTTAATAGTATATCGGCACAAAGTACAATCTTTCCCCAATTTTTATCGATTTTAATATTTCATATTGTTATATTTCAGAAGTCTGGAAACAAAGTATTATTTTGTTTTCAACACCATTCTCATTGTGTATGTTTTGTAAATAGTATAGATTAATAGTATCACGTATAATGTTTTAAATATATTCCAGAAAATATAATCATTTTTTTAAAACTGAGTTTTAGTAAATAACTTTTCATTTGCATTTATTGAAGCATATAAACAGTAGTGGAAGAATCGATATGAATATTAACCACTGTTTTAGTGCGAATAAAAAAACTAATATTTGAAGAAGAAAAAATTGCTACTACAGAGTAAAATCCTGCACGAGTCGTGTATAACCAAAAAAAAAAAAAAAAAAAAAAAAAAAAATCATTAAGCTAAAACTCGTTCCAAACAGAACACGAAAAGGAAGAAAATTAATCCATATATGTGATTAATATGGAAATACACATGGAAAGATAAACTATAATCTGGTATCAATTTTACATTTTATGTTGAAAAATGAGCATATGAGCATTCTCACAATCTTTTGACTTTCATGTCCCTGAATAATAATTTTTATTTTAATACACTTTTTTGTGTTTTTCTTTTATTTCATATACTGGGGAACATCCCATTGCATGATTGCATAACAATATTAACGAGATAAATAAGTTTTGGACGATGTTGGGGGTAAAAATACCAGGAAAATTCCTCTACCGTCCCGTGTCCCTGATGTTTGATTTTAGGTAGATTTCGTATGAAATACTACCTATTGGGATCGTTCCTATGTTGGAATTTCTGAAAATTTTTTGCAGATCTACACCGATCATGACCCCTAGAACCCAAAACCACCCTCAGTAAAAAACTTTATATATCTGTCTATCTATCTATCTATCTATTTATCTATCTATCTATCTGTCTATCTATATATATCACTTTCTTCTGGGCACGATAACTTTCGTAATTCTACACCAATCTCTTCCAAACTGATACATAAAATCAATGGGCATAAAATCTCGGTCAAGTTCGTTAATGGGCAAAATCGGACCAAGGGGATGGAAATAGGGAGGGGTTTTGTGAAAACCGAAAACCCCCCATAACTTCTTAATTTTTGTACACATCAAATCAGTTTAAAGTTTTTATTACTTCTAAAAATAGGGCTAAAATTTTATGTATCACAGATTTTTGATAAAGTTAAAAATGGGCTCAAGGGGCGCAAAAAATAGGGTTTTGGGGAGAAAAAAAATCATAACTTCGTCAATTCTCATGATATCAATTCCAATTAATTTTATTATAAATTTCCTTAATATTATCTACAACTTTTATATTCACAAGTTTTTGATAGGACCAATTCGTACCGCAAAAAAAAAAAAAAAAAAAAAATTAAAAACGAAAACAAAAAGGTGGTTTGAAGAAGTAAAAAATTCTTAACTCCGTCAATTCAAAAGATATAAAATCCCCATGAATTTATCATATATTTTCTTAATATTGTCTACAACATCTATATAGACAAGTTTTGGATAGGACCAATTCTTACAGCAAAAACAAATTAAAAATACATAGCGGTTGAAGAAAAAAATCATCTAAGTAAGGATGCATTCAAATCCAAACTGCTTATTTTCTGACTCATTTTACAATTCATTTTTACTCTCAAAGGCTTCCAATTGGCACGTTTTCTTACTCAGAAACGATATAACGTACCGTAATTGTCAATTTCTTGATAGAGGCAGAATATATTTAAAAAAATGTTGTTAAAGTGGGCATTTTGAACCGAATTTCCCGATGCGGATTGTGTTGGAAAAATCATTGAATTAAGGATGCACTCAAATCTAAACTGCTTATTTTCTGACTCATTTTTAAATTCATTTTTGCTCTCAAACGCATTTAATTGGTAGATTCGCTTATTCAGAAACTATATAATGTACCGCAATGATCGATTTTTTGATAGAGGCAGACTATATTTCAAAAAATGTTGTCAAAGTGGGCATTTTGAACGGAATTTCCCGAAGCAATTGTGTTATCACTTTCTTCTGAACACGATAACTTCCGCAATTCTGCACAGATCTCTTCCAAACTGATACATAAAATCAAGGGACATAAAATCTCGGTTAAGTTCGTTAATGGGCAAAAGCGGACAAAGGGGATGGAAATAGGGAGGGGTTTTGTGAAAACCGAAAAAACCACACAACTTCTTAATTTTTGTACATATCAAATCAATTTAAAGTTTTTATTACTTCTAAAAACAGCGCCAAAAATTCATGCATCACAGATTTTTGATAAAATTTAAAATAGGCTCAAGGGGCGCAAAAAATAGGGTTTTTGGGAGAAAAAAATTCCTTACTTCGTCAATTCTCAAGATATCAAATCCAATTAATAAGTTTTTGATAGGACCAATTCGTACCGAAAAAGAAAAAAAAAATTAAAAACGAAAACAAAAAAATCCCTTCCGGCCCGGCCTACAGGCGGAGGTAGATTTCGAAGTTAAGTATACTAATTTCACAAACAAAAACCAAATCATGATTAGAGATAAACCCACTTTAACAATTTTATCTGGCCGCTTTTGACGAGTTTTTATTTCATTTTTATATAATAACTGTTTTTATCAGAATCATGTTAGGACGGTATTAAAAAAAATTACTTTTCCATGCTCAACAACTCGAAACTTTCTGGCATAACTCCAGATTCATTTTTAATAGGAAAAACATGAAACTTGTTGACGTGATTTTTGAAGAGATTTATAAGCGACCTGTGTTTTTAATTTTTGTTCAATTAATTAAAACTTGATACATAAACAATTATAATCTCAGTAAGACAATATTTTTCGTTTCTAACACAATCTTTTCGGGAAATTCCGTTCAAAATGCCCACTTTGACATCATTTTTTGAAATATATTCTGCCTCTGTCAAAAAATCGATCTTTACGATACATTATATAGTTTCTGAATAAGCGAATCTACCAATTGGATGCGTTTGAGAGCAAAAATGAATTTAAAAATGAGTCAGAAAATAAGCAGTTTGGATTTGAACAATCCCTTAATACGACGATTTTTCCAACACAATCCGCTTCGGGAAATTCGGTTCAAAAGGCCCACTTTCACAGCATGTTTTAAAATATATTCTGCCTCTATCAAAAAATTGACCATTACGGTACATTATATAGTTTCTGAGTAAGAAAAGGTACCAATTGGAAGCCTTTGAGAGTAAAAATGAATTGTAAAATGAGTCAGAAAATAAGCAGTTTGGATTTGAATACACCCTTACTAAGATGATTTTTTTCTTCAACCGCTATGTATTTTTAATTTCTTTTTGCTGTAAGAATTGGTCCTATCCAAAATTTGTCTATATAGATGTTGTATACAATATTAAGAAGATATATGATAAATTCATGGGGATTTTATATCTTGAGAATTGACGGAGTTATGGAAATTTTTCTTCTTCAACCCCCCTTTTTTGTTTCCGTTTTTAATTTTTTTGCGGTACGAATTGGTCCTATCAAAAACTTGTAAATATAAAAGTTCTAGATAATGTTAAGGAGATTCATGATAAAATTAATTGGATATGACGTCTTGAGAATTGACGAAGTTATGAATTTTTTTCTCCCAAAAACCCTATTTTTTGCGCCCCTTGAGCCCATTTTTAACTTTATCAAAAATCTGTGATTCATAAATTTTTGGCCCTATTTTTAGAAGTAATAAAAAATTTAAACTGATTCGATCTGTACAAAATTTAAGAAGTTATGGGTTTTTTTCGGTTTTCACAAAACCCCTCCCTATTTCCATCCCGTTGATCCGATTTTGCCCATTAACGAACTCGACCGATATTTTATGCCCCTTGATTTTATGTATCAGTTTGG
Source organism: Maratus speciosus (assembly GCA_963932465.1). Taxonomy (NCBI): domain Eukaryota; kingdom Metazoa; phylum Arthropoda; class Arachnida; order Araneae; family Salticidae; genus Maratus; species Maratus speciosus. The sequence goes on from OZ010787.1 coordinate 664,528,250, forward strand.
AAGAGATTGGTGCAGAATTGTGGAAGTTATCGTGTCCAGAAGAAAGTGATATATATAGATAGATACATAGGTAGATAGATAGATAGATAGATAGATAGATAGATGTATATATATATAAAGTTTTTTACTGAGGGTGGTTTTGGGCTCTAGGAGTCATGATCGGTGAAGATCTGCAAAAATGTTTCAGAAATTCCAACATAGGAACGACGCCAATAGGTAGTATTTCATACGAAATCTACCTAAAACGGGGGGTTGAAGAAGAAAAATTTTCATAACTCCGTCAATTCACAAGATATAAAATCTCCATGAATTTATCATATATCTTCTTAATATTGTCTTCAACATTTATACAGACAAGTTTTTGATAGGGCCAATTTTTACAGCAAAAACAAATTAAAAATACATAGCGGTTGAAGAAAAAAATCATCTTATTAAAGGAGCAATCAAATCCAAACTGCTTATTTTCTTACACATTTTTAAATTCATTTTTGCTCTCAAATGCATCCAATTGCTAGATTCTCTTATTCAGAAACTGTATAATGTACAGTAATGATCGATTTTTTGATAGAGGCAGAATATATTTCAAAAAATGATGTCAAAGTGGGCATTTTGAAAGGAATTTCCCGAAGCAATTGTGTTATCACTTTCTTCTGGACACTATAACTTCCGAAATTCTGCACAAATCTCTTCCAAACTGATACATAAAATCAAGGGACATAAAATCTCGGTCAAGTTCTTTAATGGGCAAAAGCGGACAAAGGGGATGGAAATAGGGAGGGGTTTTGTGAAAATCGAAAAAAACCCATAACTTCTTAATTTTTGTACATATCAAATGAGTTTAAAGTTTTTATTACTTCTAAAAATAATGTCAAAAATTCATGCATTACAGATTTTTGATAAAATTAAAAATAGGCTCAAAGGGCGCAAAAATAGGGTTTTTGGGAGAAAAAAATTCCTTACTTCGTCAATTCTCAAGATATCAAATCCAATTAATTTTATTACACATCTCCTTAATATTATTTACAACTTTTATATTCACAAGTTTTTGATAGGACCAATTCGTACCGCAAAAAAAAAAAATATATATAGATAAAAACGAAAACAAAAAGGGGTGTTGAAGAAGAAAAATTTTCATAACTCCGTCAATTCACAAGCTATAAAATCTCCATAAATTTATCATATATCTTCTTAATATTGTCTTCAACATTTATATAGACAAGTTTTAGATAGGGAAAATTCTTACAGCAAAAACAAATTAAAAATACATAGCGGTTGAAGAAAAAAATCATCTTATTAAGGGTGCATTCAAATCCAAACTGTCTATTTTCTTACTCATTTTTAAATTCATTTTTGCTCTCAAACGCATCCAATTGCTAGATTCTCTTATTCAGAAACTATATAATGTACAGTAATGATCGATTTTTTGATAGAGGCAGAATATATTTCAAAAAATGATGTCAAAGTGGGCATTTTGAACAGAATTTCCCGAAGCGATTGTGTTAGAAACGAAAAATATTGCCCTACTGAAAAAATAATTGTTTACTAATCAAGTTTTAATTAATTGAAAGGAAAATAAAAACACAGGTCGCTTATAAATCTTTTCAAAAATCACGTCAGCATGTTTCATATTTTTTTTTAAATTAAAAATGAATCTGAAAATGTGCTAGAAAATTTCGAGTTGTTGAGCATGGAAAAATATTTTTTTTAATATCGCCTTAACATGATTTTGATAAAACCAGCTATTTTATAAAAAGGAAATAAAAACTCGTCAAAAGCAGACAGATAAAACTGTTAAAGTGGATTTATATCTAATAATGACTTAGTTTTTGTTGGTAAAATTAGTATACTTAAGTTCGAAATCTACCTCTGCCTGTAGGCCGGGCCGGCAGGGATTTTTTTTAAGTTTGGAGCTGTCTGTGTAAAATTGTTTCAATAAAAGTAATTCGATGTAATTTTTTTTCCGAAACTGGGACAATTGTTTTATATATAGATAGCAAAAAATTAACCTGCACACATTTCTACGGTTGATATTATTTTTTGAACTCTGTCCCTGGGTTTTTTATCCTTACCGTCCCTCTTGCTATACTTATACAGAAAATCACTTAGGATGCAGCCACAGAATTTTTTTCAAGTTTTTTCTCATGCAGAAGTATGCTAGAGAAAGAATGTCTAAAATTCTTTGACAGGAAATTTACTGCAGAATTTAAATCAGCATTTAAATATCAATTTCAAGATCGTGCCTTTATGGGTAGTCTTACCGTCCCCAAGGTTTGTTCCTGCACTTTTTGGGGTAAATTAAAAAAAAAAAAAAATATTTAATCCAATGTTAACAACTGTTTCTAAAAATCAATGAATATTGTGGCTATCACTTAGTCTTAACATGATTTTAGTAAAAATAGGCGGTAATTTTCCTTACCGTTCCATCCTTACCGTCCCTTTTTTTACCATTTCGTCCCTTTTTTCCTATACCATCCCCTTTTTTTACCTTACCGTCCCTTCTTTAACACCCCTTTAAGACAATGTTATACAAAAATTCTATATTAAAATTACTACATTTTTATTATTTCTTATTTGAATGTCCTGTGGGTACTATGCGAATTCATTATAAGTAAAAATTTAGAAGAAAATAAAAAGTTATAGAGGTAGAATGGTAAGGAAAATTAAACTCGCAAGTTTAACTTAAACCTCAGTTAAATAAAAAAAATTTCGCTGTTGACCATTTTTTTCTTTATTTTGAATCATTAAGGCATTCGTCTATCAGATGAAAATGTTATTTTAGCAAGTTTAATTTCACCAGATTTTTTCCCCCCAAAAGTCAAAAGATTGTGAGAATGCCCCATATATATTTCATTAATGTTCAAATATATAGTTTTTTCTTCTACAAAATTATTTTAGACTTTTTCTTTTTGAAAAATTGAATCAACCCAAATGCGACCTGCAATAATCGAATCCCAACACAAAACCAACCCGAGCCCGAAACAATTAAAGTCAACCCGAACCGAACCTCAGCCGAAACGACAGAAAAAAGCATCAACATGAACCGACCCGAAGAAAATCGAGGTTTTTTCCGATTATGTTTTTTCCCGTTTATGTTTCGACCCAAAGGAAATCGAGTATTGGGTCGAGTTCGAGTAAAGTCGGGCTGCCTGACCCGATGCAGGACTTTACTACCGAGTGATGAGACAACAAACATAAATATAAAATTTTAAAACTTAACAAAACGTTATTGTTTTTCTTTTTACAAACTCTCTTATGTAGAGAACGCTTCTATAATAACCTGTATGAATTATGTACATATTTTTTACAGTGACTCATTTTTACTCAGCAATAACAGATTATGTTTCAATTTGAAGACACAATTTCACACAATTACTAAATTAAAAAAAAGATAAAGCCATGTCAAATAAAATAGTCAAATTCAAAAATCTAAACATAAAATAAAGTAAAATAATAAAAAAAATAAATTGTAAAATAAAATAAAATTATAAAATTGGCGCTTAAAGTGGTTACTAGTTTACACTTATCCAAATTAAAGTTAATTTTAGTACGGAAGCAGAGATAAAAAATGCGATATTACTCTTGAAAATTCCATACATTTTGAGTTGTGACAAAATTGTGATGACAGGACGATGACAAAATAAGAGTCAAGAATGCCTTCTTTTCTTTGGACACCAGTATTTTAAAGTAATTTTCTTAGCCTTACCTGTGATGAAGATGATGTCTTGCACAGGTGGTTCATTTTTGCTTAGTTTCCATACTGAATACAAGGCTGAAAAATTAACTGTTACTTATTTTAAAAGGAAGGCAAGAAACTGCTAAGGTAGAAATTATCTAAAGTTCTTTATTGTCCACCGGGATCGTTTCGAACATAGCCGAAATTACACGGCTGAGGCCGATATTGGAGAAGGGAGCAGAAAGTTACATTTTTACGTTCACAGAATCAGATCTTCGAAGCAAGTCCTGCAATTACATTTTCTCGAAAATGCTCGAGTGTTGGCAAGCGTACATATACAATTTCGCCAAATACATATACTATATGGCGAGATTAAAGAGAGGAAGACATGTGGTCAAAGTACAATAATTGAAATTGAATGGAGAATGTAAAAGATTAATAAGAAATATTTAACGCCAGATGATTACTTAGTAATTATAGCACATAAAACCGCAAAAGAACATTCGATAGGGTTTGCCAAAGTTCTCATGGGATTGAAGCGGCCGAAGCGCCCGTTAATAAACAAAACAAAATAAAGACAGGGTTGATAACTGAAATGACTAATATCTTACATCTGGACCAACGGCTAAAAATGTAGAAGTAATATGTCTGACTAATTTCTGCATATCATCAAAACTAAGGCAGAAGGATGAAAATTATAATCGAGTTGCTAGGCGAGAAGAGGAAATTATTTCTTTTCTTTAAACTGTAGTGCGCTGTGGTTAAAATATTAAAGAGACTGAGAATTGAATGCTTAATTTATGAAGGGAAAAGAGTGCTAAAAACAGATTGAATCCGAATGCAGACAGATAATTAAATTTAAGAATTTAAAAAAATGTAACTTTAAAGGGGGGAAAGAGGAAAAGTCTTAATATTAATATGTGAAGGTAGGCGCCTTCACATATATCTCCCCAACAGCCGAAAAAGAACGAAGTGAACCGCGAGAGAAAAAAAAAGTTACCCCATGTCTTCCCTCAAATACATTACACATAAAGAAAATATGAAAAAATGTAATATTTTGTAGAGGGAACCCGGTGACCAACAGTTTATAAACATATACAGCAATACTAAATATGTAAGGAACACATAAATCATGTCTCATATAAAAAGCATGCCTATAAGCATGACAAAGCAAGTTGGTACCAAAGACTTGCCAAAAATAAAAATATTGAAATTTTTTGAACTGCAGTTAATACTTCTGGACAGCTGTTTTCTTATTTTCTTCTTATTTTTTTTTTTAACGTGTGCACACCATTATTTTTTTTCTAAAGTTCCAGAAGATTTTAATATATAGATTGCTTGAACTTTCACTGCAAGCAAGAGCAATTTCCACAATTGCTACAAATGTTGGTCATACTCCAACTTATAAAAATATTTTGAGACATGAACTGTATATAAATACAAAACATTACATAATATAGTAAATATAAAATTGTAACCTTTTCAGCACTAGTTGTGACATCTCTAGTTTTTAAAAGTAATGTAACTAGTAAAAGGAGAGGAAGATGGAGGTAAATTATTTGTTAAAAGTTGAAAGTTGCCATTCTTTTATCTTGTAACCAAAGACTGAATGTGTTTTACTGAGAACCTAATTTAACTAAAGTGTATTTTAAAACATATTGCACTCCTATAAGGTATAAACAAGATGTAATAAGAACTTTCCAGAGAAAGTACCCTTTACAAAAATGGTAAAAAAATGTCCAGTAAATTTAATGAAATTTAATAAGCATTATACAACAGGTGACACAAAAGTATGTATGTGTGTGAATGTAGTCATAAATAACACCGTTTGATGTTACGACTGGTTTATACCAGTAATAAACCACATGTGTCAATGAGCATAACAAAAACCAAAAAAAAAAAATAATGCACACCTGTGTACTGAGTGATTGGAAAATCGTGCATAAGAAAACTACCTTATCACGTGAAATACCTTGAATAGCCAAGAAAGGTACCGAATGAAAAAAATAAAAGTAAAGTGTAATCCTGTAAAGTTACCAAAAAAGGAAACCCTTTTTTTGTTACCGATTAAATTAAAATAACACTTAACTAAAAGGTCAACAGATTTCAATCATATGCCATGTTAATGTGAAAGAAGTGTACATTTCCTACTTTTTTTTTTTACGGAAAAAAATATCAATAATGCGAAACTAACAAAAAAAAACTGTTATTTATAATGTGTAACTACCATTAAAAAAAAAAAAATGCTGCCTAAAAATGAGCAATCCCACGCGCAGTACCTATGATTAACCATTGTATGTAACCTTTGTAGAAACCTTTGTATAGTGTACCTGCCTGTAAAATTGCACAAACGAAAAAAAACTGAAAGAATATTCACTAATGTTGAACAAGACAAACTTTTAAGTTTAATACCATTGTAAATTATAAACATCAGTAAAATACCTAACAGATGCAACAAGCGCTTATTCTTTTTTTTTTGTTTTTTTTAAAAAAAAAGAAAAGCATGTGTGACATAATAAAATTAAATGCTGACTACAAAAATAATATGTGTGTAAATAAACGTGGAAAAAGTTTAAATAAATTCCCTCAATGTGAAAAAAGAAACTTTTGTTATAGAACCAAAAAAAAAAAAAACAAACAAAGAGCAAACGTGTGCAATAATTCCAAAGAACCAAAGAAGTGCATCACTGTGACCTCAAGTGTAAAATTGTAACAATGAACCGAAGAAATGTGTCACACTGACCTCAAGTGTAAATAAATAACAATGAACAAAAGAAGTGTATTAATGAAGTAAAATGCCTAAGTGTTTTGAAAATCAGTTGTAAAAACAGTGACAATTAGTCCCTGATGCACGCAAAGAATTGACAAAGCAATGAACTCGTGTAAGGGTTTTTTTTTATGAACTAAGATAAACTATGAACTACTGTGTGTGTTAACTATGAACAAAAATTCTCTACATGCACCAAGCACCAAACAGCAAAATGTAACTGAAGAGAAAAAAAGTGTACCGTATTTAAAGAAAATCGTTACCAAAGGGTTAAATTTAATTTTTTTTTTTTTTTTTTTTTTTTTTTTTGTAAATTTCATAAGATATTGCTGCATTCGTTGAAAAAAATATATCTATCTCTACTCAAAACGCATCAGTGTAAAATTGACAGGAGCCATACCTTTATGTTAAATACACAAAAAAAGGAACAGGAGTGTTACCGCAAAAGATAAACTGTCTCTTGCAAAATATAGAAAAAGAAATGTTGTTTACCCAAAGAAATCTTTAAAATCATGACATATGAGTTTGAAAAAGAAAAACAAGTTCCTCACTCGATAACCAGTGAGAATCAAACACAGTAAATGAAATTTGCCACCAAAAAAATTGATAATGTAAAGGTTTTAGTTTTACTGAATTTTCATGTATAGACCTTCTGTGTATTTATTAAAATTTAACACCTGGCCGAAATATTAAAAACATTTACTAAGAAATTGCATACGATTTACTAGAGTGTGACAAGATAACTTACTCGATCTGCCACCTTCAAGTAAGATGTATCTAATGAAAGTGTTAAAAAAATGTTGCATGTTACAAGTAAATAGAATCGAAATGTGTGTGTAGTTTAACATGTCATGTGACGGATAACTCCTTGAAACCCTAAAATCTTTGTACATAGACAAAGTGATGGTGTCATTGATATGTTATGGCATTATGCAAACACACAAAATAAACAAAAAAAACTCTGTTAAAATTTAAAAAAAATAAAGAAAACTGATAGAACCTTTTAATATCGAAAAATGGTGTAAAGTTTAAAAGATAGAAAAGTAACTGGAAAAAAAAACTGTATGTGTGTGAAGGGAGGGGAAAAAGAAACCTCAAACTCATGAACTAAATGAAATAAAACACATGAATAAGTGTGTACGCAAGCATACACAACGTGTAAGTAAACACATGAACAAATTGTATAATTCCACATGAACTACTTGTAAAAGAAAAAAAAAAGTTGCATAAATGGTTAACTAAGGGTTAAAAATTAAAATAAAGGTGTATTTGCCAACGTTATTACTGTATCACGTTAAAAAGAAGTGTACATAAATGTACGAGTGCACGACAGATTGCATAACTCTACGCTAAACTGTAGCAGTTATGCCAAGCCAATATGTTCCAAGTAGAGGGTTGGAAAAGAGAAAAAAAACGAATAGCAAAATACCAAGCGTTATACCTTATGATCTATGAGTGTATGTATCCGTCACAAGACACCTGTGAGACTATAACTCACTAATTAAAAAATTAAAATGTGAGAGAATGCCAAAGAATTAGTTTAATGACTATATGTGAATAGCCTTTTTTAAAAAAAAATAAAGTGTACATAACAGCTCACATTATGCATTTGAATAAATTTAAAAAAACCACATTTTAAACGATATCAACTATCATGTCAGTTATAATAAAATACCTTATGTTATAAATAAAATAGCAACGAGTCACCAGCCGCGCGTAAACAACAAAATTAACCAATGTGTAAAAAATACTAGCTAGAAATTAACTCATGCATGTAAATTTAAGGTGCATGTGCAAATATTGCATTGAAGTACATTATTTAAAAAAAAATCCGTAACAATCCGAAAATAAAAAAAATGTCAAGGCAACAACAATACACAAACTTTAAAATAGTGTAAAACTATGTATTTGTAAAAATGTACACAATGTTGAGAAAGAATGTAAAAAAATGTACAAGCACACAGAATCATGACCATGTTTAACCAAGGTGAGTGTCATAAAATTATTACAAAACAAGACCATATGAAATGCAAATGTAAATATGTGTGTGTATGTAGTACTAGGTTAAACTTGAAATCATAAAAGTGTGTACATGAGATTTAAAAAAGATGATGAAGCGAAACATCTAACTTCACTATCTGCCCATAGTAAGCTAGAGTGGGGGGGGGGGGGGGAATCATGTACGGAGTATCAAATAGTATGAGAGATATGTCATTATGCATTTAAAATATATAAAAGAGAGCGCGAACGCCTTGTAAATTAATGTGAGGTATTGAACATTTTGTATCATGTAAGTAATATATTCCACTTTTGAGAAAGTGGACGGCCGATCCACTTAGCCAAAACTGAAACATATACCTTTAATCATTAGGCTATTTCCGGATCATAGCGCAGTGAAAAAAAGGTACTTACACAACACAGGAAACAATAATTAAGCATTAACCTCAAGAAATATAATCACCTGTAAAATGTAGTGTGCGTGTAAATTGTGTGTGTATGCAATAACAAGCATACTGATATATAACACATGCATAAAATGTTTACGACTCATGTTATAAAATTTTATAAAGTAGAAATAGAAATCAAAAGGAAAAAGAGACTCTTTTTTTTATGAAAAAAATTTAAGATATGATGACTCGAGCTATATTTTAAAACGAAGGAGCCTAACTTATGCTATAGAAATAAATTAATGAGACGTGACTAAAAATGCATAAAATCCGTGTAAATTGGAATATGAGAGATCTATCTAAACAGAAAAGTGTACTGTATAGATGCCAACTCTAATTTTCTTAAATTAGTAACAACCAACTGAAAAAGATTAAATACTGAGCAAATTTAACTGCCATTACTGGTCCTCTCATTGGTTACCCATCCTCTCTCTTTTTTTTATATGTCACTAGTGCTTATCCTTAAGTATACAAGTTGCAAGACGTATACTTATAGTAATCTAGAGTATTAAATGTTTCATATCTTATTGATATGGATGACTGACAAAACATATAATATACACATAAAAAAAAAACATATAAAATGTTATATATAAAAAGAAATTACCTGTAGGAAGTGCTACCACAAGAAATATATTAAGCACAACAAGTAAGAAAAAAAAATCAATAATAATAATAATATCAGTCCAGTATCAGTTTAAGCCTTTTCATTTTTTTACCTCATTTTTTTGTATCAAAATTACATTAAGCTCTGTGAAAAAAAAAAATTACCTTAAGTTATTTTATTTATTTTTTTTTATACTATGCCCCTTTTTTTATCTAACAAAGTTTTCACCATCAGACTGCCTGATTACAACAAGATTGCTGAGTTTTAAAAGTACACGAACCGAAATAATAAAACTTTGTCTGTGGTCATAATATATAACATTTTTATATAAAATGCAATGCGACACATATCAGTTGCAGACGCATAATATCTAAAAAGGAAAAAATTGCGACCAGCGCCAAGATGTAAGAAATTAAGCGAGAGCAACCATGTTCAGCAATACGAGGCCAATAGAGATAAGAAAAACAACATCTCATCTCAGAATTGCAACATTGTGTCACACCGAAAAATATATATAATGAATTAAATAAGAATCAGAAATGTGAAAAGAAAGAAAAAAATATTTTGGACAATCTTTTATCTAAATTAAAAAACTTTGAAACTGAGCTGGATATGAAGTGCATCCCTAGACATACAAAATCTTAGCTTGCTACTAATAAAAACAAAATGCTTAATTTTTAGTAAGAAGCCATCAAAACTAATATATATAGATATATATTAAAAGAGCAATATAATCCAGCCATGAGGATTTTTTTTATATTTTATTATTTATGGTAATTAATCCTCATAACTAAATCAACATTAACTGACTTATTATACCATTTTAATATCCACTGCACAAAAAAGAAAAGTAGAAAATTTTTTTTTTTTAAACAAGCACTGTCTACTCTGTATTATTCAGTAGTTAATATAAGAGTATAAATCAACACTTACCATAAGACACTACAATGAAAAGGCAAATTGTAAAAAAACCTTTTTTTTGTGAGTAAATAACTCTACACAAATATGTAATTTATGTACAAAACACAATACCTTTTAAAATCTAGAAACATGTAGCCAACTTAAAAAATATATATATCATCATTAAAAATTTATTTAGCAGAAAATTTATTTTCATCACAGCGAAGAATTTTCTTTATACACCAATAAATGTGTTTGTAAAAAAATTTAAACTAAACACATACCTTCAATATAATCTAAAAAAATGATTGATTTTTTTTTATCTATATTTATCAAAGTCTAGAAAGGTAATCTCACACAATATGATCTATATTTGAAAAATGGCTCTTCAAAAGTTAACTCTTCAAACACTTAAAGCAAAATAAAACTTACCTTGAGCAAACAAGGAAATGTTATAAGTAAAGACATAATAATGTAAGAAAATAATAACTGAATTCAAAACATATGTGTGGGTTTTTTTTTATGCAGCAGCAGGAATACTCTTTTCTTAAAAAAAATGTTTAGGTATATCTGCGTATAGTTGAATGTGGAGTTCACCTAAATATTCATTACTTATATTTTATCATTTTACTTTTTGTTCTAAGGAAACTGCATGTTAACTGTCTTTCTTTGAACAAGTAAGTTAAACATTATTATTTTTTTTTTTAAGTTCCTTGAAATGCAATAGAATAGATGTAGATCCATGAACACGCTTTCTTCATAGAGTTACTGGGGAAGGAGAAAAAAAATTTCTTTAATGTAGAAGAAAAAATCATTTTTACTGTTCTGTTTCTTCTTTTTAAAAAAAAAAAAAAATTCGGCCGATACAAGACATAGTCTGGAATATCTTAGAAATTCTGATCCAGCTGCGTAAATCAGCATAGGAGAAACAGAAGAGGAGAAGAAAAACAAAAACAGGCGATGGAGGATTTATGACTCATTCCGAAGGCGCTCACGTATTTTCGGTATCAGCAAGTCTTTTTTTTTTATGCCGGTCGAAAGGATGGCGGTTACCGGCTAGTTGTGACGGAAGCTGACGGCATGAAGATAAGTAAAAATGTCGGTCACTTATGCGTTTGCTGTATAGTGCTAATACTTTAGCTGCTAATATTTTTGAAGAGGCGTCTATTGGCGTGATGAACATTTCGGTTGAGAGTGCGTTCACACAGAAAGCAATGAGTATTCCTCAGATTGTCTGCAGGAAGTCCATAAATTTTGAGCAGTTTTTTTTTAGAGTACCCACTGAGCCTAGCATGTAGATCACTTTTTTGACATTATTCTATAATCTTGAAATGTGACACGGCAAGGCGGAAAACAAGAATAGTTCAGTTCGAATAATAATCCAACATTAGGTAGTTTGCAGCAGTCACAGTTTATTTTTTTTTTAATGGAATTCACAGTTTTTTTTTGTAGTAGTCCAAGGTACTGATGTACGCAGAATGAGAAAAAAAAATATATATATCACATGCTTCCCTTCTCCAAAAATGTAATTCGGTACGCCGGCTATATGCACCATATTTCTGTGATGAAGATGATGTCTTGCACAGGTGGTTCATTTTTGCTTAGTTTCCATACTGAATACAAGGCTGAAAAATTAACTGTTACTTATTTTAAAAGGAAGGCAAGAAACTGCTAAGGTAGAAATTATCTAAAGTTCTTTATTGTCCACCGGGATCGTTTCGAACATAGCCGAAATTACACGGCTGAGGCCGATATTGGAGAAGGGAGCAGAAAGTTACATTTTTACGTTCACAGAATCAGATCTTCGAAGCAAGTCCTGCAATTACATTTTCTCGAAAATGCTCGAGTGTTGGCAAGCGTACATATACAATTTCGCCAAATACATATACTATATGGCGAGATTAAAGAGAGGAAGACATGTGGTCAAAGTACAATAATTGAAATTGAATGGAGAATGTAAAAGATTAATAAGAAATATTTAACGCCAGATGATTACTTAGTAATTATAGCACATAAAACCGCAAAAGAACATTCGATAGGGTTTGCCAAAGTTCTCATGGGATTGAAGCGGCCGAAGCGCCCGTTAATAAACAAAACAAAATAAAGACAGGGTTGATAACTGAAATGACTAATATCTTACATCTGGACCAACGGCTAAAAATGTAGAAGTAATATGTCTGACTAATTTCTGCATATCATCAAAACTAAGGCAGAAGGATGAAAATTATAATCGAGTTGCTAGGCGAGAAGAGGAAATTATTTCTTTTCTTTAAACTGTAGTGCGCTGTGGTTAAAATATTAAAGAGACTGAGAATTGAATGCTTAATTTATGAAGGGAAAAGAGTGCTAAAAACAGATTGAATCCGAATGCAGACAGATAATTAAATTTAAGAATTTAAAAAAATGTAACTTTAAAGGGGGGAAAGAGGAAAAGTCTTAATATTAATATGTGAAGGTAGGCGCCTTCACATTACCTACTGGCAGAATTATTTGTGATTAAAGATGGCGAAATACACTGTAAGAAATGAGTGGTGTCCAGAGCATTTGAAGCTCCGATTTATCCGGTACACCTAACCGGACACCTGTGAATGAAAGTCACCTCTCGAGTGCAAAGGGCTAAAATCACTTTACTCCATCTTTCTATTTCAAATGACGAACCATTTTCAAATGATACCATCTATACTAATAAAAGAAAGTTTTGTTCTATGTGTGTGATGACTAGCAAAATCTACGGTATGTACGGGGCTGAAAGTTTTTGTGAGGCTGGCTCAACGTCTCTCCTGATCCTGTTCACCTGAGACTCAGAATTTTAAAATTCTGATAATTAGTTGAGTTATTAATTAAAAATCGCAACTCTCTCTCATTAAAAACTCATCTCGATCCTTGCGAAAGGGAAAAAGCTCTGGCGCATGTGCAGAAGCCTTCTTTATGCATCGATTGAAAATGAAGATCGGAAAGAGGAAATTTCAGGGTATTTTGTCATTATTTATTAACTTGCATCGTCGAAATTGTTCAGCAAAGTTAAAAATGGAAGACATATGCTAAAATATCTTACGTCTCAAATGTCGCAATCAATTAAAAAAATATATCACAGTTAATCCCTCGAAAAAAAATTTCAAAAAATGTCGTTTTTCTGAAAAATCTTTGTCTCTTTTATTGTAACGCCCCTCCAGGAGCAATTTTAGAGGTACCGAGAAACCAAAAATACGGTTTTAAACCTGAAACCTTCATCTAATCGATGGTGGAATCGGCTTTAAAAAATATGAATTTTAAACTTTCAAATACATCGGCAAACTCAGGTTCCTTCGCGCCTCATGGAGACGATATTTTTTCTACGCTAAAAAGTAACTAAACGTCCGTATTTTAGCTCAATTTTTGAGAGCATCTCAATATATCAGATTTACATCACCTATAAAAATTTTGAAACGTTCGGACGGGTAGAAATATTTTTTACAATATAAAATATGTGAAATTTCGACGAAATCAGTAAAAGCCTGAGTGTTTTGTCGCGGTTTCGCACGCTTTCCGTGCGCATAGACTCCTGAAAACAAATTACGCAGAAAATAAAATGAATACCAAACAGCATATGCTTTCAATTCAATATATTTTCATTTAAAAATATAAATTAAAATAAAATGGAGTTAAAGATATAAAATTGTACAAAGAGGCAAATTTAAGGGTCATTCCTCACGCCCCGTGCGACGCCGGGCGGTCAACTAGTTTTAAATAAAAGCAATAGATCGGGCACCGAGTCTAATAGAGCCCAAAAGTTTATTGACTCTGATAAAATGAATAGAAAATCGGAAATGCTTATGTTTGGCAAGAATAGAGCCTTTAATTATCTTACGAGCAACCGGATTGTTTGGCTTGTAACTGTTAGATTATTGGGAAAAATTTTCTAGAACCCGGCCATGAAAGAACCTAAGCGCGTGCTCGAGGGTTAAATACTGGAATTGAGACTTCCTTCGGCTGTCACATAGATTATAGTCTAAATTTAAAAGGACCACGCGCATATTATATGGAAATGGAGCCCTGGTGGAATGGGCTGAAATTTTGATGGGTTTAGTTCATGGGATGATGATCCAAAACCCTAATGGACCAATCCTCAAAAATGGCTTGTTTGGATGCTATGATGCAGATTTACACGCTGTTAAGAAAAAAAAAAGCCGAACTAAAATACGTCAATTATACTGTCAATCGAGACGCCAGTACTATTTCCGTATTTTAACGGAAAAATTTCCCCGTAAATTCCAGGAAAACGGAAATTTTTCTGGAATTTACGGGGAAAACATTCCGTTAAAATACGGAAATAGTACTGGCGTTTCGATTGCCTGTACAATTTCCGTATTTTAGTCCGTTTTCTTTTTACAGTGTCCACCTTCCGTTTTGTTTTCCAAATCAAATACACATAACTTGAACTAAAAAAAAATATATAACGAAATATTTCCTGTTTTTGTGTGGGTTTATGATTAGCTTTTATTATTAACGAAAATTTCTCGTTTTATTTGACTTGAAAAAAAAGCCTGATTGCATCAGAATATCACAGCCGCCAACCTTCCGTTTTTTTCAAATCAAATAAATCCGGATATTTTAGTGAATAAGAAAAACTAAACATCTGGCTATACGATCCATGAAGGATCGGGGCCTACAATGTCCAAACCTGTTTACTTGACCCTGGGTCCGAGTTGCTGTAAAGCATACGTCCCGGTTAGGTGGTCAGCCTAACGCGAGACTCTCGGTGTTGAGTTCCCAAACAAGCTTGGTACTCATTTTATCGAGTCCGAAGGAATGAAGGTTGAGTGAACCTTGACCAGCTGGGAGTAGAACTCGCGACCTGTAGCGCAGCACATAGGCGTGCTGACCACTACGCTAGAGCGATTCAATTTTATTGAATAGTAAAAGCTAACTAAGAACCCCATGGAAGCAGGAAGCACTTCGTTCAATAATTGTCCTGGCTCAAATGATGTTTATTTGACTTAACATTAGTTGTCCGGTATGTAATATGAATTAAAGATCTTCAGAGGGTCATAGTCGCAAAATGAGCCATTGTACAGAATTTTACCCATTGAGGCATCGGATCAGCATCGCATGAACTACAGCCTATCAACAGTTCAGTCCATTCCACGGTTGGCACATTTCCATGTAATGCATGGTTGTTCCTTTGGGGAGTAGAATGATTTTATTTTTCTGCAAACAACCTTGATCGACTCGTATCTTGTCTTTTGTAGCTGTAGTAATTCTTGCCTCATTTTCGATATTTTATTCACAGCAGCAGATATTCGACTGAGAACTACGAACACATGAAATAGTAAAATTATCTTCTCAATAAAATGCGAAAAGGGATAGATCCTTAAATACCGTGTTTACTCGCGTAATAGTCGCCCTCGCGTAAAAGTCGCACCCCCGATTTGAAGCAGAAAAAATAGTCAAAATATTTTCTGCGCATAAATTGAATGGATGAAAAAATGATGAAAGATTGGGTTCATTGAAGCAAGAGCATTGCTCAAAAACTGGAGCACTGTTCAAAAAATCAGCCATGTTGGTACTCGATAGCTTCTGAGGACATCTTGTTGATGTTGTAAAGAAGGAGCTTTCGGAAGGCAAAACAGATCTTGTGATAATTCCTCACATCGATTCAGCAACCGTTGGTCGTATCGTTTAACAAACCGTTTAAAGACAATGTAAGGCGAGTATATGGATACTGGATGGTCAATGGGAACAAATAAAATCTCCCAGTGGAAAAGTAAGGCGTCCATCCCCGGAACTAATGTGTAGCTGGCTATTACAAAGCTTGATTTTAATAACAAGAGATATAATTTCAAAAAAATTTAAGAACATGGGTATCTCCGACGCTTTGGGCGGAAGCGAAGATGACATTTTATAGAATGACGGAGATCCTTCAGACCTTGATTCACAGTGATACTGATACCTTTAGTGAAAGCGATTTATTATGAGAATTTTTTGTCAAAATTTTGACAAAGATAATTTGTAAATTTTACGTCTATAAAAATATTACCATAAAAAAGAAAAATGGTATTTAATAAACAGTACATAATCTGGAAACCTTTGGTATGTTACTAATTTTATTATAATGTGTTTCTTTTAATACCAGTAATGTTTTAGCATTAGAGTGTGCAATATAGTGTAGTAGATTTCCCCGCATAATAGTCGCACCTAGACTTTCACAATGAAAAATTGCAAAAAAAGTTCGACTATTACGCGAGTAAACATGGTAAAAAGAAAAGTGCCCAGTTAAACTGATGGCATTGAGCCCTCAGGCTATTCACACTAATTGTATATTATACTCTTATTTCAAAGAATAATGCCCCTCGAAAAATAAATTAAGGGTGATTAGCCTCCCGTCCCCCCCCCCCCTTTATATTTGATCAATGAACCTCCAAATCTAATCAGGGAAGCGCCTTATCAGAATAAACCGGTATACCAAATTTGAAGAAAATCGGATAATTTTTCATGAAAAACCCATTTATCAAAATTAAGGGAGGGGGGATACGCCCTCATTCACCCTCTTTATACTTAAGAGGCTACTTCAGTCAAGTGAAAAACCCGCCCGCTAATGCTAATCCTATGGAAGAAATTTATAAAGATATCTCGTTTGCATTTCAATATTTTTAAATGATTTTTTTTTTCATTGAATAGGTGAAATCGATCTGTACAAAGGCCGTTTTTTTACTTTTTCGATTTTGTTTACACGTATTTTTAATGATGACATTTTCATTTTCGAAACCAGTTTCGAAAGCAAAAAAAAAGCTGCAATCAGAATCGTAAAAGTGAAAAACAGCCTTTATACTGCTCGACGTCAGCTATCAAATGCAAAAAAAAAAAAAAAAAAAAAAAAAAAAAAGTTTAAAAATATTGAAATGCAAACGAGATATCTTTATAAATTTCTTCCATAGGATTAGCATTAGCGAACGTGTCTTTTCCGGTGACTGAAGTAGCCCCTTAACCAATGAACCCCCAAAACGAATCAGGAAAGCGCCTAATCAGAATGAACCTAGAAATTTTTTTGAAGCAAATCGGATATTTCTATCAAGAGTTATCGCGTTACATACATACGTACATACTTACATACATACAGAACCTTCGGGCAGATTAGCTCTCAGGCTTATAGCCTGTGAGCTAAAAAATAGAAAAGAACACGGTATGGCTGATGAATAAAAATGCCGTATTCGGTCCTTTCCTTATAGATTTTCAACATGTAATATCGGTTTGAATTATTGAATAATCAGTAGAGTAAATACACAGAATTCAAAACTCAATTATTAAATTGGAAGATACTTTCCGAACACGTTCTGCAAAGAAAGTGTTGTCTCATGATTTATGTGTGCGTATGTATGGGTGAACAGGATCATTCCCAAACGGTCCTTCTGATGGAACTCCCATTGGGTTAATAAGCTACAGATCATTGTCGCAAGAATTGTGTTAGATTTAGTGTTAATTGGACGAATAATTAGAGATTAAATCGATTTTTAAAACATTTTCAAACCATTTTGAAATCGATTCTATAGAGAAAATCACTTCCGGAACACATTTTCAAATAACTTTTATTTATTGAGTTAAAATTTCGAAATTTTTTGTGATGGTTAACCATATCATTTGTAAATAGAATCACATGATAAAACTTCTCATAATTAAAAAAAAAAAAAATAATTTAAATTTCATTGAAAAAATGGGGTAGTTTAAAATCGTTATAACTCGAAATATTATTTGTAGAATTTCAAATTTTTTGCATTTAAATAAACAGAAATATATAAGTTTTAATTTAGATTCAGTATTTAAAAAAATATTAATTGAAATAAAAATTAAAAATATTTAAATTTAAAAAAAATAATCTTACGTAACTTTTTTCTTAAAAATCACCATTTTCAAAAGTAAATATTTTTTTTTTTCAAATTGCCTGAATCAAAATTAAAGTAAAACAATTAAAAAATACATGTTCCAAATTTGAACCATTTATCTTTAGAGGTTCTTGACTTATAACAATTTAAATACGAAAAATGGTGAAGAAACCCATCATGAAGAAAAACGCATTTTCGCAAAAAATCGTTTTCATGACAACCATTGCTTGAAAGCCAGATTTTGAAAACAAAGCAAAACTTAAAAATGAATATTTCCTGTTCCCATTAAGATAGAAACATTATTTAAGCTTCATTTTAAGCAGAAAAAAACAGACAAAAATTTTAATGTAATAAAAAATTTTAAGAAAATTTTAAGATTTTTGTGTCCCGGACCCCTTAAGGCTGTTCTCAACTGCTCTGCTCAACAAGCGCAAAACGTTTTGACACATTTACAAATGCATTTTTAAACAGAAAGATATAAAATTGGAAAGCCTGATCATGGAAGCGATTTGGAATAGAACTGTTTTTTCCATTTTTTGATCAATCAGTTACTTGTTGAATTATTAGCAATTTTGATCACGTGACACGGCATTTTTCTCCCCTCATTGACTGGATTTTCTTCTTTCGTTCGGAAGTTCAATTCAAAATGCCAATTTTGACAATATTTTCTGAAAGATTTATTGCGTTTACAAGAAAATGGAGAAAACAGTTCGATGACATATAACAACACCTTCTAGTTTCATGCGTTTCTGAACAAAAATGAATTAAAACTTATGTCAGAAAGTTGACCCTTTGGATTTGAGAACAGCCTTAAGAAATGGAACCGAGTGTAGCGATGTCATCCAGCACTTGTAGAGCAAAGGTGACGTCCCCCGTTCCAAAACGGGAGGTCCAGCGTGCGAATCCAATCGGTCCCATTATATCAGAAATTTATTATTATTATTATTATATACTTTATCTTCTGGTAACATACACCAGTGTTTGGAAGCATGTTTTTTTTTTGTTTTTTTAGCAATGGTACAATAAATTATTATTACTATTATTATTATTAAACATACATATCCTATTTACCAGCTTGATTTTCACCCCGCATACTTTTCGCACCCTCTTCTTTTGAATGTCCTATGCCAGAGACGGCGAACCTAAGTGGCAGGCTGCAGATTATTTTTGGCACGGCATAGATTCAGTTTCTACATAAAAATATTGTAGAACTTCACAAAATGCATTAATTAATCTATATCTTGTCTCTGTTTACCTGAATTCGATTAGTTCGGTTGGTATAGTCATTGTCATACAGATTCAAGAAACTGAAATATATCTCAATGTATGCCAATCTAGCTCAATATTGGCTTCCAAAATTTTAAGAATAAGAGAGAATTAGGAGATTATCGCAAAAGAAAGATTAAAAGCCAAAATGCCAATAATAAAATTATAACATCTAGGAATTGAATTCCAGACACTAAAAGCTGTAGATTCTGGCGCTTACTATTTAGATATATTTTCCTGCGAGACATTCTTCTCGGAAATAAATAATGTGAAAAATTCAAGTAAAAAGATCTTATCAAAGACGTTCAATTCAATTTGCATTCTCTTAAAAATAACTAAGTATGAAATTGATATAAATTAGTTGGCACGTAAGAAGAGACAACAGAACTAATATTTTTAAAATAAATTTTTAAGGTATAATATCGAATTTTACCCATACTTTTTTAATGCTAAAGACAAAATTTTAAGTAATTTTGATTCATTATTATTTGATGGATTTTTTTTTTATTATTATTGTTGGCACGTCATGATCATGTAAAATATATTTTCCGAAAAATTTGGCACGCGGGTGTGAAAAGGTTCGCCGTTTCTGTCCTTTGCTCTAACAGCTCTTTGAAATGGTGTTCCAAAATAGATAAAAATACATTTGCGTGAAACTCCAGTCCAGCAGTACCTGGTTTTAAGAGAGTCTAAAATTTTCCGCTTGTTTTCTCCGCCGATATCCCTGGCGCCGAGGTAACTTCCTAAAGATTTTCAAACAGTTAGCGTTGAAGGATTCCTCCTGAAGTCTTTTGTCACTCTTTTTATTACTTACCGCAAGAAAGTATTGGAATCATGATTTGTATATGCGTATGTGTGTGAACAAACAGGGTCACTCACAAACTCTACTTCCCTGGGAGCTCCCATTGGGTGAATGGGTTATAAACAGGGCTACGGAGTCGGAGTCGGAGTCGTCCATTTTCCCACCGACTCCGCAGCCCTAGCTCTAAATTGTGTATTTTAAGCTTTTTTTTTTTTTTTTTTTAACTGAGCCCTTAATTAAGTTGAAGACTTGAAATTGTGCATACTTATAGCTGAATAATTGCGATCACACGACAAATCCTAAAAATCTCAAAAAGTCTTAAAAAGTGGACCCCTCCGGTATCTAACTTGTGTATTTTAAGCAATTTTTCTAACCTCTACCCTTTTCACCTGGGGGGCACTTTTCTAGCTTTTGCCGACACCCTTTTGACCACTCTTTCATAGAATGCAACATAGTCTTACATATTTTGTTCCACTTTTTACTGCCAGGGGGCGCCTAACTATCTCGGTTGCTATGAGCCCAATCACCTCGACTAATATATCTACAGATAGGTTGTAAAACGGATTTTCGTTTGGATAGAGGTTTGTTTAGAATAGAGGGCGCTCCCTGGTTTCGAAATGGTGAACTAACAGATTTTGCAAAAGGATAAAGTGTTTTGAAAGGAATATTAAACGAAACCCTCTCTGCGCGATCTGTGATGACACTTACCCGCTTGTTTTTTGTTTTTTTATGGTCTCTCGAAGTAGTAACCAAAATCTATAAAAGATCCTTTTCTCATTTATAGCTGCTAATTCTTTCCACTCTTCACCGCTATTTCCGAATATAAATATTTGATTTACTAAATAACGGAAATTTGTGGTTAAATAAGACAAAAATTACCATTCGGAATTAATAGTATACAAAAAGCAGAAAGCAGCTGTGCTTAGTAAAAGAAAGAACAGTTTTAACAAGTAAGAAAAAATCATGCGTCAAGCATAGATTATGAAACACTTTCCAGCACATTCCGAATAATGTAAAAAAACTGCACCGTTTAAAAAATTAAAATATTACGTCTAATTCAACCCTATGGAAACGCATAACGCATTTAAAAACCTAATTTCAGCTGTTCCCATCCACAATCGGAAATTATGGAATTTTTTCTGCAGCCCTGTATAGGATATATAGATTTGAATCTATTAACTACATACATGCCAAAATTGTGTTCACTTAAGAGATACATATACTTCAATTGAAAATTTACCTTCAGCAATTTCTTCTAATAAGGAGAACGGTACGTGAATACTTTTGTGCAGCCCTGTATTTGAGGTATAGTATTTATATATAACGAGTAAGGTGCAAAAAATTAATTAAATTTAAAAGCGCATACCAAATTTTAAGCCTTACACTCCAGCCATTATTATTCAAAGACAGTACTGTACTGCAACCGATTTCTTTTGTGTGTCCTTGTAAATGAATAAAAAATGCTATGAATGCCCTCGTCTAACGTGACCGTAGTGAAATTCAGTGATTTATATCAGTTTCAATACATCTGAAATAGCATAATGTCATTAAAATACTCTGCAAACGATCCCCCCCCCCCATATACTATAATGTAATGGAATACTTTTGAGTGCCCCTGTAAATGAACAATTAATCCTACATACTTCACATACAGTTACAAACATGCTTTGGTGACCCTAAATAATCTTTATCAATTTCATGAAAATCCGAGTCCTTTTTCGCCCAGTTGGAAATTTACAACTAGTATGATTTGTTTACCAATTAGAATAATTGTGTTAAAATTAATCTAGAGTAATTTCGTATCCAGCGATTTCTGGAGTTCCATTACCTGAGATTTATTCTGTTGAGCTGAACCAAGTTTCAGACCAGATGCTGTAATCATCAAGGTTAGCTGGGTGAAAAAGTTCGACCAGAATCGTCCGGGATAGCTCAGATGGCAGAGCACTGGCGGATTCAGCCAGGATGTCCCGGGTTCGAATCCTGGTCCGGACATTTTTCGCCCAGTTGGAAATTTACAACTAGTCCTTTACCGGAGTTAGAGTGTGGTCACACTGAGAGACGGACTGACGGCCAGACAAACCGAATGCATAAACACTTTTTAACTTTGTTGGCAAGTGTTAAAAATAAAACATTGTTGAAACGCGCGCATAATTGAAGAGCTTATTGGAAGAACATGTTATGATATATTTTCTCAAAAAATGTTTTATTTTATGGATGAAAGTGTTATGGGTTATTATATGATATGGTAAATCTAAAATGCTAAAATTCTACTTACAAGGGAACCACTTTTGGTGTTGCTCGCACCTAGCAACGAGACCTGGTGCATTTTGTAGCCCTATACATAACAGTTAGAGAACTGATAACATTTCTCTGTTAAAATCATATTTTATATACTTTTTTATACTTTTAATTTTTTATTATTACATTTTTATTTGTTTATTTCACGCCAAAAGTGAGTTAAGTCGCCAAATAGGGCGCTACAATTTTCCGCTCCGCTTTATCCGAAGACTAAAAGTACAGTACATATTACTAGAATTGTATCAGATTGAGATTTTTTTTATAATTGATAGCATAAGAAACAAATATTAGGTTTTTCTTCTTTTTTCTATGCAGACGATGAATATATAAATAGTAAATATAATTCTATAAAATTTTCCAAGATCATTGAAAACTATATTTTAATGAAATACAAAATATGCGAACTGTTTTCTTTTGAAATCGAATGGAAAAATGTTTCGAATGTTTAAAATCAAATGTTGCTGTATTAAATGGCCCTTTGGTAAAAGTAATCATAAAGTAAATTAATATTTTTACACAATTTAGAGAAATGACTGTGGCTAATTAGGTCGGAAATTACAATTTCTACTGAATTTCAAACCCCTCCTCACACGCGGCGAACAGCTATGACATTTGGATAGGGTTTCCGGAAAGCTCTATTTTTGAAAAAAAAAACGCTAACTGTTTCCCCGCCATAAATATGAATAGAAATTTGCAATTTTTCAAAATCAAATTCATGGGTTATTGAAGGAATTTTTAAACTTTTTTTCAATATTTTATACTTATTAACTAATTTTTATTTTTAAATGATTTTCTTTAAAAAACTTCAATGTTAATAGTTCGATAAGTGGTCTCGAAAATTGCATTTTCAAAAAGTTATGCTGCTGTAAAATCAAGAAATATTATTTTAGCAGAAAATTTTTATCGATAACTTCGTAATATAGAGCTTTAAAATGCACCAGGTCTCAATGCTATGTGCGAGCATCACCAAAAGTGGTTCCCTTGTTATATTATAGTATTGAAGATAAGAGACAGTACCTTTTAATATTTAATATTTTTATATTGAATAACTTAAATGGTGAAAATAATTTCTAATATTTAATAATTAAACGTTAATATTCTTTTCTAGGAGAGTTTAGTATCACCTATTAACATCAAACAATTACTACTAAAGAGGAATTCAATAAATAACTCAATGACAACCAAAAACTTTCACTTCGATTTTCTCGAATTCTAATTTTTGTTACATAACATCTTCTTCCACACAGGTCTTCAACTACCGTCATCCGGGGCGACTTTGGGCCACTTTTTCCTGGTTCCACTCACATTTCCATAATTAAAAATTATTATATATGATTTTTCAACGTCGAAAGGCAGTTGTAAACAATTAACAGTAAACAAAGAAGCAAACTGTATGGTTTTAAAGAGAAAATTTTAATTTTTTTTATTTTTTAACTATTTTTAAAGTTTTGGAACAAAGTAGCCCCTGCTGGGGGCTTCTTTGGTCCATTCACTTAGTTTGATGTAAAATGAATACCTTTCATATGTAAATGAATACATTTTTATTGAAACTCCCTTGCAATAGCATTTGCTAATAAATTAACACTGCAAACTCGATAAACAAATGTTTTTTGTTTTGTTTTACATTTAAACACAATAAACCAATTCTTAATATTAAAGAAACGATAAACAGTTTTTGCCATGTTATTCTCAGCAACTGGAACAAAAACAATTACTGTAACATTTTACTACAGTAACATTTGAAAAAAATGTTACTTAAAACATGTTTTAAGAGATTTGTTTGTATAAAAGTAATTTGGGCTATTTTCGGACCAAAAAAGGCCTGGCACAAAGTAGCACCGAAAAACTAGTTTTCATGTTAGCTTTATGAAAACGCAAACATTTCCTTTAAAAATAAAAAGTTAAAGGGAAAACTATGATCACACATGGGTTACAGGTTACTAAAGGTAATATTTTGACACTTGCCTTATTTGTAGCTCTTATCCAGATTGTTTCACTATAGAAAGTTTGGAGAGTTAAAATTTAGACACGAAAACAGTTGTTTACAAACACATCCAGTGTTGCCACTAAAAAAAATTAAATTGCCCCCAAACTATTCAAATACTCTATAAGTAGGGTATAAAATATTTTTCAAGGGCAAAAACTCCAAATTATCTTATATTGTTTGTTCAATACAAATAATAAAAACTTTTTTTAATGGAAGGACCAAAGTAACCCCGGTTGACGGTATGCTTTGAAAAACACTCGTTACAGAAGAGAATATTAACGATTATTGTTTTTAAAGTATCGCTCTTAAATAGAACTTTTGATAAGTTAGTCTAAAATCATGCTATCATCGTGGAAACAGAGGGGGAGGTTACGGGGGGGGGCAATGGCCCATCGAATTTAATATTTCAAAATGTATCAGTTATTACAAGTCAGACTCAAAGAAAAAAAAAATTAAAAAAATGCACAAAAAACAAAATGACTTGTAAAATTTTACGAAAACTGAAACAATATTATTAAATAGACACTTTAAGGGGGCTGGTCAGGGCTTAGCTTCCGATTTCCCCTCACTCATGTAAAGTCCATGGATATTGGATGCAATC
The DNA here is from genome assembly GCA_963932465.1 of Maratus speciosus. Taxonomy (NCBI): domain Eukaryota; kingdom Metazoa; phylum Arthropoda; class Arachnida; order Araneae; family Salticidae; genus Maratus; species Maratus speciosus. Next base: position 664,553,454 of record OZ010787.1, read on the forward strand.
CTATATTTAAAATATCTCCACGGGAAATTAATATTTTTAACTTCTATTTTTTGTGTACACTTCCTAAAAGAGGTCTCTTTTTTTTTCTTTGTTCTCAAACTATTTCTAAAGTATAGACTTCATTTTATAGGAAGTGTTCAAATCTTACTCACAGTTCGCCCGCTTTTAACGCATAAAATATTAAATTCAGCATCGATTTTAGAAATATTTTGACAACTAAGAAAAAAACAGACATCTTTTAAGAAGAGTACACAGAAAAAGAGGTTAAAAATAGGAATTTCCCGAGAAGATATTTTAAATAGACGAATGCATCAAAAGCCCATAGAATTAACATTACGGAGGAGAATTCCGAAATAATAGTTGATAAAAAACTCTCTCCTCTCTGTGCATTTGCAATATTCTCAAAGTGAGATACACATACAGTTAATGTGCATGTTTGTCAACAAACTTTCTTGATGCTTGTCTATACTGAACTCCGCGTAAACTTTGGTGTTGGTATCGTTCATGGCGGCCGATTATCTGCACGAGGAGGGAGTGCACTCCATGGGGGGGGGGGGGGGGTCTTTCTAAGGGAATAAACCCATATTTACGCAAGTTTATCCAATGTTCGAAGGAAACCACGAAAAAATCCGAACCATTAGGCCGACGAGCGCGACTGCGTTCGAACCCAGCACCTCCCGTCTGTTAGCTTTGAGAGCAAAGCCTCTTGGCCAATGATGCCCTCCCAGCGTAGGAAAAACTTCGAGTTAAATTGCTTGTAGTTTTCGATAAACTGCTCGTCATTTTCGTATAGTTATAGTACATCCTATTATGTACAAGAAATAATATATTATGAATTATTAGCTCTGCGAGAATCGTTAGTTTTTGCGTACACTGAGTTGAGAAGTATGTTTTTACTTGAGATACTTCGTGACGTTGCATGCACGTTACTAGACCGGGAGGTGGCAGCACAGATAATCACCTCATCGAGTTCACGGCTGAAATTCCAGGATTAGTTAAAACTCGATTCGCATATTAAAACGCAATCAGTCCGCTAAGTCATATTTTGATGGAAAACACCTGAAAACACGATTTTAGCCGTTAACTCGTAGGTTTAGCATTATGTTTTCCTGCTCCCAGTCCTCTCTGTTTTCACACCTTTGGGTGCAGGAAAACACAATGGTAAATCTACGAGTCGACCGCTAAAATCGGGTTTTCAGGTGTTTTCCATTAAGATATGACTTGGCAGACCGATTGCGTTTTAATATGCGAATCGAGTTTTAATTAATTCTGGAATTTCAGCCATGAATTCGATGAGGTGATTGTCTGTGCTGCCTCATCCCGGTCTATATCTATTAATGAGTACTTACTTTGGCTAATTTTTAAAATATGTGCGAGAATAAAACTGTATCAATATCTTATGACAGATGTGCTCAACAAAATCAAAATATATATTTGCCCCCTTCAAAGAAAACTGTACCCCCACCCGAAGAATTTTCTGAAATGGCGTCCTTGCGGGGAAGTTTCCATGTTTTATGACTTTTAAGCACCTAAAAAGGCCCCATTTGACATTATTTTGAATTTATTTTGATTCGTGTTGTCTATTTATTTTATAAAATGGAATGTTTTGGAAACAATGTAACGTAATTAGGTCGAATGCAAACTGCAATCCTGCAAACAATTCTTCAATTTGTTACGAGATTCGAAATTGAGATAAGTAGAATTCATTTAGTCATTCAATTTACTAATACAAAATGTAATATTCAAAATCTTTAGAGGAATTCCTACAAAAAGAAAAAAAAAAATCCGAGCTTTTCGATTTTTACACATACGTATTTTCTTAGTCTTAAGGGTGTTCTCAAATCCAAAAGGGCAACTTTCTGACATAAGTTTTAATTTATTTTTGTTCGAAAATGCATGAAACCAGCTGATGTCGTTGTTCAGAAACTATGTAATCAAGGTGTTTTTTCCATTTTTTTTTGCAAACGCAATAGATTTCCCAGAAAATAGATTCAAAGTTGACGTTTTGAACCAAATTTCGGAACGGAAGGAGAAAACCCACTCAAGAGCAGGCAAAAACGTCTTTGTCACGTGATCAAATTCGCTTATAACTCAATAGGTAATTGATTGATCAAAAAATGGAAAACACAGTTCAATTCCAAATCGCTTCCATGGCCAGGATTTCCAATTTTATACCTTTCCGTTAAAAAATGAATTTGTAAATATGTCAAAACGTTTTGCGATTGTTAACCAGAGCAGTTAAGAACAGCCTTAAGGGTACTCTTCACTCACTTGAAAACACCCACTCCGTAATGTTAAAACCAATGGGCAAGTTGTTTTCGAATTTCTCGTTTAAATTTGAATATTTTTAAACGATTTTTTTGCATAGGATAGCTGAGCTCAATCTTTAATATGACTGTTTTTTACTTTTACGATTTTGGTTGTAGATTTCCATTTTTTTGCAAACGCAATAGATCTTTTAGAAAAGAGTGTCAAAGTGGGCGTTTTGAACCGAATTTCCGCGCGAAGGGAGAACGAGCACTCAAGAGCGGGCGAAAAACGTGTTTGTCACGTGATAGAATTCGCTTATAACTCAATAGGTAATTGATTGATCAAAAAATAGAAAAACAGTTCAATTCCAAATCGCTTCCATGGGCAGGATTTCCAATTTTATACCTTTCCGTTAAAAAATGAATTTGTAAATGTGTCAAAACATTTTGCGCTTGTTGAGCAGAGCAGTTAAGAACAGCCTTATGAAACGTTGTGGATTGAATCCAGTATTTTGTGGCTAGACGTTTATTCCACACAGTTAATCAGGCTTTGTTTAAAGCTTAGGGGTACTCAGTCGTCAAATTTTAGATATATTTCCAATAATAATACATTTTAATACAGATATTAATTTTGATGGTCTGTTCACATTTTTAATTTTAGGATCAACTCAATACAGAGAGTCATAAGGAAAAATGACAGTGGGAATTTAAATAATTTATACGCTGGTAAGACATAGAGTTTTCCGTAGGTCGAGTTATATCCGACTCGAACAGAAAAATTTTATTTCATGTCAACCTGAAAACCTTTCCGAAAACATTTCAACCCGATTCCAAAATACTCAAACCCAAACCCGAAACGAAAGAAAATTAATCTATATTATAATAAAATAAAAGAAAAATAGTCTACAATAATATCTCCGATAAGTAGTGTGATAATACCGGTTTGGCGCCCTGCGGTGTGCGGTGGCGAACTGTGGAGCTGTAGAAACTGTGGAGTCAGTGGGGATGCGTGCCACAATTGAGCGCGCGTGCTGATATAAGACTCGGGTGGTGGAGTCGGAAACGCTGAGATAAGAAAATGTGTTGTTAGATAAGGATATTTGGGCGGAAGTGTGAACTGATAAGAAATCGTATTATAGTAGTATCCTTATATAGTCCATTTTTAATTAAGCATAACTCACCCAAGTGTAAAGCTAAAGATATTCATTTTCTGTAATGTTTTTGTTGCAGCGAAAGGAAACATTTTCTAATTGATCAATTTCTTATAAGGAGGTCTAGTGAATTTTTAATTAAAACTCCTTCAATTTTAAAGAGGCTGATATGCGATGTTTTGTAATAAAACTGTTGCAGTAAAAGTAAAGTTTTTCTAATTAACAAATTTTGTCAGGAGGGATCGGATAAAACGTTAAAAATTGAAAGTTTAAAAAAATTAATGGGCACGAATTAATAAGTTATGGACTTTAATTTGAACTCTTTTGCTATTTATTTTAGCTACTTATCTCCTTCTCCAACTTTTTTTTTTGACATTCTATGTATTCTATGTATACATGCCATTCAAACGGTAAAATTATTTCTCCAGTTGCGGTATTTTCAAATACAGTAGAACTTCTTTTATCCGAAACTCTCGATTAACCGAAATACATTTTTAAAGCATTTTTTTTTCCTATCACATTCCTTGTGTAAAAATCCATTTTGAAAGCTATTTTTACTACCATATTCCTTATGTGCAAGTGGTCCTTTCCGAACTACGAGTCCATATAAAAAATTTCGATCTCCTTTCTTAGAGTTCCTTTGATTTTAACTTGAGCTCCCGTAAGCTGCTGAGTGGAATGAAGAAAACGAACAAATGAGCAATTCTGAAGTTTTTGAATGCTTTGCAAAAGGTTTGGCATGGCTGGAGCAGCAGAAAGACTGTGATACTGATGAACTAATAATATTAAAATCTCCGTGATAGAGCTTCAAAGCAAAGGCAATCGAAACTGCGATAAATAAAACATTTTTTCAAACCCTTGTGATATATGTTAAAGGTACTTAATTTCCAAATTAAAATTCAGGTAATTTATTCTTGTTTCTATTTTGCTATTGCTTAAGCACTTGTTACCATAATACGAAATATTGCATATATTTTTCCTTAATCTTAAAATGGAAGCATTCTCGATTATCCGAAAATTTCGATTTTCGGAAAGAGGGTCGGTCCCAATTACTTCGGATAATCGAGGTTCTACTGTACATATTTTTTCGCATTTGACAATGACCCATAAGTTGTTGAATCATAATCAGAAAACTCTTATAACCTTTTGAATACAAATTGTTGAAATGAGAGCAATCTGGTTTAAACTGTAAGTTTGTAACTTCAAAAACATTTTTATCATCAGAACTGTATTTCCATTCTAGTGCCTATTTGATAATTCTAATCTGTGAGTATGCTCAGTGAAAGTGATCTTCCAGACGGCGTTTAGTGATCTGGCGATCTGCCAAACCACATTATGAAGGTTCAATGAAAAAGGAGTAACGCTTGAAACGGCGGGATTTTATAGGTCGTGAGAATGACAGATGTCAAATCGGAAGAAAGGTACCTACAACAACTTCATGAAATCGCAAGGGAAAAGTAGCAGAGCGCAACCTACTTTTAAATATTTGAGGAATAGGACAAAATCACTTTCGCCTACGAGTCATTTTAGTCAAAATCAAACATTTAACAGTAATGGAAACTACAAATACACGAGTACGGGTGTCTAATAAACAGCAGCGTGCGATGAGAAAACTGCTCCCGGGGCAAAGTTTCCATTTGGCACAGCACCCCCCCCCCCCCCTCTTACCAACTTTTCTTTGTGACAGGTTATTAAAAAAAAAAAAAAGCAATTTAAAAAATTACAACGACCATTTGGAAAATGATTTTTTCAAAGACTAAAATTTAAGACCTAAAAAATTGCACGGAGTTGATCATACATTCAACACTATTAATGTTTACCATCAACACTATTAATGTTTAATTCATGGCGTACGCGTACGCCATGAATTAAACATTAATAGTGTTATTACACGTAAAAATTGCAAGCGACAAAAATCGCTTGCGACTCGTACGTATTATCCACCTGAAACTTACGTATTATCCAAGCATTTCATTGGCTGTTCGAGAAAAGGCTTTTCCATCGTCAGATTTCCAAGAAATCTGACGACCCATTTTAAATGAAATTTCATTCTTAAACTTGTAAACATCCCACAATATTACTTTTTACACCGTCGTATAGAGAGAAAAAAATGTACTTTTAAATGCAATTTGTTTGAAAGCTGTATCTCAATTTGTTTCTGAGTTATTCATTTTTTTTTTTGTAGTTTTTATTACTTTTTGTCATAGTGGCAACAGAAGTATCCATCTCTGTTGAAAGTAAAGGGAAATTACAGATTACTGTATAGACCCATCAGAAAACAAATAAAATGCGGATTCAACCAATAGAACACTTCAGATATGCTTTTGATTTCCTACCCTGACGAGGACAATAACCATTTTTCCAAATGGTTGAAAAAAAAACCTAAATAAGGTAAGAAAAAATTTCACTTATATTTTAGCAAAGGGGATCTGAAAAATGGGTATAGAAAAAATGTATCGAGCAGTACAGTATAACAGTTTGGAACCCTTTTATATTCCAAGAAAGCTATTTTGATATTGACTCTTGCTATTTTGAAAGTATATGTTTTTGTCACAAGCTCAGGCTCAGAAAAGAGAAAGTTAACAAAAGAGACTAAGACAAAGACCAAAAACAAATTTTGAAAAGAAAGAAGTCCTTATTCATTTGTAATTCGGTGTGGGTTAAAGGACAATGCAATAACTTTGAATACGTACTTTCATTAGGAAAAATATTCCCAATATATATGCAACTAATATATATGCCCAATATATATGCAATATATGCAACTTCTTTTACAAAAAAGAAGAAAAAAAGAGGTTTGTAGTATAAATTTGGCGCCCCTCAATTTCCACGCCCGGGGCGACTGCCCCCTTCGCCCCTTGCTTCGCACGGCCTGCTAATAAATAGTGTTGCCAGGTCCAGTGTCACACAAAAAAAAAAAAAAAAAAAAAAAAAAAAAAAAAAAAAATCAGGGAAACAAAAAAGAAAAAAAAAAAGAAGAAGAAGCGGGACAAGGGCTTTTAAATCAGAACATAAAAATCCAGAAAAACCTATGAAAATTAGAACCTGTTTATAACGGGATTCTGCCTTAAATGTAAAAAATTCATTGTCCGGTAGGAATACCACGCAATCTGATAAGACAAAAGCCTGTTTAAGGGGTCTCAGGACTCTTAAAGCTTCAAAATTTTCGAAATTTTAATTTTCTTAGATGTTCAACTTCTGTTTTTTCTGAACATTTTGGTATGATTGTTTCCTTGAAATTGTCATTAGAACAGACCTTATGGTTATTAGAATTACACCCGCTCAATAGCTGAAGCGGCGTTTCCGAAATTTTGAATTCATTTTTCTCCAAATGACGTTTTGGGGCATAACGCGAAAGATATCTCAAAAGTTTCTGAATTTTTTCATGAAATTTTCAAAACACATATTTCATGTTAGTCTGTATAAGCTGAAATTAAAATTTCATTTTTGTTGTTGAAAAAAATATTTTTCTAGGTGATTATACCGTTGGAATTTTCAAAATTTTATATTAGCTAAATACAACTTTGTAATAAACATATAAAAATGCTTTAAATACAAATTTATTTATGTTCAGAGTAATTATTACAAACTGAAGTGTACTAAGTAGGCACAAAAAATTTCATAGGCCCTTTAAGGTGGAATTACTTTCCTTCCCCAGCGATTCCGTCTTAGCAGGTTTTATTATACTAAATAAATAGAACAGTCTTGTACAGTAAAATCGTTAAGGACAAAAGGGCAAAAGTCCAATTTAGCAAGTGCAATTGTATATTGTACCGATCTTATGAACAGTGACATTTTCACTTTTAAAACAGAATTCCGTTATAAACAAGTTCCGTTTATACAAACTTTACTGCACAAAGTGCTGTAAAACTCGTGAAAAATTAATCTCTAGGAATTACAAAAAATTGCTTTTAGCAGGGTTCCGTCTAGGCAAGTAGATTTTTAAGGTATTCCTTTGAGAGGGACAATAAGAAATTTCCGTTATAGGCAGGTTCTGTTTTGAACAATGTGCTGTAAAACTCGTGAAAAATTAATTCCTAGGAATGGCAAAAAATTACTTTTAACAGGTTTCCGTCTAGGCAAGTAGATTTATAAGGTATATTCCTTTGAGAGGGACTATAAAAAATTTCCGTTATAGACAGGTTCAGAGATTTTAATGTATTAAGTTTTACTCTATGCAGACTAATGAATAACAAGGTACTAAAAAAATTAAAAAAAAAAATGAGTGCATTCTGAAAAATCGGGAGATTTTTTCTGTCTCGCTCAGTGGTTACGCGGGACAGGTCTCGGAGCCCTTGAAAATCGGGACATCCTGCGTAAATTGGGACACCTGCCAACACTATCCATAACCCATCAGCCAGTTCACATTTCGAAATTCATAAACAAAGTCATAAACTATCACATGCACTGTAAAAAAAAAAAAAAAAAAAAAAAAAAAAAAAAAACCGGACTAAAAAACGGAGATTCTACTGGCAATCTAGACGCCAGTACTATTTCCGTTTTTATACGGAAATTTTCCCCCATAAATTACAGAAAAATTTCCGTTTTTAATCAGAAAAACGGAAAAATTTCTGTAATTTCTAGGGATTTGTAGTCTACAATTATATTTCTAAATAGCTGATTCACCGGCGTTGCCCTGTCCCGGCATATTCACCTTAAATATACCTAAAATTAATGTTTCATTTAGACATTTTCCTCTGTGAGGGATTTTGTGTTGAAGGTTCCACTGTCTTCGCAGCGTACATCCTCGATATTGTATGATTTGGTATTTTAAATGAAAATCTATCCAAACGAACCTGTTACTAGCTACCTGCGGGAGCGTACATCCAAGAGTAAACAAGCTCCGGTCTGTTTATGCAAACGAACCTCGAATTAGATTGATATGATACTTTTTATCGAAAAATTTTATCGAATATCGAAAAGCCCCCCCCCTCCACTTTCTATTAAAATACGAAATAACACCTTCGAGTTTTCGACAAATATTACCGATTGAAATAAGAAAACGTTTTCGAAAAAATCTATTCTTTTATAACTAACAGTTCATAAAGGCAATTAATATTGAAGTAAAGCCATAAAATTGTATGTCAAGGGAAATATAATTTAAGATAGAAAGTGATTCAGTAATTGTTAGAAGGATATTTCTGTTATAATAGCAGTTTTCAAAGAGAAAACTGAAATATATTTAAAAAATTGGCTATACAAAAACTTTCACCAAGCCAGTTAATTCTTATTTGAATAAACTTTAGAGGTAATAAGCAGCCTTAAAACGCCTTCCCATGAAGTGAACTAAGTTTTATTAGTTTTGTGACTGTTTTAATATGGAACCGAGATCAGTTATTAAGTATGTTAATGACGCTTAATTGCAGAGTTGTTTTGACAAACAAGTTTCTTAAGTTGTCACCACTGGATTTTAATTGTGTTAAGATTTGAAATATTTTTTTAAGCCATTCCAGAATGTAATTATCCTGAAACGACTTTATACATGCAGGAGCAAAATGACATGAATCTGCATTTTGTTGGATTAGAAGGGTCAATATCACAAAATGCGAAAACTGCAGTCCGCACAAAAAAATTTCTATTTAATGTTATATAATGCAATTTTCTTTTTTACATTCTAATAAAAAATATTCTTAGAAGTATTTTCAAGACATATTATATTCATAACACAAAAATAAACCAATTAAAAGACTTCAAATTTCAGATTGTTATTTTCCTGGCATTTCACACTGTGATGTGTGCAAAGCAAAAGGCTTTCTGCTATTATGTACAAATATCTTTTTCTAGTTTTCTTAATTTCTAATTAATAATTATACCTATATAACACATATATATGGAAGGTAACAAATTCTGTATTTTTCCCCGACTGCCAAGAAGGGTTATGTGTTTCACGCGTATCTGGGTATGTGGATTTCTTTATACCCTCGATACATCCCAACGGCTGAATGGATTTTAATAAGTGAGGTCTCTATCGATTCGTCTTAACCGTCCGATGGTTATAGGCAAGGTTTTGTTTTTATAAGTTCAAAATGGCGGCCGTAAAATACAAAATGGCGGTAGAGACAAAAATTTTTTTTTACGCACCCTATTGAGTGGCATATCATTGGATAGGTCTTTCAAAATGAAGACGATATTTCATTGACTATTTTACAGTCAGAAGCTCCGTTTAAATATTATACAGCCTCATAGTTGTGTAGGTAAGATTTCTAACTTTACTTTAACTCTAACTTTCATAGACATCTATAGGCCTCATCAAAACAGTGTTTATAGATAGGAACTAACAATTAAATACAACTTAAAAGTCATCAATATAAGTAGATAAAAGAATAGGTAAGTAATATAAAAAATAGTTTCATATTGATGAGAAATAATTAATTAGTTCGCTTTTTACGCAGTCGGGTTTTTTGAATTTTTGAATTTCATTAAATTAATTTACAAATAATTTTCCATAATTAAAATATGATTGTCACTGAAAATGAATGTCATTGTCCTAGCCTGCTCATTTTATTTCTTTATAAGGTATAAAGACGGCGCTGCAGAGTAATTCTGCTTAGAGATCCTACATTAGAGATCTCTAATGCAGGATCTCTTATTCTTCTTGTTCTTGACATAGTTCAAGTCCGAAGTAGTAAAATCATCGCTACCAGCAAGATCTTTTAGATATTTCATTGAAAATAATGTGTTTAAAGGCTTTGTAAAAATTGAGTAGACTTTTATTATGTCATTTTCCTGGCTTCTATAAATTACAAATAAAACTGAACATTACACTGAATTTGAGGTACTGTAGAGGAAACATGTTCCTTTAAACAAAATTAAAATGTTAGATCTAAAAATAAAGAAACAAGAATGTGAAAAATGTTTTAGAATGAAATTGGCATTATTATTGGCATACATATGCGAAGAAAATGACATATAATTATAATTAGATAAAAATGAACTTACGCTTTTCAAACTTTAACAGTTTTACATATAAATTCTTTTATTCAGCAGTTCAACCAACATTAAAAAGAAAAAAATATATATCAGAAGCTTTGAAACGATTTAAATTTTCAAAATTTTTGTTTTCAAAATCTCACATTCTGTGATATTCACCCAGAAGCCAGAAATACTTTATTATCTTGGAAAGATCGCATAAGGGAAGGCTTCAGTTTGCGTTCATGTCATTTATTGAAAAGAAAGCCTAAAATACTTTTCCCGATAAAAAATATTTACAGTAAAATCTCCAAAACGGACACTCCCAAATAGTGTAACCTTTATTTAAAGAATACTTTTTTAATGTTTTATATAGTAAAACCTTTGAATAACGGACGCGTTGCAACCGTGGAATCTGTTCACCTATTCAGAAGTAATAGCATGTACAGTAAATCATCCATATGGACACATTCGAATAGCGAACACCTCAATTTAGCGAACACTTTTTAATCCTCAACATAAATATTTCAATATTTTTGTCTCTGTATAGCGTACACCCCAAATAAGAGACAAATTTAACGCCCCTGAGGTGTTCGTTATTTAGAGGATTTACAATATTTGAAAATTAATTATGCATTTGTAGTTTTTTTAATATATAGACACTAATTGACCCGCCCGGTGTTGCCTGGGCATATCATGATAACCTTTAACAAAACCCAAGTTTGTATGATTTTATATCTTCGGAAAATCTTTCAAATGAACCTAGTTTCGGAGCCTCAATGTCTTTGACAGCATAGAGTGTTTCAAATGAACTTAGTTTCCGGGACCCAATGTCTTCGGCTGCATCTAGAGTCTTCTCAACAAACCTCGTTCCGAACGAACTTGTCACCTTGGTCCACGCTGCCTAAGGCAGCGTATACCTAGAGTGCTCCGCACGCCCCAGAATCGATCGAAAACCAAGTTGAATGAGCAAAACCCCGTAATAATCGGGCCCATAGATCCCAAGATAAGAATACACCCCCTGGCGGTGTAAGATGGAACTAAAATCTGTAAAACAATCGTAATCTAAGTTGAATGAACTAATTTCCGTTCAAATCAAGCCCACAGAAACTGAGAAAAGAATACGCAGTTAATGTTTGAAAATGGTGGTAACAGAAGTCAGATAAACTTTCATAATGCAAAAAGTAGCTGAATTGTAAGCTAAATTGAATGAAGTAATTCCCGCTGATATCCGGTACATAGAACCCGAGAAAAGAATGTACCGTTAATGTTCGTAAAGGTTGGTAACTGGAGTCTAAGATAAACTTTCAGAATGCAAAAAGTAGCTAATCGTAAAGTTGAATTAACTAATTCCGTTGAAATCGGGCCCATAGAACACGTGACAAACACGTTTTTCGCCCGCTCTTGAGTGCTCTTTCTCCCTTCGCGCGGAAATTCGGTTCAAAGCGCCCATTTTGACTCTATTATCTGAAAGATCTATTGCGTTTGCAAAAAAAAAAAAAAAAATGGAAAAAACAGCTCAATGACATAGTTTCTGAACAACAACACCAGCTAGTTTCATGCATTTTCGAATAAAAATAAATTAAAACTTATGTCGGAAAGTTGCCCTTTTGGATTTGAGAACACCCTTAAGAAGTTATTAGAAAAAAAAGGTTAGTGAATCGGGCCATTTTTAAGGCAACTATAATAGGAGGACCTAAAAAACCCAACTGATAGTTTCGAACAGGGCCCTAAGATGAAAACATGTTAAACGGTCCTAAGTACTTAGCACTTTAGATCTTCAATTAGTCGAAATTAAGCATAGGGAATGAATCATCATCAGAATAAATTTTAAAGAAATGCACAAAAAATGGGGAGAAATACTTAAAGATAACAATAAAAATGTGGGGGTATTGGCCCTGGGAGAGGGGTCCAAGACTCAACTTTAAAGTTATGCATTGAGAGGGGAACAAAATTAGGGATAAAAAGTGCATGGCACACAAAAAGTTCAAGGGTACCGTACTGGGCCCTAGGGGGCATTGTCTTAACTGGAATATAGAAACGGGAGAATAATTAAATAAAAAAAGGGCCTCCAAAACGAACCTTGGATTAAAAGGTGGTAATTTATTAAATATTTAGGGCGCAGAAACGTCAAGGGTCCTATTCCGGGCCCCAAGGAGTCAGGGTCTTAACTGGAATGTAGAAGTGGGGGAAAAACTAAATTTAGAAAGAACCCTCAAAACGAAGAAGATCGGATAAAAAGGAGGTAAGTTATTAACAATTTAGGGCATAAAAATCTTAAAGAGGTCAGGGAACGCGGGTCTTAAATAGAAAGTATTTCTAATAACATAATTAGCAATTAATTTGAAAAATATAGGTAAAATTTATGGTCAATTCAAACCTATACGCATGTCAGAAGTGGGGTTCGTACCCACGCTCTCTTTCGAGACCCAAAGCTTAAATCTGGCGCTCTAGACAGCTCGGCCAACCTGACTTCTATCCGTGTAATACAATTTTTCAGCATCGATGTGACTATTTTGCGAGTCACTTCTATTTATACACTTTCACTGATGAAGTATTTAGTTGATAAAAGATGTTTGATACTCTATGCTGACTGTTAAATAGACACTATTTCTAATAGCATAATTATTAATTAATTTGTAAAATATATGTAAAAAGTATGGCAGAAAGAAAAAATCACCGCAAGTCAGGAGGGGGGTTCGAACCCACGCTCTCTTTCGAGAACTAGAGCGTAAATCTGGCGCCTTAGACCACTCGGTCATGCTGACTTCTTTTTGTACTAGATAGTGCCCGTCAAGATTTGACGGTAAATAACTTGATTGTTTCATTAGAAAAATTCTTGAACTTTTAATTAGTTGCTTTTAAATTAATTATTGAATGACGAATTACGTGATGAATTTCTATATTGATAAGTGACTCCTATTTCTTTAAGGCGATAGCTGGTGCTGTTAGTCTAACCTATTCAGTGAAGTGAAAGAATTTTAAGTTTATAATTTACAACCAATTATGCTTGCTTTTTATCAGAAATTTACCTTAAAATACCGGGTAGAGAATTTATTTTTACTTACTACGATCCCCCCCCCTTTTTTTTTTCTTAATAACAATATTTATTTTCATTTATTTATTAAAACTACACGACCATTAAAAGCTGCCATGAATTTTATTTTTATCTGTCTCATTCTCTAAAAACCTAAATCTGAAACATGATGCAGCTAACGATTTATAATATATATATATTTTTTACTTGAATTTTATTTTACATTTTTTAAATATTAAACCTGAATATCAAGGTAATTTCTTTTATAGCTCTTATACGAATATTTTTCTTTCTTTACGTTTTATTTTTTACGCATATGAATGACAAACTTTTCTTTCTGACACACACCCATATATATTCTGGATAATGGTCAGAGAATATAACGAAAATTGTAGATCAGTTCAGTTTATTTAATTGATAGTTACATGCAAAATATTTTAAATATAAAATCATTATTTTTTTTTTCAAAATATTATTGAGAGTTAAATTTTATTTAATTATAAAGCATTCAAATAATAATAAAATAAAAATCCTATAATTTCTCTTCCTAATAAAATATGTCATTATTGAAATGAATTATCGACAAAAATATAACACATTTTGCCAGGCTTGGATTCGAACCTGCGTCTTCTGGAAAAGTTCAGAGCCTTTAAACTGCTGCCTTAACCGACTACGCTATCAAGAACGTACATTTCTAACTTCTAAATTGAAGAGGTTCGAAACACAGTTGACACATACGCAATTGCCTCGAATTTGTGTTTTGATCTTACAACAATAGTTTTGAGTTTTATTATTTATGTTACCTTATTTTTTTAAAAGAAGAAACTACAACTTAACATGCTAGTTTCCCAATCTTCCTGTGTAACTATTGGCAATTCACCAGCCATAACTTTTTGTTTCAAATCACTGTGTTTATCTTCAGCGTGTAATATGACCAAAACAATGTGACACCCCTGAAATGAGTCTTATCTAGCTCTTAATAGCGACACGATAAATTTTTGAATGGTTAACAATGCTGAAAGAGTCAAATATTAACTTTGTGAAAGAAAGAAAAGCTTGTTTACAGTAAGATCGAATAGCAGACGAACTTGAAACAACTTCTACTTGTGATATGGGGGTCTCGGTGGCCGAGTGGTTAGGACACCGCGCTGCCAGCCGCCAAGCATTGAGAGCGGCAGAGGCCTGCGAGCTCGACCCTCGCTGGCTCCATTGCACACTCCTTGTGGAGCTCCCTGATGTAATTTCTCTGTGTTGTAAATTTCATTGTGCTACCTCGTCCCTGTATATTGACGATGACTTATAAGCGGACCTAGATGTCAAGCACACAAGTCAGATGAATGTGTTAATAACAATAAATAATAAATAAATAACCTGTGATATGATATTTCAGCTGAGCGAGAATCTTTGCGCATGTGCCGCACGTCACTCCAAAGGCAGACTTCTATTTATATCATGCGCAACTGTAGAATTTAAAATTACGGCTAATTAATAAAATATTTGAACAAACGAATGTATGATAACAAATCTGTGGCCAAATATCTTTCATTTAAAAAAAGATTGGTGTAATTTGAAGCAGTAGTTTCTTCTCACGGACTGTCGAAAGAATACGCTTAGCGTTTTAAATATATAGATTATACAGTTTTTCTGCATCCATGTGACTTTTTTGCGAGTCACTTTTATTTATACACTTTCACTGATAAAGAATTGAGTTGATAAAAGATGCTTGATACTCTATGCTGATGGTTAAACAGAAAGTATTTCTAATAGCATAATTAGTAATTAATTTGTACAATATAGGTAAAAACTATTGCAAGAAGAAAAAGTCAGCTCAAAACTGTACGCATGCCAGGAGTGGGGATCGAACCTACGCCTTCTTTCGACAACCAGACCTTAAATCTGGCGCTTTAGACCACTCGGCCATCCTGACTTACCTCGGTGTCATGCAGTTTTCAGCATCCATGTGACATTTTCGCGAGTCACTTCTATTTATACACTTTCACTGATAAAGAATAGATTTGATAAAAGATGTTTGATACTCTATGCTGACGGTTAAATAGAAAATATTTCTAATAACATAATTAGTAATTAATTTGTAAAATATCGGTAAAAACTATTGCAACAAGAAAAAGTCAGCTCAAAATTATACGCATGTCAGGAGTGGGGTTCGAACCCACGCCCCCCTTCGAGAACCAGAGCTTAAATCTGGCGCCTTAGATCGCTCGGCCATCCTGACTCGTCACTAAGTGATACAGTTTTCAGCATCCATGTGACTTTTTTGCGAGTCACTTCTATTTATACACTTTCATTGATAAAGAATCGAGTCGATAAAAGATGTTTGATACTCTATGCTGACGGTTAAATAGAAAGTATTTCTAATAGCATAATTAGTAATTAATTTGTAGGTAAAAACCATTGCAAAAAAGAAAAATATTGCTCTAACTATACGCATGTCAAGAGTGGGGTTCGAACCCACGCTCTCTTTCGGGAACCAGAGCTTAAATCTGGCGCCTTAGACCGCTCGGCCATCCTGACTTACCTTTAGGTCACACAGTTTTTCAGCATCCATGTGACTTTTTTGCGACTCACTTTTATTTATACACTTTTACTGATAAAGAATTGAGTTGATATAAAATAATCTTTTCAAAAAAATATTAACCGACTTGAAAAAAGCCGCTAAAAAGAACTAAATAATTCTTTAAACTTCTCTAATGACGAAACGTTATCCATTAACTGCCCATCGGACATCATGTATCGGCATAAAAACGTGAAATTTAATAAATAGAATTTAATAGCTACCAAACATGGATTTTCTAGAGAATATTTTTTACAAAAGATTAATTTACATATTTATGATTTATTTTACGAATATATACGTATAAAAAGTAATCAATTACTTTTCGAAGTTGGTGCCAACCTATCTTAAGTATAGTAAAATTGTGAATATATTGTAGCTATTACCATGAATAAAGTGATGATGGAAATTATTACACAAAATTTAAAAAAAATGCCCCTATCTCTTCAGCAAATTATTTATTTAATCATTATCATTGTGAATGTTTGGCACCAACTTCAAAAAGTAATTGATTACTTTTTATACGTATATATTCGTAAATTAAATCATAAATATGTAAATTAATCTTTTGTAAAAAATATTCTCTAGAAAATCCATGTTTGGTAGCTATTAAATTCTATATATTAAATTTCACTTTTTTATGCCGATACATGATGTCCGATGGGCAGTTATAGAGAATTTTAAAGAATTATTTAGTTCTTTTTAGCGCTTTTTTTGAAGTCGGTTAATATATATTTTTTTTTTTGAAAAGATTATTTTATTTCCTACTTTTTAGTTATTCATACCGTAACACATAATTATCCGGATTTCAACATCTACTGAATAAGTAAATTATTTGTCAAATAAATTATAATTTACAAAAATTATTTATTAAACAAATAGTTTTTAATAAATTCTTTATAATTTCATTAGAAATATTGATTTTATTAGCATTTAATACATATGACATTTTTTGAAACAAGTACATTGTATTCAGAACAGTCTACATTCATTTATGTATTGATCACATACGCCTGACGTATGTGCTTGACATAAGGGGCCCGCTTATAATTCATCGTTAATGTACAAGTACAAAATAGCACAAGGACTTTGAGCTTTGACGGGGGGGGGGGGGCGGTTCTAGATAGCACAAGGAGATTTACAACACCAGAGAATTGCATCTGGGAGCTCCACAAAGAGTGTGCAACGGAGCTAGTGGGAGTTGAACCCGCAGCCCAACTACGCTCTCAAGCGATTAGTGGTGTGGTGCCTTAACCATTCAGCCACGGCCTACATTCAAGAATTATTTTTTGTGGAACTCCGTTGTCAAGAAGCAAAATGCAGACTATGTAGCAATATTTGTATTGACTCTTCAAGTATATTGACAAGGACCCAGATATATTTTTCGCTGTTAGCGAAATGAGATTGACCAATCAGAAGCCTGCCTTTTTGCGAACTTGTAATTTTTATAGAGTTTGTCCTTTTAAATTTCAGAAATTCTTCTATCAAATAAAACAAAATTTTCTGTACTAAAATGCTGGCATCCAAAAAGTTGTAGACTTGTCAGGTTTGAAAATGTGGTCCAGGGCCTACCGTGGCTGAGTGGTCAGCGATGACAGCGATGACCACCTCGGGAACTCAGCTTTCGCTTTAGAGTGTTAGTGCAAGATCACGCCGCTAATCGCTTGAGAGCGTAGGTGGCTGCGGGTTCGAATCTCGCTGGCTCAGTTGTACACTCTTTGTGGAGCTCCCGGATGTAATTATGTGGTGCTGTAAATTTCCTTGTGCTACCTCCTTCCTGTATATTGACAATGACTTATAAGCGGACGCTTGACGCCAAGCACACACGTGAGATATATGTATTCAATAAACTAATCATGTGGTCCATAATGGAGGATATTCCATCTACGATTTGATCACGTGGTCAGGGTAAAAACTTCTAGTGTAAAGAACGGAAGGCTCCATAGACGTAATGAAAAACCCTCGCCAGCCAGTGAAACAGTTCATGCGGAAAACAGTAGTAGCCTCTTTTCTTATCAGTTAGAAGTTATTTGGGTAAATTACCAGTATCACGTGACTTTTTTCAGCCTCGAACCCAGATTTAGAATAAAGTCCATTCTACATTATTCTTTTCCGATAATCTTCATCAGTTGTTTCCTCATGTAAGGTGCCTCTATTTGAGAGTGGTGACATACAATACTCAGACTCTGTTTATACATACGTGTTTGTCTACACTACGGCAAAACTAGACATTTTCTATTCCAGAATTTGGCGATACTCCTTGGACAAGTTTGATTATACGAGTGGCGGACAATGGACGTTATTCCAAATCTGTGTTCGAGGCTGAAAAAAGCCACGCGATACCGGTAATTTACCCAAAGAACTTCTAACTGATAAGAAGGGAGGCTACTACTGCTTTCCGCATGAATTGTTTCATTCGCAGGAGAGGGTTTTTCATTACGTCTACGGAGCCTTTCCTTCTTTACGCTAGAAGTTTTTACCTTCACCACGTGATCAAAACGTAGATGGAATATCCTACATTTAGCAAGCATTAGTTTGGCAATAATGACGAACGAAATCTGGAAACCTTTACATGAGTAGGGCCGGTCATGTTGATGCTGCTTTTCAGCGGAAGGGGCCTCGGTGGCCGAGCGGTTAGGACACCGCGCTGCCAGCCGCCAAGCATTGAGAACGGCAGCGGTCTGCGAGTTCGACTCTCGCTGGCTCCATTGCACACTCTTTGTGGAGCTCCCGGATGTAATTTCTCTGTGTTGTAAATTTTCATTGTGCTATCTCGTCCCTGTATATTGACGATGACTTATAAGCGGACCTAGATGTCAAGCACACAAGTCAGATGTATGTGTTAATAACAATTCAGCGGAATTTTCTACGAAAAGCACGCTCCACCCCTATCTCTTCTGTATGGTTACAGCGTCTAGAATAGGGGTGCACAACCTTTTTAAGAGAAGGGCCACTTACAAAAATGCCTGGGTTGTCGAGGGCCACATCAGTAACACAAAGATAATTCTATTTGGAGAAGTCGGGAGATCTGTGGCCTCCTATAACAAACATGGTTTCAGAGGAATGGCAGTTATACCCCTTTAGGTTCCCCTACCCAGTCAACATACCATACCCAATTCAGTTGGCAAGGATATATCAACAGGTTATATAAGATTATAGTATAATAAAGATTATTTTCAAGGAGCGAAAATATTCCTTGACTTTATTCGGGGGGATTAAATTCTGCTTTATTAAAAGTGCTAAAAAACAAACGTAAGCATGAAATATGAAATTTATGATCGAAGTTAAATTGACGAAACTCTCAATTTTTCTGCACCCGATCAACGAAACTCTAGATTTTCGCTCGCCTGCGATTTTTTCAGACCTTATCAACGGAATTAGCTATTTTTCCGCGCCCAATCAACGAAATTCGCGATTGTTAACTGACTGACGAAATTTTCAAATTTTCCCGTGGCGAATTGTCGAAATTCACCACTTTTTCTCGCAATAAACTGCCGAAACTCGCGATTTTACCTTTGCCGATCGACGAAATTTACAATTTTTTCGCACTTAATCGACAAATTCACGATTTTTCCTCTGCCCAATCAACGAAATTTGGGATTTTTTTCGCACCCAATTGACAAATTTCGCAATTTTTCTGCTCTCGATAGACAAAATTCACGATTTTTACGCACCCGATCGCGATTTTTCCGCGTCCGGTCGACAGAACTCGCAATTGTTTCGTGCCCAGTCGACGAAATTCGCGATTTTTCCGCGCTCAGTCAACGAAATTCGCGATTCTTAACTGTCTGAAACCCTTGGCAAATTGACAAAATTCGCTTCTTTTTTATCGCATTAAATTCACGAAATTTGCGATTTTCCTGTTCCCGATTAACGAAACTCGCAATTCTGTCACCCCCAATCGACAAAACTCGCGATTTTTCCGCACCCGATCGACGAAACTTGCAATTTTTTAGAGCCCGATCGACGAAATTCACATATCTTAAATGACTGACAAAATTTGCAATTTTCCCGCGGCAAATTAGCAATATTCCCGACATTTTCTTGCAATAAACTGACGAAACTCGCGACATTTCCGCGCGCGGTCGTTGAAACTCTCGACTTTTCTGCGCACGATCGACAAAGCGCGCAATTTTTTGGCGCCCAATCGATGAAACTCACGATTTTTTCGTGCCTGATCGACGAAACTCGCGATTTTTCCGCGCCCGATCGACGAAATTCGATTTATCCGCGCTCAGTCAACGAAATTCGCAATTCTTAATTGACTGACGAAATTTGCAATTTTCCCGTGGCAAAGCGGCGAAATTCAAATCTTTTTCTTGCGATAAACTGACGAAACTCACAATTTTCTCGTGCTCTATCAACAAAATTCGCGACTTTTTCGCGCGCGATCGACGAAACACGTAGTTTTTCAGGGCCCGATTGATGAAATTCGAGGTATTTTTCGACTAGCGAATGATGAAATTAGCAACTCGGGAATTTCCTATATTGATACAAAAGGTATCGCCTGAGCAATTAATGAAATGCGCGATTTTTAACTGACTGACGAAATTTGCAATTGTTTTCCGCGGCAAATTGACGAAATTTACGATTTTGTCCTGCAACCTATGGTAAAAAATTGCAATTTTTGCCAATTATAAATTGACGAAGTTCGCGGGCCACTTGTTAACCCATCGCGGGCCACTTTTAGCCCGCGGGCTACAGGTTGTGCATCCCCAGTCTAGAATATATAGTGTGGAAACCGACTATCCCCGTAATACTTAAAAAAAAAAAAATGCTGAAATATTGGATCCCATGTCAAACAATGGTGAAATCCAATGAGTCGATGACAGCGACAACTGCAGGATATTTTCTAAAACTCCAAGACGATTTAATCTAGACACTGTAATAATACGATGTTTACTTTGATATCTGAAAATATATCGCAGATGTCGCTGCGATCGGCACTCTTGATTTTAGCGTCATTGCACATTTAAGGATTACAACTTTTTAGCTCTGTTTGGACAGCAGATTTCCACGCTATGTATTCTAGACGCTGTAATTTGGTCCAGCTCTAGATGCTGTAAGCATGTTCACAATACCTACTGTACAGCGTCTAGAATCTGGAAATATGCTATCCAAACAGTGCTACAAATTTGTATCCCTTAAATGTGCGACGATACTGTTAAAATCTCAAGTGTCGATCGCAGCGACATCTGCGGGATTTTCGTATTACTAGTATTACATTGTATAGAATAGCAATTTCTTGCAGTTGTAGAAAATATCTTGCAGATGTCGCTGCGATATGCATATTGTAGCAGCATCATTGCACATTTAAGGAATACAATATTTTATCGTTTTTTAAGTATTACAGGGATAGCCGATTTTCACACTGTGTATTCTAGTCGCTATACCTACTGGGTTCCGATCCTGAGCCGTTCTCATTGGTTCCTCAGATTCAGATATCCGAAACATAATGACTGACTATCGCAGTAGTACAGCGTCTAGTACAGTGTCTTTTTTACTTTTACTGCCCGAGAGAGACTGCTCAGACTAGGAAGTGAGTCTGTAGAGCATAGATTAGTACAGTGTCTAGAATGCATAGTGTGGAAATCTGCTATCCAAACTGAAATTCTGCTGAAATGTTGTATCCCTTAAATGTGCAATGATGCTCAAATTCAGGGAGCCGATCGCAGCGACATCTGCGATACATCAGAAATAAATACATTTGATATGATTTATTTACCAATTAGAATAATTGTGTTGAAATTATTTTAGTATAATCTGCGATGTATTTTCAAATTTCAAAGTGAATATCGTATTATTACACCGTCTAGAACAAATCGTCTCGGAGTTTTAGAAAATATCCTGCAGATGTCGCTGCGATCGACTCATTGGATTTCAGCATCGTTTGACATTTAAGGGATTCAATATTTTAGCACTTTTTTAAGTAGTACTGGAATAGCCGATTTCCACACTGTATATTCTAGACGCTGTAGCGTCTAGAATACATAGTGTGGAAATCTGCTATTCAAACAGCGCTAAAAGTTGCATCCCTTCAATGTGCAATGATGCTGAAATTCAGGGAGCTGATCGCAGGGATATCTGCGATATATTTTCAAATTTCAAAGTAAACATCATCGTATTATTACAACGTCTAGACCAAATCGTCTTGGAGTTACAGAAAATATCCTGAAAATGTCGCTGTGATCGACTCATTGGATTTCAGCATCGTTTGACATTTAAGGAATCCAATATTTTAGCACTTTTCTAAGTATTACTGGGCTAGCCGATTTCCACACTATATATTCTAGGCTCTGTAGCAGTAGTACTTAGAAAGTACAAAAATATTTTATCCCTTAAATGTAAAAAGATGCTGAAATCCAAAGAGTCGATCGGAGCGACATCTGAGGATATTTTCTAAAACTCCAAGACCATTTGGTCTAGACGCTGTTATAATACAATGTTTACACTGAAGTTTGAAAATATAACGCAGATGTCGCTGCGATCGGCTCATTGGATTACAGCATCACTGCACATTTAAGGGATACATTTGTTTAGAGCTCTTTGGATAGCAAATTTCCACACTATTTACTCTAGGCGTTGTACTTGTGCTCCGATACATGAGAAAATTTAAAGGTTGATTTTCAACTTTTCGACACTGACTTTCGATATCGGTTTGTGTCTTTGTGGGCCTTCCAGTTTGGTAGATGACAGAATGGCCGGGATCCAGAAAGATTTTTCGCTCTTAGCGAAACAAGATCGACCAATCAGAAGGCTGCATTTTTGCAAACAGCGAAAAGTTCGCAAAACTGGTGGCTTCTGATTGGTCAATCTCGTTTCACTGCCAGCGAAAAATCTATCTGGATCTGGGCTGTTGTCTAGCTAAGTTTCTGCACTTTGAAAGATCTCGTATCTCTGTAAGAGTAACAGTATGAAAGATGAGTGCTTATAACTGGGCGACTGCTTACAAAACTATTTGAATTTTAAAGTTTTTATTTTTTTTAAATGTTCTAATTATCAGATTTTTATGAAATTGCAATGGGACCAAATGGGTGACTTACACTTTAAAACAAAAAAAAAATTATCAAAATCGGTTCATATTTAAGAAATTTTTGCTTGAACATGGCCAAAACATACATACAGGTCGAATTGATAACCTCCTTCTTTTTGAAGTCGGTTAAAAAGATGATTGATATTCTATGCTGACGGTTAAATAGAAAGTATTTCTAATAGCATAATTAGTATTTAATTTGTAAAATATAGGTAAAAACAATTGAAAGAAGTAAACGTCAGCTCAGAACTATACGCATGTGAGGAGTGGGGTTCGAACCCACGCTCTCTTTCGAGAACCAGAGCAGAAATCTGTCGCCTTAGACCGATCGGCCACCCTGACTTGTCCATGGGTCATACAGTTTTTCAGCATCCATGTGATTTTTTGCGAGTCACTTTTATTTATACACTTTCACTGATAAAGAATTGAGTTGATAAAAGATGTTTGATACTCTATGCGGACGGTTAAATAGAAAGTATTTCTAATAGCGTAATTAGTAATTAATTTGTAAAATATAGGTAAAAACTATTGCGAGAAGAAAAAGTCATCTCAAAATTATACGCATGTCAGGAGTAGTGTTCGAACACTTGCTCTGTTTCGAGAACCAGAGACTAAATTTGGCGACTTAGACCGCTCGGCCATCCTGACTTGTCTTTGTGTCATACAGTTTTTCAGTATCCATGTGACTGTTTTGCGAGTCACTTCTATTTATTCACTTTCACTGATAAAGAATTGAGTTGATAAAAGCTGTTTGATACTCTTTGCTGACGGTTAAATAGAAAGTATTTCGGCTTAGATGCCTTATATTCCCTCAGCCGTTGTGTTGATTTGTTTGGCGATTTTCTGTAGTCCGTTTAAACGGTCTTGCTGAAGTAATTAGGAAATATGACGAAATTTTGAAAAGAAAAGAAGGATTGTTTACAGTGTGTGAATACGTGTTCATAAGCCTATTTTGGAAAATGTTCGTGATGATATTTCGAGCTCGAGCTTTCAAGAAAGCAGATGTCTGTTAAGATATGTTGATAATTTTATGTATATACAACGATTACTGGTTGCCATTTTAGCGAATTTTGTTTTTTATGCGTATTTTGCTGTTTTAAGAGTTTTGTATATTTTGAGATTGCTACAAAGCGAGAATTGCTGAATTTTGAGATTGCTATACAGGGAGAACTGCTGAATGCAGTGATGTTTTTTTTCGGTTAATGAGCACGTAGCGCTCATACAATGATTACTGATTGCCAGTTTTGCGAGTTTTGTTTTTTATGTATATTTTGCATTACGAGTTTTGTACATTTTGAAATTGCTACAAAGCGAGAATTGCTGAATTGTGAGATTGCTCTACAGGGAGAACTGCAGAATGCAGTGATGTTTTTTTTCGGTTAATGAGCGCGGAGCTCTCATGCAACGATGACTGATTGCTATTTTAGTGAGTATTGTTTGTTTACATTTTATTTTCATTAAGCCTATCACGCGTAAAAATTGGCGACATTTGGTACTTGGCGGAAAAGGTGTTTTCACGCCAAAAAGAAATTCCAAGATGGCGGCCGGGGGGAACTTATGACATCTGTTCCAGTATTTCTAATACCATAATTAGAAATTAATTTGTAAAATATAGGTAAAAACTATTGCAAGAAGAAAAAGTCAGCTCTAAGCTATACGCATGTCAGGAGCGGGGTTTGATCCCACGCTCTCTTTCGAGATCCAGAGCTTAAATCTGAAACCTTAGACCGCTCGGCCGTCCTAACTTGTGTTTGTGTCATACAGTTTTTCGGCATCCATGTGACTGTTTTGCGAGTCGCTACTATTTTACACTTTCACTGATAAAGAATTGAGTTGATAAAAGATGTTTGATACTCTATGCTGACGGTTAAATACAAAGTATTTCTAATAGCATAATTAGCAATTAATTTGTAAAATATAGGTAAAAACTATTGCAAGAAGAAAAATCCAGCTCAAAACTATACGCATGTCAGCAGTGGTGTTCGAACCCACGTTCTCTTTTGAGAACCAGAGCTTAAATCTGTCGCCTTAGACAGCTCGGCCATCCTGACTTGTCTTTGGGTCATACGGTTTTTCAGCATCCATGTGATTTTTTTGCGAATCACTTCTATTTAAACACTTTCACTGATAAATAATTGAGTTGATAAAAGATGTTTGATACTCCATGCTGACGGTTAAATAGAAAGTATTTCTAATAGAATAATCAGTAATTATTTTGTAAAATATAGGTAAAAACTATTGCAAGAAGAAAAAGTCAGGTCAAAACTATACGCTTGACAGGAGTGGGGTTTGAACCCGCGCTCTCTTCCGAGAACCAGAGATTAAATCAGGAACCTTAGACTGCTCGGCCATCCTGACGTGTTTTTGTGTCATACTGTTTTTCTCCATCCATGTGACTTTTTTGCGACTCACTTTTATTTATACACTTTCAATGATAAAGAATTGAGTTGATAAGAGATGTTTGATAGTCTTTGCTGACGGTTAAATAGAAAGTATTTCGGCTTAGATGCCTTTTATTCCCTCAGCCGTTGTTTTGATTTGTTTGGCGATTTTTTGTGGCTTGTTGGCGGTGTTTATGGATATGACAACCTCGACATGTTGAATGCCGTGTGACGTGTGTGTTGTGACGTGTCGTTCTGGCAACCCCTGAGAAGCTGCTTTTAGCTCTGAATATTGTGAATGTATTTTGATATCGTGTTGTATAGTTCTGCCTTTTTATTTTTATGTGAATTTTATTGAATGTATTTGATTGACTATGGTTTCTCTTGTCCGTTTAAATGGTCTTACTGAAGTAATTAGGAAATATGAGGAAGTTTTGACAAGAAAAGAAGGATTGTTTACAGTGTGTGAATACATGTTCATAAGCCTATTTTGGAAAATGTTGGTGATGATATTTCGAGCTCGAGCTTTCAAGAAAGCAGATGTCTGATAAGGTATGTAGATAATTTTATGTGTATACAACGATTACTGGTTGCCATTTTAGCGAATTTTGTATTTTATGTGTATTTTGCTGTTTTAAGAGTTTTGTAAATTTTGAGATTGCTACAAGGCGAGAATTGCTGAATCTTGAGATTGCTATACAGGGAAAACTGCTGAATGCAGTGATGTTTTTTTTCGGTTAATGAGTACGTAGCGCTCATACATTGATTACTGATTGCTATTTTAGCGAGTATTGTTTGTTTACATTTTATTTTCCTTAAGCCTAACACGCGTATATATTGGCGACATTTGGCACTTTGCGGAAAAAAGGGGTTTCACGCAAAAAAAAAATTCCAAGATTACGGCCGGGGGAACTTATGACATCTGTTCCAGAATTTCTAATACCATAATTAGACCTTAATTTGTAAAATATAGTTAAAAACTATTGCAAGAAGAAAAAGTCAGCTCAAAACTATACTCTTGACAGAAGTGGGGTTTGAACCCGCGCTCTCTTCCTAGAACCAGAGATTAAATCAGGAGCCTTAGACCTCTCGGCCATCCTGACGTGTCTTTGTGTCATACTGTTTTTCACCATCCATGTGACTTTTTTGCGACTCACTTTTATTTATACACTTTCACTGATAAAGAATAGAGTTGATAAAAGATGTTTGATACTCCATGCTGACGGTTAAATAGAAAGTATTTCTAATAGCATAATTAGTAATTATTTTGTAAAATATAGGTAAAAACTATTGCAAGAAGAAAAAGTCAGCTCAAAATTATCCTGAGCTTAAATCTGGCGCCTTAGACCGCTCGGCCATCCTGACTTGTCTGTGCGTTGTACAGTTTTTCAGCATCCATGTGACTTTTTTGCGAGTCACTACTATTTTACACTTTCACTGATAAAGAATTGAGTTGATAAAAGATGTTTGATACTCCATGCTGACGGTTAAATAGAAAGTATTTCTAATAGCATAATTAGTAATTATTTTGTAAAATATAGGTAAAAACTATTGCAAGAAGAAAAAGTCAGCTCAAAACTATAAGCTTGACAGGAGTGGTGTTTGAACCCGCGTTCTCTTCCGAGAACCAGAGATTAAATCAGTAGCCTTAGACCGCTCGGCCATCCTGACGTGTCTTTGTGTCGTACTGTTTTTCAGCATCCATGTGACTTTTTTGCGACTCACTTTTATTTATACACTTTCACTGATAAAGAATTGAGTCGATAAAAGATGTTTGATACTCTTTGCTGACGGTTAAATAGAAAGTATTTTGGCTTAGATGCCTTATATTCCCTCAGCCATTATTTTGATTTTTTTGGCGATTTTCTGTTGGCGTATTGGCGGTGTTTATGGATATGGCAACCTCGATATGTTGAATCCCGTGTGACGTGTCGTTCTGGCAACCCCTGAGAAGCTGCTTTTAGCTCTGAATATTGTAAATGTATTTAGATATCGTGTTGTATAATTCTGCATTTTTATTTTTATGTGAATTTTATTGAATGTATTTGATTGACTATGGTTTCTGTAGTCCGTTTAAACGGTCTTGCTGAAGTATTTAGGATATATGAGGAAATTTTGACAAGAAAAGAAGGATTGTTTACAATGTGTGAATACGTGTTCAGAAGCCTATTTTGGAAAATGTTGTTGATGCTATTTCGAGCTCGAGCTTTCAAGAAAGCAGATGTCTGTTAAGGTATGTTGATAATTTTATGTATATACAACGATTACTGGTTGCCATTTTAGAGAATTTTGTTTTTTATGTGTATTTTGCTGTTTTAAATGTTTTGTATATTTTGAGATTGCTACAAAGCGAGAATTGCTGAATCTTGAGATTGCTATACAGGGAGAACTGCTGAATGCAGTGATGTTTTTTTTCGGTTAATGAGCACGTAGCGCTCATACAATGATTACTGATTGCCAGTTTTGCGAGTTTTGTTTTTTATGTATATTTTGCATTACGAGTTTTGTACATTTTGAAATTGCTACAAAGCGAGAATTGCTGAATTTCGAGATTGCTATACAGGGAGAACTGCTGAATGCAGTGATTTTTATTTCAGTTAATGAGCGCGGAGCTCTCATATAACGATTACTGATTGCTATTTTAGCGAGTTTTGTTTGTTTACATTTTATTTTCATTAAGCCTAGCATTCGTATAAAGTGGTGCTTGGCGACATTTGGTACTTGGCGGAAAAGGGGTTTTCACGCCAAAAAAAATTCCAAGATGGCGGCCGGGGGAACTAATGATATCTGTTCCAGTATTTCTAATACCATAATTAGAAATTAATTTCTAAAATAAAATATAGGTAAAAACTATTGCAAGAAGAAAAATTCAGCTCAAAACTATACGCTTGTCAGGAGTGGGGTTTGAAACCACTCTCTCTTTCTAGAACCAGAGCTTAAATCTGGCGCCTTAGACCGCTCGGCCATCCTAACTTGTCTTTTTGTCATACAGTTTTTCAGCATCCATGTGACTGTTTTGCGAGTCACTACTATTTTACACTTTCACTGATAAAGAATTGAGCTGATAAAAGATGTTTGATACTCTATGCTGACGGTAAAATACAAAGTATTTCTAATAGCATAATTAGTAATTAATTTGTAAAATATAGGTTAAAACTATTGCAAGAAGAAGTCAGCTCAAAACTATACGCATGTCAGGAGTTGGGTTCGAACCCACGCTCTCTTCCGAGAACCAGAGATTAAATCTGGCGCCTTAGACCGCTCGGCCATCCTGACTTGTCTTTGTGTCATACTATTTTTCAGCATCCATGTGACTTTTTTGCGACTCACTTTTATTTATATACTTTCACTGATAAAGAATTGAGTTGATAAAAGATGCTTGATACTCTAAGCGGACGGTTAAATTGAAAGTACTTCTAATAGCGTAATTAGTAATTAATTTGTAAAATATTGGTAAAAACTATTGCAAGCAGAAAAAGTCAGCTCAAAATTATACGGAGCTTAAGTTTGGCGCCTTAAACCGCTCAGCCATCCTGACTTGTCTGTGCGTAATACAGTTTTTCTGCATCCATGTGACTTTTTTGCAAGTCTATTTTATTTATACACTTTCACTGATAAAGAATTGAGTTCATAAAAGATGTTTGATACTCTATGCTGACGGTTATAATATAATAATTTCCATTTGCATATATTTCACTTAGTTTGGATACAATGACGCAAAGAAATCCCTTACATAAATTTTACTTTTGATTTTGGATAGCGTGGCACAAAAGATAAATCAATTTATTCATATAAATACATTACAGTGCATTGTACCGGTTCAGTGAAAGTGGTATTTTTAACAGTGTATTGGAAAATTAAAAGTTCCGGTTAGATGTGTAAATATATTTAGCCAAATCGAAAACAATTAAAATTGAATTTTCAAACAAATTGTTTAAGGCTACATCAAGGCGTCACTTAAATTTTGATATCATATCTTTTAAAACTCATAGTTTGAATTTATGAAAAATGAGAATGATAACGCATCAATGAATAAATTTTTATACGTCCTTTTAAATTTAACATAATTCTTACACATGCAATTATAAATAAAACAAAAATAAAATGATGAAATAAATAATATAGCGTCATTTAAAATTTGATATCATTATTTTTAAGTTCCATATTTAAAATTCTTATAGCAATGAGATAAAGTGCTGCGTCACAAACTTTTAACCCGTTAAGGGTTTTTTAATTGATATCATTCGTTTTTTTAAGTTAATAATAAAAAGAAAAAAAAAAAATAAAGACTAATGATAGGAACTCATAATCGTGATTTCCATTCACCTTTAATTCCCTCCCCTTCCCCTCAAAACAGCATACCTCATACTTCAATTGTAAAGAGTGTTGTGCTATTTGATTTTTTTTAAAGAACTTTTTAGTAACATATGGAAGTAATATACAAAATGTGGGGGGTTATGGTTTGTTTCACAGATATAGAAAGCTTTGTTAAAACTTACTATGTAAAAAGTTTACTTTCTTAAAAAATATATAAAGAAATATTACTCTTTAAAACTTTTTTTTTTTAAATACAATAAAATTGTAAGCAAAAAAATACTTTTAAATAAAATTTATTTGGGAAATTACTGATTTTTTATTTTTTAAGAAATAATTTTCCATCATGTAAGTTTTTAATCTATGAACATCTAACATAACACTAACATGTGACATAACATTTATTGCTACTTTATTGTAAATGTTCAATTTTTAGTTGTATTGGGGTGGTAGGATATTAGATTTACTGGATACAACTGTATAAAATGCATAAAATACATTATTATTGCTCCCATTACTGAAAAGAAAATTTTATTGTAATATTCCCCCCCCCCCATTTATTGTTAATGCTGAATTTAGCAAATAGATGGCGATACCATGCAGAGAAGCATTTAATTATTGATGAATTTAATTAACCATGTAACAAAGAACTTAAATTACTTCAAGAACAGATTTTAATTATATTTTGTACATTGAAATTTTTAATGATAGGCAACGGTTTAATAATTTAGTTAGCCAACTGAATTATTTAATTTGAATTTTTATTTCACTTAATTTTTTCTGTGAATACATTTCCCATTTATGCCGAATTTAGCCAACAGATGGCGATACTATGCAGAAAATCATTTAATTATTGATGTATTTAACTACCAACTTAAATTATTTCAGAAACTGATTTTAATTATATTTTGTACCTTGAATTTTTTTTAATGCAAGGCAATGGTTTAATAATTTATTTAGCCAACTGAATTATTTAATTCCAGGTTTTATTTAGTTTAATTTTTTCTGTGAATACATGGGAAGTTTGCAAGGTATAAATATATATATATATATTTGTTGTTGTTCTGAAACTAAAAAATAATTTAAATATATTTAAAAAAATAAATTTACATGACAAATTCTGCATTTTATGCTCCTTTGATTTCTAGAGATGGTTTAATAAACCTTTGTTTGAGCCCCCTCTCCTTCCTCCAAAGATAAAAGTATAAAACTGCAATTTATTTGCATTTTTTTTTGCAAAATTTTGAATGTATGACATTTTTTAAAAATCTCGTAGTCTTCCATTTACAGTTAGAATAACAGCACGTATTTAATAATATTATTATTATAAAGGTAATGGAAGAATTACGGCCTGTTTTTTTTCTTTTTTTATTATAAGGATAATGGAAAAAATAAAAACGCATAATTTAAATTTATGTACCGTAGAAAAACAGAAATTTATTTGTGTTAAAAATTGTAAATGCAAAGAAACTGTTGTAGATTGAACAAATAGAAACTGCGTATTTTCTTTTCCTTATCATTAAATCTGAAAAATTTCAAAATTAAAATTCTCTCTCTGTAAACAAATGTATGCATAAAATATGTGCTTTTATTTATATTGTATTTTATATGTATTTATTTATTATATGTATTTGATCTATCTATCAGTTTTAAAGTTCCCTTTACCGAATGCTTTTCGGTATTAAAATATTCTTTTTTCCGTCTTATGTAAATTCGAGCCATGGATTTCCATGCGCAAATATAGGTTAGGTTCCCTTAGAAAGACCCTCACGAAGGGCACTCCCCCCTCGGGCCTATATCCCTAGTGTAGATAATCGGCCGCCAAAAATCAACCAAATCAACCAGCCGTTTTATGTAAAAATTGGCTTTCGGCGGACCTTAAAAACCTTTCCGTTTCCGCGTTAGGCAGATTCTGGCTTATGGAGCACGTATTAATGTTATTTTGAATGGATTCGCCGGGACTTGAAAGCCTTTCCGCGGTAGGCACATTTCCGGCTTCCTTAAAGTCCGCCTTAGACAGATTTTACAGTATTTTTATTGTCTGAAAAATTGTCACGAAATAGTGATACGTGAAACTCTTAAAGAAAAAAATCAAAATAAATAAGTATATTTTTATAGAAACAAAATCAAATGTACAGTTGTGGAAAAAAAAAAGTAAACACCCCCTACTAACTCCTCAACAAATTATCGTAGAAGAAAGTTACTGGTACCGAACGATTGGAAATAAAGTCTGCTTTTAAATGATGTATATAAAATTTGCTTAGGGGCCATCTACATATTAAAACGAACCAGAACTTTGTTTTTTTCAATAGCAGTACCCAATTCTGACAGCATAAATGAACTCTACACCCTTCAATTAGCCTAAAAACGAATTTTTATGTAATTCGTATCATAAGTTTCCGAGAAATTAATTATTTTAAAATGAGCGTATTTTAAGGGCTGTATCCAAATTGAAGTTCCGTACTGGATTGTTAACCGAGAGAGCCACTTCCTTGATCAAGGCACCTTAAGCGCCACTCAAGGAGTCAATGAAGCGTGTTAGATTACAGTACAGGAGAATAAATTTCAAAATGTCTACTCACTTCCATCATAGACGGCCCCTTAAACCATCATTTTGCCGTTTTTTTAAGCATAATTTGAAAACTACCTGGAAGAGAAATGTGAAATTTTTTTAATTTCCATAAAGCAGGACTTAATAAATCTATATCCATCAAAAAAATTGTAGGTTGCAATTCATAATTTTTTCGAATATTAATTTCATAATTCATAATTCATATCATAAAATTATAAAAATTGCAAATTCAGCTTATTTATGTTTGGGTATATTAGTATTATTACTACAAAAAAATTAGCACATTAGGAGCATAATTTCGGGAGATATAAATACAAATATGAAAATGTAATTTAACATTAGAAGCACTAAATTTTGAATGTTTATAATTCAAAAACTTATCATTCAAATGATTTGAAATTTGGTGTCTAGGCATAGTTTGAACCGAAAATTTGAAATATCTTGTTAAAATTGGGTACTGCCATTGAAAAAAATGAAGTTTGGATTCGTTTTAATATGTAGATGACCCCCTAAGAAAATTTTATATACATCATTTAAAAGTAGACTTTATTTCCAATCGTTCGGTACCAGTAACTTTCTTCTACGATGATTTGTTGAGGAGTTAGTAGGGGGTGTTTACTTTTTTTTTTCCACGACTGTACTTTGATAAAAAAAAAAAAAGTGCTTGCTGCTTCAAAGAGGACAGACCTCGCAACCTATGTATTGCGAGGTACGCACTTAACCGACTGAGCTACGGATGCTCGTAAACTTTTCACTAAGCGTTGGTCAGAAGAAATTAAGCGCATGAATACAATAGGCACATTTTCGGTGAAATTCCCATAAATAGTGGAAAAATATAGTCCGATTTTTCATGCTTATTATAAAACGAATAAGAGTCTTCTTGGAAACAAAAATGATCTTATTCGGTTCATCTAAAATAGATTTATATTATATATTAATTTTAATAAAATCTTTTTCGGAGGAAAATAAAAGTGAATTAAAAAGAAAATTAGAGTTTTCCCGGAAACAAATGTTATCTTATTCCCTTCACATAAAACATATTTCTGTTATATATGAATTTTAAAAAATCGTTAGAGCCGTTTTCCAGAAATGGAAATTAGGAACTTCTTACATACCAAGTAACTTTAAAAATGGGTTTCGAGATCTCAAAATATACTGCACGTAGAAATGTAAAAATTTCAGAATAGCATTAGACTGCAGAAATAAGACTGTTCTGAAAAAATCAGAATAATAAGAGTTATATTCGCCGAGTTATTGAAAGGCGGCTTTTCGCGTTTTCTTTGAAGTCGAGTTAGTTGTATATATGAGTTCCGCCATCTACGAATTCTACGATACGATACGATACGATTTTAGGCTTAAGGTTGCGTCACTGGAATACTATCGTCTTCCAAGATAATTTTTATCAGTAGAAATGCAAAACATGCTGCCATGATATTTGTTTGACTTGTTATATTGGGGGTAACTACTGAAATTACATATTTTCAGTTTTTATTTTTTCAATAATTATATTAAATATAATTTCATTCATTAAAATATAAAATGTAGAATACTTTCCTAACAAGATAATTAATATTTTAATAATTAATAAATTTAAACAGTTTTAACAACTTATTATTAAATGTAGTTATTTATTATATTATTAGATGCAAATATCTGGAGTATTTAATATAGGCTTACATAATTATTACAAGATATTAAGGCACCTAATGTTATTGTATCTATTACATAAAAAAATAACTAATTTAAAGATTTTATAATATTTTTAACTGCTAAGAATAATTTTATTAATTAAACATAAAAATGTAGATTATTTCAGTAATTAGAGGGCTGATTGTTTTGGTAACTTACTATTCTTCATATAATATAATTGTGGTTGCCACATGTCATCTTTCTGTTAATTAGTTTGGAGTCCTAAAATCGCACAGTTACAATTTTTGCGTAGAACCTGTAAAATCTCAATAAATAGCTTAATAATATGAATAAATGTAGAACTGTCTTCCAAATTTAAGTAAACCTTTCAGGGGCAAAGTACTTCTATTGCTAAAATGTTGAAATGAATGAATGACACCGAAATTTATGCACAAATTTATTTGGAAATAGCAAGAAGCTATTTTTCATATACATAATAAACGGAAGAAAAAATTACCAAAATTCTGGTGTCATCGTGGCATTTAGAAATTAAAATTAAGAAGTTTCGTAAACATATCACCGTCCCTGAAATAGTTACAAAGACGTAGCCTTCCAACTGCAATAGCTCGTGTCATTTTTAATATTTAAAAAAAATATTTTTCAGAAATATTAATGCATTTTTCCCCGCATACTGAAAATTGCATAGTTTAAACTGTATTTATAACTGACACTAGATATTGTGTAGGAAATTTTTTTCAGAAGTATTTGAAAATTTTCCTCCATTTCATAGAAATGCTTCTAAAACTCAGAATAACTTTCTTTTTCTGTTTGATGCTATAACGAATATCTCTTAATTTGAAACTTTTTAAGGGGCTGCACATATATAGCTTTATCACACTTTAGGGGGTAGGAGTGGTCTGGCAATGGATATCGTAAGATATCTCTAGGGGCAGAGGGAAGCTGTCTTTTGACATCGTTATCTTTTATTACCTAACCAAAATTTACTTTTTTTGGTATGTTTTTCTTTACATCAATATAATCTATTATATATTTTTTCTTTTAGTCTATTACTTATTTTTATGAAAATACAAAGTTATTATTAAAACCATTAAATGATTATAAAATCATTTCATTCCAAAATACGGAATATCGCAACATTCGCCATTCCTATTCTTCCTCTAGCTTATAATTCGTTGTTAGAGAAATCAGGTTCGAAATGATACTTATTATGTTTACTAGAAAAAATGGGGAAGAATATCGTCCACCTGTTTCGTTTATAAGAAGTTATGCTTACCCCCGTGCAAAGGCAAGTACAAGAAGATGTTATTAATGTTGAATGCATTATGTAACAAAAGTATATTATTCAATAATTTTAAGTAGTAAGTATTTCCTTCTATGTGGTATTTGATATAAAATTATTTCAGATATAATAGTGATATTTTATTAACTTCTTTACTTAATTTAAATAAAAATACTATATATGGGGCTGTCCATAAATGATGTCACACCTTTTTCAGTATTTTTTACCCTTGTCACAAACTGTCACAATTTCATGACCCCCCGTCCCTCCAATCGTGGCATCATTTGTGGACGGCCCCTATATATATGGGAGTAATAAATGCATAACCATACTTGTATATCATTGAAAACGTATAAAGAGAAAAATAAAGAAAAAAAAATGTAAAAATAAAAAGAATTTTTAGACATTGATGACGATATCTTTTGGGAGAGGGGATTGGTAGAACGATGACGTATGATATCATAAGGGGGAGGGGAAGCAGTCGAAAATCGCCAAAAAGTTGATCGTTATAGTTATATAGCCTCTAAGAAGATACTTTTAATAAAAGTCTTTTTTCTGGAGTATACTTAATTTAAGCTGTTTCAGAGAACGTGTAAATATAGGCAAGCTGATTATGCTAAAATACAGAGACACAGGAGTGGTGCGGGCGCAGACGCAGCCAATTAAAGTTTGCGCTGGCAGGCTTCGTTCGCGTATCAGTTACTCAAGCGTCAACTATCTACAGAAAAATTAACAACGTTTTTCGCACCAGGCGCAAAATATTGTTGCTGTGGCGATGCTTAGGTATCAGAGCTTGAAATTAACTTCTTTTTTTTTCGGGAGATTTCAATATTTTTTTCTGAATCAATTAAATAAAAAATATTTCATCTTCGAGTCGCTCCCGTTTTATCAAAAACAGGTATATCGATGATAAGAAAACGATTTGTCTATATGTGGCATGTAAATTGCCTAATGACATCATGAGTACACTTTTTGCTTACTAGAAAGAACAAACATGATGAGTTAACAACTCAGAATTAACACAAACCCTATGAGTTTGTTTTTCATGTATTTTTTTTTTTACTATCATAAAAACATTTAATTCGCAATTTACAGATACCAAAGTATAAATATAACATTATGTATACAAAAATCTGCATATATTGAATATTAAAATAAAATATGTGTTTTGAATATTACGCAGAAATTTGTGTAAGAACAGAATATAACACACATATCTGTGTATTTTGTATATTACACAAAAATATGTGTATAAACAGAATATTACACAGATATGTGTGTAAGAATATTACACAGAAATATGGGTATTACTGTACAATTTACACATTAAAGTGAGTATTTCAAGACTTATAACGTAATTTTTACACATTTCGACTTATCATCAAATTACACATTAAAATGTGTATTTTAAAATTTACACATTAGGCGTGTATTTTGGCAATTTACACACCAATTTACACATATAGACAAATCGTTTTTGTATCATCGATATACCTGTTTTTGTGTGTAAATTTACACATTTATTTTTTAGAAAGTAGACCGCTCGGCCATACTGACATGTCTTTGTGTCATACAGTTTTTCAGCATCCATGTGACTGTTTTGCGACACACTTTTATCTATACACTTTCACTGAAAAAGAATTGAGTTGATAAAAGAAGTTTGATACTCTTTGCTGACGGTTAAATAGAAAGTATTTCGGCTTAGATGCCTTATATTCCATCAGCCGTTGTTTTGATTTGTTTGGCGATTTTTTGTTGGCGTGTTGGCGGTGTTTATGGATATAGCAACCTCGATATGTTGAATTCCGTGTGACGTGTGTGCTGTGACGTGTCGTTCTGGCAACCCCTGAGAAGCTGCTTTTAGCTTGGAATATTGTGAATGTATTTTGATATCCTGTTGTATAGTTCTGCCTTTTTATTTTTATGTGAATTTTATTGAATGTATTTGATTGACTATGGTTTCTGTAGTCCGTTTAAACGGTCTTGATGAAGTAATTAGGAAATATGAGGAAATTTTGACAAGAAAAGAAGGATTGTTTACAGTGTGTGAATACGTATTCATAAGCATATTTTGGAAAATGTCGGTGATGATATTTCGAGCTCGAGCTTTCAAGAAAGCAGATGTCTGTTAATGTATGTTGATAATTTTATGTATATACAACGATTACTGGTTGCAATTTTAGCGAATTTTGTTTTTTACTTGTATTTTGCTGTTTTAAGAGTTTTGTAAATTTTGAGATTGCTACAAAGCGAGAATTGCTGAATTTTGAGATTGCTATACAGGGAAAACTGCTGAATGCAGTGATGTTTTTTTTTCGGTTAATGAGCACGTAGCGATCATACAACGATTACTGATTGCTATTTTAGCGAGTTTTGTTTCTTTACATTTTATTTTCATTAAGCCTACATGCGTATAAATTGGTGCTTGGCGACATTTGGTACTTGGCGGAAAAGGGGTTTTCACGCCAAAAAATCCAAGATGGCGGCCGGGGGAACTTATGACATCTGTTCCAGAATTTCTAATACGATAATTAGAAATTAATTTGTAAAATACAGGTAAAAACTATTGCAAGAAGAAAAAGTCAGCTCAAAACTATACGTATGTCAGGAGTGGTGTTCGAACTCACACTCTGTTTCGAGAACTAGAGCTTAAATCTGGCGCCTTAGACCGCTCGGTCATCCTGACTTAACTCTGTGTTATACAGTTTTCAGCATCCATGTGACTTTTTTGCGAGTCACTTCTATTTATACACTTTCACTGATAAAGAATTGAGTTGATAAAAGATGTTTGAAACTCTATGCTGACGGTTAAATAGAAAGTATTTCTAACAGCATAATTAGTAATTAATTTGTAAAATATAGGCAAAAACTATTGCAAGAAGAAAAAGTCAGCTCAAAACGATACGGAGTTTATATCTGACGCCTTAAACCGCTCCGCCATCCTGACTTGTCAGTGCGTCATGCAGTTTTTCAGCATCCATGTGACTGTTTTTCTAGTCACTACTATTTTACACTTTCACTGATAAAGAATTGAGTTGACAAAAGATGTTTTATACTCTATGCTGATGGTTAAATTCAAAGTATTTCTAACAGCATAATTAGTAATTAATTTGTAAAATATAGGTAAAAACTATTGCAAGAAGAAAAAGTCAGCTCAAAATTATACGCTTGTCAGGAGTGGTTTTGAACCCACGCTCTATTTCGAGAACCAGAGCTTAAATCAGGAACCTTTGACCGCTCGGTCAACCTGACGTGTCTTTGCGTTATACTGTTTTTCAGCATCAATGTGACTGTTTTTGCGAGTCACTACTATTTTACACTTTCACTGATAAAGAATTGAGTTGACAAAAGATGTTTTATACTCTATGCTGATGGTTAAATACAAAGTATTTCTAACAGCATAATTAGTAATTAATTTGTAAAATATAGGTAAAAACTATTGCAAGAAGAAAAAGTAAGCTAAAAAATATACGCATGTCATTTGTGGGGTTTGAACCCACGCTCTCTTTCGAGAACCAGAGCTTAAATCTGGCGCCTTAGACCTCTCGGCAATCCTGACTTGTCTTATTGTCATAATATTTTTCAGCATCCATTAGGCTATTTTGCAACTCACCTTTATTTATACACTTTCACTGATAAAGAATTGAGTTGATAAAATATGTTTGATACTCTAAACTGACGGTTAAATAGAAAGTATTTCCAATAGCATAATTAGTAATTAATTTGTAAAATATACGTAAAAACTATCGCACGAAGAAAAAGTCAGCGCAGAACTATACGCATGTCAGGAGTGGGTTTCGAACCCATGCTCTCTTTCGAGAACCAGTGATTAAATATGGCGCCTTAGACCGCTCGGCCATCCTCACTTGTCTTAAAGTCGCACAGTTTTTTCAGAATCCATGTGACTGTTTTGCGAGTCACTTTCATTCATGCACTTACACTGATAAAGATTTGAGTTGATAAAAGATGTTCGATACTCTATGCTGACGGTTAAATAGAAAGTATTGCTTATAGCACAATTCGTAATTAATTTGTAG
Source organism: Maratus speciosus (assembly GCA_963932465.1). NCBI lineage: Eukaryota > Metazoa > Arthropoda > Arachnida > Araneae > Salticidae > Maratus > Maratus speciosus. The sequence continues at coordinate 664,592,638 of OZ010787.1, forward strand.
GTAAAAACTATTGCAAAAAAGAAAAAGTCTGCTCAAAGCTATATTCATGTCAGTTTCGAATCCACGCTCCTTTTCGAGAAACAGAGTTTAAATCTGGCGCCGTAGACCTTTCGTCCATCGGGCCCCACCAGTGGCCGAGAGGTTCTGCTCTCGAAGCTGGTAGACGGGAGGTGCTGGGTTCGATCCCAATCGCGCCCGTCGGCGTAATCGGTCGGAGTTTTCGTGGTTTTCTTCGAGCCGTGGATCTTCCATGCGTTAATACGGATTAGGTTCCCTTAGAAATACCCCCACGGAGGGCACTCCCCCCGGGCCTATATCCCTCGTGTAGATAATTGGCCGTCAAAAAATCAACCCAAACCTTTCGACCATCCCGACTTTGAGTTTTACAATTTACAGCATCTATGGGACTTTATTGCGAGTCACTTCTATTTATACACTTTCATTGATAAAGAATTGAGTTGATGAATGATGTTGGATACTCTATGCTGACGATTAAATAGAAAGTATTTCTTATAGCGTAATTAGTAATTAATTTGTAAAATATAGGTAAAAACTATTCCAAAAAGAAAAAGTCGGCTCAAAATTAGACGCATGTCAGGAGTGGGGTTCGAAACCACGCTCTCTTTCGAGAACCAGAGCTTAAATCTGGCGGCTTAGATCGCACGGCCGTCATGACTTGTCTTTATGTTAAACAGTATTCAGCATCCGTTCATCAGCAGACCGTTCGGCCATCCGGAATTGCCTTTGTGTTATACAGTTTTTCAGCATCCATGTGACTTTTTTTGCGAATCACTTCTATTTATACACTTTCACTGATAAAGAATTGAGTTCATAAAAGATGTTTGATACTCTATGCTGACTGTTAAATAGAAAGTATTTCTAATAGCATAATTAGTAATAAATTTGTAGGTAATAACTATTGCAAAAAAGAAAAAGCAGCTCAAACTATACGCAAGTTAAGAGTGGGGTTCGAACCCACGTTCTCTTTCGTGAACCAGAGCATAAATCTGGCGGCTTAGATCGCACGGCCGTCATGACTTGTCTTTATGTTAAACAGTTTTCAGCATCCGTTCATCAGCAGACCGTTCGGCCATCCTGACTTGCCTTTGTGTTATACAGTTTTTCAGCATCCATGTGACTTTTTTGCGAGTCACTTCTATTTATACACTTTCACTGATAAAGAATTGAGTTCATAAAAGATGTTTGATACTCTATGCTGACGGTTAAATTGAAAGTATTTCTAATAGCATAATTAGTAATAAATTTGTAGGTAAAAACTATTGCAAAAAAGAAAAAGGCAGCTCAAGCTATACGCAAGTCAAGAGTGGGGTTCGAACCCACGCTCTCTTTCGAGAACCAGAGCTTAAATCTGGCGCCTTAGACCGCACGGCCGTCATGACTTGTCTTTATGTCAAACAGTTTTCAGCATCCATGTGACTTTTTTGCGAGTCACTTCTATTTATACACTTTCATTGATAAAGAATTGAGTTGATAAAAGATGTTTGATACTCTATGCTGACGGTTAAATAGAAAGTATTTCTTATAGCATAATTAGTAATTAATTTGTAAAATATAGGTAAAAACAATTGCAAGTAGAAAAAGTCAGCTCAAAACTATACGCATGACAGGAGTGGTGTTCGAATACATGATTTCTTACGAGAACCAGAGATTAAATCCGGCGCCTTAAACCTCTCGGCCATGCTGACTTGCTCTTGAGGTGTACAGTTTTTCAGCATCCATGTGACTGTTTTGCGAGTCACTACTATTTTACACTTTCACTGATAAAGAATTGAGTTGATAAAAGATGTTTGATACTCTATGCTAACGGAAAAACACAAAATATTTCTAATAGCATAATTAGTAATTAATTTGTAAAATATAGGTAAAAACAATTGTAAGAAGAAAAAGTCAGCTCAAAACTATACACATGTCAGGAGTGGGGTTCGAACCCACGTTCTCTTTCGAGAACCAGTGCTTAAATCTGGCGCCTTAGACCGCTGGGCCATCCTGACTTGTCTTCCAGACATAATATTTTTCAGCATCCATTAGACTTTTTTGCAACTCACTTTCATTTATACACTTTCACTGATAAAGAATTGAGTTGACAAAAGATGTTTTATACTCTATGCTGACGGTTAAATTCAAAGTATTTCTAACAGCATAATTAGTAATTAATTTGTAAAATATAGGTAAAAACTATTGCAAGAAGAAAAAGCCAGCTCAAAATTATACGCATGTCAGAATTGGGGTTCGAACGCACGCTCTCTTTCGAGAACCAGATGTTAAGCCTGGCGCCTTAGACCGCTCGGCCATCCTGTCTTTTCTGTCTGTCGTACAGTTTTTCAGAATTCATGTGACTTTTTTGCGAGTCACTTTTATTTATACAATTTCACTGAAAAAGAATTGAGTTCATAAAAGTTGTTTGATACTCTATGCTGACGGTTAAATACAAAGTATTTCTAATAGCATAATTAGTAATTAATTTGTAGGTAAAAACTATTGCAAAAAAGAAAAATATTGCTCAAACTATACGCATGTCAAGAGCGGGGTTCGAAACCATGCTCTCTCTCGAGAACCAGAGCTTAAATCGGGCGCCTTAGACCGCTCGGCCATCCTTACTTTTTTTTGTGATATACAGTTTTCAGCATCCATGTGACTTTTTTGCGAGTCACTTCTATTTATACACTTTCACTGATAAAGTATTGAGTTGATAAAGGATGTTTGATACTCTATGCTGACGGTTAAACATAAAGTATTTCTAATAGCATAATTATTAATAAATTTGTAAAATATAGGTAAAAAGTACTGCAAGAAGAAAAAGTCAGCTCAAAATAACACGCATGTTTGGAGTGGGGTTCGAACCCACACTCTCTTTCGAAACCAGAGCTTAAATCTGGTTCCTTAGACCACTCGGCCATACTGACTTAACTTTGCGTCACACAGTTTTTCAGCATCCATGTGACTTTTTTGCGAGTCACTTCTATTTATACACTTTCACTGATAAGGAATTGAGTTGATAAAAGATGTTTGAAACTCTAAGCTGACGGTTAAACATAAAGTATTTCTAATAGCATAATTATTAATAAATTTGTAAAATATAGGTAAAAAGTACTGCAAGAAGAAAAAGTCAGCTCAAAATAACACGCATGTCTGGAGTGGGGTTCGAACCCACACACTCTTTCGAAAACCAGAGCTTAAATCTGGCGCCTTAGACCACTCGGCCATACTAACTATCCTTTGTGTCATACAGTTTTTCAGCATCCATGTGACTTTTTTGCGAGTCTATTTTATTTATACACTTTCACTGATAAAGAATTGAGTTCATAAAAGATGTTTGATACTCTATGCTGACTGCTAAATAGAAAGTATTTCTAATAGCATAATTAGAAATTAATTTGTAGGTAAAAACTATTGCAAAAAAGAAAAAAATTTCTCAAACTGTACGCATGTCAAGAGTGGGGTTCAAACCCACGCTCTCTTTCCAGAACCAGAGATTAAATCTGGCGCCTTAGACCGCTCGGCCATCCTGACTTGTCTGTGCGTCATACAGTTTTTCAGCATCCATGTGACTTTTTTGCGAGTCACTACTATTTCACACTTTCACTGATAAAGAATTGAGTTGATAAAAGATGTATGAATCTCTAAGCTGACGGTTAAATAGAAAGTATTTCTAATAGCATAATTAGTAATAAATTTGTAAAATATAGGTAAAAACTACTGCAAAAAGAAAAACTCAGCTCAAAATAATACGCATGTGAGGAGTGGGGTTCGAACCCACGCTCTCTTTCGTGAACCAGAGTTTAAATCTGGCGCCTTATAACACTCGGCCATGCGGACTTGCCTGACTGTCATACAGTTTTTCAGCATCCATGTGACTTTTTTGCGAGTCTATTTTTTATACACTTTCACTGATAAAGAATTGAGTTCATAAAAGATGTTTGATACTCTATGGTGACGGTTAAATAGAAAGTATTTCTAATAGCATAATTAGTAATTAATTTGTAGGTAAAAACTATTGCAAAAAAGAAAAAAATTGATCAAAACATACGCATGTCAACAGTGGGGCTCGAACCCACGCTCTCATTCGACAACCAGAGAATAAATCGGGCGCCTTAGACCGCTCGGCCATGCGGACTTGCCTGACTGTCATACAGTTTTTCAGCATCCATGTGACTTTTTTGCGAGTCACTTCTATTTATACACTTTCACTGATAAGGAATTGAGTTGATAAAAGATGTTTGAAACTCTAAGCTGATGGCTAAACATAAAGTATTTCTAATAGCATAATTATTAATAAATTTGTAAAATATAGGTAAAAAGTACTGCAAGAAGAAAAAGTCAGCTCAAAATAACACGCATGTCTGGAGTGGGGTTCGAACCCACACTCTCTTTTGAAAACCAGACCTTAAATCTGGCGCCTTAGACCACTCGGCCATACTGACTATCCTTTGAGTTATACAGTTTTTCAGCATCCATGTGACTTTTTTGCGAGTCTATTTTATTTATACACTTTCACTGATAAAGAATTGAGTTCATAAAAGATGTTTGATACTCTATGCTGACTGTTAAATAGAAAGTATTTCTAATAGCATAATTAGAAATTAATTTGTAGGTAAAAACTATTGCAATAAAGAAAAAAATTGCTCAAACTATACGCATGTCAAGAGTGGTGTTCAAACCCACGCTCTCTTTCGAGAACCAGCGCTTAAATCGGGCGCCTTAGACCGCTCGGCCATCCTGACTTTTCTGTGTGTTATACAGTTTTCAGCATCCATGTGACTTTTTTGCGAGTCACTTCTATTTATACACTTTCACTGATAAGGAATTGAGATGATAAAAGATGTTTGAAAATCTAAGCTGACGGTTAAATATAAAGTATTTCTAATAGCGATATTAGTAATAAATCTGTAAAATATAGGTAAAAACTATTGAAGAAGGAAAAGTCAGCTCAAAATTATACGCCTGTCAGGAGTGGGGTTCGAACCCACGCTCGCTTCCGAGAACCAGAGTTTAAATCTGGCGCCGTAGACCGCTCGGCCATCCTGACTATTCGTTGGGTTAAAAAGTTTTCAGCATCCATGTTACATTTTTGCGAGTCACTACTATTTTATACTTTCACTGATAAGGAATTGAGTTGATAAAAGATGTTTGAAACTCTAAGCTGACGGTTAAACAGAAAGTATTTCTAAGAGCATAATTAGTAATTAATTTGTAGGTAAAAACTATTGCAAAAAAAAATTGCCCTAACTATACGCATGTCAAGAGTGGGATTGGAACCCACGCTCTCTTTCGAGAACCAGACATTAAATCGGGCGCCTTAGACCGCTCGGCCATCCTGACTTTTCTTTGCGTTATGCAGTTTTCAGCATCCATGCGACTTTTTTGCGAGTCACTACTATTTTACACTTTCACTGATAAAGAATAGAGTTGATAAAATATGTTTGATACTCTATGCTGACGGTCAAATAGAAAGTATTTCTAATAGCATAATTAGTAATTAATTTGTAGAAAAAACTATTGCAGAAAAGAAAAAAAATTCTCAAACTATATGCATGTCAAGAGTGAAGTTCGAACACGCGCTCTCTTTCGCGAACCAGAGCTTAAATCTGGCGCCTTAGACCGCTCGGCCATCCTAACTTTTTGTGCGTCGTACAGTTTTTCAGCATCCATGTGACTTTCTTGCGAGACACTACTATTTTACACTTTCACTGATAAAGAATAGGGTTGAAAAATATGTTTGATACTCTATGCTGACGGTAAAATACAAAGTATTTCTAATAGCATAATTAGTAATTAATTTGTAGGTAAAAACTATTGCAAAAAAGAAAAAAATTGCTCAAACTATACGCGTGTTAACGCGGTTCGAACCCACGCTCTCTTTCGAGAGCCGGAGCTTAAATCTGGCGCCTTAGACCACTCGGCCATCCTGACTTTCCTTTGTGAGACACAATTTTCAGCATCCATGTGACTTTTCTGCGAGTCACTTCTATTTATACACTTTCACTGATAAAGAATTGAATTGATAAAAGATGTTTGAAACTCTAAGCTGACGGTTAAATAGAAAGTATTTCTAACAGCATAATTAGTAATTAATTTGTAGAAAAAACTATTGCAAAAAAGAAAAAATTTGCTCAAACTAGCAGAATTAGTAATTAATTTGTAAAATATAGGTAAAAACAATTGCAAGAAGAAAACGTCAGCTCAAAACTATACGCATGCGAGGACTGGTGTTCGAACCCACGCTCTCTATCGAGAACCAGAGCTTAAATCTGGCGCCTTAGTCCACTCGGCCATCCTGACTTACCTTTGCACTATACAGTTTTTCAGCATCCATGTGACTTTTTTGCGAGTCTATTTTATTTATACACTTTCACTGATAAAGAATTGAGTTCATAAAGGATGTTTAATACTCTATGCTGACGGTTAAATAGAAAGTATTTCTAATAGCATAATTAGTAATTAATTTGTAGGTAAAGACTATTGCAAAAAAGAAAGAAATTGCTCAAGCTATACGCATGTGAACAGTGGGGTGCGAACCCACGCTCTCTTTCGAGAACCAGAGCTTAAATCGGGCGCCTTAGACCGCTCGGCCATCCTGACTTTTCTTTGTGATATACAGTTTTCAGCATCCATGTGACTTTTTTGCGAGTCACTTCTATTTATACACTTTCACTGATAAAGAATTGAATTGATAAAAGATGTTTGAAACTCTAAGCTGACGGTTAAATAGAAAGTATTTCTAATAGCATAATTAGTAATTAATTTGTAGAAAAAGCTATTGCAAAAAAGAAAAAATTTGCTCAAACTATACGCACGTCAAGAGTTTGGTTCGAACCCACGCTCTCTTTCGAGAACCAGAGATTAATTCAGGCGCCTTAGACCACTCGGCCATCCTGACTTGACTATGCGTCATACAGTTTTTCAGCATCCATGTGACTTTTTTGCGAGTCTATTTTATTTATACACTTTCACTGATAAAGAATTGAGTTCATAAAAGATGTTTGATACTCTATGCTGACGGTTAAATAGAAAGTATTTCTAATAGCATAGTTAGTAATTAATTTGTAGGCAAAAACTATTGCAAAAAAGAAAGAAATTGCTCCAACTATACGCATGTCAAGAGTGGGGTGCGAACCCACGCTCTCTTTCGAGAACCACAGCTTAAATCTGGCGCCTTAGACAGCTCGGCAATCCTGATCTTTCTTTGTTTTATACACTTTTCAGCATCCATGTTTCTTTTTCGAGTCACTACTATTTTACACTTTCACTGATAAAGTATAGAGTTTATAAAAGATGTTTGATACTCTATCCTGACGGTGAAATACAAAGTATTTCTAATAGCATAATTAGTAATTAATTTGTAAAATATAGGTAAAAACAATTGCAAGAAGAAAACGTCAGCTCAGAACTATACGCATGCGATGAGATGTGTTCGAACCCACGCTCTCTTTCGAGAACCAGCGTTTAAATCTGGCGCCTTAGACCGCTCGGCCATCCTGACTTTTCTTTGTGTTAAACAGCTTTCAGCATCCCTGTGACTTTTTTGCGAGTCACTACTATTTTACACTTTCACTGATAAAGAATAGAGTTGATAAAATATGTTTGATACTCTATGCTGACGGTTAAACAGAAAGTATTTCTAATAGCATAATTAGTCATAAATTTGTAAAATATAGGTAAAAACTACTGCAAGAAGAAAAAGTCAGCTCAAAATAATACGCATGTCAGGAGTGGGGTTCGAACCCAAGATCTTTTTCGAGAACCAGAGCTTAAATCTGGCGCCTTAGATCACTCGGCCATCCTGACTTACCTTAGTTTAATACAGTTTTTCAGCATCCATGTGACTTTTTGCGAGTCACTTCTATTTATACACTTTCACTGATAAAGAATTGAATTGATAAAAGATGTTTGAAACTCTAAGCTGACGGTTAAATAGAAAGTATTTCTAATAGCATAATTAGTAATTAATTTGTGGAAAAAACTATTGCAAAAAAGAAAAAATTTGCTCATACTATACGCATGTCAAGAGTTGGGTTCGAACCCACGCTCTCTTTCGAGAACCAGAGATTAATTCAGGCACCTCAGACCACTTGGCCATCCTGACTTGTCTATGCGTCATACAGTTTTTCAGCATCCATGTGACTTTTTTGCGAGTCTATTTTATTTATACAGTTTCACTGATAAAGAATTGAATTGATAAAAGATGTTTGAAACTCTAAGCTGTCGGTTAAATAGAAAGTATTTCTAATAGCATACACTCTAAATCGAAATGTCTTAAATTCAGACACTTAAGTGTCTGAAACGGAGTGTTCAATTTTCAGACATTTTAAAATGTCTGAATTTTTTCAGACACTTTTTGCGTCTGAATTTTAGACACTTCAAACGTCTGAATCGCAGCCATTTTTTAAAGCACTACACGTAGCCATGTTTGACCACGTTGATCCTGGAAAAGTATATGGCCATTATTCTGCCCTACTCTCCCCCCCCCCACACACACACACAGCCTAATTTTAGGGGCTCCAAAATATGGTATGCAATTTTCATAAAGCTGATAATTGAAATCTTTTTCGACTTTGTACTGATTATAATCAATATTTTGAATTTATAGAGTAGAATAAGATTAAAAATTAAAATATTTGTCACAATACAGTAAAACCTCTCAATAGTAGGCACCTTAGAACCGTGGAATTTGTTCGCCATTCGGAAGTGTCTGTTTTTCTGAGGTAAAAAATATAAAATATGTGCATGTTGTTAATAAAAAATGTGCTTCTTAAATAGTTGTGTCCCCTATGTAGGAGTGTCCGTTATGGAGATTTTACAACAAAACTTTCATAGGACAATTTTCTTCAGCGAACACTGAACTTTTTCAAGATAAATACATTTTTTTTACCTCATAAAAGCGAACACAATCGAATAGCAGGCAAATTCAACTTCCAAAACGCGTTCAATTCGCGAGGTGGCCGCGATTGAGAGTTTTTACTGTATTTATTTTTTTATTTAGTTTTTAATCTAATTCTACTTTTAAAGTTCAAAATGCTGATTATAATCAATAGAATGTTGAAACACATTTAAAATATAAGCTTTAAAAAAAAAATCCATATCGAATTTGGAGCACGTAAAATCGTAGGGGGGGGGGGGGGAGGAACTGCCCATGCTTTAATCAGGCCCTCCTTCTGGAAAAAGTCCAACCCTGTATTATGATTCGATAAATGTACGTGTCAGTTTTAAGTGCAAAATCTAGCTATATGCAAATAAATATTTTATAAAAATCTACCTCTGTACTTTGTATTCATTTTTAATTTCAAATTACTTTTTAACTAAAAGTAATCAAAAAATCAATATTATATAATTATTTCAAATGAAATATATCTGTATATTTTTACAGCATTCTTACAATTACGTTAACGGTACATGATTACATGAATTTAAGAATCTAAAAATAATCATTAAAATTTAACAAAGTGACTACAGATAACGCGAGATCCTTTTTCTAAATCTTTGTTGACATCAACAAATTTTTTTCTGATTCAACGTCTACATTAGTGACGTCAATTTCCGTTAAAACAATCACTGTGGTTTTGACTTTTGAATCATAAAAAGATTATATGTTGACTATTTTCAGTATGGCAAATGGGATATTTCTAAAATACTCGGAAACACTAAAATTATAGCAAAGGGAAATCTTTTAATTAGAATGACCGGATTTAATGAGTTTTATCAGTCAAAACATTTTAAAATAAATAAATGAACACAAGTAATTCGCTGTATTAAATATATGGGGGAATCAATGAATGGAAGGATGTTCGAACTATATTCTTTTTTAAAATTTATGATGTACACACTATGAGGCAGAAGAAAACTTCATTAGACAAGAAAAGCATAAATAAGCAGCTATTAACAGGAATGTTTACTATAAATGCTTTTGAATTCCAGTACATAACACATAATAAATCTATCAGAAATGTAAAAATCGATGTAAACATTACAAATGCTGCCGCATTAAATGCTTATAAAAATATTGTATACGTAAATAAATAACTAAAAAGGGTACTTCAGAGTAATAATTACACCAAAAAATACTATTAAGGTAGTCTTGATGGTAATTAAGAAGTATGAGCCAATCAATAGGCGATGTCACTGCGATTTTTAAAGTAATGGCTACATAAGAAAAGGCTTAGGAAGGTGTAAAATTAATAAATTCAGTAACCGCTAATATACACCATGCAGAGACACCTAAATTTATTTTAAAGATAACATTGGATAGAAAATAATACAGAAATATGATTGCAGATGATTTGAAGAGTAGAAATTTAAATATTAGCAAAATAAAATTTTAACATGGAAATACCATAGGCAAAATGCTTTGAACATATTTTGGCATAACTCAGGAACTAATAAAGGTATAGACTCGTGTGAGGTCTTCATTTAAAGAGAAAACAATCACAGAGAGTTTTAAATACATAGTTAAGACCCCACTTACCTGGGAAAAGGTCTGATTATTCCAAAAGCACATTCGCCCAGAGGACGTCCGGATTGGAGGCTACGTTAGTATCCGTTAATTAGGCAGACTTGGATATTTAAAAAATAAAATCCCCTTGCACATCCGGCTAGCTCTGTTAAAAGGATGGAAAATTTCCATCCTGAAAACATAGCCCGCCAGACAACAGTTCTCTTTACAAATTTGACGAGATGAAGAACACTGTATTAGTTTTATAGATAAATATTAATACGGAGTACCACTATGTCGATAGAAATTAAATCCCGGAACTTCACATTCCACAAAAAACAATCAAGTCAAAATAAATTATTACTTAAAATGTACGCGTTCATAAAAACAAGCATTCAGTTTGAATTACAAACGAACATCGAGTTCGAAAGGAAGACGCATGCGCAACTGAGAGTGCCCCCTGGTGAATGCGGAGCGGAGTTACAAAGTGTCTTAAAATTAGACACTTGCAGATTTTTTAGACACTTTTATCAGTTCGTGTACACTATGATCATAGTAAGACACTTAGGTGTTTTAAATTAAGACATCTATTGTGACTGAATTTTCAGATTCAGACACTTAAGTGTCTGAAATTCTTTTTCAGTCACATATGTATCTTAATTTAAGACGCCTTTATTTGCAGTGTAATTAGTAATTAATTTGTAGAAAAAACTATTGCAAAAAAGAAAAAATTTGCTCATACTATACGCATGTCAAGAGTTGGGTTCGAACCCACGCTCTCTTTCGAGAACCAGAGATTAATTCAGGCACCTTAGACCACTTGGCCATCCTGACTTGTCTATGCGTCATACAGTTTTTCAGCATCCATGTGACTTTTTTGCGAGTCTATTTTATTTATACACTTTCACTGATAAAGAATTGAGTTCATAAAAGATGTTTGATACTCTATGCTGACGGTTAAATAGAAAGTATTTCTAATAGCAGAATTAGTAATTAATTTGTAGGCAAAAACTATTGCAAAAAAGAAAGAAATTGCTCAAACTATACGCATGTCAAGAGTGGGATTCGAACCCACGCTCTCTTTCGAGAACCAGAGCTTAAATCTGGCGACTTACATCGCTCGGCAATCCTGATCTTTCTTAGTTTTATACACTTTTCAGCATCCATGTGACTTTTTTGCAAGTCACTACTATTTTACACTTTCACTGATAAAGAATAGTTGTTGTATTTATGTCGGCCAATTATCTGCACGAGGGATATAGGCCCTAAGGGGGGGAAGTGCCTTCCGTGGAGGGCTTTCTAAGGGAACCTAACCCGTATTAACGCTTGGAGAACCAAGGTTCGAAGAAAACCACGAAAACTCCGAACGATTAGGACGACGGGCGCGATTGGGATCGAACCCAGCACATCCCGTCTCCCAGCTTCGAGAGCAGAACCTCTCAGCCACTGGTGGGGCGAATCAGCGTTTAAATCTGGCGCCTTAGACCGCTCGGCCATCCTGACTTGTCTGTGCGTCATACAGTTTTTCATCATCCATGTGACTTTTTTGCGAGGCACTTCTATTTATACAATTTCACTGATAAGGAATTGAGATGATAAAAGATGTTTGATACTCTATGCTGACGGTAAAATACAAAGTATTTCTAATAGCAAAATTAGTAATAAATTTGTAAAATAAAGGTAAAAACTACTGCAAGAAGAAAAAGTCAGCTCAAAATAATACGCACGTCAGGAGTGGGGCTCAAACCCACGCACTCTTTCGCGAATCAGAGCTTAAATCTAGCGCCTTAGACCGCTAGGCCACCCTGACTTGTTTTAAACTATGCAATTTTCAACATCCACGTGACTTTTTTGCGAGTCACTTCTATTTATACACTTTCACAGATAAAGAATTAAGTTCATAAAAGATGTTTGATACTCTATGCCGACAGTTAAATAGAAAGTATTTCTAATAGCATAATTAGTAATTAATTTGTAAAATATAGGTAAAAACTATTGAAGAAGAAAAAGGTAGCTCAAAATTATACGCACGTCAGGAGGTGGAACACACGCTCTCTTTCGAGAACCAGAGATTAAATCTGGCGCCTTAGAGCGCTCGGCCATCCTGACTTGTCTGTGTGTTGTACAGTTTTCAGCATCCATGTGACTTTTTTGCGAGTCACTTCTATTTATACAATTTCATTGATAAAGAATTGAGTTGATCAAAGATGTTTGATACTCTATGCTGACGGTTAAATAGAAAGTATTTCTAATAGCATAATTTGTAATTAATTTGTAGGTAAAAACTATTGCAAAAAAGAAAAAAAAAATCCTCAAACTATACGCATGTCAGGAGTGGGATTCGAACCCACGCTCTCTTTCGAAAACCAGAGCTGAAGTCTGGCGCCTTAGACCACTCGGCCATCCTGACTTGTCTTTGTGTTGTACAGTTTTCAGCATCCATGTGACTTTTTTGCGAGTCACTTCTATTTATACACTTTCACTGATAAAGTATTGAGTTGATAAAGGATGTTTGAAAATCTAAGCAGACGGTTAAATAGAAAGTATTTCTAATAGCATAATTAGTAATAAATCTGTAAAATATAGGTAAAAACTATTGAAGAAGAAAAAGTCAGCTCAAAATTACACGCATGTCAGGAGTGGTGTTCGAACCCACGCGCTCTTTTGAAAACCAGAGTTTAAATCTGGCGCCGTAGACCGCTCGGCCATCCTGACTATTCGTTGGGTTATACAGTTTTCAGCATCCATGTTACTTTTTTGCGAGTCACTACTATTTTACACTTTCACTGATAAGGAATTGAGTTGATAAAAGATGTTTGAAACTCTAAGCTGACGGTTAAACAGAAAGTATTTCTAATAGCATAATTAGTAATTAATTTGTAGAAAAAACTATTGCAGAAAAGAAAAAAATTTCTCAAACTATATGCATGTCAAGAGCGGAGTTCGAACACGCGCTCTCTTTCGCGAACCACAGCTTAAATCTGGCGCCTTAGACCGCTCGGCCATCCTGACTATTCGTTATGTTAAACAGTTTTCAGCATCCATGTTACTTTTTTGCGAGTCACTACTATTTTACACTTTCACTGATAAAGAATAGAGTTGATAAAATATGTTTGATACTCTATGCTGACGGTAAAATACAAAGTATTTCTAATAGCATAATTAGTAATTAATTTGTAGGTAAAAACTATTGCAAAAAAGAAAAAAATTGCTCAAACTATACTCATGTTAAGAGTGCGGTTCGAACCCACGCTCTCTTTCGAGAACCAGAGCTTTAATCGGGCGCCTTAGACCGCTCGGCCATCCTGACTATTCGTTGGGCTAAACAGTTTTCAGCATCCATGTTACTTTTTTGCGAGTCACTACTATTTTACACTTTCACTGATAAAGAATTGAATTGATAAAAGATGTTTGAAACTCTAAGCTGACGGTTAAATAGAAAGTATTTCTAATAGCATAATTAGTAATTAATTTGTAGAAAAAACTATTGCAAAAAAGAAAAAATTTGCTCAAACTATACGCATGTCAAGAGTTGGGTTCGAACCCACGCTCTCTTTCGAGAACCAGAGATTAATTCAGGCGCCTTAGACCACTCGGCCATCCTGACTTGTCTATGCGTCATACAGTTTTTCAGCATCCATGTGACTTTTTTGCGAGTCTATTTTATTTATACACTTTCACTGATAAAGAATTGAGTTGATAAAATATGTTTGATACTCTATGCTGACGGTTAAATAGAAAGTATTTATAATAGCCAAACTAGTAATTAATTTGTAGGTAAAAACTTTTGCAAAAAAGAAAAATATTGCTCAAACTATACGCATGTCAAGAGTGGGGTTCAAACCCACGCTCTCTTTCGAGAACCAGACTTTAAATCGGGCGCCTTAGACCGCTCGGCCATCCTGACTTTTCTTTGAATTATACAGTTTTTCAGCATCCATGTGAATTTTTGCAAGTCATTCCTATTTATACACTTTCACTGATAAGGAATTGAGATGATAAAAGATGTTTGAAACTCTATGCTGACGGTAAAATACAAAGTATTTCTAATAGCATAATTAGTAATTAATTTGTAAAATATAGGTAAAAACAATTGCAAGAAGAAAACGTCAGCTCAGAAATATACGCATGCGATGAGTGGTGTTCGAACCCACGCTCTCTTTCGAGAACCAGAGCATAAAACTGGCGCCTTAGACCGCTGGGTCATCCTGACATTTCTTCGCGTTACACAGTTTTCAGCATCCATGTGACTTTTTTGCGAGTCAGTACTATTTATACACTTTCACTGATAAAGAATTGAGTTGATAAAAGATGTTTGAAACTCTAAGCTGACGGTTAAATAGAAAGTATTTCTAAGAGCATAATTATTAATTAATTTGTAGGTAAAAACTATTGCAAAAAAAAAATGCCCTAACTATACGCATGTCAAGAGTGGGATTCGAACCCACGCTCTCTTTCGAGAACCAAACATTAAATCGGGCGCCTTAGACCGCTCGGCCATCCTGACTTTTCTTTGTATAATACAGTTTTCAGCATCCATGCGACTTTTTTGCGAGTCACTTCTATTTATACACTTTCACTGATAAGGAATTGAGATGATTAAAGATGTTTGAAACTCTAAGCTGACGGTTAAATATAAAGTATTTCTAATAGCGATATTAGTAATAAATCTGTAAAATATAGGTAAAAACTATTGAAGAAGGAAATGTCAGCTCTAAATTATACGCCTGTCAGGAGTGGGGTTCGAACCCACGCTCGCCTTCGAGAACCAGAGTTCAAATCTGGCGCCTTACACCGCTCGGCCATCCTGACTTTTCGTTGGGGTATACAGTTTTCAGCATCCATGTTACTTTTTTGCGAGTCATTACTATTTTACACTTTCACTGATAAGGAATTGAGTTGATAAAAGATGTTTGAAACTCTAAGCTGACGGTTAAACAGAAAGTATTTCTAATAGCATAATTAGTAATAAATTTGTAAAATATAGGTAAAAACAATTGCAAGAAGAAAACGTCAGCTCAAAATTATACGCCTGTCAGGAGTGGTGTTCGAACACACGCTCTCTTTCGAGAACCAGAGCATAAAACTGGCGCCTTAGACCGCTGGGTCATCCTGACATTTCTTTGCGTTACACAGTTTTCAGCATCCATGTGACTTTTTTGCGAGTCAGTACTATTTATACACTTTCACTGATAAAGAATTGAGTTGATAAAAGATGTTTGAAACTCTAAGCTGACGGTTAAATAGAAAGTATTTCTAAGAGCATAATTAGTAATTAATTTGTAGGTAAAAACTATTGCAAAAGAAAAATTGCCCTAACAATACGCATGTCAAGAGTGGGATTCGAACCCACGCTCTCTTTCGAGAACCAGCGCTTAAATCGGGCGCGTTAGACCTCTCGGCCATCCTGACTTTTAACTGCGTCATACAGTTTTCAGCATCCATGTGACTTTTTGCGAGTCACTTCTATTTATACACTTTCATTGATAAAGAATTGAGTTGATAAAAGATGTTTGAAACTCTAAGCTGACGGTCAAATAGAAAGTATTTCTAATAGCATAATTAGTAATTAATTTGTAGAAAAAACTATTGCAAAAAAGAAAAAAATTGCTCAATCTATACGCATGTCAAGAGTTGGGTCCGAACCCACGCTCTCTTTCGAGAACCAGAGATTAATTCTGGCACCTTAGACCACTCGGCCATCCTGACAAGTCTATGCGTCATACAACTTTTCAGCATCCATGTGACTTTTTTGCGAGTCACTACTATTTTACACTTTCACTGATAAAGAATAGAGTTGATAAAAGATGTTTGATACTCTATGCTGACGGTAAAATACAAAGTATTTCTAATAGCATAATTAGTAATTAATTTGTAAAATATAGTTAAAAACAATTGCAAGAGGAAAACGTCAGCTCAGGACTATACGCATGCGAGGAGTGGTGTTCGAACCCACGCTCACTTTCGAGAACCAGAGCTTAAATCTGGCGCCTTAGACCGCTCTGCCATCCTGACTTGTCTGTGCGACATACAGTTTTTCAGCATCCATGTGACTTTTTTGCGAGTCACTACTATTTTACACTTCCACTGATAAAGAATAGAGTTGATAAAATATGTTTGATACTCTATGCTGACGGTCAAATAGAAAGTATTTCTAATAGCATAATTAGTAATTAATTTGTAGAAAAAACTATTGCAGAAAAGAAAAAAATTGCTCAAACTGTATGCATGTCAAGAGTGGTGTTCGAACACGCGCTCTCTTTCGCGAACCAGAGCTTAAATCTGGCGCCTTAGACCGCTCGGCCATCCTGATCTTTCTTTGTTTTATACACTTTTCAGCATCCATGTGACTTTTTTGCGAGTCACTACTATTTTACACTTTCACTGATAAAGTATAGAGTTGATAAAAGATGTTTGATACTCTATCCTGACGGTAAAATACAAAGTATTTCTAATAGCATAATTAGTAATTAATTTGTAAAATATAGGTAAAAACAATTGCAAGAAGAAAACGTCAGCTCAGCACTATACGCATGCGATGAGATGTGTTCAAACCCACGCTCTCTTCCGAGAACCAGCGTTTAAATCTGGCGCCTTAGACCGCTCGGCCGTTCTGATTTTTCATGGCGTTGTACAGCTTTCAGCATCCATGTGACTTTTTTCCGAGTCACTACTATTTTACACTTTCACTGATAAAGAATAGAGTTGATAAAATATGTTTGATACTCTATGCTGACGGTAAAATACAAAGTATTTCTAATAGCATAATTAGTAATTAATTTGTAGGTAAAAACTATTGCAAAAAAGAAAAAAATTGCTCAAACTATACTCATGTTAAGAGTACGGTTCGAACCCACGCTCTCTTTCGAGAATCAGAGCTTAAATCGGGCGCCTTAGACCGCTCGGCCATCCTGACTTTTCTTTGTGATATACAGTTTTCAGCATCCATGTGACTTTTTTGCGAGTCACTTCTATTTATACACTTTCACTGATAAAGAATTGAATTGATAAAAGATGTTTGAAACTCTAAGCTGACGGTTAAATAGAAAGTATTTCTAATAGCATAATTAGTAATTAATTTGTAGAAAAAGCTATTGCAAAAAAGAAAAAAATTGCTCAAACTATACGCACGTCAAGAGTTTGGTTCGAACCCACGCTCTCTTTCGAGAACCAGAGATTAATTCAGGCGCCTTAGACCACTCGGCCATCCTGACTTGACTATGCGTCATACAGTTTTTCAGCATCCATGTGACTTTTTTGCGAGTCTATTTTATTTATACACTTTCACTGATAAAGAATTGAGTTCATAAAAGATGTTTGATACTCTATGCTGACGGTTAAATAGAAAGTATTTCTAATAGCATAGTTAGTAATTAATTTGTAGGCAAAAACTATTGCAAAAAAGAAAGAAACTGCTCCAACTATACGCATGTCAAGAGTGGGGTGCGAACCCACGCTCTCTTTCGAGAACCACAGCTTAAATCTGGCGCCTTAGACCGCTCGGCAATCCTGATCTTTCTTTGTTTTATACACTTTTCAGCATCCATGTGACTTTTTCGAGTCACTACTATTTTACACTTTCACTGATAAAGTATAGAGTTTATAAAAGATGTTTGATACTCTATCCTGACGGTGAAATACAAAGTATTTCTAATAGCATAATCAGTAATTAATTTGTAAAATATAGGTAAAAACAATTGCAAGAAGAAAACGTCAGCTCAGAACTATACGCATGCGATGATCTGTGTTCGAACCCACGCTCTCTTTCGAGAACCAGCGTTTAAATCTGGCGCCCTAGACCGCTCGGCTATCCTGACTTTTCTTTGTGTTAAACAGCTTTCAGCATCCCTGTGACTTTTTTGCCAGTCACTACTATTTTACACTTTCATATATAAAGAATTGAGTTGATAAAATATGTTTGATACTCTATGCTGACGGTTAAATAGAAAGTATTTCTAATAGCCAAACTAGTAATTAATTTGTAGGTAAAAACTTTTGCAAAAAAGAAAAATATTGCTCAAACTATACGCATGTCAAGAGTGGGGTTCAAACCCACGCTCTCTTTCGAGAACCAGACCTTAAATCGGGCGCCTTAGACCGCTCGGCCATCCTGACTTTTCTTTGAATTATACAGTTTTTCAGCATCCATGTGAATTTTTGCAAGTCATTCCTATTTATACACTTTCACTGATAAGGAATTGAGATGATAAAAGATGTTTGAAACTCTATGCTGACGGTAAAATACAAAGTATTTCTAATAGCATAATTAGTAATTAATTTGTAAAATATAGGTAAAAACAATTGCAAGAAGAAAACGTCAGCTCAGAAATATACGCATGCGATGAGTGGTGTTAGAACCCACGCTCTCTTTCGAGAACCAGAGCATAAAACTGGCGCCTTAGACCGCTGGGTCATCCTGACATTTCTTCGCGTTACACAGTTTTCAGCATCCATGTGACTTTTTTGCGAGTCAGTACTATTTATACACTTTCACTGATAAAGAATTGAGTTGATAAAAGATGTTTGAAACTCTAAGCTGACGGTAAAATAGAAAGTATTTCTAAGAGCATAATTAGTAATTAATTTGTAGGTAAAAACTATTGCAAAAAAAAAAATGCCCTAACTATACGCATGTCAAGAGTGGGATTCGAACCCACGCTCTCTTTTGAGAACCAGAGATTAATTCTGGCGCCTTAGACCACTCGGCCATCCTGACAAGTCTATGCGTCATACAACTTTTCAGCATCCATGTGACTTTTTTGCGAGTCACTACTATTTTACACTTTCACTGATAAAGAATAGAGTTGATAAAAGATGTTTGATACTCTATGCTGACGGTAAAATACAAAGTATTTCTAATAGCATAATTAGTAATTAATTTGTAAAATATAGTTAAAAACAATTGCAAGAGGAAAACGTCAGCTCAGGACTATACGCATGCGAGGAGTGGTGTTCGAACCCACGCTCACTTTCGAGAACCAGAGCTTAAATCTGGCGCCTTAGACCGCTCTGCCATCCTGACTTGTCTGTGCGACATACAGTTTTTCAGCATCCATGTGACTTTTTTGCGAGTCACTACTATTTTACACTTCCACTGATAAAGAATAGAGTTGATAAAATATGTTTGATACTCTATGCTGACGGTCAAATAGAAAGTATTTCTAATAGCATAATTAGTAATTAATTTGTAGAAAAAACTATTGCAGAAAAGAAAAAAATTGCTCAAACTGTATGCATGTCAAGAGTGGTGTTCGAACACGCGCTCTCTTTCGCGAACCAGAGCTTAAATCTGGCGCCTTAGACCGCTCGGCCATCCTGATCTTTCTTTGTTTTATACACTTTTCAGCATCCATGTGACTTTTTTGCGAGTCACTACTATTTTACACTTTCACTGATAAAGTATAGAGTTGATAAAAGATGTTTGATACTCTATCCTGACGGTAAAATACAAAGTATTTCTAATAGCATAATTAGTAATTAATTTGTAAAATATAGGTAAAAACAATTGCAAGAAGAAAACGTCAGCTCAGCACTATACGCATGCGATGAGATGTGTTCAAACCCACGCTCTCTTCCGAGAACCAGCGTTTAAATCTGGCGCCTTAGACCGCTCGGCCGTTCTGATTTTTCATGGCGTTGTACAGCTTTCAGCATCCATGTGACTTTTTTCCGAGTCACTACTATTTTACACTTTCACTGATAAAGAATAGAGTTGATAAAATATGTTTGATACTCTATGCTGACGGTAAAATACAAAGTATTTCTAATAGCATAATTAGTAATTAATTTGTAGGTAAAAACTATTGCAAAAAAGAAAAAAATTGCTCAAACTATACTCATGTTAAGAGTACGGTTCGAACCCACGCTCTCTTTCGAGAATCAGAGCTTAAATCGGGCGCCTTAGACCGCTCGGCCATCCTGACTTTTCTTTGTGATATACAGTTTTCAGCATCCATGTGACTTTTTTGCGAGTCACTTCTATTTATACACTTTCACTGATAAAGAATTGAATTGATAAAAGATGTTTGAAACTCTAAGCTGACGGTTAAATAGAAAGTATTTCTAATAGCATAATTAGTAATTAATTTGTAGAAAAAGCTATTGCAAAAAAGAAAAAAATTGCTCAAACTATACGCACGTCAAGAGTTTGGTTCGAACCCACGCTCTCTTTCGAGAACCAGAGATTAATTCAGGCGCCTTAGACCACTCGGCCATCCTGACTTGACTATGCGTCATACAGTTTTTCAGCATCCATGTGACTTTTTTGCGAGTCTATTTTATTTATACACTTTCACTGATAAAGAATTGAGTTCATAAAAGATGTTTGATACTCTATGCTGACGGTTAAATAGAAAGTATTTCTAATAGCATAGTTAGTAATTAATTTGTAGGCAAAAACTATTGCAAAAAAGAAAGAAACTGCTCCAACTATACGCATGTCAAGAGTGGGGTGCGAACCCACGCTCTCTTTCGAGAACCACAGCTTAAATCTGGCGCCTTAGACCGCTCGGCAATCCTGATCTTTCTTTGTTTTATACACTTTTCAGCATCCATGTGACTTTTTCGAGTCACTACTATTTTACACTTTCACTGATAAAGTATAGAGTTTATAAAAGATGTTTGATACTCTATCCTGACGGTGAAATACAAAGTATTTCTAATAGCATAATCAGTAATTAATTTGTAAAATATAGGTAAAAACAATTGCAAGAAGAAAACGTCAGCTCAGAACTATACGCATGCGATGATCTGTGTTCGAACCCACGCTCTCTTTCGAGAACCAGCGTTTAAATCTGGCGCCCTAGACCGCTCGGCTATCCTGACTTTTCTTTGTGTTAAACAGCTTTCAGCATCCCTGTGACTTTTTTGCCAGTCACTACTATTTTACACTTTCATATATAAAGAATTGAGTTGATAAAATATGTTTGATACTCTATGCTGACGGTTAAATAGAAAGTATTTCTAATAGCCAAACTAGTAATTAATTTGTAGGTAAAAACTTTTGCAAAAAAGAAAAATATTGCTCAAACTATACGCATGTCAAGAGTGGGGTTCAAACCCACGCTCTCTTTCGAGAACCAGACCTTAAATCGGGCGCCTTAGACCGCTCGGCCATCCTGACTTTTCTTTGAATTATACAGTTTTTCAGCATCCATGTGAATTTTTGCAAGTCATTCCTATTTATACACTTTCACTGATAAGGAATTGAGATGATAAAAGATGTTTGAAACTCTATGCTGACGGTAAAATACAAAGTATTTCTAATAGCATAATTAGTAATTAATTTGTAAAATATAGGTAAAAACAATTGCAAGAAGAAAACGTCAGCTCAGAAATATACGCATGCGATGAGTGGTGTTAGAACCCACGCTCTCTTTCGAGAACCAGAGCATAAAACTGGCGCCTTAGACCGCTGGGTCATCCTGACATTTCTTCGCGTTACACAGTTTTCAGCATCCATGTGACTTTTTTGCGAGTCAGTACTATTTATACACTTTCACTGATAAAGAATTGAGTTGATAAAAGATGTTTGAAACTCTAAGCTGACGGTAAAATAGAAAGTATTTCTAAGAGCATAATTAGTAATTAATTTGTAGGTAAAAACTATTGCAAAAAAAAAAATGCCCTAACTATACGCATGTCAAGAGTGGGATTCGAACCCACGCTCTCTTTTGAGAACCAGAGATTAATTCTGGCGCCTTAGACCACTCGGCCATCCTGACAAGTCTATGCGTCATACAACTTTTCAGCATCCATGTGACTTTTTTGCGAGTCACTACTATTTTACACTTTCACTGATAAAGAATAGAGTTGATAAAAGATGTTTGATACTCTATGCTGACGGTAAAATACAAAGTATTTCTAATAGCATAATTAGTAATTAATTTGTAAAATATAGTTAAAAACAATTGCAAGAGGAAAACGTCAGCTCAGGACTATACGCATGCGAGGAGTGGTGTTCGAATCCACGCTCACTTTCGAGAACCAGAGCTTAAATCTGGCGCCTTAGACCGCTCTGCCATCCTGACTTGTCTGTGCGACATACAGTTTTTCAGCATCCATGTGACTTTTTTGCGAGTCACTACTATTTTACACTTCCACTGATAAAGAATAGAGTTGATAAAATATGTTTGATACTCTATGCTGACGGTCAAATAGAAAGTATTTCTAATAGCATAATTAGTAATTAATTTGTAGAAAAAACTATTGCAGAAAAGAAAAAAATTGCTCAAACTATATGCATGTCAAGAGTGGTGTTCGAACACGCGCTCTCTTTCGCGAACTAGAGCTTAAATCTGGCGCCTTAGACCGCTCGGCCATCCTAACTTTTTTGTGCGTCGTACAGTTTTTCAGCATCCATGTGACTTTTTTGCGAGTCACTACTATTTTACACTTTCACTGATAAAGAATAGAGTTGAAAAATATGTTTGATACTCTATGCTGACGGTAAAATACAAAGTATTTCTAATAGCATAATTAGTAATTAATTTGTAGGTAAAAACTATTGCTAAAAAGAAAAAAATTGCTCAAACTATACGCATGTTAAGAGCGCGGTTCGAACCCACGCTCTCGTTCGAGAGCCGGAGCTTAAAGCTGGCGCCTTAGACCACTCGGCCATCCTGACTTTCCTTTGTGATACACAATTTTCAGAATCCATGTGACTTTTCTGCGAGTCACTTCTATTTATACACTTTCACTGATAAAGAATTGAATTGATAAAAGATGTTTGAATCTCTAAGCTGACGGTTAAATAGAAAGTATTTCTAACAGCATAATTAGTAATTAATTTGTAGAAAAAACTATTGCAAAAAAGAAAAAAATTGCTCAAACTAGCATAATTAGTAATTAATTTGTAAAATATAGGTAAAAACAATTGCAAGAAGAAAACGTCAGCTCAAAACTATACGCATGCGAGGATTGGTGTTCGAACCCACGCTCTCTATCGAGAACCAGAGCTTAAATCTGGCGCCTTAGACCACTCGGCCATCCTGACTTACCTTTGCATTATACAGTTTTTCAGCATCCATGTGACTTTTTTGCGAGTCTATTTTATTTATACACTTTCACTGATAAAGAATTGAGTTCATAAAGGATGTTTAATACTCTATGCTGACGGTTAAATAGAAAGTATTTCTAATAGCATAATTAGTAATTAATTTGTAGGTAAAGACTATTGCAAAAAAGAAAGAAATTGCTCAAGCTATACGCATGTCAAGAGTGGGGTGCGAACCCACGCTCTCTTTCGAGAACCAGAGCTTAAATCTGGCGCCTTAGGACGCTCGGCCATCCTGATCTTTCTTTGTTTTATACACTTTTCAGCATCCATGTGACTTTTTTGCGAGTCACTACTATTTTACACTTTCACTGATAAAGTATAGAGTTGATAAAAGATGTTTGATACTCTATCCTGACGGTAAAATACAAAGTATTTCTAATAGCATAATTAGTAATTAATTTGTAAAATATAGGTAAAAACAATTGCAAGAAGAAAACGTCAGCTCAGCACTATACGCATGCGATGAGATGTGTTCAAACCCACGCTCTCTTCCGAGAACCAGCGTTTAAATCTGGCGCCTTAGACCGCTCGGCCGTTCTGATTTTTCATGGCGTTGTACAGCTTTCAGCATCCATGTGACTTTTTTCCGAGTCACTACTATTTTACACTTTCACTGATAAAGAATAGAATTGATAAAATATGTTTGATACTCTATGCTGACGGTTAAATAGAAAGTATTTCTAATAGCATAGTTAGTAATTAATTTGTAGGCAAAAACTATTGCAAAAAAGAAAGAAATTGCTCCAACTATACGCATGTCAAGAGTGGGGTGCGAACCCACGCTCTCTTTCGAGAACCACAGATTAAATCTGGCGCCTTAGACCGCTCGGCAATCCTGATCTTTCTTTGTTTTATACACTTTTCAGCATCCATGTGACTTTTTCGAGTCACTACTATTTTACACTTTCACTGATAAAGTATAGAGTTGATAAAAGATGATTGATACTCTATCCTGACGGTGAAATACAAAGTATTTCTAATAGCATAATTAGTCATAAATTTGTAAAATATAGGTAAAAACTACTGCAAGAAGAAAAAGTCAGCTCAAAATAATACGCATGTCAGGAGTGGGGTTTGAACCCAAGATCTTTTTCGAGAACCAGAGCTTAAATCTGGCGCCTTAGATCACTCGGCCATCCTGACTTACCTTAGTTTAATACAGTTTTTCAGCATCCATGTGACTTTTTTGCGAGTCACTTCTATTTATACACTTTCACTGATAAAGAATTGAATTGATAAAAGATGTTTGAAACTCTAAGCTGACGGTTAAATAGAAAGTATTTCTAATAGCATAATTAGTAATTAATTTGTAGAGAAAACTATTGCAAAAAAGAAAAAATTTGCTCATACTATACGCATGTCAAGAGTTGGGTTCGAACCCACGCTCTCTTTCGAGAACCAGAGATTAATTCAGGCACCTTAGACCACTTGGCCATCCTGACTTGTCTATGCGTCATACAGTTTTTCAGCATCCATGTGACTTTTTTGCGAGTCACTACTATTTTACACTTTCACTGATAAAGAATAGTTGTAGTATTTATGTCGGCCAATTATCTGCACGAGGGATATAGGCCCTAAGGGGGGGAGTGCCTTCCGTGGAGGGCTTTCTAAGGGAACCTAACCCGTATTAACGCTTGGAGAACCAAGGTTCGAAGAAAACCACGAAAACTCCGAACGATTAGGACGACGGGCGCGATTGGGATCGAACCCAGCACCTCCCGTCTCCCAGCTTCGAGAGCAGAACCTCTCAGCCACTGGTGGGGCGAATCAGCGTTTAAATCTGGCGCCTTAGACCGCTCAGCCATCCTGACTTGTCTGTGCGTCATACAGTTTTTCAGCATCCATGTGACTTTTTTGCGAGTCACTTCTATTTATACAATTTCACTGATAAGGAATTGAGTTGATAAAAGATGTTTGAAACTCTAAGCTGACGGTAAAATACAAAATATATCTAATAGCATAATTAGTAATTAATTTGTAAAATATAGGTAAAAACAATTGCAAGAAGAAAACGTCGGCTCAGAACTATACGCATGTCAAGAGTGGGGTTCGAACCCACGCTCTCTTTCGAGAACCAGAGCTTAAATCGGGTGCCTTAGACTGCTCGGCCATCCTGACTTTCCTTTGTGATATACAGTTTTCAGCATCTATGTGACTTTTTTGCGAGTCACTTCTATTTGTACACTTTCACTGATAAAGAATAGAGTTGATAAAAGATGTTTGATACTCTATGCTGACGGTAAAATACAAAGTATTTCTAATAGCAAAATTAGGAATAAATTTGTAAAATAAAGGTAAAAACTACTGCAAGAAGAAAAAGTTAGCTCAAAATAATACGCACGTCAGGAGTGGGGCTCGAACCCACGCACTCTTTCGCGTATCAGAGATTAAATCTAGCGCCTTAGACCGCTAGGCCACCCTGACTTGTTTTAATCTATGCAATTTTCAACATCCACGTGACTTTTTTGCGAGTCACTCATATTTATACACTTTCACAGATAAAGAATTGAGTTCATAAAAGATGTTTGATACTCTATGCCGACAGTTAAATAGAAAGTATTTCTAATAGCATAATTAGTAATTAATTTGTAAAATATAGGTAAAAACTATTGAAGAAGAAAAAGTCAGCTCAAAATTATACGCACGTCAGGAGGTGGAACACACGCTCTCTTTCGAGAACCAGAGATTAAATCTGGCGCCTTAGAGCGCTCGGCCATCCTGACTTGTCTGTGTGTTGTACAGTTTTCAGCATCCATGTGACTTTTTTGCGAGTCACTTCTATTTATACACTTTCATTGATAAAGAATTGAGTTGATCAAAGATGTTTGATACTCTATGCTGACGGTTAAATAGAAAGTATTTCTAATAGCATAATTTGTAATTAATTTGTAGGTAAAAACTATTGCAAAAAAGAAAAAAAAAATCCTCAAACTATACGCATGTCAGGAGTGGGATTCGAACCCACGCTCTCTTTCGAAAACCAGAGCTGAAGTCTGGCGCCTTAGACCACTCAGCCATCCTGACTTGTCATTGAGTTGTACAGTTTTCAGCATCCATGTGACTTTTTTGCGAGTCACTTCTATTTATACACTTTCACTGATAAAGTATTGAGTTGATAAAGGATGTTTGAAAATCTAAGCAGACGGTTAAATAGAAAGTATTTCTAATAGCATAATTAGTAATAAATCTGTAAAATATAGGTAAAAACTATTGAAGAAGAAAAAGTCAGCTCAAAATTACACGCATGTCAGGAGTGGTGTTCGAACCCACGCGCTCTTTCGAGAACCACAGATTAAATCTGGCGCCTTAAACCGCTCGGCTATCCTGACTTGTCTTTGTGTCGTACAGTTTTCAGCATCCATGTGACTTTTTTGCGAGTCACTTCTATTTATACACTTTCACTGATAAAGTGTTGAGTTGATAAAGGATGATTGAAAATCTAAGCAGACGGTTAAATAGAAAGTATTTCTAATAGCATAATTAGTAATAAATCTGTAAAATATAGGTAAAAACTATTGAAGAAGAAAAAGTCAGCTCAAAATTATACGCATGTCAGGAGTGGAGTCCGAACCCACGCGATCTTTCGAGAACCAGAGATTAAACCTGGCACCTTAGACCGCGCGGCCATCCTGACTCGTCTATTTGTTGTACAGTTTTCAGCATCAATGTGACCTTTTTGCGAGTCACTTCTATTTATACACTTTCATTGATAAATTATTGAGTTGATCAAAGATGTTTGATACTCTATGCTGACGGTTAAATAGAAAGTATTTTTAATAGCAAAATTTGTAATTAATTTGTAGGTAAGAACTATTGCAAAAAAGAAAAAAATTGCTCAATCTATACGCATGTCAGGAGTGGGATTCGAAACCACGCTCTCTTTCGAAAACCAGAGCTTAAATCTGGCGCGTTAGACCGCTCGGCCATCCTGACTTGTCTGCCCGTGATACAGTTTTTCAGCATCCATGTGACTGTTTTGCGAGTCACTACTATTTTACACTTTCACTGATAAAGAATAGAGTTGATAAAAGATGTTTGATACTCTATCCTGACGGTGAAATACAAAGTATTTCTAATAGCATAATTAGTAATTAATTTGTAAAATATAGGTAAAAACAATTGCAAGAAGAAAACGTCAGCTCAGAACTATACGCATGTCAGGAGCGGGGTTCGAACTCAGTGGCGTAGCCAAGGGGGGAGGGGTCCAGGGGGTCCGGACCCCAGCGAAAGTAGACCTGGTTTACTGAATCATGGATACAAATACAACAGTATAAACTGCTAAGACAGAATCCCAAAGGATCTATAAAAAAATTCCGCTTTAGAGAGGTGTTCGTCTTAGAAGGTATAATTCAAAGGTATGTATTTCTTCAGGACTATGAACTTTTCCGTTTTAGGCAGGTTTCCGTTATAAATACTTTCCGTTTTCACAGTATCCCTTAAAACTGCTAATACGTACTGCCAAAAAACTGCCCAAACTTTTTTCTTTCACGTACCCCTTTCTTAGGTTTTTCATTTCGGAGTACCCACATTTCTCATAAACACGCCCCCCTTTCCCCCTCCACTCAAGGAGATAACGTAAACATGCTGTTTTTCATTAGTAATCTTCTTATCACAACCATATAATAAATCGATGCAAATTACATTGATATTCCTAACATTTTTGTGACTTCCGCCATTACCGATATTATTTTCACTTACCCCCCAGAAGACCCGCCACGTACCCCCGGGGGGTACGCTACCCCAGTTTGGAAACCGCTGCTATAACACCGCCTCTGAAGAGCATAAATATATTACAGGAAAATCTGTGAAGATGACCTATCTCAAAGGAAAACAATTCAAGGTTCGACGAAAAAAACACTATACAGGGTGTATCTAAACTCTTGGGCAAAACTTTAAGGTATGATAGTACACATCAAGACAAATAATATTAAATAGGAAACTAAGGGTCCCAAACGTCTTCCGAAAGAGATAGGCGCCTTTAAATTCTAGGGTCCAAAATTTCAAATGATTATAAAAAACGGAAATATTGGTCGATTCGTTTGCGATTTTCACTAAAACTATTCTTTATGTCAGGATTTTCTTGAAAATAAATTTTAAAGATACAGTTCAAAAAATGCCGATAGAGGCGCTTCAGACTTTGGAGTAACCAACAACTATTTTTTACCGTTATTTTTTGTATCTCATTACATGCTTTCAAAAGAGTAGACTTAAACTTAAACTTTTGAGCTCAAAATCTGAATCGTTGGGAGTGGTTAAGTAGCACAAACTGAACTGTGTTCAGGAGTTAAAATTTCAAATGATTATAAAAAACGGAAAAATTGGTCGATTCGTTTGCGTTTTTCACTAAAACTATTCTTTATGTGAGTATTGCCTTGAAAATAAATTTTAAAGATAAAGTTAAAAAAATACCGATAGAGGGCGCTTTAGACTTTGAAGTTATGAACAACTATTTTGTCGACACTTATGGGAAAGAACGAGTTTATTCGAACGCAATAACGGTACATTGGTTGAGTTTCGGGACCCTTACCTTTCTTCACTTTATAACGAACAATATTAACAATTACTTTAAATCTGCTGCCTGCAATTAATAAAAGTAACTTTATTTTTGGACTGGTTATTTGTTATCACTTTCAAAATACACTGGCGAGAAAACTTAATGGAACAACCATAAAAAGGTGCTTTATGTTAATTCTATTAAGGGAACTTCCAGAAAGGTAACTCAAAGTCAACGTTATCACGTAATCCAATGGGATTAACATTCGCTACAGAAATATATGCAAATTTTTCTGCTTCAGCCCGTTCTTTCGGTTCACGTGTGAAAAGGAGCGCACGTGAGTAATTTAAAGTCTAATTTTAAGGACTGTACGTGTAATTAGGTAAAACTTTCACTTCTAGTAGGTGGAATATGTTGTTCAGAAGACATTTGACTGATTTTGAGAAATTGCGTGCGATAGGGAGAATGAAAGCAGGACAGACACGCTTAGAAGACTGTAAAGACTTAAAAATAGCCAAAAGCGGCATGTCAAGAATCGGGAAACGGTTTAAAGACATTGGTATAATGTCCACAAACAACCAGGTCAAGGTAGAAAACGCACCACAATAGGCTCTCAGGACTATAATTTGACAACGATTGCTAAAAGAAATAGGCAATTGACGTCAGTTCAGATTGCAAGGAGTTTGCTGCAGCAACAAAAACTGGACTATCCTGGTTTACTGTGAGTGACAGGCTGCATGCAAGGAAACCCATGATTTGTGTTCCACTAACTCCGATAGCGAAATGCACCCGGTTAAAGTGGTGCAGAGATCATCGTCATTGGTGTACCAGAGTTCTCTTTACCGATGAATCCCGATTTTGTTGAGAGAGTTACTGCAGACGTGCTACCATATGTAGGGAGAAAATCACACGCAATAAGGCTGGAAACATCCGTGAAAGGCATCGATACAAAGGTCGTTGAATCATGGTATAGACGGACATCATTTTGAATAGCCGCAGTGACCGACACATTTTTACCAGTGCAACTGTGAATACTGAAATATACAGAGGTGATGTTCTTGATCCTCCTGTAAAGTTGTTTAAGGGTGCAATCGGAAGATTCGGAATTTTATGATTATTAATGGTCTAGAAGGACGCTACCCCCTTCCCCGGAACTTCTAAGTGTCCCTTCCAGAGCTGCATAAATCTGACCCGTCCGAAGCTTACTGCTGAACTTGGAGAGTGTTCTAAAACTGTTTCGAACCATCTAAAATAAATTGGCTGGGAAGTACAAAAACAGAAACCACCATGAACCATTTTTTACACATTCTAATACTTCCAAAAAAGTGCTAATCCATCACAAATAAACTTATTACAAAAAATTAACATCCTAAAAGACGACCAGATATCGGAAGCAACTATTAGATCGAATACGGTATCAAAAGTGGCGAGACATGAAACATGGAAACCCAAAAGAATTATGGCTAAATAAGACAATTGTAACAAAACTGCTTTTTCCAGCATGAACTATATTTGATGTGTTTGTTTCTTACATTACTAGTTTCTGTAGCTGAAAATGCAAGATCTTTTTCTTAAAGTTAAAACCTTCCCACATAGCATTTTTCGTTTGCAGAAAATTTGCAAGAGTCTTGCTTTGAAAACCTGCGAAGTTGCAGTAAGCTCAGCATGACAAGACTGAAAGTTCATAACAAGACTGCAGCAAGATAACACAAACACCGAAGTCACCACACTTTGAACTTGCTGCTAAATTGTCGTGCAAGTTAAATTCATACTGTATCAAATCAAATCGCAAACTAACGGCAAACAAGTAATCAAAAATACTACAAACTTACTGCAAAGTAGTAATCTTTCTATGTCACACTATAAGTTTAACCCCTTCGAAGGGGTCCATAGACCTGATCAAGTCTATTGATACGAAAGCGCCGTCAGAAGGTGCATGCATCGCTGTTTGTTTATCACCATAAACAAATTTAGGTAATATTTGTACTTTTCATTTCGAGAATATTTTGGTGTTTAATAAGTATAGCGTTTAGAAAAAGCGGTGCCTACCGAATAAAATTTCTGTAGTTTCTGTGTATGTGCTGATAAGGAATTGAGTTGATAAAAGATGTTTGATATATATGCTGACGGTAAAATACAAAGTATTTCTAATAGCATAATTAGTAATTAATTTGTAAAATATAGGTAAAAACAATTGCAAGAAGAAAACGTCAGCTCAGAACTATACGCATGTGAGGAGTGGGGTTCGAACCCACGCTCTATTTCGAGAACCAGAGACTATATCTGGCGCCTTAGACCGCTCGGCCATTCTGACTTTTCCCTGGATAATACAGTTTTCAGCATCCATGTGACTTTTTTGCGAATCACTTCTATTTATACACTTTCACTGATAAAGAATTGAGTTGATAAAGGATGTTTGAAACTCTAAGCAGATGGTTAAATAGAAAGTATTTCTAAGAGCATAATTAGTAATAAATCTGTAAAATATAGGTAAAAACTATTGAAGAAGAAAAAGCCAGCTCTAAACTATACGCAGGTCAGGAGTGGGGTTCGAACCCACGCTTTCTTTCAAGAACCAGAGATTAAGTCTGACGCATTAGACCGCTCGGCCATCCTGACTTGCCCTAGATGTATACAGTTTTTCAGAATCCATGTGACATTTTTGCAAGTCTATTTTATTTATACACTTTCACTGATAAAGAATTGAGTTCATAAAAGATGTTTGATACTCTATGCTGACGGTTAAATAGAAAGTATTTCTAATAGCATAATTAGTAATTTTGTAAAATATAGGTAAAAACTATTGAAGAAGAAAAAGTCAGCGCAAAACTATACGCATGCAAGGAGTGGGGTTCGAACCCACTATCTCTTTCGAGAACCAGAGCTAGAATCTGGCGCCTTAGACCGCTCGGCAATCCTGACTTGTTTATCTGTTAAACAAATTTCAGCATCTATGTGACTTTTTTGCGAGTCACTTCTACTTATACACTTTCACTGATAAAGAATTTAGTTGATAAAAGATGTTTGAAACTCTAAGCAGACGGTTAAATAGAAAGTATTTCTAATAGCATAATTAGTAATAAATCTGTAAAACATAGGTAAAAACTATTGCAAGAAGAAAAAAGTCAGCTCGAAATTAAACGCATTTCAGGAGTGGGGTTCGAAGCTACGCTCTCTTTCGAGAAACAAAACCTAAATCTGTCACCTTATACCGCTCGGTTATCCAGACTTCCCTTTGAGTTATACAGTTTTCAGCATCTATGTGACTTTTTTGCGAGTCAATTCTATTTATACACTTTCACTGAAAAAGAATTGAGTTCATAAAAGATGTTTGATACTCTATGCTGACGGTTAAATAGAAAGTATTTCTAATAGCATAATTAGTAATTAATATGTAAAATATAGGTAAAAACAATTGCAAGAAGAAAAAGCCAGCTCAAAATTATACGGACGTCAGGAGGGGGGTTCTAATCCACGCTCTCTTTCGAGAACCAGAGCTTAAATCTGGCGCTTTAGACCGCTCGGCCACCTGACTTGACTATGCGTTATACAGTTTTTCAGCATCCATGTGACTGTTTTGCGAGTCACTACTAATTTACACTTTCACTGATAAAGAATAGAGTTGATAAAAGATGTTTGATATATATGCTGAAGGTAAAATAGAAAGTATTTCTAATAGCATAATTAGTAATTAATTTGTAGGTAAAAACTATTGCAAAAAAGAAAAAATTTACTCATACTATACGCATGACAGGAGTGGGATTCGAACTCACGCTCTCTATCGAAAAACAGAGATTAAATCTGGCGCCTTAGACCGCCCGGCCATCCTGACTTGCCCTTGTGGTATACAGTTTTTCAGAATCCATGTGACATTTTTTCAAATATATTTTATTTATACACTTTCACTGATAAAGAATTGAGTTGATAAAAGATGTTTGATACTCTAAGCTGACGGTTAAATAGAAAGTATTTCTAAGTGCGGGGTTCGAACTCAGGCTCTCTTTCGTGAACCAGAGATTAAATCTGGCGCCTTAGATCGCTCGGCCATCCTGAATTGCCAGTGCGACATACAGTTTTTCAGCATCCATGTGACATTTTTGCGAGTCACTTCTATTTATACACTTTCACTGATAAGGAATTGAGTTGATAAAAGACGTTTGAAACTCTAAGCTGACGGTTAAATAGAAAGTATTTCTAATAGCATGATTAGTAATTAATCTGTAAAATATAGGTAAAGTCTATTGAAGAAGAAAAAGTCAGCTCAAAATTACACGCTTGTCAGGAGTGGGGTTCGAAACCACGCTCTCTATCGAGAACCAGAGATTAACACAGGCGCCTTAGACCGCTCGGCCATCCTGACTTGTTTTAATATTAAACAAATTTCAGCATCTATGTGACTTTTTTGCGAGTCAGTCTTTTTATACACTTTCACTGATAAAGAATTGAGTTGATAAAAGATGTTTGAAACTCTAAGCTGACGGTTAAATAGAAAGTATTTCTAATAGAATAACTAGTAATAAATTCGTAAAATATAGGTAAAAACTACTGTAAAAAGAAAAAGTCAGCTCAAAATAATGCGCATGTCAGGAAAGGGGCTCGAACCGACGCTCTCTTTCGAGACCCAGTACTTAAATCGGGCCCAAGAGACCACTCGGCCATCCTGACTTACCTTTATTTCATACAGTTTTTTCAGCATCCATGTGACTTTTTTGTGAGACTATTTTATTTATACACTTTCACTGATAAAGAATTGAGTTCATAAAAGATGTTTGTTACTCTACGCTGACGGTTAAATAGAAAGTATTTCTAATAGCATAATTAGTATTTAATTTGTAGGCAAAAACTATTTCAAAAATGAAAAATATTGCTCAAACTATACGCATGTCAAGTGTGGGGTTCGAACCCACGCTCTCTTTCGTGAACCAGAGCTTAAATCTGGCGCCATAGACCGCTCGACCATCCTGACTTTTTTTGCGTTATACGGTTTTCAGCATCCATGTGACTTTTTTGCGAGTCACTTCTATTTATACACTTTCACTGATAAAGAATCGAGTTGATAAATGATGATTGAAACTCTAAGCTGACGGTTAAATAGAAAGTATTTCTAATAGCATAATTAGTAATAAATCTGTAAAATATAGGTAAAAACTATTGCAAGAAGAAAAAATCAGCTCGAAATTAAACGCATTTCAGGAGTGGGGTTCGAAGCTACGCTCTCTTTCGAGAAACAAAACCTAAATCTGTCACCTTATACCGCTCGGTTATCCAGACTTCCCTTTGAGTTATACTGTTTTCAGCATGTATGTGACTTTTTTGCGAGTCACTTCTATTTATACACATTCACTGATAAAGAATTGAGTTCATAAAAGATGTTTGATACTCTAGGCTGACGGTTAAATAGAAAGTATTTCTAATAGCATAATTAGTAATTAATATGTAAAATATAGGTAAAAACAATTGCAAGAAGAAAAAGCCACCTCAAAATAATACGGACGGCAGGAGGGAGGTTCTAATCCACGCTCTCTTTCGAGAACCAGAGCTTAAATCTGGCGCTTTAGACCGCTCGGCCACCTGACTTGACTATACGTTATACAGTTTTAAAGCATCCATGTGACTGTTTTGCGAGTCACTACTAATTTACACTTTCACTGATAGAAGAGAGTTGATAAAAGATGTTTGATATATATGCTGACGGTAAAATAGAAAGTATTTCTAATAGCATAATTAGTAATTAATTTGTAGGTAAAAACTATTGCAAAAAAGAAAAAATTTACTCATACTATACGCATGTCAGGAATGGGATTCGAACTCACGCTCTCTTTCGAAAACCTGAGATTAAATCTGGCGCCTTAGACCGCTCGGCCATCCTGACTTACTCTTGTAGTATACAGTTTTTCAGAATCCATGTGACATTTTTGCAAGTCTATTTTATTTATACACTTTCACTGATAAAGAATTGAGTTGATAAAAGATGATTGATACTCTATGCTGACGGTTAAATAGAAAGTATTTCTAATAGCATAATTAGTAATAAATTTGTAAAATATAGGTAAAAACTACTGCAAGAAGAAAAAGTCAGCTCAAAATATTACGCGTGTTATGAGTGGGGTTCGAACCCCCGCTCTCTTTCGAAAACCAAAGCTTTAATTTGGCGCCTCAGACCACTTGGCCATCCTGACTTACCGTAGAGTCATACAGTTTTTCAGCATGCATGTGACTTTTTTGCGAGTCACTTCTATTTATACACTTTCACTGATAAAGAATTGAGTTCATAAAAGATGTTTGATACTCTATGCTGACGGTTAAATAGAAAGTATTTCTAATAGAATAATTAGTAATTAATTTGTAGGTAAAAACTATTGCAAAAAAGAAAAAAACTGCTCAAACTTAACGCATGTCAAGTGCGGGGTTTAACTCAGGCTCTCTTTTGTAAACCAGTGATTAAATCTGGCGCCTTAGATCGCTCGGCCACCCTGACTTGCCTGTGCGACATACAGTTTTTCAACATCCATGTGACATTTTTGCGAGTCACTTGTATTTATACACTTTCACTGATAAGGAATTGAGTTGATAAAAGATGTTTGAAACTCTAAGCTGACGGTTAAATAGAAAGTATTTCTAATAGCATGATTAGTTATAAATCTGTAAAATATAGGTAAAAACTATTGAAGAAGAAAAAGTCAGCTCAAAATTGTACGCCTGTCAGGAGTGGGGTTAGAAGGCACGCTCTCTTTCGAGAATCAGAGCTTAAATCCGGCGCCTTAGAGCGCTCGGCCATCCTTACTGTACATAGTTTATACAGTTCTCAGCATCCATGTGACTTTTTTCCGAGTCACTTCTATTTATACACTTTCACTGATAAAGAATTGAGTTGATAAAAGATGATTGAAACTCTAAGCTGACGGTTAAATAGAAAGTATTTCTAATAGCATAATTAGTAATAAATTTGTAAAATATAGGTAAAAACTACTGCAAGAAGAAAAAGTCAGCTCAAAACAATACGCATGTCAGGAGTGGGGTTCGAACCCACGCTCCCTTTCGAGAGCCAGAGCTTAAATCTGGCGCCTTAGACCACTCGGCCATCCTGACTTACCTCTACGTTATACAGTTTTTCAGCATCTATGTGACTTTTCTGCGAGTCTATTTTATTTATACACTTTCACTAATAAAGAATTAAGTTCATAAAAGATGTTTGATACTCTATGCTGAAGGTTAAATAGAAACTATTTCTAATAGCATAATTTGTAATTAACTTGTAGGTAAAAACTATTGCAAAAAAGAAAAAAATTGCTCAAACTGTACACATGTCAAGAGTGGGGTTCGAACCCACGCTCTCTGTCGAGAACCAGAGCTTAAATCTGCGCCTTAGACCGCTCCGCCATCCCGACTTGCCTGTGCGTCTTACATTTTTTCAGCATCCATGTGACTTTTTTGCGAGTCACTTCTATTTATACACTTTCACTGGTAAGGAATTGAGTTGATAAAAGATGTTTGAAACTCTATGCTGACGGTAAAATATAAAGTATTTTTAATAGCATAATTAGTAATAAATTGGTAAAATATAGGTAAAAACTACTGCAAGACGAAAACGTCAGCTCAAAACAATACGCATGTCAGGAGCGGGGTTCGAACCCGCGCTCTCTTTCGAGAACCAGAGCTTAAATCTGGCGCCTTAGACCGCTCGACCATCCTGACTTTTTTTGCGAAACACGGTTTTCAGCATCCATGTGACTTTTTTGCGAGTCACTTCTATTTATACACTTTCACTGATAAGGAATTGAGTTAATAAATGATGATTGAAAATCTAAGCTGACGGTTAAATAGAAAGTATTTCTAATAGCATAATTAGTAATAAATTGGTAAAATATAGGTAAAAACTACTGCAAGACGAAAACGTCAGCTCAAAACAATACGCATGTCAGGAGCGGGGTTCGAACCCGCGCTCTCTTTCGAGAACCAGAGCTTAAATCTGGCGCCTTAGACCACTCGGCCATCCTGACATACCTCTGCGTCATACAGTTTTTCGGCATCTATGTGACTTTTCTGCGAGTCTATTTTATTTATACTTTCACTAATAAAGAATTGAGTTGATAAAAGATGTTTGAAACTCTAAGATGACGGTTAAATAGAAAGTATTTGTAATAGCATAATTAGTAATAAATTTGTAAAATATAGGTAAAAACTATTTTAAGAAGAAAAACTAAGCTCAAAATTATACGTATGCCAGGAGTGGTTTTCGAAGCCACGCCCTCTTTCGAGAGCCAGAGCCTAAATCTGGCGCCTTAGACCACTCGGCCATCCTGACTATCGTTTCAGTTTACAAATTTCAGCATCCATGTGACTTTTTTGTGAGTCACTCCTATTTATACACTTTCACTGATAAAGAATTGATTTTATAAAAGATGTTTGAAACTCTAAGCTGACGGTTAAATAGAAAGTATTTCTAATAGCATAATTAGTAATTAATTGGTAAAATATAGGTAAAAACTACTGCAAGAAGAAAAAGTCAGCTCAAAATTACACGTCTGTCAGTAGTGGTGTTCGAAACCACGCTCTCTATCGAGAACCAGAGCTTAAATCTGGCGCCTTAGACCTCTCAGCCATCCTGACTTGCCACTGTGTCATACAGTTTTTCACCATCCATGTGACTTTTCTGCGAGTCTATTTTATTTATACACTTTCACTGATAAAGAATTGAGTTCATAAAAGATGTTTGATACCCTGTGCTGACGGTAAAATACAAAGCATTTCTAATAGCATAATTGGTAATTAATTTGTAAAATAAAGGTAAAAACAATTGCAAAAAGAAAAAGCCAGCTCAAAATTATGCGGATGTTAGGAGGGGGTTCGAACCCACGCTCTCTTTCGAGAACCATAGAATAAATCTGGCGCCTTAGACCGCTCGGCCATCCTGACTGGCCTTTGTGTCATACAGTTTTTCAGCATCAATGTGACATTTTTGCAAGTTTTTTTTATTTATACACTTTCACTGATAAAGAATTGAGTTGATAAAAGATGTTTGATACTCTATGCTGACGGTTAAATAGAAAGAATTTCTAATAGCATAATTTGTAATTAATTTGTAGGTAAAAACTATTGCAAAAAAGAAAAAAATTGCTCAATATATACGCTTTTCAGGAGTGGGATTTGAACCCACGCTCTCTTTCGAAAACCAGAGCTTAAATCTGGCGCCTTAGACCGCTCAGCCATCCTGACTTGTATGTGCGTGATACATTTTTTCAGCATCCTTGTGACTGTTTTGCGAGTCACTACTATTTTACACTTTCACTGATAAAGAATAGAGTTGATAAAAGATGTTTGATACTCTTTGCTGACGGTAAAATACAAAGTATTACTAATATTATAATTAGTAATTAATTTGTAAAATATAGGTAAAAACAATTGCAAGAAGAAAACGTCAGCTCAGAACTATACGCATGTGAGGAGTGGGGTTCGCACCCACGCTCTCTTTTGAGCACCAGAGCTTAAATCTGGCGCCTTAGACCGCTCGGCCATCCTGACTTTGCCTTATGTAACACAGTTTTCTGCATCCATGTGAAATTTTTGCGATTCACTTCTATTTATACACTTTCACTGATAAAGAATTGAGTTGATAAAAGATGTTTGAAACTCTAAGCAGACGGTTAAATAGAAAGTATTTCAAATAGCATAATTAGTAATAAATCTGTAAAATATAAGTAAAAACTATTGAAGAAGAAAACGTCAGCTCAAAATTATACGCCTGTCAGGAGTGGGGAGTCGAACCCACGCTCTCTATCGAAATTCAGAGCTTAAATCTGGCACCGTAGACCGCTCGGCCATCCTACTGGTCTCGGGGTTATACAATTTTCAGCATCGATGTAACGTTTCTGCGAGTCACTTCTATTTATACACTTTCATATATAAAGAATTGAGTTGATAAAAGATGTTTGATAGTCTATGCGGACGGTTAAATAGAAAGTATTTCTAATAGCATAATTAGTAATTAATTTGTAAAATATAGGTAAAAACTATTGCAAAAAGAAAAAGTCAGCTCAAAACTATACGGAGCTTAAATCTGATGCCTTAGACCGCTCAGCCATCCTGACTTGCCATTGTGTCATACAGTTTTTCACCATCCATGTGACTTTTCTGCGAGTCTATTTTATTTATACACTTTCACTGATAAAGAATTGAGTTCATAAAAGATGTTTGATACTCTATGCTGACGGTAAAATACAAAGCATTTCTAATAGCATAATTGGTAATTAATTGGTAAAATATAGGTAAAAACAATTGCAAGAAGAAAAAGCCAGCTCAAAATTATACGGATGTCAGGAGGGGGGTACGAACCCACGCCCTCTTTCGAGAACCAGAGATTAAATCTGGCGCCTTAGACCGCTCGGCCATCCTTTATGTCATTCAGTTTTTCAGCATCCATGTGACATTTTTGCAAGTCTATTTTATCTATACACTTTCACTGATAATGAATTGAGTTGATTAAATTGTTTGATACTCTATGCTGACGGTTAAATAGAAAGTATTTCTAATAGCATAATTTGTAATTAATTTGTAGGTAAAAACTATTGCACAAAAGAAAATAATTCCTCAAACTATACGCAAGTCAAGAGTGGGGTTCGAGCCCACGCTCTCTATCGAGAACCTGAGCTTGAATCTGGCGCCTTAGACCGCTCAGCCCTCCAGTCTTGTCAGTGCGTGATACAGTTTTTCAGCATCCTTGTGACTTTTTTGCGAGTCACTACTATTTTACACTTTCACTGATAAAGAATTGAGTTGATAAAGATGTTTGAAACTCTAAGCTGACGGTTAAATTGAAAGTATTTCTAATAGCATAATTAGTAATAAATTTGTAATATATAGGTAAAAACTATTGCAAGAACAAAAAGTCAGCTCGAAATTAAACGCATTTCAGCAGTGGGGTTCGATGCTACGCTCTCTTTTGAGAAACAAAACCTAAATCTGTCATCTATACAGCTCGGTCATCCAAACTTCTCTTTGAATTATACAGTTTTCAGCATCTATGTGACTTTTTTGCGAGTCACATCTATTTATACACTTTCATATATAAAGAATTGGGTTGATAAAAGTTGTTTGATACTCTATGCTGACGGTTAAATACAAAGTATTTCTAATAGCATAATTAATAATTAATTTGTAAAATATAGGTAAAAACTATTGCAAGAAGAAAAAGTCATCTCAAAACTATACGGAGCTTAAATCTGGCGCCTTAGACCACTCGGCCATCCTGAATGTTCCTTTGTTATACAGTTTTCAGCATCCATCTGAATTTTGCGAGTCACTTCTATTTATACACTTTCACTGATAAAGAATTGAGTTGATAAAAGATGTTTGAAACTCTAAGCTGACGGTTAAATAGAAAGTATTTCTAATAGCATAATTAATAATAAATTTGTAAAATATAGGTAAAAACTATTGCAAGAAGAAAAAGTGAGCTCAAAATTTTACTCATGTCAGGAGTGGGGTTCGAACCCACGCTCTCTTTAATGAACCGGTGCTGAAATCTGGCGCCTTAGACCGCTCAGCCATCCTGACTTGCCGGTAAGCGATACAGTTTTTCAGCATCCATGTGACATTTTTGCAAGTCTATTTTATTTATACACTTTCACTGATAAAGAATTGAGTTGATAAAAGATGTTTGGTACTCTATGCGGACGGTTAAATAGAAAGTATTTCTAATAGCATAATTAGTAATTAATTTGTAAAATGTAGGTAAAAACTATTGCAAGAAGAAAAAGTCAGCTAAAAACTATACGCATGTCAGTAGTGGTGGTCGAGCCCACGCTCTCTTTCGAGAACCAGGGTTTAAATCTGGCGCCTTAGACCGCTCGGCCATCCTGACTTTTCTTTTTTGTTATACAGTTTTCAGCATCCATGTGAATTTTGCGAGTCACTTCTATTTATACTCTTTCACTGATAAAGAATTGAGTTGATAAAAGATGATTGAAACTCTAAGCTGACGGTTAAATAGAAAGTATTTCTAATAGCATAATTAGTAATAATTTTGTAAAATATAGGTAAAAACTATTCCAAGAAGAAAAACGTCAACTCAAAATTATTCGCATGTCAGGAGTGGGGTTCGAACCCACGCTCTCTTTCGAGAACCAGAGCTTAAATCTGGCGCCTTAGACCGATCGGCCATCCTGACTTGCCTTTAAGTGAAACAGTTTTTCAGCATCCATGTGACATTTTTGCAAGTCTATTTTATTTATACACTTTCACTGATGAAGAATTGAGTTCATAAAAGATGTTTGATACTCTATGCTGGCGGTTAAATAGAAAGTATTTCTAATAGCATAATTAGTAATTAATTTGTAAAATATAGGTAAAAACTATTGCAAGAAGAAAATGCATCTCAAAATTATACTGACCTCAAATCTGGCGCCTTAGACAGCTGGGCCATCCTGACTTGTCTTAAATTTTTACAATTTTCAGCATTCTTGTGACTTTTTTGCTAGTCACTTCTATTTATACACTTTCACTGATAAAGAATTGAGTTGATAAAAGATGTTTGAAACTCTAAGCTGACGGTTAAATAGAAAGTATTTCTAATAGCATAATTAGTAATAAATTTGTAAAATATAGGTAAAAACTATTGCAAGAAGAAAAAGTGAGCTCAAAATTTTACTCATGTCAGGAGGGGGGTTCGAACCCACGCTCTCTTTAATGAACCGGTGCTTAAATCTGGCGCCTTAGACCGCTCAGCCATCCTGACTTGCCTGTAAGCGATACAGTTTTTCAGCATCCATGTGACATTTTTGCAAGTCTATTTTATTTATACACTTTCACTGATAAAGAATTGAGTTGATAAAAGATGTTTGGTACTCTATGCGGACGGTTAAATAGAAAGTATTTCTAATAGCATAATTAGTAATTAATTTGTAAAATGTAGGTAAAAACTATTGCAAGAAGAAAAAGTCAGCTAAAAACTATACGCATGTCAGTAGTGGGGGTCGAGCCCACGCTCTCTTTCGAGAACCAGGGTTTAAATCTGGCGCCTTAGACCGCTCGGCCATCCTGACTTTTCTTTTTTGTTATACTGTTTTCAGCATCCATGTGAATTTTGCGAGTCACTTCTATTTATACTCTTTCACTGATAA
Source organism: Maratus speciosus (assembly GCA_963932465.1). Taxonomy (NCBI): domain Eukaryota; kingdom Metazoa; phylum Arthropoda; class Arachnida; order Araneae; family Salticidae; genus Maratus; species Maratus speciosus. The sequence continues at coordinate 664,634,754 of OZ010787.1, forward strand.
AGAATTGAGTTGATAAAAGATGATTGAAACTCTAAGCTGACGGTTGAATAGAAAGTATTTCTAATAGCATAATTAGTAATAATTTTGTAAAATATATAGGTAAAAACTATTCCAAGAAGAAAAACGTCAACTCAAAATTATTCGCATGTCAGGAGTGAGGTTCGAACCCACGCTCTCTTTCGAGAACCAGAGCTTAAATCTGGCGCCTTAGACCGATCGGCTATCATGACTTGCCCTTATGTGAAACAGTTTTTCAGCATTCATGTGACATTTTTGCAAGTCTATTTTATTTATACACTTTCACTGATGAAGAATTGAGTTCATAAAAGATGTTTGATACTCTATGCTGGCGGTTAAATAGAAAGTATTTCTAATAGCATAATTAGTAATTATTTTGTAAAATATAGGTAAAAACTATTGCAAGAAGAAAATGCATCTCAAAATTATACTGACCTCAAATCTGGCGCCTTAGACAGCTGGGCCATCCTGACTTGTCTTAAATTTTTACAATTTTCAGCATTCTTGTGACTTTTTTGCTAGTCACTTCTATTTATACACTTTCACTGATAAAGAATTGAGTTGATAAAAGATGTTTGAAACTCTAAGCTGACGGTTAAATAGAAAGTATTTCTAATAGCATAATTAGTAATAAATTTGTAAAATATAGGTAAAAACTATTGCAGAAAAGAAAAAAAATTTTCAAACTACACGCATGTCAAGAGTGGGGCTCGAACCCACGCTCTCTTTCGAGAACCAGAGATTAAATCTGTCGCTTTAAACCGCTCGGCCATCCTAACGTGTCTTTGATTGATGCAATTTTCAGCATCCATGTGACTTTTTTGCGAGTCACTTGTGTTTATGCACTTTCACTGATAAAGAATTGAGTTTATAAAAGATCTTTGAAACTCTAAGCTGACGGTTAAATAGAAAGTATTTCTAATAGCATAATGAGTAATAAATTTGTAAAATATAGGTAAAAACTATTGCAAGAAGAAAAACGTCTGCTCAAAGTTATACGCATGTCAGGAGTGAGCTTCGAACCAGAGATTAAATCTGGCGCCTTAGACCACTCGGCCATATTGACTTGCTTTCGTGTCATACAGTTTTTCAGCATCCATGTGACTGTTTTGCCAGTCACTTCTATTTATGCACTTTCACTGATAAAGTATTGAGTTGATAAAATATGTTTGATACTCTATGCTGACGGTTTGCTTCACCAGTGGCTGAGAGGTTCTGCTCTCGAAGCTGGTAGACGGGAAGTGCTGGGTTTGCACTCAATCGTGCCCGTCGGCCTAATCGTTCGGAGTTTTCGTGGTTTTCTTCGAACCATGGATTTCCATGCGTAAATACGGGCTAGGTCACATTAGAAAGACCCCACCCACGGAGTGTACCCCCCCCCCCCCCTTTAGGGCCTGTATCCCATATGTTGGTAATTGGCTGTCATAAACCCAACCAACTATGCTGATGATTAAATAGAAAATATTTCTAATAGCATATGTTGTAAAATATAGATTAAACCTATGGTAAGTACAAGGCAGCTCAAAGCGATACGCGGGATGGGAGTGGAGTTCGAACCCGCACTCTCTTTCGAGAACCACAGCTTAGACTGGCGCCTTAGACCACTCGGCCATCCTGACTTGTCGCTGTGTCATACAGTTTTTCAGCATCCATGTGACTTTTCTTGCGAGTCACTTCTATTTATATTCTTTCTCTGATAAAGTATTGAGTTGATAAAAGATGTTTGATACACTGTAAAAAAACCCGACATTTTTACAGTACAAAGTACTGTTCATCTCGCTCACAAACTCGATCACAGTTGAATGTGCTGTATCTTTCTTTGGTTTCCTGACTATTTAAACATGAAAAATACAGTAGTTGCGTATAATTAACACTACAATGTACTGGCAATTTGGACGCATTTGGAGGACAGCACAAACTACTGGCGTCCAAATTGCCAGTACATTGTACTGTTAATTATACGCATCTTACTGTATTTTTCATGTTTAAATGGTCAGGAAACCAAAGAAGATACAACACATTCATCTGTGATCGAGTTTGTGCTGGAAAATTTATAGTGGTTTTTTTTATAGTGTACTCTATCCTAACGGTTAAGGGGGTAGGATACCTTTAAAACTCCAAAATTTTCGAATTTTTTTTAATACGTATTTTGATTCTTTAAACATTACTGAACAATATGAAAAAACCGCATTAAAAAATTCCCATCAGTTTACTAATTATGGCACTTTTATTAAGACTACATATTAAGACTACATAGGATAATTAAACTTTGCGTTGCGTTTATTCAAAACGATGAATTTTGATACTGCGCGCAGTGTTACTAAAAATTTATGCGTGGCAATCAAAAGAAATTTTCTCTACATATTCATTTCTGTATTATATACAACTTAAAACCAGAAAAAGGTAAGATTTTATTTTTTTGTGTGTTTTTGTACTTTGAAAATATTTTTCAAAAAGGGAAAATTTTTAATTTTTTATTAATTTTTTAATTTAGTCAATATTTTTTACAAATATTCTGGTTTTAATATAAAGGTAACACTATTATGTATATATTTTCACTAAAATTTCTTCTTTATATGCATATTTTCAGATTTTATCATGCGCGCAAGATTTTTTACTCATTATCATATATTTTTGAACTTATCATTTCAATATTTATTTATGAATTTACAAGTATATACATATTTTTAAATATAAATATAAATATCAGCTTTATATTTAAATGAAGTTTGATTTTTTTTTTTTTTTTTTTTTTTTTTTTTTTTTTACTTTTTTACAAGTTTTGAAGCTTGAAACATAGTGATATTTTTTACTTTTCAACGTGTTCAAAGGTACTCACTTAAAATAATTAAAAATCTGAAAATTAATTTAAAAGCCGTATTAAATCATTCAATTAAGATACAATTTTCAAACAAATTGCATTTGAAGGTAGGTTTTTTTTCACATACGACGGTGTAAAAATTAAAAATGTGCGATGTTTACAAATTTTAAAAAATGCAATTACAAAAATTGCAAAACCGAAATTTCATCGTCAAGTACCCTCATTCGCAAAATGATGTCACTTACCGAAGAAATCTTTTGTAAAACACTGGTGTCTAAATTTAGGGGGCCTTACATATTTAAAAAAGAATCCGCCTTCGGCAGCTGCCATTTTTGTGTCAGTGCTCAGGCCTAAGTAGTAAGTCCTCCCCCATGGGTTACGGAAGTGACGTCACGAGGGGGAGGGACTTAAACCGAAAGTATGGGGTCGGAAGGGGAATGTCATGTGATGGTTCGTACAGGGGTACGTAGGAAGGTAGGTGAGTTGTTTTATGCTGGATGTTGAGTGGTAGATGGCTGTATGTTTTAGGGGGCTGTATGTTTTAGTAGTATGCAGGGGGATCTGGCGAATACAATAGAAGTGTGTGTGTCCACCTGTCAATCAAAAGGGAACGTGTCCGAACATGTACTCTTGGATAAGGGATGGATTTTTATCGGCGGTTGAAGCAGGGATTATTTTTCGGGAGGGTGAAGGAAGTGTGGGGATGACAATTTTTGTGTAGAAGAGTGAGTAGAAGTGGGGGAGCGGAAGTGGAGGATGACATTTCTTCAGTGTTGAAGTATGGGGGTGAATTTCAGTTTCGGTTTTCTCGAAGTGTTAATTGTTTCGTGTTTTATAATTAATATTCATTCTAATTAAAGTTTTAGATTCGTTTTGTTAGAGTACGATGTAATTAGTGGATTTTAATTTCATTTCATGGAATGCATTTTTAAATAATTTAATGATTTTTTATAATGGAAACTTTTAAACAATGTTCTATTTTTCGCGATGACGTACTCGGTAATATGAATTTATTTAATTCAGTGAATTAACTAAAATTTAACTATTTTTATTTTGATGAATTTAATTTAAATGACTTTAATTTTAATGAATATTTTTAGAATTTTAAATTGGGAAACCTGTTTAATTTTTTATTTTAATTTAATTTTTAACGAATTTGTTTACTTTTAAATTTATTATTTTTAGAATTTTAAATTGGGAATCCTGTTTCATTTTAATTAGTTAAATTGGGAAACCTGTTTCATTTTTATTTATTTTATTTTAAGAATTTTAAATTGGGAACCTTGTTTGATTTATTTTAATTTTATTTTTTAACGAATTTTTTACTTTTAAATTTATTATTTTAGAATTTTAAATGAAAAAACACATGATCTTCGGTTTCACGTATGTTTTCTAGCATGGCGTCATCACACTGAATATAACCGAGTTTTTTAATTAAATATTCTTTCAAAGATGTGATGTCATAATTCAATGGCTAGAATAACAAAGTAATAATAGTTCCTTGACATCATTTTACCAAGTTCAAACCCCACCTAGAATTTTGGTGAATTAAAAAGACTAAAATAAAGATTAACGATAGATAGCTGCACCAAAAACTCTTATGTATTTCGCCTTCGAAATAATTCTGTGGGATAATGTAATAACGTATAATTATTAAATTTAAATTTGTTTTTAATTAAAAATAATTATATTGATACTTTTAAATTATTTTAATTAATTTATATAATTTATTCTAAATTATATTCATACTTTTAAAATAAGGTATATAGTAAAGGTTTTATTTTAATACTTTTCATTTTTAGTTAAATTTTGATGTGATAAACATCGTACTAATTTGCAGAAGAAAAATATTAATGAACGCTAACTTTCGTTTAGATCATAATCATTGTTGCTATGGAAGTTTTGAATCAAGTGTATCAGGATCCAGAGTTTCCAGCCAGTTTCGGTGGTATCAATGCTTTACAATGTGCTTTAAAAGGTCACGTAAAAACACAGCAGATAAAGAAATGGCTTCAAACGAAAGATTCTTTTACTTTGTACAAGTCTTTGCGAAACAAATTTCCGAGAAATCGTATCATAATAGGATGCTTATTATAACGATCTTAACGGGCTTAAAGAACAGTTTCAATCTGATTTAGTAGACATGCAGTCTCTATCTTCTTTGAATGACGGATATAGGTACTTACTGACAAGTATTGATATTTTGTCGAAATATACATGGATCATACCGTTAAAAGATAAAAAATATACAAGTATTAAACGAGCCTACGAAAAAATATTTTCGGCACGTAAGCCGCAAACTCTACAGTGGGACGATGGGAAGGTGTTCACAAATAAGCTTGTGCAAGATTTCTTACAAAAGCAGAATGTTCACTTTTCACGGGTCTGTTTAGGAAGAAATTCGGTCCTTTAAAAGATCCTTCACAAAAATTTTCATCTCAAAACAGGACCCTTAAAAAAAATTCATCTCAAAGCAGGACCCTTCACAAAACTTTTCACTTTAAAAAAGGACCCTTCGCAAAATTCTTTGTCTTAAAAAATCGAACTTTTACAAAAATGTTTCAGCTCTAAACTAAATCTTTCACAAATTTAATCATTTAAAAATAAAATCTGACCTGTCACTTTTAAATATATAAAGAAAATAATGTATTTTACGTATATTATATCTTCTTAAGAATATATAAAAAAAGGACCTGGTTCAACGATCATCTCAAATTCACGAAATTAGGACTAGATTTTTCACAAATGTAAAAAAGCTGTTCACAATTTCACAAAAACAGGACTCTGAGAGATATGACTCGAATATCGGCGATACCGTCCGCATAAGTAAGGAGAAACTACGTTTTGAGTAATATACGAAAAGATTACGATTATTTTGAAATATACGAAAAAATTGGGCAAGACAAATTTTTACTATTCATAAAATCATACGTCGAGTGCCTGTTGTTTATAAATTAAAAGACTTAGCAGGAGCAATCATAAAAGGAACATTTTACAAACAAGAACTGCAAAAGATTTCGGATTCAGGTTTTTATCCCGAGGAGAAAGTTTTGGAGAAAAGAAAATGTAACGGAAAAGTTCAATATTTTGCGAAATTTCAAGGATATCCGGAAAAATTCAACGCATGGGTTAAATATATTAAAATGATATAACTAGAGTAGTTATCACACTTACCGTTCATTTCATCAAAAGATGTCGTTCTACATCACACTCATCAGCGATAGCTCTATGAGCTTTTCCCCAAATAATAAAATATCACAATTTACAATTCAGTTGCCCACCCTCATAAATTTAAACGGGGACTGGGAAATGGCATTGGTGAATTTCATTTATCCCTATACATGTTATAACGTTAGAAAATATAATAATTTGTTTGGTTTTGACTTAGGGGATGGGAAATTTGAAGGTAGGAGTGTTCCTTCTGGATGTTATGAAACCATACCCGACCTCATTTAAATGTATGACAATACCATCGCATAAAAATAAGATTGAATTTAATTTTCTCCCTGTTACAAAAAAACAGATAAAATATTGAAAGTAGTTCTTTATGAAGGTCTAGCAGCACTTTTAGGGTTTGAGCCCGGACAATTTACAGGATTGCAACAAAGTCCTTTCATGGCAGACCCGAAGTCATCGTTTCCCATGATGTATATGTACTGTGATCTCGTGGAGTCTCAAACAGTAGATGATGTACTCTATTAAAAATTGTGTCTGTTTAACGAAGCGATGGCGAAAAAATAAATACTCATTATTCGAGACCATTGTTCGTGCCAGATATCCATCAACATTTCTAAACGGTACAAATTGATATCAGACTTCATTCTGGAGATTTAGTGCCTTTTGAAAGAGGTAAAGTTTTGGAAACGTTGCAAATTTCGTTTACGACAAATCATGTAAAATCTAATTAAATTTATCTCATTTTCCTTTTTGATTGCGATAAAGAAAGATCAACAAAATGTTGATGCCTTATACATGTTGTACATAAAAGTTCAAAGATTATTATGCTGGGCAACAGGAGATGGTTTCCCTTACTATAGAGGAACAGTTTTGCAGAGAGGGTACGGTATAGGCGGATTTTTTTTTTTTGCTAAATTGTTTCACAGTGCGATGCCATTTTTGATAAGTGGTGCCAAAACGTTTGGAAAAGAAGCATTACGAACAGGCACTATGGTTGCGAATGATGTGTTATCAGGTGAAAATTTTAAATCGTCTCTCAAAACACGATCAAAAGAAGTTGGAAAGAAATTAGCTAAAAAGGCAGTTGAAAAAGAGGATAAAATGATTGGCCATGGGAAACTTAAAAGGAAGCGGAAATTCATTTCATTGAAAGTAGGTACAAAGACGTAATATTTTTGACTGTTAATATAAGCATTATACTATGGATTTTATTTTAAAGGACTCACCCAAATGTGCTAAATCGGAATAAGAATTATTTCATCTCCCTCCTACTCAAACAGTTTTTGAAAGAGGTCAATGGGTTGAATTTCACCCTCTTTCCAAATTTTCTGATGGAGGTCCTGTGGAATTTAATGTTTCTGGAAGCGGAGAAGATTACCTTGATTTATCCCAAACTCAGTTATATGTCACAGTAAAGATTTAAGAAAAGGTGGCAAACCCATTCCGGATAAAAGTAAAGTGGGACCCGTCAATCTTTTTTTGCATTCCATGTTTCCCCATGTTGATATTAGCCTGAACGATAGATTCGTTTCTTCAAGTAATAATACTTATCCTTACAGAGCCATGATAGAGACGTTACTAAATCACGACTATGATGCACAAACTTCTCAACTTTACTCAGAATTATTTTTGAAAGTTACTGCTGGTCGCATAAATGTTGTGGATCCGGAAGATGCAAACCCCGATGAAGGATTTAGTAAACGTGCCGAAATGACTAAACACAGTGCTTCGGTTGATATAATTGGTCGATTGCACCTGGATATGTTTCACCAAGAAAGACTCCTCCTTTCCATGGTAGATGGGAAAATTAAACTGATTTGTAGTAAACCAGAGTTTTGTTTGTTAGTGGGTGAAGGGGAATTTAAAGTTTCCCTGAAACATGCTTCTTTATTTGTTTGTAAAGTATGAGTAAGTCCTGGTGTTGTCTTAGGATATGCTAAAAGCTTAGAAAAAACAACAGCCAAACCCCCTATTAACAGAGTGCTTTGCAAAACATTATTCCATTCCTACAGTCAATATGAGTTTAGTTCAAGATTGTGAAGGGTATTATAACTCACACATTTAAAACTATAGGTCTGGCCAGTGATGTAAGAGTGGAAGTACATTGGGATGCCTCACAACACCCATATTGTGAGCTCTTATCCCCAAGAATTTGACTGCAACACATCAAAAGTTATACGATGTTATTTATTGGAAGTTCCGTGAAAACAAATATGATGGGATGGTCCATTAGCCAAAAATGTCTTTACAGTATCAGAATATCAGGCTGAATGAATACACTTGCATAATAATCGTATGCCAACATCCATTGGAATGCCAAGCCAATATGAGAGTTAAGCAAACGCCAAATTATCCGTTGCATAGAAAAGCAATGGGAGAGAATTTAAATTATTGGCAGATAAACTGATAAAGACAAAATCGCGAAAATAACACAAGCAACCCTACCGAAACATTTGCAAAAGTTAGAATCTATTTATATTACAGATGACAGCTATCAAATTATGATTAAATTTATTGCCTGAGTTATAATACAAAAATGGATAAAATCCCCTTGTTAATAAAAATGATCGCTTTCTTTTATAAACAAAGTAATAAAATTACTCACATAAATCACGAAAATAAAATAGATTAGTATTAAAATGTAATATCGAAATGACAAAAAGTAATTATCGTAAATCTTTTAAGTATAATATAAGCTGTTGAGTTGCAGATATAAAATAGCGAAATCAAAATGATAATGAATCATTTCGTTAAAAAAAGACATGTTTATTATTTAATGTTTTACTTCCGCATGAAAGAGTCGAGAAATAAGCCTGAAATTACTTTTTAACAAATCCATTTATGATTGACTGAATACATGGAAAGAAAGGGTAAGATTAATTTAAAAAGGAATAAATGGACAATATATGATGATTGCTGCATCATCATAAAGATAACTTTTTTACAGGTCAGATGCCCAATCATTGTGATCACTTGCACGCATTTAACAGCGACTATAAAAGGTCCCTTTTTGAGTTCAAGCATTACAATACTAATTTCATATGGCATCTATGTGGACGGTCAGCCCGTTCCTCACAATCCACTACAACAAAATTTATTTATGAATGCTGAAAACAAAGATTTGTACTTTTCAAGATCAGAGTTTTCACAGGGATATTAATTATTTTGTTTTGATCTATCACCCGATTTATGTGATGGTTCATATCTTAATCTCATTTGTTATAGCAATTTAAGATTAGAAATTAAGTTCGGAACCACTTTGGCGCAAAAATTCTCTTTGCTAATGTATGCTGAATTTGAAAATTTAATCGAAATCAACAAATCTCGCAATATTCTGTATGATATTGGAAACTAATGAATTCATCAATATTGTATTTTCTTTCTTGTAAAACGATGTCAAGGACTTTGTACGAATTCTATTACAAATGTATTATCCAGAAAGAAGAATGATTTTCGAATGTACCAATTTGTCAAAAAAAGATATGGTGTAAAAATGATTTTTAAAAAATAAAAAAATATATTTATCTTAGTTTATGTCTATTCATTTGTTTTGCAAATCTTATCACGGATAGTGGATTACATAAAAAAGATTTATTTGTTTTTTAGAAAAAATGCATGCATAAGATTTTTTTCCTAGCTTGATTATAAAAGTTATTAAGTTATTTATATTTGCTAAAAAAATAATTAGCTGAAAGAAACTATAAAAATTGAAGTTTTCATTCATTCATGTTATTTAAACAATGGAATTTCTCATGTTAGTACACCCTTTCATTGTCCTTATCAGCGGGCCGACAGGCTCTGGTTAGACTGCATTTGCTAAAAAATTAATTGATTACAAATATTTTCACCCTATGCCCGCAAGTATAATATACTGTTATGGAAGCTTCTTTGCAATTCAATGAAAGATGTTCAATAACAAAAGGTTTACCTTATAATCTCAACTCTCTATAAGATGCTGTAATTATTATCGACGATTTGATGTCTGAGTTAGCCTCGATGTGCGATTGAACAAACTTTTCACGAAAGGTAGTCATCATCAAAATCTTACCGTTAGCTTTATAATGCAGAAGTTGTTTCATCACGGCAAGAAAAATGCGAAATATTAATTTAAATTACCATTACATGATATTATATAAAAAACCCGAGATAAAAGTCAAATAATGCATTTAGCTAGATAGATGTTTCCTGGTAAAACCAAGGCTTTTCAAAAAAATGTTTAACGATGCTACTGCATTACCTTTCAGTTACTTATTGATTGATTAAAGGCCCGAACCTTTTGTAAGCTTGCGCATGCGCACAAAATATTCCCGGCGGTAAATGTTATGTGTATAAAAATTCGATAAACCACTTGTCCAGAGAACGGCATCCGGTGAACATGGCCTCTGCTGCCATTGAATTCGAAGGATTTCAGATAAATTAGAACGATTTTATTATCAAAGAACTCGCCTTTTATGCTGTTGATTCTGGATACCACTGTCGGTGGAGATTTCTCCCCCCCCCCCCTCATCCTTGGGAGCAATTGCCTCTTCTAAAAGGAAAGACGTTTACCGGGTTGATAGATTACCGTCATGGTTTGCAATGGAAATAGTGGTGATTTAACCTTTTCAACGAATGTCTGGACGAAAGATTTTGAACCTGGGTGATTTTAACTGTCTCAAAATTAATTTATTAAATATTTCAGAGGTAAACTGCCCCAGTCATAAATCCTGTTTTAAACATTGTGCTTTAACGATAGCTTTTACTTACGGTTTGCATATAACAGCGAGATTAAGCTCATCGATCATCATTTGTAGTCAGGATGTCGGCCGTGGATCATCTAAAATTGTTCCAAGACAAAGCAAAAAGCAGCCTTTCTTAAAAAGTATCCTAATAGTATTATAAAAGGTGTTTGCGAATGCGCCTTAAATATTTTAACCCTTTCCGGTGCGGAGTCATGTTTATAAACTGATGAAATAATGTACTGACACCAGAATTTATAAACGAATTATTAGAAAATACAAACTTGCTTATTTTCAAGTACCTTATAACCCTTTGAAGGGCAACAAAAATTTCTCTAAATATTGAATTCTCACCGGAGTAATCGAAAAATTTTATTTTTAAATAAGGAAAAGCAATTTTTCAATGATTTTCCCTCAAAGTTAAAAATATAAAATTTAGTTACAATTTTCTGGTGAGAATCTTGTTTAAATTAGGTGGGATATATTTTATCCCACAGCCCCTCAAGGGGATAAAAGGAAAATTTTAATTAACCCTTAAATGCCTGACTTTTCAAAAATCATTGTAATAATGTTTTTCGGCTTTCATTTTTTAAATAAATCATGGGAAAAATACTTTAAAAAATCATATTTTGTTTTAAGTATAGTTTACGGCTAAAAAGCAGTTTGTTACTAATCGGCAATACTGGTGTTTAATTGAAAAAATAATTTCCCTTGATAAAATTCTATAATATTAAACACACAAGAATTTTAGGGACTATAATAAGAAATAAATTTTACTTGCTCACTGCAGGTAAAAATAGGGTATTTCGCGAGGTCCCAAACAAAACAAAAAGAACAAGTAGCAACAATTGAAAAAATAAATCTATCTTTATTCTTAAACAGCACAAGTGTTGTCATCTACATGTTGAAAATCGATTTAATAATATTTTCAGAATGTATTTTATTGGCAACATTAGGCATTATAGCTTCAATATTATTCTAATAGTATTTTAGAGCCTAAATTGGGTATGTTGCCGAAAAGCAACACCAGGCATTTAAGGGTTAAATAGTCTGGGTGCCAGTAAAATAAAAATTAGGTGTCCTCTTTTAAGGACACCGCCCGCGAAAGGGTTTTAAAGGGTAACATACCTGTATCTAAACGTCAGAAAAATAGACTAATAGCTTATAAAAGAACATTGCGTCGTCTAGGAGATAAAAAGTACCTTTGTTTAAGAAAAGACGACTCCTCGTTCAAAAAGGAGAAGGATTTTTATCTATATTCATTCCTGTTGCAGTATCAGTGCTCAGTATAATGGAGTTTGCTCATAAATTCAGACTTGTCCCAGCTGACAGAGATCAAGAGTTTTCCGATGAGCATTTAAGTGATTTAGATAGACAGATTCAGACTATTTTGAAAAGAAAACTGGAGGATCATGAAAAAGCGAAGCTTTATACACAAACTTTGCAAAAGTTTGTCTCGTTCCCAGGTATGAATGTGGTCAAAACCCTGAAGAACAACTTCCCGAGAAACCCTTTGTAAAGTCTCCGGGTATAGAAAATGAAATTCTAAGTTCCGTCTCCGTTAAACAAAAGAAAACTGCTGTTAAAATTACGGAATTTTTTAAACAAAATAAAATTTCCTATACAGAAAGCAAAGAATTGAAAATAGATGGTACTGTAATTAACGGATGAGATGTTGTTCAACGAATTGGTTTTTTGCTAAGTCAAAAACCTATTGCGTTTGATCAGTTTCAAGAACTTTTAAGGAAAATAAGCTTTCATCAAGAATTTATAAAAAACAAGTATTTGAGGAATGAACAGAAAACTATTTATGCAAGAACCGAACCCCTTCATAGAAAACGAAAATCATCTTATTACGTCACTTTAACAATATCACCAATACCTCGGTTAAAATTAGATTTAAAAAATGTAGAAAACTATGTTTTGCAAATACAATGTATTTTATGAACCAAATAAACTTTTTATGTTTTAAAATATTTATGTGTGTGAATGTGTAATGTGTTTTCGTCATTTTGTAAAAATGTGAACGTTATGATTGCTTTTTCTAAATTTTTCTTGAGAAAAGAAATTTTTTGAAAATAACGTTTCAGGAAATAGAAAAATTATATTTAGAAAAAAAAGTTTTATGTTTAGGAAAATAGTTTTATGTTTAACAAAAAAAAAAAAAAAAAAAAAAAAAAAAAAAAAAAAAAAATATATGTTCAGTATAAAAATTTTGTGTTTGGGAAAAAAGTTTTAAGTTCATTAAAAAGTTATGTTTAGGGAAAAATTTTATGTTCAGTAAAAAAAAATTATGTTTAGGAAAAAAGTTTTATTTTTAGGAAAAAGTTTTTTTATTTAGAAAAAAGTTTTGTCTTTAAGAAAAAGTTTTGTGTTTAGGAAAAGTTTTTTATTTAGAAAAAAGTTTTGTTTTTAGGAAAAAAATTTTGTGTTTAGGAAAAAAGTTTCAATTTCAGTAAAAAGTTATGTTTAGGAAAAAGTTTTATGTTTAACAAAAAAATTATGTTCAGTATAAAAGTTTTGTGTTTTGGAAAAATGTTTTAAGTTCAGTAAAAAAGTTATGTTTAGGAAAAAAGTTTTATGTTTAGGAAAAAAGTTTTATGTTAAGTAAACAAAAATATACATAGGTAAAAAGTTTTATATTTAGGAAATAAGTTTTATGTTCAGTAAAAAAAAATGATGTTAAGGAACAAAAAAGTTTTACGTTTAGCAAAAAAAATTATGTTCAGGAAAAAAGATTTAAGTTCAGTAAAAAATGTTATGTTTAGGGAAAAAAGTTTTATGTTTAGGGGAAAAGTTTCATGTTCAGCAAAAAAAATGTTTAGAAAAAAAATTTATAATTGGGAAAAAATTTTATGTTTAGGGAAAAAAGATTTATGTTTAGAAGAAAAGTTTTATGTTTAGGAAAATTATCTTTAAGTACAGTAAAATAGTTTTGTGTTTAGGAAAAAAGTTTTATGTTTAGGGTTGGGTTGGGTTGGGTTGATTTTTGACGGCCAATTATCTACACGAGGGATATAGGCCCGGGGGGAGTGCCCTCCGTGGGGGTCTTTCTAAGGGAACCTAATCCGTATTAACGCATGGAAGATCCACGGCTCGAAGAAAGCCACGAAAACTCCGAACGATTAGGCCGATGGGCGCGATTGGGATCGAACCCAGCACCTCCCGTCTACCAGCTTCGAGAGGAGAACCTCTCGGCCACTGGTGGGGCTTTTATGTTTAGGAAAATTATTTTTAAGTTCAGTAAAAAAGTTTTATGTTTAGCAAAATTATTTTCATGTTTAGAAAAAATATTAAAAGGATCAAAGTATGAGAAAAATATATTTCTATTTTCATTTTCTGAAGTAAAAAAAAAACATATTATTATTTTTTATTTTAAAGAAAAGTTTTTCTGAAGTGTAACAATTTTTTTAATTCTACCTGAAAGATTCTTATTATTTTTATAAAAAAACAAGAGTGAAAAAAAGACCAAAAAATACTATGCAATTTTACATTCATTCAGATCTTAAATTTACAAAGATAATTGTAAGAAATAATTTTCTTCTTGTAATTGTTGGTCTTCTCCAACATACATTTTTTGAACAGATTCCAATATTTTTGGGATAATTAATGCATCAAAAAGTTCTTCTTGACCAAGTACATATTTAAAGTAAAAATTTAAGTTTTTCTGCACAGTGTCTTTTGCAACATCCCGCATGTTTATGGGGTACAGTGCACGGTCAGAAAACTAGCCATTTTTCAGTTTGAGTTTTTGTTAAACAATCGTGCATAAAAAGAGCTTGATACGACGCTCTACATCCGAAACAGTTATATGTTCAGTAATTTTGATAGTAATGGCAGCAGCCAAACATTTACTCAGGGAATCAAGAAGTTCTAAAAAGGCCTCAGGATTATCTATTGGATTAAACTGCAAACTGGTGTTATTCAGTTCCTCATAAATAAAGTAAGATAATGAGTATGAGATAAGTCCGTCTTTCGCACGATCCGTGATATTGTACATGTTATCAACTATTTTTTTCAAACTCAGGAAGTGTAAGCACGACATGTTCAGGCATGCATTGGAGACTCACATTTTTCCTTTGGAAAGCGTAAAGTTCCACACCATCCTTCACTTGCTTTGAAATGCACAAATCTGATTCAATAATTGTCATCTTTTCTGAAGATTTATGGTTTAATACAGTTTTGATTTCACGACACAAGGATAGCCAAACTTTCGGAGTTAAAGATACACCATCTTTAGTAGGCTGCAATTCACCGTCGGTATCAACAATATATCGTCTAATGTGAACTCGAGTTTGTCCCAGAAAATAATTCACGGAAAGAAAGTTTTCTCCACCTAGGTATTTCATATCCTTCGAATCATGCCATTTCACCTTTTCTAGAAATGATTGAACCTAAAAAGAAATAAAGAGGTACAAAAATAAATAAAAAGAAAAACAATAAAATTTTTTACACTAGAATAATTTTAACACAATTATTCTAATTGGTAAATAAATCAAATCAGATGTAAATTTCCAGCTGGACGAAAAATGTCCGGACCAGGACTCGATCCAGGGATCTCTTGGCTGAAGCCGCCAATTACTCTACCATCTCAGCTATCCTGGAAGAATCTGGTGGAACATTTTCATCCAGCTAACCTTGTTGATTATAGTATCTGTCTGAAATCTGGTTCATCACAACAGAATAAATCGCAGGTAATGGAATTCCAGAAACCGCTGGATACGTAATTACACTAGATTTCTAGTTAAATGACTTGAAGCTATTATTATTATTTTTAAATATACAGTAAATATTCACATATTTTAAAACTAAAGCTATCATTAGAACCAAAAAAAAATACCGGGAATTAGTGTATATATACCTACTATATATTTGTTTCGTATTTTTTGTTGGCAAAAAATAAATGGCAGTTTAAGGTTGGTTGTATTTATGTCGGCCAATTATCTGCACGTGGGATATAGGCCCTAAGGGGGGGGGGGTGCCTTCCGTGGAGGTCTTTCTAAGGGAACCTAACCCGTATTAACGCTTGGAGAACCAAGGTTCGAAGAAAATCACGAAAACTCCGAACGATTAGGCCGACGGGCGCGATTGGGATCGAACCCAGCACTTCCCGTCTACCAGCTTCGAAAGCAGAACCTCTCGGCCACTGGTGGGGCTGCAGTTTAAGACAAGAGAAAAAAAATGCAAAAGGAGAAAACCAGCGAGAATAGACCTCCAAGAAATATATATATGTTTAAATAGTAAATATAAATATTTTTCAAAACCAAAGATACCACCAGAATTGAACAAATACACTGAATAAGTGAGGGGGAGAGGGGGTTGTTGTTGTTGTTGCTTTTTTATATTTCCGTCAGGTAAGTGGAAGCGGCAGTTTCAAAATTTAGAAAAACAGGATATTTGAAAAGCAATCAGAAAGCACGAAAACTAACGTGGAATCGAACCTTAGAAAATATATTTTTTAATTGTATATATCAATATATTTAAAAAATGCACCGTTAGAAAAGGAAAGCTAGCCCGAAGAAGTGTTTTTTTAGGTAGATTTCGTAAGAAATACTACGTATTACATTCTATGTTGGAATTTCCGAAAACTTTTTCCAGATCTACGCCGACCATGACACCTAGAACCCAAAACCACACCCCAGTTAAAAACTTTATATCTATCTATCTATCTATCTATATCGCTTTTTTTTATGGACACGATAACTTACATAATTCTGCTCAAATCTCTTCCAAATTGAAAAATAAAATCATGGATATACTCAAATGCAAACTGCTTATTTTCTGACTCATTTTTAAATTCATTTTTGCTCTCAAATGCATCCAATTGGCAAGTTCTATTATTCAGAAACTGCACAATGTACCGTATTTAGGCAGAATATATTTCAAAAAATCGTTGCCGGCTCGGCCTACAGGTGGAGGTAGATTTCGAAGTTAAGTACTCATTTCATCAACAAAAACTAAACGAAGATTACAGATAAAACCCAGTTTAACAATTTTATCTGGCCGCTTTTGGCGAATTTTTCATTTCATTTTTCTGTAAGAGCTGGTTTTATCAGAATCATATTAAGGCTGTATTCAAAAAAATATTTTTCCACCCTCAGCAACTCGAAATTTTCTGACACAGTGGTAGAGCACTTGGAGCGTTATTCCAAGGGTTCCGGGTTCGATTCCCGGCTTGGATATTTTTCACATTGTTGGTTATACGCTTCTTTAGCAATGTGATAATTCACGTATTATATATTCAAGAAACTTAGATTTTTACACATCATTTTGAAGATCCTTAAGTTTCACACTCATTTTATTAATTTTCTGTGATATTGAGCTCCAAAATAAACAAATTACTGCACACTTCAAGGATTTAATTTTGTTCTCAAGACCTCTTCCTTTATTATATTTCATTATATTTGCTTCCGGATTATCAACAATAATTTTAAGTGCCATACTAATTTTTTAAGCGACTTAAAGAAGCATCATTTTTCGTCGGTATGTATGTATAGACCCTTCATTTTCTCAACACTCATTCTAGTACACCAGGGAAGGTTCGAAGCTAATAGTATTCATTGTATATTGCATAGATTTTTATAAAATAGGGACTCTTTAAATACTTTGATTTACGATTGTCTACTGCGTTTCAAACATAAGCTATGGGCAACAGATTGCTTTTATAAATCGCGAGGCTACCAATCGAGTGTTAATCAATGAAATCAGATGCCTATTTTTCTGAACTGAACAAAATCAAGTAAAGCTAAATTCATAGGTTTCTGAAAGTGAATAATTCAAATATGTAGCTTTGTTTCACAAAATAACTTTTTTTTTTTCTTTGGAACACATGAAACATAATACCATAAACTGGTGTTGCTTGGATCCACAACAAAAAATTTTTAATCAATCCTGGTACTACTCTGTTCAGAGCATTGACAGAATTGATCAATACTCTAGAGCTGATTTTTTTCTTCTTCTTCTTTTTTTTTAAGGATGAAGTAACCCTAATTCATGGTAGGGGAGACTGGGGATGAAAGAGACACTCAAAATTTCAGGAAGAAAATGAAATGTAGTACAAAGTTTAAACTTCGGCTCAATCGATGGCGATACTTGTTTTATCTTAATAGTCCTTATAACTAAGGTCAACAATGGTAGCGTTGTAGGTGATGAAAGCAAAACATGTTTTTGATATAAAAAAGTAAGTTTTGATGTTGCTTTTTTTTTTCCTTTACAAAAATAAAATTGTATTTAACATTATAATAGGTATGCGATTTATTACTGTAAAATATGCACTTTATGTGAAGTGCAGTATATTTTGTTAGCTAAAATACTGTCATGCATAAATACATTTTTAATTTCGGTAGGTAGGTATGGGGTTGAAAGGGACTCTTTGCATTATTATGTAGAACAAAAGTATACAAATATTACAATGACATATTACGCACTATTTACGCATTTTTTCCTTTTTCAGAAATCATCAAACACTCAATATACCTCGAATATATATAAGGAAAGGTGAGGAAAATCGAACTACTGAAGAAGAAATTATGACTGCTGTAGCTGAAATAGCGGAAAAAAGAGTGTCTGTAAGATCAACAGCTAAAGCACACCGCATAGCAAAATCCTATTTATCAAGAATTGTTCTAAAATTTAAGAATGCACAAGCAGATGAATTTCAATACGCCCAATTGGTAATATGTAAGATTTTAGTGAAGCTCAATAAAAAGAGTTAGTTTCATATTTGCTCCAAGCATCTAATATGAAGTATAGTTTGACAACCGTGCATATGAGTATTCAATTGCTTCGAACTCTCCAAATACGCCCCTATCTTGGCAAACAAAAAAGCAGGCTGGAATTGATTGGTAATCAAGATTTTACGCAACTGAATTCATTACTTTCGCTTAAGAAACCTAAAGCCACTAGTTTATCAAGAAGTACCAGTTTCAACAAAGCTAGTATTGATATTTTATTTAAACCTTCAGTCAGTTATGGATCGTTATAAATTTACACCAAATATAATATATAACTGAAATGAAACAGGGTTAATGACAGTGCACAAGCCATCAAAAATTACAGCAAAACGGAGTGGAAAGCAAGTTTCTTATTTAACCCTTTGAGTGCCAACATGATTTTTAGAGAATTATCTACAAGTGCCACGCTGCTAGAGGAAAGTAGAAATTTAAAAAATATATATATATTTCTTAGTTAAATTCGGAACATTTTATTTACGAAAAGTATTTCCAAAACAAAAAATAAATGTTGTAATTCCAATAAATATTATAATTTCAACATAAGTGACAATAAACAAGAGTCGATAAGTATGAAATAGAGATTGTATAAGTTCATGCGTGAGCCAGGAGCGCGATCGCGCTTCTTGGCTCTCAAAGGGTTAACATCAGCTGAACGTGGTCTGCTTGTGACGCGTTTGTATCTTGTTTCTGCATCAGAAAACTCTCTTCAACAGTATTCGTTTTCCCAAGGAAGAATTTCAAGGAGTTCATGCTCGGAGGTGCCCTATCCCAAAGCCTTGGACTTGCTCATCAAAGTGGGTGGATGGCCGCAGAAATTTAGCAGTTGTACATCAGCTAAATATTCTAGTTGCTCCAAGACTGATCCTGTACTTTTCTTACTGCATAATCATGAAAGCAATATAAATATTAAGACAATAAAATTTGCGAAAGATAATGGAATAATTACGGTGACATTCGTTCCACACTGTAGCCACAAACTCCAGAAAAGCACTCGTAATGAGTTTGAAGAAATTTTTTTCAGAAAAAAAGACAGAATCAAATCACTTTGTATTTACTGATGCTACTGACATGAGTGACTTGAATATTAATGATATTAATGAATGGTGAAGTTACCTAAACTCGTAACTGGTGAGGAGACAGCTAGAGCTAAATCGTTCTTAAAATGTTTGACTGATTTAAAGTTGTTTTATGTCAAGTAGGCCTAAACATGTTATTTTTCTTGCTTTTATTTTATCATATATTGCAATATTTACCCGACTGAAAAAAAGGGTTATGTGTTTCACGCGTATCTGTGTATGTGGATTTCTTTATACCCTCGAAACATCCCAACGGCTGGATGGATTTTAATGAATGAGGTCTCTATCAATTTGTCTTGACGGCCCGATGGTTATAGTCTAGGTTTTGTTTTTATGCATTCAAAATGGCGGCCGTAAAATACAAAATGGCGGTAGAGACGAAAAGACAATTTACGCACCCTATTGGGTGGCCTATCATTGGATAGGTCTTTCAAAATAAAGACGATGTTTCATTGACTATTTTACAGTCAGAAGCTCCGTTAAAATATTATACAACCTGGAAGTTGTGTAGGTAGGATCTCTAGCTTTACTGCAACTCTAACCATAATAGACATCTATAGACCTCCTCAAAACAGTGTTTATAGATAGGAACTAACAATTAAATGCAACTTAAAAGTCATCCATACAAGTAAATAAAAAAAATAGGTAAGTAATATAAACAAGTAATATAAAAAAATATTTTAAGTCAATTCGTACTTAGGTCAATATGAGAATTTTTTTATCGCATTCTTCTTTCCTCTTGCGTGGAATTTAAAATGCCTTGATCAAGATGAGGGCTCTCTCGATTATTGAAAATCAATTAATTTAATTTAATTAATGAATTAATATTTGAAAAAACTGAATTAACATCAAGTGTCATCCACTACAAGCTAAAAAAATTATTTGACATTGATTGGAGGAATAATAAATATTTTATTTACTATTGAAAATTTGAACAAGATATATATAGCGAGAGTGTGAGCTCATAGTAGGAATAGTTTCACATTGATGAGAAATAATTAATTAGTTCACTTTTTACGCAGTTGGGTTTTTTGATTTTTTAAATTTAATTGTTTATTTTTATTTTTATTTGTGTATGATTATCTTTTATTTTTGAAAAATGTAATCGCAAAAAGAAAGTAAAAATCTTCATAAAAGTGTTTTATATATGTGTGTCCCTTTCATCCCCTACAATAAAAAAGGGAGTTAAAAAAGGGACATTTCTCCCAATTTATAAAAATGCGTATATATTTTAAATTACTGTACTTGAAGATACGAGGTTTTAGTATCAAAGAGACAAGAATTAGGCGCAAAACTGAGAGTGATATCTTTTAGGTTCATTAATTTATAACCTTATAAAGACAAAATGTCCCTTTCACCCCCCCCCCTCTCCCCTACTCTTAAAGGTATTCTATATTATTGTTAATTGTGTTACACGTTTTTAATTTTATTTAATATGTCCTTTTTGGTAGATTTGAAGGCTGTATAACTGAACTACTTTTCATGGATGTTTAAATTCTGTAATCTTGCGAATGGCGTGGCCTCCCTCTTTCTGTACGTTAGATGCGTAAGCTATCAATGAAAAAGAATTCTGGAGCTGATAAGACACGATAGGTGGTCCAGCATGAGAAAGTGAGAGTCTGCTTCAAATTTGTTTTAGATAAGCTGCTCCAGCTATCACTACGTCGTTACCTAATGTAGAAACTGTTGCCCTTCGTCTTCACTGATTCTCAATTGCTAGCCTCTTATCATTAAGATAGAAGGAGGAAATGATAAGAAAAGCCTTTTGTTCTACAAAGGATTACCATTCAAATCTTAAGAGTTCCAACACAAAATATCGTGTTAGAATTGATTAAAGAATGGGTGACGAATACTTTAAAGAAACATTCGACTCAGTTTACATTTATCTAAGATTTTCATTGACCCACTTAAATCTTGCTAACGATAGGGATATTCGTTACTGTCATTGATGTAAAATTATTTAGCATTTTGCGATAAAATAGGTTTCCATCTTTAGAGCTACAGGGTCCAAACTAAAGTCAGAAAACATTCAGATAACTTTTGAACGAACACTGTAAAAAAACCGGAGATTCTACTGGCAATCGAGACGACAGTACTATTTCCGTATTTTAACGGAATTTTTCCCTCATAAATTCCAGAAAAACGGAACATTTTCTGTAATTTATGGGTTCCGTAATTTATGTTTTTAAAAACGCACGTCATCGTCATCTGTCGTCTACTTTCTGATGGTGAAAACCATATTTTAACAATTATATTAGCTAATGAGTAATCGGGGAATAATCCACTGAAACTCATCCAGGGTGCCTTAAGCAGGTCGCACACTGAAACGACAGGGGTAAAATGAAATGCGACACAGGAGAAAAAAACGGTCGAAACAAAGAAGGAAAGCTGTTTTAAACCACTTTTAAACCAGTTTTTCTCTCAAAATCAAGCGACATGTTGCATGTTTCGCCTTAGTGTGCGGCTTGCCTTACTTTCCCATTTTGTTATTTTGTATTATTCCAGGCATATTGATAGGGTTGCATTTTCTGCTAATTATGCTTGAACAATAGGTATTTTAACATGTTGCTGAGGCCTAGTTTTCGTCTTTTAAAATGGAAGCCCCGCCAGTGGGCGTTATACTTGTTTGTTACCAAGGGAGGGTCATGGCCCTTCCTTGGATTTTTCAAATATAGTTAACTAAATATCCTTTTTCTCCGATTTTTTAAAACTTAAAACATATAAATTAAAGATTTTCTGTTTGAGAGGGGGGGGGGGTTCTTCCCTGAGCCCCCAGTACAAGACAATATTTAGTTCAGTTTTTCTTTTTAGATTCATGTGTTAAAAAACTAGCTTCAACAAAGGAGATAGGTATCCCATGTACAAGGGGATACAGGCCCTACAGGAAGCGGACCCCCCCCCCCCCCCCCTCTGACGAAAAAATATAATAAACTGTTTTAGTTCTTTATTTTGAAATAAAAATTTCTGTATTTTTTTTAAATGTTGGTGCATGTTTAAAAATGATTTTGCACAGGGTTTTCTGACAAAAAATTCATTGTTTAGCTCATTTCATATTTATATTCTGAAAATGAAGGAAACCTTGATTGCGCTTACGCGCCCCTACCTAACCTACGCAATTGCATAACCCTACTCCAGAGTCATTAGTTTTCAACTTATTCGTGACTGCTTATAGAAACAAAAATTGCGGGAAATTGCATTACTCAACCGATTTTTGCAATATCTGCAAAAAGATCTCGATAAAGGCTAAAATGGTCGAAGGCTAAAAAAACTATTGGATTCCAGACAGCTGGAAGAAAAAGCTGATTAAAGAAAGAATAGAAATGAAAACTATAAGGTTTATTTCCATACAAACTTATAGATGAAAATATTTATTTATAATTTGTAGATATATAAATATATACATGTTTTAATCCACAGTACATAAGTACGTACACGTACGTAAAAAAGGGACAACGTTGGTAAATAAATGTATATCGCTCACCTGCAAAGAAAAGTGACATCACTCCAAAAAATTCATTATTGTACTAATAGGCTTGACTTAGGTGCATTATGCTACGGGAAGGGGAAGAGTGCCATAAGTGCAATGTTGCCAGTCCGTTACTATTTTTTTTAAATTCAGATTACTTTATTAGTACCAGTTTTTAACATTTTCCAACAAAGTTGAAAAGTGTTTATGCATCCGGTTTGTCTGTCCGTCTGTCCACATTCTAACTCCCGTAAATATACTCGGATTTTCATGCAATTGGTTAACCTTATTTAGAGTTACCTAAGTATGTTTGGTATTGCATATGAAGTATGTGGGATTAATAGTTCATTTACAGGACCACCCAAAAGAATTCCATTACATTATGGTATATGGGGAAAAATCGTTTGCAGAGTATTTTGACGACATGACGCTGATTTAAACGTATTTAAACTGTCTTAAATTACTGAATTTCACTACAAGATGAATGCGATAGAATAGGGTATTCATAGCATTTGTCGTTTATTTACAGGGACACACAAAAGAAATAGGTTATAGTACTGTTCTTGAGTAATAATTGCTGGAAGCGCGTTTTCCATTTCGGCATGCGCTTTTAAATTTAACGGGTTTTTTTCTGCATTTTACTCTTTGTATATAAATTCTATACCTCATATACAGGGCTGCACAAAAGAATTCACGTACCATTATCCTTATTAGCAGAAATTGCTGAAGGGAAATTTTCAACTGAAGTATATATGTATTTCTTAACTGAACTAAATTTTGGCATTAAAATTCTTGCATAAAAATTTTAAATATACAGGGTGTCTACATGAAACCTCCCTGATTTCAAATGTTAATTGTATGGAAACTATGAGTCCTAGAGATTTGAGGTTTGCGGTATCATGAATAACAACACAATAAGTTTATTTTGCTGCAATTTCCCCCCCGAAACAGTGGTATATACGTATGTATAACAGTAGTTTTATACTAGTTAATATACTATTTGAACATGAAAAACATAAAATCTACGAATCCCCTTATCTTTCACTGCACTTTGCTTCCTCTCTCAGTCATTCACTAGGGATTCCCAAGGACTTCCTTTTGTTCACTTTAGCTATTCTCTTTGTCATCCACATTCTCGTATACAAAAGGAATGCTGGTATGTCGTTTACACAATGAGGCTTTTCATACAATAAGGCCCCACCAGTGGCTGAGAGGTTCTGCTCTCAAAGCTGGTAGACGGGAGGTGCTGTGTTCGATCCCAATCGCGCCCGTCGGCCTAATCGTTCGGAGTTTTCGTGGTTTTCTTCGAACCTTGGATTTCCAAGCGTTAATACGGGTTAGGTTCCCATAGAAAGACCCTCCACGAAGGGCACTCCCCCCCCCTACCTTGGGCCTATATCCCTCGTGCAGATAATTGGCCGTCATAAATACAACCAACCAACCAACCATACAATAAGATATGAATAATATTTTTAAACTTAACTATACACTTCCTTAAACAATACACTTTAACCATACTTACTATTAACACTTTAAACTATACACTTCTTCTTAAATAAAAAAATGAAGGAAATTGATCTGGTTCTCGAGAAAAAGGGTCGACCTTTTTGGAAACGGGATTTCGAGAAAAACAAGTTTAAAATTTTACAATAGCGTTACGTTCAACGGAGGCATTCCATTGATTGAGCAAAAAATACTTTAAGGAATTGAAATATCGCGAAAACGCTTTAGGGCAACAATCTAAACACTTAAGGGATGTGTCAGATTTCTGACGCTAATGAGCGTGTGACTAATTAAGATTACTGTTCATTAATATTATTTATTGTATTTTTTTAAGTAAATCACTTTCTACGTACTTAGGTTAGAGAAATATTTTTTCTTATCTTGAAGATGGGAACGAGCTATTATATTCATATCTTATTGTATGAAAAACCCCATTGTGTAAATTATATGCCAGTATTCCTTTTGTATACGAGAATGTGGACGACAAAGAGAATAGTTAAAGTGAACAAAAGGAAGTCCTTGAGAATCCCTAGTGAATGACTGAGCGAGGAAGCGAAGTGCAGTGAGAGATAAAGGGTTTCCTGGATTTTATGTTTTTTCTTTTAAGGGAGAAGCTGAGAAAGAGGGTTGGGGAGTCTTGGCTGAAGTTTCGTGGGTAGAGGCTGGAGGTCTGGAAACGTGTATACAAGGGGAGATACCTGTGTGGTTCTCCGATAAACGTTACTGAATTCGGTAAACTGAGAAGGGAATAGCGTAGTTTAATAATACTACCGTACACTAGAACGCAGACATTATTTGAACGTATAACTTAGTATTGGGCAGGATCTGCTCTATCCGAGTCTATAATTGTAAATAATGTTTTTTATGTCAATAATATGTTAATAAATTATTCTTTAATATTAACTGAATAAGTTAATATTTAATTATTATCCTTCTCACATTGTGTCCGACGATATCACGCATATATCAGTGGTGGCAGCCAATCACAAAACAGCGGTTATTCGAAGTTTTTACGAATGGTTGACTGGAGTTTGCGTAATCATCATCCTTATCATCATACTGACAACGAAAAAGCGTATCAGAATGCAAAAAATGCAAAATAGAAAAAAATAGAAAATTTTAACGTAAAGAAGTAGAACCTCCCCTTAAGGCTCCTGTCCCTGCCGGCGAAGACACTCACGAGCTAATGCTAATCCTAGGGGGGGGGGGGGATTTATCTAATATCTCGTTTGCATTTCGACATTTTTAATTTTTTTTTTTTTTTTTTTTTTGCATTGGATAGCCCAGGTCCGTCTCTACATCGCACCTTTTTTACTTTTCCGATTTTGGTTGCAGATATTTTTTATAAAGTTAGTTTCACTTTCAAAACCGGTTCTAAAAATGAAAATGTCATTCTAAAAAATATCTGCAACCAAAATCGAAAAAGTTAAAAAGGTGCGATGTAGAGACGGACCTCGGCTGTCCAATGCAAAAAAATATTATTTAAAAATGTCGAAATGCAAACGAGATATTAGAAAAATCCCTCCCCATAGGATTAGCATTAGTTTGTGAGTGCCTTCGCCGGCAGGGACAGGAGCCTTAAGAACATAAATCCAATTCTTTTACGTGTCTATTATATGTATATTAGACAAGTAAAAATTAATTTTAAAAATTCAAAAAACCCGACTTCGTAAAATGCGAACCAATTATTTCTCATCAATTTGAAACTACTTTTTATATTACTTATTTTTTTTTTATTTACTTATATTAATGACTTTTAATTTGTGTTTAATTGTTAGTTCCTATCTATAAACACTGTTTTGATGAGGCCTAGAGATATCTATGAAGGTTAGAGTTGCAGTATAGCTAGAGATCCTACCTACACAACTTCCAGCTTGTGTAATATTTAAACGGAGCTTCTAACTGTGAAATAGTCAATGAAACATCGTCTTCATTTGGAAGACCTATCCAATGATATGCCATTCAACAGGGCCGAAACTAAGGGGGGGGGGGGTCAGAGGGGGCATATGTGCCTCGGGCGCCAGAACGAAGGGGAGCCAAATGGAGGTTATACCTTTGGAATGGATCATTTTCTTCTGATGGACTCATGGCTTCTATTATTATGAAACAGCCATTATAAATGAAGGTGTTAGGTGAAGATGAAAGAGCAGTCGTTTTTCTTCCCATTCTGACCAGAAAATCAGAGTTCTAACTTTTTACGGCTGCTCTTTCACCTTCACCTAACACTTCATTTATAATGGCTGTTTCATAATAATAGAAGCCATCAGTCCATCAGAAGAAAATAACTCCGTTAAAGCGGAAACTTGGTTAAGCAGGACTCGGATAATCGGGACTCTATTGTATATTTCATTTTAGAAATGATCTTTAGAATATTTTTGTTGGTGTTCAGAGGGGAGTTATGACCCCCGTGACCGCCCCCCCCCCTTGGATACGCCATTGTATATTACGTAGTTCAGTATTACATATTTTAAGATTACTTATTTTAGATTTTAAAATAAGTCGGCTATTAGGAAATTAGTAAAATTCTCTTTGTAAATATACTTTGCGGAAGAGGGGGGGGGGGGGCGCCAAAATCCATACTTGCCCCGGGTGCAAAAAAGGCTAGTTCCGGCCTTGCCATTCAATAGGGTACGTAAAAAAAAAATTTCGTCTCTACCGCCATTTTGTATTTTACGGCCGTCATTTTGAAGTTATAAAAACAAAACCTAGCCTATAACCATCGGACATTTAAGACGAACCAAATTAGACCTCATTCATTAAAATCCATCGAGCCGTTGGGATGTTTCGAGGGTATAAAGAAATCCACATACCCAGATACGCGTTAAACACATAACCCTTCTTGGCAGTCGGGTAAAAAAAACAATCACGTTATCATCCACTATTTAACACAGGCGAATCCTTTTGAATCGCTATCCAGATAGTTCTTACCTTATGCGTCTTTCTTTTTGTTCTTTTCATCTCACACAATCTTATCTGTTTTAACCGCCTGTTCTGCTGTCTCCTTTCAAAATCAAATGACCTCGAGTTAATTAAAAAATCTCCAATTCTCATCCACAATCGATTAATAGTTCAAAATAGGCCTTTATGTTCCTTCCTCATAAGTTCTTCGTGAACAAAAAAATGTTCCCAATTACAATTTGTCCTTGAGTGGGCAAGGATATTTACATATACTATATCACGGAGCTCATTTCCCAATTCTCTTTCTAAGCCAAATAAATATATTTTGATTCCGAAATTTTATTTAATATACGAAATCAAATAAGTAATACATAGAAGAAAGATATATTTTACCGAATAAATGTTCTGACTCATAACAAACATCATTTTTTCTAAAGAAAAAAGCATTGTAATCGAAATTTTTTTAGACTTCCGATTTTCGACGGATTTACGTTTTTAAGAAGTCACATATCCCAAAAACATTTTTATGCAAAATGTGTCCATATTTATGCCTGTATGTCCTCTTTATATCATCGAAAAATGTATGAAGTTATGCATAAAATTGAACCCAATTTTTTGTGTATGTTTTGGGGTATGGCCAGTTGGTCCTCCTTGAATTTGGAAATATTCCGTCTGAAGGGGGCGCTGTAATAGCGAATTTTTTGCCATCCTCATTATTATACCAGCGAAAAGTGTATGAAGTTATGCATAGAATTGAACCAATGTTCATGTACATGTGTTTTGGCTATGGCCAGCACGCCCCAGGTGAATTCGGTAACATCCGCCTGAAGGGGGTGCTGTAATAGAGATTTTTCATAGTTCTATTGTACATCGGCTCTTCGTGCGACGGGCATTTCGCATCCAGCTAACCTGGCGATTCTCAAACAGAATAACGAAAAATAATGATTTTATTAAATATTATGATTGAGAATAGCTCGTTTTTAATCTGATTAGTAAAATGAAGGAGGAACTTGAGATGAAAATCAAAGTTGATGTAATATTGAAGCAATAACACTGAAGCATTAACATGTGTAACATTTTTTAAAATATTACATGTATGAGAAAAAAGAAAGTTTTGGGATTGGCACATCCGACTATAGTTTGAATTAAAAATCAATATATCAAATTAGCATTATGAAAATCAGTATTTGATACTAAAATTCTGATTTGTACCTACTTATTACAAACTACTGCATATTGGTTTTACTTTTCATTACTTTTATTCCTTCTATTAGACAAGATTAAACTGGGTTGAAATCTTCCACCTGTTCCAAAGTAACTTTTAATAAATTAAATTTAAGTTCCGGAATAAATGAATAATTTTTGAAAATTTAAACCACTCTTTCTCAACATATGTGTCACAAAAAAAGAGTGTTTCGAAATACTGCCGTATAGGTGTACACTAACTAATCATATGAAACTAGATTAGTTTTAACACAATTATTTTAATTGGTAAATAAATCATATATGAGATGTAAATTTCCAACTTAATCTACTGTAATTATTCGTAATGGTATTTCTGAGGTCGATCTCTAATCGAGTACTTTTTAATTTTTCTGATTTCGGTTGCAGATTTTTTTTTTTTATGACGTCAATTTCTATTTCGGAACCGGTTCTGAAAGTGAAAGTATCCTCATTGAAAAAAAAAATAATCTGCAACCAAAATCAAACAACTCGGAAACTGTACTTCAAACGTGACAAATGAGGTGCGTTCATATTATAACTAGTTTTGTAAATAGTATTCAGATCTTGGTGCCATAGCTGTTGCACTCTTATTCAAAAATGCATTACTGCAAAATCTATGAAGATTCTATATATTAAATTCAGTAACATGGAAATAATAGGACTCTATCTTAAATAGGACGTCACCACCCTGGCAACCTAGAATCATGACCTATCATGGTATAGCATTGAATCCATGACGTAGTATAGGATTTAATAGAATGAAGAAAACTTTTATTAATATCGTTTAAAGTTTTAATTCGATTTTCATACAATTTGAAATGACACGACAAGAATTCTGAAACGATTCGATATATTAAATTTCAAGCATTCGGTTGGGTAGTTTTAGCGCTGTTATAAGCGACAGACGAACAGACAGATGGACGGATCAGACGACGACTATAGGTGCTACGCATTTATATAATTACGAAAGCACTTAAAATGCACTCTGTTAGAGATCGACCTCAGCTATCCAATTCAAAAATAAATAAATAAATAAATAAATAAATAATGATAAAAAATAAATAAACAACTACAATCGTTTAAAAATATTGACACGAAAGCGAGAAATTTGAAACGAACTCTGCCATTGGTTTAGCAGCATGAGCGTGCGTGTGTCGTCGCGTAGACTCTTAACCCATTCGGGTCCTGCGTCCTAATATTAGGACATGCCTTTACATTGACTATTACTTTGTCTTCACAATTATTTTTGTTATGTACATGCAGTTAATAATAGTATATGTCCAGTGGTGTAGTCGTAAAAAAAAAAAAAAAAAAAAAAAAAACAAACAGAGGATATACATTCTAAGCAGATGGTATACGCTCAAGGCAGAGGGTGTATATGTACTACAGCTTTCTTGAGAAACAGAGGGTATACGGTGTTCCTTAAAAAAATCCAGAGGGTATACGGCGTATACCCCCGTATACCCTCCACTACATCTCTCTATATGTCTATATGTGAACTTGAGTTTCAAAACTCGCCTTATCCAGAAAATCAAATTTTGGGAAATCGCGAAAAACCTCTGACAGTCTCCATTGGTTTTCGTTGTAAACCAAGATTTTACAATGCGAAAAATACACCATAAAACTAGCTATCTTTTTCGCAGATTGTAGTGTTTTTCCGATGCAATTGATAGATATTGGCTGACGAAGTTCGGCGTCAAATCCTTGCCGTTTTCCATTCAAAATTCACTATTTTTTTGTGCCAGCTTCTATTTCTATTAACGTTTTCGATTCCTATACTTATTATTTTTAGATTTAACTAATTTATATATATATATAAAAAAAAAAAAAGATGTATGGCTCTGGGATCTTTTTTATCTTTCCCCACGATCCCTGGCTAACTCTACCATCCCAATGCTCCAGAATTCGTAAGGAATTCAATGCTGCTTAAACACCGAAGCACTCTGACTCATTCGATCCTACAAATCCGATAGAGATAAACAGAAGCATAGCGACTCCTGTAGGTACTCTTGATGAACTGCATTGGTACATTGGTACAATTGATAGATAAAATTTGTTTTATTTATTTTTTATTTTTATTTTGGATAATAGGAGTTTTGAAACTCATGTCCTAATATATTTAATAATATCAGTTCAGTTACGTTTCAGCATTTAATAATAAAACAAAACAAAATTTTTGCATATACTTTTACACAGCTGGTGATTTTGTTTGTTTGTTTATTTAATTTTTTTAATTTAAAATAGCGGCTGTTGGAACTTTGTTAAGTGTATTTAATCCTATTAAATTACGACAATGTCCAAACGTCTTAAAAACTTCTTCCTTAGCTATCTTAACAGAATGGAAAATAAACAATTAAATTTAAAAAATCAAAAAACCCGACTGCGTAAAAAGCGAACTAATTAATTATTTCTCATCAATGTGTTTTTTTCAATTCCTACTATTAGCTCACACTCTCGCTCTATATCTTGTTCAAATTTTCAATCGTTAATAAAATACTTATTATTCATCCAATCAATCTCAAATATTTTTTTTAAACTTCTAGTGGATGACACTTGATGTTAATCCAGTTTTTTTCAAATATTAATTCATTAATTAAATTAAATTAATTAATTTTAAATAATCAACAGAGCCCTCTTCTTGATCAAGGTATTTTATGACCGAGAGAGCCCTCTTCTTGATCAAGGCATTTTAAGCGCCACTTAAGAGGAGAAAAGAATGGGAGAAAAAAAAAATTCTCTTATTGACCTAAGTAGGAATTGACTTGCAATATTTTTTTTATATTACTTACCTATTTTTTTTTTATTTACTTGTATTGATGACTTTTAAGTTGCGTTTAATTGTTAGTTCCTATCTATAAACACTGTTTTGATGAGGTCTATAGATATCTATGATGGTTAGAGTTTCAGTAAAGCTAGAGATCCTACCTATACAACTTCCAGGTTGTATAATATTTTAACGGAGCTTCTGACTGTAAAATAGTCAATGAAACATCGTCTTCATTTTGAAAGACCTATCCAATGATAGGCCACTCAATAGGGTGCGTCAAAAAATTTTTCGTCTCTACCGCCATTTTGTATTTTACGGCCGCCATTTTGAATTTATAGAAACAAAACCTAGCCTATAACCATTGGGCCGTTAAGACGAATTGATAGAGACCTCATTTATTAAAATCCATCCAGTCGTTGGGATGTTTCAAGGGTCTAAAGAAATCCACATACACAGATACGCGTGAAACACATAACCCTTCTTTTCAGTCGGGTAATAACTCTATTCGATAAATTTTAGTAAATGCCATACTCGTTAAGGTGACAAAGGACCTTCAAACTCATTTTTTTTTAATTGCACCTTAAATATTATTCAAGGGTATGAATTGCGGCATATGTTTATCACACAAGAAATTAAAAAAAAAATTTTTTGAGATAAATAAGGAATTTCCCTGAATATTTTAAGCGTTATCAAGGACTTTCAAAATGTCCCAACCTCATTTCATATCAATTAAAATCCTCAATATTTTTTATGCCAGTTTAGTTTCTAACAATTAAAACTGTGATAGTTTTTTGAAACTAAATATAATTGGAAAAGTTAAAAGTAGTTAAGTGGGATTAGTGGGGTAGTTAAATAGGACGCAAAAATGCTGAAAATTTCATAAAATTTAGAAAATATTTTTTCATACCTTTATATTCAAATATATAAAATTCGATGCACAGCTTTATTTGTATATATATCGCGCACCCGCAAGAAAAGTAACACATCTCGCAAAAATTCATTTTGCGTTTTATTCCACTAATAGTTCTGTCATGCGCCTTGCTACACAACAAGTTTCATATGTGTAATTATACAGAAAATAACTTTATTACGCTATATGTCCATTTGTGACCGCAGAAGAGGTTGATAATTCCTGCTGATGATGTGTTTTTACCCGCTTCATAATTCTTAAACTAATAAAGTTTTTTTTTTCCTTTGCAGTTTTATCAATAGTATGACTCATTTATCCTTAAATATTAGTACAAAGAAAAAAAAAATAGGGTTGATAGTTCCTGCTGATGATGTGTTTTTTCTCCTCTTTATAATTCTTAAACTAATAAAGTTTTTTTTTTCTTTGCAGTTTTATCAATAGTATGACTCATTTATCCTTAAATATTAGTACAAAGAAAAAAAAATAGGGTTGATAGTTCCTGCTGATGATGTGTTTTTTCTCCTCCTTATAATTCTTAAACTAATAAAGTTATTTTTTATAGTATGATTTATTTAACCTAAAATATTAGAATATTAATGATGTGAATTATCACACTGCTAACAAAGCGTAAACCAACTTAGTGAAAAATG
Source organism: Maratus speciosus (assembly GCA_963932465.1). Lineage (NCBI taxonomy): Eukaryota > Metazoa > Arthropoda > Arachnida > Araneae > Salticidae > Maratus > Maratus speciosus. Next base: position 664,667,715 of record OZ010787.1, read on the forward strand.
TCCAAGCAGGGAATCGAACCCGGGTCCCTGGAATAGATCTCCAGTGCTCTACCACTAAACCACAAGGACGATGTCCAGCTTGGCATTTCTCACTTATATAAGTCGGTAAGGCTACAACCGCAGCACAAGATGGTTGGTTGGTTGTATTTATGACGGCCGATTATCTGCACGAGGGATATAGGCCCAGGGGGGGGCGTGCCCTTCGTGGGGGTCTTTCTAAGGGAACCTAACCCGTATTAACGCTTGGAAATCCAAGGTTCGAAGAAAACCACGAAAACTCCGAACGATTAGGCCGACGGGCGCGATTGGGATCGAACCCAGCACCTCCCGTCTACCAGCTTCGAGAGCAGAACCTCTCAGCCACGCAGCACAAGATGGAGAAGTCTTCATGAGTACACATTCTAGCGGCGTAACATGAGACGCAAATAAACCCAGCATCGGTGAATATACAATTTTTTAATTAATTTTTCAACTACATTTCAGCAGTGAAATTACGCTTGAAATTATTGAATATTAATGATGTGAATTATCACACTGCTAACAAAGCGTAAACCAACTTAGTGAAAAATTGCGTCTCATGTTACGCCGCTAGAATGTGCGCTCATGAAGACTTCTCCATCTTGTGCTGCGGTTGCAGCCTTACCGACTTATATAAGTGAGAAATGCCAAGCTGGACATCGTCCTTGTGGTTTAGTGGTAGAGCACTGGAGATCTATTCCAGGGACCCGGGTTCGATTCCCGGCTTGGACATTTTTCACTAAGTTGGTTTACGCTTTGTTAGCAGTGTGATAATTCACTTCAATAATTTCAAGCGTAATTTCACTGCTGAAATGTAGTTGAAAAATTAATTAAAAAACTAAAATATTAGTATAAAGCGAAAATTTTAATAGCTTGATAATTCCTGCTGATGGTGTGTTTTTCATCTGTTTTATAATTCTTAAACTAATAAAGTTATTATTATTTTTTTCAGTTTTTTCAATAATATGACTCATTTATCCTAAAATATTAGTATAAAGAAAAAAAAAATAGGGTTGATAATTCCTGCTGATGATGTATTTTTCCTCCGCTTATAATTCTTAAACTAATAAAGTTATCTTTTTTAAATTTGTAGTTTTGTCAATAGTATGATTTATTTATCCTAAAATATTAGTATAAAGCAAAAATTTTAATAGCTTGATAATTCCTGCTGATGATGTGTTTTTCATCCGCTTTATAATTCTTAAACTAATAAAGTTATCTTTTTTCCTTTGCAGTTTTGTCAATAGTATGGCTTATTTATCCAAAAATATTAGTATGAAACAAAAATTTTAATAAAACGTTATTTCAGCAGGTCATGAGTTAAAAAGAAACAAGATTTAACTATATTTTTTTACACACACACACACAAATCGTTAGAGGAAATAGGATTTTTTTTTTTAAATTTTAATATGTATATTACTTATATAAGGCAACTTTTTTGTAAATAAAACGACTATTAAATAATAAGGTAAAATAGAGTCTAAAAAACGGAGCAAGTATTAGAACACGTTAAAAAATAACTTTCTTCCAATAGTGCTGTATCACAAAAAGCTAAAAATTAGAAGGAAAGAACAATGCACTAAGAAAATGGAATTTTATATTGTGAGACATGTTATCAAGGGCAATATTACACAATAAAAGGAAATCGCTACGATGTATGTTTCAGATTGACTGCGTTTGGGCAGAAATTTATATTGCAAATTGCCCAATCGACTGCGAGATATCAAAATCAACATAATAGAAATTTAAAATGGATAAATCCTCAATGCCGTAAAAAAAAAAGGTAATACGAAAATCATTCACAATAATAAATATACTGACATTATGAATGGATTCCAATGTGAGAAAAGAAACAACATAAAATCTTCATTATCTATCACAATTCCTTTTGAAATTTTATTTCCGCTGCAAAATCATAAGGAAAACAGTTCACATGGATGAATCTTTTTTCTCGGAAACTGCTGAAGTGATTTCAATACTTTTGTTTTATAGTTTTGGCAGCATTTAAATCATAAATAAATCGTTCTGTAAGAATTAAAAATTCAATTTCGAAAAAAAGTAAAACAGTTAATATTAATGTACCCTTTTCCCGGAAACTACTAAAGCGATTTCAATACTGTTATTTTAATAATTTTTTTCTTAACTAAAGTCCTCGTTCGACAAGAAATAGAAATAAAAAATACAACAATTGCGAAATTTCGAATTAAAAAAAAATGTAGGTTTTATTTCAAAGTTATTGCACATTTTACTTTTATTAGATATATACATGTGTGTGTAGGTGTAAATGTATTGAAATTGCTTCAGTTAGTTCCCAAGAAAAAAATAGAGTCGTGAAAAAAAGGAATAACCGGTACTAACTGTGGCGCCATCATATCAACTGGTGACTGATACCAGTAGGTAAGTAGCAATAACGCCAACTCATTAATGCTATACTTAAATTTTGCTTCAGGAGATGTCTCGATATAGAAATTTATCAAACTGTAAAATCTCCAATACTAACACCTGATCGGTCAACTAGCTTATGAATTATGCAAGTTTAAAACGTATCTAATATACATGAAATTCACATTTAATCGTTGTGAAACACATTGCAATACGGGTCTTTTTTAAAACAGACCTCAAAATCTATTTAACGGAATGATATGTCATTTTTGATTTGCATTTGCATTACTTGAAGCTTTTAAAAATCGATTTCTGTTCAAAAAATTCACAGATTACAATTCATATACTTTTCAAATAAAATATTTTTTCGAAATGGCAGCGAAGTTCGGTTATTTCTTTCTGCTTTCGATTCAAATTACTAGGAGATAGGAAATAGCACTCTTGTTCATTGGAAAAATAATAGAATGATTTAAATCTAGAATAAAAGATGGTTGAGAACGCCAGTCACGTTTGTCTTCTACTAGCAAATTGAAAATGATAATAAATGATGCGTCCAAAAAACATGAAAACCTTTTTCAATCAAAGACTTTAACTACACTATGCCACCTCCCGGAAACTTTCATTCAAAAAACAGGCATCCCCCGACTTACGTAAGTAATACGTTCCGTAAACTTTTACGTAACTTGAATTTTGCGTAAGTCGAATTTGTAAATTATTTAGGTAAATTTTCGTAAGACACAGCAATATATATATATATATATATAATTTATATACTATTATTTTATAAATAAAACATCATGCAGATGTATTTACTCGGATATAAACTGCAAAAGTATGAAAAATATAAAACAAGCTGAAAGAACACTTTTCAAATAAAAAGATTTCTTGTGGAATACGATATTTATAAATTTGACATTGATAAACTGATTTATAACAATTTTGAATCTATATCGAACGACTATAAAAATAAGAATTAATTAAAGACGAATAAATTATGTCTTTTCCCAGAATTTCTGATGGCAAGACAAATAAATAGCTCCCACAAAATAAAGTAATCCTTGATAAACATAATATTTATTATGAATTAGATGACTACTATGAATAACTAACAATAAAGATTAAGTTGCTATGACAATACTACATATTGTACATAGTACACAAAATCAAAAGTGAATTAACACTTGCAACAGCTAATTTAGTTCTGTAGTGGGAGAGTCAGCGCTTGAGGTGAATGGTTGTACACTGTTAAAAATATCCCTGTAAAATTACGGCAGCAGAGATTCCAATCATACCCCGTATAAAAAAGGTCCATGCCCATCATTTTGTGTCAACGTGTATGTACACCCTAGAGCAGGAAAATGTATGGGGTCGTACCGCATTTTTGCTACCAGATGGGCTAGAACTGTAAGAATATATGGATTGCCCTTAATTTGGTGGGCTAGAACTGCAAGAATATGTAGATTGCCCTTAATTTTAAGTGGCAGTTCTTTTCGAAAATGAAGTGTTAAACCCTAGCAGAGGAAAATGTATGGGGTTGTACCGTATTTTTTTAGTGGATCAGACCGTTTTTCATCAAATAAGGCTGTTGCCCATGAAAATTGAACAGGAAGCGCCCATAAATTTACAGTTTTTTCTGAGAGTGAAAAGAGAAATGCTGTTCTCATAACAACTTCTACCACTCTCGATATTGAAGGATGAGGGTTTTATTTGTTAATGATTTAATTGTATATCCCAATAAAAATATAACTGCCTCTAATATATAAAACTATATTATGGCTGTGGATTTTATCTGCATAATTTATTTATAAAATAATTATCAAAAGTTTGCAAATGCATATCAAACGCGCTAGAGTGTTCAGAAATGTATTTTTCGAGATTTAATACGTAACTGCGAATTTTCGTAAGTCGCGTAATACGTAAGTCGGGAGGATGCCTGTATCGGAATTTTCTACAAGAGAGCATCTCAATGACACAAGGATATGTTTTATAGAAATATACAGGGTGTCCATAATTAAACGACCCTACTTTAAAGTTGTCTAAATAAGAAACTGGTCAAAAAGTTGTGAAATTTTGTGTCAGACATAATAAAGAAATGGGAATTTGTTTGAGCGAAAAAATATTAGTTCATAATTTAGCCACCAGAGGGCGTTTTAAAATAAATTACACATTTAGCCTCCGCACACTGAATACTAGGTCTGAGCTCTAGGAAAAAAATGGCGGCTGTTCTAGGCGGATTTTATTTTTTTCAGAGTTTGTACGGTCCGTTCATTTCGAACATTTATAATTTTTAAAAGTTTGTACGCTTTATTTTTTTCAGGGGGGGGGGGAAGGCGGTCTGTATATTTGTCTTATTTAATCTGAGAAAAATAAAGCTTAAAAACGTTTTAAAATGTGCAATTCATTAAAAAAGCCCCCTGGTGAAGATATTTTGAACTAATTTTTTTTTTCGCTCAAACAAATTCCCATTCCTTTATTATGTTCGTCACAAAATATCACAATTTTCTGACCAATAGTTTCGTCTGTAGACAAGTTTATAGTGGGGTCGTTTAATTATGGACACCCTGTATATATAAACTCTATAAATAACGCCGTCTGAGGCTTTTATAAAGAAGGTTTATTGGAAACGGTCGTTAATTACTAAATTTGATACTTTTCATTAAGGTGTTTTAGAAGAAAGTAAAACATCAAATACAGTCGGACCAACGCCCCCTAGATAAGGGAGAAAGCCTTGACACGCGTCATGAAAACGTCACACAAAGCAGGGAAAACAAAGAAAAAAAATTCGAACAACTTGCATGTTTCGTTTGCTTTGGCTCGTGAAATTATTATTTATTAATAGAAAATAAGAATTAATAATTTCACGAGCCAACGAAATCGAAACATGCAAGTTGTTCGAATTTTTTTTCTTTGTTTTGCCTGCTTTGTGTGACGTTTTCGTGACGCGTGTCAGGAATTTCTCCCTTATCTAGGGGGCGTTCGTCTCACCCGGTAAAGACGCGATCCCTCTTAAGGGGCCGCTGCACTGAAACTCCCAGAACTCGAAATCTCATGTTAACCTATGGGGAAACTTTCAAGCGCGATTACTCATTACCTAATGTAATTATTAAAATACCGTTTACACCATCAGAAAGTAGACGTCAGATGCAGATGATGTGCGTTTTTAAAAATTGTCTACGTAAATTTTAAATATTTTTAAGAAGATGATAAAATTTAATCAAAAGAAAATTTCAAAGTTTATACGGATTTTTTATGTACGCGGATTTTTTCCAGTCCCTCTAAGGCTGTTCTTAACTGCTCTGCTCAACAAACATTAAACGTTTTGACACATTTACAAATTCATTTTTTGACGGAAAGATATAAAATTGGAAAAGCGATTTGGAATTGAACTGTTTTTTCCATTTTTTGATCAATCAATTACCCATTAAGTTATAAGCGATTTCGATCCCGTGACAAACCCGTTTTTCGCCCGCTCTTGAGTGATTTTTCTACTTTCGCGTGGAAATTCGGTTCAAAACGTCCACTTTGAGAACAATTTTCTGAAAGATCTATTGCGTTTGGAAAAAAACAGCTCGATGACATAGTTTCTGAACAACATCACTAGCTAGTTTCATGCATTTTCGAACAAAAATGAATTAAAACTTATGTCAGAAAGTTGCCGTTTTGGATTTGAGAACAGCCTTAACATCGCCCATAAAAACTAATGTATCCCGTTTAATACGTGAACGGTTATTACGCGATCCCGCTTGATACGTTCAGTCCCTTGGGCAAAAAATCTCACTTAAGACGCGATTTCATAGACACAGATACGAATTTATTCCAGTGTTGCCAATTTAGCGGATTTTTTAAATGCAAATATCTACCACTATTTCCGATTAGTAATAATAATTTTTTAATGACAGGAAAGTGACTATTACGATTCGAAAATGGTGATAGATTGCCATAAAAAAATCCGCTAAACTGACACTGCTGATTAAATAAAGTGAATATTACTAATCGGAAATATTGGTAAGATACATGAATGAAAAATCCCGCTACATTATCAATTGGTGAACAAATTATCAGGTGCTGAACCAAAACCGGAGGGGAAAAAAATGCCGAAACTTATGAAGACTGAACAAATGAGACTACTTTTATGTATTTCTTTTATATTTTTTATGTTTTGTTTACTTTTTGCCATTCTAATGACCTTTTATTTTTGCACAAAGATTGACATGTATAGTTTATCTTACTTTATAAAAAAATTAAAGACTGATTATAAGGGTAACATATTATGAAATAAACTAAATATGATTTTAATAACTGCGTTATGCTGCAAAGATTTAATATTTTCTGTTTGTCTTAAAAAGGATTAGGCTATCAGAAAAATTATTTTAGTTGTTTTATTTTTGATTGTAATGTATTAAACGACAATACGGTTATATTTGAATCTATGTTTATTTCCAGTTATTATTCTTATAAGTTCTACAAATAGACCGGGAGGTGGCAGCACAGACAATCACCTCATCGAGTTCACGGCTGAAATTCCACAATGAGTTAAAACTCGATTCGCATATTAAAACGCAATTGGTCTGCCAAGTCGTATCTTGGTGGAAAGTACCTGAAAACCCGATTTTAGCGGTTGACTAGTAGGTTTACCATTGTGTTTTCCTGCTCCCAGTCCTCCATGTTTTTATACCTTTGGGTGCAGGAAAACACAATGGTAAACTGTATAGTTTAGAGACTTGAAATGTTGCATACTTATAACTAAATACCTTCGATCACACGACAAATCATAAAAATTTTGGGAAAGTCTTATATTATTTTAAAGAAATGAAATAATTTAATGATATCCGACATTTTTGCGATTTATATTTTAAACCAGAACCATAATTTCAGTCTTTTTCGCCCAGTCTCAATAGTTCTGTGGTAGCGTATTTTCCCGCTATTCAAAAGGTTCTTGGTTCAAAGCTTTCGTTGGTTGAATGGAGTTTTTTGGCGCAAAGTCCCTTTAGGGACATGCTGCGCCAATCAAAGCTTCTGAGTTTGAATTTTTCCGCTCAGAATAGGCCTAATAGATTCAATTTTACCGAAATTTTGTAATTTTTATTGCTATTTTAAGACCAAAAGTTGTTGTAAAATACTTTTTTAATTTTTTAAAATTCAAACATTCTTTTTTTTTTTTTTTTTTTTTTGAGAAATTGCGAAATTTTAAATGGACGAGATTTCATTGTCCGCTGGTTTGACTTAAAAAAAAATTCGATTTTTTTTTTCTTTAAGCTAAAAGTAAATTATGTAATTAAATAGGCTTTTCCGATATACAAACATAAAAAAAAAGTGTGAAAAGCAGTTCTTGAAAATTTTTAACTGTATTAAAAAATATTTTCCAACTGTAATAATTTTAAAATTAAATTTAATGGTGCTGTCATCTATGTTCTTATTGAAAAAATTAAGGATTTTATAATTATAAATTAACGGTTTGCATTTATTAATTTAAGGATAAAGCGTTTTGAAAGGAATATAAAACGAAACCTTCTGTGCGTTTTTTTTATCACACTTATCCACTTGTTTATATAATTACAGATATTACACGCAGAATTTCAAAATTTTAAATTTTCCCAAATCTCTTTACTTTTAATGTGAGACTATCAAAATGTGTCCATCGTTTATCGATACAAAACATCTAAAGGCCGCCCTCGTTCAAGCTACTACATTACGCAATTTTTCTTTAAGGCTGTTCTTAACGGCTCTGCTCAACAAGCGCAAAAAGTTTTGACATATTTACAAATTCATTTTTTAACGGAAAGACACAAAATTGGAAAGCCTAGCCATGGAAGCGATTTGGAATTGAACTGTTTTTTCCATTTTTGGATCAATCAGTTACCTATTGAGTTATAAGGGAATTCGATCACGTGACAAACCCGTGTTTCGCCCGCTCTTAAGTGCTCTTAAGTGCTCTTTCTCCCTTCGCGCAGAAATTCGGTTCAAAATGCCCACTTTGACACTCTTTTCTGAAAGATCTATTGCGTTTGCGAAAAAATGGAAAAAACAGCTCAATGACCTAGTTTCTGAACAATAACACCAGCTAGTTTCAAGCATTTTGGAACAAAAATAAATTAAAACTTATGTCAGAAAGTTGCTCTGCTCAACAAGCGCAAAACGTTTTGACACATTTACAAATTCATTTTTTAACGGAACGATATAAAATTGCAAGGCCTGACTAGGGAAGTGATTTGGAATCGAACTGTGTTTTTCATTTTTTGATCAATCCATTACCTATTGAGTTATAAGCGATTTTGATCACGTGACAAAGATGTATTTCTCTCTTCGCTGACTCGTTTTTCTGCTGTCTTTGGGAACTTCGGTTCAAAACGTCAACTTTGACACTATTTTTTGAAAGATCTTATTGCGTTTGCAAAACAAACGAAAATAAAAAGCTCGATTATATAGTTTTTGAACAACAACACCTGCTAGTTTCATGCATTTCTGACCAAAAATAAATTTAAACTTATGTCATAAAGTTTCCCTTTTGGATTTGAGAACAGCCTTAAGAAATCCAGGGTCGTCATCTACTCAGTAGTTCAAAAACACACTTCAGTCTAACCCGTGATATTGGATCCTAACTTTAACAGTCATGAAATTATCGTAGTTATAGTTACAACACACAGAGTTCTAAGTAATAATAGAAATGCCGTAAAACAGTTTGCAGCATGAGGGCTCAGATTTAACTGCCCTCATTCGGCGCAGGCGCACATAGACTCTATGAAATCGGAAGTATTTGGACTTAACCCATTAAAGACTGACGTTGCTTTTTCGCAACATTATATTTGTGATGTTTTCAATTTTTTTGATACCAGTAAAAGAGAAAAAGCAAAGAATTTGCCTTATTTAATTAAAACATTTCAGCGATTCATAAAGTAAGTGTTTAACAAAAAGTAGTGTGAGCTGTAAAATTCCTGTAAAACATGCTGGTCCTTAATGGGTTCATTTTCACCGGTTTTAACCGGTTTCAGGGTTGCATTATCGGCATCACGCTCATGCCCAACCACCACACTCCATCTCCATCTGTCTCTTACCTCCGTGATTACAACAGAATTAACTTGTGTGAAAATCGCGAAGAAATGATGAAAAGGGTTAGAAGTGCACAAATCATTCGATCCATGCAACGTATGTCATGTCAACTATATTCATAAAACTGGATCGTCTCAATGAGCTCTGATTGGAGGCAGAGGGTTACCACTTTCACCCCATGTCCAGACATTGTTTCATTTAAGGGTGCTCATCACTCAGTTTCCCAATTCCCCTCGGTCATGTTAAGTCTATGAGCGTTTGATACATTCGTATATTTAAAATATCTCCTCAGATTTTTTATTTCTGTTTTCTGTGTGCTCTTCTTAATAGATGTCTCTTTTTTTTTAGTTGTCAAAAATATTTCTAAAATCTATGCTTAATTTAATATTTTATGTGTTAAAAGTTTACGAACTGGGCGTAAGATCTGAACACGTCATATTAAATTAAGCATAGATATCAGAAATATTTTGATAACTAAGTAAACTAGTTGGATGTGCGAATCCCAAAACTTTCTTCTGTCTCATATATTTTAATATTTAAAATATCTCCTCAGATTTTTTATTTCTGTTTTCTGTGTGCTCTTCTTAATAGATGTCTCTTTTTTTTAGTTGTCAAAAATATTTCTAAAATCTAAGCTTAATTTAATATTTTATGTGTTAAAAGTTTACGAACTGGGCGTAAGATTTGAACACGTCATATTAAATTAAGCATAGATATCAGAAATATTTTGATAACTAAGTAAACTAGTTGGATGTGCGAATCCTAAAACTTTCTTCTATCTCATATATTTTAATATTTCAAAATGTTGTTACAGATGTCAATATTTCATTTTTATTAGTTCAATACTATATCAACTTTGACTTTCATCTTAAATTTCTGCTTCAGTCAATTAATCGGAGTAAAAACGAGTTAATCTGGATCAGGATATTTATTAAAATCACGAATAGTTGGCTTATCAGGATGGGAAGCTCCCGTCGATTCACGAGACTCTGGTACACGATAGAACTAAGAAAAACTAAGAAGATTACACAAAAATCGCTATTACAGCGCCCCCTTCCGGCGGAATTTTTCAACATTCAGGGAGGACCTTCTTGCCATGGCCAAAAACATACACAAAAAATTTGGTTCAATTCTATGCATAACTTCATACACTTTTCGAAGGTACAATATTGAAAATGGCACAAAAATCGCTATTACAGCGCCCCCTTCCAGCGGATTTTTTTCAAATTAAGGAAGGACCTGCTTGCCATAGCCAAGAACTTTAAAAAATTTTGTGGTTCAATTCTATGCATAACTTCATACACTTTTCGTAGGTACAATATTAAAAATGGCACAAAAATCGCTATTACAGCGCCCCCTTCCAGCGGATTTTTTTCAAATTAAGGAAGGATCTGCTTACCATAGCCAAGAACTTAAAAAAATTTTTGGTTCAATTCTATGCATAACTTCATACATTTTTCGATGGTGCAATATTCAAAATCGCTCAAAAATCGCAATTACAGCGCCCCCTTCCGACGGATTTCTTCCAAATGAAGGAAGAACCTGCTTGCCATAGCCAAAAACTAAAAAAAAAAAAATGGTTCAATTCTATGCATAACTTCATACACATTTTGATGGTACAATGGCGACAGACACACGGACACACGGACAGACGGACATTTTCTATAAACATGTTTTGTGGGATCTCTGACCCCTAAAACGTGTCAAGCCGTCGAAAAAAATTTCGATTACAATACTTTCTTCTATTGAAGATAGAAGAAAGTAAAAAGAGACATCCTTTAAGAAGAGTACACAGAAAAAATAAGTTAAAAATATTAATTTCCCGAGGGGGTATTTTAAATACAAGAATGCATCCAATACCCATAGACTTAACATTACCGACGGCAATTCGGAAACTGAGTGAAAAGCAGCCTTAAGGTGATGGAAGTGGCCTGTGCTCCATCAGTGCTCCACCAAACGATCCAATTTTCGGAATACTGTTGACGTTGCATATGTTGACCGAATGACTGTGTACTTCTACCACTTTTCGTGATTTCATCGCATTTTCTAAACATCAAGTTGATTAAGTCGTAACTATCGCTAAAATAGCTTCATGACTGTTAAAGTTATAAAAAAAATTTGGGCTGAGATGGAAGGGAAGCACCCCGCACTTTCGACTGAATGAGTCGATGATGCCCCTGCTTTGCTTTACAATAATTGTTTGTTGTAGTATGCTCTAGAGGTCTGAACAGGCCGGAATTTCCAGGCCCGACCCGAAAGAGAAATAATGAGGCCCAACCCGCTTGTATTTTCACTGTTCAAGGCCCAGCCTGTGCAAAAATCAAAGAAATCAGACCCGACACAATTTCCACAAAAAATTTCAATTTTTCTTAACATACAATTAAGATTATTTTCTAAAGACGACTGCATAAATATTTATGGAAAAGTTAATAGTATATTTTAGATTAGTGCTGTATGTTTGCAAGACAGAGCATAGAGAATAGCAATATTATATTCCATTAGACTCTTAAATTCAAATAAAGATTCATTAAAAATATTAATAAATTCAAAATGAAAGGAAAAAGATGGTTAAAAACATCATAACTTTTGAAGCTGTATAACAAAAAAAGGAGATTTTTACAAATATTTCTCTGTAATTTATTAAGGCATATTTCTAAATTTTCCGCTACCAAAAATTCCTTATTATTACTATTATTTTTACAAAACAAATTGTTTGCCCGACGTGGCTACTCCAGTCTCGCGAAAAGATCCGCTTCCTAATGTTAATCCAATGGGAGAAATTTTTTAAGATATCTCGTTTGTATTTCAATATTTTTGAGTGATTTTATTGTATTGCATAGCTGAGATCGATCTCTACAAAAGCCGTTTTTTACTTTTCGATTTTGTTTGAAGATTTTTTTTTATGAGGATGCTTTCACTTTCGAAACCGGTTTCAAAAGTGAAGTTGTCCTCATTAAAAATAACTGCAAATAAGATCGAAAAAGTACAAAATAGCCTTAGTGGAGATCGAGCTCAGCTATCCAATGAAAAAAAAATCATTTGAAAATATTAAAATGCAAACGAAATATCTTTAAAAAATTCTCCCGTTGGATTAATATTAACAAACGGGTGTTTTCGCGTGAAAGTAGCCTCTTAAGACTACAACTGGCCCGCTACGTAGACCTGGTATGTAGAAAAAAAATGTAATCCTGATCCTGGCCGACCCAAGTCTACTGAAAAATTTAAGTCCTGTTTCAGAAACAATGCAACTGCCCGATGCCGATCTCTACGCTGGACAGGTTTTCTGTATTGATGTTGAGAATCTACTAGATTGACAATCGTTCCTTTATCCTCGGATTCTTTCCTTCTTTCTCAGATTCGTTCCTTTTTTCTTGGATTCGTTCCTTTTTTTTTCGAAATCGTTCCTTTTTCTCGGATTCGTTCCTTTTTCTCGGATTCGTTCCTTTTTTCTCAGATTCGTCCCTTTTACGCGGATTCTTTCCCTTTTTTTTCTCGGATTCGTTCCTTTATTTTTTGGATTCTTTCTATTTTCCTCGGATTCGTCCCTTTTTTCGGAACGATTCCAACAGGAACGACTCCAATGAACTCGTTCCTTTCGGTGAACGATTCCGGCTGGAACGATTCCTTAAAAGGAACGATGTGCCCATCTCTACAATCTAGGATCGGTTCGTGCAACACATTTATACTTATCTTCGCGCAGGTCATGTCCATTGAAAATTGTTCGCATTTTATCGCCTTAGTTTGAGACTTTTAAGTTTCTTTAACTCTTTAAGACCTACACAATTGTGTAGGTGAACCTAAAGAAAAAGAAAAAATATTTTTTGCGCGATTTAAAGTCGAGCCTGCACCCACAGAATTGCGTGGATCCTCCCTTGTCATAACCTGACATCATGTATTATTTTTTTAAAATATTTTTTCAATCAAATAGGATCTTATTAACTAGGGGAAACCACCAAAACTTTTCATTTCTACAAAAATATTCAGGTCTTAAAGGGTTATCTGGCAGGTCGGCCCATTTAATTATTTTATCGGCCCGGCCCGTTAAAAAAATTGTCTTTAACCCCTTAACCTACGATTTACGTTTCAACAGCCTGGGTCCAGAACGTAAACAAGATCGCGCAACCTTTGAGCCATTCCACTGTTCGGAAAATCGGTCCTAAGTTGTACCAAACGCGCACGATTTACGGAATATAAATACATGTGTAAGATACAACTGGTTTAATTTTGTGGAATATTTGATAAGTAATTACAACCTGGTGTAGTAATTGTGGTAGATATACCACAAAATATTTATTAGTAATCCCGTTAGCCGTTACTTTACTGTCGCACCTCAGGCCACGCCCGTGATATTTACATTTGGCTCGATCATTGTAGGGAACATGCCCGTAATATTTACATTTGGCCCGACTGATGTACTACGGGCCAGTATCAGTTTTGGCCCGAATACAAGGCCACGTGTCACACACGCAGTTGTAGGTTAAGGGGTTAATTTGCCGGCACGGCTAGATAGAAATTTTGACTTCATTTTGCGGGCCGGGCCCGTACATATATCTAGTGTGCTCTACCGCCTCTCTAAGTTTGTAAAAATTATACTAAAACACCCTGTATATATATAAGATTTCTATACCTTTAGTGTATTTCTTCTAATGCCATTTTGACGTTTGAATTGTTTTCCATTTCGAAAGTTGTCAATGAACTATGCTCTCTCGTGTTTGTTCTTAAGTGCATAAAGCATGTTTACACTATTGGATTTCATGATTGTCTAATGACAGGTCTTAAGAAAATAAAGAAAAGGAAAATCAGTTTTCTTTCATCATTGCACTTTCCGGGTTTCGATGGATGTCTGATGGGTAGACAGACACTTAGAAGGAAAAATCGTCAGAAGGGCGTTCAAGAGTTGCACATTTCCTACAATCATCAAACACAATTTGAGCTTCAGATTGGAAGTTTCGGGATTATTCAGCAGTCTTATAGGCGATACGAAAACACCCGCTCACTAATGTTAATCCTAATGGACCTATTTGTTAGAATATCTCGTTTGCATGTCAGTCTTCTTAAATTATTTGTTTTTTCATGGGTTAGCTGAGATCGATCTCTACAAACACCCTTTTCAGGTGCGTTCATAATTATATAAATATGTATAGCACCTATAGTCGTCGTTCAGTCCGTCCGTCTGTCTGCCTGTCCGCATATAACAACATATAACGTACTACCCAACCGAATGGTCAGAAATTTTAAATATATAATCGTTGCAAAATTTTGTCGAGTCTTTTCCAATTTTATGAAAATCCCATGTATAGTTTAATGACAGGGACAGTCAAAAGTTTTCCGTTACAGGACGGCCAATGGGAAAAAATGATTTCAAGTGCATTTTAATGAAGTTACAGCCTTTCGAACAGGGGGAAATGGATATGCACTTATGACGTGCACTCAAATATACATTCAGTACAATAGGCTGTGCAAAATATAGTTATAAAACTAGTTATAGTACGAACGCACCTCATTTGCCACGTTTGACGTGCAATTTCCATCTTGTTTACTTTTTCGATTATGTTTGCAGGTTTTCTTTTTATTAGGATTCTTTCACTTTGGCAGCCGGTTTCGAAAGTGAAAGTATCCTCTTTAAAAAAAACCTGAAACAAAAAAATGAAAAATAATAAATAAATAAAATGTAAAACGGCAGTTGTAGAAAACGATCTCAGCTATGCAATTAAACGAAAATATTTTAAAAATACTGACATACAATTGAGATATTTTAAAAATATATCCCATAGTATTAACATCAGGTGTTTTTACATCAGTGAAGTAGCTTCTTAAGCAGGGCAGATCCAACAAGGCTCAGAGCCTGGTATTCATTCGGACACCTCCTTCCTCTACTGTCACAAAAAATAAATTTTTGATATCTTAAGAATACATCACGGTTGCCAGTTTGGCCTCCATTTTTATGATGAAATTTCAAATTCAAGCCGAAATTTCCAAAAGAAGAACGTTTACCTTACTTAATCAAGAAACGCTTGTCATTCAATAAAGCAAAGAATACTATTCTTAATTTCTGGTATTAACTCTGAATTTCTCATTAAAAATGGAGGCCAAACTGTCAACCCTGGGATATATACATGAAAATATACAGATAAATATTTAGGTAAATGTATGTTTATTTTTAATATTATATTATACCTTTAAAACAAAATATGAATTGCCATCAGAACAAGGTTTAAAAAAAAAAAAAAAAAAAAAAAAAAATCGGTGGTGGGGGAGAGGGGGACTCCACTCGATTTTCGAACAGTTATCCAGAAAGAAAAAAGAAAATAAATAAATAAAAATGAAATTTTTATAAATTTCTGAGACGTCCAACCGAACAGAGCGGTCTACCAAAAATGTTTATCTTACATCCCTGCCGATAGGGAAATTTAGGCTTGCCGATAGGGCAAGCCACAAACAAGTGGAAAAAACTGAAAACGAAGACATCCCCGACCAAAACTTCGTCTGGCACTGCCAGTTACGTAAATGGTGGGAGATCCCTAAGCTCTCGATGAAATTCATTTTGACAAATTAGCATTACGCTGACATTATTTTACACAGACAACGCCTAAATGGAGTACAAAACAGTATAATATACAATAATAATATTCCATATCATACTTGTACAGAGCCTCAGCATAGTTTGCTTATACTTTTAATAACACAAATAAAATCAAAAATGCTATACTACAGATAAACCAATATATACAAAACTTTTACCAACTGTTAATAAATTCTTTCAAAAAAAGTTGCTCAACTTGTCACACTGTGCGCACATTTTTCCAAATCGAAATATTAACAAAAACTATGACAATTTCTCCTCTCTCCCTCTTTAACCTAACTGTACATGCACTTTGACAGATTCTTTAACTTAAATTCTAAAACTCTTTTTTTTTTCATACTTCTCTTTCCCGTCGCCTACCTAGTCTATTTTTCTTTTATTATTTTTAATACTTGCGCACACTTACCAAATTCCAATTTTCAAACTCTTTAACCGAATTCTTATACAATGCTTCCATTTTACTAAATTCTGTTGAAAATTCTTGTTTTTTGCTAGTACTTAACAGACGCTTATATTTTAAACATGAGAAAAAGAGAGAGATAGAGAAAAAAAATAATAGTAATACAATGAAAATTGTAGGAAATTTCCGTTTAATAAATATCTTCATCTGAATCAGAACTGCTTCTTCCTCTGCTTCTATTTCTGCAGCATTAGGGTTTTGGAAGATTAACTGATTGTTCTCTAAAAGATGGACACAGTCAATGATCTTTTGTAGAAGTGATGGTTTACCTAAAACATAGGAAAACCAGTTTGACAAGTTCATATTGGATGGTTTTTGTAAATGATATTAGATTGATTTAGGGTGCAGTGGAACATATAGTGTAAAGAGGTAGCCTATGCGCCGCAAACACAACGGGAAGACGGTGATCTCCCAAATTTTGCAAGGTATCTGGGGAATGAGCCATGGTTTGTTGCGAAGAAAAATTTCTGTGCTGAAGAATAAAATTTTCTGTAACTTTTGGTAATAATGCACTCCCTGTAATTCCATAGTACCATTCAGCTTGCCAATTTCGAATAACGGATGCTTCAGAGATTTTTTAAGCGCCGATTTCGGCATTGGGATGAATCGCTGAAGCATTCTATCTCGAATACTTGTTGCTTCTTTTGCTAACTTATCAGCGAGTTCGTTACCCAGAACAACTGTGTGTCCACGAACCCATGAAAGCGTGAAGATTTTGGAAGTTAAATGCAGTTTCTGTAAGATACTTATTACCAGGAAATCTGAAGAATTTTCGTGTTTCAAAGTCAGAAGACCAGACAGACTGTCTGTTAGAATTAGAAAATTATTAAAATTTGAGGATATGGCCCAAATGATTGTTTCTTCAATTCCCAGTAATTTGGCCTGAAAGACTCTTTTGCTCAGGGCTGCGGAGTCGAAGTCGGAGTAGTGGAGTCGGAGTTGGATCTGTTAAAATTCCCGGAATCGGAGTCATCCATTTTACAAGTAGGTCTGCATTGTCTGAGTCGGCCCATTTTTGCGTGAAAGAGTCGGAGTCGGAGTCGTACATATTTTCCACCGACTCCGCAGTCCAGTTTTGCTGTTGTAATTCAACTTTCTTGGTGAAAGTTCGATACACAAAAAGCATAAGCTGTGCCCATTTCTGTCTTAGAGCCATCTATGAATATTTGCAGACTTGGCTAAATTTCTTCCTCATCAAGAATTCTTACTAGGTTTTTCCTTGGATCTATTGTATTATTATTGCACTTTGAAACATAAAACACTTGGTCATAGTTGTCTGTTGGAACGTTCAGCCTTAATATTCTTGCTGATGTTGCCTCTATTTTTAAATTTAGAAGTAACAGTAAAATTACGGTCAGAACACATAATGTTGATGTCTTTTTATACGCTTTTGAGATTAGTAAGAGTGTTTCTGAATTGAGGATACTATTCGTAAACCGTGAGATGGTTGCAGTATGAAAATCCTCCCAAAGTTCCATATACTATTTTCCTTTCTAAAATTGAAGTGTACCAAATTTTAAGAATAGCTTTTGATACACTGCCTCTAATACAGTCAAACATTAGAAGATTTTGAGTAATCTCCTCTATTTCTTCCCTCTTTGATTTTACAGGTTGAACGAATGATAGAGTTTTATCTGTTTTAAATTTCTGATACAATGAAATCAGCTGGATTCGAACACCGGACCTCTCATTTCAGAGCTGGAGACGGTAGTTTCGCGCCCCTCATCCTGGAGGACGTCGCTGCACTAATTTATGACTTATACTCTGTGACATTTTCTGGATGATTTTCTCTATAGAATCGGTCGCAGAAGTGTTTGAAAATGGTTTAAAAATGCATTTAATGACTAATCCGAAGGCCTATTTTTACGAAAATCTACACAGTTCTGCCGACAGAGGTCTGCCGACAACCTATTTGCCACAAGGGAGCTCAATCAAAAGTACCGTTTGGAAGTGATCATTTTCACATAAACACACACACACAAAACATTAATCCAATACTTTCCTTGCACTTTTTGTTCAGAAAGTAAAAGGATTTCAAATACCAGATTTACAAAAATTGCCCACCCAATTTGGGGGCCGTAAATAGAATGAATGCGTTGGAAAACTTTAACTGTAGAAAAAACGAAAGAAAGGTTCTTTATTGTAGCGGTTTGATAGACTTAACATTTATATATGGTTCAATTTATATTAATTTTCATTGAGTCTATCATTTCAAAAACTACTTAAGTCCAAGTTTCTTCAAAATGTACTTTTCGTTGCAAATGTGTCCTTAAACCTAGAACCACCGGCTATTTTACTCAATTTTTATAGAAAAGAGTTTCACACCAGAATTGTTGTTTAAAACTGTTTAACTTATTTAATTAGCCTATTTTTGTGCTTCATACATATAACATATCTTATGAAAAAATTTCTGGTTCGAATCGACAAATATCAATTTCGCCAGGGGTCAAAATGACCCCTAACGGCGGTTTTAGTGTTAAAGTTAGACATAAATTACATAGGATTATCGATCTTTCACCCCTCAAAAGACACGAAAGAATGGTCGTTCATTGAAATAATAATAATAATAATAATAATAATAATAAAACAAGCTATATTCCGAGGGTTAACAACAAAACGACGACGGTGAATAGGGCTGTGCCAAAGGTTGCGGATTTTGAATAGCATTATTTCTGAATATTTATCTGTGATTGAATAAGACGAAGAATTCTATTCGAAAATAGTGGTATTCAAAAGTTCTCCTATTGGGTATCTATGCTTAATGTCAGCCCTTAAGATGATCTATTTTATCAAATAAATACTATGCAAAATCTGATTACTATTCCCATTTCTAGAAAGTGCATTTTTAAAAAAATAAATAACTAACAGAAGTTTTAACTACAGGAAAGAGTTTCTCACCTGCAAGCTTTTAAAAGGCATTTAAACATTATATTAAGAGACAATCTTTGTTTAAAACTTTAAATGCGTTTTTCTGCCTTTCTCGTCTTTAAATTGTTGTAAGTCAAGACTCGTTAAAAATAAATGGTTCAAACTTCGAACATGTCTTTTCGATTATTTTACATTAATTTTGTTTCGGCAAATTTGAAAAAAATATTTACTTCTGAAAATATACAGTAAATTCTGTCAAAGGCGGACTCTGTATAAGCCGGAAATCTGTCTACCGCGGAAAATTTTTCAAGTCCCGCCGAACCCATAGAAAATTACATTAATTCATGCTGCATAAGGCGGAATCTGTCTAACGCGGAAACGGAAAGCATTTTAAGGTCCCACCGAAACCAAAATTTTGCATAAAGCGGAAAAAAGGATAATTTAAAAATGAAAGGCATTTTTTTTATTAAACTTTAAAACTGATAAGTCAAATACTCAACACGTGTATAACAATACTTAATGTGGTGCATGTTAGTTAAATTCCGTGACACTTTGAAAAAGTTAATTTAAGAGGACAAAGACCGTTTAAATTTTAAGGAATTTATGCTTGTGCCATTTTTTCATATGCAAATTATATTTAAAAGTTAATATTTATAGTAGAATGAACATTTATCAAAATATATATTTTCGAAAGTGCAATATATTATACTTTAAGGATGTACTGAAGTTCAAAATTATAGCGTTCTGTCTCATACTCGAAGTTTACTGGGGAAAAGGGGGGGGGGGGGTGTTAGTTTTTCTTTTTTTGTGTGTGTAAACTTCCAATTCGCATGTATTACAGCAGTACTAAGAAATTGAATAGCGTTTCTCATTTATCTATAAAGACAAAAGATCTTTCCGAATATCAGTTTTCGATTCGTATGTTAACTTTACCAATCAGTTTGATTGTGTTTAAATAATATTTTTAGTATTTTTAAATAAATACTTTTAAAAGTGCTAAAATCGAAACTTATGTTTTTTCTTTAATTAAATGAAAAAATTGTCCAAT
The DNA here is from genome assembly GCA_963932465.1 of Maratus speciosus. Taxonomy (NCBI): domain Eukaryota; kingdom Metazoa; phylum Arthropoda; class Arachnida; order Araneae; family Salticidae; genus Maratus; species Maratus speciosus. Next base: position 664,688,121 of record OZ010787.1, read on the forward strand.
TTGACAAATACTATTTCGAGTTATAACGATTTTAAATTACCCCAATTTTAAAAAAAAAAAATTAATTTTAATTTTTTTTTACTTTATGAGAAATTTTAGGATAAGATTTTGTTTGCAAATTATATGGTTAACCATCAAAATAAAATCAAAATTCTAATTCAATAAATTTAAAAAAATTAAATGTTTCCGGACCTCTTAAATTAACATTGTTTTTTGAATTTCACTCATTTCAATTTGTGCCTAATCCCTTAAAACCTGACGAATTATTTAAACGGGCATATCTCTGGGAGTTTTTCAGAAATCAAGATGGATTTTTTTGTTTAATTCAGGAATGGATAACGAAAATTTCCTAATTGGGAATTTTATCCTACAGGGGGGGGGGGGGGGGGAGCGTGTAAATATTTAGTGTTTGTATTTTCTCAAATAGACTCCCCATGGAGTTGCAACTTCTGTCATATTTTGCATCTTTTTTATGAAACTTTGCAATTGGAAGTATGCGTCTAAGAGCTATATTTAAGGAAATAGGCTATTGTTTCGATCTTTATGAATCACACTTTATACAAAGAAGCAAATTCTGTACTTTGTTTCCTGCGATTTAAATTTTCACCTGTTCAAACAATTCTGTCGGTTTTATGAGCCATAAGCCTGCTGCACCGTAATAAATGTTTTACGACATATAAAACAGGCGGCATTATTAAATAATAAATAGTAAATAAACAAATAAATAAATTAAAAAAAAAAAAAACACTTTAAAGAGAATTTGACTCAAATGAAGAGCTTGGTACAAGCAAAAGTACGGGCTTAGCAAAATAAATAAAAGCATGAAAGCATTCCGCTATCCTGTTGAAACTGTAATTCTTATTATTTAATAATTATTATTCACTAAAAAGTTATACCCATATTACAAAATGTCATATTTTTAATTACTCTAAAGCCTTCTACGAAACAAAAAATCAATAAACATTTTTTTAAATAGCTCACGTATCTTTCGCATACCCCATTAGAATTTCTGATACCTATGTAATGGTAATTACTTTAAGTTTCCATTTAATAAAAAAAAAAAAAAAAAAAAAAAAAACTTGCAACGCGAGACAGATTGGTCTTATGGCGAAAGACAGGACGGCCCGTTTGAAAGTTCGCCTTCATTTCGCCGGCCAAGCCCGGGCACGTGCAAACCTCTAGTTTTCTTAGGATTTAAAAAAAAAAAAAAATGTATTTTTGCATAGGAAGTATTAATTATATTCTTCCATTTGAATCGCAACAGTTTGAAGTAAAAAACACACACGATATTTATGGTTTTATAGCAATTCTTTCAGTCGATAATAAAATGCCTGTCAAAAAAATAATAACTGCAATATTGTTTTAATCAAAATTAGCTCTCAAATATAGGTGCCAAAATTGTGACGCCACAAGAGGGGGGAAGGGCACAGTGGGACAGGATAAAACATCCTCGAAATTTGTGTTGTATATTTTTTAATGGATGACCTTTCACCCCGTATTTCTATCCTGAAGAAATCTGATAAACCATTTCCATCGTAATAATGAAGCGTGATAAATCATTCATTCTTATTTTTCTAATCGCTTCTGAATGCAAAAAAGGAATTTGTCTTTTAATATTTCACAGTAGGTTCAAAAATCAATGTTATTTTTTCCGTGACAATTGAGCTAACTTTCCGAACGGTAAAAAAAAATGAAAGTAATACAAAATGAAAATCCTTTTCTGTCCTTCTTTTCGCGGTAGAGATGAACGTGACGTTTCATCACGTGATGGAAAAAAGCGCGCGAAAATGACGCAATGCCCCGAGATGTCAAAGAACAGGGTTCTGGACCCAAACATGCGTCTCACGGTAACCTTGATGTTTTTTCTCTTTTTCCTTCCAGGCGTTTTCTCTCGTTATCATATTTATTTATCAATATCTCACTGCGTTTAGTCCAATTTGACCCGATTTTCCCTGTTTTACATTCATTTCTTTGCAGCCACAATTTTGGTATCACGTGACATTTGGCCAAGCGAGCGACATTCATCACCTTGAAAGCGACTCTTTTCTGTTTTTGTTTATCCTCAGAACAAGAATATTACGTAACAGGAAAAGGAAGAAATAAATTCGGTCTTTTTAACTTGCATTTGTAGTAAACAGAACTTCTCATTTGCTCTAATACCTCATACTTTCAAGATCGGTTTCGAGCTCAAGTCTTTCCTACCGGCGCTTTAGGGAACATTTTCCACAAAGAAATCGAACCTAAGAAGGAGCCAAACTGATTTGAATACAAAATTTAAGGGTGTCCGGGACACAAAAATCTCCAAAATTTCCAAAAACAATTTATTTCATAAATACTTTCTCTGTTTATTCCTACTTGAAATGACATTTAAATCGTGTTTCTATCTGAATTAGAACAAAAAATATTAATTTTTTCGTTTTGGTTTGTTTTCAAAATCTAGCTTTCAAGCAATGGCTGTCGTGGAAACGACTTCTTGTAAAAATGCTTTTTTCTTCATGATAGTTTTTTTCACCATTTCTCGTATTTTAAATTCTCATAACTCGAGAACCGTTAAAGATACAGGGTTCAAACTTGGAACATATCTTTTTCAATTGTATGACTTTAATTTTGATTCAGCAGATTTGAAAAAAAAAAAATATTTACTTTTGAAAATATAATTTTTTTTTTAAAAGTTGCACCACTTTTTTTGAAATATTTTAATTTTTTTTATAAATCAATATTTTTAAAAATGCTGAATCAAAATTAAAACTTATATATTTCTGTTTATTTAAAGGAAAAAATTGAAATTCTATAAATACTATTTCGAGTTATGACGATTTTAAATAACCACACTTTTTTAATAAATTTTCAAATTAAATTTTTAAAAAAAATTCTGAGAAGTTTTATCATGTGATTTTGTTTACAAAGGATAAGGTTAACCATCACCAAAAAATTCAGAATTTTAACTCAATAAATAAAAATTATTTTAAAATGGGTCCCGGACCCCCTTAACAGAGAGAATATTAAAGTAACCAAACTGTTCACCTTACATTTTAGTTTCGTCCTTTGTTAATTTTCAACTTGGAACCCTATTACGCGCACCCCCATCCCCCCTCCCCCGTCCCCTCTAATAGCATTTTCGCAGTTCAGAACGTACAGTCGAGGGAAAAAACAGTAAACACCCCCTGCTAACTCTGCAACAAATTATCGTAGACGAAAGTTACAGGTACCAAACGATTGGAAATAAAGTCTACTTTTAAATGATGTATATAAAATTGCTTAGGGGGCCATCTACATATAAAAATGAACCCAAACTTTGTTTTTTTTTTTTTTTTCAATTGCAATACCCAAATTTGACACCATAAATACATTCTACACCTTTCCATTAGCCTAAATCCAAATTTTCATGAAATTCGTACGATTAGTTTCCGAGAAATTATTTATTTTAAAATGAGCATCTTTCAGGGGGTGTATCCAAATTGAAGTTTGGTACTCGATTGATGAAATGCTACAGAACGACTATATTACTTCTATTGATGTATTATTTCTTAAGCAATTCCATTCCAAAAATATTGAAATGAATGAATGACACCGGAATTTACAGACAAATTTATTTGTAAATAAGAAAAAGCTATTTTTCACATACATAATGAACTGAATTTTTTTTTAGTAAAATTCTGGCGCCAATGTGGCATTAGGAATTAAATTTAAGTGGTTTCATAAACTTACCACCGCCCCTGAAAGGGTTAATATGTTTCGACTATTGACAGTCCAAATATTTCAATAAAATGAGCAAAATATATTTTTTTAAATTATTTTTGACATTTTTAAATGATAATTCGAAAAATACTCGAAAGAAAAAATTGAAATTGAGAATTTGATAAAAGTAGGACATAATAAATATAAATCTATCAAAAAAATTGTAGGTTGCAGTTAATATTTTTTTCGAATATTAATTTCATAATTCATATTATAAAATTTTTATAATTACAAATTCAATGCATTTATGTTTGCGTTTTTTAGTATTATAACCACACTCAAAATGATCACATGAGGATTATAATTTACGGAAATATTAAGGGGACCAGGTAAGCGAAATTTGGGGGAAAAAATCGATTTTTACTTTTTTATATCATTAAATAGTTTAAACTTTTATCTTTCCAACGATGTGTCACACATATTTATATATTAAAAAAAGAAGTGTTGGAATTAGTCATTCTTTCTAAGAGTACTTCACAGCTTAATGGACATTTAAATCTTTAATTGACTTTTTCTGAAAACTTGAATTTTTCATGTTTGTGTTCCTTTTTTTCAATATCTGTTAAACATAAGAATTCAAATTGTTTTAAATATTTTTATTATGTTATATTGTATATTTTAACACAGGGATTTAATGATTTATTGAGAATTATTTTAGGCAGTGAAATCTTACCAAAAATTCTAATTTAAAAATGCCTTTCAAAAAATAATTAATAATTCATTTTCTGGTTCGCTTAGAAAGAAAATGGTATGTTAAAATACATAAAGCATGTTACTCAAACTACTCTAAAAATTCTAGACCTCTATCTTTCACCATTTCTGAGAAAAAAGTACATAAAGTTGGTGTATTTTAATATGGCGGAGATAAAGCTTACCCGGTCCCCTTAAAAAATATATGAAAATGTAATTTAGTCGCAATTTTGAATGTTTATAATTCAAAAACTTATCATTCAAATGACTAGAAATTTCGTTTCTAGGCATAGTTTGAGCCGAGGATTTAAAATATAGTGTCAAAATTGGGTGTCGCCATTTAAAAAAACAAAGTTAGGTCTGCTTTTGATTTGTAGATGGCCCCCTAGGCAAATTTTATATACATCATTTAAAATTAGACTATATTGCCAATCGATTGGTACCAGGAGCTTATTTCTACCATTATAGTTAGTTGCAGAGTTAGTAGGGGGTGTTTACTTTTTTCCCCCCACGACTACATTATTTTAGTCTCCGTTTTCACTCCCTCTTATACGGCCGAACCCGAAAATTCTATTTGAAGCATTTATTAAAATAATTTTCATCGACCCGAAAAATAACAAAATTAATCATTTTTTTAATACAGAAAAGTAGTCTATAATTTTACCTCTAATATCAAATTTATATTTTAGGTTAGAGAATAAGTATTTATATACACATTCATATGAAAAATATTCTGGATTTTCTTTTGATAAGTCGGGTTCATTCGAACTCGACCCGCAAGTGACAAAATCTAACCCGAACCCTATATAATGAGAATCATGCCAACCCGTAGCGAAAACAATGAGCGTCAAACGGACTCGGGTTCGAGTAAAATCGGGCTCTTTAAAAATTGAACCCGAAAATCACTTAGTTAAGATATTTTAATAATATTTATATATATGAAAATATATATATGAAAACAGGAACAAAATTTTTCAGTCGTCAAGAGTTTGTAATGATATATATGAACAGTACTTTTTGAGATAAAAGAAAATTAGCTTTGCTTTTTTTTAATACCTAAAAAGAGTTTTTATTATAAAAATTCAGATAAAATTGAACACGTTTGTCTAAAAAGTTTGATAACTATCATTAGAAAGGATGTTTTCTATATACTTTAAATAGCGTAAAAATAAAAATTTTATAAGCTCCAGTTAAAAAAATATCAGCATAAATACTCAAACGTTATTAAAAATTCTATTTAAATATAAAATAACCAAAAGATCATTCTAAATTTGTACCCAGTTTTAAAAACACTAGGAAAATAGGACACTATTGTACTATAAAAATACTAAATTCACAATTTTACAGATATAAATTGATTTGTCTTATGGCTACTCTGTGTTTTCAAAGTAAAAATTTGGCATTGCATAAAAAATTCTAATGCAATTCTTCTTTTCAAATTCAGTACATATTAAACAGGGACTAATTATTCAGCATGCGAATTTTCAGAAAACACCACTTTTAGAAAAATTATAAATACTTGAACACAAATATTATTCAGAAACTTGAGATAAAATTTACCTTTTTGTCCTTTACTGTATAGTAAATTTTAGAATTTAGATTTGAAAAAAGCCAAATTTTACTATATAAAATGCAATCGCTTACAGGAAAAAAAAACAACATAAATATTAATCAATTTAAACATTATTCCCTAACGCATATTAATGTGCAAAATAAAAAAATGAACAATTATTAAATTTATGCGGAAACTATTCAAGCTACTAACTTCATTGCCCTATTACGGCTTGAATAAATTTTGAATGCTAGTCAATAACACATTTTAGGAAAAGTTTTAGATGAGGATGTTATTCAAACTCATTCTCTTTAAAAACAATGAAAGGACAATGTATATATCCTTAGAACTTATCCTATCGTCTTGACAATTTTAGAGAGTTATGTAATGATAAAAAACACATAAAATAAAGAATTTGAGTGAGGAAAATCCTATTTTTCATTCTTCCATAAATCAGAGTTATGAATTTTATCTGTGGTATTAGTCCAGGCAATAGGGAATTTTACCTAGCAAAATTAATGGTAGTTCTGGAAGTCGGCTTACTTAATGTTTTTTGGGTCACTGAATCCGAATTTGTAACTTCCCACCAAAATTTCCCCCGGCAACCCCCCCCCCCCCAAAAAAAAAGGTTTTATTAAAAAAATCAATTTTTTTATTTTTTAGGGGAAAAGTATCTAGAAATTCAGAAAGTAGACAAAATTTGCAACAAATTAGATATATGATATTATTTCTTAGGATGAAGGGGAAGGGGAGATCTGCCTCGGAACATGCGCGCGGTGCTGCGTGGACTAAGTTGCGCAATTCCATTTAACCACTTACACGTTTACATTCGCCCTCCCATCTCCCCTCCGAACTTTCCTTATAAGGTTTACTTTAAGTT